>OW443307.2:24280052-25539132 GCA_937001585.2 Brachylomia viminalis
ACGTCCGCAATGACCACGAGAAGAGAGTGACGGAGTTGTCTCGCGTGCAAGACGTGGACAAACAGGCTGCCGAGCTCATCTCGCGTAACGAGCCGCTTGTGGAGCAGGCCCGGCTCGCCGTGCAAGCGGCCATAGCTAACCAGGTCAGAATAAAGTAATACGAGCATCTGTCTTGCATGCAAGACGTGGACAAACAAGCTGCCGAGCTTATCTCGCGTAAAGAGCTGCTTGTAGAGCAGGCTCGGCTCACCGTGCTAGCGGCCACAGCTAACCAGGTCAGAATAATGTAATACGAGCATCTGTCTTGCATGCAAGATGTGGACAAACAAGCTGCCGAGCTTATCTCGCGTAAAGAGCTGCTTGTAGAGCAGGCTCGGCTCACCGTGCTAGCGGCCACAGCTAACCAGGTCAGAATAATGTATTACGAGCATCTGTCTCGCGTGCAAGACGTGGACAAAGAAGCTGCCGAGCTTATCTCGCGCAACGAGCCGCTTGTAGAGCAGGCCCGGCTCGCCGTACTAGCGGCCATAGTGAACCGGGTCAGAATACTGATATTTTATGACAACATCAAATAAAAAAAACGAAATAAGACTTACTGCCGGGCACGTCCGCTTTCCAGCCGAAACAATTTGCACTCGTTCGAAATGCTGTAAAACAAAACTTTTTATGTGCATAGCCAAAATGTGACACTCTGTCAACCTCTCCCTACTATCACCCGTCAGTCCTAAAGTAAGAGTGTACAACCTTCTAGGTTCGCTTCGTTCATTGTAGAGCAAGCTCTATAAAAAAATAACTAACGGAACATATTAAATACCTACATTCTTTGCAAATAAAAAATTATATTCTATTCAGACAACTTGGTGGTAGAAAGTTTATTTTCAAAAAATATGTAGGTCGCTCCACCTCGCATCTTGAAACCGTGTCCACAATAAAAAATACTTAAGTACCGCATGCTCAAATAAGATGTGGACAGCAGCCAACAGTACCAACGTCTGCCCACCAAACAGTAGCCAACAGTATCTAGCAAGAGCAGCTCTAGTATTAGAAATTGATGTTCTAAATAATTGGGCACGCCACAATAGGGAATATGCATGTTATTTAAATTTGGTTCAAATATTTTTATTCCGAATATTTATTGGCCCGACATTTGAACCAACTAATTATTTTAGTAATTAATACCTTTTAAAGTACTTAAAAATAATAAATAAAAGTGCAAATTAAGCGAGGGAAATTCAAATTTGTAAAACGCAACACCATTGGTTAAAACAAAACGTGACTTCAAAATACTATGTCAACAAGTTCGTATTGCTTACATTTGTATGGCATTGCAGGCTTTTGATTAGAAAATATTGTAATAACGCGTGTGTTGTGTATTCATTTATTGTTTAAGTGTAATTCTTGTATACTAGTGAGATTAGAAATCATTTAAGAAAATGACTGAAAGTGGTTTTGTAAAAGCACAACCGGATAATCTGCCGTGAATAGATCCATTCATGAAGTCGTCTTATTTTCTTTCAAATCCAAATTTTACGTGCGCTGAAGTAAAAGGAGTGAAAGCTGCAATATAAACAACACACACACACATTACGTACCTACCTACGTTATTTTAGCCATAAATACAATCCTAAATATATTGAGGAGTAAACATAACCTATAATTTTTGATTCACAACAATGTAAACAAGTTATTGCCATCAATCAATAATAAAGAACTTTATTATTAATCGATGGTTATTGCAGATACTTCATCTCTTTGGATAATCGTAAACCATTCCTTACGTATTTTTGCACCTATCGGGGCTGGAAAACACTATCAGGTGCACTTCTGATAGTGTTTGTGCATTCAGGCACAATGCAATAATAGTGAAATAAGTAAGAACGGGAACACCTGTAGTAAAAAATAGACTGGACTGTCACTGGATATAGTATTTGACGTCATCAGCAGAGCGCGCGAAAATGGCGGCGTTTAAACAGCTCGAAATTATTCTCTATTTTAAATATTTTTTTATAACTTAATTACAGCATTTTTTGACAGTATTTATATTTTTTACTATGTTGTCAACGGTGTAAACAATGCATTAAAAATAAAAAATAAATACATGCATATACCCTGTTGCGGCGATAAGTCCCCTCTTTGAGGAGTGCGGAGTACGGGGTCCGCTAGGGCCGATGCCTGCCAGGGTTGCGGGAAAGTCCGAAAGTCTGATTATATATTCGATTAAATTTGAATCGAGTTTTCGAATTACATAATCGGAACAATCGAGTGCCTGGCCGTTAATGACTGAGTAACATCACTAGAGTCAAACTGACAAGCAACCAAAAACTACAATCCGTTACACGTTCATTTTTAAAACACTTTACGCGAGAGTAAGCAAAGTAAAAAATGGTATTAAACACAGGAGGACCTGCTGCAGCTTCAATGGTACATTTTGTTACTAAAATTTGTTTTTCATTTCGGGAAATCGTTAAAAACGCTTCAATACATGCATTTACGACATTGACGACCCATACCTGGAATTGAATCAATTGAGTGCATTATCAGAACATTTTCTTTTTATTACGAGTTCGTGATTCCGGTCAGTTTCTGAAAAATCGTCCGGTTTAAATGATAAACTGGTTACTTTCTTTTAAAAATAATACGATTATTAGACGTTAAATACAGGGGGCTAAATTTTTTTTTTAATATAATGGATAATACGAATGTCGCAATATAAACTACCTCCTATTAATTTAGTGGAGTGGAGTCTCTTGCCCATTCTTCTCCATACAAAACTACCTTTTGGAAGGGGCGACTAGAATCAATTATATTTTTCACACCACCTGCTCGAAAATGTCAAATTATATGTCAAGCAACCTTAACCCAAAGTGAGTCATTAGTGGCCGGGGGCACAGCCGGTCAATAATGTTGTACTGGATTTCATTATGACCCGCTGGTCAATAATGTGATTTGAATTTGGAATCTCACATGCTCAGCTAGATTGGCAGTATAGTACCTACTAACAAACACCCTTTGGTGCCAGAAAGAGGAAAGCTATTCTGAAATAAATTCCACATCAACATCTATAAACGTACCAAATAAAAACTTAACTTTATCTTTGCACAAACTGGACTAATGTCTCAAATGTTACCATTAACTTCAATTAATATGTAAGTGCATATAACTAACTAGTTCTAAATATGTTATTCTTACCGTTTGTTTATTTAATAAATACTTTGTTTTTCGTACTAAGGCTATTATTTTCTCACAGTAGGTGTAAAAAGTAGAGTATCCTCCTCTGGGCTAAAGGTGTCTTTGCCTTGGGCTAGCTTGAATCTCGAGCGCAATGAAGGATTCTTGTATTAACTCCCTCGCTTCGCTCGTGAGTTAAATCCCGAATCCTTCATTGCGCTCGAGATTCAATATGACGCCTGTGACATAAGACACAACTTTAGCCCCTCGGTGCATAATCTACTATTAATGTAAATGTTGATGTTCAAAAGTGCCTTTTATGTGCCTATTTGAAATAAATGCTTTGACTTTGACTTTGAGTGGCTATGTGCACTGTAATTTGTTCTTAGATATCTTTAGACCGAAAACGTTATTAAGGACCCATTTTCCTGCCCCCAGATGTCATGGGACGACATCCAGCTCCTAGTAAAGACAGCCCAGGACAACAATGACCCCATAGCCTCCTGCATCAAACACCTGAAGCTGAAGACCAACCACATCACCCTGCTGCTGACCGACCCTTACGGAGAGGATGAGAGCTTGAAGCCCAGGATGATTGATATCGATCTCTCGCTCACGGCTTTTGCTAATGCTAGGAGGTGAGAGATTTAATAAAAATAAATAAAAAATAAAGCTTTCTAAAAATACTATAATTATATTACTTGTTATTTATTTCTACGACTAAATCATTTAGAAGGACCGAAACTTAATAATTAACTACAGGTCTGGTTCGAGATGGAGAAGAGTTCCTGGAGGGTTACATTATAAAAAGTATTATATCCTAACTATAAAATTTGTAAATAATAAATAATTAGTTTGTAATATCGAAATAACAGCTTTGTACTAAATACATGTATTTAGTACAAAGCTGTTAGCAAGTTACAAAAAGTACCGTACCTATATACTTTCACATAGGTACATGTGAAAGTATATAGGTACGGTACTTTTTGTTTGTCTGTCTTTTTGTTCCGGCTAATCTCTGAAAAGGCTGGACCGATTTTGACGGGACTTTTACTGGCAGATAGCTGATGTTATAATGAGTAACATAGTGAGTAATATAGAGTAACTAAATGAATGTGACAAATAATCAAGCGCGTATAAACTGCTGTGATTGGTTGAATGATTTATCAACAACCAATCGCAGCAGTTACGTGTTCGAGAATTTGTCACACTGATTTTGCTATAATTTTCGTTCGACAAACTGGCCCTAAGGGAACTAACTACGTCATATACCACGATTAAAAGTAGGTGTTCTATGTTTGAATCCAGAACATGGTTTAATTTTGTGCTGATTTTATTTATTTATTACATTTGGAAAACAAACAGTAGTATCATAAGCATAAACAGTGTTGTCTTCAATTTAAACATAACAAATATACTACCCACAATAATTTCCACAGATTACTATATTATATAATAAAAACAAGCTGTTAGCAAACGTTAACCGCGGTAGGGCTAACTTAATGAAAAATAATTTAAAAGAAAAACAAAGATTTTTATCTAAATCTGTTCAGACTTTTATACGTGAATGAGTAACAAACACATTCAAAGACACTTTCACGTCTACCTTGAATGTTATTGTAAACTGTTGTGTAAACTTGATTGCAGAATCTTAGACCATTGTCAAGTTTTGGAACCACAAATTCAATGTCATACGAAACAAAGTTCATATTCCTTTGCAAACAACATTTAATTAGGACCTTTTTATAACAAATGGTCACTTAAAAATCAACTTAAACTAAGTACAACACAGAGTTTATAGTTCAGTACATGGAAATGAAATATAAAAAATGTTTTTATTCATAGATATTACGATCAAAAGCGCAACGCAGCTAAGAAACAGCAGAAAACATTAGAATCAGCGGGAAAAGCGCTGAAGAGCGCTGAACGCAAGACGAAGCAGACGCTGAAAGAAGCGCACACCGTCAGCAACATCATCAAGGCGCGGAAGACTTACTGGTTCGAGAAGTTCTTCTGGTTCATCTCCTCTGATAATTATCTGGTAAGATTTCATTTTAATTTGCTTGTAAGGACTAGACGTTGTAAATATCGAGTCAATCATCAAGATTCCTGCCTTAGGACAAACATACAGACTAGTAAAGGTTATTTAATTGCATCTCTGTGTAAGATTTGAAGGATTCCTTATGACATAAATATGGCAAAGCTTGATTGAAACATAAATAACGACATGAAATAAGTTATGGAATGAAATATGACAAGCGCGAGAACACTCTCTTTTGAAATTTGACTGTGCTCGAGTAAACTCGAAGAAGGCACTTTGACATTTCTTTATCTCGCGACGAGAGACCGATGCCGATGTAGCAAGTTATTAAAAATATATAATTTTTATCATAGCCTTCTACAGCATACTACAGAACGCTATCTACAATTTTGTACCCAAATATACAAGGAAAAAATCGAAAAATCCTTCTTGGTATTCTAACTCACTTATTGGAGCTCTATATGAAAAAGAGAAATTTAGGCAAAAATACCGCAAATATAATAATCCCCGAGACAGACTCACCTTTGAATTACTTCGTAGTCGCTGCCATACTTTAATAAATAACTGTTAT
Organism: Brachylomia viminalis; assembly: GCA_937001585.2. Lineage (NCBI taxonomy): Eukaryota > Metazoa > Arthropoda > Insecta > Lepidoptera > Noctuidae > Brachylomia > Brachylomia viminalis. The sequence goes on from OW443307.2 coordinate 24,285,833, forward strand.
AATACCTATAAATGTAAAATTGAAAGTGATATTCCCAAAAATCCTAAAGCTTTCTGGCGATTCATTAAAGATAAACGTCGTGGGGAATCTTGCATACCTGCTGACATGTTTATGAATGATAAATAAGGTGGCTAGCAGTGGTCCGAAAATTGCTAATCTTTTCGCTGATCAATTTGTCCCTGTTTTTAGCCAAAATCCAACCGCTACTTACAATACTTCCAATCGATTTTCGGGTTTTGACTCTATCATAAGTACTATTAAGTTTACGGAAAAACAAATTTTTAACAAGCTCAAACTTATAGATGCATCCAAAGGTGCTAGACCTGATTCTATACCACCTTTGTTTATAAAGCGCTGCTGCCATGAACTTTCCTTACCGCTGCGGATTATTAATTCTTCTCTTGCTGAAGGAATCTTCCCTGATGCGTGGAAGAGCGCAATTATTGTCGCGGTTTTTAAAAAAGGAGATCCTACTAATGTAAAAATTACCGCCCTATTTCAATATTATCATGTTTTTCAAAGATCTTTGAGTGTCTTGTCTGTCCAGTCATCACTCGTCACATTGACAGAATTATTTCAGCAAGTCAGCATGGCTTCAAAGCTGGGCGCAGCGTAGAAACAAACCTCGTCGAGTTTGTGTCTGATGTGACCCTAGCTCTCGACAACAGACTAGAAGTAGATGCCGTATACACGGACTTCAGCAGTGCGTTTGACAAAGTTGACCATTCTCTATTGCTGTCCAAGTTAGAATATAATGGTGTGCATGGCTCACTTTTAAACTGGTTCTCATCTTATCTTTTCCATAGATCGCAAATCCTTGTTGTTAATGGCTACGAATCTTACCCGTACTATGCCGACTCAGGTGTTCCTCAGGGTTCTCACCTTGCACCGGTTCTATTTTTGCTCTTCATTAACTACATTACTGTCCAAATCCATCACTGTAAATATCTAATGTTTGCCGACGATCTTAAAATCTATAAAACTACAACTTCAAATGAAGATGCTACCCTAATTCAGGAGGATTTGGACAGAATTGTACATTGGTGCAACCTTAATCACATACAACTTAATGTGCAAAAATGTAGCCATATACGATTCACGAGGAAAAAACAGTCCAATAATGTCTCATACGATATAGAAGGAGCATTATTGCAAACTGTTAATGAAGTTCGTGATGTCGGTATCATCATGGACAGTAAAGTCAACTTTAGAAGCCATGTTGATAGTATTGTTGCGAAATCGGCACGGCTACTAGGATTTCTTATGAGAAACACTAAAGGGTTTAAGCTGGTAAGAACAAAAATTGTACTTCACGAAACACCTAGCACATGCCTTCGGAGAGATTTCTCCCCGGTGCCCATATGAACAACGTATTCAATGTTACAAAATGATAACTCTGCGCAACCGTCGACTGGTACATGATCTCATGTTCTTTTTCAAATTAGTTAACAATAGATTAGACTGCGATAAATTAACTGAACAAATTGGACTAAAAGTCCCCCATAATTTACCCAGATTTCTCATTACCCATTTTTTCCACACTAGAGCATCCAACACAAATATAGGAGTAAACTCACCTCTCAATAGGCTCAGTCGTGAGATGAATTCTTATATAAAATCCTCTCCAGATGTTGACATATATCATGACTCAATAACACACTTTAAGACCCAAATTTTGATTTCCCTAAGCACGCAACTCACACAATCTAAAGATTGATTTTATTATATTATTATGTAGGTATTTCTTGCTACCTCTGCAATCTTATAACGTATGTATGTATGTATTTTTTATATTTATGTTTATATACTCGTAGTTGTTACCACTTAATTTTTATGCATTTCGTTTTTACCTTAGGCTATCACTGTATTTGAGAATGTTGTTTCACCTATTATTGGCAACTGTATAAGCCCTCAACTATTATCTACTGTCATTTGATATTTTTTTTTTTTTTGTTTAAATTTGGCTTCGCACGGTTTGTGCATTTAGCCAATGTCATTTGATATTTTGTATACAGAAGCTGTTGGTGCACCTTTATGAATAAAAATAAAATAAAAAAAATGCAACATCAGCATCAGGTTCCATTACATTAATTGAAAGAATGAAAGAAAAATATTTTATTTGGGACACGCACAGGCATTTATTTACTCGCATAAAAATAGATTATTCCTAAACTTACGCCAAACAGAATGGGTAGCCGTAATTCTGATATTTTTTAGCAGAATTACAGGTACCCAATCTGTTTAAATCTCTTTTAAGTTTTTAATCTGTGTTTTCTATTTTGAATATCTACCTAGTCCCATTATTTTTTCTAAAAGTTCTCGATAAATTGAAAATCCCGGAGTCCCGGGGGCATGTCATATTAACATATATGTTTGAGGTCATTGGCCCGAAATAGCTGTACCTATTCTGATCCTCAGTGGAATAAGTCACTTGCTTCTGAAGTACAGGTACTATAACCTAGCTCTGGAGTCAGGAATTAAATTTCATTGCCTGTAACCCAATATAGGTCAATAAAGAACGTTTTATTATTATTAAAATTTTCTCGGTCGCAGGTGATAGGCGGTCGCGACCAACAACAAAACGAGCTGCTAGTGAAGCGCTACATGCGCGCGCGCGACCTGTACGTGCACGCCGACGTGTCGGGCGCCGCCTCCGTCATCATCAAGAACCCCGCGCCCTGCGACGTGCCGCCCAGGACGCTGGGCGAGGCGGGGCAGGCGGCTGTGGCCTACAGGTGTGTACCTAGTGTAGCGTCATCGGCAAGAACCCCGCGCCCTGCGACGTGCCGCCCAGGACGCTGGGCGAGGCGGGGCAGGCGGCTGTGGCCTACAGGTGTGTACCTAGTGTAGCGTCATCGGCAAGAACCCCGCGCCCTGCGACGTGCCGCCCAGGACGCTGGGCGAGGCGGGGCAGGCGGCTGTGGCCTACAGGTGTGTACCTAGTGTAGCGTCATCGGCAAGAACCCCGCGCCCTGCGACGTGCCGCCCAGGACGCTGGGCGAGGCGGGGCAGGCGGCTGTGGCCTACAGGTGTGTACCTAGTGTAGCGTCATCGGCAAGAACCCCGCGCCCTGCGACGTGCCGCCCAGGACGCTGGGCGAGGCGGGGCAGGCGGCTGTGGCCTACAGGTGTGTACCTAGTGTAGCGTCATCGGCAAGAACCCCGCGCCCTGCGACGTGCCGCCCAGGACGCTGGGCGAGGCGGGGCAGGCGGCTGTGGCCTACAGGTGTGTACCTAGTGTAGCGTCATCGGCAAGAACCCCGCCACAGAATAAACCGCAACAATTAATAGAAATAGCGACTCTTGCAAGCAACAAAGTGCATTTCAACTCGCATTAGCGCTACGAACCTTTTTTTTTTTTTGACTGTCGGGAAATCATCAAATAACTTCTCCTGCTCTGGGCAGAGCAGGAGGGCGTTTCAGACTCTTACTGACTAAAACCCACCCGTGTTCCTTCAGTTGCCTGTGCCAGGGGCCATGGTAACCCTTTCGGACTTTCCCGCAACCCCGGCAGGCATCGGCCCTAGCGGACCCCGTCATTGGTGCTGACATCTCTTTGAGGCGCGCGTGGAACACAACGCGCCGTCGTCCCGGAGCGCTCAGTAGGCACTGAGCGCTCCGGGACGACGGCGCGTTGTGTTCAAATGAAAACAAACCTTTAATCTGTAGGCTACCTATACTCGGAATTTTAATTCGATTCCAGATTTGACAATTTCAGTGTTGCAACGTTATGACAAGTACTAAATAGTGACGTTGCGAAATTATTCGATATGGAAATGGAATATTTCCGGATCGATTCTTCTCGTTAATAATTTTACTCTCGTAAACTAAGTATATAAGGAATTAAATATTTCTGAACCGATAATTTAGTTTTGACGATTAATTAACGATCTGAGACTTTTCTTTTATAATTGTGTGTGAAATAAATAAAAAAATGTGATCATGAAGGAACATGACAAATAAAACAGATAGATGTATTATGGTAATAATTTATTTTATATATTGTCGCCGTCATCGCTATCGCTATCGCTGTCACTTTCTGTAACATTTATTACAAATGTGTCTGTGATATTGTCAATTAACATATCTAGCCTACTCATTTTTTCCTCTTCTTTGACAACATGGGATACGCATTTAGACCATTCGGTAGCCGTAATTTTTTGAATGCCTTCCTGAAATAAATTTCTCACGTCTGTCAATTTGAAAGTTTTATTATTTTGAGCTACATGCCCCTTTACCTGCGCCCATATCAATTCGATAGGGTTTAGCTCGCAATGGTAAGGGGGCAGTCTTAAAACCATGATCCCATGTTGTGCTGCCATTTCGTCTACAGCGTACTTATTAAAATACTCGTTATGTGGAATCAGTTCTAAAAGCGTAGCTTTAACCATATCTGGTTCGTAATGAATATTTTTATTTAAAAGCCAATCTTGAATGGCAGCTTTTTTCCAGCTCATTTTTGGTGCCGTTTCCAATTTTCGGGAGTGGTAAGGTGCATTATCCATCACCACAATTGAGTTTGGTCTTAATTTTGGTAAGACTCCAGCGAACCACTCCTCAAAACAAACTGCATTCATCTCATCATGGTAATCTTCACAATTTTTCTTTGCTTCAAAAATCATGAGCCCCTCTTCCAGGAAGCCTTCTTCACTACCTATATGGCTAATTATGAGACGTTTGCCTTTTCCAGATGGATTTTTTAATCCAGTGGTCAGTCCCTCCAAAAACGCTTGTCGAGATGATGTGACGTTCTTGTCCACCCAAGTTTTTTTTACAGTATGACCTTAAAATAAATATAGTACATGAACATTCAATATTACTATTAAATTTAATGTAAAATGTATATAAATTCATTTTGTGTATAAATGTTAGCCTTACCTGCGTTAACCCAAGTTTCATCTTGATAATATATATGTCTCCCTTCTCGTCGAAACTGACATATAGATCGCAAGTAACGCTGGCGCCATGTTATTATATCATTTCGAACAATAAGTGTGCTCTTGCGTGACCGTGCAACAAATTTAAAATTAAGATGCTTCAACATTTTTCTGAGGGTGTCTTTGGAAATCTTGGGCATTTCTGAATCATCGTTCATCACTTGTAAAATCTAAAATAGTAAGTTTTATAATAGCTTGGAATCATTACTTATTATATAAAAGATGTAGGTATAAATTAATACTGTCTGACTGATTGACTAACCTTTGCAATGGTTGGAGGTTAATTTTGGTAAAAGAACTGATGAACAATTCTTCGTATTGCAGAGAATGTAAATTCATCAATTTTATCTTTGAAACTTCGCTTTGGTCCAGTTTTTTTAGGAGGAGTTGGCGGCGCACCTTTATTTACTTCCTTCAAAACGTTACAAACAGAGCGTGAGGTTATTCCCAATATGTCAGCAACTTTGCTCATACATTCATTTTCTTCCACAACTTCAAAGGCCTCCAATTGCGCAGAAATTTCATTTTTCAAGTATTTGTAGGCGTTGCGGATCATTACTTTTTCAGTAACAGTGAAAGCTTTTCGTGGACGTTTTTTTCTTGGGGACAAGAAAACATCCACGTCTTTTTGTGATGAACTTGGCTGAGGATCCATTTTGATGGAAAACCAAAACAAATAGATTCACTCAAAGTTCACAAAAAAACTATAAACGTAACAACAAACACAACGTAACAACACTTTAACAAAAACCCAACAAAATATCGATTCGCAATGAAATAAGATATTCGTGCAGTCAGACTGGGAGAATGAAGCCGAATGACACGATAAACAAAATGGCGATAGCTGCACGAGCGCGCACGGGTTGCCAATACTGAAAACTATCTAGGCTCTTTTATTATAAGTTTTGTTTTTAATATAAAAACAAAAATATTAACTTTTTATAAAATAGAGCAGCGATTACTAATTAATAAATAATTATTATGAATGTATTTATTTAAATAAAAATCAATAATTTAGTATTTAATTGGCACACTGATGGCACACACACTGATTGTTTATCGATTTTTATGTTCATCACTACACTATTATCTGTGGTATCATTATTTCACAAAATGACAGTAGCTAATGTCAAATCTGGAATCGAATTAAAATGCTGACTATAGATACCTCTTTGTGTAACATTTCTCGTTAACTTACAACAATAGGTAATATTTTCTCATTCTGCGTTAATTCAAAAATTCTGGTTGTTTACATCTCACTATAAACTAATTCTTAATTATCTCCTAAACGCGTGGACCGATTTACATGATTCAAACGTATAAAATGGTTTTAGACCTTTCATTTGACACCAAAATCGTTAAAATATCTCAGCAAACAAAAATCACATTTTCAAGTTGCTCTCGTAATTATATAAAAACGCGTAACAATTATTTTTATAACTATGTTATCAAACATTAAACGTTAAAACTAGGGTTCTATAAGATTGTACCTACTTGTTACCTAATTAACTTGTAAATGGGGTGTCGTTGATTTAAAAATTATGATAAAACGAAGTTTTATCATAATTTTTAAATGAATTTGAACTTACCTTTCCTCATCTGCAGGTAATAAAAAAAATGACACTCTTGTCTCCTTGTTTCGACACACATCCGTCAAATGAGCAATGCTTTAAACCAGCCATTCTTGTTGTTCACTATTCGAAACTTATTTAAAATATTACACACGCGCGAGCTCGGCGCGCGAACGGTGACAACCGACTGGTGGAGTGGCGACGGCACCACGCGAAAGTGTAGGCATTTATCGCTGTAGTGAAGGGAGGCCTCACTCCGCGCCCAGGTTGTACTCAGGATTGACTGACGTTTCATTTTATTCATTACGGGAAGAGTGTTATTGGGTTTTCTATCAGGAATTTCTCAGTAGCAGTCCAGCAGAGTCTGAATTTGTTCCCGGTTGATGGCAATAGACTCGCCCCCTATTACATGGGACTCAAACATAGCTAGCGAAATGTGGGTGTACTATAGGTACGGCTCTGCCGCACTCTTCGTTGAATACAAGCGTGATCTTATGCTACCTGTATTATGTAAAACTAATTTGTTTTACGTACCCGTTTTACCTGACTACGGCAGAACCAGAAGGGAGGGTTATGTTTTATTTAAGTACTGTTTTTCTTTAGGTATTTAATTTATATCTATAACTAGTCGACCCGAAACACATTGTCCTGTCCAAATTTCAATCATTCATACAAAATTCTCATTGGAAATGCACTTGTAAGTTTACTTTAATTTTTTTATTCCGTAAAAACCTGATTCCGACTACTACGAACATTTACCAACAATTTTTTTTTTTATTCGGTCCAGGTTTTCTGAGCTGATATGCTTACCAACGAACAGGATTTTATTTTTATTATAACCTTACCCATAGATACTCATACAACTCTGTCGGTATGTTACCTTTTCACACCGAAACCACTGAATGGATTTCGATAAAATTTGGCAAAGATATACACGGTGACATTTGAATGACAGTTTTCCTAGAACAAACGTTGTTTAGAGTTTTAGACCATGGTCTACTACCATTCTACAAATCAAATCAAATTTATTCGTAAATGTAGGTTTCATTACAATAGGATGTTATAATAAGATGGTCAGTTCGCTACATTTTACCCGAGAGTATACAAATAATAATAAAGATAGTGGTGTCGAAACCACAGACACACATTTAAAATAAAATAATTACTTAATGTCAACATAATAATAATCTAAATATATGAACAAGAAAATGCGAATACTTAGAATATACTTAAATCTAGATTGAAAACAAAAGAAACAGCCATTTCAAGAACATCCAAACCAATGAGGAGAATAAAATCGTTAAATTAAGTGTAATATTGTATTAATCTAAATGTCAGTGGTGTCCTCCATAAACTCAGCTGTGGAGTAATAACATTAATTATGAATTAAAAATTGTTTCAGTTTCTTTTTAAACATATTATTATTAAGATTTTTTATCTGTCGTGGAATTTTATTGAAAATAACTGGAGCCATTCGATAAATACTTTTACGTAGAAGGGCTGTTTTACTGCGATCGACACAAAGAATGTTCGAATCCCTTTTCCTTAACCGTGGATCAGCTGGGGCTCTCATTTCGAAAAGCTGTGGGTTTGTCCTAACAAACATTGCCACCTCAAAGATGTATAATGACGGCAATGTTAGAAGCTTCAATGATTCAAAATATGGTCTACAACTGTCCCTTGAGTGTAGGTTACATATAGCGCGAACGCATTTTTTTTGTGCGATGAAAGCGTAATGATTGTCTGTCGAGTTACCCCAGAAAACGACTTCGTATCTTAGAACTGATTCCACGTAGCTATGGTAGGCAATAATCACGACGTCACGCTTCACAAATTTGGACAACTTATAAAGTGCAAAAGCAAAAACTACAGCATCAAATATGTTATTAAAACAATCTAATCGAGGAGTTCTCAAATTCCACTTTTACATACCGTCCGCGAATCGTCTGCCAAACCTGCATTTAATTTTGCAAATGATACTATTTTTATTTAATATTTAATCTTTTTCTTAACAAAAAGCGCCTTCATCCTCTCTCCTATTAAACATTAAATTTGCTGTGCCCGACAGGGTCCATAATAGATTCGATGTTTTAACATACCAACTGTTATAATGTACACATTATGGAATGCAATAAAGTATTGAGTATTGAAATTAGTCTTATGTTGCTCAAACGTGTAATAGTGTTTGAAACATTAACCTTAACATCAAAGTACTCATCACAGTTGCGATATTGCATTCAAGACGCGAGCGCCGCGCGTCGTAGCCGCAGTGTCTGTGGTGTAGGGCGTAACGATCATCCCGACATTTTTAACATTGCCTATTTTATGTTTTTTTCGAAAACCAATGACGTTTTTATTTCTAATGGATGCTAAAGAATGGTAGTAGACCATGGTCTAAACAACGTTTGTTCTAGCAAAACTGTGATTCAAATGTCACCGTGTATACAAGGGGTGTTAAAGGGGTTGAAAAATGTATTGAAAACTTAGCATATCTTATGTTAGGGATATGAAAATTTAAATTTATGGTTTTAGTAAGAAATAAAAAATATTGATTCAGTGTTTTTGTAAAATCATGGTTTGGTCCCGGTAGCACGTTCCCCTGGGATAGCCACGCAAGTAGATAATATTTTTTAGAAGATAATACGATAATGTTGTACAATTTAATGCCCGCAGCGTCGCATGGGAGGCTAAAGTCATGACCCGAGCATGGTGGGTGCATGCCTCGCAAGTATCCAAGTCAGCGCCGACAGGAGAGTACCTCACCACCGGCTCCTTCATGATCCGCGGCCGCAAGAACTACCTGCTGCCCGACCAGCTGCAGTTCGGCTTCAGCTTTATGTTTAGGGTAAGAATATTAACCCTGTGGCCGCGAGCTATACGCTCAAGCAACACGCGACTGCGGAGCGACATACGGAAACAAATGACGCGCGTGCGTGTCGCTTGACGCAAGTCGCATCTCTCGAGGTTGTAACAGCTCTATATTAGATCTCACTACCGCGCGTTCGTGTTCTTTATGTTTCCGAAAATAGACGATGATTCCCGAAGCGCATTCTTTGGCAATATATGCATAAAAGTTTCGTGTTTTCTTCAGTTACACCATACACTTTTGTGGAATTAGCTTGTTATCACAACAACGACATCACTATGTCTACAGACTGACGAATTGATTGACAATTTTTCAGAGAGCGAAAGTAACAAATATAAACAATTAGGGAATATTTTTTAAATATACTGCTGATTCATGCAATAATACAATACTTCCCCAATTAAAATCTATGAAACAGATGCTTGTTTTTGATCCAGTTGTAAAAGTAATCCAAATAATATATTCAACTGCAAAAGCAGAGCTGTCTTGTATGAAACTGACATACTAAGATAGTCCCGTTTCTAATCGTATTGTTGCCATTGATATGTGATCGACCACGAATACTCCTGAAACATTGCCAACGAACTGAGTCGAAAGCCTTTATAAATAAAATAAAATGAAAATCCCTTTTATTTGTTGCATTTTAACAGACATATAAACATTTCCATTAGTATGCGTTTTAGAATATAATAAATAACATTTGATTTCAAATAATTAGAAAATTAATTTGCATTTATTCTAATCTATAAATAAATAAAGTCGTTTGAATGTACTTGTTGACAGGCCTACACTGTCCTCTCTTACCAGTAACAGTGTACTTTGAAAACATTGTAAAAGCCAATTTATTTTTAAAAGAGTAACCGTGGAGTTTCTTGCCGGCTCTTGTCCATAGGAAACGAACAATTGGAACCGTGCACCTAGCTTTTGACGTTCCATAAGTGCCCATGTACGATTATGTGAAATAAAATAATTATTTTGAATTTGAATTAGTTGGAGGACAGCTGCATAGAGGCTCACCGCGACGAACGGAAGCTCATCGCTTTGGAGGACGCCTCTGACGTCACATCCGGGCAAGAGCTCGAGGAGGACCAGGAGATACTCGTGTCGGATGATGGTGAGGGGCTAGCTAACTATTATTTTATCTAAGATTCACTTAAAGTACATTATGTTAGGCTTATCCAACGAAAAGATGAGTTCCAGCCACGTCGAGATACAACGTCGTATTCGCGTTTGGCCGATTGCTCAACCGTATCGTGCCAGTGTGTATTTGTGTAATTGTGTGTGTATTTTCTGCCCACCCCCATGGGAAGAGGCGTGAAGTTGTTCATAATGAAGAGTACAATAATAATAATATGAGACAACATCCACACAAGGTCTTCAGGTCCCGAACTAGGCAGAGCCGGTACTACGGTAACCTGATGACTTATATACATATACACACCCAGACACAGGTCAAACAGACATGTTCATGCACACAAATGTTTGACTTGACCGGGGATCGAACCCGGGACCAGCGGCTCAGAAGGCAGGGTCCCTACCAACTGCGCCAACCGGTCAGTCAAATGACAATGACCCATTAAGAGGTTGATGGTGTTTAAAAGTATACCCTGTATGTTTTTGTGTATATAATGTTAATAAATCAAAACACTTCGGTTCTAAACATGGTGGCCTTTACCGTCTATACATCTATCAAAACTGTATTGTTCCACAGCAGAAATAATGTATCGCCCTCTCATTTCCCTATACAGCCCAAGATTAAATATTACTAATGTTCTTATAATTTTCAACAGACGAGCCATCGGACAAAGATGAGAAGCCAGACTCCAAGTTAAACGCAATCAAAGAAGAGTCGCAATCTGGTCTAGAAGCAGAGGAGACTGAACATAAAGATAGTGAGAATGAGGAGGAGATAGAGAAAGAGAGAGAAAATGAAAAGGAGAATGATGTGCAAGAGCAAGAGGGAGATGCGACGGACAGTGAGAGTGAATCAACGGAAGATGTACTTGATACTCATATAAAGGTAGGAAATAGACCATAATATTTTATTCGATTTTTATTTATTAATAAAGGTATGTCCGTAGGTGTGTCCGTGACTTCCACTTAATACCAGCGCTGCGGTACTTATATATTTTTTAAATGTAAGGTAAAAAAAAGAAAATACGTTTATATACCTACATTTTTTTTTATTTGGAACAACAAACAATTACATAATCTAGAATACAAATAAACAAACCTAAGAGCTACTTAACAATTATGCAATCAACAGCGTTGTCCACAGCATATATAAGTAATAATAAATACGCGTTAGGAAAGAAAACGATACAATAATAAAAGCTTTGTGATGATCGTAGAAACGTTTACATTTTTACAAACACAGAAACGACTAACAAGAGAATGATACAGCAGTTCAACTATAAGCTTATTATACTGCAGAGGATAAGAGTACAGTGTCTGATTTCATGATCGCCTTGAGGACGGAGTTTCGAAGTTTTCCGCGGGATTCACAGAACAAATCAATGTCTTGAAAATAGTCGGCAAGCCGTCGTAATGTTGCTCGTACTCCCGAATTTGTTTGACATGCTCGTACTGCAAACAGTGGTTGCTTACGTACTGCACGTGTATGTGCAGCTCTTGGGACGAAATAACATAATTATCTTGTTACAAATATCCGGACAGTCATAGACATTTTATAGAGATAATGCCGTACTCCGCCGTTTTATATGCCGTAAACATACGCAGAAAACGAATACATACACAAAAAATAACAAGTTGGGGCAAAATATGCGTCACGTCATAATGCTACGACCCTGTGCGAGACTAAGCCCCGGCGCTGGTTTTCAGCGACAGCCGGCGCTGACTTGATGTCGTCAAATGTCGCAGCATTCTGCTGAGATTATGCCTTTTTAGCCTCGCTCGTATTTTTTTCGTTTTCATTGTTCTTTTAGTTTTAAATGTACCTTTTTATTGATTGTATTTCCTGTGCGTGTCCCAAATATAATATTGTTCTTACTTTAATTAGTTATATTTAAGTTAGGTTCGCGCTTGCGTTGTGAACAATTCATGTATTGCTCAAACTTTCGAACTTTTATCGAGTTTGTCCCACTTCAACACAGTAAGAAATAAAACATCATCGCCACGACTCATCATCGACTGCCTCGTTGGTCTAATTGTCGCAGGCGCTGATGAGCACGAGTTCATGGGTTCCGAGGTCGGGCAGAGTGATAATAAAATAATAAATATCGTCTGACATTGCACACAGCACCATCTAGTTCCAAGTTAAGCACTTAACACTTAAGGCTTGTGTTATGGATACCACATGGTTGATACACTACTTAAATACATTTTTTTTTCGTAAATACATACATATTATAAATATACATCCATGACTCGGGTACAAATGTCCATATTCATCATACAAACATTTGCCCCTACCGGGATTCGAACCCAGGACCATTTGGTTTCGCTGACTACACTTAGCCACTGTAGCCACTACACCAAACGTGTCGTGATATTGTGTTTTTCCATTTTCCAATTTGTCAATGGCACCCCGGAGTCTGAATTTGTGTCGAAATGTCTGTAGCGTGGAGTTTTCTTTGCTGACGTATCTCGTCTTGGTCGTATGGGACTTGAACATAATTGGCGAAATGTGGGTGTACTATAGGTACAGCTCTGCCTACCCTTCGGAAAAATACAGGTGTGATGTTATATCTATTCAAATTAGGCTGAGAGTCATTACTTTTTGAGCGTCCAAAGTTACAAAAGACAGCCAGTGACAAAATACCCAAGGCGTTGGTTTTAGAAAGAAATAAAGAAAGAAAATGCGTTTATTGGCATTACAGCAAAATAAATACACCTTAATACTATAAAAACAGAATACAAAAATTATAATGCCAAACGGGCCTCAGCTCAGCATAATGTCAGATGACAACACAAGGTGTACCACCTGACGCTGATTTTCAGCTGCAACCCACGAGTGCCATACGCTAGAATAACAAAACATAGGGAAGCTTGTGTCCGTTTTAATACATTAATAGAATGAATTAAATGTGACAGTACCTATAGAAAAGCTCATACAAAAACAAATAAAATGTTGTGACATACATGTGTGTGTGTTGTATTGTGATTAGTGAAAAAAAAAAAAAGTAAAATAAATAACCAATATGTGCGTATTACCTATATAAAAAATAAATAGAAAATACCCATAGGACAAAATTGTGTGACTGCATTGTTCCCCTTAATTACGAGATCGATAAAATTGGTAAAGTTGATAAAATTAATAAAAATTATAAAATTGATACAAAAGATGGTTTTATATAGCAGATATGTCGGGTCGAACATTTTCAAAATCCTTTTGATGGCTTAAAAGATTTTTTTTACTAATATATAAAATATTTTTAATACTTGTGTACATACATACATAATCAGCCTATACTGTTCCCACTGTTGGGCCACAGGCCTCTACTCTGTGAGAGGGAGTGGGCGGTAATCCACCACGCGGGCTCAGTGTGGATTGGTAGATGTCACATGTCTTCGAATTTGTAGTTCTAGGACATGCCGGTTTCCTCACGATGTTTTCCTTCACCATTTTAAGAGCAGTAGTAATGAAATAATTTACACAAAGTAAAGCACCTGGCTGGGTTTGAACCTGCGACCTACAACTCGTAAGTCGCGGCCGTTACCACTGCTCTGCTGGTTTTATTACTTGTGTATGAAGCTTTAAATAAATGACGGTGAAACCATTTGCAGGTTGATCACGGAACCGGAGAAGTAATCGTTCAATCAAAGACAAGAACGTTTTCCGAGACATCTGACAGAAGTAAGTGCCATGTCATCTATACGAGCTTATTATAAAATTAAAGTCGCTTTTCGTATGTCGCTGTGTGACCGCGTGGATTTTCTAAACAACGTAACGGATTTTAGTGCGGTTTTCACCATCATTTAGAAAAATTATTCCATAAAGTTTACGTGTATATTTTTTTTATTATCAATTAATATTGATATTTTATCGAGTAGTAAAGACCGTGTGAACCAGGGGGGCAGGTCGCTAGTATATGTAGTACTAACTGCGCACCGCGGTTTCACCCGCATAAGCCTCGATCACGTTTGAGTATTGGGATAGGAAGTATCCTATGTCCTAATCCAGGTCATAGTCTACCCATGTGTCAAAATTTCATCCAAATCCGTTCAGCCGTTCTTGCGTGAAAGCGTAACAAACAAACATACAATCATCAAATCTTTTCAAACTCAAACTCAAAGCATTTATTTCAAGATTAGGCAAAACAATTACAGGCACTTTTGAATTGTTAAGGGGTCGGTCAGTCAGAAAGATGAAGCTAGTTGCCCATTCCAAAGCGTAGTAGGTACCTATGGAGAAGAACGGGCAAGAAACTCCATGGACACTCTTTTAAATTATATGCCTCAGGCATTAAGTCCGCCTTTGTACACACGGCTACACATCAAGCTATATGTTTCCAGTTTACACTGACCTCTCATTGTAAGGAAATCCTATACAATGCGAGATTAGCTTATAATGGAAATTTATAGCTTGATCTGTAGCCGTGGGTACAGTATTTTTTTACTTGTGCATAAAGTTTTAATAAATAAGTAAATAAATATTAGTTACATCATTAATTTCAACATAAATGATGTAACTAATATTTATTTACTGAAGTGTTAGAGGGAGGATGGTAGAAAATGCTTAGGCAAGTCGTCCTTAGTAAAAGATGTGCTTAAAAAAAATAGAAGCCTACTCCAACTCAAACTCAAAGCATTTATTTCAATTAAACCATTTACAGACACTTTTGAATTGTCAAGTGGTCGGTCAGTCAGAAATATGAAGCTAGTTGCCCATTCCAAAGCGTAGGTAGTAGGTACCTATGGAGAAGAACGGGCAAGAAACTTTCTTTTAAATTATATTGTTACATAAATATTAGTTACATCATTAATCTTGTATATATGTATAATTATATGTGAGAACGGTGTAAATAAGACGTACACGTTGAGTGTCAAGAGTACAGCAAATAGAAATTTAAACAAAACAATCCATAAATAAATAATTACGAGTATAATATTAGTTTAGATAAAACAAAGTCACTTTCCGTGTCTGTCTGTGTGATTGCGTTGTTCTTCGTACGGGTACGTAAACAACGCAACGGGTTTTGGTGCGGTTTTCACCATAATTTAGAAAATGTATTTCGGAAAGTTTACGTGTATACGACGCCTTAGAGTGAAAACCTCGTAAGTGTAGTGTAGTGTTCCTATTTTCAGGAGGAAGAAAATACTGCGTGCTGGAAAATGTTTGTACGGCGTCTTTTGTGTTTTTTTATTAATTAGTATGGAAATTTAACCCGCTTTTATCAACGAACAAATTAGTCAGATCAGGATGTGGGTTGCGAGGTTTTCTTCCTACAAACGCAATAAAAAAAAATTGAGCAAAAATGCATTCCCGAGGTTTTCACTCTAAGGCGACGTTATAACATTAATACTAAACTCACTCGTACATAATTAAAGAAATCTCGGTGTTTTGTCAAGTGGTAAAATCCGTGCGGTCGCTAGTTTTTATTAAGATTATCATCAATTTCAGGCGAAGTCCCCACATTCCCATCCCTACCAAAGAAGGGCGGCAAAAAGCCGCAGAATGAGAGGAAGCAGAAGCCAGAAGAGAGAAAAGAAGAGAAGGGCATGAAGCGAGGACAGCGCAGCAAGCTAAGGAAGATTAAAGAGAAGTATAAGTACCAGGATGAAGATGACAGAGCTGTTATGATGGAGATACTTCAGGTATATTATTATTATATTTATTTATTTCAGATTTGTACATCCATAAAATTGTTAATAACACAAAAATACTTATAAAACTAATGTTAGTACAAAAATACACATTACAAACTAAAGACCTACGTGGACTATCCGACACTAGTACGCGTGTTTACTTGACCGCATGCAGTCGTTTCCAGCGCTCGAGCATCGGAGAGTCCCATCGGTCCACCAATACGGCCAAGATGCTGTTGGTACACACGTAATAAATACTGGTTCCTTCTTATTTTTTAACATCCATTACGCTAGTTTACGCGGGCGGCGATATTTAAGACGGCGCGCGGCTTCTATGAATGATCAAAGAGAAGCACGTGAGCGTGCTGCGACTAACAATCAGCTGACGGATACGACTCGACGTACTCGTAACCTCGCAGAGGTCATTGACATGCGAATTCGAGCTGCGCCTATCAGCTGTTTATTGGTATTTACCTAATTTACAGATGTGTAGATATTGTAGATTAGGATTAAAATTTGTTTTAATTCCATCTAGATTCCTTTTCGTAAAACGTTTAATAATTTACCTCCTTAGGTTTAGGTGGTATTGTATTTTAAATTCACATTATAGCCGGGGACACAATCTCAACTTAGTGGAGCTTGCGCGGGCGTCCTCTTACGGGCGGCCGGGTAAGCACTCTTAGTGGCCATGACACTGTTTACATTCTGCCGCACGCTATAACATTTATTATTGTTGTAAGCGATAACCTATTAAAATAACACTAGATCGAGTCACGAAGTCTACCTACGTTGGTTTATTTTTAACATCATCACGCCTGCATTCTCCGTAGAGATAGGCAGAGGTGTATTTTCGTACGTCCACTACAGTTCACCAGTGATATTGTAGGTTCCATGTAATATGACATGAGGGCAGGTGCTTGCTTCCGGCAGCACACAGACTGTGGAGTGCGGTAACCGTCAGGACGCGAAATATGCTTGCGCGGTCGCGCGGAGACATGCATGCGAACACAACCTCACCAACACGCAGCTCGACACACAACAGACGAGAGCGACACGCCGCGATGTGGCGCGTCACCTGCCTCACCGCGTCGCGCAGGTCATTCGTAGAATTATAGGAGTAAAGGCTTTATGCAAAATGTCTCAAGCAGTTTTAAAATTATAATAATTACGTAAAATAAAAAACATTGAGATATTATTTTTTTCGTGTTTATATTTTCTGTGCCAGCTATAGGTGTGTCTCTTAAAATATTTCGTGTATGAATAGATACACCTTATATAGATATCCTACATTTATTCATTCTTATTTCCAGTCAGGAAATCCCGAAAAAGAATCAAAGAAAGCACAAAAGAAGGCAGCGGCTGCGAAGGCCAACAAAGTGAAGACCGGTCCCCGCGGCGTCAAGATCCCTGCGCCTGCGCCTCTCATACTGGAGGCCGACTCGGAGCCCGACGAGCCTGAGACGGAGCTTGAGGTGAGTCACGACACATTTTGCTATACTAAGATATCGATACCCAGTACATCCATGAAGTTAACACAGAAAAGAACTGATTTTTAAACTGATAAATCAAGTAATTACGAGGAGGAGGGGCTCGTGGCTAATTAATAGCAGCCGCACGGGTCGAACAATCAGGTTAAACTACGCTTCCCGAGGTGGGACTGTGGATGGGTGATCATCTTTATATACCGAGACCCCTCCGTGCTTTGGAAAGCACGTTAAGCAAGTGCTTAACGATAACCGGGTCCAACTGGTCCCGGCTGTCATTCGTAGAACTTCGACAGTCGTTAAGGGTCGTCAGAAGCCCGAAGGTCTGACAACCAGTCTTACCAAGAGGTATTGTATTACTTAGATACTGGGTTGTGGAGGTGAGATAGGTAGTCGCTCGATTTAAAATACTGATATTCAGTTGTGTCCGGTTAGACTGGAAGCCGATCCCAATTTAATTGGGAAAGGGCTGGCAGCTTGATAACAAGTAAGTATACCTACAGTCGTTGATCTCAAATAAAAATCTTTATTGCTACATTTAGAAGAAAATAACACAACGAATTAAATTCTCTATGGCGATGAAGCTTAAAAACCTGTGGGAGCTGAGTTAAATCAGTTTATACAGTACTAAATTCAAAACTAGGGGTAGTAGAACAACGTGGTCGAAGGACAGAATAAATAGTACACACATGACCTTGATTTTGGAGGAAAATAAAACAGCAACTTACACCATCACTATCGCTCAGTATAAAAACACAGGATGCTTTTTTTACGAAAGAGATCGAGTTCATTTTCTGACACAGACAGAACGAAGCTTTTTATTTGCTTTTTAAGCAAACTGCGCTGCAGTATTTGTTTGTTTTTCAAATATCGCAGCATCATGCTGAGATAGGAGCCTTTTTGGCCTCGCACAGGTCTTCTCTTTATTCTTTTTTTTTATTGTTTTCATGTTTTTGTTATATTTAATGTTCTTTTTTTAATTTTCTTTTATTAATTTGTATTTACTGTGCGTGTCACAAATAAAATATTTTTCTTTCTTTCAAAAAATGCAGTTTTATTTTTCTTTGACAAAGGAGAATGAGTAATGATGGGCCCACCTCTCAATAGGAATAAGACACTCATAAATGAATAGGTATGTTTATGCAGAATAAAACTTATTATTACGACTAAGGTCAAAAGTCAGTACTTTCGGAGTTATACTACTTATTATACTGCCATAAAAGTGATCGTAGTTTACTTCGTTATAAGATAAACTATGGCCAGACTCAAAACGGACGGCACCTATCTGCTTGCTCCTTACCTGCGCCCCCACCCTACCCGCTGCGCCCGCCGCTTGCCCAGGCGCATTTGCAAATGGCGATCAGTCATATTGCAGTGAACATCTTCGAGACGGTTTATACGTTATAGAAATATACAGACAAAACGATTTACATGATTTAACCGATTCGTTGCGATGTCTAATTTCACTAACTTCTAGCTGTGGCGTCGAACAAAAATAACGTGACACTGATCAGTGCCCAACGCCATACGATTAAATGACACGCATCTGTGTCTTCAGCCATGCGGAAAAGAAAACAGTGTTTTGACAATTTTTTACATGTTCAAAGCTTGAATACTTTTAGTTTTCATGTGAAATCTAATGTGAACGGTCAGGCACATTGTTTTAAGTGATAAAAAGTTTCGCAACAAGTGTATTTATGGAAATGGAAGGTAAGTGACTTTTTTAGTACCGATGTGCTCAACCTTTTCTTATTATTTACTTATTTTGCATTTCCTAGTAATTTGACTGATTATGAGGTATTAAATTAGGTCTAAAAATATTGTGATGGTCTAAAAATATTGTGATGGTCTAAAAATATGTTACAAATAAATGATCTTTGTCTTGTCTTGTGCATAACAAATTTCAATTGTTTATAATTAAACTATGCAAATAAAATGCTAAGTTTGATTAAATACTTATTATATACTAGCTGATGCCCGCGGTTCCACCCACGTAGAATTGTGGGACCTATATAAAAAGTAGCCTATGTGCTATTCCAGACCAAGACCTATCTTTATGTGTATATAAGTTTTTGCGTGAAAGAGAAACAAACATCCAAACATTCTCACAAACTTTCACAGTTATAATATTAAAAGAATTAATAGGATTCACAACAAATGTGAAAATTATTATTGTTAGTAAATAATAACATTTAGCAAGATACTGATAATGTTTATTTATTGTTTAAGAATTACAGCGAAAAAGAAAGTACATTCCTGATACAGAAAATGAAACTCAATGCGACGATGACGAAGAGGTAGTAGAGAATTCGCAAACGTATTCACAACACTGGGAACACTCAGAAAACTGGGAACCGGAATTTATATCAAACGAAAAAACATATAAGGATGCTTCAAAGTGCACAAAAAAAAATATGGTGGACAGTGCAACATGCACAGAAAAAAAAAAAAATTAGAAAAAAAAAAAAAAAAAAAAAAATTAGAAAAATTAGAGAGCTGTTAAAAGAGGAGAAGAACATCTGTATATATGAAAATACTTTTTATTGTTTAAATGTTATCCTTTTTAGAGCGGGTGTATAATTTTATAGAAGAAAAGCAACCGACAACCGAAGCAACGTGATTTAGCCGCTTTACTGTAAACCGCTTTACATTAATTATAATTTAATATCATATGATGATTTAATATAAAATAATTCATCTTTCAAAAAGGTTGGTGCCTCCTATTTTTTTTTAAATATTACAATATCCCGAAACGAAGGCTACGAGTTTAATATACGTGAAAAATGAAGATAGTTTGGTTTCGGGTGAAACTTCCATAAAACTTAATTGAAGGAGTTATCACCGATTTCAAAATGACACACATCCGTGCCTGACGCCACACGTAAAAAAAAGTGATGGCACTGAAACGTGCCATCCGCAACGATTATTGCTCTTGCTTGACCGGACGGCGAACTGTAGGAAGTTGCGCTCACACTATTTCTTTGATTTGGTACCTAGGAGGTACATCAACCATTCGTGGCCCCCGTGGGTTTTTTAAATGATGTAATTGTCTTTGATGTCCAAGACGAATAATAAATCTCTTTTGTTTTAAAGTGTACTTATTATTATTATTTTACCTTATAAGTATCCATAAAGAATATGTTAGACTGACGACTTTAAGACGTCGTATCTCCGAAAGTACTAACATTTGACCATAGTTATATTAGTAACTAATGTTCCACTTAAAAAGCCCTTTCCAACGGTATATCAGATGTTACTATTGAAGGGTGGGCCCAGACTCCATACATTCATTTCCCATTGTCCTTTGCTCTTAACATATTTTCGGGTGTGGATGTGCTGAGTCATTGCAAAAATCAACCTGTATTAACAGATATAACTAAGTTCGGACTGATTTTAAAGCTTTACCGCTGTACAATATTTCATTAGTAACGTAATACATACAGGGAAATCATTGGATTAACCTTGGATCAACAATACCGACTAGATATCGTGTCGGCGCAAGAAACACGTCTCGGTAAATAACAGCGCGATTCGAGACGTGAGCTCTTATTTTGTTTAGTTCGCTTGAATCACAGCCAATGTAAACACGACTTTATTACTAGATGCCATGGTTGTAATTAGGTTGCAGTTATAACTATTTTGAACTTTTTTCAAGCGGACAGCATTTGGCTTTGTTTTTGTACGAGACCCGTTATCTAGTTTGTATTGGTGATCGAAGGGATTAACAATTTATTTCCCTAGTTTTGGAAAAATAGTGCATTCAGAAAAAAACAAAAATTAAAGATCAACATCATTATTTTGGTCGATCAAACACATAATTCTGTCCACAGTCAGAACAGCAAGGTCCCGACGCCGACACAGAGCTGCTGAGCCAACTGACCGGCGTCCCGCACAATACAGACGAGCTTTTGTTCGCGGTTCCGGTCGTCGCGCCCTACTCCGCCCTCGTCAATTACAAGTGAGTACTAATTGCTAACAATTTCGCCTTTATTACGTATCCGTAAGGACGATTTTTCTAGCACCAAAAATTCGGTGACATGTGTTATGTTATGTACCAACCCGCATTGGGCCTGTCCCCAGAGCTGTTCACAGAGGAGGCCTGTCTTGTGGGAACGTTACAGGCTGATTATCGATGTGAAACATCTATACGCGCGTCAGCGTGGGGAATTTGAGTGGCTGATGCGTGGTGATCGCGAAGCGTAACGTTACACAAGCGTTATAATCTATATAGAATAGTTTCGATGTTTCACATCTGCCAGGCGTCCCGCGACGGCTATATTTTTTATTCTAATGGAGGTTTTCTGGTAAATTCATTATTTTCAATCCAGACAAGTTTCATCAAAGTTTGTGATCAAGATCTATATTATACAGGGTTATTGGTCACCATCAACCTCTTAAGGGGTCATTGTACTCATCATTATAAACAACTTTTACTATGGGATTAAACGTGAAATCGCGAAAAAAAAAATCTGCTGGTCCCTACATTTTGAGCAGATAAATGTAGGGAACAGATGATTTTTTTTTCGCGATTACGTATTTGGTTTGGTGGTGCTCTGATAGGGCCTCGTTGATCTAGGGGTCGCAAGCTTACTGCCGAGCATGAGGTCCTGAGTTCGATTCCCAAGCTGGGCAAAGTGATTCCCAAGCTGGGCAAAGTGATATTGGGTTTTTCCTTTAGCAAGTTCAAATTTTACTGTTCATGAGAAACCAATGATTAAATGAAATGATATTTCTGTAAATATAGTTTCATTTAAACTTTAGATAGTTAAGAAAGTTTTACGCTAAATAGTGTTGTTTTCTAACATTCCGTACCCAAAGGGTGCCAACGGAACCCTATAACTAAGACGTCCATCCGTATGTCTGTCAGCGGTATCTCATGACCCGTAATAGGTAGACAGTTGAAATTTACACAGAGTGTGTATTTCTGTTGCCGTATAACAACAAATGATAAAAATAAATGAAAGTTACAAATTAAAGGGGGTAATTTTTTACTTTATTTTATACCATACAAGAAACATAATTTAAAAAAAATATTTAGTGTAAAATTTTGTACGGTGGTACAGAACCCATCGTGTGTCAAACTCGTACTTGGCCGGTTTATTTTTTGCTAGACGGCGACTCCATTTCGTTGATGACGATCTCGGAAAACAATAGTGGAAACAAACTCATGATCTCTTATTTTTGTCCCTTTATCCCCAGATATAAGGTGAAGCTAACACCTGGAACGGGCAAGCGCGGCAAGGCAGCCAAGACAGCTGTGCAGGTGTTCCTACGAGACAAAGCCGGCACTCCTCGGGAGAAGGACCTGCTCAAAGCCGTCAAAGAAGAGAACGTCGCGCGTAACTTCCCCGGGAAAGTGAAACTGTCCGCGCCACAGTTACACAAACATAAAAAATAGAATATGAATTAAACGGGTATACAAGTAGATTTTTATAATACCCGGTTTCTGAACTGAGAATTTGAAGTTTAGAACTTGTTAAAATATACTTTAGCACTATTAGCGCTACTAGCTTCGTTTGGTGCGCGGCCAAAATCGAAACTTACGTGGCCATCTTGATTTTTCTACACATTTCCGCAAAATGTTTACTAACAGCGCCTTCTGTTAACGTCATTAGAGCGCCAAAAATCCTTGTAGCAGTTATACGAAAGCGCCAGGGTAGCCCGCGAAATTTAAAATGTATAAAGGTTTTTAAAAAAAAAAGGTTTTCGCGGGCTTTCGCCCTAAGAAATGCTAAGGTAGTGTTTGAAAAGTTCTTAACTTCAAATTCTCAAATTAGAACCCCGATATAAGTGTGAGAACCGATGATTTACGTTGTCTGTTATCTAAGCAGACATACTATTTTTAGTATCATAGATCAGCAATGTTGTCGGTTTGCAGAAGATACAGCGAGTGAATGCTATTCCTGGGACAGGTTGCAGCGATTTAGTGAGGTTTTAGCTTGCATCTTCGGAACATGCGGATAATGCGTCATTTTGATATCGTGCAGATCGTACTCATACACAGGGAGTCGCTTAACAATGCTGCATCGCATCATAGCGACTCTCTGCATTCAGACACGATAGCTTAATTGCACATTACAGCAATGCAATGCAATTGATTGTTGTGTCCGAATGCAGAGTCGCTATGACGTGGCGCAGCATTGTTAACGGCCTGTGCACACCACGTTTTTTAAACGCGCCGTTGATGCGCGTTTTAGAAACGTGCGTCGACGGCGCGCTTTTATCCTACAGAGGTCAACAGGCTGCGTCTGACGTACGTCGCGTGCGTATCGCGTCTGTATCGCTACAAACGTGGTGTGTACAGGCCCTAAGGTCGCAAATTCATCCGTTCTAAAAGTTACCTGTCTGCTAAGGCCCTTGAAACCGATTTTGTCGAAAGCAGCCTTAATATTCTGTAAATAAAAGTTTCCTATTTAAAACATTGGTATTCTCAATTAAATATAAAAGTTTCCTATTTAAAACATTGGTATTCTCAATTAAATAAACAGTCATGTTTTCTTTCCTTTCATATTTATTTATCAATAACACAATCATAATTATAATATAACCGCTGTTGAAGCGTAAATTATTCATTAAAATAATATTGCACACGAAAGGTGTTCGGAACTGAAATAATAAAGCTGGGGCGAGATTAGGCGTTCCTTGAGGCGGCGGCCAGCCCGTCGGTTGAACGCGTCCCAAAGGGTCATGGCCACCCGGCTGGTCCGGGGATACCGTACGGTCTTCGGTGAAGCGGGGAGCCTCCTTGCCGGATTACCGCCGTGGGATCTGGAGGCAAAAGTCCTCGCGCACATTTGGGAGTGGCGCGAGGAGGCGAAACGCCGGGGCGTAGCTCCGCTGCCGCGAGAAATCACGGTACAGCGGACAGAGCTCCGGCGGGATCTCAGGGCGGCATGGAGAGTGCGACTATCGCAACCCAGCGCTGGGCACGCCACAATTGCGGCGATTAGTCCCCTCTTTGAGGAGTGGCTAGAGAGGCGCTAAGGCGTCCTCAGTTTCCGCCTGACGCAGGTCCTCATCGGACACAGTTGCTTCGGGAGGTTCCTGTTCCGGATAAGGCGGGAGGAAACGCCCGGGTGTCACCATTGTGTGGATCGCCCGGAGGACACGGTGGAGCATACGGTGGAGGTCTGCCCGGCTTAGGCGGAGCACGCCGTGTCCTCGTGGAGGCGATTGGCGGTGGCGATCTCTTGCGTCCGGCCCTGGTCCAGGCCATGGTACGGAGCGAGAGGGCATGGGAAGCCGTCACCTCCTTCTGCGAAGCAGTAATGCTCGCAAAGGAAGAGACGGAACACGTGAGGGAGAAGCAAAATTCGCGCCCTCACGCCCCTAGTCGCCGCAGGAGAAGCTCTGGGCGTTGGAAATCCCAGGAAGGAACACGGGTGGGTTTTAGTCACTAAGAGTCTGACACGCCCTCCCGCTCCGCCCAGAGCGGGAGAAGTTATTTGATGATTTCCCACCCTCAAAAAAAATTATAAAAATGTATTTCATACGAATATAAAACTTATTCTGAAGATCAGAATGCAGAAGATATGAACAAGTATTTCATACGAATACGAACCTCATTCTTATGCAGAGAATAATCGTATTTGTATAAGGGTATATGCAAAAGCGTTTCATACAAATATCAACCTTAATGTAATGGAAGTAATGTTTGTTGTCGTTGTTACCGTTTTATACCCGTACGCAAAATACGCGCGAGACGTAGTTGCGACACCAGCCCGTTATACAATACTGCTTCATACGAATATGAACCTTATTCCTATGAGAATAATGTTCTCCTGCAATAATAAAGCTAGTCGTCCTCTTCGTCGACTTCTTCGCCGAAGCCCTCTCCTTCTCCCATGATCTCCGGCGGAGGGGGAGGAGGCAGGTTTGCGATGCGGAATGCCTGGAACACGAACACGATATCAGCTCTTAAGAATTTAGATATCGATATCAATCACAACTGTGGAGTTTCGCTAGGTTATTTAATTCGCTCATGAGCAGTTTACTAGATTCTCAATTCACCAGATTCTCAACCCACCAGATCATCAATTAACCTGTTTCTCAATTTACTCGATTCCGAAATCACCAGGTTCTTAATTGAATAACTCTCAACTCATCACAATTCTTCAAAAGTACACTGAGAAACGAAATTCTAAAATGTAACACAAAATTTACACACAAATCTATTATTTTCTACCAATTAGTCAATGAAAAAGTAATACTTCTATTTTGATGAACATGCACAATGACAAATGGTCAAAACATTAGAAAAATACAGTACCTAAGTCTAATGGAAGATTTGTAATTCGCTTTTGTAATTTAAAGAAGCCAAGTGATTTCATGCACTTGATTACACTATATTTTTCGTTGTGACAATCCAAAATAAAGTTATTTATATTCTCGTTTTTCTGTAATATTTTAATGTGACTTGTAACATGTGTCTTTTGGTCTCTTTGCCATGCAATGAGGTTTTTTGAATTTATATGTCCTGTGCATGTGCTTCTTTTAAAATATTAAAATGCATTTAAACCCGTAAACATGCAATTTTTGTATCCGGACGTCGTCGGTGCCGCCCTTCCAAAGCATTGGTGGTTCTATTTTCTTCACCGTAACAACTGAAAACATCCGTCGTTATTTTGTTAATCCATTGACTATCAAAATATGAGCGAAATTTCTCAAAATATTAATTTTGTAGTGCCATTTCGCAGATGCCCCAGATAAGCGTTAATTATTAGCGGTATTAATTAATATCGTTGGAAGTAAAGGTAACAATGTGCATAGGAGGGTAACTGTTTTACCTTCTCTCGTTTCGCTAAAACCAATTTGGTTGCTCTTTCTCCATGTTGCATTTTGAAAATGATAATAGCAATAGGAAATACTTCCTCTACCGCTTGCATTACTGCAATTTCGTAGTCACATTTGTATTATTATTATTTTTATATTTGCGAATCTAGGGACCTGGATCTCGGTCATTTGGAAGGCGTACGAGGGGCCGAAGCCAACTCGCAGAGTCCCGTTAGACGTTTTGCATGACCGCTTAGGTGCAGCTCGAAAAGTTCCATCTCCATAAAACGTAGAAACAGATCTTAAGGTTGTCTTGAAAATGAAAACTTCTTCTTCTTCTTGTTGTTTGGTTGAAAATGTGCTGCAAAAAATTAATATTTTATTTTCATCACCATCATCCATTAAACAATAAGTAATCTTCCACAATAAGGTTTGGTCGTTTTACATCCTCTCCCCACTTTCAAATATTTCTCTCGAGCCCCGTATAATGAATCCTTCTTTGAGGAAAACGCGGGAATCACATGACTTGGGATTGCAGATGCATTATTATAAAAGTGTTTTTCGAATATTTTTGCCACTGAGTCGAGATTAGTGGTAACTTCATTTATGCAAGCATCCGTAATTGCGTGCACTAAATTTCGGACGTGATCTGGTGCACAGGAATGCCAACCCAATGCTAATCTTATTAATGAATTATTGACATCCAAGTTAATTGATGTGTTGCATTCTTTCTGATGACAGCATCTCCAGTTAGTAGTACCCGATTTGTTTCTTATATTGTAATTATACTTGTACCTTGCGTGCAGCAGTACCGGTTTCCCTCTTTCGGTTATTATAAATATTACATCGCTCTTGTACATATTAATAAATAATAATAATAATAAATCATAAAGCCTTTTATTCCGAAATCAGACAATTACACTAACAATAATGGTTAAAGCAAAAATCACAAGATGTCTCGAATTTCGGTGTGCCTCGTGGCATAGGCCTCCTCTAACATTTTCCATTGACGTCTGTCGTGAGGTACTCTCCTCCAGTTTGGACCTGCAGTCAGCTTTATTTCTGCCTCCCAGCGGGTAGGCTGCCTTCCCCGATTTCTTCTGCCGTCCCTTGGATACCATTCTGTCACTACCTTGCTCCACTTGCCTTTAGCATCTCGCATCATGTGGCCTGTCCACCTCCACTTCTGTTGGTCTATTCTTGCTAGAACATCGGACAGTTTTGTTTTGGACCGGAGATCTGTGTTCCTAATTCTGTCCTGTCTTTTTGAGCCTACCATGCTTCTCTCCATTGCTCTTTGACACTTGGCAAGCTTTTCTCTGAGCGATTTGGTGAGTGCCCAAGTCTCACACCCGTAAGTTAGACATGGGAGTATACATGACAGATGTGTTGAAGGTCTTTCTTTTCAAAGTCATGCTTAGGTCTTTTGACTTCATGATCTCCTTGAGGGACCAGTATTTTTTCCAACCAATCGCAATCCTCATATTAATTTCCTGGCTAGTTTGGTCTTTGGTGGAAATGACTTGACCAAGATATATGTAGTCCTCAACATAGGACAAAGCTTCCTCTTTTATTTTTATATTTACCTTTTTAGAGTTAGTCATTAGTTTTGTCTTTCTGTAATTTATTTTCAGACCAATTTTTTCGCTTTCTTCGCTCAGACTTTGTATCATGATTTGCAAGTTTTCTGGGGTTTCTTCGAATATCACTAAGTCGTCGGCAAATCTGAGGTGGTTCAATTTCAACCCATTTACATTCAGACCAAACTTTTCCCAGTTCAAGTTGCGAAAGATGTTTTCTAACACGGCAGAGAACAATTTTGGAGATGTGGGTCACCTTGCCTCACCCCTCTTTCTACGTGGAATTCGCTTCCCAGAGATTCCAATTGGATCCTAGCCATACTGTTGGAGTAAATACTTTGGATAATGTTGATGTATGCTGCTGGTATTCCTTGTTGCTTTAGAGTGGAGTGTCCCATATGTATTCATGGCTTAAGCTGTCGAAAGCTTTTGCATAGTCAATGAAGGCAATGTATATTTTTTTATTATATTCCTTATACTTTTCCATTACCTGTTTGACTGTATAGATGTGGTCAATTGTCGAAAACCCTTTTCTGAAGCCTGCCTGTTCCACCGGCTGTTGTTTGTCCAACATTGGGCTTATTCTATCCAGTATGATCTTTGCAAATACCTTATACACATTCGACATCAGGCTTATTGGTCTGTAATTTTCAATGTCCTTGTTGTCGCCCTTTTTGTGTATTAAGATGATGTGAGACTTTGCCCATTTTTAATAAATAATACATATTATTAATAATAAATACACAGCCAACCAAACTTTAATTAAAATAAAATCAATTTCACAATATAATTATTACTTGTAAGTTGGTATTTATCTCATTAATCGAGTGTCGTAATCCGTCATAATTATTGTACCTATGTCTAGGTATAAGGAAAATAACCAGCCAGTTATCAACAAGTATATTATGGCGTTATTTCTGCATTTGAGACAACGTAACTATTGCAAATCGTAAACAATTTGTTTCCTAACTGTACAACATTTGGTGAATTGAGAATCTGGCGAGTAGAGTCTGGTAATTTAAGAATCTGGTGAGTAGAGAGTCTGGTAATTTAAGAATCTGGTGAGTAGATAGTCTGGTAATTTAAGAATCTGGTGAGTAGATAGTCTGGTAATTTAAGAATCTGGTGAGTAGAGAGTCTGGTAATTTAAGAATCTGGTGAGTAGATAGTCTGGTAATTTAAGAATCTGGTGAGTAGATAGTCTGGTAATTTAAGAATCTGGTGAGTAGAGAGTCTGGTAATTTAAGAATCTGGTGAGTAGAGAGTGGTAATTTAAGAATCTGGTGAGCAGAGAGTCTGGTAATTTAAGAATCTGGTGAGTAGAGAGTCTGGTAATTTAAGAATCTGGTGAGTAGAGAGTCTGGTAATTTAAGAATCTGGTGAGCAGAGAGTCTGGTAATTTAAGAATCTGGTGAGTTGAGAGTCTGGTAATTTAAGAATCTGGTGAGTAGAGAGTCTGGTAATTTAAGAATCTGGTGAGTAGAGAGTCTGGTAATTTAAGAATCTGGTGAGCAGAGAGTCTGGTAATTTAAGAATCTGGTGAGTTGAGAGTCTGGTAATTTAAGAATCTGGTGAGTAGAGAGTCTGGTAATTTAAGAATCTGGTGAGCAGAGAGTCTGGTAAATCGAGAACCAGGTATATTGCGAATCTGGTAAACTGCTCATGAGCGATTTAATTTGACCCACTGGTTTTCCGGTATTTGGCTGACCCGTTGGCTGCGGGAAAAACACACCTGTTGCCTTTTACTAACTGAACGCGATTGTGGCGCTCAGACAACATAGAGTGCCCTCCAAAAGTTACTTGTAATTTTTCCACTTCAGCTCTAATGCCACATTATGATTTAAAATTCTAGTTTCAAATGTTTGAACTGTACATCAATAAAAACGTTTTAGTGTATAGTGCAAACATTTGAAACCATAAATTTAAACTATAATGTGGCATTAGAGCTGAAGTGGAAAAATGTCAACTAACTTTTGCAGGGCGGGGGGCGTTCTATGTGTCTGCGTATTTTGTAATACGACTGTGCGGCAGAACACGTCCTGTGTGCTAAATCAAATCAAACGTTTATTTGCCAGAAATACATTCTTCTTCTTCTTTTAAAAAAAAATGTTGCCCCACACTAGGAATTTCTCCTGTATCGTGGGTGCGTTTACAAACATTTAAACTCACATACACAAACAGCCAGACCCGGAACAACTACTTGCAGGTCATACAAATATTTGTTCCATACGGGGATCGAACCCGCGACACGTAACGCAGCAGTCAACCACTGCGCCAACCGTGCCAACATTGTTTTGGTAAAGGTGAGATCTTGTCAGTATCGGTCGAGGTGTTCCACATTATTAATCCATAGCTCAGTACAGATGACACTTATCCATGGTAAGCCGATAAGGCAGCTTCCACAGAAACACCGCCAGACGGCCAGACGTTACGACAGTGCGGGTTCACTCACCAGCGGGTCCTTGCGTAACACTAACAGTAGGAATGGCTTAAATTTTGACAGTTCAACAACATTCATTGCGTTATTCGGTCTTGAGCAGACAAATTTTTGGAACATATGATGCTGTCTTTCAAAATGATTCTAATTGTGGTTGATAGTGTGTTTCGCAATTAGAAGAGCGGTTTTTCCACACCCAAGTGAATTTTTACTATGCTTTTGTTTTCCTGCAGTTCTTAAATATGGCACATCGAGTAATAAGAAAAAGTTCGGCTTGGTACAGAGTCGTCTCTGTCGCTAATAACTGTATGAAAGTCTCTTTCTAAAGCTCGATATGTCATATGAATTGACTACTGTTTCATTAGCTAATTCAATTTGACCCTGTATAAGTGTATACGAAAATACAAAGAATCTTCGCACCTCCTCATCAGCGAAGGTGGGATCGGCCATCTCCAAAACCTCGGGCCCGATGACGTACTCGTTCTGCGGCGAGGGCAGCTGCAGCGGGGAGAAGTTAGGCGGCTGAAACTTCAGCCCCCAGCCCACGTACATACACTCCGATTTTCTGGGCGAAAAAATTTAGGCATTACTTTAAAATTGCTTCTACGTGAGGCAATAAATATTACCGTTTAAATGACCAGTGACGAACGACTTAGAACGTTCTCATTCTAATATTAGGTCTTTTACCTATGAAATTGCCGTTTAATAAACAGAAAGTTTAAAGTAATTTTTATATAAATATTTTTTATTTCTATCAATCAAAATATGCACCCATGGTATCGATGCATTTCGGCCAGAACAGTGGTAATTTTTCAATGCCCTTGAAGAAATAAGTGTACGGGAGCCAACTCTTCAAAGACATTTTGTACTGCCTCTCGGGCATTGAATTTTTTCCCTGCCAAGAAGTTGTTCAAATATTGGAAAAAGTAGAAAGTGGGCGCAAGGTCTGGTGAGTACGGTGGATGACGAAAAACTTCCAAACCTAGCTCTTGTAGCTTAGAGACCGTCTGTTGTGCCGTATGAGGTCGAACGTTGTCGTGTAGGAGCAGCGAGGACGAGCGATTAACTAAGGCTGGCCGGAGATTTGCGAGCTTCTCCATCATTGTGTCCAGTTCCTCACAGTACAGATTCGCAGTAATGCTGGTGCCATTTGGTAAGAAGCTGTGATGAATTATACCGGCACTAGACTACCAAACAGTGACCATAACTTTTTTAGGGGTAAGTTTTGTTTGGGGCATTGCCTAGGCGCTGAACCAGGGTCTAACCAACATGATGGCCGCTTACGATTATCAAAAAGAACCCATTTTTCATCTCAAGTGACAATGCGGTTAAAAATCCCTTCGTTTCTGTGTCTGTTAAGCAACCTCAGCGCGTTCGTCGCACTGGTGATCGTTCAGTTCGTGCGGCACCCACTTATCAACTTTTTACCTTGCCAATTTGACGCAAATGGACCCATATTGTTTTGATGCTAACGTTGAAAGCTGCTGCTAACTCAGCCGTAGATTGAGTATCGTCAGCTTCCACTATCGCCTTTAATTCGTCGTTGTTGACTTTAGTTTTCAGGCGACCACGGGGTTCATTTTTTAGATCAAAATGTCCATGTCGAAAGTGTTCAAACCAATAGGTAAACGGTGGGTTCGTTTATAGTGTTCACTCTGTACACGTAATTAATGTTGCAAGTCATTTTTTGCGACGCGACGGAACTCGCATAATTACTGGTATTTTTATCGTGTCCATGTTGATGAAAATGATACAAATGTAGTGAAAACAAAACACTTATCACTATAATAAACAAATGATTGAATTTGAAAATAGAATTCCATATTTTTAAATAAAATTCATTTCAATTTAGAATTTATTGCCAGCCATACATAAATTACGTTTCAAATGGCCAGTATTGTAAAGACCTAATAGTACCTAGTCTCAATCTGTCCATAATATCTCAATTTTTCCAAAAATGTTGACGAGTTTTGACATTGATTGTCGCTGAGATGATATTGCGAGTTGATTTGCAAGATATGACGTGATCTCATACCAGGGTCATAATTTGTCCCCCTCACAAAAATTATAAAATTATGACCACCTGTCACAAAGACGGCGGGTCCTAAACTCACAAAATTCGTGTCCGTGCGACATAATTTATGGATGCTGCCTTCCATATTTATTGTGCCATTAAAAGAGAAGAATACTTACTTGCCATTCGTAGCATACGCAACCGCTCCAGGCCAGATGTTACTCCTGATGATGGCCAGGGCCCGGTCAGAGCACATGAAGCTGCTGACCCTGGTGCTCCACGCGCTCAGACCCTCGATCTTCGCGTCTTCTGACAGTGGAGTGAAGAGTGGGGGTCCGATTTCTGGCTCTATGGGGGCAGGGCCTTCGTCCTCTTCCTCTTCTAGACCTTCTTCCTGTAAGGAGTGGTAAGTTGTATACAGTTAACCGCCCGGATATTATAACAACTTCACTTTAACAGCGCCTTTCGTTTATATAAGTAGGTATAGGTATAAAGACGGCTTCTTTAGCTCAAGAGATACTACGGATGTGTTTTTGAAGGGTTTGAATTAGCACTTAACCCTAGAGTGGGCGCGCTATGAGCATTTTGCCGCCCTCAACAAAAAAACTTTATTCTGTAAAATACTTGCACGTCGAGTTCAAGAGTTTTTAGTAGCTGCCTCTACTTTCGTCGTCGACCCGTGTCGAAAGATTGGACTCGATCAGTGTACGGGGAAAGTTTTCAGCAACAGGAACCACGTGGCGGTATTTTGCTCAGCGTGCGCCTTTTCACGTAGGTAGGCGCCTACCTACGTACAAATTCTGTAATATTTTTTCTTTGCAAGGTTCAAATACGATCTTTTGTATTGAATTTTTAATTATGTAAGTATTTAATTGATATTGTACACCCCAAGCACTTATTTTTGTTTCCATTTATATTATATTGATATTTATACAAGGTGTTGTTTTGCATCCTCGTCAAATTCGAGGAGGTAACTATGCTAATGATTCTCGACACGAATCAATAATAAAATAAGTAGGTATTTATTTATATTTTTTGTATTTTTCGGAAATCGGCATGTGTAGGGCCCGTGTGATACCGCCCTGTAACTGCGCTGTAACTGTAACGCATGCACACAGCGACATAGTCGTACGACACTGCCTACCGTATACGCAACGGGGCGATTCTGTTCTTTGAAAGTGGAGTATTCTGAAATACTGTCAAACTTAAATATCTAAAAAAACAAGTATGTATTAATTATTGAGCAGGATCGTAATTTTATTTGATTATTTATGTCTTTCATAACAGCCTCCTGAAATTTGACGAGGATGCAAAACGACACGTTGTATGTTTGTAAAATGTAATCTCCATAGATTAGGTACATTTTACAAACATATACCTAAACAAACATAAAAAAAAACATAGAAAGAAACGACTCTATTTCCGAATAAAATGGTTTTTTTGAACTAATTAACTCTAATTTCAATATACATAATTTATATTTTATTTGATGTTCATTTTAGGATTTGGGTTTTGTATCTATAAAAGAATGCTTTGAAGCATTTTAGAAAAATGCAAAAATGCAAAGAGCAAATGCAGTAGGTATATGTCTAAAAAAGAAAAAAAGGTGTCGTAGTTGCTCAAAATTGCTGAGCAACGAGCATTGCATGTACTTTTGTGAAGGCTGTTAAGCTAAAGCATATCTATCCTGTAGATGTGATTTTATTTTTTATTTTCTTTATGTTAATCCAGTTTTTATTAGGTATTATGTAATATTAAGTTTTTATTTTATATTAACATTATTTAATTCCTACTTAAAATTAACAATGAATAAGAGCGGCAAAATACTCCCCAGGCGCCCACTGACGTTATACGGAATAGCGCGCTCCCTCTAGGGTAGGTACCACATGTCAACACGTTTATTACTGGGAAACACACCGTAGTCCGTGTGTTGCTGCAGACGTACACTGCCTGATTGTTGGGCGAGCTAAAAGCATAACCAGCCTAAAATGTTCCCACTGCTGGGAGGTTAGAGGGAGTGGGCAGTAGTCCACCACGCAAGCCTAGTGCGGGTTGGATAGATGTCACATGTCTTCTAATTTTTGGTTCTAGGACAGGCCGGTTTCCTCACTATATTTTCCTTCACCGTTTTGAGAGCAGTGATGATGAAATAATTGACACAAAGTAAAGCACCTGTTTGGGTTCGAAACTACGACCTACAACTCGGTAAGTCGCGGGCGTTACCACTGGGACTAAAGCATTGCTGTATCATTCTCACAAACCACTTTTTGTGATTTTCCACTAGCGAGCTATCAGGCCCATAAGTCAAGGGCGTCTGACGACCCGCGTTCATCTTAGTACCGTGCTAATTCGTCAAATATTTGTGGATGACGTTAAGACAAGACAGACAGACAATAAAGTTGAAACTCGTGTGTGTTGTTCTTCAACAAGTGTTCGTTTTGAAGAGAAATTCCTCACCATCTCCACGTTAGAGTTCCACCACAGAGCCCGGCCTTGCTTTAAGATGTACCGTCCGTGATGCACCCAGTACGTCAGGTTGGAGTCCAGCAGGTCCTTCAACGTGTGTCCCTGGTAGAACGGGTTCACGTTGAACTCCATGTCACCTGAAAGGGATGATTAGTTTTTTTTTTTTATATTTTAAACTGCTGTCGCTGATAAGGGGGTCATATTTGGTTATGGAATATTATCATCCTCCTGCACTGATCTTAATTTATTTGGTGTCACCACAGTATTTTATCCAACTTCAATACAAGGAGGTGCTATTATTAATTCTGGTTTTTTGGTGCAGTCATCAAACGTATGACCATGGTAAAAAATTTACAACGGCTTTATCCACATAAAGACGGTTTTTGTAGTTCAAGCGTAACTGCTGACTGGTGGTGAACCACACCTATTTCGATCAATAGACCTTTATCCCCTAATCTTCGTTAGTTTTAATTCGTATAATTAGTTATTTATACAGACCACCCCCTTCTTCCAAGTCAATGTCCTCCTCCTCTTCACCAGATCCGAATGTGAAGAATCCTTGTGGCGAGACACATGTGGAGGCGGCGATCCGAGCGATCTGAGCTCGCAAGTAGTGGCGCTCCACACCCTCGAACGGAGGGAAGCTTATCACCTGCAACAATCAAATGATTTCGGGCGATAAAGCTGATATCAGACGCTTCACTTTTTGTTCAATTTTGCCTTCTATTTGCCATCTTTTCACTCGAAATGAAACAAAAGTAAAAAATTAATTCATGAATAAACCGATCCAACGATGTTAGATTTCGGCACTCGGCATCTTTCGCTCGTCTAGGTACTGAATAATCGAAAAATGAAATGAAAAGAGCATAAATGAACGTACATTCCTATTTATAATTTTGTCGATGTCGGTGAACGTGGAATGCATAAAAAACTGACCAAGTACGAGTCGGACTCACACACGAAGGATTCCGTATTTTGTTAGGTACAATATTTTAACACTAAAAACATATTTTTTTAACTTAAGTAAAAAAACTCCGAACAACACATTTTCTTTTTGTTTTTACTTTATTTTATTTTCATTACTAACTTCTGCCCGCGATTTCACCCGCGTGGAGGTCGAAAATTATCCCACGGGAACGTGCTATTGGCATAAAAAGTATTCTATGTCCTAACCCAGGTCATGACCTAGCCGTATACCATCCAAATCCGCTGTTAACGCGTGAAAACAGACCGACATTGCCAAGTTTCTTTTTAAATTATATTTATAAACATGTTTTTATGATTGTAACTTAAAAATAATAGTAATTCATTTTAATACTATCTTACCATTCATTTGAAATACTCTAGCGCCACCACTGACGACACTATAGGTAGGTACCGGCCTGCATATTAGCTAGTTTTTTTTTTAAACATAAAATTGTAATAACTTTTAAGCGGGTGGGCCGATTTTAATAAAATATTTATTTAATAACCTCAAGATACGGACTCTCACTATATTTCCAATTCCTTAAATCTCAAAAGAGGTAGGTACACAAAAATTTCAATCCTCATGTGAATCATCCTCTATTTCACCGTTGGGGGGTGATTTTACAAAACGCCGAAACTCGGTATTTTTTTATTTCTTACCAGAAGCATTAAATTAGAATTTTCATGTCTCTAACTTTAGAAACGCTAAGTTCCCAATACAAACATTCGTCGTCTATATCACCCCCTTTAGGATAATTTTTGAAAAAAAGTAGCCTCATTTCCTTCCCCAGGATGCCCATCTATCTTTTTGCCGATATTTTATCGAAATCCGTTCAGTGGTTTAGGCGTGAAAAAGTAACATACGTCTGTTTGTATGTTACTTTTTCACGCCAAAAACCAAAGTAGCTCTGTCTGTCTAGACAGGGTACGGAACCCTTAAAAGTAAGAGTTCATAGCCCCCTTATTCTCTACAACCATTTGATGTTTGCTTTTGTGTGGCATTTTATGCCACAGGACCTCTTTGTGATGCAGCAGATGCTCTTTGCATGCTTTGTATTGCATACATAATCTACTTATTGACATAATCTACTCATTTCAATGTTTTTTAATGAGTTGTATTGCAATATATGGTTAGCTAGCGACCTCGACAGTTCATCATATTATTCTTTTGAGCAACCGGCAGCAAGTTCGTCATGCTCCCTTAGATGTCAATGCTTGCGGTAGCGTCGGGGGTCGGGTTGCCTCCTTCCCTCAAATATGGCGAGGGGGGTAATGGCTGATCTTTGCGTTATGCTCGTGAACGGGTGCTGCTTGTGGTGACAGGTCAGCTTGCTGACTATGGTTTTGTTATTGTTATTAGAAATTAATGTTTCTTTATTTTACTTCGAAGGTCCTAGTTTATCATTTGTGGCTACTAGTTACAGCTATATAGATATAAACATAATGCAGCATTGCATATGTAAGCGGGCACGCCCTTTATGCCAGGAGGCTTTTTATTATGTATTAAGTTCTGTTTGCGTTTTTGTTTTTATTATTTATTTATGCTTGAGTATAGTTTCAAATATTGGCGTGTGCTAGCTGACATATGGCAAATAATTTTAATATTTTTGGGTTCGTAATGTTAATTTATTTATTACTATATGTATTGAATCCAGTTCTTCTAACTGAACAGACAGCAGTGCTGCTGGGGAGTTTGTTCCGCCACTTCTTCTTCCCAGCTAAAGCACTAGGAAGTGGTGAAGGGTGGGCGTTTTGGGGGGACTGTCTTATGTGATTTTGACGTTCAAAAAGTGCTGATTCTCAGCCTAATTTGAATAAATGACTTTTGATTTTGATTTTGCAGGGACAAAAATAATAGAAGGAACCAGTATCATTTGCTTGTGAATAAAGAAAGAAGCTTCTCGAATGGTCCCTTTGACCGCTTTTACAATTGAGCGCAATCAGAGGTCAAGCAAAAGATCTGGGGGTCCAGTGTGCATAAAGTTCTTCCAGTTTGGCTGAGGATGTTTATTTAGCCGTTAGG
The DNA here is from genome assembly GCA_937001585.2 of Brachylomia viminalis. Classification (NCBI taxonomy): domain Eukaryota; kingdom Metazoa; phylum Arthropoda; class Insecta; order Lepidoptera; family Noctuidae; genus Brachylomia; species Brachylomia viminalis. Next base: position 24,323,716 of record OW443307.2, read on the forward strand.
CTATGGATATACTTGGAAGGGGTACCTCTGATTCCAGGTCTCCAGTCATACATCGCACGGACAGCCTGGCCACTCGGATGTGGTCTGGATTGAGGTCTGGCAGACAGATCCACGGGTCACCAGGACGGTGGCATACCCAGTACACCTGCATTTAAAAAAAGTTTTTGTGTTAATGATAAATGCTGACCTGCAAATAGTTTTATGATACGGAGAAGCCTTTTGAATTCAGACTGTTTATGTACACTATAGATATTTATAGGTAATAAGTCTTGCCGGACTCCGTGTTTGGACTGCCCCGTTGGCCTCGTGGTAGCAAGCGCGACTGTTCAACTTGAGGTCCTGGGTCCGATTTCCGTGTCGGGCAAAGTGTTATTGGGTTTTTCCATTATGAATTTCTTAATAACAGCCCGGAGTTTGGAAGTTGGCGGTGTAATACCCCCGGGTCTCCGAAAACCCTGCGCCGGATCTCTCTCCGGTCGCGTCGGATTGAAGTCCGCATCAACCATGAGAGTGAAGGAAGAGTGTGCACCTGTGTCTGCGCACAGACTTGTGTACGACAATGTCTACCGCGCCGAAGGCTGGTCATTGGTCTGGTCTGCTCTGGAGGACTAATAAGTCTTACCAGGAGCCTTGGCAGCTGGAGCCTTATTTTCTGTACTTGACGTAATAGATTGATTGGAGTGGAAGCATCTATTTATTTCCATCTATGATGGAAATAAGGTATGTACAGACGCCAGCACATCAAGCTACTACAATCTGTCAAATTTCTTTAATAGATTTTCAACTTTATCGCTAAAGCATTAAGGTTCAAGGTTGATTGGGAAAATTTGACAGTTTCGGGTAGCTTGACCTGCTGGCGTCTGTACCTAATACTGAAGATTGAGTATCTGGTCGTGAGGACAGTTTTGAGTATGAATGTGTATGACTTTAAGAGTAGGGGAATTAGAAGGAATAATGTGGGTGGTACAACCTTCTTATTGACTCCCTGACCGGGTCTCTCGACTGGCACGGGTATGGGTGGTGTCCACGTGGACACCGGCTCTGGAGGTAGCTTGGGAGGAACTGGTTCCTTGGAGACCGGTTCTTTGTCCTCCCCTTCGCCGACTGTCAGGAGTTGGAATAAGGGTTACTTTACTTACCATTGGCAACTGACTTAGATTCTACTAAGTACGACTCTAGTAGGGTTATTGGGTTTGTGATGGTAAGAAGAGATGATGACATTATAGGATAGGACTTCAATTCTTTATTTCTTCTAAATACCTAGTAATGATTGATCTACTGACCGCAAGCGCTACTGCTAAGTATGAGGTCCTGGGTTTGATACACATTTTGGGCAAAGCATTATTGGGTATTTCCATTCTCAGTAGCAGACCGCGACGTTTGGATTTGTGCCGGTTGATGGTAATAGGCTCGCCCAATATTACATGGGACTGAAATATGTCTGGCGAAATGGGGGTACAGCTCTCTAACACTTCTGGGTGAACAGGCGTGATGTTATATTATGCTACTTAATTACAGCCAGTAGACTGCAGGTATTGCAACAGGGTGACTTAATTGACTGATATTGGTTTCCTTAATACATTTTACCATACTGCGAATCAACATCAGTAGAATCGCGGTGATCATTCTCCTACGCTCGGCATAAAGAGGGCTAAATTCTTGCAGGCTTATGATGAGGGCACAACTTACACATTTCTGCCTGTTCCTCTAATGGGGGCTTCCCCTCTTCCCCCTCGCCCTCGCCCTCTCCCGGCATGTCCTTCAGATCAAACTCCTGAGGATTTAAAATTAAATGGCGCGTAAGAGCTAAACGTAACGTAAACGTCAAAGAGAACGACTTTGAGAGCCGTTAGGAGGATTTTTAAATAAGAGTTTGGGCCGCAACACTTCATTTCAGAACGACAAGATAATTATGTTTGGGCTCCTTGTGAAGAGCTCTTCCGTGGAAGTACCACCATACTTACCATCGATCATTATTTCCAACATATTACTTCTGCCAAGTGAGATAGGAGAGTTCCAGTTTCAAATTACGGGAACATAGCTAGCCTGTTTCGATCATCCACCTCAACTTCATGCAGGCACCTACAACGGTACAATGTAATTTTGGCGCGTGGCCAAATTCGGAACTAACGCCGCCATCTTGTTTTATTAAATACAATTTCTGTGACAATAGAACAGGGTCCGGTTGACTGCCTCGCCCTTTAAGACTTCATGTATATTACGCCGGAGCCGCACCGGTGCTGCACTGCATGTTTGTGTATACGAATGAATATCGTGCTAGCTCCGCACCGCCTCCGCTCCGGCGCCGCGCCGGAACTGCATGTAGGTACACCCCATTGATGAGCAGCGATCACAGTTCAGTAAAGCATTGCCAACGAAACTGTCAAGACGTCTGCTTTTCATTAAATTTGATGTAGGTACCATATGATGTTCTATTCTATTCTATTTTTGTCTATGGCAATGGTGCCGATGTCGACAATTCTGCCAATGTCAGATGTGATATGAGAAAACGTGAGAGACGAAAATACAAAATAATATATTTAAAAAAAAAAAATTGGATTTAATGTGAAACTTGTTGACGAGTATTAGTACACTGAAACAAACAAGTACAAATATTGTTAATTATATGTACATAATAAAACAGAACAATACAAATAAATGATCACAGTCTACACAAAAATCATCATAATTTGATGTCATTGACCCGAATAAAAAACATCAAAGACTCAAAGAGCTTTGGGGAAGAATGTGTTAGTAGGGATGAAAAGTTAATTGGGACAGAGATTTTTAATTTAGGGAGATGACTATACAAGTCATGGTCTGGGTTATTATTGGAGCAGTTAAAAAATATGTGCTCCAAAGTACCTTCATCCAACCCACATTCGCATAGCGATGAGTCTCTGACCCTAATTTTGTGAAGGAATACCGGGGAACAACAGTGGCCTATACGGAGACGGCAAAGAGTTGATAATACTTTCTTGGATATTTTTTTATAAGGGTAAAACCAAGGCTTGGGAGTAACATTAGGTTGTATTGCGTGATAAAAAGCACCTTTCAGTTTACTTGAATTTTGCCACTGCACCTGCCATGAGGTTAGCAAGCTCTTTTTTGGAAGGCCTAGCAGATCGTAGCCCTGGCATTGGAAATGTTTAAGGTCAGCGGCTTGGGACGTAACAGCATCCTTAGCAAGAGCATCAACATATTCGTTTCCTCTTATGCCACAATGACTTGGAATCCAAACCAAATGTACGGTTTTGTGATTCTTGGCACAAGAGAAAAGAGACTTTTTGATTTGAAGCAGGATTGGACTGTGCAGCTTACTTTTGTAAGGATTCTGCTCCAAAGCTTGCAAACAACTAAGTGAGTCTGTGAAGATGACACCAAAACGTATGCTATGAGCCTCTATGAATAAACACGCTTCCAATATGGCCACGCACTCACCCGTAAACACTGATGATTGAACTGGGCACCTGAATTTTAAAACGATTTTGGAGTTTTGGTAGTATACCGCAGCACCAGTGCAACTTGTATCTGATAATTTGGAGGCGTCCGTGAAAAACCTTTCGAAATTGTACCATCGCTCACCAACCACCGCATTGAAAACCGAGTTCGCCGAAGGAGACCTTTTCGATATACCGATATTGTAGAAAATATCTGGTATAAAACAAATAATTTCATAGTCAAAACTGAAAATAGGGAGTTTCGGAAATTTATTAATAGGGGAATCTAAATTTTGATAAACACGGAGGGATTTTAAAAACAAGGGGACTTCTTTATGTTTCCAATAGTTGGAACTTCGGCATGCAACATCTAAGTCCTCCACTTTTTGAACCATAGGATGGGAGGATTTGGTAATGACTCTAGCCCAAAATCTCGATGCTAAATACTGTCTTCTCAAGGCCAACGGTGGTTCTGCGCACTCTACTTGCAATGCGTTAATTGGTGAGGACTTCATACAACCCGATATGATACGTAGGCACTTAGATTGAATTCTGTCCAACCTGGCCAAAGCACCTTTGTTGCAGGGAATTAAAAGGAAAGATCCGTAGTCCAACACACTCCGGATTAAGGCATTGTATACCAATTTCATGGTGTAAGGATGTGCCCCCCACCAGACACCGGCGAGCACTTTTAGAACGGGAATAGTTCTCTCGCATCTATTAACTAAATAATTTAGGTGGTGTAAACCACTCAATTTGGAATCCAAAAGTACGCCTAAAAATTTTACTTTTGATGAAACCGGTATACAATGTCCTTGGATGCCCACTGAAATTTGTGGGATCAACCTCCTGCGGGAAAACACAACTACAGTACTTTTGGGGGCAGACAAACTCAGACCGTGAGAATTTAGCCATTGGTTTAGAGAGTCCAGGGATACGCAGAGAGACGATGCAGCGTCACTAACTTCGTTACTGGTGACATATAAAGCCAAGTCGTCAGCATATTGAAGAATTTGACAATCGTTGTTTAGGCATGACCCGATGTCAGCTGTATGTAAATTGTACAGTAAAGGACTAAGAACAGAGCCCTGTGGTAGGCCCTTCCATGACATCCTAACGTCAAATTCCTCACCCGGGACTCTCAAAATCAAAGATCGAGACATGAGCAAACTACAGATGCACTGTATCATTCTCTCCGGTATTCTCAGCTGTTGCAATTTTTGCCTGAGAATGGGAAGAAGGACATTATCATATGCAGAGGAAATGTCTAGAAAGGCAGCTACTACAGATTCATTTTTCGAAAACGATGAGCGTATATCTGAAACCAAAACCCCAACACTATCCATGGTACTGAGTCCCTTTCTAAAACCAAATTGAGACCTAGGTAGTAAGTCTCTGGATTCTACAATAAATTCTAGTCGGTTCTTTACTAAATGTTCAAATATTTTTGCAAGGACTGATGACAAAGCGATTGGTCTAAAGCTGTTTGGATCATCAGCGTGCTTACCAGGTTTTAAAATACACTCGAGAGCAATGAATCCGGGTCACTTAAAGAATCCTAAAAATCTCGGAAACTGAAAATGCTAGGTTAATGCAATAAATTGTATTTAATAGACAATGTAATACTCCTTAAATGAAGGTATTAAAACTTCTTAGTTATTGTAAAGTTATATCATAAAAAAATCAAATTTGAAAAAGGGCCGTTTTCGAAGATGGAACTACGAAATTACAGCATTTGGTTTTGCTTTTGTTTGTAATCTGTCATTTATGTGGGTACATAAACCATGTTGATAGTGCTCTATATTCATTATTCAAGCTGAAATTATGTCGCTTACGCCTGAAGAATGCACCAGAATACTTACAATGCTGGAAACCGGCCGGAGTCAGCGCGATACAGCCAGGACTGTCGGTGTGTCGCTGTCAACAGTACAAAGAGTTCTCCGACGTTACGAAGAAACTGGTTCTAACCTACGCAGACCAGGAACGGGCAGAACCAGGTGTACCACAGCACGAGAAGACCGATACTTGGTGAACACCATGCTTTGAAATCGCTTTCTCACAGGAACTGAACTCACCAATCAGTTTCGACGCCTCGGAGGAAGTAACCCAAGTGCATGGACAGTAAGACGTCGGCTTGCTGAATCTAACTTAAAACCCCTTAGACCTGCAAACGGCCCTAAACTGGAGCGTGGGCATCGTATTTCAAGACTAAGATATGCCCAGAGCCACGTAAATTGGAGTATTGAAGATTGGTCAAAAGTTATGTTCTCCGACGAATCAAAATTTATGCTCTACAAGCACGATGGAAGACACAGAGTGTATCAAGGACCAGGGGAAAGATTCAAGCAAGCATGCATCGAAGAAAAAGTAGCCTACGGTGGTGGGTCTGTACTTGTGTGGGCCGGAATTTCTTCTGAAAGTCGCACAGAGCTGGTGATCATAGAAAACGGCTCTTTAACTAGCGTAAGATATGTGGAAGAAATCCTCAATGATCACGTTGGTCCATTTATGGTCAATTTAGGTGAGGATGCTATATTTATGCATGACAATGCCCGACCTCATACAGGTAGGATTGTGAATGACTACCTTCAAGAGATGAACATTACTCGTATGGAGTGGCCAGCGCGCAGCCCGGATATCAACCCGATCGAGCATGCTTGGGACGAGCTAGGCAGATGCGTAAAACAACGAAACCCTCCCCCAATCACGCTTCGTGAGCTCAAAATTGCTCTCACAGAGGAATGGGAGAATATTCCCCAAAATCGTATAAGGAACTTGGTGTACAGCATGCCAAACCGCGTAAACGCAGTAATGGAAGCACGAGGAGGCAATACGAAGTATTAAAATTCAAGAAAATCGTAATAAAGTTCAAAAATTTCATGTTTCCTATTTTTGTTTTAAGGAGAGATCAGCAGTTTTTTTCTTTATGTAATTTTGTGTTAATAAAATGTATTTTTTTTTACTTTCATTTAAGGAGTATTACATTGTCTATTAAATACAATTTATTGCATTAACCTATCATTTTTAGTTTCCGAGATTTTTAACATTCTTTAAGTGACCCGGATTCATTGCTCTCGAGTGTAGGTATGATAATTTGAGTTCTCCACTGATCGGGAACCCAGCCATAGGTGTAATAAAAATTTAAAATGTCTAAAAAATAGTTGTTTGCTCTATGACCTGCGTGTGACATAAAGGAATAGACAATACCATCTATACCGGGGGCAGAGTCATGAACGTGTTTCAAAACTAAGTTAAGCTCCTGCATAGAAAATGGTGCATCAAATGGATCCTGCGAAGAAATAAGTGATGGCTGGTTATGTTCTGTCACCGATGGAACATACGGAGGAGCCAGTTTATCAAAGAACAGCTCAGCAGTCTGTCGAGTGATGGGGGAAGAAACTGAAGGGGAGCATCCAGATCTAAAGCGGTTGATCTTCTTCCATACCACTGATAAAGGAGTGGAGGGGGCCAGTGAACCACAAAAAACAGCCCAACCAGCACGTTTCTTCCTTCGCAGTAACCTTCTAGATTTAGCGAGGGTCCTATTGAAAGCTATTAGATTATCGCTAACCATCGCCTCATTATACACCCTTTCAGCATCATCCCTTTCCCTTATGGCAGCTGTGCATTCCTGGTCCCACCATGGTGGAGGAGGAATCTGCCCACGTGCTGAGTTTTTAACAGGAAAACATGAGTCTGCACTAGCTGTAATGGCAGAAATGAGGTTATTATAACAGTCTGTCACATGGAGGGGATCAGGGGAATCAAAATCACGACAAACTAAATTTGGAAGAGAATCTATTTTTTCCTCCAATAATGAGGAATAACCTGCCCAATCAGGATTAGACAAATTATACCTCAAGAGTGGAGGGTTAGATTTTTCTAAGTAAGTTTTCTCAGCCAAAGATATTATAATTGGATAGTGGTCACTACCATGTGACAAACTGGTACACTCCCAATGACAAGACGCTGCGATGTCCAGTGAGCAAAATGTGAGGTCAACGCAACTCTTATGCTGTCCAGGAAGAGACCTACGGGTTGAGCACCCATTATTTAAAATACAAAGGTTAAGGTCATCTAGGATCTCAACTAAACCTTCCCCAAAACAGTCGCAACGTTCAGAACCCCACCTAAAGTGATGGCAGTTAAAGTCCCCCATAACAAGCACAGGGCCCTCTATGGTTTCCAACATACGTTTTAAGATTGGAAGGAAACTTTGATGAGGATGAGCAATATAAATAGATATGAGGGTTATTCCCTCTACCCTACTAGCCACAATGCTAATATCATCACCTAAAGGAGGCAAAGATACAGCCACAAGCGGAACACGATTATTCACACAGAGAGCCGACCCGCCATAGCCATCAGATCGGTCGCATCTGAGAATATTGAAGGAAGGTAAACGGAAACTAAGACTCGGAACTAGCCAAGTCTCAGCGAGAGAACAAGCTAAAGGTTTGTATTTGTTTAGAAGGAATGTGAGCTCGTGCTTCTTATGAAACACGCTCCTCACATTCCATTGAAGGAATACGTACCGAGGCATTATTATGGGATGAAAGTGAGTTAATAAGTGAAGTAGCAACGTTGGACGGTAATTGAGTTTTATTGGATGAAGACACTAAGGTTAACAGAAGTTTACTAAGAAGTTCAACTATTGAAGACAAGTTTTCAGGAGATTCGGATAAATGATTATTAAGACCACAGCCATTAGGCTGAGTAGATTGGGGAGTGCTAGTGAGCTGCTGATGGGCTGTTTTATCGTAGGAGGGAGAAAGTAGAGCATGGGTCTTTGGCTTAAGAGACACAGTTTTGCGGTATGACGGAGTCTGTGATTTAGCAATGTCTGCATAACTACGAGTGGAAGTGGGAACAGTTTTACTTGCTTCTAAATAAGAAATTACTTTCTCAGCCATAATGGATTTAATTGTCTTCTGCCTGCTGTACTCCGGACAGGCTCTGCTATTTGCAAAGTGACTTCCAGAGCACAACACGCAGAAAGCTTCGCTCTCAGCAATGCTACAACCATCACCGGGGTGATCATTGCCACACTTGCTACAGCGGGGTTTGGAACGACAAACCGATTCTACATGACCAAAACGGCAACACTTGCGGCATTGAATGGTGGGGTATACATACTGTTCTACGGTCAAAGATGTATAAAAACAGAAGATTCGTTTTGGTAAAACTTGCCCATCAAATGTGATGACACAAGTTTCATTGGGCCTATATTCAGTTACACCATCTTTATTAAACTTCCTATTCAATCTCCTAACTTTTATAATTGGACCACAGCCTACTGGGACTTTTAAATATGTCAGGACTTCCTCGTCTGAGAAGTCAGTAGGAATGCCACTTACAACACCCATACGGGTTATATTAAAAGACGGAATAACAGCCTCATACAAATTTGTCCCTAAAACATTATTACTAATAAAGGCATTTGCATCCTGAGGGGATGAAAACTCAACTGATATACGATTTCTACCAACACGCTTGACTGTGACAATATTTGATATGTTCTGATTTGTCAAAAAGCGCCCGAATGTAATTGGGTGTAGGGTAGTTCCAGAATTAGGTTGATTTTCTTGTCGGGAAACATGGACAATAAAAGGTCCTTTATCTATTACTGAGTATCTAACACGGCCAATATGAGTTCTTGGTTGTTTGGTAGGGCGATTGGATACATCCTCTTCATTACCGGGACGTTTACGGATATTAGTCTGGGGTGGAAGGATCTGGGACTCCAGATTACAGACCACATCTGCAAACTGGCTTAATGGGTTGGGTGTGGAACTTGGGCTATACGAAGAAAAGCCAGATAGGGGGGTAGTAGTAATATCATCAGGAGGGTCAGGGGGTTTATTTTTATCCATATTCATATTGAATATGAATAATGGTGTCCAATATCGTTAAAAAAACAAACACTAAACAAACCTGATAGCAGGGAACAACGAGACAACGCACAAACAAACACAATAACAAGTCACAATAAACACAATAACACCGAAAAACAGCCAAAATTCAAACACACGTGTTTCCCAGAAGCACACTGTGGCGAGAATCACCATATGATGTTAATAAAAAGGAAACATTACTTAATATGTTCTTGTCGGAAGTACGTTAGTCACTCGTTTGACTAATCGGGACGCCAGCGCCACCAAGCGGCGCTCAACAGAGGTTACAACATAACTCTCGACTAATATAGTTTGTTCAGTTTGTCAAAACTATGGAGGGTAGTAGTCAAAAAGTAGTGATTATATTTATTCTCTTTGAGTTTGTATGCTCTGTGGAGTTTGTCGGTGGCGGTCAATCGGTGAACACGTTTAGAAACTGTCGCGCGTTCCGTATAGTTGTGCCGTGTACCTACAGTTTGTGAATTGGTGATTAATTTGATCGTAAATTATAATTTGATTTGAACTGCAAACGGTTTTTCTATTTCACAATAACCAACTCCTCCCATAGTACCTACGCCCACAGTACCTAGATAACATAATGGCTGATGATAACGAGAGAGACGTATATACCTTCTCGGTCATACTTAATATATAGACGTAGACAGAAACAAAAGCATAGACGTTAGAGACAATTTTGGGTACATCCTGTTTTAGCCTGCTGAAAGGACAGAAGTGAATTTCTCGTGCTTTTTGAAAAAATAAGATATGAAGCAAATTTTTTTGAATGTGTGTATCTCGCAATGAGTGTAAAAACTTACAAGCTTCTACAGTTTTATTGGCAATGCTTTACTGGATTGTGATCGTTGTTTTACTATTGAAAACTCGTCATTAATGCGGTGTATACCTGCGCGGTCCCGGCGACGGCGCGCGGCGGTGCGGTGCATGCGCGATATTCATTCGCATACACAAACATGCGGTCCGGCGGCGACGCCGTCGCTCCGGACGTGCGGCTTCGGCGTCTTATACAGAAACCCTAACTTGGCCGAGAACTCCTCACGTACTGAGCAATCAGCCGGGAGCACTGTCTCGCCCATCTACTCGGTACGTGTGATCAAGGCATAATACTGACGGGACAGTTTTTGAACTAACCCTGATTCTTCTGTCCAGCTCTTCCATGGTAAGATCTGTTTCTGCGACGTAGTAATTAGCTTTGGTTCCAAAGATCTTGCCGAAAAACCTGTAAATTCACCAGTTTCGGCATGGCCAATTATAATACAACTATGTTAGGCTATACCTAGCCGGGCGTATAATTCACCCCAAAGCATAAGCGTGCATTTAAGCATTGGACTGCAGCTGAAGCTGACAGGATAATTCACCTCATCGCATTGTAAATATGGCCCGTGTCCTCACGAAAATAGAGAGAGAAGTGTTTTTATTAAAGGAGCAGTTTGATTGGGTACTTAAGAGCGTTTATACCTTTATGAGTGGCAACGCGAACGTCGCAATTTTAAAAATCTGTTTAATTAACTTTTTAGAATTATGTGAAAACTGTGTAAAAGGTAAGAAATCGTTGCGTTTACAGTTCTATTTATATGCAAATAATACATTGGAAACTTGCAGGGCGTTATTTTCATTGTAAAATAACTGTAAGCTGTAAGCTGTTACTTACTTTTTAAACACTTTCACGTAATTCTAAAAAGTTTATTAAACAGATTTTTTAAATATAGCTCCGATTAAATGATAAAAATTGAAAACCACGAAATATGACACTAAATTGCGACGTTGCCACTCATAAGGTATAAACGCTCTTAATAAACTTTTCAAGATTTTTATACGGTTTCGTTGATCGATCATTGAATACTTCCTGTTTTCAGTGCATGGTATATTTTTGTTTGGGACCACCCAAACAGCTGCCTGGCAACGCGGCAGGCCAAGGAAGAGATGGAGGGTCGAACTCGACTCTTATTTTAAAGATTGGCCACATACCGCAGCATATAGGATTAAGTGGAAGGAGTTAATAAAATAAAAAATACTAACCTGACAGTTGCAACCGGCTCCTTGATTCCTAACATGAGCATAGCGATGTAGACCGAGTAGCATTCACTGGCTGGCAGACCATACCCGCCCTAGAGGAATAATCGACATTAAATAACTTCATATAACTTTATTAAATCAGTAACTCAAACTCGAAGCATTTATTTCAATACATTGTGTGACCCAACCAATAATTTATTGGTTGTGAAACCAATAAATTATATCAAAAGTCTGGCCGTCTGTACCAAATTTAATTGCAGGTACTTTTGAATTGAAGGAGTTGGTCAGTCAGAAAGATGAAGCTAGTTGCCCATCCCAAGGCGTAGTACATAGGATAAGAGTGGAGATGGAGTTGGAGTTGTACCATGGAGTTTCTTGCCCGTTTCAAGTCTTATAAGTATCTATAACAATTGAATTTCGAAAAGCGCTGTCAAGTCAAATTGTTACCATAAAAGGTGCAGTTGAAAAAATGCGTGGCGACCACATTTTTTAAACTTTGCAAATGATTAAACGTCGCAACGCAAACAGCAGGTATGCGGAGGTATGAAAATTATATCACCTCTCTAAAATAATGGTTGTGGTCAACCAGATCTTGTATCCTCGGTTTATAGTTGTCTTCTTCCAGGTCTAGTTCCTGTTCCTCCTCGCCCATGTCATCAAGCTTGGTCGCTTTGCTTGCCACCAGCTGTAGTTTAGGAAAACATTACACCGTGGTTTCTGAACGGTCATCAAGAATAAATTGTAAATGTTTGTATTCATATTCATATAAGTAATGCATTCCATATTGTAAAAAAAAGATTTTACAAAAGGCTTAACCGAAAAAATGGACCAAGGATGGCAAAAGGATAAAATTAAAATGACAAAAAACTAATATAAACATTTTTATATAAATCTTTATAGCTATATAAATTAATTAACAATAAAATAAGGACATAAATACTTATATAAGAATAGAAGGTTACAAATTATTATAGATGAATAATTACTGAGATCAATGTTACAAAAACAAAGAATTGCTTTGTCTAACAGTTATGCACAAGCAAAAGAAACGTGTGTTTAGGTCACGGAGCAAATACAAAGAGGAGATGTTGTAATAAGGTTTCTGTATGAAACAACGGGTGACACTTTACGGGGTGAGGGGTGATCAGATCCCGCCCACTTCTTTATTTTACATCTACTGGTCAATAGCAAAACTATTCGCTCGTCCTGTTGATTATACTTTGTAGTTATGTAACTATCTCACACTAGATGTCACTACATGCAGAATGAAGAACTATTTTAATAAATTACGCATAAAATTACTGACAAATGAAATGTGATGCCATACATAGCATCAGAACGTCTATCCGAGTAGTTTTTACAAGATAAAACACCACACTTCATTCTTTTTGTCTTCTAGCGCAAATATGCTGTAAAAACGGAACGTTTACAGAGCTGTGCACAGAACGAACGCCAACAATACACTGACTAAGGCCACGCCTACATGATGACGTCAGGACCTAGTTGAGAATCACAGTGCACAGTTGCTTAGGCCGTCTCCTCTTTGTATTTGCTCCGTGGTTTAGGTACTCCATTCCACCATTCCACAATATGAATTTAGGTGGTGGGCTTGACAGAGACATATGGTCATTAAGGATCTATCGGTTTTATCGGGCATAGCAAAGAAGAAGAGAGGAAGAGGGCTTTAGTTAAACTAATACTAACTATTATAAAGACTGGCAGGGACATTGACTCCCTGCGTTGAATTTTTATAATGGTTATTTTAAAAAAAACGAGGTTCCATCCCGTTTGACCGCGTAGGTACCTATACACGGCTACACATCAAGCTATACATTTCCAGTTTACACTGACCTCTCATTGTAAGGAAATCCTATTCAATGCGAGATCAGCTTATGTTGGAAATCAATAGCTTGATCTGTAGCCGTGCGTACCTATTGCACTTTTCTATGAAAAACTTTTTTTTTTTTTTTGTGTATGTCGAGACTTTTCTAGTCTCTAGAAAAAGGGGTCTAGAATCATGTACCGAATCCATGGTAACATGTTGCGCCTCGATCTCCCTGCCACCCTTATTACTCCTATCCAGCCTCTGTCCTTTGCTGTCCTCCCCCAAGCGATGCAAGCCCTTTTTTTTTTTTTTTGTGGGTGGGAAATCATCAAATAACTTCTCCCGCTCTGGGCAGAGCAGGAGGGCGTGTCAGACTCTTACTGACTAAAACCCACCCGTGTTCCTTCGGTTGCCTGTGCCAGGGGCCACGGTAACCCTCTTGGACTTTTCCGCAACCCTAGCAGGCATCGGTCCTAGTAAACCCCGTCATTGGTGCTGACATCTCTTTGAGGCGCGCGTGGAACACAACGCGCCGTCGACCCGGGCCTGGTCCTTATCGAACGGCGAGCTGCCCATTGCTCGCCGTTCGCAGGGCCGCGCCTACGGTGGCCGGGAATCGGCCTGCGATTCCCGACGCCCAGGGCGTCTCCTGCGGCGGCTAGGGGCGTGAGGGCGCAAACTTTGCCTCTCCCTCACGCGTTCCGCTTCCTCCTTCGCGAACATTACTGCTTCGCAGAAGGAGGTGACGGCTTCCAAGCCCTCTTGCTCCGTACCATGGCCTGGACCAAGGCCGGACGCGAGAGATCGCCACCGCCAATCGCCTCCACGAGGACACGGCGGTGCTCCGCCCAAGCCGGGCAGACCTCCACCGTATGCTCCACCGTGTCCTCCGGGCGATCCACACAATGGTGACACCCGGGCGTTTCCTCTCGCCTTATCCGGAACAGGAACCTCCCGAAACAACCGTGTCCGGTGAGGACCTGCGTCAGGCGGAAGGTGAGGACGCCGTGGCGCCTCTCTAGCCACACCTCAAAGAGGGGACTTATCGCCGCAATTGTGGCGTGCCCAGCGCTGGGTTGCGACAATCGCACTCTTCATGCCGCCCTGAGATCCCGCCGGAGCTCTGTCCGCTGTACCGTGATGTCTCGCGGCAGCGGAGCTACGCCCCGGCGTTTCGCCTCCTCGCGCCACTCCCAAACGTGCGCGAGGACTTTTGCCTCCAGATCCCATGGCGGTAATCCGGCAAGGAGGCTCGGCGCCTCACCGGAGACCGTACGGTATCCCCGGACCAGCCGGATGGCCATGACCCTTTGGGGCGCGTTCAACCAGCGGGCTGGCCGCCGCCTCAAGGAACGCGCCCACACCGGTGCCCCGTAAAGGGCCATGGACCGCACGACCCCCGCGTAGAGCCTCCGGCAGGAGGCGTTTGGCCCCCCTAGATTGGGCAGGAGCCGCTTTAAGCAATGGACGCCCTAAGCTGAGGTTTGTAACTCAATGGGGGTGCCCTTAACGTATAGTCACGTTTGTTTATAAGTTTATGCCCTGGCTGGAGGCCTTAATTTATTAAGGTCTAACAGGAGAGTCCGCTTAAGCAGTCAAAAACCTCCAATGTTGGTCAGCTTAAAAAAATACATTCTAATATTATCAAAATTTCATACCCTGAACATTTCATCCACCCTCCTCACAGAGGCCAGTTGTGGAGGGAACAAGTATATGTCATTGAGTAAGTCGAAGTTTGGCCGGAACTTCTCCTGCTTGACTTGCCATGAGTATTGCTCGAAGTTGTCCACTACGTCCGGTGGTTTCTGGGACAGTATCTTTTGGACGATGTCTACTAAATGATCATATCTGAAAGATTGAAGAGTGTTCCAACTTCTCGTAACGCTAATTATTTCAGTCTAATGGCAGTCAACAATTAACGCGAGTACGATAATTGTTGACTGCCTCGGTCTAGGGATCGCCAGTTCGAATATTGAGCATGGGGTCCTGATGTCCTGAATTTCTCAGGAGCAGCGAGCAGGCTGGAACCCTGGAATTGGGCCCGCCCGTTTTATGACAATTAGCTCGCCTCATATCATGGGACCTAAGCAGAACTAGCGAAATGAGGGCACACTAAGTACCTCAGCCTAACCTTTCGTGAAATATAGGCGTGAAATTACGTTATTCATGTTAGATATCTTACAGGGAGTCTCCGGTAGCCGCACTCTGCTGTTTCAAAAAGTTCTTTGCTAGAATCAAATCGTTGTTGAGATCTGGCATAACATTTTCTGTCGCCGCTATTATATCCGGCTCCAATAAAAAGTTTTGCGACATTTTTAGGCCTTATTTTTATGTAAATTACTAAATGAAAAAGTTAATAATTGTCAGCTGGCGTTTGACGCTAGATTTAGATAATTTCATATATTTTTTATGGCCTGTTTGTCCGTGCAAGCAGGTGTAATATTTATTTTGCCTTAGGAAAGTATCTGAAATTATGCCACCATCACAAATAAAATGATAAAAATGTGGTAAACGTAAATCACATCATAGCAGCAGAAGAAACATATTATTGTAAGGAGTTGTATTTTCTTCATCATGGCCTCTCCGATGGTAAAGATTCAGAAGTTTCTAAACGTTCTCATTATGTCAGTTTGACTGATCTTATCAAATGTCAAAAGTGTCTGTCAAGTCAAGTCAAATATTGTGCTTTTTCCTTAATTTTCCCAAGAAAGTTATTTAATTTACTAGAACTTTTATGTGAAAAACAACGCTTACAAGCAATTATTTTTGTTGCCTTTCAGATATTACTCTAGATGCAAAATACTTTTATCATTTCGTAACCATAACATAACCTCAAAATAACCAAAACAAACAATAAGAAATGGCTACAAAATTCGACGTTGCAGCCTATAATTTCCGGAAGAAATGTCCTTTTGTAACCAAGGACCTACTACGCTGGTTCCCTGGGCATATGAACAAAGGCTTAAAGCAAATGCAACGTAAATTAAAAAGTGTTGACTGCGTGATCGAAGTCCACGATGCCAGGATTCCTTTTACGGGTCGAAATCCAATATTTACCAAGACACTAATAGGTGCGAAACCTCATATACTTGTGCTAAACAAGAGGGATTTAACAATACCTAGTCTAATACCAAAAATAAAAGATAAGTTGAGAGCGGAACAGAATGTACAGAATATAATGTTTACAAACAGTAAGGACCAGCACTGCAGAGGTTTGAAGAGCCTGAAGCCACTCATGGTGGACCTGATTAAGGGCTCGAACAGGTAAGCTTTACTGTAAGATACCAGCCAAATTAAGAACAACAACTGCATATTTTACTTTGATAGAAATGTTATTGCCCAATTAACAAATATTTTGAAGACTCCCACAAATAGAAACCCTAGACTTTTAGCTACTTTCCTTTTCTTTCTATCTTTCCTTGTATTTATTAGATTAGTTCCTGTACATAGTTTAGTTTCTGTTTTTCCTATCAATGATAGAATATTCTTTTTATTAATGTTCTTATTATTGTACACCATAGAGTTATGGTGTAGGCATAAATTTTAATTTTAACCAACTTTATTTGTACAAGCTACAAAAAATATATTCTATTTTATTCAGGTACAACAGGAGTGAGGAGCTGGATTACAACGTGATGATTATGGGGGTGCCAAATGTGGGGAAGTCTTCTCTAATAAATATGTTAAGGTCAAAGAATATGAGCATCAGACACGCTTTGCCAGTGGGAGCGGTAGCTGGAGTGACGAGGAGTGTCCTGATGAAGATCAGAATTAATAATGACCCTGTTATTTTTATGCTTGACACACCGGGTAAGATTTCTCATAACATTTGAACTTAAAATGATGATTTAAGAGGTGAAATGGATTTTAGACGCAATAGGTCCAACTTTCCTTTCCTTTGTAGTGAAGCCATGGTCAATGTAAGATAAAAGACCTTGGCATGATAAGCAGTGATCGGATAATCGGTTGCTTATACACCTAAACTTCTTCCCATGAATGAATAATGTGGACATTCCTTTCTGAATAAATAAGTAATCCCGGGTTTCCGGGATTGAACAATTTTGTAAAAACAACTATAACAAACTTAATGGAATTATAACAGTGGTTATTTTGATTTAGTATCCTTATTTTATTCAAAACAATTGGAATATCAATAAAAATTATGTGCACAATGTGGTCAAGTTGTGGAAATTTATTTATCTATTTAACAGATTACGATTAGTGATCAAATCGACAAATTTATTGTATTTTATATGAACAGAAGACTAAAAAAATTTTTTTTTTCACTACGAGTTTTAACTATATTTTGTATGCGGGTAACATTTTTAGCAATCTCAGGAATTTCAAACGATTCCGGGATCCGGGATTCTGAAAGGCATGTCCGTATTATTCTTTCGTGGGAATATAAGAGAAGTCTAGGTATATTAGCGCCCGATTATCTGATCACTGATGATAAGCTAAGATAAGAATAATAGGAATAAAATAGGATATAATTTATTTATTTATTGCAGTGATTGACAACTTTTAACTTTAAAGTCTGGCCATTAACTTTCTTTAATTAACACTGCGGGACACTAAGCACCCCCAGACATAATAATACTTATAATGTATCTCGTTCTGTGTCCTTCGATGGGTTAATAAGTTGTAGCGGTATCTTAGCAGTTTAGTTGTAGCAGCTGTGCATCGCAAGATACACGACTCAGCCCACTATCGACCTCCGGTCTCCGGAGGGGAGTAATGTAGCGGTATCTACATCGCCAAATCCTGCATCGCGCAAGCAGAGTTTACCGCGGAACTGGCATGTTTATACAATACCCCGAAATCAGTCGTTGGGCAGTTGCCCACCAGACACGACACCCGTCTGGTCGGAGGGAGGATCCTCCTTTTTCTATGGAGGTATGAGTGAACTTTACACCCTGTTCCTTGTACCTCTATAAAGTAATACTCTCAGGTAATTACCCCCTTATTAACATTTCCAGGTATTCTAGAGCCATCTGTAACAGATATTGAGATGGGTCTGAAGCTGGCCCTCTGTGCGTCTCTCCAAGATCACTTGGTCGGCGAAGAGATCATTGCAGACTACCTACTGTACTGGCTCAATAAGCATGGACAGTTTAATTATGTGGACTATATGGGATTACCGGAACCGTGTGATGATATTAATATGGTATGTTTGTTTGTAGTTGTTTTCTAGCATAATAAAGCTCATTTAGTAATAAATATGAGAAAGAAAATGTATAGAGCACAACATACGTAGTTTTGGCCGGTGATACGCTTTATTTAAGGCTCCTATATACTTACAGGGCGAATGGGCCGTCGACGCACACGACGATTCAGTACTTACATGATTCTAAATTTGAAATATTTTGTTGGTTATGAAAAAAAAAATTGCTGTTCCAGACATTTTGACCGCGTAGGAATTGCACTTTTGTAATCAAAATCATGTACTATCGAGGAAGTTCATATCTATGCACCTTTAGGACTATTTTTCCCTGTAGCGCTCGGGCGCTAACAGTAACTAACGTAAAACAGATGCGGTCATCGTGTTCACGGGATTTTGTTCTAAAACTGCTTAGATATGAACTTCCTCGATAGTACCTACTGATACTGAATCCGTGGTTTTGTGGAAAGATTTTAATTCTGTTAATACATACTTGTTACGGCCGCCAATCATATTTTGATCAACATACAACCTAACAATGGCGTGCAAATTGCAATAAACGAAAGTAAATTTGAATTTCGAGGGCTACCCTAACTCATCCCACTTAGTATAATATATAATATTTGTAAAGAATTCGTGAATATTTTTAGCTGAAGTTTGTTACACTCGTAGGTACACATATTCTGCCTACTCATAAGGTGAATGACACATGAATGAATAATTTTAAATAATAATGGTTTGAACTCTTAGCCTGACCTTTGTGTTTTGAATTCTAATCAGTGATTTTGGACTTTTTCTACCTAAAAACCAGAAAATTATAATCATAGATTGATTTGTCATATACCTCTTTCATAAAAGATCAACGCTACGAGTTGTCGGCGCGTGGCCAAAATCGCAATTGAATTGCGCATTGATGCCACCCGTCATCTTTTTTCAATACATTTCACAAACCAATTGCACAAATGTTTACCTACAGCGCCCCCCTGTCAACGTCTTTCGGGCGCCAAAAGATTCTTGTAGCGGTGTACGTTTTAACATTACCTACTTTATCATTTACTTTTGACTGTTTCGAGCTTATTAGTCTAGCGTTAGTACTTATACTTATCTATGGTCTAGTTGCGGAGCATGGGGTCCGGGATTGGATTCCCAGGTTGGGCAGTGATATTGTATTTTTCGATATGACATTTTTTTTTATAGCAGCCTAGACTAGATTTGTGCCCGGTTGATGGCAATAGGCTCGCCCCCGATAAGCTGGGAAATGGTACGCCTTCAATGAGTACCTAAACCTCTGCTTAACCTCCGGCGGAATTACATGCCTGATATTTACATTAAACTAGCGACCCCTGACTACCCCTGCTTCGCACGGTTTTTACGATCTAATACAACATCGAGATTTCTTAAAGATAAGATATTTATTTGCATATACATGTGTACACATACAATAATAAAAATGTGCAGGAGGATTACAAAAAAAGTAAAATAAGTTCTGACATGTTTGCCACAATTATTATGACGTGCTCACGTTCCACATGTCAACAACCTCGTGTGCTAAGTCGAGATATTTAATTGGTTTCTCTTTCTCAGCTTTCACGAGGTTCTTATCATGTGGAATGGTAACATCGATAATCATTGTGCGGCGCGCTAATCGATCTAAAACCACTATATCAGGCTTATTGGCGATTGCCGGGGCGCCCAGCGGACTCTCCGTCCGCTTACCGGCCCATCGTGCTGCTCGACGAGGTGGGCAAGCTCTTTGAGAGTGTCATTGCAAACCGCCTCGTCGGGCGGCTGGTGCGGGTGGGGCCGGATTTGGCGGAGAGCCAGTTTGGCTTCCGCAGGGGGCGCTCTACGGTGGACGCCATCATGCGCGTGCGGGCCCTCACGACGGGGGATGCTGTGGCCCGGGGTGGGGTCGTCTTGGCGGTGTCTCTAGACATCGCCAATGCCTTCAATACCCTGCCCTGGAGTTGCATCAGGGAGGCACTCCGGTATCACCGGATGCCGACCTACCTCTGTCGTGTGGTCGAGGCCTATTTGACGGACAGGGCCGTCATCTACCCCGGTCACCAGGGAGTGTGGAACCGGCAAGAGATGTCGTGCGGTGTCCCACAGGGATCGGTCCTGGGGCCGCATCTGTGGGATATCGGCTACGACTGGGTGCTGCGCGCCGACCTCCCCAGCGGCGTCAGCGTGGTTTGTTACGCTGACGACACGCTAGTCCTAGCGCAGGGGAGGTCGCACCAGGCGGCGGCCGAACTAGCGACACGCGGGGTTGCGACAATCGTCGAGAGGATCCGGCAATTGGGACTCGAGGTGGCCCTGCACAAGTCCGAGGCCATGTGTTTTCATGGTCCTCGGAACACGCCACCGTCGGGTTCCCAAATAACGGTAGGAGGGGTTCACATCGGCGTCGAGTCGACGATGAAGTACCTGGGACTCGTCCTCGACAGCCGGTGGAACTTCGTGGAGCATTTCCGACGTTTGGCTCCCAGACTGGAAAGGGCCGGGGCTGCCTTAAAGCGGCTCCTGCCCAATCTAGGGGGGCCAAACGCCTCCTGCCGGAGGCTCTACGCGGGGGTCGTGCGGTCCATGGCCCTTTACGGGGCACCGGTGTGGGCGCGTTCCTTGAGGCGGCGGCCAGCCCGCTGGTTGAATGCGCCCCAAAGGGTCATGGCCATCCGGCTGGTCCGGGGATACCGTACGGTCTCCGGTGAGGCGGCGAGCCTCCTTGCCGGATTACCGCCATGGGATCTGGAGGCAAAAGTCCTCGCGCACGTTTGGGAGTGGCGCGAGGAGGCGAAACGCCGGGGCGTAGCTCCGCTGCCGCGAGAAATCACGGTACAGCGGACAGAGCTCCGGCGGGATCTCAGGGCGGCATGGAGAGTGCGATTGTCGCAACCCAGCGCTGGGCACGCCACAATTGCGGCGATAAGTCCCCTCTTTGAGGAGTGGCTAGAGAGGCGCCACGGCGTCCTCACCTTCCGCCTGACGCAGGTCCTCACCGGACACGGTTGTTTCGGGAGGTTCCTGTTCCGGATAAGGCGGGAGGAAACGCCCGGGTGTCACCATTGTGTGGATCGCCCGGAGGACACGGTGGAGCATACGGTGGAGGTCTGCCCGGCTTGGGCGGAGCAACGCCGTGTCCTCGTGGAGGCGATTGGCGGTGGCGATCTCTCGCGTCCGGCCTTGGTCCAGGCCATGGTACGGAGCGAGAGGGCTTGGGAAGCCGTCACCTCCTTCTGCGAAGCAGTAATGTTCGCGAAGGAGGAGGCGGAACGCGTGAGGGAGAGGCAAAGTTTGCGCCCTCACGCCCCTAGCCGCCGCAGGAGACGCCCTGGGCGTCGGGAATCGCAGGCCGATTCCCGGCCACCGTAGGCGCGGGCCTGCGAGCGGCGAGCAATGGGCAGCTCGCCGTTCGATAAGGACCAGGCCCGGGTCGACGGCGCGTTGTGTTCCACGCGCGCCTCAAAGAGATGTCAGCACCAATGACGGGGTTTGCTAGGACCGATGCCTGCTAGGGTTGCGGAAAAGTCCAAGAGGGTTACCGTGGCCCCTGGCACAGGCAACTGAAGGAACACGGGTGGGTTTTAGTCAGTAAGAGTCTGACACGCCCTCCTGCTCTGCCCAGAGCGGGAGAAGTTATTTGATGATTTCCCACCCAAAAAAAAAAAAAAAAAAAAAAAGGCTTATTGGCGACAATAGTCCTGTCAGTAATTGATAGATCGATCCCAGTACAGCGTGACATGGTCATTTTCGAGAACTGGGTCGGGCGCATACATGTAATACGGTACCTCAGTATCCACAAGTTTGTATTTTAAAGCAAGTTGCTGGTGAATAACCCTGGCTACTTGGTTATGCCTGTGCAAGTACTCGTCGTTAGCCAGACGAGAACAACCAGAGATAATATGTCTGTTGGACTCACCTGGACGGTGGCATGCCCGACACACGTCAACCGTCCCGTCTTTCATAATATGTCTCCGGTAGTTATTCGTCAAGATACCTTCGTCCATAATTGCAGAGACGAAACCTTCAGTTTCCCCGAAAAGGTCACCAAAACGTAGCCAGGATACGGATGCCAAAAAATCTACACCGGGCTCATGAAGAGCCCAGTAAAAGCGCCCGTAAATCGGCTTACTTTGCCATACCTCTTTGCGGTCATCGGTAGTAAGTAGGTACTACAGCTTTGCACCAGTTCTCTGTAGCCATGGAGAGCGGGGTGAGCCCCTTGTCCACTGCGACCACATCATGGTGCATACCAATTTCAGCTTTAAAAAAATATCTCCTGAGACTACAGACCTCGCGGTTGTGGAGGGTTTTCGCATTTAAAAAGCCTCGACCCCCGCATTTCCGCGGGATGTACAGTCACGAGCACTAATAAGTATACACTTAGCAAAATTTAAAACCGAATTTCTCGCGGAAATGTCATTGCAACTTTGAAATAAGACCTGTTTCATAAGTGTTTAGGTCCTAAAATACTATGTTCGTAACAACATAAAATTAAAATCAATACAGTAGGAGAAAATCACATTTAGAAGTTGCTAAGTGTATACACATTGGTGCTCGTGACTGTACAGTCTCATCACCGATGATCGTGAGTGATGCATCCGGTTTGCTGTCAGCAGAGTACGGACCCTCCTATCCAGGGCGTCGAGTTCAGCCTGAGTCCATTTGAGTATGCCGAAAGAGTACATCAAAACCAGCATGACCCAACCGTTGAAGGCACGCACCTTGTTTCCGCCTGAAAGAAAACTAAATAATATCTTCTTCAGGCGACCGAAGAAGCGCTCCTTCAACGATTGCTTCATGTCAGCAACGTTGAAGCCTAACGCTTCCGCCATATCCAAATATTTATAACTTTCTGATGAGGAGAGGTATCTAAGGCGTATGGAATCCGAAAGATGAATTCCTGCGGATTCCATAATTTATTCATTCTATTATTATAATAATAATAGAATGAATAAATTAAATAAATTTAAAAATATACTTAAATATTTATTTAAATTATATATATATTTAAATATATATATATATATATATTTAAATTATAACTTTTTCCCTGAGTCGATTGCCTTCAGAAGGAAAAAAGTTGTAATTTACTTACTTTAAAAAACTAAAGTAAATTCTAACTTTTTCCCTTCTGAAGGCAATTGACACAGTCCACTCTTACATAATTATTATCAATTGGAACTTCATTGTGAAACACTGTCTCTTAAGATACAGGATACCCTAGTTTAAGAGACAGAGTTTAATATATTGTGTAGGTACATATTTCTGATTTATCCATTGTTTAATGTAAACGTTCTCCATCATAAATTCCAAAATTGTAAACTTATAGTACAAATTATTATCAGTATTTTTGGGAAATAAAGATATTTATTATTATTAATATTATATTCCATTGCAGGTGCTGATAGCCGGCGCAATAAAATACAACCGAGTGCGTCGGACGCGGGACTACGACGGGCGTGTCCGAGACGTTCCGGACCTCACCGAAGTCGCCCGGACAATGATCAAAGCCTTCCGAACTGGAGAACTTGGGAAGATACTGCTGGACATCGAATTATTAAACGAGAAACATGCTGAAGTCGATAGATCGTTAGCTTGAAGTAGGAATAAGGATGAAGAGTTTAGCTGCCCGGAGAGCAAGTTGTACTTTCATGAATGTTGTGTCTGCTATCTAATGCTCATATTTAGCAAGATTCGATTAAATTAATGCGAAACTTCACTGTGACGATGGGTATCAATATGCCTACGGTAAGACTGAAGTTTTTTCACTCAATTCAATTTGACCTTGTATTGTAAATTGTCTTTTTTGCTGAGCCCGGACATTAATATGGCACAGCGAGTTTTGGAAAGAGCGTCGCGACTTCAACACAGTCCTTAGTATAAACTTCATGGCCTACTAAGGATTTTTGTTTTTTTTATTGTTTCGCAAAGTGTAAATAAATGATTGTACAGTTAGTTATAAGTAGTTGTTACATTGTGAGCTAGCAGAAAATATAATATCGAAGACCATATTGATGTTTTCTTTATTTCTGGGAAATGATAAATGATTAATTTTATTTCTGTAAGTAGGTTTGTACCTCGGACCAATAATTATCCTAGGTAGGATAATTGGTCCGAGGTTTGTACAAACACTTTTACACGTCAATCATATTTTAAAATTAGATGAGGTCGGCGTTTCCTATCTGGCTACTCTGAGAAGAAACGCTGAAACAAACAAACGAGGCCAGTCTCTTTTAAAGTCAAACATAATCTTGGGCAGATCATGTACCTAAAGACCATGTAGATTGGTGTCAGAAATGGTCTTTTGAGGAAAAACCACACAGATTGAGTAGTCCAGTCACTGCACGCACGTGTTAGTAATCGTGCAGCTCAACTCGGAACTTAAGGAGCTCAACGATTCCACGAACAATGCCAAAGAAAGGACATTTGGGTAGGCCGCATAAACTACTTCTGCCAGAACATGATTAAAACTGAAACAATGACCCACATAGTCCTCACATTCACAATAATTAAATAATAATAAGTATTATACTTCTCAAAGTAGTAAGTAGGTTGATATTATATCGCGATATAAAAAGTATATCAGGAATTTTATAAAATCGCTGCGACAATAATTATCGAATTAAGACAGTTTCAATTGAAATAGAGGCAGAATAGCACACGATGGAATAGCTTAATCTAATTAATGTGTCCATAAACTTAACATTCAACCTCTATTCATAAAACTACTCGCTAATTTAATACGTCACTGTCAAATCGACAGTAAATAAAAAATAATGAAGTATAATTAAACCTTAGTGAAATCAAATTCTTACAAAATTTTAATAAATAAATATAATATAAGAACAGACTCAATACAAAATATATACGATAGATGAAAATAATGGTAAGCTTGCATTCTACGTCATCAGGGTGAGCCAGTCTCATCCTAATTATAATGGATCCCTTGCAATACATTCAGACATTCGTGAGTTCTATACAAGAATATAGATGGCTCATCGACATAGCTAACGATTGCTACCCAATCGCTGTAATGGCGAAAATTCATACAGCATGAGTAGACATGGATTCTGAAAAACAAAACAACCATATGGTCCCCGTTAAAAATGTAGTTCCCAAGGGCAGAGTTTCAAAGACAAAATATCCTTCATCATTTAAATCAGGACTCACGCTGACGAGTAAACGGTCCACAGTTTCGTTTACCAACTCGGTAGACGCGAACAGATCTGATGATGCCACGAATAAAACCTTAAACACATTGAGCATGATCAGCACACCTTGGAGTACGGAGAGTGGGTTTACTCCTAGTCAGTCTTTATTGTCCTGGACGACAACGGACACTTGCACATCGTCGTCGAGTGTGGACCCGCTAACCAGCACCGCCTCTAGCTGTCTGCCGACCCCAGATTTCAGCAAGGCAACAATAACTTTGTACAATTTAGCGCCTACTCCAAGTAACAGCATCCCTCTATGCTTGCCTTTGATGAGGAATCCGTCTCCCGTAACTCAAAGTTCATGGACAGTGGAGACATTCACAAGTGAGGGGCTGAACTCGGAGAAGGCTCAAGTCGCCAGTGTGAAGCATCCGTGGAGCCCAGTCAGCAGCGACACGGATTACTACCCGAGTAGTACAGACAGCCTCACTTCTAGGAAGGGAAGCAGGGTCAGCGTAACGCCTGCGACTTCAAGTACAAAAGATTACTTCCCCATAAACTATATAAACCAGATCACACTCAGTCCATCACACATTGGGTTAGATTGGACTTTTGCAAAACTACATGGGGTCCCTGTCGTCATTTCAGTACCAATTTAATTGACACCAGGGCATAAAAAAATAGCAAAAACGATTAAAAAATTTATTACCAACAAAATATATTTGTTTTACATTTATTTACTTTATATGAGGTATTCGTTGGTGCTTACCCACGTAGACATGTAATTGAATTTACTTTTAAAATATACAGCACATGATTTACTAATTATTAATTACTGCACTACCTATATCACAACATTATCGAGACTAAAAAGAGTATTGTATTTTGTATACATACGGTCAATACACATGCAAGTAGACATTCATAGAAATCACAACATTACACAACATAATGGATATGAAATAAAGAAAATAGCATTGCGTTAGTGAATCTATAAATATTCATAGAAAATAATTATTTTCTATGTGCAATGACGTCACACGTCCACAATACGTACTTAAATGAATTGTAACAAAACAACGTATTTTTGAACAGTCATCAAGTAGGTATTTATGCAAAACCAAGTTCTTAAAAGAGTTTTGAAAAATAACTCTAAATAATATTATGATATACACATAGGTTCATTAAATCACCACAAAAAAATACATTACAATAAGTATATGAAACAACGGACTAAGAATTATAATATACAAAGGTAAAAATTATTAATACAACAATTTTATACATTAGCTGCTGAAATCAAAGCACTATGCGTGCAGTGATCGTGTAATTTACATCACTATGTTTTATTTACAGTAACAAAATAATTAAACGATATATAAAGTTAAATTTTTAATTTTTTTTTTTTTTTTGATAATCATTATCATTAAAAAACAGAAATTGACGCATAATATTTTAGTAAAAGTATCCTTACTGACTTTAAATCATAATGAATATCAGAAAGAAAGCCTTTGGGCCAATGATCTATAAGAAAATTGTCAAAATCACAGGGAGTCACGAGTAATGAGTTTATAAATAAAAGTAAAACTTCTTCAGGCGTGCGCTTTCTGAACAGTGAACGAAACTAAACCGTCACGCTCGGGTCGGTGATGCTGAATCGGGTATACTCTACTATAGTCGGTCGGTGACGCTGAATCAAGTATACTCGTAGGTCATAAGCACACGCCCTCTTTTTTCTTTTGTTTTTATCGTCATTAGACATTGATATACCCCTAACTTCTCTGAAGTCTCGCTAGCTAATTTAATTTGACCTTGTGGAATCAACTGTCGCGCAGAGGCTAGGTCAGTTCTATCGAGGCATTGATCAGCAGAGCGAACCGGTTTGTAGATATTATGGAAATTCAAAGCGTAACAAAATGTTATCAATGCTCCAAGATGTCGATGTCGCAGGACATTTTCTAGCTACATTAAATACGAACAAGTTTGTGTTTAATTATACAGTTAAGCGTCTCGGAGGCAATTTTTATTTTTAGGAACAGTCAAACCAGTTGTTTGTAAAAAAAACCGTAATCTAGTTCGAAGCTTTATTTACAAGTATAAAACATGTTTTCTTCGCGACATCGATGTTGATTCAAGGACGCACATTTTAACTTAAAACTCCCTGTGAATTTACCCACGGTAAAGGCACTTGAAAATGAAATGTAGGCATTGTTTTAACAAGATAAACGTAATTTTTCAAAACCGCCGAACCCAAATAAAAACGTGACATTTAGCCAAAAAAATCACTGTAAATGGCACTTAAAAAAATACCCATTCTTAGTCCGGTTCATACTTAAATATGAGCCTACTTATTACAAATGCCGATATCTTTCTTGAAGTACTTGGGTTCAGTCAGGCAGTCGACGAGGAAGGTTCCCAGGTCCCATTTCGAGATAATAGGACCCGGAGATTTGGTACAATCCGGGACTATTGTGTACTCGCGGCTGGGGCTATCTGGAAAGTGGAAAGTATCTAGTTCAGGGCCCGGCCAGTTTAAGTGTAGGACACATGGTATACAATCGTATGAGTAGGTACTTATTCTAAATAGTCAACGAAAAATACTACGAGTAGTTTAGGATATATATTACGAGGAAACAGCTGAACATACATACAAAAAGCCTTCTAAAATCATAAACCTCTTTTCGGCTTTGTCGTAGTAGGGTAAAGATAAGTTCAAGACCTTTGTAAAAAAGTGATATTCAGGGCCATAATACAGACAAAATGAAGTCTTACCATCAATCCTCGGCGGGAACACAGTGACCCAATCCAGAGGGCTTTCCTTCACAATGTCCCACATCCTCTGGTGGTCCTTAGTGATATCCACGAACATCTTAGGGACCTTCTCTGGCTCGTAAAGCAAGAAGGCAGACAGGCAGACCGACAATGGTTTCACATTCTTAGCCCTCATAGCGTCTACAATATTCCTCGTTCCTTCGGACATGTCTGAAGTAGGAGCTAGGCTACTGGGAATCTCGTGCCCAGTTCCCAGAGCGATGACGACGCCGTCAACGCCATCGATGGCGTCTGCGACCGAATCAGGCTCTAACACGTTACCGGGAAAGATTTCTACTTTGTTCTTGTACTCATCTGGGATCTTCTTCGGGTCCCGGACGAAGGCACGCACTGAGAAGCCTGTATGGACAAAATTATAATTATTAGTTTCTAGGAGGCTGATATTTCTAATGAATGCGAAGACAAGTTTTCTTCCTCTTATTTATCAGCAAGACTTCTGAGGCCGAGATCTATTAACGTTATTTTGCACGTACTTTGGCTAAGCGTTATTCCTGCGACTATCAAACTACAAGTGCATGATAGAGACGGAAAGACATGGTTTAGTCAAATCACGTGCTAAGGTAGGTTACATTTATAGATCTCCGCCTGGGAGAATTGGTCATATCGTGGTAGAAAACATAACCCAGTTCTTCCTCTTTACTACCAGTCAATACCCACCTTAAAGCCCTGCTAACTTTTAAAGGTACGTTGGTGGAAGGCTACGGTCTACGCTATTTTTGCCGATTCTCGATCTCCACTCAGGGACTCGTCTAGGTAGGTATAGCTTTACAAAGAACTTTTGGCGCGTGGTCAAAATCGGAACTAACGTGTCTAAGTTGACCAACAGCGCCAGCGCCACCCCGTCAACGTCATTCGAGCGCCAAAAGCTCCTTGCAGTAGTGTACTCGCTACAGGGTCAAATTAAATTAGCTAGCGATACTCTACAGGCGCGATGGTTATCGATATCTAAACACAATAAAATAAAAAGATTTGATGTTTTTGATTTTGAGGTCAACAATCTCTAGTAGTCTTGTAACTTGAAGTTTGTGTTGAGAAAATATGTTTTATCGTGTTTAGATATCAATACCAATCACGTCTGTGAAGTTTACAAAAAAAAAAAAATACTGATATTTCATGTGAATTAATTCCGGTCGAACCCACAAAAATATCATCAAATTAATTTCTTTTTTTGTTTTACCATGTTTAGATGTCGATAAATTAAGTTAAGTTTCGCTAGCTAATTTAACCCGACCCGAACCCGAATATATTCCGACAAACATGGCCAAGCAACTCTACTGTCTGGTAAAGTCGTAGACAGAGAAGTAAAGTATTCACACAAGGCATCTAGGTTCTATTTAAAATAGTATAGGGCGCACATTCGCAGTTTTAGATGACATCAGATAAGATCATATCAGGAAGCTATTGAATCGATAAAGTTATATATATAGGCGAAATTTTTCCTAAACTGAGTGTTCACAAAAATACAATTGGTGTCAAGATATCGCAACAATAGCATTATCGAATTGATAATCCGATTTCGAAAACTGGGCAATAATCAAGGCAAACTGTTTGCTGGGGTCAGACATTATTAAAATTTGTACGTTTATGTATTATTTATTTAACTTTAACTAACACGCTGAAAAACCAGTACTTAACAATAATTAAAGGCAACGAGAAACACATACACATAGTAAAGAAATTATAAAATTTAGGTAAAAAACATAACACAATAATAAAAGTTAAAATTTGAAATTAAAAAAAAAAACCGTCACAGACAACAACCTCTAAAAGCGGCTGAACCATTGAGATAGGAAAAACAAGGAGGCGCCGCGTTATATTTGACATACACTTTGCATACAAATATGAGTGAAATACGATACAGACTGTGAAATATCGTTTTGTCTCATTCTTTCTAATGAAATAATCATATGTGTTAAAAGAGACAACAATATTTAAGTTGTTGCTCATTATGGTAACATTTTGTCGTGACGTAGGGACAGTTGTAGGTAAGTGCCCTATCCGCCATCTTATGCGACATTCTATCTAGTCTGTGGAGACGAGTTTCGTGGTAGTTGTGCTGTCAAATGGTTGTTTATTTTTTGTGTTATTGAGATTTGCGAGAATATTACGAGGAGTTTACCTTTAAAAATTAATGGAAATGTTGGAAAACAGCAAACCAACATGCCTGTGTGTTGTATTGTGAAGTGTGGTGCAAGAAAGAATGGAAATCAACCTCAATTGTCTTTGCATAGGTTAGTAGCCGGTTTTCATGCAATATTACATACATTCATACACGTTCGATGAACAAATTGTTACTCAATCGTGATTTTAAGGCTAAAGTATATTTGGTAAGGTATATTTGGAGTCATTTTCGTATAACAGACCTATTTATTATTTCATTCGTTTGTTTACAATAATATGTCATAGTGGAATAGTGTTGTACCGTTGCTGTGATAGTTTCCGAAACTAGTTCCTCCGCTGAAACGATATCGGTACAATCAGCGATGTTAACATAAATCGTTATGCGTGTCCTAATCGGCCCGAGCGACTTTGCTTGGTCACAGCACCGGGAGACCGTTCCACAGAGTTTTATATGATGATAAATAAAATAAGACATAGACATTTTGTTATTTATTTTAGTTAGATATTAACAGCAGCTCTAACCAAAATGATTTATTGATCAAAATACTTACCTTTTTTATAGGTTTTCTAAAAATGAAGGATTAAAGAAAAAGTGGTTAGAGGCTATTGGTGAAGAAAATATTAATCCGCGACATAAAGAATGGTACCTCTGTTCACTTCACTTTGAAGAAAGCTGTTTCAATAGAACACTTGATGTAATGAGATTACATGATAACTATGTTCCCACAGTATTTTCGGTAAGTGTAAATATTAATTAATTAATAATAGCCCGGCCCTTTGGCCTGAAATAAATAAATAGATGTATTAATTACATAAATAAATCATATTGTAAATTGCTTATTGCTTATTAGTATCTATTTTTTTCAGGCACCTGGCAAAAAGCAACGTCACGAGTCATCTGTATTATGTGAAACGAGAAACATTCAAAATACGGACGTTTCTCCACGTATCATCACATCTACTGTAATGCCTCCATTACAGTTCCCCCACCGAATTGTGGAAACAGACGAAACAGTGCACAAAGTGGTATGTATCTACTCAAACGTTTTTGATGCTAGAAAATTACAGGAGGTTCTTACGAAAATTAAAATTTTATAACATTACGAAAATAATGCTAAGTTAAGTCTCCAGAAAACATTGAAATCCAAATGAGACATTTTTACAAAGTAGAAAAATAAAGTATTTTTGGAACAAAATCTACCCACAGGGGATAAATTATCAAAAATGAAATGTGGGGATGAAATGAGCTGAGTTCTCTCTTATTTAAGGTGTTAAGGTTACGGTACCAATGACGTATCCTCTGTTCCGTAGCTGTAACACAGGTCCACCTGTCAGTGATTTCTCAGCACGTTTTCTGAACTTCGTGCTAAAGTATAAATATACAATTGGATTTTTTAGGATCTATAGCATGAAACAAATATTACAAAGCAGCATTTTCGACGCAAGTTGATGATTGAAGTAATTTTAATTTATTTTTTCAGGTTGTACAAATTGAAAAAATTAAGGCTTTTAAAGAAAAATGTGTCAATCAACAACAAAAAGTTAAGTACGCCTTATCGAAATGATTCGAAAGAAAAACAAAAAAAAAATGCAAATTTGAAAGATAATATAGAAGACCTTCGAAGAAAAAATTGTATCAACATGGAACAGACTGTTGTAATAGAAGAATTGGCGGGACCAATAAACTTCTTAAAAAGACAAATTAATAAGCCCAAAGGTTTACCCGCACCAAAAAAATACTCTGAAGAAACTGACTGGACAGGTCCACACAATTTGTGTGGTTCTTTCCTCAAAAGACCATTTCAGACAGCGATCTAGGTACATAGCCTTCACGTTATCTGACCAAGATTTTGTCTGGACTTTAAAAGAGACTGTGACCACGGAGTTTGTTTCGGCCTTTCTTCTCAGAGTAGTCAGATAGGAAGCGCTGACCTAATTTAGTTTTTAAAATACGATTGACGTGTAAAAGTGTTTGTACAAACCTACTTACAGAAATAAAATCATTTATCATTTATAATTATTATCACACCAATAAACATATTTTAAGTAAAAAAAAATATATATTTTTATTTTTACTCCACAACTCACTCTTTAATATAGTTAGGTATGTTACACAGACATGTTGTATACAAAAGTTTTTAATTCTGTACAGAAAAAAACACTTGATTTGAGTTTTATTCTCAGATAACAGACGGTAAGTAAACTACTCATCTTTTTCTGTTACAACATTTATTTTATGTAAGTTATAATTATGAACCAAACGTGATATCAAGTAAGACTCGTATCGATACTCGTTATAGTAACACCAATATTCCTTGATTGCCACAACCCTAGCAATGGCAGCCATTTTATGAGACATTATGAGTTGTAGGTAGGCACCTTTTTTTTGTTGATATTTCCAGTCCATACTATTATAAGTCAATGGGCTGAACAGAGTTTCTTAATCCATTTTTTTTAGCTTAACACTCGATCAATTCACCTTTCAAACAAAACAAAATCGATTCAGCCGTTTGGGACTTGCGATGCCCACACACTGTGTGCGTTAACCTTATAATACCCCTTTTTCCGTCGGGGGTTAAAAATTAACAGCACTTTCATTAACCCCTCTCCCAGGACTTGACATGCGAGTAAAATCTTTGTCCATTCATACGCAAACCTATTGTTTGTTGGATTAGAATCCAATGGGCCAGAGTGCGAGGTTCTGGGTGCGGGCAACAGTATCATATCAAATAGGTATAGGTATCTAATTTCCCAGCTTCAAATATTTATTCCTAGGTCGGACAAAGTGTTATTAGGTTTTTCCTTTAGAAATTTCTTAGTAGCAAGCCGAAGTCTGTATTTGTGCCCGGTTGACGACAATAGGCTCGCCCCCTATTACGACTGGCAATATATATTTTTTTTAAAACATTGCCCCACACTAGGAATTTCTCCTGTATCGTGGGTGCGTTTACAAACATTTAAACTCACATACACAAACGGCCAGACCTGGAACAACTACTTGCAGGGCATACAAATATTTGTTCCGTGCGGGGATCGAACCCGCGACACGTAACGCAGCAGTCAATCGCTTAACCACAGCGCCAACCGTGTCGTCGAAAAAAAAAATTGATAAATGTGTTTGTACTATAGGTAGGGATTACAGACGAGATGTTATGTTGTACGTATCTAATTTAATTATCTTATTCCGTATTCGATTAATCCACGCACAAGTAAATCTGCATAAAATAAATCTAATATTTATAAACCTGAGCAGATAACTAGGTAGGTCTAGGTACCACGCAATAATGCAGATGTAGGTATGAAATAGCAATGCAATGATTCGCTAACATTATCGACTCGTCATGCACGTATGTAGGATTGTATGTTCCAGTTCTTCTAACTGAACAGACAGCAGTGCTGCTGGGGAGTTTGTTCCGCCACTTCTTCCCAGCTAAAGCACTAGGAAGTGGTGAAGGGTGGGCGTTTTGGGGGGACTGTCTTATGTGATTTTGACGTTCAAAAAGTGCTGATTCTCAGCCTAGTTTGAATAAATGACTTTTGATTTTGTATGAAAATGAATTTCATTTGTTAATTGAAACTTTTTTTACACGACCTTGGTACAAATTATGAGATTTATCCTGGATCATCATATGCCTAGCCTTTTCGCGACTCTTTTTGGGGTCGGCTTCCAGTCTAACTGGATGCAGCCGAATAGCCAGTATTTTACGTGGAGCGACTGCCTATCTGCCGGTCGATCCTGTAACAATTTCATCGTGATAACTTAGATGAAGTGAGCTATCACTCCACTTGACGCTAGGGATTGACACTATCGACAACTCACTTTAAGCTCACTTCACCTAAGTTATCACGGTGAGATTGTTACAAAATAGCTCGGCTGACCTCCAAAACCCGACATGTAACGTGTGCACTGACCTCTATTAGAATACGCTGGACTGGCTATCGCTATCAATTTCATGTGCCTATTTGAAAATCGCCATTTTGGCGCTGACGGCAGCAGTGTGGGGGAATGGAACTAATACTAGTGATGTATAACAAAACGTTTGTTATCGATAAAAACTTTTCTGATATCGACCACAATGATAGAAATATTACCAACGCTATTGTTACAGATTTCCTATAAATTAAATTGGTTTAGGTAATTATTAACATGTAACATTCGTGTTGTCTTTTAAACGTAATATGTTTTTAAAAACGTGAAATACGTTTTATAACATATGTTAAGATTTACTAAAATTGTAGATAATTGATTTAAAACAATATAGGCATATATTTTGTTAAATGTTACTAAAACACAGATAAAAAGACATGTCTGCACTAGTTGAGTACCTAACTAAACTAACGAACTATAGATAGTCGTAATAAGCAGATATTTTACGTAGAAAACATAACTTGAAATAGCAGTATCTAGTACTGTTTATGGACTGTAATAATAAGTATCACATGTCCGGTTGACCCCTTCCTTCCTTGTTCTCCTTAATCGGATAACAGTTCACTATAGGATCAATAAATAATAAAATTCTGTAAAATAGTAAATTACTACGATAGAAATAGTAATTAATAAGATAATCCCTTCCTATAAAGAGTGTACAATAAGATATTATTACTAGTCAGATACCGCATGTTGCCATGTGATAAGAGACACAATAACTTTCTATTAGGTCTGTAATTACGGTAATTAACTTGTAACAACTTAATTACCGCAGGGGAGGGGGACAGGGAAATAAAAAAAGCATTCTCAAATCACATATTTTATTAAATTAAAAATTACTGTCGAGCCATTTTTTCAACGTAGTCCGTGACTGATGTTTTAAGAAACAGGTTTCCGTGAAGTGTTTAGAACACAGATAATGATACATTGTCGGAGTCCAGTTGACAACCTTCATATTTTTTAACCAAAGTTTGAGAGTGTAATCGGAGGGGAACCTGTAATTAAAGGAAACATTATAGTAGGTATGGGTAAAAAATTATAAATTATATACATATATCTATAATTATATAGAACACTTAATGAGAATTATGAATCATAAGTGTTAAATTATTTTTTATTGACTCTAATAATAATAAACCTTGAAGTGTTTTGTTATTATTAGAGATCATTATAGTGTGCGTATCATTATTTTAAACAATGATGAGCATGACTTTTGTTTTACATCATAATATTACGAAAGTATCGATATGAATTTTGACATCCCTAACCAAAGTTATTGATTATAAAAATGTTCGTAAAATCCCGTAAACTGGAATAGTTTACGTTTATTATTGTAAGAATACACTGTTTTAAGCGGTTTTCTAATAAGTATTTATGTTTTAGATTCACTTACTTGTGAAAACTGACACCACTGCCCTTTTCGTATCGTGTTTTACAATATACGCACGATTTCATGTTGGACGAACAATACAAGCTATGATACAATCACTGTCACTATTATAACACTTTAATTTATATCACAATCACAGTAAACACTTTAGAAAACTTATTATTCCGCAGAGACACTTAGCGTAAAATCAACAAACAACGGCCATTTGCAATCTTATTAGTTCTCAGAACTCTCACGTCTGTCACTGGGGGCGCTTTGAATCGGCACAGCAAATAGCTGTCATTTTGTATGGGATAGCCAGTCCAGCGTATTCTAATAGAGGTCAGTGAACGTGTGACATAACGCGTTAAACTGCCATATTTTTATGTCATAGGGGAGATCTTATTGTAATCAGCGGTGTGAAGCGTGAACGATAACAAAAACTGTATCATGTCAGGTCGCCAAACATCTAGTAGCACATTTAAAAAGTTGGTGTACATAAGTAAGGTATTATTTCATATCTATTAACAATAATGGTCACCACATCATTACGATTGATCCCAACGAGTCACGCTGTCACTGGCGCTCGGCGGCCGCTGCCGCGGCACGCTCGCTTCACTGCAGTTCTAACCTAACCTAACCCAAATGATTCACCAACAATTTAATAATTTGGGTTAGGTTAGGTTAGAACTTGAGAGAGCGCCAGATCCTTGTAGTCCACAACACTATTTGTGAATAAAATTTCCAACGAGTCACACTGTGACATGTTACATTACATTGTGACTCGTTGGGAACAGTCGCATCATTATACCTAATTTATTTCCATTTTTCTACCTATAATGTAGTCATGAAAGAAAGAAAGAAAGAAAAATAGATTTATATGTCACAGAAACACGTGCATACAAGAAACTAATTAGCTCTAATAATTAAGAAAAATAAAAGTAAAAATAACAAAGAGATCTATATTCACGAGCACAAAGCAGAAATCGTCGACAGCTGCAGCACGTCATGAGTGTGACAAGAAGGCTTCCACTCAGCATAATGCTGTGCTATGGGGGACCCACAGCACAGCGCTGATTTTCAGTGGTTACCCGAAATATAAATCTTGCTGTGCATTCATTACTAATTATGATAAATATGTCATCATCATTTCACCCGAAAGTCGTCCACTGCTGGACATAGACCTGCCCCAAGCGTCGTCACATCGACCGGCCCATCCCGGGCATCCAGCGGATTCCCCTTACCTTCACCAGGTCATCGGTCCACCTTGCTTACTAGCTGGTGCCTTCCGTGTCACTTGCGTCTTAACAACCACATCGTGTTCAGTCAGTGTCAAAAATTAAAATACTGTACGGACGTAAAGTTATGTGGAAATCGGTCGTCATGGACATGTGATGCGGATGAATGAAGAAAATGTCGAGAGGAAAGTTTTGAGTACGAATGTGGATAGCTATAAGACTAGGGGAAGACTAAAGAAACGATGGATGGACTGTGTGAATGATGATATGGCTAGAGAGGGGGGACTACCGAGATGACGACTATTAGAGAAGTGTGGAAGCAAACACATGTTGCGCCGACCACAAGTAAATTGAGATAAGAGCAGGAGAACGTTAATGATGAATTGATGATACTATTCAAACTGGTTGCTAATTTAATTGTATT
Source organism: Brachylomia viminalis (assembly GCA_937001585.2). NCBI lineage: Eukaryota > Metazoa > Arthropoda > Insecta > Lepidoptera > Noctuidae > Brachylomia > Brachylomia viminalis. The sequence goes on from OW443307.2 coordinate 24,361,142, forward strand.
AATTTATTATTTTTATGACGTTGATTTACATTCTATGATTAATATAACTCGCGTACTGCCTTATTACTTGTTTAAAAAATTTGGAAAATCGTATACTTTTACAATGTTTGTAAATATGTGAGCGCCATGTATCTATCTATACCATAATTTACTTATTTGTCATTGCTACATTTTTAATTATTGTTACCTATTGTGGTATGGTAGTTTTATTATAGGTGCATCGTCCTCACTTACTAATTATAAAATTTATGTATACAAAATATTGTAAGTAACACATTTTAAAAGAGTGGTGTAGTTTCTTGCCCATTCTTCACCATACGAAACTACCTTCTGGAAGAGGCGACTAGAATCAATTCTATTTTAATGTAAATGTTGACGTTCAAAAGTGCCTTCTATGTGCCTATTTGAAATAAGTGTAAATGCTTTGACTTTGAATGATAAAAAACAACTAAGATTGTTCCTTTATATTTTTGAATACAGAACATGATCTAACAAGGGGAACAGTAGACGTAGCTACCAACAACGTCATCATAATTTATACAATGGTAATCAAAAACTTACGAACATTTATGTCAAAGATCATTATGTATTAGATACCTTTCGATTTAATAGCATAATTAATTTGTAATTTTGACGTCAATTTCTTATTGTTTCTGCGATTAACTATTTCACAAGAAACCCGCGCTAACATCCGTCTCTCTCTCCTGTGAAGGTGGGGATCCCAATGAAGTCTTTGGGAGGCCCATCTTCAGAGGATAGAATAACCACGACTAACAGCTGTCTAATTTTCTAGGTTAAGTCGTCGTCTGCGGATCTGCCTAGCCTTTTCTCAACTATTTTGTGGTTGGCCTCCAGTGCAGCAAATGCAGTATTTTTGTGTAACACGACACTCCTTGGTGGAGTAGAAGAATGGCTCATTTTTTTTTTCAAAATTTCCGTCCATGTATTTCGGTTCATTATGTGAAAAAAATGCACACCCAAAAATCCTACAATACAGATTGGCAGGGACATCGAAGCGCAACCTGTGAGAGATTCAGTGCATGATTCTAGATTACCCAGCGTTTAAATTTTTCGTCGCTAATGAAAAACCAAAAAAAAAACCTATACATTTTGACCACGCAGGCACTTTCCTATGAAACAGCAGTTTTTTTTTTGCTAACCGACGAAAAGTTGCCCCTCCCTGTACCTATAGCACAGATTACTAAATAGTTACTACGTAACAGATACTTCACTCAGTAGAAAATTTCCAATACCTATTGAGATAATAGCCTACTCCGTCGCCTCAACAACCACTGCATGCTAAAATGTGCCTAAATGCTCAAGCGTACAGTTGTGATTGCTTCGCACCGCGCGATCCTACAGCAATCGCAGGGAACCGAATTTGGACCGCAAGCGGTCCGAGAGGTAGGTAATTATAGCGCGCAAGTACATGGAGTGACGGAGGCCTGCCTATAGCTAAATTCTTGAAAAAATACTCAATGTAAAAACAAATTACTACTAGGTACTGCCTGCCTAGCCTTTTCCCAACTAGGTATGTTGGGGTCGGCTTCCAGTCTAACCGGATGCAGCTGAATACCAGTATTTTACATGGAGCGACTGCCTATCTGACCTCCACAACCCAGTTACTGGGTAATACAATACCCATTGGTAAGACTGGTTGTCAGACTTTCGGGCTTCTGACGACCCGTAACGACTGTCAAAGATCCACGAATGACAGCCGGGACCAACGGCTTAACGTGCTTTCCGAGGCACGGAGCAGTGGTGATGAAATAATTTACACAAAGTAAAGCCGCCTGTCGGGGTTCGAACCTACGGCCTACAACTCGTAAGTCGCGGCCGTTACCACTGGGCCACCACTGCTCAATTAAAAATTAATTAATTAATTAAAATCAAATTACTACTAGGTACATTGAGAAAATATTACAACAATGTTGATTACATTGTAGCAAACAATGAGAAAGATACAATGGAGTTGAGCTGAATTCGTTGGAACTACAAGTTGTTTTGTGCGTCCATGTTAACAATTTGACTTCGACAGCTTCTGTATGTCGTAGCAGTAGGCGGTTTTCCCAGTTCTAGTGATAGTACTAACGAGCAGTTGTAAATAGTTGTGTCAAGCAACTTAGGTTCATTTTAAATTGCACCATCTTATTTTTCCAACTACGTCATTGCCAACATTTCGAATGAAAATGACAGCTGGAAAAGGTGACATGCGCCCATTATGAGGGCCAGTATATTTTTTTTTAAAATTGCTACCTTCTGGCGGTATTCTGGAGTGCTGTAAATGGGTAATTTACAGTTCAGTGGTAAAAACGTTAACAACAACTGTCAGTATTCCGATATGTACTATCTATTTTTCAAACTCACTGCACAAAAACCAATTCCTAATATACGTGAGTCAAACATAATGTGAGCAAGATTTTTTCCGAAATATTAGATACAGTACCCGGCGATAAATATTGCACAAAATTATTGAAAACAATTATTTGAAACACAAATATTGCACACACACTTTGGAAAGAGACAAATAGAAAAATTGGTGTATTTTATACAAAGAATAAAAAGAATTATCAAAACAAGCAAATCATAATTGTTTTAACAGCTCCTAATAGATACCGGACTGTTTGTATTTCTTGCGACAGAGATAACGCTCTACGAAGCCGAAATTAGCCGAGTGCTCTTTCCAAAGTCGATGTGCAATATTTATCGCCGGGTACTGTACTACTCGGTCGAATTAACTGTGCACCTGGAGTTGATGACGTCATTTCAACGCTTTGTTTGCGAGGTGAGCGGTGTTGCGGGGGAGAAATGGCATTCCAGCGAGGTGCACAGTTAACTCGACCGAGTAGTACTTGAGATATTTATCGGATAACGGAATATACATAAAACATAACATCACGCCTGTAATCCTCGACGAATAGGGCAGAGGTGTACCTACAGTACACCCACATTTCGCCAGTTATGTTTAAGTCCGTCAGCAAATAAAACTACATGGTTGAAATTTTACGTGCTCGCTTGGAATTTTGCCTTCAACATAGGTGTATGATGTTGTATTGATTGAAACTGTGGTGAGGCTGGTGATTGAGGGAAAGGGCTCGTGGCGAATAAAACTCGTGTTGTTCTTCTAGAGAGAAATCCAAGAGCGCGTTTAATAATGAAAACTGATTTTTGACAACATGCACGCAAGTGTTGCAAGGAATTATAAAAAATATAAAAAATAAAATGTTGGGGATGACGATGATGATTGCAGTTTTTGCACCTATTGTTGGCAATAGGTGCAAAAACTGCAATCATCATCGTCTACTTGCCCTTTTCCTAACTATTTCGGGGTTGCAGCTGAATACCAGTTTTTTATATAGAGCGCCTGCCTATCTGATCTCCACAACCCAGTTACTGGGTAGCACAATACCCTTGTAAGACCGGTTGTCAGACTTTCGGACTTCTGACTATTATTAACGACTGTCAAAGGTCTACAAATGACAGCCGGGACCAACTGCTTGACGTGCTTTCCGAGCCACGCACCGCCTTGGTTGCGTTTAACACAACGAATCTGTGGTGCCAGTACGTAGGACTCGATTCGATAAATTTGACAGATAAACTCGATGAAATGAGTTTTTATCGAATCGAATCGATGTCGCAAGTACGTAACTCTACTTTACCGATCGGTAGATAAACTCTAAAATTTTAACGAATTTATCGAAAATGCAAGTACGAAACGACATTTTGACAGTTGAGATCGCCGATTTAAGCTGTCAAGCTCGGTAATTTATCGACACCTTGTAGAAGCCCGATAAGCTTATCGATCATTACATAATAATGGATTTAGGAGTCATGGTTTTATTGCTGGGTGATGAGGAAGAACGGCAGCAGCATCATAATGTGATGCGTATTCGGAGGCGGTGTCTCAGAGACACGAACAATCCTCTGGAACTTCCAGAAGAAGATTTTGTTCGTCTCTTTCGGGTGACTTGGGAAGTGGCAGTAATTTTAACAGAAGGGATAGAGGTAGATGTGCGGAGGATACGATCCACTTGACTCCCTGTCCATATCCATAACTCAAGTTATACCATTTTGTTTAGAGTTTACCATGTTTACACACGGTAAACTCTAAACAAACTGTAAGTACTTTTTCTCTACTCTCTACTTTTTCTCGCTCAGACGGTGACAGACAGATAAGTTTTTTTCTCAAACTTCAAGAAATGTCAACAGCAAACTTTTTTTTTTGGCAAAGGTAAACAACTAAACACGACTTTAATTTAAGAAGATAGCATATTTTCTGTATTTTTACGAAAACAAACTGAAATTTTGGTAAATACTGGTATATACAACGTGGCGCTACAATGGTGACTTTAATTTAATACACGGGTAGGGCTAGTGCTCATTAACCATATAAATATTGATAGGTTAAAATAATACGTAAACTGAAAAAAAAAAATTTTCAAACAAACTAAATAATAAAAAAGTCATTAAAATTGGGATCACCCTTGCAAAAATTCATTCATGAAATTACTTACCTAGCTCGCTTACGTTAACTCGGAGCGGCAATGTGTCGGTTCGCGGGCTGGCAACCGCGCATCGCGTCTTGTACCTACTCGTGATCGGTCCGATTCTTTGACGGCATATTATCAAAGAAACCGAGCGGCGCAAGTGGTACAAACACTTATCACATCACCCTCTCTTGTTACTATTAGTAATAACTGTCATCACTAATCACTGCCATCACGATCATAAGTTTACACAAGCACTAATAGCACAAATAAATGCGTCCGTATCGCAAGAGGTGTAAACGTACCTACTAGATAAGAAAACGAAAACCAATCAAAGTGTCTTTATCGCAGTACCATGATCTAATTACTATCCTAATTACACAAAAAGAAATAAATAAAACAATAGCTAAGAGCCTTTTTCGCGACGTAATTATGCGCACTAGTGTAAATAAGTGCGTCAAGGACACGGGTTCGACTAGCACTAGAAAAGCAAAAAAAGAATTCGTGTTCGGTGCGGCGGGTGGGTGGAAGGGAGAGCGCGCGTCGCCTGCGCTGCTCGCCAACAAAGGAAATTTCCTTAAATTCGCCTACTCTATGCATTTGTTTCATCCTAATAGTATTGCTTATTCGTTTTAATTTCATTGATGCGAAGTTATGATCCGTGACCGAGGGAAATGACCGCTGCGCGACAGTTCTTTAAGTACAGGTTGCTCTAAGATGCTATTTCCTAAATTCTTTAATAAATCTGTAAATAATAACGTTTAATGGAAATAAAAAATTGTCATGAAACGAAAATGTGAAAACGTATATGTGTGTTAAATTAAGGTCACCATTGCAGCGCCACGCTGTATAATACCCATAAATATTGTTTACAATGCCAAAAATGTATGAACAAAAAGGATTTTCTAAATATTTCGGACATTAGTCGTGCCACAGAAACTCCACCTTAAATGGTTTGTCTGTGGACGTCCTCAGTATTGCCATTAAGACAAACGATCTTTATCGACTCGAATCGGCCCACGATAAATCTTATCGTCGCGTGTTACGTACTTCCAAATTCGATAACAAGATCGATAAAAATGCGAACCTTAGCGATCTCGATGTCTTATCGATGCAAAGTCCGTACTTGCAGTTCTGTTTTGTAAAACGGCTAGAGGTTATGCGGATTCGACAATCCACCTGCGACATAATATATATAAATTAGCACCTAGTACTTGTGTAACATAAACAACATATAACCATTTTGTATCCTCGTGACATCAAATTTAAAAATAAAACTCATCATCTGCCTAGTCGTTTTCGCAACTTTATTGGCCTGTTCGGGTCGGATTCCAGTCTCGCTGGATGCAGCTGAATACTAGTCATTTCTAAGGAGCGAATTTCAACTCAGCTAAAATCATTTATTTCAAATAAACCAATTACAGGCACTTTTGAATTGTCAAGGGGTCGGTCAGTCAGAAAGATGAAAGCTAGTTGCCCATTCCAAAGCGTAGTAGGCTATGGAGAAGAACGGGCAAGAAACTCCATGGACACTCTTTTAAATCAAAATATTGTTACAAAAAAGTGGATACATCAGTCATGTTGAAATTATACACGTGATAATGATGTAGAAAGACTTGCACGATAAAAGCGTCCGTAATAAAAAAAATATTAAAAACAATTCAGGAATTAAAATAACCCGTGGCAGCTAAGAGATGACCAGTGGCTACTGACTGCGCCCGTTCACAAACATGACGTATGGATCAGCACCATTCAGCTCAACCATTTTGAAGGGAAGTTAATGCCTCCACAACCCGGTTACTGGGTTACACGATACCACTTGGTAAGTCAGGTTGCCAGACTTTCGGGCTTCTCCGTAACGACTGTCAAAGATCAACGAATGACAGCCCTGACCATCTGCTTAACGTGCTTGCCGAGACACGGAAGGATCTCGCTATGTAATGGTCGGTCACTCATACATGGACCGACACACGTCGTTTATCGTTACTTAACCTTGAAGAACATCCGTGCGGCTGTTATTAGAACCTACAGTAGGTAATACCCCAAAAAAGTAAAAAAAAATGGTGACTATTTTTCAGTAAATAAAAGTTCTATTTCTGTTGACTGTTAAGTGCTATGCTATGCGACCATGTTTCCCATATCAATAAGCAACTATTCTTTGTATTGAGAGCTTTGATTTGATTATTTGAATACATAAACCTGAAATTTTAATTTTATAATTTAGGTTGTTTTTATAACCTCCCTTTCTATTGATGATCTCTCTCTCAGTGACAATTTAATAATGTTATTCAAACCATAATTGTTGGATACCGTGATGAGATATAGATATAGCTGGAACCTTCTAAGTACAGATGAATACGTGTTAATAATTCCCTTGCATAAGAATTTAATCGGAACATGGATTGTTTACACTTTCATCAGATACCTACTTTTGGAAGAAACTGTATATTTTTTTCAATCATTGTTTTCTTCATTGGCTATCTTGTAGTTTGGAACAGTCCATGTCAGCAGAGCTGGCCCTGCTCCACAAGGGCGCATAAACTAATTGATTAGCATTCGAATATATTGTTGGAGCTAATGAAGATTGTAAAAATTCATCTTTGCATTGTATAAATTCAATATCTTAGTAATGTATAATTGCATAGCACATGTGTGAGGACTATGTACCTACTATACAGCTTACTGGGTGCGTCTTTCACTGACTTGAATGTGCCCTGGCGGCTGAGAGTACCTATGTCATGCTCACTCAAATGTGTCGCTATTGGATTATTAATTTCCCTTCAAAATGGTTGAGCTGAATGGTGCTGATCCATACGTCATGTTCGTGAACGGGCGACGTCAGGTCTGGTCATCTCTTAGCTGCCACGGCTTATTTTAATTCCTGAATTGGTTTTTTATCTCTTTTTTATTACGGACACTTATAACGTGCACGTCTATCGACATCATTATCACGTGTATAATTTCAACATGACTGATGTATCCACTTTGTAACAATATTTTGATTTAAAAGAGTGTCCATGGAGTTTCTTGCCCGTTCTTCTCCATAGCCTACTACGCTTTGGAATGGGCAACTAGCTTCATCTTTCTGACTGACCGACCCCTTGACAATTCAAAAGTGCCTGTAGTTGGTTTATTTGAAATAAATGCTTTGAGTTGAGTTTGAGTTTATAAAAGTATACAAAGGGCAAGTTGTAAAGTGCCTGTGTTAATGTATTATTATTTATTATTGAATTGATATTTGTGTCAGGATTTTTTTAGACCATTTAGACTTACCTAAATACTTAAAAGCTGTTTTGTTATACCTATAACTTTGATTAATTAATGTACAATGTATAAACTGTTACTTTTAACTATTTTAAATAAATACATAAATGGATGTTTGCTTCTGACGGTACATTACATATTTATGGCCAATTGTATTTTATTCCAGTATCTTCGAAAGACTACAGAATGGGAACAACAAAGTGCTAAGCAACATTGTGTGCTGGTTACCAATGTTAATCACTACATATTATAAAACAAAGGCCGCCGCGTCTGTCTGTCTGAATGCGAAAAACTCTATGACTCATGAGCAGAGGTCGGAATTAGGTAGTTATTTATGTACTTGCATCGAAATGTTGATATTAATATGGATCTTCCCGGGATTTCTAATGGACAATCTCGTGTGGCCAACAATATTACAAATAAATACTAATAAAAACCTCAGAGATAGACAGACAAATAAAACAAAGATAATTAACATACAATTTTTATTAGTATTTACACTAATTCACAGTACAAATTATGAATAGTCTTAAGCAAATTCTCATACTTATACCTCGCTTTTTTTATAAATAAGAAAATACTTTTGCTTCTAGCCTCGACTCGTGAGGGTTTGCTTATTCAAACGGCCCATCAGAATCATTTTCCTTGTCCGATTAATTCAAAGTACTACTAAGATTTGAAGTGTTCGCTTCCGACATTACTGTATAACTTTTTTATTTATTTCACGGGATTTTTCTGCTCTATACTTATAATTAATCTCGGGATTTGGGGCATAAGTATACCTATCCACTTTTTTCTTTCGCTGTGTTCTTATACTGATTTCAGTTCGATGGACACGAACATAATCATAATAATAGTCATAATCGAACTGATTATGTTCGGTAACAATAGAAAAGTAATTGTGTCTCATTAGCGACGGTTGAGCTCATAAATAACTCCGACCTCTGCTCATAAGGAATGCTTTTTTTAAAATTTATTTAAAGGGGTTTGTCGCATGCGTACCTATAATTCATTAAAAGTTTTGTGTAAATTAGCTGAAATATGACGTAGATTGTAGAAAATGTCGGAATAAATCGTGCTGACTGGGAGCATTAATGGCGTGCGCCGCGTAAACTAATAGAGTACATTCCCGTGGGATATTTTCCAACATCCACGCGAGCGGAGCCGCGGGAAAAAGCTAGTTAATTAATATAATTTAAGCAATTTAAAATTATATAAGTACACTCAACTCAAGTCAACAAACATCAACCTCAGAAATTATTTAAATACATAATTCACAGTAATAGTGTAGTGCATCTGAAAAGTTCATGAATTAATATTATCATTTAAATAATTTTATAGGCACAGCGATAGACTAACGGCTGAGACGTATGACTAGCAAGAAAGAGGAAGCATTCATTCAAGTAATGTTCAAAAACATTCATATCATTCATTCATTATAATTTAAATGAGTTTTTAGCTATGAGATTTTGATTATGTTTTACTAATTTATTATTGTTAATGTTCTTATAACATGACATTTTAAAATAATTGGACTCGGAGTGACATTATAAATTAATGTAAGTATTAATGCCATTGTTTAAAGCAAATGTGATGATCTGTTTTTATCTTTACTTTTAACATCTCTTGCATGCCGACAATTTGTGTTGTAATGCATTGAGCAAATAAATGATAATCTTATCTTATCATCTATATCTTGTCATAAATTCAAATACCTCCTCAAAAATAACACCCTTTAAAGAGTAGGTACAGACGCCAGCACATCAAGCTACTACAATCTGTCAAATTTCTTTAATAGATTTTCAACTTTATCGCTAAAGCATTAAGGTTCAAGGTTGATTGGGAAAATTTGACAGTTTCGGGTAGCTTGACCTGCTGGCGTCTGTACTATATCAGTCTGTATAAGAAACTAGGCAATGAACTAGAAATGAATGATAGTGGATGGGCCGCTAGTGGCTATGGCGAACTGTAATTAATTTTTTTATTAATTATTCTTTATATGATAAATGATTTTATTTCTGTAAGGAGGTTTGTACAAACACTTTTACACATCAATCGTATTTTTTTTTACTAGATGGGGTTGGCGTTTCCCATCTGACTACTCTGAGAAGAAAGGCCGAAACAAACTCAGTCTCTTTTAAAGTCTAGACAAAATCTTTAATTTAGTCTATGACCACATTCAGCCATGGATGTTCTGATGATCACCCAGTTCTTAGGCAGCTTAATCTCATTATAATAATATATAGGTATAAGTACTTATATTGGTCTATGAGCTTAATGAGGAATGGCTTGTAAAACACATGTGATAAGTAATAAAGAATTGAATTGAATTGGAGCAGCTGAAGTTCGACAAAAACTTTTTTTATACATAATCTAGACTAATAACTAGTTCAACTGTATGTTACCTAAATCCTAATTCCTACTAATATAATATTATAAACGCGAAAGTTTGTGAGGATGGATTGATGTTTGTAACTCTTTCACGCAAAAACGGCTGAACGGATTTGGATGGAATTTGGCGCAAGGGTAGTTTATAACCTGGATTAACATATAAGTAGGGTACTTCCTTTCCCGGTAGTACGTTCTCCTGGGATTCTTTCTGACATTCACGCGGGTGAAGACGCTGGCAAAAGCCAGTTATTTTATAAATAAAAACGATGTAATTTACCTTTCTTCAAGGCAGCGGCGATGGCGCAAAGGCCAGACTGGCCGGTGGAACCAAAGATCACCACTTTCATCTTCTGTAAACGGAAAACACAAACACAATGTAGCACTATATAATATGTAAACGAGTCTAATTAACCGGTAAAACTAGTTTATCTCAGTATCTACTGCCTACTAGATATAATTCCCTTTATATCTTATTGGAATTAGTTATCAAATCATGTGAGTTCGCACAGAAAAAACCCACTTAATATCAGTCAAAACTACTCTTAATAATAAATAAGTAATGAGATAGGCTCGCTTATGAGTATTTACGGCGCAGTCATAATCCTCTATAAGGGTTTTTATCTCATAAAAATAATGAATTTCAAATTTAATCGATGTTTGTGAGAACTTACCGATTTATGTGCTCGACTGCTCGTTACAAAATGTGTGTATTTACAATGAAATTGACAATTCAACTGACATTAGGTAGGTACGAATACGTACATAGAAAACTAGCAACAATTTATAATGCCGGCAAATATTTTAGTGCGAGGTACCTACCTAATTAATTAGATCCGTGGGGTGATGTAAGTTTAACTTGCAATTTTACAATGTGACGGACTGCCGACTGACGGAGCGACAATGGACAAAGTATTTTGAGCGGAGTGACAACAACTTATCAAGCAAGTCAAGCAAAGCAACCGACTAAATTACAGAGACGGAGGACGTCGTGACATCTCTAGTCTTATCAGATACGACGTCATGCTATCTCTTTCACTTACCAAAATTTAGTAAACGACAAAAGGTTATAAAACGTCTTTATTGTCAGTCGATACGATTTTCAATTTTACCGTATTGTATTGTAATTTTCTGAAATTTCATCAGACAGAAATACAGAATGGTAGGCTGGTATGTCTGACGACCGACTGTCACATCTGTCAGATCTGTCAAATTAGGTTATGTCATGGTAAGGTGACCCATAGTTATTCTAAATTATTATAGTAGATTTTCGGGTAAGAGACACTTCGCTCTGCGAATGTGAGTTGGATGAAGGTACTTTGGAGCACATTTTTTTTAACTGCTCCAATAATAACCCAGCCCACGACTTGTATAGTCATCTCCCTAAATTAAAAATCACTGTCTCAACTACTTTCCATCCCTACTAAACACATTCTTCCCCAAAGCTCTTTGAGGCTTTCATTATGATGATTTTTGTGTAGTCTGTGATCATAATAGGGAGGGTAGAGACAAGGAGAACTCTCTATGTGTATGAAAAATGTCCGTCACAATCACAATGTGCTACATAAGACATATTGAATAAATAAATAAAATAAAATAAGGGTGGCGCTACAGTAGCCACCCGGTAAATTTTAAAAGCAAAAATTTTAGGTTTTTTTTTACAAAATAATGTTGGACTACGTAAATTGATGAGGTTTGGTATACTGGACTGTCACTAACTACTCTAGTCACTAAAAATATTCAATTTTACTAATACTTCTAATTTTCTATAATAAACTAATTTTCTAAAATACTTCAGTCCGATAACAACTGCTACATTCATACCACACAATTTGCCTACGCTAGCGCCATTTTGGAGGGTTTTTGAACTATTATTTACCGGTGGACACTTTTTCAGCTTTCTTCCCATAAGAGATAGTTCTCCTTGTCTCTACCCTCCATAATTTCATTTTTTTTAACAAATAAAAATATTGTTAATCGTAAAATTAACAATATTTTTATTTGTTTGTGTCAGTGTAACTCGTCAACAAGTTTCACACTATATTCAATTTTTTTTTTCTATTTTCATCCCTCTCACGTTTTCTCATATCACATCTGACATTAGCAGAATTGTCGACATCGGCACCATTGCCATAGATAAAAATAGAATAGAATAGTAGATTTTCTCTGCGATCCGAATTAGACCATGATCGCTCACAGCGATCACACAAATATTTTGCGTTCCGTTTTAGATAATGTTTATGACAGCTAAGAACTGTCATCAATTCGGAACGCTCGTGAACCTCAGACTAAGGAAAAGACTAATAGACATGACATACCTAAGAAAAAAACGTGCATACCTAAAATGTGAGTCTGGCACAAAGATGGCGGCTTGCGGTAGAGCTGCGCGCATTATAATATCAAAATTTTCTTCAAAACACTGAAAGAAACAAGTTGCTATGACAACTGATGTACTTGTTGGCTGTGACAAAACATGGCGACCGGCCGTAGTGAGATATGCTGTATACTGTTCGTTATGCCGAGTCCTTTCTTTTCCTTAGTCTGAGTCGTGAACGCGCTCTCGCTCTCAGTGGTCGCTCAAAGTCAACCTCAAACCTTACACAATTTCCCGTTATAATATTTAATAATTTCGCGAATACTTCATTCTTACGTTTTGTTATATTATACCTATCAAATAAAATATTGTCAGTGGCAATAAGCACGAATAGTGCAACGCCAAAAAAAAAAAAAAAAACCTTACACAAAAAAGAGCGATTGGATATTCTTCTGCAAATGGAAGTTCAACGCGTTGGTGCTTCTATTTTGTTGGTTGACTCTATGTAATACTGGTATAACTAAGGATTATCCATATACCAGCCTCATAAGAATTCTCTGGTACAGCTACTATAATAAAAATATTTGCTTGACCTAGTCGTTGTCTCGTTGCCGTTGCTCAATCTCTAATGACATGCATCACTGACATAACTATTGTCGCTAATATATTATGCTCATGTTTGCTCTATATGAGAAGAGGCCTTTTCCCTGCAATGGGACAGTTATAGGCTGGTATTATTAACAGGGTATTACTAATAAACGTCGTATAGTGTCTGTATAGTTACACAACTCTTTGTCTTCTTCTTTCGAAAGTCAAATTACTGATGACTGAAAGAGGGAAATCGGTGTGTAACTATACAGACACTATACGACGTTTATTAGTAAGGAGGTTAGTGTATAAGCCGTGTATAACGATTAGCGCGCCGCACAAGGATTGTCCACGTCACCGGTTACTTGGACCCCAAAGTTGCAAGTTGACATGTAACACGGCCAGACATAGCTCTAAATGAACAAACAGGGGAGTGCTATATGTGAACAAAGATGTAAACAGTAAACCTGGCTGCTCTATTCTGGATATTCGGATCTATGTAGAACTGTAGTAGTAGTAAGACCGTATCCGTAACTCATCGTTCAAGCGCGTATTTTGCGTATGGGGGGGAAATTCGATCATTCGATCCACCCCGGGCCAGCTCCTCAAGGAAGGCCAGCTACGCCTTGAAAGAACTGTATTTGTCGACGTTCGTTATACATTTCAGTAGATATTAAAAGTCGATAAGTGGCAACCCATTTTGGTTCTCTAACGTTTAGTTATTACATTTTATAGCTGTTTTTTTTTTTGCAAACTTTCTATGTAATTAAAAATTTTCACATTTAAATTAAAACACCAATGCAGGGAGTACAAAACTTAAACTTGTATGTTTAATTATTTTACTTTTTTTGTAAATTTGTAATATTTTTGTAAATTTTATCGAAAGAAATTTAAAAAACGTGTGTCAAAAAATCAACACGACAACAAAACGAAGATAACCTATATTTCTCATGCGTAAACAGTTGTAGTGTGATTTAAATTGTGATTTTGGTAGTCAAAACATTTAATAATAATGGCAGACACAGATGAATACTTTCCCCGTGGAGGAAAGAAGCCCACAACAACATACTTCAAACAAAGCGCTAACGTAAGTCTAAAATAATTGGAGTTGAACTTTCGTGCTAGAAAATACTTAGTTTAATTTTCGTTTTTATAGTTTTTAGGCGCTCCCGAGAAAGGAGAAAAGAAAAAGAAGAAACCAAAGAAGAAGTCCGAAGGGGACGATGGATATTTATCGGACGAGGGCACGAAAGAGATCGACCAGTCATTTAAAAATTGTGCATTTGGTTTGAGCTATAAGGTTTGTTATTTTACTGTAAAACCTCTTTAATATAATAAATATCATTGTAGTGGTATTCGCATCGCTAAAAAATGAAGGACGGGTTGCCTAACTATTCATAATTTGTATGTTTATTGCACAGTGTACTAAACAAGCTGTTGGTCGCGACTTCGTTTGCGATCCAGGATCAAAAGAATCTTATGTTCCTCTTCCAAGTCATGGTCTACCCATGTGCCAAATTCCATCCAAATCTGTTAAGCCATTTTAGTGCGAAAACCAAAGAAAAAATTATTTTTGCATTCTATATTATTAGTTAGGATTAGGATTCTTTCAACAACCCATTAAAGTAATTAAGGGTATAAAAAATCACACCTTTCCCTGTGCAGTAGAAACTATGACTTTAACATAAATACTGTTTATTTTATGAGGTAAAATAAAATATGCCGCCCAAATTTGCTATGGAATGTATTTAAAATTATTATGGTCCAATGGCCTCTCACACTCTAAATAATAAATAATTTTATAGTTTCTTCCACCAACTACTTGTTTATGGTAACATAATAATAGGCAAAAACATGTTTCCAAAAAAATTACTCCTGTAAAATTGTTCTTGAGTTCTACCAATGCAAGTGTTACTTTTTAAAGTGAAATAAATATAAGACTACTTTTTTTAAGTTTCGTTCAAAATTAATTTTCTATTATTATTATATTCACCATCCCTCTTTGCCCTAAATTAGAGTAGTTTCCTGAAAATTTATCAAACTTTAAAAAATTTTTTTTTTTTTCCCTTTACACAGACAATAAAAGAAGGTTTATTGATTCTGGGCAGAGTGAAGAATGTTCTAGAAACTAAGATAGTAATCAGTCTGCCGTGTCGACTGATTGGTTCGGTGATGGCATGTCACATCAGTGAACAATACAATAAGGAACTTGAAGCTTATGTTAATGACAAGGTTAGTATTTAATTTAAGAATGGACAGAAAAATAGAGTTACTTCTCACAGAAAATTAATTAAATGGTTGGTTTAGTAGTTGCAAGCATAATTGCTAAGCGTGAGGTCCTGAAGGCAAATTCTCGTACTTGAAAAGTGTTCAAAACCAAGTCGCAATCTCATCTCAGCGACAATCAATGTCAAAAACGTATGTATATTTATTGTATTTTGGACTGATTGAGACTGAGATTAGAATGCAAACATTCTTAAAAATACTGGTATTGGACCTCATGTGTCTATTCCTGGATTGAGCGACATGATATAGGGTTTTCCATTAGGAATTTCTCAGTAACGAATTCAGACTCCAGGCGAGTCTGAATTTGTGCCTTGATGATGGCATTACGCTCGCCCCTTATTACAAAGGACTTATACAAATACTGGTGAAATGCAGCCTATAAATGGGGTACACTATACATATATATACTTCTGCTTAACCCTTCGAGGAATGCAGTTGTGATGTAATATGATGTAAATTAGAGTTAACTAGTTCAGAGACGGTCAAAGTGATGTGCAGAAAGCGGCGTTGAATGAGGGCGGCGCTCCTGCAGAAAAACTAATAGCAATCTCATGCTAGACAATTTGCTCAGGCGCTTGTCAAAGGCTCTGCCGATATGGCCCCTCAACGATGTGCCTGTATTTATGGGCAGCAATATAAATGCCCCGGGAAAGAGGCATAGCTGTTAGCACCATATCCCATTGAGAATTTCAAGAACTAGTTCAGCTTTTTGTGAAGAAGCAACCAAACAGTGTAGCTGCATTCTGGTTTGAAGAGCATGAGTTCCATTCTCGTGTAATTACCTGGCAGACAAATGATAATTTTAGCTTCATTAGTGGCCACTTATGCACAACACACACATGCACACACACACACAAATATACAAACCCCTCACAAATAACAACACGCACACTCACACACTGTCTCACACACACCCATGCACATACACAGCAATCATACCATACTATACCTAAAATCACATCTCTAAATATGTGAGGTTCTTTCCTCATAATATGTTGTAACTTAGCTGTAGGTATTATTTTAAGCTACTCATGTCGTCTCAACTTGGTGTTAACCTGTGAACCTTCTTAAGGTATTATCTGGCCAATAGACTATTTTCTGTTTCTAGAATAGCAACAGTTTTAACCTATCCAGGCTCTGACTAAAGTCACACAATTATTATCTATTGTCTGTGGCTCTCTTAGGAGTTTAGAATAAAATGTCACTAAATATAAAGACGAGGAAAAATGTCACGGGATGGACGATGACGCAGCCGATGAGCTGGCCAGGAGGGCATCCAGCACGTCGGTCTGTGGACCGGAACCTATCGTGCCCATCCCCTTCAACCAACTACGCAGGTGGCTACAGGAGTACACCCACACACAAGCAGAGAGCTGGTGGGCGTCGTCACCGGGCTGCAGGCAATCCAAGGAAGCCATGCCATCACTAGACGGCAAGCTAACCAGGCGGTTGCTACGCCTGGACAGCAAAGGCATGCGCCTGGTGACGGGGACCATCACGGGACACTGCTCGCTAAACAAACACTTTCACACAATAGGCATAACGGACAGTCCTCTATGCAGGGCTTGCATGGAGGCTGACGAAACTGTCGCGCATGTGCTCTTCGAGTGCACAGGTGTCGCCCAAATTAGGTCAAAAACCCTCGGGACACCCAGATCTTACACAGATGTTCTTAATAGACCAGGAGACCTAATCAGCTTCTGGAGGGAGGTGGGCTGGTTGGAATAACCACCGACGGCCGACATGGCTCACGCACAATGGTCCACTGAAGGACTAAGTGCGGAAACCAGACCGATAACATAACATAACATAGTCACGGGATGGAGGAGGCTTTAACCCAAATCTCTATATAGGGAAAAATTACAACTAACAAGATTAACAGTAATAGTAACAAAATATTTCTAAAAGTACTAACACTACATTTGATTTGGAAACTTAAAATATGGAGTTAAGAAGCTTCATTATTGAATACACAACTAAAACCTCATTCCATTCTTTTTTCAGACGGACAAAGTGTTAGAACTGAGTCAGATGTTCCGCCCCGGGCAGTATGTCGCAGTCAAAGTGCTGGAGGTCAAGGAACTCAGTCTCATGCTCACTGTAATGCCGCAGCATGTCAACGGGCAGACCGGACACAAGGATCTACATAAAGGTGTGTTTTTTCCCAAAAATATACTTAGACACAACTGGTGAAACATACTATAAGTCACCTTTGGCCGTGTCCTAATCGGATCCCGCCCTCTGTCGGCTCGACCACGCGCCGGCGCGTGCCGCGCGCCGCGTGCTGTTCCGGTTCACCGAAAACTGTGACATATGAATGCAAAGATCGCTGTCATGTGTGATGTTATGATGTGTTATTATGGTAAATACTGTGTTCATTTTATGATGTTTGATGCATGTCTAGCTAAATGTTGATATAAGACCAAGTTATGTTGGAGCTGATGAAGATTGTAAAAACTATCTCTGCATTGTATAAATTCAATCTCTTAGTATTGTATAATTACGTAGCGTTTTTCATTGGCTTGAATGTGCCCTGGCGGCTGAGAGTATGTCATGCTCACTCAAATGTGTCTGGTGGGAGTGTTTGTATTGGATCATTAAGTTCCCTTCAAAATGGTTGAGCTGAATGGTGCTGATCCACACGTCATGTTCGTGAACGGGCGCCGTCAGTAGGCATTGGTCATCTCGTAGCTGCCACGGCTTATTTAAATTCTTAAATTGTTTTTATCTATTTTTATTACGGACGCTTTTAACGTGCACGTCTTTCTACATCGTTCTCACATTTAGGTATAACTTCAACATGAATGATGTAGCCACTTTTTTGTAACAATATTTTGATTTAAAAGAGTGTCCATGGAGTTTCTTGCCCGTTCTTCGCCATAGGTACCTACTACGCTTTGGAATGGGCAACTAGCTTCATCTTTCTGATTGACCCCTTGACAATTCAAAAGTGCCTGTAAATGGTTTGTTTGAAATAAATGGTTTGAGTTTGAAACATGCTTGGAGTTTAAAAAATGCTTTGAGTTTGAGTTTATCGTAAGTTAGTTTTACGAGTTTTCATAACATAAAAATTAATGATTTAATCATCTGTCACATCTATGAAGTTTACACAAAAAAACGGATTTTTCTGGTAACAACACTACCTGAGGTTCTTGTCACTTTTGAAAGTAAAGAAATGATAATAATTAAATTTGAATGTACGGTGTTATAGGTAACCTCGTGCAGGCGGCCGTGTCGTCAGTGGAAGACCACGGGTTTGTGATGGACATCGGCGTGCCCGACACCACCGCTTTCCTGCCCAAGACCAACACGAACCCAGAGATTGAACTAGGTAAGTTGGTAGGCTGTAAAAAAAAAAAAAAAGTGCCTTGTTATTTATTATTTACTAGCGGACCCGACCGACGCGGCGACGTTGTCGTCCAAATTTCAATAATTCATACAAAAATCCCATACCCAAAAAACACTTTCAGTTGTTCCTGAATTTGAACAATTTCTGCGAAGCTTTTCCAATTTTTCTATCCATAAATACCTGATTCGGACTTTAGAGAATATTTTAAAACAAAAATAGCCAAATCGGTCCAGCCGTTCTCAAGTGATACAAGAGTACCAACAAACAGCATTTCATCTGTACAAATGAATAAAACTGAAGTGTTAGTTTGTAATGTCAAAATAACAGCTTTTTACTAAATGCATATGAAAGTATTATACTAGGTATTTATTACAAAATTTTAACATTTTTGTCTGTATGTCGTTCTATCTGTCTGTTGGTTTCGGCTAATCTCCGGAATGTCTGGACCGATTTTGACAGGACTTTCACTGGCAGATAGTTCATGTTATATGGCGGACGACCCTATTGGATAATTTCCGACATGCACGCGGGCGAAGCAGTGGGCAGCAGCTCGTTTTACATAAATGGCTGGACCGATTTGGCTATTTTTGTTTTAAAATATTCTCTAAAGTCCGAATCAGGTATTTATGGATAGAAAAATTGGAAAAGCTTCGCAGAAATTGTTCAAATTCAGGAACTGTTGACAGGACGTTATTTTGTACCGGCGGCGGCCCTCTAAGATTTGGTATTTTTTATGGTGTAGGTACTGTATTCTACTAGTCAAGCCCTTTCATTTGATAACCATATTGAGGGGGTTGTGAAAAAATATGTAACGGGCCATTTTGTTGGCGGCCATCTTGGATTTACAATATATTCAATTAAATCATCATCAGAACTAAAGGTGTGTACCAAATATCAGATCAATCAGTCAACAGGAAAGGGGTTAAATTTCAGTTACTAAATTTGACCCTAAAAACAAACAAGGCAAGCTAAATAAAACCGTTAAAATAAAAAATAAAAAGTTAATTTTCACGTTTTATTTTTACTATGCCAATCAATGCAGTTTCGGATAAGAATTAAAATAGTTTCCTAGAACAGCTGAAATAAGAGTACCAGAATAGCAGTCAAGTAATAGAAATGCGCCAAGGTAGCCCCCGAAATTAAGCTCTTAAATGTTATGATTTTTACAGCTCATTGTCAGGTTGTATGTTGATCAAAGTCTGGTTCGCGACAGTAACAAATATGTATTTACAGAACTAACCCGGTTCTAAGAGTCGTTACTTAAAATTAATCAATCATTTACTTTAACTGACCAGTATAAATTGGAATGCTGTCAGTCAAAAGTATGTCCGATTGAAAATGTTTCAATCTTGGTGACATGTGCCACAATATAGTAGTTAATCAAATTTATGGTTAATTAATTTCAAATGACGTCTCTGAGTGCGGCAGTATAGCCGTTTAAATTAAATAATAACCTTCATTATTTATCTAAGATTCCTATTGAATTTTACTAAAGTTGATTCTGAATAATGTTTTTTTTTTTCAGATGTCGGCATGGTATGCTGGTGCTGCGTCAAGTCGTCTCCAGCTCCTGGGGGTGGCGTGGTGACGCTGTCCAACGAGCTGGTGGCGCTGCAAAACTCCTGGATGCGACACAAGACCAGCGGGCCCATCCTGCCAGGATCCAATCTTGACTTCCTTGTTGAAACGGTATTTAGCAGCTATTTATGTCATAGGATATTGATACTTATCGTCTCATTTGACATACAACCGTACTAGGTTCTTTTGGCGCGTGGCCAAAATCAGATGGCCAATTCCCGTAATTAAAAACGTTCAAATTCAAGTCGCAATCTCATCTCAGCGACAGCCTAATGTCAAAAATGTAGGTAAACGCTAGACAATTTTTGACAGATTGACACTGAGATTAGAATGCGAACATTCTTAAAAATACGAGAATTGCTCCTCAGATCTAACGCCGCCATCTTGTTTAGTCGATACAATTTCACAAGTATTTACCAACAACGCCCACCTGTCAATCTTATTCAGTTGCCAAAAGATCGTTAAAGCTCATAACGCTCGAATTGGTCGCCTTATTTTCAGTCTCTGTCACCGCAGTCACTTAATAGAAGATGGTGACTGTTGGTTACCATGGTTACAATTAGAAAGAAACGTAGACAGAGAAACTAATAGACGAAGGGACCCTGTAACCGCAGTCGAGACAGAGATAATATGTCAATGTGTGCGTATAATGTTGCCATAGTAACTACATTCCCCTGTTTTTGGAGTGTTATTAGATGCAAGTAGTGTTGACGCTCTTGTGTAGAGCAGATTTGCTGGCGGGATGTTCTTGAGGAGGTGCGTAGAGGTGTACGTCGGTGCAGTGATTAAATAACACTTCTTCAGGGCGAATAAAACACTATTTCTTCAGATAGAGGGTTTCTTCTTTATTTTTCTTGTTGCTCGTAACACTGCTGGATTCGGAATGCCTGACCACGGAAAATGCACCCTTTTTATAGGTGGGTTCTGTAGTGCCTGACTAATCAGACCCCTACAGTTCGTATTAATGCCCCGCCCCTTGACCAATCAGGGCGCAGGTGACTTTGTATGGGAAACTTAATTTGCGTGTTTTCCGTGGTAGGACATCCCTTACATTATTTTCTTATGTATCTAACCCTAGATATGGTTTGCCTTTATTATATACATAAGAATCAGTCTCGAAAACCTTAATTAATACCTTAAAATAATTAAAATACGGAAACGGTCCTCGTTGAGGTAAAGTTCCTTAGTACCTAAGCTAAAATATTGATCATGGTACAAGTGGCGCCTCTAGCGGCCGGAATGTACAACATATTATCGACAATTTTATAAGAGAAATATCGCAACGAAAGACAACTTAATTAATATAGTTAGACATGAAACACTTAACTAACAATTACATATTATCGTTGCCAACATTCTCCCCCACGGTGCGTAGCACTGCATCCTCTGGAGGCGACGATGCCGCAGGAACCAGCATGATGACCCGTCGAGTTGGGCGGCGAAGTGTTCCTCCCGATGTCCGCACGTCCAGCACTCTGGTTCTTCCGTCTGGTCCAGGATACGTCTTGACAACTTCTCCGCGGGGCCATGAATTTCGTGGCAATGTAGCGTCTACTATTAGCACGATATCTCCTTCTCTTGGGTCTTTGGTTTCTTTGCCTTCAATTTTCCTTGGCATTAAGAGTGGTAAGTATTCTCTGATCCACCTTTTCCAGAAGTGGTCCGCGAGACTCTGGGTGGTTCTCCAGTTGGCCTTCCCGATTAGCTCTGAGTCGTCGAATTCTCCCGGCGCCATGGCTCCGCACGACCTCCCCAGTAGGAAATGGTTTGGTGTCAGGCCCTCTTCGTCTTCTGGATCCATGCTGACTGAGGTGAGAGGTCTAGAATTGACGATGTGTTCGACCTCGGTCATCAGAGTGTGAAGCACTTCTTCGGGTGGGCTTCTTTCGTTGAGAACCACTGCCAAAGCTGTCTTGACTGATCGCACGAGTCTCTCCCAGGCGCCTCCCATGTTTGGAGTCCCCGGGGGGATGAACTTCCACTTGATGCCCTTTTCTTGTGCGGCCTCTTCTAGCTCTCTTTTGGCCCCAATAAAGTTGGTCCCGTTGTCGCTGAATATGGTTTTTGGGGTTCCTCTTCTAGCTGCCATTCGTCGGAGTGCCATGATCATTGAGCTAGTGCTAAGAGAGGGCACTAACTCGAGATGTACAGCCCTGGTGGTGAGACAGGTGAACAATGCCCCCCAGCGCTTCTCATTTCTTCTCCCGATGCACAGTGGTTCCGCGCCCTAAGAGAGGCGGTCATAGGGTTTCGCGAAGGTAATGACTGTCGTTATCAATACTAATTATTATTATTATGCTTTTTTGTAATACTTTACGTTATAATAAAATGAAAATAACCGAATTAATGTTAAAAAAAAACTTATTTTATTCGAAAAAATAATGCGTATATTATACTTGACGAGATACTAAAATACAAGAAAAGAATTGCAACTTAATAACTAATAAACTTAAATATTTACATTTTTATAGTAAATATAAAGTAAATACCTAATTATTACATAACTAAAAACACAGAAATCGACAAAAAATATATTTACAGTTACATAATAGGAGCTTTATCTAAAATAATGTAAATCTAGTGTTTATTATATAACAATATACATTTTATGCTATACCGACAACAAATTCAACACCTCTTTAGATAGAATAGACTTCTTCTTCCGTGGTAACCTTCTTAAGCCAGAAATATAAGGATCCGAATTAAGAAGAAGTCTATGTATCAAGTCGGTGTTTGTGACAACCCGGGACATTTTCCTCGTGTTGTCACGCCTAAACTGTTTAACTAACTTATTGCAAGATTCAGCGGCCTCTTCCGAAAGCTCACCTATTGACAATAATGCGTGGTCAATTACTTCCGAACCATGAATGAGGACCTTATGTACAGACGAGGGCAGGTTATACCATGGATAGGTAGCAACAAGCTTACGTGCTGTGTCTAGAGCATACTCTTTAAAAGCCGCGTTATTAATTTTGTATCCCGACGAAAGACACTGCAACAGATTATGACATCTGTCAATAAGTTCTTTGTCTAATCCGGTTATTTCCGCTGAAATTGCTGAATTAGAAAAAAACCTTCTGGCAGTGTTTCCATCGTTGGATGTGCCACTTCCTCCACTTCGCGGTTTGTCGACTATTAGACCAAGTTGCTGCCTAAACTGTTGCTGGACATGTTGTTTTTTCTGTGCAAGAAGAGCTTTATCGTCTGATGAACGCGCCTGCCATTTTTTGAAATCTAATCTATAGGAAACGTGAATAAAATATTCAAAGAATCGGATATGCGAGTGAAGAGGAGATAGTCCAAATTGATATTTACTACTGTCTACAGTTTGGCTACGCGATTTATCTATATCATTCATGTCTTTTGGAGTTAAACCGCAAATATAGCACCTACTACAAGATGTATTACTCAGGGCACTGCACACTTTACCATCAACCATGGTTAATTGTAAAGAATGCCGCACCTTTATTTCACATCCGTTGTGAATGAAAGAAGATGGCTGTAAACTGTCAATTTTAGTCTTAAAATAAGCTTCTTCTTGCACAGAAAGGTCTTTCGATTCTTTGGCAAATTGAAATCGAATAGGCCTACAATACCTGGTGGAGGAAGGGCGCGGGTTTTTCCAAACTATTTGGTCTGGGTCGGAAGTGTTTGACTTACAAACTAATTGGAGAGGACAATATGAAGTAAGAAACATACTGCCATCATCCTCGATACCAGAATCTCCAAAACACTGTTTATATTCGCTGTGCCCCGTACTCCCATCGAAACCCCATTTTCCAATCAAAACAAATTCTTTGTTAAGGTCAATATTATTCAAAACGTTTTTTTGGGATTCTAGTATCCGGCATGCAGTATGATCCAACAATGATTGTAATTCTACTTCAGCAGATGATTCCGTGATAAACTCTTGCGATGGATAACACCGCTTCTTAGCTTCCAACACTTTTGGATAAGATGGTAATGCATTCGGTGATTTTGCATTAATGAAGTCTTTTACCATAAGATACTGATGTTTAGTCAATTTAGTCTCATTTATGAGAGACAAGACTTCATCAGTGTTGAAATTTAAAGAAGCGGCGTTAGATGATCGACTTGAATCATCCAACAAATAATTTATCGCGGAACTGTCTACTTGACTTAACTGTGCAAGCCTGCGGCGTTTTGATCGCTTGCTACACTCCTCGAAGTCCTTCCTGTGCTGATGCTGTTGAGTGCTCGTCAAAGCCTCTGCAACTGGCCGTTGAGTGTCGTGGCTCCCTGCTGCTGCACAATTTGGCAGAACGCAAACTTCAATTTCGTTCAGCCAGTCTCCGTACTTAGAGATCATGCGAGAATGCTTGCGAGAGACTTGCTTCCAAATAGTCACAAATCTTGTACAAAGATTAGTAACTCTTTTTTCTAAGTCATCAGCAATAAAATTCTCAACATCAGGCAGCAACTGTATCAGGGCTTGAAAAACTTGACGCCACCGTTCCAGTTCGGATTTGCTGTCCTTAATAGACAGCCAAGTATCTAGTACAAGCATTCTTTTGAAAGAACACTCAATACTAGTACCTAAAACAAAACAAAAAACAGTTAAATGCGCATCAAAAACAATACATATTTCGTAGCAAGTGCTACGCGCCCAGGCGCTCGACGTAGACCCTGGCTGCACCTTACAGCTGCAGCATGCTGCAAATACATTTTTAAAAATCTAGTAGTAGAGATTTTAAGCGACATTTTCATATATAATTGAATGGCACAAGTAGATACAAACATAAGTAAAAGCTTCAACATAAAAAAAAATACAGAAATAAATACGTAAGTGATGCTGCAGCGTAGCACTCTATTTAAAAAAAAATGGTGGATTGAAAATGCAAAATAGTAAAGTAAGTTAATAATACATACCTGTAACTTGAATGTCCATTGTAAAATAACAGGTCACAAACAAGTCGGAACTTGAAAACACGCGTCGCGTCTTAGACTAATTAGCGCTTGGTGATAACACGGTTGATGACAAATTAGATGTGTTCACTTCTGATGCCGAAAACGGAATGTTGCGAACAATAGATTGCAAAACCTTTTATAGCCTCAGGTAGTATGACAACTAGTGGGTAATTGAACCAGATATCATGGCTTAGCTCAATCATTGCCATCGGAGGCTTATGACCTTCTACGTGACCACTGTGCGATGGTGACTTGCATAGGCCCGAAGTAGTCTACGGCCGTGCAAGAGAACGGGAACTGATGATGCTGCAGTCTCTCGCTCGGTAGGTCTCCCATCGGTGGTATCTCCGGTAAACTCTTCTTTGTCTTGCACCATTGACAGCTGTGTGCGACTGCCTTCAGAGTTGCTCTTAGGCCCAGGATCCAGTACCTTTGTCGAATCTCGTTCATTACTGTAGCAGTATTTCCGTGAAGGAATTTCTTGTGGTAATTTTATTTTATTTTATTTATTTGGGAAAATAAACGGTTACACATTACAATATTACAAAATAATTAGAGCTAAGTAAAGAGTGAGCAAATGTATAACCCACGACATTTTCCACATAATATTAAAACAGGATATTAAAAATTATTACGATGTGCGATTACAATTACATCATAACTGTATGCATAATGTGGTTAATGATAAATCTAAACAGGCATGCAAAAATAATAAAATAATAAATACAGTCTATAGTTTAAACATTATGGAGTTAAATCTATGATTGTTTTGCGAACAAGGCATCAAAATTTTCCAACAGAAACAGCAAAGATGTCAATATTTTTGTCAATATAAATTAAGTAATGTTGTATGATGAGACGCGTTATCTTCTGTTTCCCATCTAGGATGATGGGATTCATCTTCCTGTCGCTTTTGTCGTGGAACTTCGTTGTCCTGCTTCTTAGTTTGATAATTCCGTCGGCCCCTATATAAACGTCGATCTTCTTGAGCCGACTTGCGCTTTCTAGAGGTTTTTCCGTCGTCAGGTTCTTTATATCTGACGCGAAACTATCGTTCTGGCTCATCTTCATCAGTAACTCTTCGGCCTTCTTTAAGTGTTCTTCTTCCAGGGGTAGGTACTGTCGCTTGTTTTCGTTTCTGTTGGCAGCTTGATTCGAGTTTCTAGCGTCTTTCTTCTGGGTTTTCTTCTGGGGTTTCCAGGAGTCGTCGTCCCGGCGCATGGCAGTGGTAGTTGCTTTGCGAGCCTTCAATAAATGGTATGTGAAGGCAACCACTCTGGCTGTAGTGCGTAGTAGTCGCTCCCAGCTCGAGAACCTCTCTGGATCCAGAAGAACGTCTTCTGGAGCTTTTATTGCCATCACCTTTTGCTTGCTCTTCTCTTCTGGCATGGTACCCTCTGGTTTGAAGTCGTGAAACGGCCACTCTTCTTCTGGTTGACGGAGAAATGACGGGCCTTTGAACCACCTGGCATTGTGGTCGAACTCGACTGGACCGCCCCTCGTGGCGTCGTCAGCTGGGTTTTCTTTGGTCGGCACCCATCTCCAGTCTTCTGGCTTGGACTTCTCTTCGATTTCTGCTAGTCGGTTGGCCACGAAAGTTTTGAACTTTCTTGGTTCCGCCTTTATCCACTGCAGTACTGTGCTAGAGTCGGTCCAGTAGACTTTCTTCGATATTTCAAGCTCTGACTCTTCTTCGATTGTGGCAGCTAGTCTGCAGCCAAGCAACGCCGCTTGTAACTCCAGCCTCGGAATTGATACTGGTTTTGTTGGCGTTACTCTAGCCTTGCCGGCGATCATGGAGATGTGGACTTTTCCCTCGGGCTCGACTGTCCTCCAGTAGACTACTGCCGCGTAGGCTTCTTCGCTCGCGTCGGTGAATGTGTACAGCTGCCCTTTTTTGCCACGGGGCGAGACGCACCTTGGGATCTTCAATCTTGCTAGCGCCGACACTTCTTCTATGTAGTTCGTCCAGGCTTCCTTTTGGGATTCGTTAATTACTTCGTCCCAGTCTACTTTTGACTGCCAGATGTCTTGAATTAGCTTCTTTCCTTGTATTAAGACTGGTGTTGCAAAACCCATCGGGTCAAATGTAGACATCACGGCGCTCGTGACTTCCCTTTTTGTTGGAGTTCTTTTACCCTCTTGAAGATCTTTCGACGTGTTGCGCAACCCAACATTGAAAGCTAGTGTATCTTCTTTAACCAGCCATCTTAGCCCCAGAGTCTTCTCTTCCTTTGTCAGTTGCAGGGAATCTTCTTTATTGGTGTCTTCTACTTCCGATAGTACCCCCGAATTGTTACTAGCCCACCCCTTCAGATGAAAGTTTGCCTTTGCATGAATATCTTTGACTTCTTTCGATATCTTCTTTGCTTCGGTCGTAGATGCGAAGCTCTGTAGATAGTCATCCATGTAATGGTTTCTCTTTATTGCTTTTACTGCTTCGGGATGAGTCTTCTTGAATTCTTCTGCGTTCTTGTTCATTACATATATCGCTGTCGCTGGCGATGACGCTGCTCCGAAGATAATTGACGACATTCTATACTCTTCGGGCTCGCCTGTTCTTCGGTTTCCGCGCCACAGGAACCTGAGACTATCTCGGTCATCTTCTCTGACCTTGACTCTAAGAAACATATCCTGGATGTCAGCCATGACAGCCACGGGTCCTTCTCTGAAGCGTAGTAGCACGCCAAACAATGACTGTAGTAGGTCAGGGCCGGAGAGCAAGGCGTCGTTGAGGCTCTTCCCTCCAAACTTGGCGGCTGCGTCGAAAACTATTCTTAGCTTCTTCTTAATTGGATGTACGACGGCGAAGTGGGGTAAGTAGAATGTTCTTTCTTTGTTTGAAGTTTCTGGGGCCTTCTCTGCATATCCCTTTTCGATTAGACTCTGGATCTGAGTCTCGTAGTTCTCTTTAGCTTCTTGGTCTCGATCTAGTTTCTTTTCGATGTTGACTAGTCGACGGATTGCTTGATTGTAATTGTTGGGTAGGGCTTCGTTTTCTTTCTTCCACAGGAGTCCCGTTTCATATTGACCACTTGGCAGTTTCTTCGTAGTTTTCTCGAGGGTTTCTAATGCTCTTCTATCGCTGTCATTGGTTGGTGACCGATTCTGAATCCCAAGAGATTCTAACTGGAAGTGTTCTCGGACGATTTCTTCTATGCTTTCTTCATCCGTGGTCGATCTGCCATAGTGAGTGAAGTTTACTAAGGCAGTTGCCCCTGTTTCGCATCCGTGTAGCACCCGCCCTAGGTTGGTGAGTGAGGCTACAGGATTGGATGGTTTGCCCTTCTTTAGTCTTCTTGTTACTATCAGCCCCCAGTTGTCTTGGCCTATTAGTAGTTTGGGCCTTTCGGTGACGTAGAGGAGTTGATCTTCAATTGCCCTTAGGTGCTGGCAATTCTGCACAGTGCCCTTATTGATGTGTTGTTCTGACAGCTTCAGGTCGTCGATGGTTCTCGCGACGATAGTTCTTTTATCTCTTCTATGAGCCCCTTTTATTTTGAACTCTATCTTCTGTGAACTATCTTTTCTTAACACCTTCCCGCCGACGGTTTCGATTGTGAGTTTTTCTTGCTTCCCTTCAACTCCAATTTTCTCAGCAACTGATGCGTCCAGGAGTGTGACGGTTGATCCCTCGTCCAGCAGTGCGAGTACGCGGACTTGACCTTTCGGACCAAAAAGATCCACTGAGATAATCTTCAGGTACGCCTTCTCTTCTCCTTTTGTGTTGTGGATTGAGGCGATTTTCTCTCCTGAAGTGCTTTTCTGGTCTTCTTTGTTTACTTCTTTCTCTGCTGGGACTGGCGGCTTGTCGGTGTGCAAGATGGTATGGTGCCATCTCTTACACTGCTTGCAGACTGGAGCTTTACAGTTGATTCTTGAGTGCTTGAACTTAAGACACTTGAAGCATATTTTTGCCTTCTTGATCATTTCCCATTTTTCGTTTATATTAGCTTCTTTGAACTTCTTGCATTCCATTGGGAAATGTTCTTCATCACAGAATGGACACGACTTCTTGTATCTTTCTTGTGACCTTTCTTGTGATGTTTCTTGTACTGAATGTATGGGTCTTCTTATAGTCTTCTTTTGCTCCGAAGACACTTCAGGTGGAGCAAAGTCCCCACACATGTCAGCTTCTGTTTCTAAAAATGCTTCGACGTTTAGTAGTTCTTGAGTTTCTTCATCTCTTCTGCTTCTGTGATAAGCGTACCAACGAAATTTCATGGATGTTGGCATTTTGTCGACTATAATTCTCAGTGTTTCGGGAGAACTGAGATATTGCGGTTTCTTCAGGGCCTTGATGGTTTCAACAGCATTCTTCACTTTGCTTGCAAATATGCAGATGTCGCTTGGGTTCTCGCCGACTTTTGGCAGGTTCTTCATTTTTTCTAGTTCTGCCAGTGCCAGTGCTCCAGGTCTACCAAATCTTGCTTCCAGTCCCTTGATTATTTCGCGTGGGTCTTCAGCGGTGAACAGCAGGCTTTGGACGGCTTCTCTTGCTTTTCCTTGGATCGCGATTCTGAGGCGCGCTAGGTTCTGATTGTTATTGAAGGAAGCGGCCGTGTCTTCGTATGATCTCTTGAAGGCTAACCATTCTTCACAGGACCCGTTGAAGTGAGGGAGTTCGAGATGCTTCGATGACACGTTGTCACGTGACTTCTCGGATAGCTTAAGTATGACTGAAGCCAACTCCTGGATGTCGCTCTTCTTTTCTTCTATTGCGATCGGCCTCTGATCCTTAGGCCTTTCCCCGGATCGGATGAACCACTGCTCGACTTCTTGAGTTTGTTCGTACAGTTCTTCTTCTCCATCTGACCCGGCGGCGAGAAGCTCTAGTTCAGCTTGAGCGACTTTCGATCGTGCTTTTGCCAGTTCTAATTCCCGTAGTGCCACTGCCATTCTTGCTTGCGCTTCTGCTCTCTTCCTATGCGACGAGCTAACGGAATGGGTGTCCGGATCGCGGGTCGTCTTCTTAGGGTGAGGCCGCTGCAGACTCTCTTCTCTGGACGTTGGTATGCTTTCATTGTCCAGACGTGTTTTCACGGCGACACTTCTTTCTTGAATCTGCGGCGATGGGTGACTCTCTTCTTGGCGAGGGGGAATTGACGCTTCAATAGTGTGGGTCGGTGGGGTGGTATGAGCCACCTTCCCTGGTGTTGATTCTTCTCCAGCGGTGACCTTAGGCTGAGGTACGGGTTGCCGACTTCCGTGGACGCTGCTCGGCGGCGATCTTCTTGTTAGTGTCGATCGATTTGAAATCGACGTGTCTGTCGCGCTTGCAGATTCGCTTGGAGTATTCATACTCCAATCCGTCGTACCGGAACCCGACGTGCCGGTGCCCGTAGTATCTGTTGCGTTGCTTTCGCTCCTTATAGTCCTCGACTGCACCGATCTTGCTCTTGTGTTCGTAGGCATCTCCCGGTTTTCTTGAACCCGATCCGGCTCGAAGGACCAATGTTGACGCTCTTGTGTAGAGCAGATTTGCTGGCGGGATGTTCTTGAGGAGGTGCGTAGAGGTGTACG
This sequence comes from Brachylomia viminalis, assembly GCA_937001585.2. Classification (NCBI taxonomy): domain Eukaryota; kingdom Metazoa; phylum Arthropoda; class Insecta; order Lepidoptera; family Noctuidae; genus Brachylomia; species Brachylomia viminalis. The sequence goes on from OW443307.2 coordinate 24,391,848, forward strand.
TCGGTGCAGTGATTAAATAACACTTCTTCAGGGCGAATAAAACACTATTTCTTCAGATAGAGGGTTTCTTCTTTATTTTTCTTGTTGCTCGTAACACTGCTGGATTCGGAATGCCTGACCACGGAAAATGCACCCTTTTTATAGGTGGGTTCTGTAGTGCCTGACTAATCAGACCCCTACAGTTCGTATTAATGCCCCGCCCCTTGACCAATCAGGGCGCAGGTGACTTTGTATGGGAAACTTAATTTGCGTGTTTTCCGTGGTAGGACATCCCTTACATTATTTTCTTATGTATCTAACCCTAGATATGGTTTGCCTTTATTATATACATAAGAATCAGTCTCGAAAACCTTAATTAATACCTTAAAATAATTAAAATACGGAAACGGTCCTCGTTGAGGTAAAGTTCCTTAGTACCTAAGCTAAAATATTGATCATGGTACAAGTGGCGCCTCTAGCGGCCGGAATGTACAACATATTATCGACAATTTTATAAGAGAAATATCGCAACGAAAGACAACTTAATTAATATAGTTAGACATGAAACACTTAACTAACAATTACATATTATCGTTGCCAACAAGTAGGGTAAATTATTTTCAGGAATTAATTGAAACGAAACGAGTTTTTTAATTAAGATTTATTATACTACTTAAATGATAAATGATTTTATTTCTGTAAGTAGGTTTGAACAAACACTTTTACACGTCAATCATATTTTTTTTTAAACTAGATGAGGTCGGCGTTTCATAATGACTACTCTGAGAAGAAAGGCCGAAACAAACTCAGAGGTCACAGTCTCTTTTAAAGTCCAGACAAAATCTTGGTCAGATCATGTGAAGGCTATGTAGATCGGTGTCTGCAATGGTCTTTTGAGGAAAGAACCACACATATTGAGTGGACCTGTCCAGTCAGTGCACGCATTTGTCAGTAACCGTGCAGCTCAACTCAGAACTTAAGGAGCTCAACGATTCGACGAACAATACCAAAGAAAGGACATTTTGGTAGGCCGCATCAGCTACTCAAACTGCCAGAACATGATTAAAACTGGAACAAAAACACACATAGTCCTCACATTCACAATAATTTAAAATAATATAATACTTTGTACAGTAAATATTAGTGTCATTGTATATGAAAATAAGTATAGATACTTATAGCAAAGATTAAAAGTAAAAATAGCGAAATAAAAAAAATTAACATTGCCTGTGCTTTATTGGAGCAACTCAATCCCAAGCCTTTTTGTCCTCAATACATATAGTCTTTGACAGTATAATAGGCATTCTGGCATAGTTTCCTTTTTATAAAAGATTTGAATTTATTAAGGCTTAGTGCTTTAATGTGGCTAGGAAGTTTATTATAAAAACGTATACATTGGCATCTAAACGATCCACCTATTTTCTTGAGCCTTGTAGTAGGAACAACAAATTTGTGTTTGTTCCTAGTATTTAAATTATGGATATCACTGTACTTTTTAAACAGATTAATATTTTTATGTGCATACAAAAGATTTTCATAAATATACTGAGAAGGCACAGTCATTATATTAATCCCTTTAAATTTGTCTCTGAGGGAGTGTCTGGGACTTAATTTATAAATTGAACGAATTGCCCTTTTTTGTAAAACAAAAATCGTCTGAATATCGGCGGCATTTCCCCACAACAGAATACCGTACGACATTACACTATGAAAATAACTAAAGTATACTAAACGGGCTGTCTCTAAATCAGTTAAACCACGAATTTTTTCACTATATGGGGGCCCCATTGAAGCTTGGCATCCAAAGTTATGCCTAAGAATACTGTGGTATTTTCGGGTTTCAACTCTTCACCCTTTATGAGAATACTTGTTTCTACTTGTCTACCATGAGGTATCGTAAACTTAATACATTTAGTTTTTTTCTCATTAAGAAGAAGGTTTATTTACTTATTTATATATTCTTTATTGTACACCACAAAAAACATAACAAAAAAAATAACTACTTTTGCGAGGGCACTATTTACATTGTCAGTAACCAGCTGCTGACGTTTGAGTTTAAATAAAAGTGAAGTGTCGTCTGCAAACAGCACTATATCATGTTTATCCTTTATGAGGTAACTAAAAAAAACACTAACACTTAGAAACTAAACACTCCAAACAATTTGAAAAAAACACATTATTGATGTATATACATATATATATATATATATATACACATATACTATGCTATTATTTGATCCAATATTTTTTGTTTTTATTACATTGTAGAGCCAATATTTTTTATCGTGACTCGGGGCATTTTTGAGCTGACGCTGGCAACACTTACATGATATAATTTATTGGTTATGAATGTTAAAAACTCGACAAAATCCTATTATCTTCAGTTTTAATGAGACATATCGTTCCGTCATGCTATGGCATAAATAATCATCATTTAAGAAACTATAATTAGGTACAAAACCGTCGTACTTACGCGTGAAAAGACACACCGGCAATTTTCTTCTCACTATCGCTTTTACATGAAATAACACGACAACGCACCATTGTATAATCGTCGATGTGAAATACGGATAATTTCTCTGTCTTCTCACTGGATTAAAATCGTTTTTTATCATAAAAATAAGCAAAATTTTAACACCAAACACAATGACGGCACGAAGTGTCAAAATTTGTTTCGCAATTTGAGTTGCTGACCTTGAAAAAACAGGTTACACGGTAAGAGACAAAAAAATTGATAGTTGTATCTCTGTCTACAACATTCATAGCGTAATTTTCGCTCTCTTTCTTGTGTAAGCGAGAAAGGAATCATCACTGCGTCTATTAGTTTCTCTGTCTACGGAAAGAAAGAATAACGTTTATTTGGACATAGTTCGTGAAACACAGAATACAAATAACAAAATAAAAAATGAAAATAATGTTTTAACAACAATAGTGTGTGTCTCACGGCTGCGCCAAAAATGATCATTTTAGCATTAATGCCAGACAGATGCTGTCTGACGCTGGTTTTCTAATGAACCTTTAGGGACAAGTGACGGGGAGTACAAACAGTTTCGACATTATTAAAAATTAATTTGTAAAAACGTTTTTGATGTGAAACCTCTATAGCCGCACGTAAAACCGATTGCTGGCGTGGCGACGCATGCCGTGGCGACGCGTCGCCACGCTATATTTTAAATAAAGAACAATTTATTTCTTTAAATAAAACTGAATATTAGGTTTTTGCTTATGCCATATTTATTTTCTTTTATTAAATTTCTTTCATTCTTTCATACTTATTTACTCTACTATTTTGTATAGTAAATAAGTATGAAATAATGGTTTTCGATGTTTCACATCTGCCAGGCGACGCGCGACGGCTCAATGTTTTTTTCCTGTTATTTTAACTGCAATACCTTAAAAATAATTTAAATAAGTCACAATTTTTTACAAACATTTACAAACATTTAAACTTACATACACAAACAGCCAGACCCGGACATACACTATGAATGTTTGCATGCCTTAATACAAGGTGGATTGTACAAGGATCACTCATTTAATTAGTATATCTTATTTTGATGTACTTACGAGGGAAGCGCCAGGTTGCCCGCGAAATTCAAATTTTCTTACGTTTTCTGTAATTTATAGGACAGTGTCAGGTTGTATGTTGAACAAAATATGATTCGCGACCGTAACAAGTATGTATTTACAGAATTATAATCATTAAAATCATCAATACAACCCTCTGAGTTCATATAATCCTATTGATTGATCTTTTATGAAATTTTGAATTTTGCGGCCAACCTGGCGCTTCGTCCATAAAGCCAAATAAAAAAAATACTTGCTTTCTTTCAGCCATTGGGCAACGGTATCGAGGGCCACGTGTTTGGGGACACCACAGCTTACGTACAGCGACAGCATGCTGACACCGTGCGGGGCAAGAAGCCGGCGCTCGGGCAGAAGGTAACTACATAACAAAACATTACGCCTGTAATCCCTGATGGGATAGCAGAGCTGTACCTATAGTACAACCACATTTCGCCTGTTATGTTTGAGTCCCATGTAATAGGGGGCGAGCCTATTGCCATCAACCGGCACAAATCCAAACTCCAGGCTTCTACTGAGAAATTTCTGATGGAAAAACCTAATAACAATTTGTCCGACCTGGGAATCGAACCCAGGACCTCATGCTCAGCCGTAGCGTTTGCGACCATTGCTGTAAGTAGTGATTATTGTACTTCGCGTCTTATAATTTTATTATTTCATGCCATCTGTGAGCAGCCGGCCCGAGTTTAGCCGCCGCGCCGGGCTCATTTTAAACAAAATTTGGCCGGGTTGGAACGTTCTGAAGACTAACCCTCCGGCTTCTGGGTTTGGGCTTTAGACACGTCAAGATGCACCCCTGTGAGCGCTTGGCGCCGATATCAGAGTTGCTGGTTGCATCATTAAACTTGGAACGTGATGTAACCATCGTGTGACTTCACAATACACAATTATAATAACTTTATTTAGGTCCGTTTACAAAGTAATACATTTAAAAACTTATAAATACTTAGTAGAACCAAGTTCCTAACAGATTGGCTTATCTACTTATATAAAAGCTAGTTCAATTTACACGTTTTTAATTACCTATGAAAGGTGCGTTGGTACTGACATTATAACATGTGGCGACCTGCCTGAGCTAGGTTAATAAAAACCTGTGTTCCAGGCCATCCCCATACTAAGCGATCAGCTTATTATTCGTCGATAGTTAGTAATTATTATTTTCTTTATTTATTATGATAATATATATTTTTTTTAATATTTTTATTATTATTATGATAATATTTAATCTTCAGTAAGATCTATTGTTATTAAGGAATTAGGGTTGCAATTGGTATTGAATAATTCACTATATAAGTTATTAGTTTCCTTAGCTAGAGTACATTCTTTTTGCTTCTGTAACTTAGCAATTCGTACATTTGCATGAATCAATTCTTCCTCTAGGTCCCTAACCTTACACAAAGCCTCCTCCTGGTATGTAAAGATGGTCACCCATCCACGGACCAACCGCGGTAAGTGTAACTTAACCTAATCGATCGGCCCATGCGGGTGTTATTACAAAGCCACAGGCCACACTAACAAACTAATAAAACAGTATTGAAGAGAAATACATGTTTCGCCGACCACAAATCAAGTGGGATGTTTGGAGGAGAATGATAATGATAATATATTAGTACAGGTCATGCAACCGATGTAGTGACTACAGCCTTGCTATTGATGACAGTATAATTAAATCTGATTCTCAAGTCGCCGCGGCCTTTGAAAATTTATTTGCAGAGATTCCCGTATCGACTACTAAATCTCTAAACTCTTCACCCACGGCTGCAGAGTCTTTACTTAAAGAAAACATTCCAGTTTGTGATTCTGAATTTCATTTCGAATATGTCACTTTTAAAGATATAATTAAAACCTTTCACACGTTAAATGTCAAAAAGACTGCAGATTTATGGGGTAATTCTGTGGACGTTGCTAAGTCAATTATAAATATTGTAGCACCTACTTTAGCTGTTATTTTTAATAATTGTATTGACCGTGGTGAGTTTCCTGATCTTATGAAAAACAGTAAAATAATACCGTTGTTTAAATCGGGTAGTACATTAGACCCTACTAATTATAGACCTATTTCAGTGCTACCTACATTTAGTAAAATTTTTGAAAAACTTATTTTAAATCAAATGCAAAGATTTTTTAATGTACAGACGCCAGCACATCAAGCTACTACAATCTGTCAAATTTCTTTAATAGATTATCAACTTTATCGCTAAAGCATTAAGGTTCAAGGTAGATTGGGAAAATTTGACAGTTTCGGGTAGCTTGACCTGCTGGCGTCTGTACATAAATTACTGCATAATAAACAGTTCGGTTTTACAAGGGGTCGTTCAACTACTGAACTTCTAGGGCATGTATATAATGCATGGGAGGACAAATGCGATGCGTTGGGCATCTTTTGCGATTTGTCCAAGGCATTCGATTGTGTTCTTCATGAAACATTAATCAGGAAACTGCACCACTACGGAATCCGGAACGCCTCTCTGGATCTTCTTACTTCTTATTTAAGTGATAGGATTCAGAGAGTTGACGTTAACGGGAAAAGATCTCCCGGATCGGTAGTAAGAATGGGGGTCCCTCAAGGCTCAATTCTAGGTCCATTTTTATTTATTATTTATATAAATGACTTGCCTTACCTCATAAAAGATGAACATGATATAGTGCTGTTTGCAGACGACACTTCACTTTTATTTAAACTCAAACGTCAGCAGCTGGTTACTGACAATGTAAATAGTGCCCTCGCAAAAGTAGTTAACTGGTTTAATGTTAATAACCTTCTTCGTAACGAGAAAAAAACGAAATGTATTAAGTTTACGATACCTCATGTTAGACAAGTAGAAACAAGTATTCTCATAAAGGGTGATGAGTTGAAACCCGAAAATACCACAGTATTCTTAGGCATAACTTTGGATGCCAAGCTTCAATGGGGCCCCCATATAGATAAATTGTCAAAGAAGCTTAGCTCTGCAGCATACGCCGTTAGGAAAATTCGTGGTTTAACTGATTTAGAGACAGCCCGTTTAGTATACTTTAGTTATTTTCATAGTGTAATGTCGTACGGTATTCTGTTGTGGGGAAATGCCGCCGATATTCAGACGATTTTTGTTTTACAAAAAAGGGCAATTCGTTCAATTTATAAATTAAGTCCCAGACACTCCCTCAGAGACAAATTTAAAGGGATTAATATAATGACTGTGCCTTCTCAGTATATTTATGAAAATCTTTTGTATGCACATAAAAATATTAATCTGTTTAAAAAGTACAGTGATATCCATAATTTAAATACTAGGAACAAGCACAAATTTGTTGTTCCTACTACCAGGCTCAAGAAAATAGGTGGCTCGTTTAGATGCCAATGTATACGTTTTTATAATAAACTTCCTAGCCACATTCAAGCACTAAGCCTTAATAAATTCAAATCTTTTATAAAAAGGAAACTATGCCAGAATGCCTATTATACTGTCAAAGACTATATTGAGGACAAAAAGGCTTGGGATTGAGTTGCTCCAATAAAGCACAGGCAATGTTAATTTATTTTATTTCGCTAACTACTTTTACTTTTAATCTTTGCTATAAGTATCTATACTTATTTACATACAGCGTGGCGCTGCTATGGTGACCTTAATTTAACACACATATACGTTTTCACATTTTCGTTTCATGACAATTTTTTATTTCCATTAAACGTTATTATTTACAGATTTATTAAAGAATTTAGGAAATAGCATCTTAGAGCAACCTGTACTTAAAGAACTGTCGCGCAGCGGTCATTTCCCTCGGTCACGGATCATAACTTCGCATCAATGAAATTAAAACGAATAAGCAATACTATTAGGATGAAACAAATGCATAGAGTAGGCGAATTTAAGGAAATTTCCTTTGTTGGCGAGCAGCGCAGGCGACGCGCGCTCTCCCTTCCACCCACCCGCCGCACCGAACACGAATTCTTTTTTTGCTTTTCTAGTGCTAGTCGAACCCGTGTCCTTGACGCACTTATTTACTCTAGTGCGCATAATTACGTCGCGAAAAAGACTCTTAGCTATTGTTTTATTTATTTCTTTTTGTGTAATTAGGATAGTAATTAGATCATGGTACTGCGATAAAGACACTTTGATTGGTTTTCGTTTTCTTATCTAGTAGGTACGTTTACACCTCTTGCGATACGGACGCATTTATTTGTGCTATTAGTGCTTGTGTAAACTTATGATCGTGATGGCAGTGATTAGTGATGACAGTTATTACTAATAGTAACAAGAGAGGGTGATGTGATAAGTGTTTGTACCACTTGCGCCGCTCGGTTTCTTTGATAATATGCCGTCAAAGAATCGGACCGATCACGAGTAGGTACAAGACGCGATGCGCGGTTGCCAGCCCGCGAACCGACACGTTGCCGCTCCGAGTTAACGTAAGCGAGCTAGGTAAGTAATTTCATGAATGAATTTTTGCAAGGGTGATCCCAATTTTAATGACTTTTTTATTATTTAGTTTGTTTGAAAAATTTTTTTTTTCAGTTTACGTATTATTTTAACCTATCAATATTTATATGGTTAATGGGCACTAGCCCTACCCGTGTATTAAATTAAAGTCACCGTTGTAGCGCCACATTGTATACAATGACACAAATATTTACTGTATAAAGTATTATATTATTTTAAATTATTGTGAATGTGAGGACTATGTGTGTTTTTGTTGCAGTTTTAATCATGATCTGACAGTTTGAGTAATTTATGCGGCCTTCTCAAATGTCCTTTCTTTGGTATTGTTCGTCGAATCGTTGAGCTCCTTGAGTCTAAGTTGAGCTGCACGATTACTGACAATTGCGTGCACTGACTGGACAGGTCCACTCAATCTGTGTGGTTCTTTCCTCAAAAGACCATTGCAGACACCGATCTACATAGCTTTCACATGACCTGACCAAGATTTTGTCTGGACTTTAAAAGAGACTGTGACCTCTGAGTTTGTTTCGGCCTTTCTTCTCAGAGTAGTCAGATAGGAAACGCCGACCCCATCTAGTTTAAAAAAAAAAATATGATTGACGTGTAAAAGTGTTTGTTCAAACCTACTTACAGAAATAAAATCATGTATCATTTATCATTTACAGACTAAAAATAATTCTGACTCAAAACGAAACGGAATTACACGCGCCGTTTCCGTTAAGCCGCATTTTTAACATATCCTGTACAAGTAATAAGATGAATAATATGTTGAAGTATGTGCGTGGGCACTTGGGCAGTATCCTGCTGATAACTACGAATTCAATTAATTATATTTTAGCTTTTCGATTTCTTGGAATGTAACTGTTTTAAATACGTCCCCTTACTCGTGCCGCGCCATTGTTGTTAAGAGGATGTTTGTTTACAACTAAGGTCTTACAAAATTGAAATTATATAAAACATAGTTGACCAGACGGACGTTGTCATGGCTAAATTTCAATAATTCATACGAGAATCCCATAGAAAAAGAACGTTCAGTTACCGTAAAAACCTACTTCGGACAATTTCGAATATTTTAAAATAAAAAAAAATAGCCAAATTGGTCGAGCCGTTCTCAAGTGATGCGCTTACACATCACAATAGCAATCCAACCGCATTTAATTTTTATTTATAAAGATTATGTAGCTAGAGTTCATTCCATCATAACCAGCCTATAATGTACCCACAACTGGGACACAGGCCTCCTCTCTGTGAGAGGGAGTGAGCTGTAATCTACCACGCGGGCTCAGTGTGGGTTGGTGGATGTCCCATGTCTTAATTTTTGGTTCTAGGATACGCCGGTTTTCTCACGATGTTTTCCTTCACCGTTTTGAGAGCAGTGGTGATGAAATATAAATACATAATGGACACATAGGGAAGTTTTGTCCTTTAAATTAAAGTTGATAATATAAAATGGATTATACAAAATCAAATGTTGTGACAAACATGACTACATGAGCGTGATATATAAATGTAATTAGTATGTGTCTAAAAATAAATACTTAATATAAGTACCTATAAATATAATTATTATCTGTTGTTAATTTACTAAATGATTTTATAACAAACTTATTTTTGTAAGTCAAACACTGGTTTGACTCAACCGTTGTGAATCATACTTGTTTGTTAACGGGTATAAAAGAGCGGAGCCATAGTGGTGTAGTTCCCTTGCCCGACGAAGCGCCAGCCCGCGCCGTAGCTGAGCCCGTAAATATAAACCCCCCCCCCGACTGTGACCTCTGAGTTTATTTGATATAGCTATATGTCTCTCAAAAATATCTATGATTTGATTTTGCAATTTTCATCCAAGTGAATTAATTTTGATTTTAACTCGGCCATTTGGACGTTACAATAACCTAGCTGGAGCAATTTTACGTATTTACGTGTAAGGCTACATTGTTAAGAGTTTTTCTCCGAATTATACTTCCTTCACAATCTGTAATTATCTCAATATCAGGGTATTCATCAGCATTTCTACCAATTAAAAGATTATAATTATCATTAACAACAAGTAAATCAAGTTCAATATATATGTCATCGAATCTTACAGGGACAGTTATTTTACCAGAGACTTCTAATATAATGTTACCTATTCCTGTAAGGTATTTGAAACAAGGTAGTATATTACATCTAAGTTGTTGAGCAATGGATTGTCTAATTAGGCTACAATTGGCACCTGTGTCTATAAGGGATTTAATTGGAATATCGTGAATAGGTACAACGGTAAGCTTTAATTCGCTTTGCCTAAAAAATTAACCTCATTTTTATCAGTGTTGGTTTTCTCTAAATCAGAACGTGCTTTATACCAGCATACTGAGTCATTGTGACCGACTTTTTTACCGACGGTACAAATAACCACAGGTACCTTATTTCCTAGAGTACTGGCCCCTGTTTCAGATAGCGGATATCGGTTTCTATTGCAGTGGATTTTCATGTGACCTGTTTTACCACACAAGTAACATCTTTTTTCTTCAGAAGTATTATTTCGGATCTCTAACTTTAGGCGTTTGGCTATACTTTGTCCTGTTATACTGTCAGAATAATTTTGTTCTATTGGTCGTTTTTTGGGTTTTATGTAACTGGAGAACAAGGATATTAATTGAGAAGTAGTTTTAACATTACTGTTGAAAGCAGCCATTCTAACGTTTACATCGGTTACGCTACCGCAGATCAATTCGATTAATTGGTCTTCCGTAAACGATATTTTCGTATTGCGTAACAGTCTAACTTTTTCCCTAGCGTATTCGCAATACGAATCTGCAGAATCAGAATTGTATAACACGGCCTTGGATAGTTTTTCAGACAGGTTCCGTTTTTCTGGATACAAGGCTGTGAGGTCTGTAAGGAAATTTTCCCATGTTCGCCCTTCAGATGGTACCCAAGACTCAAACCATAATAAAGCAGAACCTTTCAAAGCCTTACCAGCCCTTGCGACTGTTGTGATACTGCTCCATCCCATTTCTTTTGATAGCTCCTAGATGCTTTTATACCAGCCTTCCGCCCCGCTGTCACTAGTTGCTGGGTCGAAGACCGGTAGTGCCACGTCGTTATCAGCATGGCGACGACCAGAAACAGCATCGCTGATTGCCTTGAGAAGACCTTCCAAGACAGTAGGATCCATTCTGAAACTTGTAAATAAAACGTTTCAGTGAAGTCTATCCCACTTCTGATGTTAAATAAAGTGTATAGTATGTAGATATGTAACTAGATGTATGTAAATATTTAATTTCTGTTACTTATTAGGTATTGAAGGGAAAATACAAACAATAGGATTCAAGTCATAATAACATTATATTTACATAATTCATAAATATAAAAATACAATATACATCACCATCAACAATAAATCAACAAAATAATCAGAATAATATCGTACCTTAGATGTTAACGTCTTGAAAGTCGAAGAGCAACTGAACTACACCATTTTTTATTTTTTTTTCCTAACTATGGCATCTCGTAGTAGACCTAGAGAGGTCGTTACTACTTAACCGGACTATCCTGTGGTTGCCTTAAGTGAAACTCAAAGCCTCCAGCCAGGGGCGTATTATTACATACTAAGCGACTATCACCTAAGGGCACCCCCTGTGGGGTACGAACCTCGGCTTAGGGCGTCCTCTCCCTCCCTCCTCCTCATATCCTCTCCCTCTTATTGAGGATCAAATTGACAAATTAGGAAAGGCCAAGTTTTATATCTCAATAGATATGAAAAACGGTTTTTTATCAAATTCCAGTGTCTGAAGACTCTTCTAAATATACAGCTTTCTCAACCCCTGACGCACATTTTGAATTTATAAAAATGCCATTTGGCATTTGTAATGGGCCATCCGTATTTCAACGAGCAATTTCCAAGGCCATTTCGCATTTAGATTTCCTACTTGTCTATATCGATGACATTCTTATTCCATTTTCAACCATTAAAATACCTAGAACTAACAGTATCAGCTCTCACTACTTCTGGTTTTAAAATTAACCCTAAAAAGTGTCAATTCTTTGTTAACTGTATCGAGTATTTGGGTAGACAAATATCTCAAGAAGGTGTCAGGCCAAGTACATCTAAAGTTTCTGCCCTAATAAATTCCTCGTAACATTAAACAAGTACGACAATTTATGGGTCTGGCTTCTTATTTTAGGAAATTTATCCCTAGTTTTGCAACACGTACTGCTTGTATAAGTAGATTAACACAGAAAAACCAAAAATGGGATTGGGGTTCTGAACAGGACATTGCGAGGTATTATGTACTAAATTACTTAGTATCTGGACCATTGTTGTCAATCTTTGATCCTGCTTTAAAAACTGAGTTATATACTGATGCTAGTGCTGATATGGTGCTATTTTAACCCAGAAATACGGTAATGATTCTAAAGTCATCGCTTATTTTAGTAAAAGGACTACACATGCAGAGTCAAAATATAGTTCTTATGATTTAGAAACTAGCTATTTACAACGCCTTGAAACACTTCAGAGTCTATTTACTAGGAATTAACTTTATAATTATCACAGATTGTAACGCTATTAAATCAACAATGAATAAAAAAGATTTATCACCACGAGTAGCTCGCTGGTGGACATATATATGCAGGATTTCCAATATGAAATTACCTACAAGAAAGGACAATATATAAGCCATGTCGATTTCCTCAGTCGCAATCCTGTTGAGGTCCCCATGACTGTTGATAGCACAGTAAATTTAATAAATGACCCACAATCTTGGTTACAACTTGCACAACAAAGAGACCCTGAAACACTATCAATTATTCATAGAGTACAAACAGGAGAGTATGATGCAAATCAATATGTAGTCCGTAATAATTTACTATATTACAAAGTTAAACCAAACGGGGTATTAAAATTGTACATTCCAAAAGGTACAAGATTGAGTATTTTGCGTCTCTACCACGATGAAAATTGTCACTTTGACTTTGAAAAAACTATTGCTAAAATACGTGAGCATTTCTGGTTTCCTGCTATGACAAGTATTGTAAAAAAATATTTATCTCATTGTTTGGTTTGTATCAAACGTAAGGGTTACCATGACCCTAAGCAATGCTTCCTACACCCCATTCAAAAAACTGCACAACCTTTCCATACAATACACATGGACTGTACAGGGCCTTTTACTCGATCAAATGAAGGTTTTAAACATATTTTATTAATAGTAGACGGGTTTACCACGTTCTGTTTGCTTGAACCACTCAAAACCCTTAATGCCCACGAACTAGTACCAGTTTTACGAGATATCATCACCTTATTTGGAACTCCTTCTATAGTAATTTCTGATAAAGGAACAAATTTTAGCAGTGGTCCGATTAGGTCATTTTTCGATGAACTAAATATAGAACATCACTTGATTTCCACGGGTACTCCCAGAAGTAATGGTCAAGTAGAACGTTACGTGTCCACTAAAACTGATATGCTTAACACTATGTGCAATGAACAGTCAGAGTGGCCGAACATTCTGTGGAAAGTACAACAATCAATTAACACAACTGTTCAAAAGTCCACAGGCTTTACCCCTTTGCGATTACTTATCGGCGTAGACACAAATATTCCATCTGTCCAAGCTCGTTTAGACGACGTACTAGACGAAGATGATAGACAAAATTCAAATTGCTTAGAGGCTGACCGAGAAATAGCTAGACAACGCCTATCACAAATAGCAGAAAAATTCAAAAAGCGTTTCGATGCCACTCGTCGTCACAACGTAAATTTTAACGTAGGAGATGTAGTGTATGTCTCACAGAATTATAGGCGTAATGATAAATTGCCACCTAAATTTAAAGGGCCTTATGAAATATCTTCTATCCTACCTAATTTTCGTTTTGCTCTACAAGGTCTAGGTAATTTACGAAACATTACAGTAGCCGAAGAAAAATTAAGATTCTGGCCAGGTGAATTAATTGATGAAAATGTAAGTGTAGAAAATGATATGGCACATTAATTCCTTAAGATTTTATAATAATCACTACCTAATTACATTTATATTATTGTACTGCTGATTATAGAGACATATTATAATAAATAGTTTACCTAATTGAAAAAAAAGGGAAAGAAAAAGAAAGTAAAAATCCGCTGGGCGATCGATTACTTGGTGCTTGTCTATCTCACCAGCAGCGGGTGAATGGGACTAGCATGACGAGGTGACCGATTAAATTTTAAAAAAGAAAGTAAAAATCCGCTGGGCGATCGTTTACTTGGTGCTTGTCTATCTCACCAGCAGCGGGTGAATGGGACTGGCATGACGAGGTAAACGATAAAATTTGTTTCCGCTGGTCGGTCATTTGCTTGGTGCAAGTCTATCCCACTAACAGCGGGTGGAGGGGACTTGACATGTCTAGGCAATTGGCAAAACAAAAGTAAATTATAATTGTAGAAAAGGGGTATCTGATGTACTTCGAGAGCGAAGTACTTGTCAGTATGGCCGTGATATATAAATGTAATTAGTATGTGTCTAAAAATAAATACTTAATATAAGTACCTATAAATATAATTATTATCTGTTGTTAATTTACTAAATGATTTTATAACAAACTTATTTTTGTAAGTCAAACACTGGTTTGACTCAACCGTTGTGAATCATACTTGTTTGTTAACGGGTATAAAAGAGCGGAGCCATAGTGGTGTAGTTCCCTTGCCCGACGAAGCGCCAGCCCGCGCCGTAGCTGAGCCCGTAAATATAAACCCCCCCCCGACTGTGACCTCTGAGTTTATTTCGGCGTTTCTTCTCAGAGATAGTCAATTAGGAAACGCCGACCTCATCAAGCTTAATAATAAGAAAAATCTGATCCAGCCTGTCCCACCTTGCTGTCCCCCCCCCAGCGACGCCCTAAGCCGAGGTTCGTACCCCACAGGGGGTGCCCTTAGGTGATAGTCGCTTAGTATGAACGAGAAAATAGCCAAAAAAAAATAATTACTCAGATGGGTAATTTTAAGAATTTTTCCACCTCGCTGTCTTTGAAGGCCGATTTTAAACAAAGTAGCCCTATTAAGTACTTCATTTTTTTTATGATTATGAAAACTGAGAGTCTGGCGCATTCTTGAAGCCTACTTAGGAATTATGAAGTCACCTGTTAAGATTTTTAATTTAAAGTTGAAAATTTGAGTCATAATTTACCGAACGTAAATTTTTCACTTTAGATCAACATTTTCATAACTTTCATCACAGTTACGAAGCTGATTATTTTATGCATAAAAGTACTACTTATGAAAATTCAGTTGCAAAAAAAGAAACTCGATAAAACCCTCTACTTTTTTTTTTTAGAATTTTTTTAGGTTGGTCAGGTCGAAAATTTTCAAACATTCAGAAAAAAATTCATAACTCGAAAACTATGAAAAGTCGTGGAACATACATGGGGGTGATTCGAATACCCCACGATACGAGGGACCGAAATTTTATTTTTGGACGTCAATGTTCCGGCCACCCTGTATATAAGGAACAGAGTGGGACCTAAGACGCTTCCTTGAGGGACGCCATAAGAGACTGTCCGTTCGTCACTAATGTGTTCCTCTATTTTAACGCACTGGGTACGCTCACTCAAGTAGTTCTCAAAAAGTTCCAGTTGAACCCCTCTTATTCCCAAATTCTCCATTTTATGGGAGAGAATGGGTACAGAAACCGTGTCAAATGCCTTAGCAAGGTCTAAAAATATGCCGAGCACCTTTTCCCCCTTATCCAGGTTGGTGACAACATAGTTTGTCAAATCGTGTACTGCGTCGGACGTTGATTTGCCAGACCGAAAACCGTATTGTGTTGGAGATAAAAGATTATGTTTTTCGAGGTAATCAACAAGCCTGATGTTCATTATCCTCTCTAGAACTTTTGACAGGGCAGGTAAAACAGCTATCGGCCTATAATTGTTGACACGGTTTCTGTCCCCACTCTTGTAGTTTTTAAAATATCAATCATACACCCGTATGATTGATCTTTTAAAAACTTTAGGGAATTTACCTGTTGAGAGAGCCAGGTTACAAATGTATGTAAGCGGGGGCACAATAGTGGCTTTATGTTTCTTAAGAAGACTACTCGATATTCTATCCCACCCCAGTGCACAATCACTACGAAGGGACATTAATAATTTTTCAACCTCTTCTTCGTCCGTTGGTAGTAAAACCATTGAATTTAAGTTGTTATCGATTAACTTGATAGGTTCTGGTGGGCTTATTATATTTTCCGCGAGCTGTTTGCCAATTTGAGCAAAGAAGTCGTTTACCGAGTTTACCGATATTTTTGGAGTGGATGACAGAGTTAGGAGATGAGATGGAGTTTCTTTCCTTTTAGTCCTGTTTGTCAAATTATTTATTGCCGCCCATAGATGCTTGGGGTTTGTTCCAGCTTTACTTATTTGATTCTTTTCATATTCTGTTTTTATTTTCTTCAATAATTTGTTACAGAAGTTTCTATACCTAGTAAAAATTATTTTTAGATCATCATTATCTGGCGCTTTTTTAAATCTTTTATGCAAATTGTCTCTGTGTCGAACACAGCGAAGAAGCCCTGGGGTTATCCATGGCTTCATAATTTTTTTACGATTTGGCACTTTGGTAAATTGTGAATTGTTCTCTATGACTTGCCTTATTAGATTAACCATAGTTTCTGCCGCTATATGAGGATCTCGATTGTTATAGACGTCACTATAGTCTAGTTGCCCAATATCTATATCTATCTGGTCGTGATTAACACGGATTACCGCTTTTCGCATAGTCGTATTAGTGGTTTTCTTTGAGAGAAACAGCAAAACCGTGTCATGATCCGTCAGTGAAGAATGAGCAACGAGTGTAGAAGCAGGCCGCTGACTTTTTAAGGCAAAGTAATCAAGACATGCTTGTTGTCTAGTGGGCAGGGTATGGGCAGGCAGTAGACCATGAGATGCCAACAAGTTCAAGTAGTTATGCTTGTTTGGGTCACGGCATTGATCGTGGATATTAATGTTTATGTCTCCACAAATTATTATATTATTGTAGCGTGCAGTATTGGTTAGGGTATCATTTAATGAATTTAGAAAGTTTGTGATATCTTTATAGCCTGGAGGTCGGTAAATTGCCAAAAGTACTGTATTTTGATCTATTTTTATTTGGAGGCAGTTGGCATTTAAGAATGTGGGTTCTTCCGCGGAGACCTTGAGTTCCTTCCTAACATCCACAACAACACCCTCGTTTTGTGTAAGATTGCTGATAGTGCTAAAACAATCATAATTGTCCAAATCAGGTATGCTGTGTGTGCCAGGAAGCCAGCACTCTGTTAATGTAATAATATCCCATTCAATTTTTGTTCTAGCTAGGATTGTATGGAAACCTGAAATATTTTTTGTAATACTACGGATATTTTGATTTAGTATTTTGAGTGACAAGTTTGGTCTAAAATTAGGCGGGACACAGTTGTCAAGGTCACAGGTCGCAGAGTCCGAGACAGAGACTGAATCGATATTTTGTGTGTTGTTACGTAAATTATCGAATTTTAACGTTATAGTTTTCAACGTTCAAACTTCTATTATTGCTTTTTATTTTGTGTTGCAAATTTAGTGCAACTACGACGCAGATAATGGTTCCATGAAGAGATCGGAGAGATGTTTTAGCAACACTATGTGTTCTCGCAAAACACCTGTGCAAATAATTACGTGTAAAGATGAGGTATGTATAATGTATAGTGTGTGCTTTATTTGTGTTTATTAATGAAGAACTGCTTGTATATTTATGCGACTGTATCTGGGTTATTTTTACTATAATTTTGAAGTAGTAGTGTAGATATGTGTAAATTAGTTGTTGGTTAGTAATATTTTGATTAATTATATGAATTCCAAACAAAGAGGTTTTTTTAATTTTAGTAATTTAAACAAGATCAAGTGCAATGAAATGGAGGAGCTTAGTCATTTTTGTTTACGTATTTATTTTCAGATCGTCTTCCGATTTGATTAATCTACTGGGCATACCCTGCTTCTCGCGCACGTATACCTTTCCATTTGCCGTCCAGCATTGTTCATAGTCACTATGTTTTATAAATTCTCGTGCTAGGTAATGAAGACGTCTTGTCATAGCGGTGAGGACTTCAGAAATGTACAGCGGATATTTAGGGCTTTTATCGTGTAGATGCGTAGTGTTGAGACGATTTTCTTTGTTTTGCCTGTTGTAATTTTTGTAGACGTCAGAAATTTTTCTTTCACTGCAGGGGACGAAAATTCCACAATAACCATACCAGCTGACTCTGTCTTGCTCTTCAGGCGGAAGATATTTTTAATATCATTCTTCTGCAAAGGCTGGCTGATGACGTTGCCTAGTTTCTGGACTGTGTTTGTGAGGGTTTCACTGGTTTCATGCTGTGTGGTCGGAATATTTTTGATTTCGATCGAACTCGCTTTCAGACTTTTTTCCAAAAAGTCAATTTTTTGTTCCAGCGCGCTTATTACTGTCTGGTTTTTGCCGCACTCAGCCTGCAGGTTAGTTATATCTACCATAGCGTCATCATATTTATCAGATAAAAATGCCATTGACTTCTGAATTTCCTCATTTTGCAATCTAATTTCTGAATTTTGTGTACTGATGGCCAAGTTTTGAGATCTAATAACGTCTAATGCAGACTGTAGGGTATCCATTTTATCATTTTGATGCGTTTGTTTTGAAACCAGCTCAGTAATCATAGCCTTCATTTCCTTCATCATATTTTCCATACGCCCCAATTCATCGTTTTCCCGTTTTCTTTTTGTCGGAGTAACATTACAATTTTCGTGGGTAGATGTGGATAATGTTGTTAGATCCGGTTCAGAGGTGCAATGGGGTGACGCTGGACTTTTAGGAGGAGAGTGTCGCATCATCATTTTTAGTGTTTCAGGGTATTGTATGTATGACGATTATTAGGTAGGTTTTGACAGACAAAAGTTCGAATAAGTAATGATCAGGTGGCATGCGTGTACTGGATAAATAATTCGCCCTTACTCACTCAGTTATCATCAACTTTGTCGCGATGCGCAGGAGTAGGTGAATTCCAAAACAGCTGTTTATTCTACGTACGAGTGGGTGAAGGTCGTTCAATGACCTTGGTACGTCGCAATATCGGGCCGTCGACACGATGAATCATGCGCCTCACAGGTGGGTGTTATATTTTGACTTTTAACATTAGTGAGGGATTTAATTATGAGAGCTCAAATAATTTACGTGTTGCCGCGTGTACGGTAGGCGGACGGGGGATCAATCAATGTACCTACAATATTAAAATGCCTCTCTCTCTTGTAGATTCGTGCTCGTCTTTTGTACGTGATGCCGACCAGGAACACTCCATTCCTGACTATGAAGGGTATCTTCGACACCTCATACCCTGACCTTGGCTCGGAACAGCAGCTGAAGGATGGCCAGATCATCGAAGAGGCGCAGGTATGTGTGTGATAAGTATATCTGTTTTCAAATCTAAACACATATATTATTAATTATTATACAATATATACAACGTGGCGCTACAATGGCGACAATAATTTAACACACGGGTAGGGCTAGTGCCCATTAATCATAAAAAAATGTATAGGTTAAAATAATTAGTAAATTGAAAAAAAACAAACTAAATAAAAAAAAAGCGGCCAAATGCGAGTCGAACTCGCCCATGAAGGGTTCCGTAGCAGCAAGTAACATAATATAAAAGTTCTTGTAGTTCGTTGTAACTTTGATCGATGTTTTAATGATAGTGAGTTGATTGAATGAAAGGTAAATTGCGGTTTACGATTTATGACGTATAAAAAAAACTGCTCACTAGATCTCGTTCAAACTAATTATTGGTGGAAGTTTACATGGTAATGTACATCATATATTTTTTTTTAGTTTTATCATTCTCTTATTTTAGAAGTTACGGGCGGGGGGAGGGGGGACATTTTACCACTTTGGAAGTGTCTCTCGCGCAAACTATTCAGTATAAAATTATATTAGAAACCTCAATATCATTTTTGAAGACCTATCCATAGATAACCCATACGTATGGGTACGACGAAAAAAAAATTGAGTTTCAGTTCTAAACATGGGGAACCCCCAAAATTTATTGTTTTTTTTTCTATTTTTGTGTGGAAATCTTAATGCGGTTCACATAATACATCTACTTACCAAGTTTCAACAGCATAGTTCTTATAGTTTCGGAAAAAAGTGGCTGTGACATAGGGACGGACAGGCAGACAGACAGACATGACGAATCCATAAGGGTTCCGTTTTTTGCCATTTGGCTACGGAACCCTAATAAAAATGCTACTAAAATTGGGACCATCCTTGCAAAAAATCATTCATGAAATTACTTACCTAGCTGGCTTATCTTAACTCGGAGCGACAACGCGTCGATTCGCGCGCTGGCAACCGCGCATCGCGTCTTGTACCTACTCGTGATCGGTCCGATTCTTTGACGGCATATTATTAAAGAAACCGAGCGGCGCAAGTGGTACATACAGTGGAGGTGCTTAGTCAAACACTTATCATACATATCACCCTCTCTTGTTACTGTTAGTTATAACTGTCATCACTAATCACTGCCATCACGATCACAAGTTTACACAAGCACTAATAGCACAAATAAATGCGTCCGTATCGCAAGAAATGTAAACGTACCTACTAGATAAGAAAATGAAAACAAATCAAAGCGTATTTATCGCAGTACCATATTCTAATTACTATCCTATTTACACAAAAATAAATAAATAAAACAATAGGTAAGCGTTTTTTTCGCGACGTAATTAGGCACACTAGTGCGAAATAGTGCGTCAAGGACACGGGTTCGGCTAGCACTAGAAAAGCTTAAAAAGAATTTGAGATCGGTTCGGCGGCGGGTGGAAGAGAGAGCGCGCGTCGCCTGCGCCGCTCAAACAAAGGAAATTTCCTTCAATTCGCCTACTCTATGCATTTTTTTCATCCTAATAGTATTGCTTATTCGTTTTAATTTCATTGATGCAAAGTTATGATCCGTGACCCCGGCAAATGAGCGCTGCGCGACAGTTCTTTAAGTACAAGTTGCTCTGAGATGCTATTTTCTAAAAAATTAAATAAATCCGTAAATAATAATAATAATAATTTATTAATATAATTTTTATATTAATAACGTTTAATGGGGAAAAAAAATCATGAAACGAAAATGTGAAAACGTATAAAAATGTGTGTTAAATTAATGGCAGAATGAATTTTGCCACATGAATAGACCATTGCCTAGATTAGGACATAGGACCCTTTTTATCCCGATATTTCCACGGGATCGAGACTTACGCGGGTGAGACCGCAGGACGCAGCTAGTCCGTCTATTAATAGCTACTGTGTGTGCTCTTGTGGCGCGTTTCCAAAATCGGAACTAACGCCGCTATCTTGTTTACCAATACATTTCACGAAACAATTGCACACATGTTTACCAACAGCGCCTCCCTGTCAACGTCAACTGGTTCTTGTACCAGGAAATACCGTTAAGAGGCCGTGCACGAAAAAAACCCTGTTTTGTCAATTTCTTATCTTATTGTGAGAAAGCTTGAAATAATTGAAACATAAGGTCTGTGTGACTATAAAAGTAGTTTTCGAGGCGTAAAACCATTCGTCTCAGTCACAGTACCTGTTAATAGTTTCATAATTTTAGCGCTTTCGAAAATATACCTAATAACGCCTTTGATTGATTGAATGAAGATATAGGAGTAGTATTGTGGTAAAATAACATTTTGATTTTATTTCTAGGGTAGCTGAAGACTAAAGCGTGATTTTTAAATTTCTTGAATGTCAAAAATTTCTAAATAATCGGAAAAAAATATATTACTTAGAGACAGGCTTTCTTTAAAAAAAAAATGTTATTTTTCTGCAATATTTTGTACCATATAAAAAATAAATAAAATAATAAAATTCATTTCATTCAAATAACTAAATCCATACAATTCAAATTCGATCAACATTAAAATTACAACTAAAAATATTAAAATTAAATTTAAATAACCCTCTTAACATAGGTTCTCCACAACGGAGAAGAGACTCTGTCCGCTACAGTCTTCAGTATTCCGTTGCAGCTGTCACGCATTCTGCGGATCAGGGATACCGTTTTCTTGACTGACCCACAGATTTCCAATATAAAAGCTTTGACAATACGCCTTAAACAACGTTACCTTAACTAGTTCAGAGCACCGGTAGAATCTGCGGGCAAAATCAAAATCAAAAGTCATTTATTCAAATTAGGCTGAGAATCAGCACTTTTTGAACGTCAAAAACACATAAGACAGTCCCCCCAAAACGCCCACCCTTCACCACTTCCTAGTGCTTTAGCTGGGAAGAAGAAGTGGCGGAACAAACTCCCCAGCAGCACTGCTGTCTGTTCAGTTAGAAGAACTGGACTCTATACAATATAGTAATAAATAAATTAACATTACGAAACACAAAAATATTAAAATTATTTGCCATATGTCAGCTAGCACACGCCAATATTTAAAACTATACTCAAGCATAAATAAATAATAAAAACAAAAACGCAAACAGAACTTAATACATAATAAAAAGCCTCCTGACATAAAGGGCGTGCCCGCTTACATATGCAATGCTGCATTATGTTTATATGTATATAGCTGTAACTAGTAGCCACAAATGATAAACTAGGACCTTCGAAGTAAAATAAAGAAACATTAATTTCTAATAACAATAACAAAACCATAGTCAGCAAGCATGTTACCTCTGACCGCTAAAGCCCTGCGCTCCCTCTCAATATCCTGATCGTCTTCAAGACCCTCGGTAATTAAATGCCCCAGGTATTTAAATTTCGTGACACGTATTTTGCACAATCCAATTAGACTGATATTATGTGCATATTCAGGGCATCCACGGGCGGCCCTAAAGACCATATATTCAGTTTTCTGGACATTGTATATAAGACCATGTGTACCAACATAGGCCTCACTCACTCTTAACAACTCTCCGAGACCTCTCACCGTCGGCGTCGGGCTCAGCAGCACCATGTCGTCCGTGTAGCTAATGTTGTTGATGCAGACGCCATCTATCGAGCAACCGACACGCTTACTACTGAGCTCGACGATGAGGTCTATTTTACTTGGTTATGGACGCGTGTATTTTAGGTTAGGTTAGATTATATTATGGATATGAAATGTATGCCAAAACACGATTCTGACTGTGAACTTT
This sequence comes from Brachylomia viminalis, assembly GCA_937001585.2. Classification (NCBI taxonomy): domain Eukaryota; kingdom Metazoa; phylum Arthropoda; class Insecta; order Lepidoptera; family Noctuidae; genus Brachylomia; species Brachylomia viminalis. The sequence goes on from OW443307.2 coordinate 24,414,975, forward strand.
CTACGATATGATGGTTCTACTTTAAAAAAAAAAATTAAGGATTTGAATTTTATGTCTAAAGATGATTCTGACTTACAAAATTATGAGTTTTGAATATAATTATGCTATATGAGTGTGTACCAAACGATTTTCAGCGAAATTAACATTATGCTAAGTATTCGCTGTTATGCAAAATAATATTATGACATAAAAAGTTCTGCTTTATAGGGTAGACCCTAATAAAAAACCCGAATTGAGTCAACTTATTTATTTCTTCTGATGAGAAACCTGCAAATAGTAAAAACTTTTACAACGAATACATTGAAGTAGTTACCTTCATGAAATCTTAGTCTTGTACTGAAAACAAAATATTTTTGAATGCAGAAAAAAAACACGGGTTTTATAAAATTATTTATTTGTTCTGAAAAGAAACATGCAAATAGTGGAAAATTATAAAACTAAAATTTTAAGTACACTAGTTTTTATAGTCTAGTAGTGATAAAAACACGGGTTTTATAAAATTATTTATTTGTTCTGTAGAGAAACGCACAAATAGTAAAAACTTATAAAACGAATACTTACATTGAAGTACTTACATGAAATCTTATAGTCTATGACGTTGTCATCCTTCTTAGCCGCTCGCTTGATCAACCGTACAAAATTCATACTCTTTACTCTTTCTCTTTTCTCTCTCTCTTCTTATAGTTTGTGTACTTCTATTCTATTCTGTTCTACTATCAGAGCGGAAAACCTACCTCTAAATTTCGTCTGGTCGACTAAACATTTAAAACGCATATTAATATTTAAAAATTTCTATGAAGAAGCAATAGAAAAGTTTTTCACCGAAATTGGTCTTTGGGTTTAAAACTTCGCCAATTTGACAATAACAAGTAACGCATACGAACTGTAAAATGCGTGCAACAACCACTTATAAGCGGATTTTGAATTCCTACTCTTAAGTATTAAAAAATGCAAAAATAATCTTAAATAACATCAATATTCTAACAATAAGAACTATATGAAAGGTGTCTCTAGAACGCTCACAATATCTTCCGTGTGCTACTTTACTGGATGACGGAGATAAATTAATCAGATTTTAACCAGGAAATCTGTCTTAGTTCCCTCATCGTCAGCTGCCTTGTTCTCAGCTGCTCGAAACCTGTCCTTATCTCTCCCGGAGAAACCCTCAACTTTATCGATAACATTAGACTTTATATTACGTCAGGGTCGGACGATTAACTCTCGCTTCATCTCCGGCATATTCGATGGTTGAACCGGCTAGGTGTAATGGTCGTCAATAGCCGGTCGTTTCTAGGGATTCTTACCCTCAATCTCGGTCCGAACGAGTTCGCTGCCAGAACCGAGGCCACCGGGAACAAGAGGCCGTGTTCTTGGCTCTGTTACTCGGCATGTCAGTGTCTTCGTCTGTAAAGTCTACCGCTTCAATGTCACTGCTGGTCGATGGTCTGGAGAAGTGATGATCTCTTGGCAGCTCCCGGGTGTAGCGCTCGGAGGATGTCCCGCCAATTGATACTCCCGCCTCGTTCAAACCTAAGTTTTTATACAATGCCTCAATATTCAATATTATTTGCGACTTAATTTCATTCTTTCTTTGATGTTTAGCTTCAATTTCTTTTTTCTTTTCTTCCTCCAGTTGTCGCAGAGCTTCAATATCCTTTTCAAATTCTTCTTCACTTATTGCTAACGAGTTTTGCAATGCTTCAATATTCTTTTCGATGTTGTCTCTCTTAACGGACTTAATTTCATTCATCCTTTGAATTTCAGCTTGAATTTCTCTCGTATGTTTTGCCTCGTGTTCTCGCATACTTTCAAGGCTCTTTTCAAATTCTTTTTCGTTTGTAGCTAACGTGGTTTGCATTGCCTCAATATTCTTTTCCATGTTAAGTCGATTTTGGGCCTTCATTTCATTCATGCATTGAATTTTAGCTTCAATTGAACTTTTTTTTTCCGCTTCATGTTGTTGCATGGTCTTAATACTCTTTTCAAACTCGTGTTCGTTTGTCGCTAACAGGGTTTGCAACGCTTCAATACTCTTCTCAGTACTATCTTTCATCTGAGCTTCAATATCTTTCATGTTTTGGATTTGTGCGTCAAGTTCACTTGTCTTCTTAGCTTTGTGCCGTTGCAGTGCCTCAATATTTGTCTCCAAATTAGTGTTTGCCTGGGCTGCAGTTACCTCGAGTTTTTTAATATCAGCTTCAATTTTGCTTTTGTGCTCAGCTTCATATTGTTGCATAGCTTGAATGGTTTTGTCCAGTAGGTCTTTTCTAATAGCAAATGTTTTTTTCTGTTCCTCAATGTTTTTGTCAATATTGTGTTTCACCTCGTCCTTCTGTTGCTGTAATGCTATAATATTCTTTTCAGTACGGTCTGTCACTTCAGATTCAATTTCTTTCATGTTTTGGATTTGTGCATCAAATTCATTTTTTTTTACGGCCACATATTGTTGCATTGCCTGAATATTTTTCTCGAATTCAGCTTTATAGATAACAAACTGGTTTTGCAATATTTCGACTGTCTTCTCAATATTTGCTTTTTTCTGAGCTTCAATTTCTTTCATTTTTTGAATAGCAAGTTCAATTTCATTTTTTTTTTCAGTTTCGAATTGTTGCATTGTCTCAATATTCTTTTCTAACTCAGCTTTATTGATAGCAAGCGTGTTTTCCAAGACTGCGATATTCTTCGCAACGTCGTATTTCTTTTGTTCCTCAATTTCTTTTATGCTTTGAAGTTGAGATTCAATTTCAGTTGTCTTCCCGGCTTCATACTGTTCCATAGTGTCAACATTCTTCTGTAATTGATCTGTATCCATTGCTAAAGAGTTTGGCATTGCCTCCAAATAGTTCTCTTTTTGATCTTGATTCATAACCAAGGTGTTTTGTAATACTTCAACATTCTTCCCGATATTGTTTTTCATCTGAGCCTCAATTTCTTTCATTCTTTGAATTTCAGCTTGAATTTCACTTTTTTTCTCAGCTTCGTATTGTTTGATTTTCTGAATATTCTTCATGAATTCGAGTTTATTCGTAGCTAACGTGGTTTTTAATGATTCAATATTATTTTCCATAGCTTCTTTCGTCTGAGTTTCAATATGTTTCATATTTTGAATTTCAGCTTCAATTTCGCTTTTCTTGTTAATTTCATGTTGCTGCATTAACTTAATGTTCTCTTCCATTTCCTTTTTAATGTCAACTATCTTATTTGTCAATGCTTTAATATTAACATCCATGGCTTTTTTCTTATTAGTCTGAATTTCCTTCATCTTTACAATAACTTTTTCAATTTTAACTTTTTTCTCGGCCATGGTATTTTCCATTGCTTGCATGTTTTTCTTAAATGCGTCTTTAGTCATTTCATAATTTTCTTGCAATGCTTCAATATCATCAACTATATTGATTTTCACCTGGTCCTTCTTTTCGTTGATGCATTTAATTTTAGCTTTAATTTCATTTTTTTTCTCAGCCCTATATTTTTCCATTGCCTCAATATATTCCTCATGTTCGGCTTTTTTTTCAACTAAGTTGTTCTGCAATACTTCTAGTGTTTTCTCAATTTTGGTTTTCACTAGGGCCTCTGATTCTTGCATCTTTTTAATTTTATCTTCAAATTCTTTGTGCTTCTCAGCTTCACGTTGTTGCATTGCCTCAATATTCTGCTCTATAATTAGTGTCTGCTGCGCCTCGTATTGTTGCATACTAACAATTCTGTCTTCGGATTCATCTTCACCCGACTCCAACTGGTTTTTCATGTCTTTAATATTCTTTTCCATGTCCATTATTTTCCGAGCCTCATTTTCATTCATGGTCTGGATTTCCTTTTTCATTTCATTTTTCATCGCAGTTTCTTTTCGTTGCATTTCCTCAATATTTCTTTCTATTTGATCTTTATTGATAGCTAACGAGTTTCGCCAGGCTTTAAGATTCTCCTCCAGATTGATTTTTGCCTGGTTCTCTCTTTCTTTCAATGTTTGTATCTCAGCTTCAATTTGAATCTGTTTCTCAGATTCGAACTGTTGGATAACTAGAATATTGTTCTCAAATTCTTCTTTACTCTTAGCTAATGTGTTTTGCATCATCTCAACATTTTTCGCCATATTGACTTCCTGCTGGGCCTCTTCTTCTTCCAAATGTTTGATTTCAGCGTCAATAGCTCTTATTCTCTCAGCCAGGTGTAGTTTTATGGCTTGAATCTTCTTCTCGGATTCTTCCTTTGCCATATTTAAGGTTTTTAACCTTTTTTCAATGTCCTTTTCCATTTTTCTTTTCTCCACCGCCTCAGAATCTTTCATTTTTTGGATTTTCCTATCAAAATCAGTTATCTTCTCATGTTCTGTTTTCTTCATTACCTGAAAGGTCTTTTCCATTTTAGCGACCTCTGTGCGCTTTGCGGCGATGTTACTATCTGTCTTCTCTTTTATTTTCAACTCGACATCCTTTAACTTTTTAATTACCGCGTCAATTCTGGCTATTGTGACAGCCTCTTCTTCTTTCTTTTTTTTAATATCCTTCTCAAATTGGTCTTTTTTGATGGCTAATGTATTTTTCTTTGCGTCTATATTCTTTTGAATATTGTTATTCTCCTTAGCCTCTGCGTCTTTTATATTTTGAATTTCGCGGTTAATTCTATCTTTTTCCTCACGCTCGTGTTGTTTCAAAGCTTGAATATGCTCATTAATTTCTTCTTTAGTCTTATTCAACGTGTTTTCCATTTCCTCAATACTTTTCTCCATCTTAGTTTTCGTCCGCGCTTCCTTTTTTCTCCATATTTTGGTTTCACGGTCTATTGTAACTTTCATGGCAGCTACCTTATCATTTATTTCTTTAATGTTATTTTTAATTTTCTCAATTTCCCTTGATGTCGCTGCCATCCTCTCTTTATCATTCTTGTCTAGTTCAATGTTTTTTTTCTCCATAGATGCCAAAGCATTTTCTAATATATTCTTATCTTTTTCAATCCTATCCAATATTTTTTTAACTCTTTCCATCGACATCTCGGTTTGTAACTCTTTCTTCGTTTCCTGGTATTTGGATTTGTCTTTGTTTGCTTTTTTTTTCAAAGCTTCTATTTTAGGACTGTGTTTTGGTTTATACTCCCTTTTCTTAACTGGTGTTTTCTTGACCTGAGAACAAACAAAAATCCTTTGTTAGGTAAATAGTACGAATAATATGATTTAAAAAGAGAGAAAAATATTTTATTGGTGTTCGCGCAGGAAATACAACACGTTTACAACACACAAACGACATAACACATTTCACTTGTTAACATGTCTGCGGTTTCACAGCAACGGAATGATATGCTGGTCCATACATTTTGATTGCGTTAGTATTGCACTTTTGTATGGAAGATCAGATTTAAAAAAATATATATCGAAGAGTTGGTCTAAAAGTAAAAATTGTTCATGAGTAGGTACTGCACTACCTTAAAGAATATTCGTTAATGACCTGCCATAATCTATATTAATCTGGGCGATTGACGGGAGCGAGCTAGTGACAGATTATGTAATGTTCATAGGTTCTGAAGATCACAGGCCGGTCGATACACTTCCGGCTGGGTGGGGGGTGTTTCGGCACCATGAGCCTGAAGCGAATCCAAGTGGACGAAGACCTCACTGATGAGGAGGTGGTCGCCAAGTCTTACCCTATAGGTAAGTTAGAAGTAACGCTAATGTCTGGGCCACGAGAATACCGCTTATCCGTAGCCCAGGAAACCCTCGCTTAGGGAGTGATTTCGCTACACGCGTATAGAAAGGTTATTTTCACTTAAACAAATATCAGCTTTAACTTAACGAAAATGAAGTATATTTTGTTATAACGCACGAACCATATACATTAGATAAATGCATCTTAAATGAATCGATCTGTCAGTGAAAAAGCGTCATAACAAATATTGCAAAACGATCGGTTTTATTGATCGCAAATAAATTATTTGTGTATAACGTGATCGTGGCCACGAAAAAAGAGTTGTAAGTGGGCTATTGACTTCCGGGTATTCGTGCTTGGTCACGAAACAGGCGGTTGCAACATTGCACTCGATTAGGGCTGCTGCCGACCTGAACATTTTTCCCGTTTCAGCGACGAATAGAAACGAAGATTCTATAAATTACTAAGAACATCTAAGGATCTCAAACGTATTTGACTAGAGCGTAATTGAGTGACATACATACTATGGCAATCGATGGCAATGGCACAGTTCAGCAACGTGGCTGAACTGTCAAAATGAAAGGCATTGCCATCGATTGTCATCGCATGTGTGTCACGCAATTACCCCGCTGGTGTTAGTATCGCCAATAAAGTTCCCTCTGCTGGATGACAGGCCTCCTCTCTGTGAGAGCGTGTGGGCCATATTCCACCATGCTGGCCAAGTGCGGGTTGATGGATGTCTTCGAATTGTTGGTTCGCCAATGACATAACATAATCGTGTACAGGGAGCAGTCACAAAGTGCGCGTGCTGTGTTACAACTTGTCTGACTACGTGTACTCCGTGACGGACCAGCCCGAAGTGGTCTCCGAGAAGTACTTTAACATGGAACAGCTCAAGTGTGGCGATCTAGTCGACGCTACTGTCAAGAACGTTGCAGATAACCATGTGGTACTCAGCGTGGGGAGGGTTTCAGGTGACACCATTATTATTATTATTTTATTTTTAATTTTCTTACACATTAAATCCATTCTGAATATTTCTTTAAAAAAAGATGTAATTATACAATAAATCGTAGCCCACCAGTACCGGGATCACAGTCCACTTATTTGTTGAACTTTTGTACAGGACCCGTTACGTACAAAAAACGCAGGCATTTTACCTGCTCACTGAGCGATTAAATGTTCGTTTCGATGGCGCGGCCACGGCGAAATAGAAAAAAAATATAAACAGAGCAATAGTTTTGTAAAAAAAAATTAAAAGCGGATTCCCAAAACCATACATTTGTGAAAGTTATGGTTAAAAAGTTATAAGGGTTTGGACGTGGCCGCGCCATTGAAACGCTGAGAACCGCGCGGCCACGGATATCTTTAAAACTAAGCGTTACAGAGGCCTGAAATTTAGGTAAATAACAGACGGAATTTGTGGCCGATTAATTAAATTCCAGCCCATTCCAAAGTAGTACTAAGTAGCTAGTAAAGTACCTATTACGATTCTACAATAAAACAATTACACATATTTAATTCTTATGTTGTTATTTTAAGGGTGTGAGCCTAGGGATCTGTCATACAGGTCCTGAACCCAGTATAGACTCCACTCACAAAGGTTTGAACCTGTAACTGTAACCTAGATACTATGTACCTTTTTGAGATAAATAAATTATATATAATTTTTATTATTATTATATATTTATTACGAAACAGTCGCCTAGTACTTTAGAACGCAACTGTACCCGTGTGCAGACACATCCCCTCCACTGTCGCTCAGCGTACTTTTTACGTGACGACAATTATTATGGATCACCAGATTTTTTTGTATATTCTCATACATGTTTATTTCGATATTTATAATGTTTATAGATTATAATGCCCCGTATTCATTGGGAAACAGTAGCTGAGCAACAGTGTTCCAGCAATATTTGATGTAGCAGGTTACAATGTTTCGAAACAGTTTCGAATCCAACGTGCCCTTTTATAATTTCTAATTCTAACATAGCTATATTACCAAGGACATACACGACGGCATCACGATAACACAGGAAAGTAAAATGTATGGAAATACATGAAGACGCTTTTAAATTTCCGTCCACGCTAATGTTATAACGTGCACGTGTTTCCATACTTGTTATGGACGGTCTAGTTAGAAATTATAAAAGCGCACTATGAATGCGATATAAGACCATTTTGTTTATTTTTAAAAGCCGGTCGATAAGATATAGAAATAGGTCGAAAGTTTAGTTGAACCTGTTGTTGACATTTTATTTTATCTTTGTAGGTTACGTATCGCAAGCACACCTGTTCGATTCTGGGATCCTGGTCGACAGTAAAAAGACTACGACTTCGAAATCGCCAAAGAAAAAGTATCGGGTAAGTGAGCATCTCGATATTAGTGTCTCTGTCTGTTCGGTATATACGGGATATTTTTGGTCAAAATCGGAGAAAACTTTTGGTTTTCATAGTTTTTGCGGGAAATACTATGACATACAAACTTATTTTTGCGGTCGATAAAATCAACAGTGTACATGCGCAAATATTCATCCCAACAATGAAACACGCACTGTTCCGGTTTTTTAGATCCAAGTAGTATTTTTTTAAAGTTTATTTTAAAAATAATGAACAACTGAATTAACTCACGATACTTTTAGTCTTAACATAGTCATTACGACTAAGGTGAAATGTCAGTAGATAATTAAAATTGACGGATTTCACGTGTAAGCGTCGGCGTCGTTCATTGCAATTTAAACCTTGTGTCAATTAATGTAAAGTCACAATATTACGCTCGTGATTTACAACAAGTATACATTATAAAAGTGATTTTAATCTGTCTACATAACATTACGCCCGTTGTCCCGGAAAATATAGACAGAGCTGGTTTTACGCCCTTATTCTGCCAGCTATGTTATGTCCGGGTACAAAGATAGACAGAGCTGTTCGTACACCCTTATTCTGCCAGCTATGTTATGTCCGGGTACAAAGATAGACAGAGCTGTTCGTACACCCTTATTCTGCCAGCTATGTTATGTCCGGGTACAAAGATAGACAGAGCTGTTCGTACACCCTTATTCTGCCAGCTATGTTATGTCCGGGTACAAAGGCAGACTCCGGCTGTTAAAGAGTTATTTTTATTTTTATTGTAAAATACATTTATCTTCTTTTAGGTAAGAGTACTTTATTTCATATACATTAAAATGCTTATATACAATACAAACTATTTACACTAGGTACTTGCTAAATTAAATGACTAACTAACTATCTATACAAATAAATACAAAACAAAAGGACACCTAAGAGTCGACATATGTGTCACCTGGAAACGTGCACAGAACATTGGAAGCATGTTGTCACGTTAATTGGCAATGCTAAAGCTTTATTATTTTTCGTACAGTAATATAAATACAGCCGTATCATTGAAGAATTGTCACTTATTATCACTGTCTTTGAAGTAGCTTTTGCGTATAATGTTATTTATAATATTTCCGTCAGTATTTAAAGATTCGTTTATATTGTAACAAAGATCGCTGAGAGTGCTAAATGATTCTGTGAAACAATCCTTATCAATATGCTTTGCACTTTGACCCAGTTACTTCACTGTCTTAAGTTATCGTTCCTGAGTTTGAAAGAAGTCTTTATTTTAAATAAACTTTATTGTGTGTATGTTTATGTATGCAATCGGCTCGCTCCCTACAACATGGGACCGACCACATAACTGGCGAAATGTTGTTGTACATTAAGCATCAAAATAATAGGGTCGTACAAACTGTCTTAACGGATTAAAAAAAAACAAGTAATTTCAACTTTATCTTAATGATACAAGGGGTGTTTTAGAATGAACATATTACAAGACAACTGATATTCTGACAAGGATTTTATCTAATTGAGGAGTTACATGTTCTTACATAGGACATGAACGTAACTGGCGACCTGAGGGTGTGGGTACTATACACGGTGGCATTTGAATCACAGTTTTGCTAGAACAAACGTTGTTTAGACCATGGTCTACTACCATTCTAATATGTAATTAAAACAATCTAATCTAGGAGTTCTCACATTAGTCTTATGTTTCTCAAACGTGTAATAATGTTTGAAACATTAACCGTAACACCAAAGTACTCATCACGGTAGCGATATTGCATTCAAGACGCGAGCGCAGCCGCAGTGTCTGTGTTGTAGGGCGTAACGATAATCCCGACATTTTTAACATTGCCTTTTTTGTGTTTTTTTCGAAAACCAATGACGTTTTTTTTCTATTGGTTGCTATAGAATGGTTGTAGACCATGGTCTGAACATCGTTTGTTCTAGCAAAACTGTGATTCAAATGTCACCGTGTATACATTATACCTCTGCCTAATACTTCGGGGTATACAGGCGTGATGTTATGTAGACATTATAAAATCACTCTTATAACCTAGAGTTGTTGCAAATCACGAGCGTAATATTGTGACTTTATATTAATTGAAATAAACGACGTGACGCTTATCATGAAATGCATCAACTTTAATTATCTACTGACATTATTGAAATTTCCTTAGTTATTCATATAATTTGAAACACACGGCAGTCAGATTGTCCTTATTTTTTTTCTGTAATTTCCTGTTGTTCCGGTGTTTCCTTATTGAGTCATTTAGAAGTTAGATTTATTGTGGTTAATTATTTTTTAACAATTATTTATATTTGAGGATACACCGAATGTCAGGCAGGTACAACGAATAAAAACAAACAACTTTAGATATCCAAATAAATGGTGCTTGTTCACCTTGGTGATTGTTCACCTTGGTGCTTGTTCAGTGGTCGTGGGTTCGGTTCCTAGGTCGGATAGTGTTATTGGGTCTTTCATTTGGTATACCGCCGTTTGCCCGAATTTTATTTGCCCTAATATCATTTGCCATAATAGTCAACAGCCATAATATTACATGACGTAATATTCATTTTCCCTACTCTTATTTGCTATATTAGTCACGTGCTAGAAGCTTTGTTTCCCATGAAGTCACTTATCATAACATCATTTTGTCATAATCATTGTAAGCCCTAATTATCACGTGCCCTAATTATCACATGCCCTAATTATCACATGCCCTAATTATCACATGCCCTAATTATCACATGCCATAATTATCATATGCCATAACATCATTTGACATCGACATTGGGTGTGTAACGGTTGTTATATTAGGAGAAACTGGATGCAATCGGGACTTTAAGGCACCCCGACTCGGATAGGTTAGGTTAGAAGGGGATGGCGGGGTCGTTTGAGCGAGCGAAGCGAGCGAATAGACCCCGCCATCCCCTTCGTGGTTATTTTTGTATAAACCACCCAGAAGTAGGAGCCCCGCGTAGCGGGGCTCCGTCGACCAAGCCCACCCTCGACCATGCATAGAATATTTTAAGGTTTTGGTTAGGTGCCATTTCAGTTAGGTTAGAACTGTGACCATTAATCATGTGTAATGATTATTATGGCGTTTAAATATTTGTCTAATAATTATTATGGCATTTAAATATTATGTCTAATAATCATTATGGTGTTTAAATATTATGTCTAATCATTATTATGGCAATTAAAAATATGAAAAACAATACGTATGGCACTCGTATCTTATGGTATCTAAGTTTCGCCCAATTAAAAGTACTTATGTCAATGTCTTTTAGGGCAAACAAAACATTCGGGCAAATGAAATTCGGGAATATGATGATTATGGTATATAATCTTCGGGTAAACAATAGACAACCCTCTCATTTGGGAATTGCTCAGTAACCGCCCGAACTCTGGATTTGAGACCGATTAATTGCAACAACTTAAATGGCAAATTATAGGTGTGCTCAACACTTCTGTTTACCCCTTTAAGGAAAGCTGGTGCAATCGTGCATTGTGTTTACTTAATGATTTATTTATTTAATCTTTTCGCACATAAGGTACAAAGGTGGACTAATTATCTGTGCTTTTGTGTTTTAAGTTATTTTTTGCACTAAATAAATGCTTTATTTAGCTTTCTCAACATCTTCAGCCTAGCCTTATTCCAGTTATGTTGGGGTTGGCTTCCAGTCTAACCAGACGCAACAGAATACCAGTATTTTACATGAAGCGACTGCCTATCTGACCTCCACAGCCTGGGCTCACCCAAGACAAGGATAGAATAGAATAGTAACTGTGTGTGTGTGTGTGTGCTGGTTAACTATCAGAGGGTCGATTCCCGTATTTTTGAGAACGTTCGCATTTAATCAAAGTCTCAATCTGTCAAAAATACTTGTAATTTCCCAACATTTTTGACAAGTTTTTGACATTGATTGTAGCTGGGATGAGATAGCGACTAGATTTTGAACGTTCCAGAATTGGCCTTATGATCTATATTTTACTGATTGTACGTCGTTGTACCAGGTGGGCCAGTCGGTGAAGGCCCGTGTGCTGTTCGTGGACCCCAGCAGGCATACCCTATTCCTGACGTTGAAGCCATCGCTCCTAACCCCGGAGCTGCAAGTCCTGGACAGCTACGAACACGCTGTCATCGGGAAGGCTTATACTGGAGTTATTAAGGTACAGTGGTACATTCTACATACTTCATCTGCCTACCATTTCCAACTATTGGGGTTGGCTTCCAGTCCAACCAAATTCTGCTGAATACCTGTAATTTACATGGAGCGACTGCCTATCTGACCTCGGCAACCCAGTTACTGGGTAACACGATACCCCTTGTTACGACTGGTTATCAGAAGTTTGGGATTCACTAATTCAGCTGTCCTTATTACTAGCCCATCTCAAATTACCACCTTTGAGAGTATATACTCACAATTTTAAAAGAGCGGGTTTCCTAATCTGGTTGTTTTATTTCAGACCATAAAGGACTACATATTAGTCTCATTTTTCAACAACGTGATAGCGTATATTCCGCGACAGTTTATCAGCAAAGAGCCCCTTGAGAACATCGCACAGGCTTTCCACATCGGACAGATTGTAAGTACAAACGGTCCATGACAAGATTCTAAGTCAGGCCAAATTTAGACCTTACTTAAAACCTTGTCATATTTATAACAAAAAATGAAGTAAATCACAACTAAAATAAAGTTGAAAATAGCGTGCAAGAGTGTGTGAGTGTGTTTGCGTATGCTATTTTCAACTCTATTTCACTTACAGTTAAGTTCATTGCCAAACGAATTGGTATTTTCAGGTAAATTGTACGATATTGCGAGTGAATGCGGATGATAAGAAGATGTCGGGCAGTCTGACAACGCAACCATTCACGCCGACTGTGAGTACATATACTTATATACCCAAGAGTATATAATCTAAATGTATTGCCACTTAATGAACTATCGACTTTGGCATCATTATAAGTCCTTAGGTTACAATGGAATTTGAACTTTGTCATGTATGACTTTGAGCTTGTGTTCTCAAAACGTGTTATTTGCCTGAGATGTATACTACTAGATCTCTTTTTATTAAAAAGCTATCTTATTTTCAACTTTTTGGTCTGTATCGAGAGTGGATGTAAACGAGAAACTCGGTAGACATACGAAAAAAAAACAACACAACTATGCTGTCTACGAACATTTTAATTTTTTTTTTGGCTATGAATTTGTATATAGTTTAATAACGTAATGTAACGTTTTTACACAGATTAAAAAAGAAAAGCCCAACAAACGCAAGTCAACACAGGACGACGAAGTGCCGCATACACAAACTAAAACAGAGAAGAAGAAAAAGCATTTAAAAGAAGAACCAGTAGAAGAATCCGACACAGAAGTTAAAGATGAACATGACAGTACAAGGAAAAAGAAGAAAATAAAAGTTAAACAAATGGACGAAGTTCCAGAAGAGCTAGTTAGCAAAAAAGATGAAAAGAAGAAAACAAAACTAAAAACAGAAGAAGACGATACACCAGTGAAAGAAAAAAGAAACAAAAGGAAACAGAAAGAAAGAAAAAAATCAAAATCAGAAGAAAGTGATGCTATAGTGGCAGACATTGACTTAGAAACAATACTCGATCCACAAGACGCAGTGATAATAGACATGAGCGAATGCACAACGCCGAAACATTACAAGAAAAAAGTCATGACCCTACTAAAATCCATGAACAATAGATCAAAACGCATAGCTAAGATAGACAGAAAAATTGCCAAGTTAGAAGAAAAAGGTTTAAACTCAAAGACGAAACTGTTCCATACGGCGATGCAGACTGACAGAATTATAGTGAAAGAAAGGATTGCTAGAATGATGCAAGCCTTAGGTGTTGCGCAGGCGAAGTTAAACGAGTTTGGGGAAGAGTTTAACCAAGAGTTTAAAAAGGAAAAGAAGACAGCAGAAGAAAAAAGGAGAGATAAATTAGAAGTAAAGGTCGTGGAGAGTTTAGAGCCGGCTTTGGAAGCGCCCAGTGTTCAGGAGTTCTGGTCTGCAGGAGTTGAAAGTCTGACGAAGAATGTGCAAGAGGAGGAGGACAGTAGCAGTGATGAGGAGGTCAGTGTACTCTTGATTATGTTCTTTGGTCTAGTGGTTGTAAGTGTGACTGCTGTACTTGATGTCATGGGTTCGATTCCCAGTATCACTTTATGCGTAAAATTGACTTGCTTTATGAGTCTATGTAAGCCCCAGGTAGTAAATTGACTGATAAAGGACAAAGTAACTTGTATTAAAAAACACGAGACCAAATTTCATGTTTCCGTCAAAAAAAAAATGCTGTTGTGCATTTTTATATGGTCAGTAATGTCAGTAGGCCATCTTTGTATGAAACAGCAGATCTTTTTGGAACGAAGTCCTTTCTTGCACGCTATACTCTGCACTCTCGGCGTATCAGTGCTAGCCCAAAAAACTATAACATTGTTTGTTGTTTGTTTTTTTTTCAATTAGCTACTCTCAAACGTTATTAATTTATTTAATTGTGCCTACTTATAATATTTTTATTTAGTTATTCTCCAACGTTGTTAATTTGGCTCCAAAAAATTGGCTATCTAACGCAAAAAGAATCCAACTGGTAGTTCTAGAACTTAGCGTTACAACTAACAAAAACATTCTTCGGCTTTAGTATATTATATACTAGCTGCGTCCCGCGGTGTCACCCACATAAGTCTCGATCCCGTGGGAATATCGGGATATAAAGTATTCTATGTCCTTACCGAGGTCGTGGTCTACCCATGTGCCAAAATTTCATTGTGTTTCATTTCATTTAATACCAATTTAAACAGTGGAACTTCATGGCAACAGGGCGTCCACTCTACACGTCTCGACCATTTTATCGTTATTTCGGATCTAGGTTTTGCTAACTTCCTATTCATGAGCCCTATAGGGCTCTAAAGGGTGATATATCACCCTTTATCCTACAATACTATTTTAGAGGAATGAGGTACAGGGTGTAAAGTGCACTTATTCTCTATATAAAAGGGGGGATCCTCTAACCAGACAGGTGTTGTGTATGGGCGTTTTAAAAAAGCTAGTTGTGCGGTAAACTCTGCTTGCGCGATGCAGGATTTTGCGTGACGTATGTCCCGTAGTTCGCATGTCGCGTTGTAGATGCCACTGTTGTTAATCGTTAAATAATGTAAGTATCTAATTGACATATCAACTCAACAGGACCAAGACCAGCCAAAGAAGAAACGCAAGAAGTTATCTGTGGCCGAGAAGCTAGCCAAAGTGCGGGAAGAAGAGGAGCGAGTGAGGGAGATGGAGCGACGTGCGACAGAGAGCGAGAACCAGCCGCGGTCCAGCGAGCAGTTCGAACGGGCCTTGCTGGCCAACCCTAACTCCAGCCAGCTCTGGATCGCTTACATGGCGTTCTACCTTCAGGTAAATACTTTATACTTTCATCCAGGTTTCTAAAATAAAGTTGAGGTTTTTAGTACTTGGCTGGCACAGTCAGCAACGATAATCGATGAACACTTCATTTGTTTAAACCATGATTATTGAACACAATTAAATAGTATGTAAGTAAGAAAGAAAGAAAGAAAATACGTTTATTGGCATTACAGCAAAATAAATACACCTTAATACTATAAAAACAGAATACAAAAATTATAATGCCAAACGGGCCTCAGCTCAGCATAATGTCAGATGACAACACAAGGTGTACCACCTGACGCTGATTTTCAGCTGCAACCCACTAAGTATTATTTATTATTATGACAATAGGATTACTTTCATGACTTTCTGAAAAGTAGTGTATTGGTAAATGTTGTACTAGTTTAAATATGATTTCATGTAAATCTAAAACCGTAGCAGCTGGATGAGAGTGGTTGGGGATTGAGTTGAATAACACCTGGAGAGGCATCATCCAATAGAGAATTGAACCTCTGATGACATCTGAAACTAATTATAATGTTTGTGTCTTCATCAGAGCAATGGTGGCCCAGTGGTGATGGCCCTTACATGGCTGACTTACGTGTCGTAGGTCGTGGTTTCGAACCTAGGCAGGCACTTTACTTTAAGCAATTTATTTCATCACCACAGCTCACAAAAGGGTGAATAATAATAATAACGTTTATTGTGTCCAAAAGTTATACACAAACAATATTGGGTTTGGAGTCTTCATTTAAGCAGATAATGCCTGTATTCAAAGACTCCGCTCCTTCACAACAGTAGGTACTTACTTTAAACACAATAAAAACAGTACATGATAAAATAAAACAAAATATAATTACTTATGTGAACATGTTCGTGCGTGTGCATGAGTTGGTTGAGTTGATGAGTGTGTAGTTGTATTGTATGTGTAGGTATGTGTATAGGAGTGTGAATGTACGTGTAGGTATGGGAGAGGTCTCTGAGTGTGTGTGTGGGTGTGAAGATGTCATAGCGTATGTCCTAGATCCAAAATTCGAAGACGTATGACATCCACCAACCCGCACTTACCCAGTGCTGGATTACGGCTCGTTCCCTCTCACAGAGAGGAGGCCTGTGTCCCAGCAGTGGGAACATTACAGGCGTATTGTGCTAGGCTATATATACTATCTGTCATAATAACATCTATTTAATATCTTACTTTATTGTCGTCGGGCAGGCTACCGAGGTTGAAAAAGCGCGCAAGATGGGGAGGAAGGCCTTGGCGACGATAAGTTTCCGCGAGCCACTCGAGAAATTCAACGTTGGGATCGCCATGCTCAGCATCGAGTGCCGCTTCGGCACGAAGGTCAGTCATCTGGAAATAACCAAAATATTTATATTACAACACTATTTACATAACTTGATAACATCACAAAGCTGTCGAGATGGCGCAGTGGTTAAGGCTTCGCCTCTCATGACTGCAATTCATATCAGATCAACTTTCTGAGTTTATCTTGGACATGAGTGACATCGGTGAAGGAAAACATCGACTTACAGTCAATATAATTATATCGACTTGAGCGCGCGTGGTGATCAATGCTCGTGCCTTCTGTGTATGAGAAGAGGCGTCTGCCCTGCAGAGGGACAGTGACAGACTGGTATTAATATAATTATCATAACATCACGTCTGCTAGCTCCCGAAGGGCCAGACAGAGGTGTACCTAGTGTATGACTTTTTCATATTCGGAACCTTCTTCGATCATTTTATTATGGACAAGTAAAGGAAGAGATCGTTTGGAAACCTGCACCCTGATTGCGTAACACACTTCCAATCACAATTCGAAAGATTTTGAAAGAAATTCCTAATCCATTGCTTCATACGTTTGAAACATCCTTCGCTGAATAGCGTAAATAACGCAATGAATGTTGTTGAACTGTCAAACTTGACGGCATTGTCATTGTAAGTGTGTTATTCCCTGCTGGACATGAAATATAGGTGTTCAATCGTCACAAACTATGAAACATGAGACGTTATACGTGACTTATCGGTTGAGCCACTTAAGGTGAAACTAGTCGACATTTTTTCTATACAAATTTTGGGGGGGGGTATTACTCCACTGTTTGACATTCTGCATCCTAAGTTAAACATGATATCGTTTTGTTTTGTGTCTGCGGAAACGGAATGGTAAAATAAAAAGCCATTAAAAAGTTATGGGCCAACAAAGATTCGTTCTTCTTCCTAATTTTAACGCAACTTTGGGCCTAAATAAGTAATAAAAGAAGTGCAAAAAAAAAGCTCCAAAACATAGTCCGCACCGATAAAGCGCAATTACCGAAGATTTCAGTGAACTTTATTTGTAATTGATTAATGCAGTTGTTTTATCATAAAACTCGAATTTCCTGGGGTCTTTTCGTAATTTTTTATTCACTCGTTTGACTATGAATATCGTGTATTTCACTCGATAATGTTCCTATCGCGCGGTGCGGAGGGAAGACGCTCACGAAAACTAATGCCACACGCTCACGTTTCGTACTTTCGAGATTTTTCAACTGCTGCGACCTATGTCGTTCGTATGTTGGTAGATTATACTCCCTTTTTTTCTTTTTTTTTATCGTCAAATAACTTCTCCCGCTCTGGGCGGAGCGGCAGGGCGTTGTCAGACTCTTACTGACTAAAACCAACCCGTGTTCCTTCAGTTACCTGTGCCAGAGACTATACTCCCTGCGCTTTACGTTATTATCATTCGTACGTAAACACTACATTGACCCCTGGCTTGAACTTTGGATTTCGATACTATACTACCTACTTTATCTGTTCCGTATCTGTTTGACTTCGCGCTGAATTTATAATAATTGAATAAGCAACTGTCAACCCTTGTAGCAATCAATCGTTAGGTACTCGCTCTACGTTACGTACGAGTTCCATACCTACCTACATACCTATTACCTTTGGTGTGCGCTCGCGACACCGTACGTTCATCACACGCTCTCGGTTTATCATAAATTAATTTTTAATCCATTTAAACAACCTGAACTAATATTTACACAATTTAAAAAGCTAAGTCTTAAAATAATAATATGTACAAGTATACATATAAAAAAAAAAAACAAAAGTCATCGACAAATTCATTGCTATCAACAGGAAAAGTGCCCAAAAGGCTGGCAGCCACGTTGTATGGCAATGCTGATTCTTTGGCAAAAAAATAGGCCACGGGAAGAGTCGACCAACCGCTTGGCGATGTCTCGAAAAACTAAGTGGGTACTCGGTCTCGTACTCGGTTTATCATTGACTTTTATCAGATGATTTTTTAGTCATGGCACATACTTTAGGAGATGAAGGTACTCATAAATACGAACAACTTTTATTATGGGACCTATCCTGAAATATGAAAAATAAAGTCAGCTGATCCCACATATTTTGATGTAGTTTACTAGGGATCAGCAGATTTTTTTTTATGTTTTCAGGGTTGGCCTCGTAGTAAAAGTTGTTTGTATTGATGGGTACTTTCATCACGTAAAGCACAAAGTAGGTACGGAACTGTGGCAGCGGCGGGTATTTTGCACGTAAAGTATGTCCCATGACACATATCATGACTAAAAAATCACGCTGTATACAGGGTCAAATTAAATTAGCTAGCGAAACTCCGCAGACGTGATTGGAATCGATATCAAAACTATCGATATAAAAAAAAAAAAGATTTGATTATTTCTTTTGGGGTCAACGGCCGCTGGTAGTATTGTTACTACATGAAGCATGAGTTGAGAAATTTGGTTTATCGTGTTCGATACCCATCACATCTGGAAAGTCTACACAAAATAACTGATTTTATTAACTGATTGTTCAACTACACTGCGGTCGATGACCCCAAAAAAATAATCAAATCAATTTATTTTTTACTCATGTTTAGATATCCAATTACCCATCACGTCTGCAGAGTATCGCTAGCTAATTTAATTTTACCCTGTATTACTTGGTTTATTCCATTTGCTTGTGAAATAATTTATTTCTTTCGTACCCTAATTTTGCGTGCACTACGCCTACATGATGTAAGTACTTTTGTAATCGACGACTTTTGAGGCGGAGGAAGTAGGTATAATATGTGGGATTATCATAGTTTACCAATAGAATATTATCTGCATTCTGCCTAGAAGGTATCTACTGTAATAATTATCTAGGTACTCACAAGAAAAATATCACAAACCGTGCGTCGTGGTCGTGAACACTAGAATCTATATTATTCTGTGCTAAAATGTAGGTAAGTACATAGGTAGCTACCTTATGTGTACGTCCGTGAGTATCTACCTGTGTAGGTACTACTTCGTCCGCTGCGAACCAATACGCAATAACTTTAGGTAGGTACTTAACAAATATGAAAACAATCTTGACGTGCCACTTGTCTAGAAATTCCTAAAACATTAGAACTTTTTGAAATTATGATAATTAATTTGTAAAAAAAACACTAGATTGAGTACCGCTCGTATCACCGGCGATACGAAACAATAAAAATTTCTAGCGTTCACGGTACTCAAGTGATTACTAATTACACTGTTTAATATATTTAGTTAGAAAGACGTGTCAAGACTGTTTACATTTAGTTAACTAAGTAGGTACTTATAGTTATTGGGTATAGATAAATGAAAATAAGATAAGAAGATTAATCTTTTTGAAAACAATTTATGGGTAGGTAGTCAACTATACTTAATAATAATAATAATAAAATTACAATTATTATTTATTATAAACGATAACAGCGCGCGCCTACTACTTTAGTACCAGTTTGGAGGTACTGCTGACTTAGCTGACTACTCGGCGAGCGGCCGCGGCACATAGGCGGTGCATATGTGCAGCGTCTAACGTCGTCTCAGTTCGGAACGGTGTTTGTGTGCGTGCGAACTAGACGTTCGTAACCGTTGTGCGTATACAGGAGCGTCTCACTCACAGCGTGCTTTTTGGCCACGCCCACAAGTGAGTTCGTGCCTTCGGCTAGTTCCACCTTAAAGCATAGATTAATATGTATAATAGGGTATAGATAGGTATCTTACGTCAAAAGCTTGTTCCATTAAAAGTGGCTCCATCTGGTGGTTATATTCAAAACTCTTACCAGTATGTATACTGTATGTATCTAAGTAAGTATATCATAGTATTAGATATTTCAAGCAAGTAGGTACACAATGTAGGAATAGTTAGAGATATTTTTTAAATTGTTATGTTATAACAATAAAAAAAAAAAAACTATATTTTACACCCTGAGAAGGTTTTTTAAGAGTAGCAACATAGTCCGCAATATAATGTAGTTGTTTTAGCAATGAACGCTGCGTGGCGCTAGCTGCAATCGGTCCTAGCATATTTGTTCTAAGATATCATACCATGCCATAAAGGCTTCTTTAAACAGGCGCGACACGCGACGCGAATCGCACGCGACACAAACGCACTTTTCGTTGCGCGACAGGCGAGGCGGTGCCTATGTGTCGCGTCGCGTGTCGCGCCTATTTGCCGTTGAAACAAGTTTCAACTTGCAAAGAACCATTTCTGACTGTGTTTGTGGTTTGTGTTTGTGGTTTTCAATTTTTATCATTTAATCGGAGCTATATTTAAAAAATCTGTTTAATTAACTTTTTAGAATTATGTGAAAACTGTGTAAAAGGTAAGAAATCGTTGCGTTTACAGTTCTATTTATATGCAAATAATACATTGGAAACTTGCAGGGCGTTATTTTCATTGTAATATAACTGTAAGCATTACGGTTACTTACTTTTTAAACACTTTCACGTAATTCTAAAAAGTTAATTAAACAGATTTTTAAAATATAGCTGCGATTAAATGATAAAAATTGAAAACCACGAAATATGACACTAAATTGCTACTTTGCCACTCATAAGGTATAAGCGCTCTTAAATGTGTTATAACTCGTACCTCGTACATATTATAAATTAAAGTCGCTTTTCGCTTTTGTGCTTTTTTTCGTTCTGATATTTTCACCATCATTCGGAGGATTTATGTCGGAAGGCTCGCTTAAACTTACATACAATAAACAAATCTCCATGTTTTGTTAAGTCGTAAAAACCGTGCGAAGCAGGGCGGGTCGTGTAGTATATTAATAATATGCAAAACTCATTACCTTATTTGACTTCTTAGGCCCACTTGCGCCAAGCTAGGTTATCACGGCTAACTCGGAGGTAAATGCTACTTTGGAGTTAAATTCTAATGATGTCTTGCACCATCAAGAGTTAGGGGATAACCATGAGTTTAATTTTTAAATTTTTAACCCTTAATTTGGCATTGTACGTACTGTCATACATGAACTTTCCCTTGTGTGGGAGGGTTAAGTCAACTAACTCTGGGTTAGTAATGTCAAAATTTGCTTTGTTTGTGTCTTGTGTTTGTTGCATTTAGTGATATCGGTTTTATTTTGTCCTGAAAATGATAAATCAATGGTTGTTGTCTGATGATGATGAAGAGATCATCGAATACATTAGTTCAGACTTTTATAACAGAAGAATTGCGGAACGGACTGATAATTTTTACTCACAAAGAGACAAAGATTTTCATAGAAGAATTCGGCTACAAAAAGACTGTTTAGTGTGAAATAGACTGGATATTGGATTTAAGTGCAATGATAATGACCTACTATGTGTTGCTACGCTGCTAGTGTATCATATGTAGGTACAATACAACTAATAATAGGTACCTATATAAAGTATTGTTTAATTTTATTTTTCCAGTGAGGCTGTATCACCTATGAACCAACTACTATGTACATTACGGTTTTACGCCACTGGAAGTCAATTACTGACTTGCGGAGATGTCATTGGGGTACATAAGTCAACAGCATGCAGGATCATACATAAGGTCACTGATGCTATAGCTCGGTTATATCCACAATTTATAATATTAATTTAATAGACTCAGATCATTGCGGACAATTAATAACTATTTCAAATATAAACAAAAAAGTTACTAAAAAAGATATCACTGTTAACCCGAAAACGACTTATCGCTTGGATACATTTAAATCTAAACTTTTAAGTAAATTACCATTTTTGGTGATTAATGATGACCCTAATCAACATTATAATGATTTTTTTAATATGTATTGCACACTATTCAATACCACGTTCATTCCAAAGACGTTCTCGGTTAATAGTAACGCTTCCTTTAGTGACTGGGCCACCATTGGTATACATACAAGTAGAAAACGACTTTATGAATTGTATGATGAACGAACTTGTAAAAACACTGCTGAATTTAATTTATATGTTAAGAATTATTCTAAATTATTTAAAAAAGTTTGTAGTATGGCCAAATCACGTTATTTGAGTTCAAAAATTAAAAATAGTAGTAATGTAATAAAAATGACATGGAGTATCATTAATAGCGAAACGGGAAGGTCATGCAACCGATGTAGTGACTACAGCCTTGCTATTGATGACAATATAATTAAATCTGATTCTCAAGTCGCCGCGGCCTTTGAAAATTTCTTTGCAGAGATTCCCGTATCGACTACTAAATCTCTAAACTCTTCACCCACTGCTGCAGAGTCTTTACTTAAAGAAAACATTCCAGTTTGTGATTCTGAATTTCATTTCGAATATGTCACTTTTAAAGATATAATTAAAACCTTTCACACGTTAAATGTCAAAAAGACTGCAGATTTATGGGGTAATTCTGTGGACGTTGCTAAGTCAATTATAAATATTATAGCACCTACTTTAGCTGTTATTTTTAATAATTGTATTGACCGTGGTGAGTTTCCTGATCTTATGAAAAACAGTAAAATAATACCGTTGTTTAAATCGGGTAGTACATCAGACCCTACTAATTATAGACCTATTTCAGTGCTACCTACATTTAGTAAAATTTTTGAAAAACTTATTTTAAATCAAATGCAAAGATTTTTTAATGTACATAAATTACTGCATAACAAACAGTTCGGTTTTACAAGGGGTCGTTCAACTACTGATGCCGGAGTTGAACTTCTAGGGCATGTATATAATGCATGGGAGGACAAATGCGATGCGTTGGGCATCTTTTGCGATTTGTCCAAGGCATTCGATTGTGTTCTTCATGCAACATTAATCAGGAAACTGCACCACTACGGAATCCGGAACGCCTCTCTGGATCTTCTTACTTCTTATTTAAGCGATAGGATTCAGAGAGTTGATGTTAACGGGAAAAGATCTCCCGGATCGGTAGTAAGAATGGGGGTCCCTCAAGGCTCAATTCTAGGTCCATTTTTATTTCTTATTTATATAAATGACTTGCCTTACCTCATAAAGGATGAACATGATATAGTGCTGTTTGCAGACGACACTTCACTTTTATTTAAACTCAAACGTCAGCAGCTGGTTACTGACAATGTAAATAGTGCCCTCGCAAAAGTAGTTAACTGGTTTAATGTTAATAACCTTCTTCTTAACGAGAAAAAAACGAAATGTATTAAGTTTAC
Source organism: Brachylomia viminalis (assembly GCA_937001585.2). NCBI lineage: Eukaryota > Metazoa > Arthropoda > Insecta > Lepidoptera > Noctuidae > Brachylomia > Brachylomia viminalis. The sequence goes on from OW443307.2 coordinate 24,438,794, forward strand.
GATACCTCATGTTAGACAAGTAGAAACAAGTATTCTCATAAAGGGTGAAGAGTTGAAACCCGAAAATACCACAGTATTCTTAGGCATAACTTTGGATGCCAAGCTTCAATGGGGCCCCCATATAGATAAATTGTCAAAGAAGCTTAGCTCTGCAGCATACGCCGTTAGGAAAATTCGTGGTTTAACTGATTTGGAGACAGCCCGTTTAGTATACTTTAGTTATTTTCATAGTGTAATGTCGTACGGTATTCTGTTGTGGGGAAATGCCGCCGATATTCAGACGATTTTTGTTTTACAAAAAAGGGCAATTCGTTCAATTTATAAATTAAGTCCCAGACACTCCCTCAGAGACAAATTTAAAGGGATTAATATAATGACTGTGCCTTCTCAGTATATTTATGAAAATCTTTTGTATGCACATAAAAATATTAATCTGTTTAAAAAGTACAGTGATATCCATAATTTAAATACTAGGAACAAGCACAAATTTGTTGTTCCTACTACCAGGCTCAAGAAAATAGGTGGCTCGTTTAGATGCCAATGTATACGTTTTTATAATAAACTTCCTAGCCACATTCAAGCACTAAGCCTTAATAAATTCAAATCGTTTATAAAAAGGAAATTATGCCAGAATGCCTATTATACTGTCAAAGACTATATTGAGGACAAAAAGGCTTGGGATTGAGTTGCTCCAATAAAGCACAGGCAATGTTAATTTATTTTATTTCGCTAACTATTTTTACTTATAATCTTTGCTATAAGTATCTATACTTATTTACATATACAATGACACTAATATTTACTATTTAAAGTATTATATTATTTTAAATTATTGTGAATGTGAGGACTATGTGTGTTTTTGTTGCAGTTTTAATCATGTTCTGGCAGTTTGAGTACCTGATGCGGCCTACCCAAATGTCCTTTCTTTGGTATTGTTCGTCGAATCGTTGAGCTCCTTAAGTTCTGAGTTGAGCTGCACGGTTACTGACAAATGCGTGCACTGACTGGACAGGTCCACTCAATCTGTGTGGTTCTTTCCTCAAAAGACCATTTCAGACACAAATCTACATGGTCCTCAAAGATTATTATAATATTATTCTAATTATTGTGAATGTGAGAACTATGTCGGTCATTGATTTATTTATATTTATTTTTGTATTTTTCTCAACGTAATCATGATCTGGCAGTTTGAGTAATTTATGCGGCCTACTCAAATGTCCTTTCTTTGGTATTGTTCGTCGAATCGTTGAGCTCCTTGAGTCTAAGTTGAGCTGCACGATTACTGACAATTGCGTGCACTGACTGGACAGGTCCACTCAATCTGTGTGGTTCTTTCCTCAAAAGACCATTGCAGACACCGATCTACATAGCTTTCACATGACCTGACCAAGATTTTGTCTGGACTTTAAAAGAGACTGTGACCTCTGAGTTTGTTTCGGCCTTTCTTCTCAGAGTAGTCAGATAGGAAACGCCGACCCCATCTAGTTTAAAAAAAATATGATTGACGTGTAAAAGTGTTTGTTCAAACCTACTTACAGAAATAAAATCATTTATCATTTATCAATAAAATCATTTATCATTTATCATTTATCATTTATCATTTATATTTATGCCAACTACCGGTGAAGAGCAAAGGCAGGCGGCATTGGAATTTTACCAGATTGCACGATTTCCACGTATCATTGGGGCAATAGATTGTACTCATGTGCGAATGAAGTCGAATGAACCGCGTAACCGAGGTTTTTTTTTCATTTTGAAGATCTTCCGCGTCCGCCTAATTTATTTTCACAAAATAATAAGTATAAACAACAATGCAAATGCAACACGCTCAAGTCACGACAGTCAATATAACGCGACAAAGAACCATGTGTCATTTCTAATCTGACATAGGAATAGACTTATTCAAAGTACTGTGGAGCGAGAGAGAGCAGTATACTAATTCATTTAGCATTCGATCTACCATATTTTGCCGGATGTAAAAAGAATGAATGAACATAACAAATGAACATGACAAGACTCGGGTTAGTTGACTCTGGGTTAATTTTTACTGGTGCAATTTATACTGTGAGTTAAAAAATTAAAACATTAACACTGAGTTAGTAAACCTCGAGTTATTTATTTAACTCAAAGTTTTGGTACAAGCGGGCCTTAGACTACTAAATGTCCAAATTGAAATTCCTATAATGCGTGTTTGATGGTAGTGAGTAAATAATGGTATCGTTCGCTTGCATTTTTACCCGACACCAAAGAAGGATTACGTTTCCTACTGCGCAGTTGGTTACTCGACACACTGAAGGTGACACAAAGTTTTGGGACACTTGACCGCGCCAGCATATTATAAGCGTGTTGATTCCGAAGTTAAATATCAAACGATGGCAACAGTACTAGTTTCTGCATTGTTTTTATCACAAATAATAACACGTAAAAAGATAAGAAAAAGTATCTTTAGATTAATTGTAATTGCAGTCACACGTTTTCGTTTATTTATTCTCTAATCTAAATACCAAATTCTTGAAATGATAATTTTATACCTAAGTAGGCTGATTGAATTTGCAGATTCGACATCAATACGGAGTAAATAAAAATAAAAATAAAGTTTTCGTGTTCAAAATAAACCCTTTTATTTCAATTGTGCTCAACAGGGTAGAGTTTTGTCTCACCGTTTTGTTTGTTATTATTTTCTGCCCAGAATGTAAATACAAAATCGTCTACTAAGTATATATACTTATATGCGAAATAGGTAAGTACACGCGGTTTTATAACACTGCAAAAATGCGATGGTACAATTCTAAAAATAGTCATTCACAGTGTCGACCAGACGGGCACATAGTCAAATTAAATATTTACCCTTGAAGAAAAGTTTTCAAAACTTCACCATAGATAAGTTCACATCAGAATGTTTAAAAAGCTTATTAAGTTTGCTGGGCACATCACAAGGTCACAACCCGTAAGTCTCACTTTGGGAGCTCAACTTTTGATCTCAATAATTAGGTACCTATTACAGAGGTTATATTTTTGGCGCCTGTATGGTGCGCTCGCTAAATTCAGACTAAAGTTAGTCGCCGCATAACGATCTGTACTGCCGGCACTGCTGCCGGCCGGCAGCGGGCGGCGGCGGTGGGTCGGCGGGGCGCGCGGCGAGCGGCTAGCCGACGCGACGCCGCGCTTCGCGCCGCGCCGGCCGGGCCGGCATAGTAATAACATAGGGAATCATGATTGTGTACCTCTTTGTATCTTTCCTAAACTAAGTGGGTATATAAATGAAACCTGCGTAGTTTTGATCAGAGCCTTATTGATGTAAAGCTGTGCTTTAGAACTATTTGCGTCATTTTTTATTTTGATTAATAAACTACAATGATGGTCCGTGCTTGTCTCTTGTTGAACAATGGCTTCAGCCTCGACTGATAATAAGCAAATGAGACTATGTATTAACTCCTTACTAACGTTTTCCCTCACCATGAGTCAGTCCTTAATCTAGCCACACGTGACATTTGGTTAAGTCACAATGGTGGCCAGGTTCTGAGTCACCCAGTGCACAAAAACTGGAACACAATTACTTATCTATTAAGCCTACACTGTCTTCTATACCTACTACCACTGTAATTTGCAAATATTGCAAAAGCCAATTATTTTTAAAAGAGTAACCGTGGAGTTTCTTCCCGGCTCTTCTCCATAGGAAACGACCCATTGGAACCGTGCATCTAGCTTCTGACGTTTCATAAAAGTGCCCATTTAGGTTTATGTGAAATAAAATATTTTGATTTTGTAACGAAAGCGTCTTATTAGCTAGATGAACAGACGACGGCATACGGCAGACTATACAGAGGGCGGAGGACCGAGTGTTGTGGGCTGTGGCGCAGCTTGGGAGAGCCTTATGTCCAGCTGTGTTTGAACAGCCGAGGTTAAGTATACTAGGTACGAACGTTTAGCATACCTACATAATGTATGAGTGAAGTTAAAAATAAATGCAAATTATTATTTTAGTTACACCCGTTTTCCTCATTGTGGCCTTGAACAGATTGTTTTGATATTTTTTAGAGATGTACCGACTAGTCGGCGACTAGTCGGTAAAGCCGACTAGTCGGCCATTTTTGTAGTCGGCGACTAGTCGGCTAAATCCGCCGACTAGTCGGCCCGCTTCTCACTCATGTTAATATGCTTAAAAAATAGAGTGATTGAAATGAAATTGTATCTTTACTCTTGTTATTTTTTATTATAAGATCCTTTGATCGTGAATCTTCATAAGACCACTGTACGACAAAACTTTCTTCAATATTTTGCTGGTATTTTTGTAATAAACTACCTTCTGAAGAACCTGGTGTCGGCAAGATTGGAGTTGGTGGTAGAATTTCCAGTTGTGACTGCGACTGCGACGTACCCGGCGACAGATCCTCTTCTCTTGACGAGCTACTTTTAATCGCAGAACCTAGTTGAGGCATCAGTTGTGAATGTTTGTACTTAATATGATTTGTCATGCTCGTACCTAGTATTTGCCTTTTTCCCCTGACCACCACGAGAAATAACTGCTTGACACTGATTGCACTTCACTTTACTGCTACCTTCTCCCTCCAATTCGTCAAAAAAAATCCAAATGCGTGATTTCTTTTTCGACATGACGCAAACAATCTTATTTAGTTAATTTCACTATTAATTCAATTATTTGCACTGTGTTAGCTTAGTAATTGAACGTTATATATTCTTTATTTCATTAAACACCAATAAAACGCCGGTTTTTATGTTTACAAATAATGAATGACGTAGAATGAACGACGCAATGTCAACAAAAAAAAACATGTCCTGACAGGTCCGCGTAGGCGCCGGCCGCGCGCCAATTCTACGAGCCGAGAGCGCGCTCACGAACATTTCCGACGTCACCCGGATTTTACCGAAAGTAATGATCGGCCTAGCCGACTAGTCGGCCATTTTGCTGCCGACTAGTCGGCTAGTCGGCTAGTCGGCCAAAGTCATAGTCGGCACATCTCTAAATTATTTTTTTATTGATTGACCTTACTTTTATATTCAAACTAAGTTGACACAGGTTCATAAAATTCTCGCAAATTCACAACCTACTTTTTAATATTACTTACCTACTTTAATATTACCTATTACCTACTTAGGTATTTTTAATAAAAGTATGTGGGACTTACAGATTACGTATTATCGATTAGAACAAGTAGAACACGAAGAAATACAATTCATTAAAATTACATATTTAATAAACAAAATTAATATGTATTATAAATTATAATATATTATACGAGTTGTTTATAAATATTTGCTAATTACCATACAAATTGGTTGGGGTGTCTGAGGTTTTACATTATTTTAATTGCACCACGTTGGAGTGCGCATGGCGTAGTTTTGTTCACTGTGGCGAAAACACGCGTTAAAACTTTTGTTTATGGTGTTTAGCATAGGTTGTTGGATATTAGAAAAAGTCACACACAATAAGTTTATATATCTTTATTGTATTGATTAATTCAGTTCAGTTCATTTTAATTCTGTTTAAACAAAAAAATCTCACATAAAATTCATTTTCACTCTCCGAAGTTAGATTAAGTACCTATCTAAAACTTTTTTTGTTTTTCGTAAATATACAACATCAAAGACACTGTATTTTGCTGGAAGAGGTTATGTTCAAATAAACACATATCACGTTATTATCATAGTTTACTAACTTGCATTGATAAAATGGCCGGTCGATGCTCAGATTATACTTAAAATAGAAATTACAATCACAAAACCAAGTCCACGAACTTTAAGAAAAACAGTAGGAAAAATATTGAATCACATGAATAACTTTTAATAATTTGGTAACTACACTGGACAGCAAATAAACCGGGCCACCCGCTACCTTGGAACTCTGATTAGATTTTCTCAAAAAGTATAAAACTTACAACTATCATAGTTATACATACAGAAAGTGCGTTTCATGATGATTAAAATGAATGGAAACTCATTGGAATTAATCAATTTATTAAGTGTTTATTAAGGATCTTACAAAGAAGAGTCGTTTTCAAGTCGTGTTAATCGGTAGTAATCATAAAATGAAAAAATAAAATAAAGCCGGTCACAAAGAAAAAAAAAAAATGTTTGATGAGTATTCCCTCCCTTTGCTTGGATAACTGCCCCACGAGCCTTTTTTTTTTTTTTTTTTGTGGGTGGGAAATCATCAAATAACTTCTCCCGCTCTGGGCAGAGCAGGAGGGCGTGTCAGACTCTTACTGACTAAAACCCACCCGTGTTCCTTCAGTTGCCTGTGCCAGGGGCCACGGTAACCCTCTTGGACTTTTTCGCAACCCTAGCAGGCATCGGTCCTAGCAAACCCCGTCATTGGTGCTGACATCTCTTTGAGGCGCGCGTGGAACACAACGCGCCGTCGACCCGGGCCTGGTCCTTATCGAACGGCGAGCTGCCCATTGCTCGCCGTTCGCAAGCCCGCGCCTAGCTACGGTGTCCGGGAATCAGCCTGCGATTCCCGACGCCCAGGGCGTCTCCTGCGGCGGCTAGGGGCGTGAGGGCGCAAACTTTGCCTCTCCCTCACGCGTTCCGCCTCCTCCTTCGCGAACATTACTGCTTCGCAGAAGGAGGTGACGGCTTCCCAAGCCCTCTCGCTCCGTACCATGGCCTGGACCAAGGCCGGACGCGAGAGATCGCCACCGCCAATCGCCTCCACGAGGACACGGCGGTGCTCCGCCCAAGCCGGGCAGACCTCCACCGTATGCTCCACCGTGTCCTCCGGGCGATCCACACAATGGTGACACCCGGGCGTTTCCTCCCGCCTTATCCGGAACAGGAACCTCCCGAAACAACCGTGTCCGGTTAGGACCTGCGTCAGGCGGAAGGTGAGGACGCCGTGGCGCCTCTCTAGCCACTCCTCAAAGAGGGGACTTATCGCCGCAATTGTGGCGTGCCCAGCGCAGGGTTGCGACAATCGCACTCTCCATGCCGCCCTGAGATCCCGCCGGAGCTCTGTCCGCTGTACCGTGATTTCTCGCGGCAGCGGAGCTACGCCCCGGCGTTTCGCCTCCTCGCGCCACTCCCAAACGTGCGCGAGGACTTTTGCCTCCAGATCCCATGGCGGTAATCCGGCAAGGAGGCTCGCCGCCTCACCGGAGACCGTACGGTATCCCCGGACCAGCCGGATGGCCATGACCCTTTGGGGCGCGTTCAACCAGCGGGCTGGCCGCCGCCTCAAGGAACGCGCCCACACCGGTGCCCTGTAAAGGGCCATGGACCGCACGACCCCCGCGTAGAGCCTCCGGCAGGAGGCGTTTGGCCCCCCTAGATTGGGCAGGAGCCGTTTTAAGGCAGCCCCGGCCCTTTCCAGTCTGGGAGCCAAACGTCGGAAATGCTCCACGAAGTTCCACCGGCTGTCGAGGACGAGTCCCAGGTACTTCATCGTCGACTCGACGCCGATGTGAAGCCCTCCTACCGTTATTTGGGAACCCGACGGTGGCGTGTTCCGAGGACCATGAAAACACATGGCCTCGGACTTGTGCAAGGCCACCTCGAGTCCCAATTGCCGGATCCTCTCGACGATTGTCGCAACCCCGCGTGTCGCTAGTTCGGCCGCCGCCTGGTGCGACCTTCCCTGTGCCAGGACTAGCGTGTCGTCAGCGTAACAAACCACGCTGACGCCGCTGGGGAGGTCGGCGCGCAGCACCCAGTGGTAGCCGATATCCCACAGATGCGGCCCCAGGACCGATCCCTGTGGGACACCGCACGACATCTCTTGCCGGTTCCACACTCCCTGGTGACCGGGGTAGATGACGGCCCTGTCCGTCAAATAGGCCTCGACCACACGACAGAGGTAGGTCGGCATCCGGTGATACCGGAGTGCCTCCTTGATGCAACTCCAGGGCAGGGTATTGAAGGCATTGGCGATGTCTAGAGACACCGCCAAGACGACCCCACCCCGGGCCACAGCATCCCCCGTCGTGAGGGCCCGCACGCGCATGATGGCGTCCACCGTAGAGCGCCCCTTGCGGAAGCCAAACTGGCTCTCCGCCAAATCCGGCCCCACCCGCACCAGCCGCCCGACGAGGCGGTCTGCAATGACTCTCTCAAAGAGCTTGCCCACCTCGTCGAGCAGCACGATGGGCCGGTAAGCGGACGGAGAGTCCGCTGGGCGCCCCGGCTTCTTGATGAGGACCAGTTTCCCCGTCTTCCAACGAAGTGGGAACTGGCCCCTCTCCATGCATGCGCTTAGGAGCCCCCTTAGTCGAGGCCCGAGAGCCTCCGAGGCCAGGACCCAGGCTTTCCCAGGTAAGCCGTCGGGTCCTGGGGCGGTATTTTTAGCACTCAGCCTACGTACCGCCACTCGCAGCTCTACCTCGGTCACCTCCGGAGCATCGTCGTCGTCGTCGGCGGTGTGGTCCGCATTCAGCACCGCAGTAGGCGGAGCCATGGGCGGGGAGATATGGTCCCCTCTAGAAGGGATCAGAGTGCTCACCACGTCCTCCACGAGCTGGGGCCGGAGACTCTGCGTCAGCGGGGGAGCCCATGGGCGGAGCTTCTCACGCACCAATTTGTAGGGGCGCCCCCACGGGTCCCTGTTCAGAGTCTCCAGCGACTCCTCGCGGGCCAGTCCCTTGGCCCGCAGGATCTCCGCTTGGAGGGCGGTCTTCGCCGCTCTGTACCCCTCGTACAGCTCCGCCTGAATGGCTTCCGTATCCGGAGGGCGAATACGGAGCCTGCGGTGCCTGGTGTACCGGCGTCGCGCAGCGACGCACGCACTGCGTAAAGTCGTCAACTCTGGCGACCACCAGCACACCTGGCGCTGAGCGCGTCCGGGCTGGGCCCGGGGCATTGCCACGTCGCATATTTCGGACATGGCCTCCCGGAACCACTCCGCCTCGACGTTGATGTCAGCAGGCCTGTCCGGTGATGACACCCAGGCCTGCACGATCGAGGCTTCCAGGAGGAGCTCCCGGTCCAGCTGTTTCAGCGCCCACCGCGGACCACTCGGGGCCTGTCGGACCAGCGCGCTCGAGGTCTGGGTGGAGACGTCAAACCGGATGTACCGGTGGTCGGAATAGGTCTCCACCCCCTCTATGACGCGCCAGTCAAGGACACGCGGTGACAGAGCGGGGCTGGCGAACGAGATGTCCACCACCGATTCACCCCGCATCCGCACACACGTGGGGACAGAACCCCGATTTAGGACGACCAGGCCTGTCTCCAGAGCCCAGTCCTCCACCATCCTGCCCCGTGTGTCCGTATACCGGGAACCCCAAGCCACATTCTTGGCATTGAAATCCCCGAGGACGAGCACGGGGAGGGAACGGAACCCGACGACGACGACTTTCAACTCCGCAAGGGAGTTGTGGAACTCGGCAAGAGTTCGGTTCGGGGAGAAGTATACCCCCACCACTACAATCTCCCCGAACCGTGCTGCCACGCAACCCCGTCCCCTCGTGACTGCCTCGAGGGACGGAGTACCGGCGGCGGCCGACGAAATTAGGGTCACTGAGCCGCTCAGGTCCTCCACCCAGTCATCCCTGGGCGGGACAAAGTACGGCTCAGCGACCACGGCGATGTTAATCGACCACTGCGCCATGCTCTGGAGCAACAGATCCTGAGCAAAGGCGCAGTGGTTGATGTTCGCCTGGAGGAGGCGTAATGGGGCCGTTATTGGCACTCCATGTCAGCCTCCTCCCGAGCCCTCTGTGAGGGCCCCGCCGCAGTGGTGACGGCGGCGACGACGACGGTCGAGGCGGCAGCGGCAACGGCAGTGGCGGCGGCTGCGGCAGTGACGGCGGTGGCGGAGGGCTTGCCCCTGCCCCTGGCTCTGGCGGGTGGAACGCAGGCCTTGCTCCCCATCCGGTGATCAGCTGGCTTGCCAGCTGCCGCACATACGGTGCAGTGCGGCGCGGCATTACAAGACCCGGCCTTGTGACCGGGCTGACCACAGCGGAAGCAGTGGTGGCTGCGGTCCACCTCCGAGGTGCATTTAGCTCCCACGTGGTTGCCCACCTGGCAGCGGAAGCACCTCAGAGGTCTGGGTTCCAGCAGTTTCACCTGCGCGGAAACCCAGCCCACCAGTAGCCTACGGCCCTCGGCTATTTTTTTGGCCGCCGACACAGGGCAGCTCACCGTAACGGCTCGCATCCCCTTGAAGTCAGGACCGATGGTGCCTGTCCTCACCTGCTCGGCAGAGCACCCTCCAGTCCTAACGACGGCGGCCACCACCTCTCCCTCCGTCACCGAGTCGTCCAGGCCCAGGATGCGCATGTCAGCGCACTTGGTGGGCCTGGACACTCGGGCCTCGTCCGCATTTAAGGACGCCCTAAGCCTTTCGGCCAGAGCGTCAGCGGCCGGGCCGCTAGCCGCACCGGGGATCTCAAGCATCCGGGCCCCAGTCGCCGTGAGCCTCACCCGGATGCCTTCGGTGGCGCCGATCTCCTCGAGGCTCACCGCCTTTCCCACCTTGGCTAGCACGTCGCGGTAGGACACGCCCTTCTTTTCCGCTTCCGGCTGTAGCGTAATCACTACAGCTGCGGATTTCGGGGCGCGGAGCCTAGCCGCGACGCTTCGCGCTTTTTGCCGCTGCCGCCTCTCCTTCCTTTTGGCCGCCCTTGCCGCCTTACCGGCCTTCCTCTTCTCCCCGGCTACTTGCCATTCGGCGCCGGCCGGAGGAGATATAGGAGGTGGGGGCGGCCGTCTTGCAGCCGGGGCCGTTGCCCTCGCCCTCTGTGTTGCCGTCCCGCCCTCCCTGGGCATGGGTATCCCCGCGGGTTTCAGCACGGGGGGGGCCTTCCTCTGCCCCGACGAGCCAGGTTTGGCCGCGGCAGCTGCGACGGCGGCAAATGAGACCGCCTTCTGCCGGCTCCCGGCCGGCTGGCTCGCCGCTAGTGGGGGGCGCAGGACAATGGCCTCCAGGGCGGAAAACCGGCTTTGGAAGGCAGCCAGCTCCTGCCGCACCAGGGTCAAAGCCCGGTCTTCCGCAGGCATGGGCCGTCCCTGCCCATGCTGCGGCGCCCCCTCCTGCGGCACCTCTCTGAGGCCAGCTGCTCGGAGCCCGGCCAGGTCCGCTCGGAGCTCCCCGTTCTCCTTCCGGAGAAGCTCCATGGCGGCTGTCAAGCGGGCGACCTCCGCCCGCATTTCAGATATTCCATCTGACGGAGGCCCGGGTTGAATGGCCTCCGCTGCCGCCATAATGGAGGCCGTGGCCGCGGCTATGGCCTTGTCTTTTGAGGACTTAATCCTCTTCAAGGCCACATCCCTAATTGCGGCGACCACGACCTCCGCAAACCTGGCCGCTCGCTCCGAATTGGAGCCGCCGGCGGCATCCGGCTCGCCACCCGAGGACTCTGAGAGAGCCGCCTTGCGGCTGGTCTCTCCCGGCTGGTTCCCCTCCGAGGCGTGTCTCTCAGTTCGCTGGCTCGGCTCGGCTGGGCTGGCAGAGCGCAGCGCATTCGTCTCCTGGGTGGCGAGCCCTCTGCCCAAACCTTTCTCTCGGGCCCCACCCCGCCGGCTGGAGTGGATTTTTTTGGGCCCTGAGGTCCACTCTTCGGAGGACGACTCCTGGCCCTCCCCTGATCTGGGGCGCTTCTGGAAGAACCTTCGGTTCCTCGCAGCAGCCCCCTCCACTTCGTGCTCCGAGCTCTGGCATGAGCCCCTTGCGCCAGATGCGGCGTCGGACTCCGACCCCGCATCACTCCTCTCCTCTTCGTCGTTTTTATTCTTTTTTAATATATTTTTTTTTAACCATACTATTCCCACGAGTAAATATAGGCCAAAAATGTCCACCGGGCAGAGCCTAGATACCCGGTAAGCCTAAATACTGCAGAGTGCGGCAGGTGCTCTGCAGGGGAAGCGCTCACGACTGGACTCCCTCCAGCCATTCATCCTCTCACCGCGCTTCAAAGCTTAGGATTGGGTGGTTTTTTATCTTAGAGGTAGCCTTCCTCTGGGCCAGGCAATTAAGCCAAGCCCCCGGCGGCGGCATTAAACATGCCTCCGTTCGCTGTCCGGCCGACCCGACTCAACGAACCCGCCGAAAGTTCTCTCCTCGAGGACTACTCTTCAAGGAGAGAAACACGCGCCGCTTTGGTGCGCCTGCACCGCAGCGGCGGCCCTTCCCAGTCTACGCCCACTCAACTACCTCTGTAAGCAGAGGAGGAGTGGACGTATTGACCGTCCGTAGCCCGGTTCCCTTCACCGACCATCAAGCATGATCGGTGATTGGAACCATGACCTTTCCTCGTTTGTTAAAGATTAGCCGCCAGCCTCAATTGTCCACCAAAACCTGGTAGGCAATTGGAGCCGACGTTGCCCAGGGTGCGCCACGAGGAGGCTCTTCAACATGCACCCCTGCCCCACGAGCCTTTTTTTTTTTTTTTTTTTTTTTTGAGGATGGGAAATCATCAAATGACCCCTCCCGCTCTGGGTGGAGCGGAAGGGAGTGTCAGACTCTTACTGACTAAAACCCACCCGTGTTCCTTCCTTGGCCCTTTATGTTCCGGGTCAGCGGTACCCCTTATGGATGATCCCGCTTTCCCGGCAGGCTTGGGCCCTAGTGGGCCCCCTCTTCGATGCTGACATCTCTTTGAGGCGCGCGTGGAACACGTACGCGCCGTCCGGCACGGGCCTGATCCTGATCGGACGGTGAGCTACCCATTACTCACCGCCCGCAGGCCCGCGCCTACGGTGGCCGGGAGTCGTCACGCGGCTCCCGACGCCCGGAGCGTCCACCACGGCGGCTTGGACGGGAGACTCTCTCCCTCTCCCGTCCCGCCACCTCCTTCGCTAGCATGACTGCTTCGCCCCACGAGCCTGACGATAAAAGCTTGAGGAATTGTATTCCACTCCTCTTCAATTGCGATTCGCAGCTCTGGAAGCCTTGTTGGAACAGGAGCAGGTACCCGGGCTCAAACCCGACGTTTCAGCTCATCCCATAAGTGTTCTATCGGATTAAAATGCGGGCTTCGAGCTGGCCAGTGCATCGTACGAACGCTGACGTCGTTTACCCAAGGGTTCCGAAAAATTTCCTTTTTGTCTTTTATTTACGAAATTTCTACCTTTTATTACAAATTTGTTTGTAGTTTCAATAAAAACCGTGTTTTTTTCATTGTGATTTCTGTTAATTACTGCTGAATACTAGAGCTATCACGATAAATTATGATTTTTTATGTAAATTCAGCTCTTTTGGAGAAAAAGTTGGTTCTTCTCTAATTTTAAACTTAATTTTTAACACACCATCTAGTTCAAGAGCGATTTGTGTAAAAAAAAAAAACTTACTACTAAAAATGGTTAAATTTTTTAATTGTTATAGTTAATTATCTGGTTCATAGAATGCGAACGGTGGACCACTACTTACGCCACAACCTGTATACATAATTCGGCCCACACGTGGTAAACAACTCTGACGTGTACAGCATAATGAACATTACTGCTAAGTTCTTACGGTTTAATTTAAATTGATACAGTAATTCCGGGATTCCGTAAAAGTTTTATTAGGAATATCCGAAGCTGCTTAGGCCTATCAAAATAGGACGCTCCGAATTTGAAATAGAAGAAAATATTGTGCAAACAATAAAGTGTCGGATGATCACCGCCCCTTCCTACACACCCTAGGTACTTACCAACCTAGGTATATCCTTTGTAAATAATAAATTGATAATGTTATCAGAGTAGCTTATTGCGATTTTCATACTCAATATAATTTTAGTGTCATATAATTTAGAATAGAATATAATAATTTATTTATTAAACTTTATGCACAAGTAAAAAAAAATACTGTACAAAGGCGGACTTAATGCCTGAGGCATTTTCTACCCGTCAACCTTAGGGTGATGCAGAGATATACAATGGCAGGTGCAACATGCGGGATAGATAGCTCAGAAATTACTTTAAAATACAAGAATAAATACCAATATATAGATACATAGATACATACATATAAACAAAATAATAACCTTGGTCAGGAGAAATAACGACCGGTAGAGGAGACAACGAATCCAGCAACTCAGCGCTGGGATGTTTCAGCCAACTTCTGACGGATTAATTGGTAACAAAATAAATGTCTAAAATAATAATATGGTATGCTTTCTGTAAGTTGGCAGCGCCTATACCTGGGGAGCCTGAGTTGCGTTATCTTAAAATTTTATTCGTAATTTTTTAAATTCAAATTCTTTATTGCGAACTAGGTGTACAGAATTTGCAAGATGTTAACAATCGGTAGGTTCTTAGAACTTAGTCGCCTGTTATGTCATTGCAATTTAAAAGGTTATAAAATATAAGAAAAGGATAAAATATATACATTGGCACTCAATATTACAGTAATACAGTTTAAAAAAAAAACATAATCGTACCAAAAAGATTAATGGAAGGAAAAAGGTTTTGTATGAAAAATCTCATTCCTTCAGTTTAGAAACTTGAATTGAGACTCGGCACAAATACGTATGTAACATTAGGTACATAACCTCACGCCTGTAATGCTCGAGGGGTAAGGCAGAGTGTACCTATAGTACATACACCCACATGTCGCCAGTTTTGTTTAAGTACCATGTAATAGGGGTAGAGTCTATTGCCACTAGCCACCTCATCTAGTTTTTAAAATATGAAAGTGTTTGTATAAACCTACATACAGAAATAAAATCATTTATCATCAACCGTGTACAAATCCAGACTTCCAGCTGAGAAATTCCTGATGAAAAAAAAACCTCAATAACACTTTGTCCGACCTGGGAATCGAACCCAGGACCTCATGCTCAGCCGTAGCGCTTCGACCACTAGACCAACGAGCAGACCGACATCCACGCGGCGGGCGAGGTCGCGGAATAACAACTAGTTCCCCAAAATTTGTCGTGCAGTGACGTCATTCATGTTGACTGCTCTATAAATGTGACCTTGCATAAAATTATTGATCTGTTTATTTCGCTGGGTGTTCCCGAACGTTCTGTGCGCCTGCGTAAAGCGACTATGCATATAACATCATGGTTTCTCCTAAATAATAATAATAAAGTAATAAATCAATATTTTACTTCCCTTTTTTTATTCCTTAAATGATAAATGATAAATGATTTTATTTCTGTAAGTAGGTTTGAACAAACACTTTTACACGTCAATCATATTTTTTTTTAAACTAGAGGTGGTCGGCGTTTCCTATCTGACTACTCTGAGAAGAAAGGCCGAAACAAACTCAGAGGTCACAGTCTCTTTTAAAGTCCAGACAAAATCTTGGTCAGGTCATGTGAAAGCTATGTAGATCGGTGTCTGCAATGGTCTTTTGAGGAAAGAACCACACAGATTGAGTGGACCTGTCCAGTCAGTGCACGCAATTGTCAGTAATCGTGCAGCTCAACTTAGACTCAAGGAGCTCAACGATTCGACGAACAATACCAAAGAAAGGACATTTGAGTAGGCCGCATAAATTACTCAAACTGCCAGATCATGATTACGTTGAGAAAAATACAAAAATAAATATAAATAAATCAATGACCGACATAGTTCTCACATTCACAATAATTAGAATAATATTATAATAATCTTTGAGGACCATGTAGATTTGTGTCTGAAATGGTCTTTTGAGGAAAGAACCACACGGATTGAGTGGACCTGTCCAGTCAGTGCACGCATTTGTCAGTACCCGTGTAGCTCAACTCAGAACTTAAGGAGCTCAACGATTCGACGAACAATACCAAAGAAAGGACATTTGGGTAGGCCGCATCAGCTACTCAAACTGCCAGAACATGATTAAAACTGCAACAAAAACACACATAGTCCTCACATTCACAATAATTTAAAATAATATAATACTTTATACAGTAAATATTAGTGTCATTGTATATGTAAATAAGTATAGATACTTATAACAAAGATTAAAAGTAAAAATAGTTAGCGAAATAAAATAAATTAACATTGCCTGTGCTTTATTGGAGCAACTCAATCCCAAGCCTTTTTGTCCTCAATATAGTCTTTGACAGTATAATAGGCATTCTGGCATAGTTTCCTTTTTATAAAAGATTTGAATTTATTAAGGCTTAGTGCTTGAATGTGGCTAGGAAGTTTATTATAAAAACGTATACATTGGCATCTAAACGAGCCACCTATTTTCTTGAGCCTGGTAGTAGGAACAACAAATTTGTGCTTGTTCCTAGTATTTAAATTATGGATATCACTGTACTTTTTAAACAGATTAATATTTTTATGTGCATACAAAAGATTTTCATAAATATACTGAGAAGGCACAGTCATTATATTAATCCCTTTAAATTTGTCTCTGAGGGAGTGTCTGGGACTTAATTTATAAATTGAACGAATTGCCCTTTTTTGTAAAACAAAAATCGTCTGAATATCGGCGGCATTTCCCCACAACAGAATACCGTACGACATTACACTATGAAAATAACTAAAGTATACTAAACGGGCTGTCTCTAAATCAGTTAAACCACGAATTTTCCTAACGGCGTATGCTGCAGAGCTAAGCGTCTTTGACAATTTATCTATATGGGGGCCCCATTGAAGCTTGGCATCCAAAGTTATGCCTAAGAATACTGTGGTATTTTCGGGTTTCAACTCTTCACCCTTTATGAGAATACTTGTTTCTACTTGTCTAACATGAGGTATCGTAAACTTAATACATTTTGTTTTTTTCTCGTTATGAAGAAGGTTATTAACATTAAACCAGTTAACTACTTTTGCGAGGGCACTATTTACATTGTCAGTAACCAGCTGCTGACGTTTGAGTTTAAATAAAAGTGAAGTGTCGTCTGCAAACAGCACTATATCATGTTCATCCTTTATGAGGTAAGGCAAGTCATTTATATAAATAAGAAATAAAAATGGACCTAGAATTGAGCCTTGAGGGACCCCCATTCTTACTACCGATCCGGGAGATCTTTTCCCGTTAACATCAACTCTCTGAATCCTATCACTTAAATAAGAAGTAAGAAGATCCAGAGAGGCGTTCCGGATTCCGTAGTGGTGCAGTTTCCTGATTAATGTTTCATGAAGAACACAATCGAATGCCTTGGACAAATCGCAAAAGATGCCCAACGCGTCGCATTTGTCCTCCCATGCATTATATACATGCCCTAGAAGTTCAACTCCGGCATCAGTAGTTGAACGACCCCTTGTAAAACCGAACTGTTTGTTATGCAGTAATTTATGTACATTAAAAAATCTTTGCATTTGATTTAAAATAAGTTTTTCAAAAATTTTACTAAATTAGGTAGCACTGAAATAGGTCTATAATTAGTAGGGTCTGATGTACTACCCGATTTAAACAACGGTATTATTTTACTGTTTTTCATAAGATCAGGAAACTCACCACGGTCAATACAATTATTAAAAATAACAGCTAAAGTAGGTGCTACAATATTTATAATTGACTTAGCAACGTCCACAGAATTACCCCATAAATCTGCAGTCTTTTTGACATTTAACGTGTGAAAGGTTTTAATTATATCTTTAAAAGTGACATATTCGAAATGAAATTCAGAATCACAAACTGGAATGTTTTCTTTAAGTAAAGACTCTGCAGCAGTGGGTGAAGAGTTTAGAGATTTAGTAGTCGATACGGGAATCTCTGCAAAGAAATTTTCAAAGGCCGCGGCGACTTGAGAATCAGATTTAATTATATTGTCATCAATTGCAAGGCTGTAGTCACTACATCGGTTGCATGACCTTCCCGTTTCGTTATTAATGATACTCCATGTCATTTTTATTACATTACTACTATTTTTTATTTTTGAACTCAAATAACGTGATTTGGCCATACTACAAACTTTTTTAAATAATTTAGAATAATTCTTAACATATAAATTAAATTCAGCAGTGTTTTTACAAGTTCGTTCATCATACAATTCATAAAGTCGTTTTCTACTTGTATGTATACCAATGGTGGCCCAGTCACTAAAGGAAGCGTTACTATTAACCGAGAACGTCTTTGGAATGAACGTGGTATTGAATAGTGTGCAATACATATTAAAAAAATCCTTATAATGTTGATTAGGGTCATCATTAGTCACCAAAAATGGTAATTTACTTAAAAGTTTAGATTTAAATGTATCCAAGCGATAAGTCGTTTTCGGGTTAACAGTGATATCTTTTTTAGTAACTTTTTTGTTTATATTTGAAATAGTTATTAATTGTCCGCAATGATCTGAGTCTATTAAATTAATAATTTCTTTGTGAGTTGGTATAACATCTGTATAAATGTTATCTAGGCATGTGGCACTAGTGGGAGTTATTCCAGTTGGCTCCAGAAATTGGTTAGCAAGATTGTATGACTGAAACAGACTTATAATTTTAATACTTAAACCAGAATTTTCTAACAAATTAACATTAAAATCACCACAAATGATGATAGACTTATTTGAATTACAGATTTTGTGCAACACTTCATCCATAACCTTTTCAAAACAATCATACAATCCTGAAGGAGGTCTGTACACACTTAATATAATGAGCTGATCCAATTCTAAGCAGGCTATTTCAATTGTCCGCTCAACAGAGAGGCTCACAATATCCTTGCGGTCTTTAAATTTAAGCTGGTTATTTACCAGAATTAATGAGCCACCATGTACAGCATGTACTCTGTTGAACGAACTACCAACCTGGTGATGACTAAAATTGAACATGAACTGATGGCTTTTAAGCCAATGTTCTGTTATACAAAGAATATCTATATTGCTACAATTCAGGAATAACTCTACTTCTAAATCATTGTTCAAAAACCCTTGAATGTTTTGATGCACCAGGTTGATACTATTTATTTTTTTTACACTTTCATATGCTTTATTCTTTGCCTTAGTTACATTTTTGCAAGAGGCTAACTCCTTTGTCCTGATTTCTAATTTAAATGATGACCATTGTCATTAATTTTGACCAAATTATTGGCAGAATAATTTAAAAAGTCACTGCATTGCTCAAAAGAAGCAAGTTGTTTAGCCAAATTTTTGGCTGAAATAGAAAAATAATATGATAGCGACACAGCTATCTTTCTTTTGTGATAGTTAGAAAGATAGTACATAACAATATTGTATCTATCTTTTGTCAAATACAAATTATTACTAACATAATTGTTAGTGTCAACTAAATGGAATAAATTATCATTATATGTCAAATTGTGCAATATCATGTTAAGACGCGGACCGACTACGATTTTAATCGCTATTACCGCACTCACACAACCGCATCTGCGCGTTTTACGGTAATTATGCACACACTCGCAAACGCTAACACGGGCGTTTGTGTGCTCAAGGAAAGTTGCATAGTATACGTAAGGAAATCAGATGTTTTCTGTTGAATATACTTACTTATGACGTGCGTTCTAAAATTCGATGTAATTACAGTGTCGGTTCATAATATGATACAATAAATAATTACACATAACAATTTAAAAAAAAACATCACTACTGTTTATTTTTATTACAGTACATGATAAACAGGTCAAATATAAACATTCCGAATTTTACCCGACTGCTCTAGAAGGGGAATTATGCTTTTCGGGTGTAAGTCAGTATCAGGGATGGAAGGGTTAATTAAATGGGTAGTTATGCCATTTCAAACTAATGTTTGTGTTTTAGATAGGTACTTAGTGGGTGCGGTAAAAAAATAGAAAACAAAACCAACATAAAGGCCCTCGGACCACTTAAAAATCACATAAACTCTAAATAAATGCAATAATATCACAGCTCCAAAGTGACAAATGCCATAATGTTTCTAATAAAATGCGGAGCCGGGACGGAAGCTAGAATTCTGAAAAATTTAGACGATAGAGGGATCATCCACGGGAATGGAAGCTGCTGCTGGCTGAATATTAGTTGGTATTTGCTAAAATTGGTAAAACAGTGCGTGAATTGAACTAAAGTTCTGTGGCGGACTACTAAGGCTACTCACTGCCTAATATTGAAGTGAAAATTCAGTCTCAGTGGAAATATGGGCAATAAAAATAAAATGTTGCGAAAGAGTTTTACAAGAAAAAGACGAAAAACTCGAAAAAATGATGGAATGTTTGGGTAAGTAGGATGATTACGGTATTGTATCATAACATTTGAAATTTGTATTTAGTTTAGTTTACTTACGAAACTGTATAAATCTATAGAAACGGCATTGACAATTTCTACAAACATTTTGCTAAATCCAAAAACAAATAGGTGCACTCTATTTTGATGTCTATAGAATGCATATTTGAATGCGCCTAGTGCAAACGTCTCTGGTCGAAGCAACCATCGAGGCGATAGCCATATTGCAATAGTAGGTATAAGTAACAAAAACAAACTTGCAGATAAATCAGAGTGCGTTCGTAATTATTATAATAATATAAATACTGCACACTAGTTATATATAAAGCATTTTGATTCTTTTGTAAGATTATTTTTATAATATTTATTGAGTCATTAGACCAGTGCCGATAATTTTTGAAAACGAAAAAAGTCACAGTAGGCTGAAACCCATTGGAAAAGAAAGAGAATATAACAAAAATGAAAGGAACAATAATTTACGGGCGATCCGAGGTCGGGAAGTGGGGGTTTAAGGGTAAAAAGCGGTTTATCTCGATTTCCGGCAAATTTGAATTTTTCACATAAATTGTTTGTTGTCAAATTTGAATTTTTCACATGAATTGAATTTTTCACATAAATTTTGAGGTTACTTGAAAAAAGTGTGAATACAAAAGTTGTAGATCTTTTTATTACCTACAACTTTGCTATTACACTTTTTTCCATATGACTTGTAGTTTTGCCGGAAATCGAGATAACCCCCACTTCCCGACCTCGGATCGCCCGTAAATTATTTTTCCTTTCATTTTTGTTATATTCTCTTTCTTTTCCAATGGGTTTCAGCCTACTGTGACTTTTTTCGTTTTCAAAAATTATCGGCACTGGTCTAATGACTCAATAAATATTATAAAAATAATCTTACAAAAGAATCAAAATGCTTTTTATATAACTAGTGCAATATTTATATTATTATAATAATTACGAACGCACTCTGATTTATCTGCAAGTTTGTTTTTGTTACTTATACCTACTATTGCAATATGGCTATCGCCTCGATGGTTGCTTCGACCAGAGACGTTTGCACTAGGCGCATTCAAATATGCATTCTATAGACATCAAAATAGAGTGCACCTATTTGTTTTTGGATTTAGCAAAATGTTTGTAGAAATTGTCAATACCGTTTCTATAGATTTATACAGTTTCGTAAGTATACTAAACTAAATACAAATTTCAAATGTTATTATGATACAATACCGTAATCATCCTACTTACCCAAACATTCCATAATTTTTTCGAGTTTTTCGTCTTTTTCTTGTAAAACTCTTTCGCAACATTTTATTTTTATTGCCCATATTTCCACTGAGACTGAATTTTCACTTCAATATTAGGCAGTGAGTAGCCTTAGTAGTCCGCCACAGAACTTTAGTTCAATTCACACACTGTTTTCAGTCATAAATTACTTGAAAACTACAATCGAATTATGCACAGAGCGTCCGGTGCCAACCATCCAAGTCGAGCGCTGCCCGACGACTAAAGTATGACCGCGTAAGCTATTGTCACCACTATGGAGCGTCAATAAGATTGAAAATTGAAAATGATATTTGTGTTGAAATGTGACGTAAGCTGCGAATGGGCATTTATTTTACTGCTTTTCTTTAGATTATTTAAAATATAGACATAAAATTAAATAATGGTTTGGTTAAAGTTTTAAAAAAATGGAAATCCTACTAAATTCTTAAAAAAAAAACTGTTGTTATCGCTGGAAATACAGAGATCTTCGACGTCAAAGTTTATTTTTGTGCTACAACTTCCCAATTTTTTATTGGGAATATCAAACTATTATTTATTATTCTGTTCGGTTTAAATTCTTCTTTATACCCTTCTCTGTTCACTGTATTTTTCGCGTTACTTATTTTTATTACATTACGTCATACTCGACGTTCTAAGAAACCAATTTTTGGGAATATTGAGATAACACCCCGCCTTAATGTCAAATCTTAAACTATTTTCTTCCTGTGGCAAATCCTTATCCTCGTTACATTTTCGGAGATGTAGCGTGTTGATGAAACAAAAACACTGTATTGCACAACACACGCAATACTTTCGATGGTC
This sequence comes from Brachylomia viminalis, assembly GCA_937001585.2. Lineage (NCBI taxonomy): Eukaryota > Metazoa > Arthropoda > Insecta > Lepidoptera > Noctuidae > Brachylomia > Brachylomia viminalis. Next base: position 24,460,858 of record OW443307.2, read on the forward strand.
TTGTTTTCAAAGTCCACCCAACATACTTACATTAGGTATTTGCACTTGTCTTCACGAAATACGAATACTTTACACATGTGCTCTTCACATCGTGGCAACTTTTGTCCCAAATCACTGATACCTATGGGGTTAAAAAACTTTCAATGCTTAACGCTGTATGAACTCACTAGTTCAATAAATACCAATATAAATTAATGTAAACAACGCAAATGACACGAGACTTGCACTAAACCGATAGCGAACAGAACTGGCCAAAGTGAATGAATAAATGTTGGCAATCAACAAAACTTACTTTGTCGTCGACGACCGTGGCGACACGAATCGCAAGCATCGAGATTCATACGTAACCAGTTTAATATAACGGAGATAAGATAAATATGATTCGAGTATGTTTATTAAGTCAGTATTACGGACAATGAATGCAAGTAGTGCACATTTGGTTCGGCCTTTCTTCTCGGAGTAATCGGATAGGAAACGCTATGATGTTCTGTGGGAAGCGCCGACCTCGTCTAGTTTTTGAAATATGATTGGCGTGTAATTAATAAGTGTTTGTGCAAACGTACTTACGGAAATAAATCATTTATCGACTATCTAAGGAATCCCTAAACCCGAATCCGTAAATAAAAATTGTAAGTTATCAAACTCAAATTCATAATGAAAACCCCAGTCTGCCCGACATGTGAGTCGAACCCATGACCCCTACGCATACCTTCGTCCCATATTTTATAGGCGAATAAATCAAAAATTGTGCTATTTATTAATAAACATATGGATAAGGGACAATATATTATTTATATATAGGTTTAAAATAAATACAAATACAAAAAGCTTTATTGGCAAAAAGAAAAGGCGACGACTTGATGAGTGATGACGTGATGAGTGATGATGACAGACAACAAACTTACATGTAACATAATTAAGTTTGTACTTGCATCACAATATTTTGGTTTGACGGTTGACCCGCAAACGGAGCAGGGCGTGAATCTAGGGGGTCGGAGTGCGATTGAGCAGAAAGTAATAGGAACTAAATAAAATAAATACGAATTAGCGTTAAAAGACGATTTAATATTCAGCGTACACTGAATTGAAACACCAATAAATCCAATCTTTTGCAAACTTAAAATGACTGAACTATTAGATCGCTTTTAGCGCTATGCCCGCCCACTGTGGCCACCTACATAAATAAATAAACTGAGTCACCCTATGTAACATTTCTACATTTATATCTGTAATTGATATAGAGTATTCTATTCTATTTCCACTTATAAACAGTTAACTAATTTGATTAATTAATTTAAAATCTCATTGGCACAGGAATAATGTGTCACGATGTTGTATGAGAACTTTTTATAGTTTAATTACTTAGTACTTATCCTTGTGTGTAATTAGCAGAGATCAGTGAGGATTGTAATGTTTTATTTTTATTACTCGATAGCCATCTTTTCCAGAGAATTTGATATTTAACGTCAACAAAAGTTAACTATAGATTTCCATAGACATACATGTACGAGCTTGCAATCGTTTTGACCCAAATACGCACACAAAGTTTGTTGTTATGATAAGCAGGGATTGTGGCAAGTAATAATAGCCGCGCGGGTCGATCGTAGGTTAAGCTACGGTTGCCGAGGTCGGTCCGGGGATGGGTGACAATCCATTACATGTCCAAAACCACTTCGTACTTCGAAAATCACGTTTGGTCGCGGCTGTTATGTGAAGATCTTTGACAGCCCTTACGGGTTGGTTAGATGTGCCGAAAGTGTGAAAACCAGTCTTCACAAGGATTATCGTGTTACCCAGTAACTGGGTTGTGGAGGTCAGATAGGCAGTTGCTCCATGTGAAATACTGGTAGGTATTCAGGTGCATGCGGTTAGACCGGAAGCCGACCCCTCATCCCAACGTAGTTGTTAAACGGCTATGCAGATGATGATGTAAAGTGTGGTGGTTACCACGACCGTACTTTACTAAAACATCACACCTTCTGGGAAATCATCAAATAACTTCTCCCGCTCTGGGCACAGCAGGAGGGCGTGTCAGACTCTTACTGACTAAATCCCACCCGTGTTCCTTCAGTTGCCAGTACACTAACATTTAGTACACTCACATTTAACTTATCAATTTCATAACGAAGAATCCAACAAATTTATAGCCCGAGATTTTGAAATTTCGAACCCAAGATGGAATGCATGACACATCTCATAGGCACTTTGTTGGCGAATAAAATAGAACGCATGTTGTTTATCTGGATGTTCATAAAGCATACGAAAAAGCGAAAAATAACGATTAAATAGTCAAGCTTGACTGAATTGAAACACGAAATAACCCAGTCTTTTGCAAATGTCTGCTTGAGAAAAATATTAGTTTGAAAAATCATATCTACTAACACCTATTACGCATACTACAAGATAAATGGGGACTTGAGAAAACGTGATTATATGAATAATTTAATTAAAAATATGTTAAGAACAAAAATGTAAACATTTAGAGAAATAAATACACATACATTGACAAAATTCACGTACACGTGACGTGTCAATTTATATCAAACGACCTAGACAGCCTCTAAAACTTTCGTAATGCCCCGACCATAGAGTATACGCATGCTCTAAATAGCTCTTAAGGTCGAATCATCCGTAGCGATTTGTTAAGGTCGAAACATTCGCTCGAAGCAAAATATACCCGACTCGACTGTCGATGGTTTTTCTACTAATAATATAATTAATAAATAATTATTTCTTAGATTATATCACTTATCACAATATTTATTGCTGAATTGTATAAATATTGATAAGTTTTGATATTGTTTTGTCATGTTTACCTGCGGAGTTTTGCTGGTTAATTAAATTTTACCTAATATATTTTGCAAATGATACCAAAAATATATCTCACTCCAGGAATCCCTACAAAAGACATTGGAAGAAGTCGTTCAGATGAACGAGCCGTTCGACGTTCACTCAAAGTTGCTGGACATTTATGTGGAGACCAGTAAGCACCAAGAACTGCTGGCGCTGGTGGAGCTGATGATGAAGAAATACAAGCGGCAGACGAGCATGTACACGCTTTGCGGCGCGGCGTGCTTCAAGCTGGGACTCGTCGACAAGGCGCGGCAGGTACAGGCGGCCAAAACCCTTAATCATTCCTAAGCCGATATCCTTCACTTTTTGTTAATTTTTACCATCCGTTCGACATATTTCCTCGAAGCAAAACGTCTGAACACAGAATGAATCAAAAGTGAAACATGAATTCATCAGTGAATTCAATTTTCACTTTTGATTAATTTTGTGTTGAGACGTTTTGCTTTGAGTCGAATCTATCCAACGATGCTGGATTTTCGGCACTCGGCATTTTTCAATCGTTAATGAAACGATAGGTGCAGATGAACGTTCATTTATACCTAATATTATAAAAAGGTAAATTTTGTTTGTTTGTATGTAATCTCTGAAACTACCAGTTGGATTTGAAAAATTCTTTTTGCATTTGATAGCCCAATTCTTAAGGAAGGTAATAGACTATAGTGGAGTTTCTTGCCAGCTCTTCTCCATAGGAAACGACCGATTGGGACCGTGCACCTAGCTTCTAACGTTTCATGAGTGCCCATGCAGATTTATATGAAATAAAATAAAATATTTTAGTTTTTTCTTTATTCAAATCGTCACACTACGACCCCTAGGAGCTGAGCAGAAAGAACGCTAAGCAAAAACGAAGTAATAGCGTAGACAGGCGATGCGATGCGATGCGACGCGGTGGGACGGGGGTGCAATACATTTTACGCCGACGAAGTCGTGGGCAGAAGCTACTTTCTATAATTATAATGTCGTTGGTGTCGTGTGATCGTGGAACTATACAAAAATGAACCTTCACTCGAGTGGAGCGTCTGATATCGGTTTAGAACGACATAGCACTGAGACGCCTCGGCGGCCGCTGCTAGAGGCGACATTGCCGTCATTTTTCATGCAGATTGCAGACCAAGCCTGTCACCGTTTAGAGTGCTACATCTTTTGGCGCCTGAATGATATGATGATGTTGGTAAACATTTGTAAAATTGCCACATAAATAAATTGTAATGACACAACAAGATGGCGGTGACAGTTCCGATTATGGGCACGCGCCAAAAGAACTCTAACCGTTATACTCACCTCACGGTACAAATTACGTATAACGACTGACGGCTTTGAATGGCTAAGATGACTGAAGTTGTGTATTAGCAGTGCTGCCGTCAACGGGGCGATTCGGACTCTGTGCTTAGAGCTTTATGTCATGCTTTTTCAGAGGACTTTAAAAATATGGTAACCCAGCGAACAGCCATTGCAAAGGTGCACAGATAAAAAATATATTCTCATTCCTTCTTCCCAAGAGAAGAAGTTTTTGTCCTGTATTAGATTTAACAGGTTTCATTATTCTAATGTATATTGTAACTTTTTTTTTTTTCAGGTTATGCAAAAAGCAATTTCCGTTCTCGAAAAGAAAGAACGTAAGTATTTGTTTATTAGAAAATAGAAAGTATTGACTTTCATGCACGTTAGCTCCATATCAAAAACATTACCCTTCTATTAGGCTTCGCCGCAGTTGGGTGAAAAAACACATTTTTAAAGTAGTATAAAGACATTAAAAGTCTTAAGGAATATCCTATAGCCATAATATAGCTTATTGCCATCAATCAGAGGGGCTCGTGGCTAAGTAATAACGATTGCACGGGTCGATCGAAGGATATGCTACGCTTACCGCGGTCGGGTCGTGAATGGGTGACCGTCCATTACATATCGTGTACAAATTGCAGCTCCATACATTTTAAATCGCTTAACTCGACAAAATGTAGGGAACAGCAGATGTTTGTCCGATTTCAGGGTTAATTGATTATTTATTAGATTTGAGGCTGTTTTTAGGCTTTATTTTTGATGATCTACAAAATTATCTCCATAAGATATTTTTTCAATCCATTTTATCCCATTGGAGTTTTCATCATTTCACCGTACCCATCATAATATGTCATCGGCCCAGCCACCCGAACCAGTGACTGGGTATAATACGTGCCACCAAAGATGAGACTTGACACATCACGTGGTTTGAGTTGCGCAGTAGACGATTTATAGGTCTCTAGCGGTATGTGCTCTGAGGCGGGAAGGGAGCGGGCGTCATCGGGTCGTCGCACTATGGGACGAAACAGTATTTTCCATCTCAAAAATAGTTCAGACGAAAGTAGTGTTATTGAAACAGTTTTTATAGTTTTATATTCCGAGATGAAAGATTAATCATTATGGAAGTTCAACTTAGGATATTTTCTATGTTCTTCAATCAATATATAACTATTATACATTTTTGAATTGCTCAGTATCTCTCGTTTTCAAGTACGTTATCTTTTTTTTTTTGTGAATAGGAAATTTTCCGTCCTTTTAATTTCCAAGTTGAGGTTTCCTTGTTGCCGATAGCTGCCGATGACGAGTTAATGACATTTTTAGATTACGTAAGTATTAAGTAATACAAGGGAATAAAAAAAAAACTTGCGTCATTACTGCGCCATTTCGAGCTAGAAGCAAAAATATCGAACGAGGAAAAAAAAAATTGGCATTAAAAGAGACTGTGACCACTGAGTTTGTTTCGGCCTTTCTTCTCAGAGTAGTCAGACAGGAAACGCCGACCTCATCTAGTTTTTAAAATATGATTTACGTGTAAAAGTGTTTCTACAAACCTACTTACAGAAATAAAATCATTTATCATTTATCAATATAATATCCAATCCAGCGCGCGATAAAAGAATTGTGGGTACGAGGGCTTACAGGTTGGTATTATTATAAATATTCGTTTGTGGACAGATGTGCCGGTGCTAGTTCAGTTCGCACTGCTGGAGAGCCGCAGCGGGGCCCGCGAGCGCGCGGAGGCCCTGTTCGAGCAGCTGCTGGCGGTGTACCCCGCCCGCGTCGACGTGTGCGCAGCCTATGTCGACATGCTGCTCAAGAGCAAAGACAACGAACACGTCCGGTCAGTTTAGTTATTTATTTAAAAACGTCTCTCTCATTTCGCCAGCTATGTTTAAGCCCCATGTAATAGGGAGAGGGGGGGGGGGGGGGGCCTATAGCCATCAGAATAATATAATAATATTCATATAATCAATATCATTCTATTTTACACAACATTCACATATTTAATTAAAGCACCATATTCTAAAATGAAATTTAAAAAAAGAATTTGAATTAAAAAACAAAACAATGGTTGATAAATTGACAAGACACATAACACAAGACAATACATTCGCACTAAATTCTATCAGTTTAGGATTGATACGTCAACATGGTTTTCTTGAACTTTTGTTTATTGTCACAGAGAATGTCGTTAGATACAACTCTACCTCACAACAAAACCTGTAAAAGTTTTGATATGTGATTATTGTAACTTAATTTATCTTAATTTAAAAATTATATTAGAACATAGGTATCTTATTAAAATAAGTACGTCTTAGGTTCTTATTCATGTAAAATTAATTTGCAAGCCATATACAGCCAAAATATAGACTGTACATTAAACCACAAATTAAACATAAACTATACATTTTTTTTTACATCAAAACACATTTACACGTTCGTCCATCAAAGCCTCTTTTGCTGGCCGCTGCAGTAATGAACTAATTGTATCCCATGTTGGGGACCATAACTTTTTATTTGGCTCTTATGTGTTTGAGTGAAAGGTTGTTAACGAGGTTGATAGATAATAAGATGGTAGTCATTATGGTACTAAGAATGTTTATGGACTCTTAACTGTGTATATAATCAAATATACCTACATAGTTTGGATCAAAAACAAAAGTCATTTATTCAAATTAGTCTGAGAATCAGCACTTTTTGAACGTCAAAATCACATAAGACAGTCTCCCCAAAACGCCCACCCTTCACCGAATATGCTTGTAGCAAAATATACAATGATGAGATGTTCGGGAAAATTCAAGGTTGTTTAGTAAAATGAAAAAAAAAAACATGAATCTATCTAACAATGCGGTCCGGCCCGCCTAAACCTGCGTCAGCCTTCAGTGGTACATAACTCACAATTTTTTTATAAAGTTTAGAAGTTTAATTTATCAGTTAAGCAGCGTGGGTGTGTGTATGTGAGTGGAAACGCCAGGTAATGACGCTCTAGGAGGACAAATTGTGACCTTATTGGTGACGTGCTTCAGAAAGATCAGGGGCCGTACTATGACGTGTTAATTCCATCATTGTTCCAGCGTGGAAGAGAGACGGAGCTATACATGACCGATAGCACTATCTCTTTTTCTCAACGGAATCATGATGGCGTTAACAGGTCATAGTACGGCCCCTGGTGCGTAGTACTCGCTACTGGCGAGCGGCGTGCGTGTGTGACCGTATGTATGAACGTACACGAAGCAACAGGAGCATGTAAGGATAACAGGTGGCGTTCTGTAGCTTCTGCCTACCCTCATGGGAACAATGCGTCAGTTTATGTATGTACGAGTATGTGTTTAAAGTTTTCTTTCAACTCACGTTTTCTGATGTATCGCATTTGTTTTATAGGCAAGTAATGGAGCGCATGACATCTCAGAAGTTGCCGGCAAGGAAGATGAAGGTTCTGTTCAAGAAGTGGATAGAAGTAGAAGAGAAGATAGGAGATCAAGATCAAGTGGACAAGATAAGGCAGCAAGCGATGGAGTATATAGAGAAAGCCAAGTTTTAATCTACAATGTTAATTCAATCATCAAAAAAATATTACGAATTATATTTTTCTTTGTATTTTGAACCCATTTCACTGGTTGAGCTTTGTTGAAATTTTTGTGAATTCTACTTGTTTGGCTGAATTTTGTCGTCTACGAATTCAGACAAATTCAGATAACTTGAAATCCAATTTTTAAGTTTTTCGCAAATATCTCAATAACTAGACGTCCTTGGTCTAACATTGGTCTAAAATAATTAAATGGATGTTTGCAGATTAATGGATGTCATTTATAAAACAAATCAATTCTAATCAAAATCATTTTTGCAAATATTAACTATTTTTGTTCGACGACATGGTCGGAGCGACGTCAAATCTGCACATACTTAACTATTTACACTACCTAGGTAGTACTAAATTAAATGACTAACTTACAAATAAAACCAAAACAAAAGAACACTTAGTCTTCGAAGTACTCGTCCGCATCGCTGTCATCCGGAAACGTGCCCAGCAGACTGACAGGATAAAGCCACGCTGAATGGCAATGCTGATTCCTTGGCCAAAGAACTCAGCCCTCTGGTCTCATGAAGGGTCGACCTGTCGCCGAGAAATTTCCATAAAAAGAAAACGCGCGCTCGGGCCCAAAAGTGTAGTTACCCATAAGGTTACAGTATTTACGCCGTTTGAGCTCAGCAGCCGCAGCAGCGGCGCCAGCACAGCCCGCAGTGCTAGGAACATGAGGTCGCGCAAGGGTACCGACACAGGTTGCGTCCCACACCAAAGGCCTTCCTTCCTATCTTCCAAGGCAACAACGTCATGCCGTCTGGTCTCTTCCCATCGTCACGTACCAAGCCGTTTGGTTCTTATACCACTGTTACGCCGACGGTGACCATGGCTCGACGAATAACATCGTTGATGCTGGCGTGCCGTGCTATGTGACCTGCGCTCCTGCAGCAGGACAGGCTATGGTGCCCGAGACTGTCCATCCCACAGTTATAAATGTACGAATATTTCAACGGGCGTAAAAACCCACTTTATCCTGGATGAGGTATTTTTTATAACCAAACATGTGGCAACACCTGAAACTGTCAGATGTCAATATCGAAGTTTTTAATTGGTTTTAACCGTAGACAGAGAATAGCATTCTCTGTCTACGGTTTTAACCATGTTTTAACCCGTAGACAGAGAAACTAATTTTAACCTCAGATCAATAACTAAAGTTGTTCTGAGGTTTTAACGTTAGTTTGAACTATAACAGACACGAATTATTTGTATTACTGGAATCATATTAAATTTTATTGCTTAATTGGGGAGTCTTCCTCGCGTGAAACGCGCACAAAAAGCAAAAAGCACAAAAGCAGGCCCTAGTGGACCGCGTCATTGGTGCTGACATCTCTTTGAGGCGCGCGTGGAACACAACGCGCCGTCCGTCGACCCGGGCCTGGTCCTTATCGAACGGTGAGCTGCTCGCCGTTCGCAAGCCCACGCCTACGGTGGCCGGGAATCGGCCTGCGATTCCCGACGCCCAGGGCGTCTCATGCGGCGGCTAGGGGCGTGAGGGCGCGAATTTTGCCTCTCTCTCACGCGTTCCGCCTCCTCCTTCGCGAACATTGCTGCTTCACAGAAGGAGGTGACGGCTTCCCAAGCCCTTTTGCTCCGTACCATGGCCTGGACCAGGGCTGGACGCAAGAGATCGCCACCGCCAATCGCCTCCACGAGGACTTGACGGTGCTCCGCCCAAGCCGGGCAGACCTCCACCGTATGCTGCACCGTGTCCTCAGGGCGATCCACACAATGGTGACACCCGGGCGTTTCCTCCCGCCTTATCCGGAACAGGAACCTCCCGAAACAACCGTGTCTAGTGAGGACCTGCGTCAGGCGGACGGTGAGGACGCCGTCGCGCCTCTCTAGCCACTCCTCAAAGAGGGGATTGGGTTGTCGTCGCGCTGGGTTGCGAAAATCGCACTCTCCATGTCGCCCTGAGATCCCGCCGGAGCAATGTCCGCTGTACCGTGATTTCTCGCGGCAGCGGAGCTACTTCCCGGCGATTCACCTCCTCGCGCCACTCCCAAATGTGCGCGAGGACTTTTGCCTCCAGATCCCATGGCGGTAATCCGGCAAGGAGGCTCGCCGCCTCACTGGAGACCGCACGGTATCCCCTCCGGCAGGAGGCGTTTGGCCCCCCTAGATTGGGCAGGAGCCGCTTCAAGGCAGCCCCGGCCCTTTGCAGTCTGGGAGCCAAACGTCGGAAATGCTCCACGAAGTTCCACCGGCTGTCGAGGATGAGTCTCAGGTACTTCGTCGTCGACTCGACGCCGATGTGAACCCCTCCTACCGTTATTTGGGAACCCGACGGTGGCGCGTTCCGAGGACCATGAAAACACATGGCCTCGGACTTGTGCAGGGCCACCTCGAGTCCCAATTGCCGGATCCTCTCGACGATTGTCGCAACCCCGCGTGTCGCTAGTTCGGCCGCCGCCTGCTGTAACGGTAGTAGTAACGGGTAGTATTAAAAAGAATTTAGATAATTTCTCTGTTCTGTTGAGCCGCTTGCTTTTTTCGCCTGACATAATTATTTTGACATAATGTTGGCTTGACGACACGTGTACCTCTTTCGAAATTAATAACTACGATTATCATTGTTCCAAAAACTACATTAACCAAAACATCTCTGCAATCCTCGGTCGTGGAACCATCCTGCAAGGACTGGAACTGTTTGGTTGTCACTGTCAGGGACGAACTATCACTGATTGCCATATACCTATAGGTCTCCATCCTTCTATAATATAAATAACTTCTGCGAATCTTTAACGAAACTCATGGAGTCGTGTAAGGCTACCAGTGCTACCACATATGCTATTGTTGGGGATCTGAACATTGACATCCAACCAGATTGCACTGACAGACGCGCCATCTAGGACCTGGACTTAACCGGTTTATTTAGTCATTGACTTAACCGGCCACTATGGGTATTTGCCAGGACAAACTTTGCCTACGCGAGGTGACAACTGGTTGGATCATATTATGCTAAAAACTCAGAAGTCAGCTACTGTTATTGTATGTGACACGGGCATAATAGACCACGAGACGGTTATCCTAGGCATTCAAAAAGAATCAGCTAGGGCCAGGGTTGAAAAACGACATGCACGAATTGACCTTATAAAATTAAATAAAGACATTGAAAAAGAGTCTTGGGACTGGCTTCTTGAACAGACTAATGTTAGGTACCTACTGTTGCATTCCAAAAAATTGTCGAAAGACTTACTGTTGATATAATGTTGACATAATGTTGATATGAGATAAAGTATGGGTTGGTATTTACAACGCGCGTCCAGAGTATCCGTTTTAATGTATATGTTAACGTCTCCTATGAGGGCGATACTGCTATACTCCGATAATTTGTCATATATATGTCGTAGGATAATTTGATACTTCGAATTTTCGCGAAAATCCTAGGGGTTTTGCGAAAACGCGGGTAATTAGACATAGGCGAAAAATTTAGGTTAGGTTAGGTTAGAACAGTGACCATTAGCGCGCGAAGGCGAGCGAGCGAAGCGAGCGTGCCGCGGCAGCGGCCGCCAAGCGCCAGATACCCTTCTATTGTTGGTTAGGTTAGGTTAGGTCCTGACTTTGTGGGGTGCATGTTGAAGAGCCTCCTCGTGGCGCACCCTGGGCAACGTCGGCTCCAATTTCTCCCAGTGCGATTTTGGGGGACAATTGGGGCTGGCGGCTAATCTTCAACAAGCGGGGAAAGGTCGCGGTTCCAATCGCCGATCATGCTTGATGGTCGGTGAAGGGAACCGGGCTACAGAGGGCAGATACGTCCACTCCTCCTCTGCTTACAGAGGGAGGTGAGTGGGCGTAGACTGGGCAGGGCCGCCGATGCGGAACAGGCGGTCCTGTCCCGGAGGGAGGCAGCGGCGCGCGGGCGGGGGTAAGATTCTCTCGCGCGGCGTCGCTCCGGAGAGGGGAGGGGTCGAGGAAGACGCCGGTCTGGTAGTCACCTCCGGCTCCTCCCGGGTGGAGGCCAGCAGGCGGTGGGTGCGGGGGCGCCCTTTGCCTGTATTGCACGGGCCTCCACCAGTGTCGGACGGGAGTGGCCGGGTGTTCCCGGCTATTCCCGTAGCCCCCCAGTTGAATGGGGGGCAAGCGGGGCCCGCCAAGTAGGCGGGCATACGCCGGGAGGGCTGTGGAAGCAGAGGCTGAGCCAATTTCCCATAGCCCTCCCATCACGGCGTTGTGGGAACACCGCTGAGTTTTAGTGGGTATACTGTCGAGTGCGGTTTTCGACAGGAGTCCCACATACCCCGTCTCGTCCCCCACGAGCGGGGATGCATAAAGCATTTCTCAGCGACAAAAAAAAAAAAAAAAAAAAAAAAAAAAAAAAAAAAAAAAAAAAAAAAAAAAAAGGTCCTGACTTTGTCCAGTAAGATTTGATAATTTTTCGCCTATGTCTAATTATCCGCGTTTTCGCAAAACCCCTAGGATTTTCGCGAAAATTCGAAGTATCAAATTATCCTACGACATATACACTGTTTACACTATCCCAAAAATTATTAAACTGTTGCCTAATTCTATAAGACGGTGATCGGTAGATGGTAACAAGAGCCAGTTTCCGATCTACATAGCAGATCAGACAACAAACAGCAAGTCTTCACGGTAAGATTTTTACAGGATAGCTCGGCTGGTGTTAACATAGTCACTACTTTTTATTGCAGAATTGATGTCTGGCTCAGACTGAGTCAGGGTCTGGCTCATGTTGTTATTTTGAGATTTTGGTGATTTCGGAGGGGTGCGCAGTACACCAGCCATATTGTTCAATAACAGAGCTACTCGACCAAAACAAACAACAACCCAAAAATAATTATGCGTAATATAGGTACGAGTGTCGCACTTCGGCAAATAGCAAGCGAAGTCGTAGTCGATAGATGCTCGTAGGCGATGTAGGTACGTAGCTCGTAGCAGCCGTAGCAGTGCAGCGTAGCGGTGACGTCAGCCGCACGTAGCGTATGGCAAATTCGAGACTGCTGGCACTCTTTGGTGGCGCGTTCGCCAGGCACTCGGTCCGCCGCGCGCCGCCGCCGCTTCGACCGCGCGGTTCAAATCCAGCGAATCACAATCACTTTTCGAGTTCAAAATGTTGATGACACTAGCAATTCTAATTGTGTCTCTTTCTAAAACGCCCAGTGGGCGTTCACCCCGGGTAAGGAACACGTAGGTAAGACAAGGAATTAAAATTACTTAAAATGACCAATCACAAAAATTTAGAGCCGAGAGACATACGTCCACCCACACTGTTGACGCTTCTGGGCCGAACTCCTGACGGCGAGAAAATAAATAATACACGGTGACGTTTGAATCACAGTTTTGCTAGAACAAAAGTTGTTCAGACCATGGTCTACTACAATTCTATAACATCTAATAAAAGACAAAACGTAATTAGTTTTCGAAAAAAACAAAAAAGACACAAATTAATGCTAAAAAAGTTCATCTGCGTGAAATTTGTTGTTTTAACATAACATAATTATGTCCTATGACACTCCGCAACTCAGTAGCTTCCCACTAGTGACAGAACTTTCGGAATCCGATCAGTAGTTACAAAGATGACCCCCTATATACATACCTACTAACTACAAAGTTTACATCTTTATAATATTAGGTACATATTAATAGGTACTACTATTAGCGATGGGTATATTGGTACGAACATCCTGATTTGAGAGGTACCACACGTTTTAATTTGAACAATTTGAGAAATAATTATATACCTAAAATCCCTATATCTTGCCCAAGTTATAGGGATTTTCCATTAGAGCGCGGTGTTAGGATGTGTGACCGGTTACCCACAATATTAAACTTGTCATTAATGTCATGATTTTATAGGTATCAGGTCTAATGTCATAAAAATAAAACAATTCATAATTATACCTAATCTAAATCAGCAACCAGTTTGATTCCGTAATACCTACCTACTCAATATGCTTTCATTTCTAATATTTCACAAGATTGTTTACCGCATATTTTTTTTTATTTTCTTTCTATCTTGCTATTTTATTTAATTATTTATTTAGGTACATTTAACAAGTAAGTAGGTAGGTAGGTAGTGGTAGGTAAGTCTGATGCAATTTCTCTCCAAGAAAACTTTTAGAAGTTATCATGTCATAGTAAATTATTAATGGATGATGCGACATGCTTCTGAGTTATTCAAAACCGTTACCTAGATATTATTTTGTTGTAACATCTTAATACAATAGGTATCTATCCCATAAAAGCCTTATTTCATTCTTCCTATGTAGGAACGTAGGTACTGTTACTAAGCCGACCCCGTTTGTCTTTTAAAAAAAAGGCAATAATTCTACTGGAACCACTTTAATAAACCACAGTACAAAAACACAGATACACAACTTCTTAGGGACTTATATTTTGGCAATGTCCCTCTTAATTGCTCCCTTAATTTGGGCACACTAGATTACGCGACGACGCGGCGGCGTCCATAATCTAACTAACTAAATTACACATATTATTTCTATTCACTGGGTAAAAATGCAACATCAGGACAGCGCTGAGAATTTAGTGAACACAGAACATTTTAAAGAATTAGGACGGAGGTTCCAGCGGCCTTTGAAGTTGGTTTATCATATGGCTTCATTAAAAATATCGACTTGGATATTTCCGAGGATGAACTACTTTCATGTCTATCAAGTAAGGTCATAAATGTGAGACGCCTACAACGAAGAAACAGAGAAGCAACTAGTTGGACCGAAAGCGAAACATGGAGAATAGGATTTGAAGGACCAAAGCTGCTCTCTTATGTACTCATTTACGAAATGAGAGTACTGGTAGAACCTTAAGTTTTTTCTGTTACGCAATGCTCCAGGTGCTGGAGGTACGGTCACTCTGCTAAAATGTGTCCAACAACGAAAATTGTTTGTCCGAAATGCGGAGGTAAACATGACAACTGTGAAACAACTTCCTTTAAGTGTGTGAATTGTACAAATAATCACATGGCATTGGACAGAACTTGCCCAGTGTACATTAAGGAAAAGAAAATACGCAGTATTATCAGTGAGCTTAACGTTTCATACAGAAAAGCAGTGGATATTTATTTACCTCCTCCTGCACCCTCTTATGAGGCTGACGCTGATAGGTAGACCATAACACCTTCCTGTGATGAAGTGAAGTGAAGTCCCAGTTACGCAAGCACCTACCTCTAGTACACCTATGTCCCCCGTATTACTGTCGAAAGTTACATTCGCGCAAAAAACAGCACGCCCTGTACCAAGTAAACAGTGTTCACCCAAAGAGATAACACAAATGGACAACAAACAAAAAATATGCCACAATGGACAAAAAACAGACAAAGAAAGAAGAAGAAACAATTATGAAAAGTAAGAAGAAAAGACATGAAAAAAAGACGCCCCAATGTAAAGCTTCTTCTTCCCAGCTAAAGCACTAGGAAGTGGTGAAGGGTGGGCGTTTTGGGGGGACTGTCTTATGTGATTTTGACGTTCAAAAAGTGCTGATTCTCAGCCTAATTTGAATAAATGACTTTTGATTTTGAAAGATACCCATACCCAGGAGTATTAAATGGACTTTCAGGAGGATACTTGCAGGGGAAACACAACTGAGGAAGAGAAAGATAGTAAAAATGAGGAACCGGAAGATGATAATTCATTTGGATGGCTAATAGATCAAATTAAATATATTTTATTTGTGAGAAATGATACTTTCAAGGTAAAATTTTTATCTATTGTTCAAATTAGCGTGGAGTGGGCAATAACTGGTTTTCTAAATAAGATAATACCTAAAGATTTTTCCTCTTTTACAAAGTTTTTCCGAAATGCTGGCTGTTAAAATAAACATTTTGCAATGGAACCCACAAACTTTATAAACGAAATAGATAGATATTTAAGAAAACTTTATATATCTTTAATTAGAAGTTGAATTGACTATGGGTGTTTTTTCTATGACAACAGTGCAAAAACTCACTTGGAAAAATTATATAAATTACAGAACCAAGCTATGAGAGTAGAGTAGTTAGTAGCTAGTTTTATTAAAACTACACGCATTCACGCGATGGAGAGCGAGTTATGCCTACAACCGTTATATCTACGTCGACGATTCTTGGCTAGCAAATTCTGGCTTAAAACGAAAGCCTTGCAGGCAAATACAAATACTGGAGGTATCAACTTACCTTCGGAACTATCCACATTGTGTAATATGTCTTCATATTGGCAAAACAAAAGAATCCCCCTGTTGATCTTGGTTCATGACTCACTACACGATTTAAAAGTTCATTGCATAATACGAGTAGTAAGTTAGTAGTATATACCTAGAGCAACAATTTTATAAAACATGATGTAAGTTTTATGACCAAACCAAAAAGGCAATACAATCCTGTTAGTTATATTACTTCTATTAATTATTTAATATATAATTTTAATATTTAATATATAATTTATTAATTATATTACTTCCGAATACTCGTCTTATTATAAAATATTTACAGACGGATCTAATGATGGTGACGATATCGGAGCCGCCTTTTATGAGTCTGAAGGAAACTCAATGAAATTTCAAATTAATGCCAGTGTGTGTATAATGGAAGCAGAACTGATTGCGATTGCAGAATCTCTGTCGTATGTAGAATCAATACATAAGAACAATATTGTCATTTTCACAGACTCCAGAAGTTCGCTCCAACACTTGGCTCGGTGTACCTCGACTACCGATAGCCGACTATACCGAAAATTATTTTGAAGCTACAAAAAAAGATCCATTATTTTTATTTTAATATTGATTTTATTGTACAGATAGGTACCAAGAATGTAAAATTGGTGCCGAGCGAAAGTGGTTCTGTGCTGGATACTGGGTAAGATTTGAGTGCCTCTGTTCTGGTCCGGAGGTGGGAGGTACTTATGTATCCTTAGTAGTGCCTTGAACACAAAGAGCTGCCGCACTGTAAGCACTTTACAGTCGGCATAGAGGTCAGATGTTGGATATCTATAATGTTTTTTAGTCACAACTTTTAGTATTGCTCTCTGCGCGTCGCGTGCGTGGCGGTTAGACGCCAGTACACCCGATACCGGAGGAGACGTCGTCGGGTCCCTGACTATGAAGCCGCGCTGTATGAGGTGTACCGCACGGCAAAGTAGGCACTGTGGCTGGCCATCCGCGAGGCGAAAGTGCGAGCCAGGGAGGAGATGTTGGAGACTCTAGACGGGGATCCGTGGGGGCGCCCTTATCGCGCGGTCCGAGGAAAACTTCGAGCCGCGGCGCCCCCACTTACGGAGAGCCTCCAACCCGAGCTGCTGGAGGAAGCGGTCACAGCCCTCTTCCCGGCGAGAGCGGAGCACAGTCCGCGGCCGATGGCTGTGCCCACAGCCGCAGAGCCTACAGGAGAGAACGCCATCAGCGTCCCAGAGGTGACACAGGCAGAGATGGGGGCAGCCGTGATGCGGCTCCGGGTCAAGAACGTGGCTCCAGGGCCCGATGGGATCCACGGCTGCGTATTAGCCCTCGCTCTGAAGGAGCTTGAGCCCCAACTGAGAGGACGGGGCCAGTTTCCCACTTTGTGGAAATCTAGTCGTCTGGTCCTGCTCAGGAAGGCGGGGTGCCCTGCCGACTCGCCGTCCGCGTACCGGCCCATAGTGCTGCTAGACGAGGTGGGCAAGCTGTTTGAGCGTAATCCTAAGATACAGGACTGCCTACTTTAGGAGACAGGGTTACATGATCTGTGTAGATTTATGTAGATATACCTTGTTATTATATACACCTGTTCTTTTGTATCATGAATCTTGTGTGTTTTATAATAATAAAGATACAAGATTAAAGATTATTAGTTGGTGGCAGTTATTTTAGTTCAATCTTAGATTTGATATCACAAACTTACTGCATCCTTGAAAAGTGTTGCAGTCGGGTTATTTCGTTTTTTCCCCACTTTCATAGAGAGCCTTGTCAGACTTTAGACGAATGTTTTGACGTAGAAACGTTAAACGTATCTCTATCGTCAATGTAAGCGAATTATAGTTTGTCTTAACTTTATCGAAAAAAAAAAAATCCGTTAATGTTTTGGCTTAATTTTATGCGACAATAAAATTGTAATTTGTATCACAGGTAAACAGTTTAATGACGTCTTCTCTATAAATAAACATTTATGTGCGAAATTAAGAGAATTTCCAATTCAATATTCACATATGAGTCAAACTCAAAATATCCGTGCTAGGTGCTAGGCCTAGTCTGGTACCCAGTGTACCTACCTACATGATGTTCCAGAGATTGTGACTATAGGCCGACTTTTTCGTTGGTGAGTAGGGGAAAATATATCATAGAGAAATGTGCAGACTCATCGTTGACAACACAATTTGTGCGTTCAGGTGCGCGTCATTTGTTTTACCCGCGTCACACGCGCGCGCAAATGCTTTCATCAATGTAAAAGTCTGCCTATAGTTAAGTATTAGTCGAACCAGGCAAAAATATTTAGGTATCTTACAAGTGAGGTAATAATTTATAATAATAATATAATAATTTTATTGCTCCAAAAACAGTGTTATAGGTTATTTTCCCACCAGTTAATGATAAGCAAAAACTATGCAATACAATACAGTAGGTACTTAATATTAGCGGAAAAGATCATCTGTATTGTGTACTAATTAATTTAAAAAACTGTATCACAGGAAATAATTCAGTTTAATTTTACCTTACGTAATAAATTTGAGCTATGTCAAAGACTCCACTATTTAGCTCACTGTAGTTGCAATACCTACCTGCTTCTGTACTTACCAATCTCTCTGTTTGACTGCACTCGTACATACTAACATAGAGTCTACGCAGTAATTCGTTTAGCTGTAACAACATAGCAATGTAGAATCCCACCTGGAGTCTAGCTTAAAAAATCTCTCAGTTTTCATAAGAATATTTATTGGTTCAGAAGAGAAACATACAAATAGTAAAAACTTATAAATCTAATAAGTACATTAAAGTTTATGAAATCTTACAGTTTATGATTGCCAACCTTCTTAGCCGCTTTGAGCAAGAGATGTGCTTTAGCGAGCTTAAAGGCTCATAAAGGCAGACAGGCGTGACGCGACTCTTGTAGAACAACAACGCCAAGCTGCAATGGGGCCCCCATATAGATAAAACTTCGATCATAAATACCCAAGATACAACATCTCCTACAAATTCACGCCGAAAAAGTGTCCGACTCGCGTATTTATAAGTATGCACGTATAGTAGACAAATTCACAATGTAGGTATAATGTACTAAGACTATATTAATAAAAATTTAATACAACTTTATTCCCTACACAAAAGGTTTTATTTGTAATGCACGCGTTAGGCGGTTGTGACATTACAAAATGCGATAATCGCGCAAGTCGTAAAATTTTAACGACCGTCGGCCGTAGGTGTACGAATGTACACCTTAAGTCAATCAGAATTAAGTATAATTCAGTTTACGCTGTCTTCGAGTCTTGTAGGAACAGAGTAAGTGGAGTCGTGTTAAACAAAAACTTTGTCATGTACGTATTGTACAGTTTATAAAATTAGTGTGACGCAATTGTGCAACTATTCTTATGGTTCCTCAAAACCAAAAAACGGAATCTTTATAGGATTACTCGTTTGTCTGTCTGTCATAGACAATTTGCTTCGAAACTACCGGACCGATTGAATTGAACTTAAGAATAAAAGTCTTGCAAACTATATTGTGTGACATATCAAATGAAAGGGCGGGTTGTAAGAATCTCAAATATATATTTTCTATAAATTTAAATTTTTTAGTTTTGTAGTAATTTAAGAAATAACATTAAAGAAAGGTAATAACATTATTTTGTTCACATAATGCGGTCGCCGAACTTGTTAAAACTACTTCAGCCAACGATCGTTGTTTTCACAAAACCTGTTCGCCTACAGCAGCAGCTGCAGCAGCCTACGTCTATATCCAAAGTCCGCCAAAGAGGTAAACTACAAAAGTACCTTAAAAAAAACTAAACAGGCGGCTCCATATATTCAGTATTTAACTCTGTTCTACTTTATGAATTTTTCGTCTCTTTTAACACGTAAATAGCAACACGCGCGGGAAAGGGACAACCGCGTAAACGATTTACTTCAACTATTTTAGAAAGACAATGTTTTTACTTAGTTAGAAGGTAAATTTAGCCACAAATCCATTACATTATGAAATCTTGAATTAATACTTACCGAAAATAAGAAACCCCATCCTTTTTCAAGCTATTTGAAGTATTATTTTTGCACTTTTTCACGGAGCACTTCGGCATGTTGACCTGACGGTGACCGGCGCGCGACTGCGAGCGCAATTGTGCTACAACGCGTTTTTAGCACAATTGATTCATACCGCGCTTGAGGCGTTGTTAGTGTATCTAGGGTATTTATGATCGAAGAGATAAAATGTCAAAAAAGCTTAGCTCTGCAGCATACGCTGTTAGAAAAATTCGTGATTTAACTGATTTAGAGACAGCCCGTTTAGTATACTTTAGTTATTTTCGTAGTGTAATGTCGTACGGTATTCTGCTGTGGGGAAATGCCGCCGATATTCAGACGATTTTTGTTTTACAAAAAAGGGCAATTCGTTCAATTTATAAATTAAGTCCCAGACACTCCCTCAGAGACAAATTTAAAGAGATTAATAGATAAGATATAATGATTGTGCCTTCTCAGTATATTTATGAAAATCTTTTGTATGCACATAAAAAAATTAATCTGTTTAAAAAATACAGTGATATCCATAGTATAAATACTAGGAACAAAGACAAATTTGTTGTTCCTACAACCAGGCTCAAGAAAATAGGCGGCTCGTTTAGATGCCATTTTTATAATAAACTTCCTAGCCACATTCAAGAACTAAGCCTTAAATTCAAATCTTTTATAAAAAGGAAACTATGCCAGAAAGCCTATTATATTGTCAAATACTTTATTGAGGACAAAAAGGCTTGGGAGTGAGCTGTTCCAATAAATTTACACGGGGAATGTTGATTTATTTTATTGGTTTTTGGTAACTATTGTACTTTTAATCTTTGCTATAAGTATCTATAACTTTTTACATATACAATGACATGATTATTTACTGTATAAAGTATTATATTATTTTAATTGTTGTGAATGTGAGGACTATGTGGGTCATTGTTCCAGTTTTAATCATGTTCTGGCAGTTTGAGTAGTTTATGTGGCCTACCCAAATGTCCTTTCTTTGGTATTGTTCGTCGAATCGTTGAGCTCCTTAAGTTCTGAGTCGAGCTGCACGGTTACTGACAAATGCGTGCACTGTCTGGACAGGTCCACTCAATCTGTGTGGTTCTTTTCTCAAAAGTCCATTTCAGACACCAATCTGCATGGTCCTCAATGATTATGTCCGGATTTTTATATTCACATTGACATTAATGAATTTTATATATATTATGACAAGAGTATTTACTTTGTAAAGTATTATGTTATTATTTTAACTATTGTGAATGTGAGAACTACTTACGTTGGTCATGGCTTTTTTTTTGTATTTTTCTCTCTTAGTGTAATCATGATCTGGCAGTTTGAGTAACATATGCGGCCTACTCAAATGTCCTTTCTTTGGTATTGTTCGTCGAATCGTTGAGCTCCTTAAGTTCTGAGTTGAGCTGCACGATTGCTGACAATTGCGTGCACTGACTGGACAGGTCCACTTAATCTGTGTGGTTCTTTCCTCAAAATACCATTTCAGACACCGATCTACATAGCCTTCACATGATCTGACCAAGATTCTGTCTGGACTTTAAAAGAGACTGTGACCTCTGGGTTTGTTTCGGCCTTTCTTCTCAGAGTAGTTAGATAGGAAACGCCGACCTCATCTAGTTTAAAAAAAAATATGATTGACGTGTAAAAGTGTTTGTAAAAACCTACTTACAGAAATAAAATCATTTAACATGCATTATATTTCATAAAAATTGTTCTACTAGAGTTAACTAGAGCCGCGTCGCGCCTGTTTGCGGAAGTCATTGA
The DNA here is from genome assembly GCA_937001585.2 of Brachylomia viminalis. NCBI lineage: Eukaryota > Metazoa > Arthropoda > Insecta > Lepidoptera > Noctuidae > Brachylomia > Brachylomia viminalis. Next base: position 24,482,495 of record OW443307.2, read on the forward strand.
TGTGCGCCCGCGCTACCTTCGTACAATAGTATTAGGCATCATTACCTACTTATACAAAAATATTGTTTAATTAAATACTTTTTCAACACATTTGCTCAAAAAATGCATTTACGAAGCCTGTATATGTTGTTCGAAAGTTAAAAATTACGCACCATACTTCGGAACGGGCGGTAAAATAGGTACTCTCACCTAAGTACATGTTTTACCGCCCCCTTCGTTGTATAGCGCCGTGCGTATTCTTTACGGATTTTTTAATTACCGTAAAAAATTATATAACATTTCCACAAAGGAGTTTCAAATTACGAGAATAAAATAAGCTGAATGATCGAACCTCCTTGGAAGCGCTTTTGCTCAATACGTTTATCTCACTTTAGTATTAAAGAGAAAATGAGACGAAAGATGCTTTTCGACTCGACTATTGCGATTCGACTTTTTGCGATTCTAATTTTGACCACGCGCACGTAGCGCCATTTGGAAATGGCGCCATTTTCATATTAGAAACGTCAAAGATTGTTATTGTTGCGACTTTCTGACTGATATTTTTATAAACAAAAGTTTGTTTCATTACCTATTGTAGGTACTGTTTTCTCGCAAATGTGTTGAAAAACGTTGTATGACACACGCGCGGAAATTGGTATTTACAAACTCGTGACTATGGTAAGCCCTCGACTTCGTCTCGGGCTTACATTCGTCTACTTGTTTGTAAAAACCAAAAACCAACTTACCGCACTAGTATCATACATAACTATGATCGTGTGATCGCCAGTGTAAATGTTCCCTCGTTGCAAAACGACCAGAACGGAAAAGAAGTTCCTAAGTTCCATTTTGTACTTAACTTTATTAACACCAATAGGTACCCGGTTTCTGAATTGAGAATTTGAAGTTGGAAATTGACAAACTCCACTTTAGTGTAAAATAAGTATAGCCCGCGAAATTCCAAATTTCTTAGGTTTTTTGCAAATTATGAACTTTGAATTTCGCGGCGTCACCTTAAGTAACGCCAAAGTACAGTTTGAGAAAGTCTCAAAATTCAGAAACTGAAACTACACTCCTCATAAAAAATATCGAAACAGTACTGCAAGTACTTACTATAAAGGCGGCATTTAAATAAAAAAGAGGACTGATATCATTAAAAAAAATACACCATATCGCTGGCAGTTTAGTCTACACAATAGTGTACCACAATTTCAAAATTGAATTTATTTGTTTATTTTAAGTAACAAAGGACTCAATGGTGCCGATTCCCTTGTCACAAACTAAACTAAATTTAAGTTGAGTGCATCTTTTTCTTTCTATTTCATTATGAAAAGGACAGAAGATAAATATTAGTTTAGTCCTGTCAAATTAGTCAGCACCTGACGTAATTTGATGTAATTTTAGTTGTCAACTTTTTAATCACGTCTAAACTTGTATGGAGTAGTGTCAGGCGCTGATTAATTTGACAGGACTAAACTAAAATTTATCTTCTGTCCTTTTCTTAATGAAATAGAAAGAAAAAAAGGCACTGAACTTAAATTTGGTTTAGTTTGTGTACAAGGGAATCGGCACCAATATGTTAATAACAGTATTTCTAAGCAACTATGTTAGTAAACTTAACCTACACACTTAAGCTAACACTGCCTTATACTTAAGAGAATCCCTGCAACAAGCTCAACACCGACGTGGAAAGCTTGCAGTCGAGATTCACACACAAAACACATTTAAATTTTCAAATTTTCATTGATAAATGAACGTAGAGATTGTTTTCCATGTGTACTCCATCGGAATTCGTGCACATAATCACATTTAACATATTAAAACCCAAATGGATGGAAGATGCATTTTTGTCTTGATATATATTTCTGTGTTATTGATATAAGTTTAATAATAATGTAGACATTACACAAATAAACCTTCCAGAATAAATTCTCTAAATGATGGAAAGAACCACATCGAAGCTCATCCATTGCGAACAACGCGGTCACACACACAATTTATAATAATATGTACAATAGATATGGACAACTTGAGTCTTCCATGACATGTCATTTTGTTACACTTGACCCAGCGATGATTTTACTCTTTCCATAATATTTGTTAAGTAGCAACTGAACTATTTAAGTGAGGCTTCTGATATATTGCTATAGGTCTCTATCTGATCAATGTCGACTGTATCGCCCAAAGTGCCCCACAGAGTACTTTTTTTTTAAGTGCCGTTACTGCTACTGCGCTGTCACTGTCAAATTGTGACCATAAACAAGCTGTTGAATGTACTAGCATTTATTTCAAATAGGCACTTTTGAACGTCAACATTTACATTAAAATAGAATTGATTCTAGTCGCCCCTTCCAAAAGGTAGTTTCGTATGGAGAAGAATGGGCAAGAAACTACACCGTTACTCTTTTTTAAAATGTGTTACATTATTTTGTATACATTAATTATATAAATATATCTAAAAAACTATAATCGAAAAAAAATACTTAATCTTAACATCGTTAGACCTCTCTAAAAAAAACATTACCTACATAAATTTTAAATATTAAGACCTAACAATCCAACCCAATTGAACGACTGCTCCGGAGATTGATTAATTAGGAAGTACCTGCGAGCGGAGTTGATAATATTCTGTTCCATATAAATAATTGTGCTTTTGTCAGCGAACATACTGGATAGTGCTGGTAGAATGGGCTGACGACACTGCCTTGCAGTGGAATATGGGTGAAAAATGTTATGTTTGTTTACTGTAATGTAAACAATATACTATCTGACAGGTGATGGTATGTGCCCAACAGCCCCTTCGCTTTATTGGGCGGTATTCTAACATCTCCTCGCCTTAAGCTTTTGTAGCACATTTTCACTTTTCTGCAATGACAACTTTCTCTTTTGTACCACGTATTCCTGCTTTTCTATATCCAATGACAACTTTAGATCTTTCAAATCTTTAACAGCTTTAGCAGCTTTTCTCTCCAAAGCTTTCTCTTTCTTACTGGGTACTATCTTCTTTTTATTTGGTGTTTTCATGTCCTGAAAACAGACAACAAAATTCGTTTAGAAAATAAATAGGCTAGGAAGAGCGGTCATGAACAGCATGCGTAGCGTGAAACCCGTAGAAACTGAAGAAACGGAAGACAAAGTGTCATTGTGGAAAGATTTCTACAGCGTGATGTAAAAAACGCATTGTCACACTTTGTATCTATAGAAAGGGATACACTGCTACAAAGACTTTTGGGCGCTTGTATGTCGTTGTGAAGAGGAGGCGCCGTTGGTAAACATTTGTACAATTGTTTTGTGAAATGCACAGGTGAGTGAAGTAATGTATTGAAAAAACAAGATGGCGGCGTTGGTTCAGGTTTTGACCACGCGCCAAAATAAACTTGTAGCGCTAGATGTCTGTTCTTCGTGAAGTAGAGATATAGAAGTGGTCACGCATCGCTTGCCGGGGGCACACCGCGAAAAGCTCGTTCGAGGTGGCGCAAGAAAAGAGCACGTACATAAAAAGGGAGCGCTTAGCCCAGCAGTGGGTCATTAGAAGCTATCAAATAGATTAGGTAGAATGTCTTACTTTCTCCAGCATGTTAAAGAAGTTGGAACTGCTCGGACCACCTTCTTGGCTACCATCAGTTTTGCAGAAGAGTTTCAAGAAGTCGCACACTTTTTTCACAAACTCGGTTTCCTGCGGAGTTGTGGCAGCGGTATCGTCAGGCAGGTCAGTCATCTGGAAATGACGGAAATTCTTTATAAAATACTGAATGTTTAGGTTAAGTAGGTATATGCCGAGAGCTATCTGGCAAATTCTGGATGCTCCGAAATTTATTTGGATAATCTTTTTTTTTTCCGTGGTGGAAAATCCTCATGCATGTCCGCCGCCCTGGGGCGGGTGGCGGGGTCTGTCAGACTCTTACTGACTAAAAACCACCCCGGTGTTCCATCTCACACTTACGCCGGGGGTCGCGGGAACGTACGATCCTTCCGCAAATCCATAATAAAACCTAACCCAACCTAGAATACACGCTTCCCTAACCAAGTAAAATAGGTAGAATTCGGTTCTGGTAAAATTACACCTAAACAACGCCAATTTCATAATATGTAAGGACCTAATAACTGTTCGTCATGACGGACGTACGTGGGATAGGAACTAGAACAATATAAAATAACTTTCAAGTTCATTAACTACCTATAGCCTACATAGAATTTAGGTATATGTGCCTATTCAAAACTCATTGTGTAAATTGGCTGTGTAACAATTTTCTACTTCATTGAAATAGATGCGTCAGTTGCGTGTTTTGTAATACTTAGTTAGTAAATAATGGTATCATTCGCTAGCAGTTATCTACAGTGGGTGGTAGACGTACGAGCATACCTTCCTACTGTCACATGGCTCCACGATCTTTAGACATTGAGCTGGCGTATTGTAGAACGGAGCTTCAATGGAATGTGAGGCCAGCTTATATTGATTTTGTTACCACTGAAGTCTGCCTACCGCACCCACGCGAACTTAGGTACTTAAGAGAGCTTCAAACAGGACACGATCTCATCATCGAATCCGTTGTGTAGAGCAGAATTCAATTTATGTACGAGATGAACAGACAAAAATATTGTGTGTTAAGTATGCCCTAATATACGTATGTAGTATACTGCTGAGCACGAAGTCCTGGGTTCGATTCCCAGGTCGGGCAAAGTGTTATTGGGTTTTTCCATCAGGAAATTTTCAGTAACAACCTGGGGTTGGTTGATGACATTAAGCTCGTCCCTATTATAATAATAATAAATAATATAGCCTTTATTTCCATAACCAAAATACAATAAAATTACATTTAAATGGGTTTACACTTTCCTACATGGTTATGGCCCCTTTTCGGGTACAGGCCTCCTCCAATTTTCTCCACTTTTCCCTATTTTTGGCTTTGACCATCCAGTCTTTGCCTATGTTCTTGTGGAGTTCATCTACCCAGCGTTCCGGTGGGCGTCCTCTGGGTCTTCTTCCTGTTGGTCCCGTCCATGTCGTGGTTCTATGGGCCCATCTTGTGACAGGTAGGCGTGCTACAGGGCCTGCCCATTTCCATTTCAGACGTCGAGTATGTTGGAGGGCGTCTAGAGCATTTGTTTTCTTACGTATGGCTTCATTTCTTTGTTTGTCTTTTAGTCTGATGTTAAGGATGCTCCTTTCCATTGCTCGTTGGCTCGTTTGTATTTTGTTCTTCGTCGCTTTGTTAAATATCCAAGTCTGACAACCGTAGGATAGGCAGGGTAGTAAGCAAGAGTCCATTACCTTTTTCTTTAGGTTCATTGGGAGTTTTGATTTTAATATTTCTTTTAGACTCCAAAATTTCTTCCAAGTCATGTTTATTCTCCTTTCGATCTCATCTGTGTGTCTCGACATTTTGAAGGACATTTGCTTACCAAGATATTGGTAGGGTATACCGCCGTTTACCCGAATTTTATTTGCCCTAATATCATTTGCCATAATAGTCAACAGCCATAATATCATACGACATAATACTCATTTGTCCTACTCTCATTTGCCATATTAGTCACGTGCCAGAATCATTGTTTCCCATAAAGTCACTTACCATAACATCATTTGTCATAATCATTGTAAGCCCTAATTATCACATGCCATAATTATGATATGCCATAACATAATTTGCCATCGACATCGGGTGTGTAACGGTTGTTTATATCAAGAGAAATTGGATGCAATTGGGACTTTAGGGCACCCCGACTCGGACAGGTTAGGTTAGAAGGGGATGGCGGGGTCTATTCGCTCGCTTCGCTCGCTCACACGACCCCGCCATCCCCTTCGTGGTTATTTTTTTATAAACCACACAGAAGTAGGAGCCCCGCGAAGCGGGGCTCCGTCAACCTAGCCCACCATCAACCATGCACAGAAAAAAAAACCATGCACAGAATAAATAAGTTTATTCTTATTATACCAAACATTGCGCACCCATCGACATCGACAGCCAGAAAGCTAATAAGTAGGTAAGTATTAGAATTAAAAACAAGTTTAATAATCAAACTATATAATTATAATTAGGTAGTACAATTTCTTTTTTAATGCAAATACAAATTTGATGCTAAATTTGTCTAATACTTGTTATGCCATTTAAATATTATGCCATTTAAATATTATGTCTAATAATTATTATGGCACATAAAAATAAGGCAAACAATACATAAGGCATTCGTATCTTATGGTATCTAAAATTCGGGCAATTAAAAGTATGTCATATGTCTTTTAGGGCAAATGAAACATTCGGGCAAATGAAATTCGGGTAAATGAAATTCGGGAAAATGATGATTATGGCATATAATCTTCGGGCAAACAATAGACAACCTATTGGTAGCTATCCACATATTCTAAAGCTTTTTTGTTTACCGTTATAGGCTTTTGAGTACTGTTCGTTGCAACTTTACTTTTTGACGTATTTTTTTATAATCCTATGCTTTCGCTAACGTTGCATAACTCTGAGATCATTTATTCCAATTCTTTGGGTGTTTTGAAGAAAAGAACGATATCGTCCGCAAATCTTAGGTTGCTCAGAAAATGTCCGTTGATGTAGATTCCTTTCTGTTTCCAGTTTAGGTCTTTCATTATAAACTCCAAGACAGAGATGAAGAGTTTGGGAGATAAAGGGTCTCCCTGTTTTACCCCTCTACAAATTTTTATTTCTGTGCCTAGACGGTCCGGTCCAGCTTCACTCGGCTTACACTGTTGCTGTAAATGTCTTTTAAGATATTTATGTAGGCGTTGGGGATATTTTGAAACTTTAGTGCTTGCCATAATATGCTTTCATGTGATATAGAGTCAAAAGCCTTTGCAAAATCGATGTAGGCTAGGTAGAGTGGAGCTTTCCGTTCTTAGTGTTTCTCTATCACCTGGTCTAGGGTGTGCAGGTGATCGATAGGTCAACTCATCTAATTTTGTGACAAAACAGAATGTGGGAAAAAAAACAGGTTAAACTTTATAAATTTTAATTTTATTTTTAATAGAAACATTAATCAGTCTTCTATTTATCATATGAGCAAGTGTAATCTTAACACATTTGAATTAACTCAGCGTAAAATGAGCTTAATCAAACCGCGATGACTTGTCTAATTCTGCGACAAACACCATAATTCGGTGATAGTACTGCTCTAATTCTGTTATAACCGAATTAAGTGAGTATTTATTATTTTTTAACACAAAAGTAACAAAAAATAAAATTAATCAAAAATATAAACATATTGAAAGTAATAATTATGTATTTATTAATCAACGAGAAACTATCAGAAGTGGGGAAAAATAAAAAACAATATTAGACTTTATAATTGTTTTTTACTCTTCACCACTGGACTCGTCAATACTACAACCATCACACATAAAAATTTCTTGGTTGTCATTTATAATTTGACTTTGGCAATGGGTATGATAAGGATTAGTACAGAACGAGCATGTTATCCAGTCGGCTCCATTTTGTAACTTAACATCTTGTGAGTATAGCCCATTGCACGTACTGCAAATCCAATCATCATTCGAGATGGAAGATTTTGATCCCTTTGATGATTGAGAAGATTGTTTGACATTTTCGTTTGTTTGTCTTCGTGATTTTGGTTTATTAATCTGCTGAAGGGATAACTGCCGCCGTATATCTTCTTTTTTGACATGTCTTACAGATACGGTTGCAGATGATGTTGTGGCAACCGGTGTTAAACACTGAGCTTTGGGAACGGTTCTCTTTTTTTGTGTTTTGGTATTTGGTTTCCACTTTGGTAATGTTAATATGTCATGTATAATTATTTTATTTTTGTTTTGAGGTCTTGATACGTCGTCGGTGGTTAAAATGTTTTGTTCAGTATTGGTAATTGGTTCTAACTCGCATTCCATTTGTAAAACAGGAGGCTCATCATTCTGTGTTTGAGATTTTTCAAGAAGACTAGTACTTGAGATCGAAGGGTCGTCATTTTCTTTGACTTCTCCGTCACACAGAGGGTCATTATGTATTCCAGAGTGAGGAATTTCATCATCGTAGTCAATACCGATAGATTCTTCCATTGACTCTTCTCCAGTAATTACAGGTTGATCGGATAACTTGGAAGGTGCAATAGCGTCTGGGCATACAGCATTTTTATTTAATGGATAGATTCCAGCTTTACTAAATCCTGCTCGAATATTGGTTGGTGTGAAACATTTTTCATAGACCGGTGTTAGAAATTTGTGGAAATCATATCTTGTGGGTACTAAGCTGGGATGTTTTATTTTATAATTTTGTAACTCTGCTCTCCATGCCGCTTTAAGTGGCCGAAACACTCCCACATCCAGTGGTTGTAAAATATGGCTGGTGTGAGCAGGCATTGTAAACAATATTATCTGGTGGGATTTAGCATACTCAAGCACTTTTGGAGTTATATGACTTGCATGTGAATCCATAATTAAAAATACGGGTCTTGCCGGAGGAATATTTTGATCGAAATACTTAAGCCATTCAAAGAATAAATCTGCATTTATCCAGCCCTTTGGTGACAGTCGGGTTAAACTGTTTGGCAGAGAACCATTCGATAGTTCCGGAATATTTCTTACTCCTTTGAAAATCACTAAAGGGGGAATAAAATTCCCAGCTGCATTAACACAAGCTAGCACGGTGGTTGTAGTGCCTTTTTCAGCATACGTTCTATTGTAAACGTATTTTTTGCCTATTTTAGTTACAATCTTAGAAGGTTTGTTGACATACATAAGACCTGTTTCGTCACAATTCCATATCCTCTCTGGACAATTCATCAAGTTATGTGCAAATAATGTTGCTTCTAATTTTTCATAAAAGTCGGCTATTATTGCAGGATTTGAACAAATAGCACGGCCAGATGAAAGGTTTTCGGGAGTTCTTAAACTTAACCCATAACGTTCTTTGAAGCCTACCCACCAATTCCATCCTGCACATTTTTTGTTTGTGTTGAAGTTATGCTTGAATTTGGCTGTCTCAGCGAGCGAAAAAGCGATTTGCCGGATTTGGTTGACAGTAAGACCAAATCCAAGTTCTTGCATTTGTATAATGTATGACAATAAACTTTGTTCTAAATTTACTGACAAAGAAAATGGTCTACCAACCTTGAGCATTTTAATTTGTGTTATGCCCTGCTTGCGTTCTTCTTTTACCCTTTCAACATTGACCTTTAAAGTACTCCACGGCACTTTATATTCTTTTGATGCCCTGTACAGACTCATTTTTGACTGCAGAACATTTTCAATTGCGGATGTCAGGGTTGTTTCATTATATTTTCTATTTTTATTTTTGCCTTCCTCCATGCCGTCTAAAATAAAAAAAAATAACTCACTTAATTATGTGATAAAAAAATAACGGACTTTTTTAAAATGCTTGAAAGCGATCCTACTTTTTTACCTTAGTAAAAATAAATATTTTCTGACTTAAACTACTAACGTACACGTACTGAAAACAATTATTAATACACGAATTGAAAATAATAAAAGTTTCCTTGGTTAATTCGGTGACACTGTTTTGAGTTGCAATCTTGAGAATCGTTAACTTTTTGAACACAGGAAATAAGGTATTTTGCAAAAACAAATGAAAAATTACTAAAACCTTTATCGGTATCAACAAGTATATGTTTTTAACAACTAATTGTCAAAGTATCATGAACTTGCACTCACCTTTTCTATTTAAAATGAATTAAATAATGACAGCACAGTCGCACGCTACCGGTGAAACGTCAAACATGGCGGGCGCAATGACAAATCCCGTGATTGTTACTATCTCACTCGCACGATCTTAACAAAAATTTGTACACTAAAAGAAGCTTTGTTACCATACCATAGGGTTCATTTTAATGTATTGGATTTTACTCCTATAACGCTGTGAAAGAGTCCAAACGTTGTATCTCCGAATTAAGTAAGTCACACAATTAGGTGAGTTTACCCTACAATAGCCTTTTCTGAATCCTGCCTGTTCTACCGGCTGGTGCTCTACTATGTTTGGCTCTATCCTTTTGTCTACACATGCTGCGAAAAGTTTATAAATAGTCGGTAACAAGCTTATGGGTCGGTAATTGTTGACATCTGCTGGATCACCTTTCTTGTACAGAAGTATAATTCTCGATTCTGCCCAGCTTTTTGGTGTCCTTTGTTCTTGTAGTATTTGGTTAAATAGACGTGTTAGAGGGCTACAGAGAATAAACCTTCCCACTTTTAGAGCCTCGTTTGGTATATTATCGGGCCCAGGGCTTTTTTCCGGTTTCAATTTTTCTATTTGTTTCATTATTTCTAGATTGTCAAAGGGTAGAAGACTCATGCCTTCTAGGGTTTCCTCTGTGCTTGTATCCGGTGTTTTTTGGGCTGTATAGTGGCATTTTTCATTGCTGTAGAGGTCTTTATAAAATGCAGTGGCAACTTTTACTATCTCTGTTCGTGATTTTGCCATTTCTGCTGGAACCTGGGACTTCAACTTAGGTATCCAGGTTTTGTCAGTGTTTAGTTGTTTATAGGCTCTTTTTTGGCTTCCTTTGGTCTTTAAATTTCTTTCAATAATTTCCATCTTATGGTCTTGGTAGTCTTTTTTCAACAGTTTGTTTGCAATTTTGTAGAGGTTGGAAAGCTCTTTTTTCTCTTCTTTATTTCTGGACGGTTTATGCTGTAGTTCAGCTCGTCTTTTTATACATTTTTTTGTTTCATCTGAGAGTATGTTTTTTGTTTTTTCCATAGAGTTCGCAGTTTTTATACTTCGTGATATAACTGTCTCAATTTTTTTGTTGTAAGACTATGTTATCGGATTCGTCCCAGGTTAATAACGTCGCCATTTCTTTGAGTGAGTCCAGACATTTCTTTTTATTATCTTCATTTTTTAGTAAGGGTCGCGCGTTGGTATAATTAGCTCTACTTTCCTTTGTTTTTTTCCAAGTTATAAGAACCTCTTATTAGTCTGTGGTCGCTTGAAAATTTCTTGATGTTTATAGTTTCTATGTTTGTAAAGCTTCTTGGGTTGTTGCTTAAGATGAAGTCTATTTGGTTTTTCTTTTTTCCATCAGGAGTTATCCAGGTCCAGAGGTTTTTAGGTTTTTTCTTGAAAATTGTGTTAATTATGGTGAGTTTGTTTTCCAGTGCATATTGCAGGAGCAGGTCGCCTCGCTGGTTTCTTGTTCCATGGCAATACTGTCCCATTATCATGCTTTCACCTCTTTTCCTTTGGCCAATTTTGGCGTTAAAGTCACCCATTACAATACGTTTTCCTATTGCCAGACTTTGTGCGTTTCGTAGGTTGTCGTAAAATGAATTAATTTCTTCATCTGATGCTTCTGATGTAGGCGCATATACTTGTATTATAGCCAGTTTTGTTGTTTCGAACTGAAAGTTTAATACACAAATTCTCTCGGATATTCCTATGTAACTCACGATATTAGGTTTGTATTTTTTTTTATTAAGAATCCGACTCCGTATTGGCCTTTGGTTTCCCCTGTGTGGCAAAATATATGGTCTTCCTGTTCGACTATATTATTTCCAAATCTTCTTACTTTGGATAGTCCGATTATATCGTATTTGATGTTTTGAAGCGAATATTTAAGTAGTATCATTGATTGTGGTGTTTGCAGTGATCGTACGTTGTAGGTGCAGATGTAGAGGTTTTGAGTTTTTGGAGGGTTCTTTCTCTCCCGCGGTGACAAACCGTATTGGGAGATCGCGAGAGGGGGCCATTTGTGATTTCTATTCTTTGTTTTGTTGGTTGTTGATTGTTTGGTTTTGGGTATTTTCCTCAGGTTGGTAGGTAAGTTTTGGTGTTTGTATTATAAAATTATTCATAATCATGTTAGCTGTCTTGTTTTTTTTCGTAGGTTGTTTTTTGTTTTGCTGAACTTCCTTATCATCACATTCATCACTGTCTGTTATCATTTCTGGTGATTCAGACAGGTTTCTCTTGTTTGTGTAAGTTTGGGATGTGTTGGTTTCTTTATTGTCCAATACAATCAATTTATCATATTTAATAAATGCTTTTTTTCCTAGTTCTTTCTCTCTTTTTAGTTGGGGTTGCAACTCCTTGCGTTTGTTTAAAACTTCCAGGGGATAGTCTTGTTTCAGGTAGTATGGTGTTTTTTCGAGGCATTTGCCATCTTTTTGGATTTTTAGTTTTAACCCCATTGTACTGAATGTTATTACTATTGGTCTGACTTTCTCACTTTTTTTTCCTAATCTTCTGACAGCTTCGATACAATTATTCTCACATTGAAAACCGAAATACGTGTTGATTATCTCTATTATCATTTTTTCTAGCTCATAGTACGATTTTTCTTTTTCTTCAACCCCGAATATAATCAGGTTTTTATGCCTTATGTGTCGTTCGAAGTTATTTATTTCTATTTTTTGTTCTTCAATTTTTTTTTCTAAAAGTTCGTTTTTCAGTTCCAAACTTTTAAATTTTTCGTCGCTATTACATGTGCTTAAACACTACTGGCGAAATGTGTGTGTACTACAGTTGCAGCTCAGCCTATCCCTTCGGGGATGACGGGCGTGATGTTATGTTATGTTAAGAGAGTCATGTAAAACTATTGACTTCTCAGCACACTCACAAAGTCACAAAACTGTTAACTCGTTGAAAGCCACCTTGTAAGTCATATTTTTCCGTTCCGTTTATATATGTTTAGAATAACAATAATAATAGACGCCTGGACTCATATTTATTACAACATATGTAATAGAGTAACTTACATACACAAAAAAAAACATCATGAATGCAAAAAAATACTAACTAAATGGACTAAACCACTTAGTAGTTATGAAGACACAGAGGCTTTATTGTTATAAATAGGTACACACCATCACAAGTCATATGCTCCATGCCTTTCACTCATTTCATTCACTCACCCACACACATTCACATACACAACACACATACATCCTGACACACACACAATTCCAGTCTTACACTCACACTTTGTATAACTTTTAAATGAAACCCATTATAGTTTTAATTGTATTAAAATTGTAAAATAGAAATATACAAGTATTTATAAGTACTATTAATCCATGGAAGAGCGGAGTCCCCTAATACAGGCTTTATACGCTTAAAAGGAGGCTCCAATCACCACTGATGTAAAATGTAAACTTGTTGATTCCAATAAACCTTTTTTGATTTTTTTTGATATTACAAGTCGAGCGCCCGATGGACATTCCCATCGGAAACAATGACCACCCTTCATACACACATTCAGTTTTCCGTACGATTTTTCAAATATTTTCTTTCATACAAACAATCCTCCTCACAATTATAAATAGAACAAAAAAGAATTAGCTCAATAAGCGCAACCGCTTAGAAGTGATGCGCGGTCAAATATTTTTGGCAATTCATTTTTATTTATAAAGAAGGTGCTCGAAGTTTTGGTGCGTGATTCGGGCATCACAGGGGCGAAGGTCATACGCATACTTTCTCGCACGTCTAATCGGCACTTTACTACGCAGTAGACACAGTGTGAAACTAGCTTTGAGCTGAACTTGACCCCGATTTTATCAGAACAAGAATGTTGACTAATTTCTAAGAATATGGACCGATACAGTATCTCTAAAAGCAGCTTTGCGGATGCTTTCTTTAGGCATTGTTTTTGCCACGAATTGTATTAAGCTTTTAAGATAAGACTTAATATTTTTGTTCTGTATCATCCTTATCTAAATTAGATGGTAACAACAACACAAACATTGAGTAAAAACGCGACGCAGTTTATTAAAATAGCCGAGTTTTGTAGTGAACGAAATGAATTATTTTGCCAATACCCATTATTTTCCTAATATCGCTATGAAATGTAACGACAAACTATTAGATTACGTATCTAGGTATGAATGGGGATGGAACGTTTTCGTAAACTTTTTAATGAAAATATTTATGCCAAGGTCACGCGGTTTTTGAAAACAGTGCAATACATTTCAATGTCATCACTTAAAATAGCCATCTACAGCGACAAACAAACTCAACAAAACTAAAATGCACCATTAAAAATCAGCGATTTTTACCTTAAGTTTGTAGAGGTAAGTTGACAAAGGTTTGGTCGTCACGTCACGCGGTCACAAACAGTTCCAAATCGTCACTGGCACTAAGTGTAGCTAAATTTTTGATCACAATAATACAAGGTACTTATAATAAAATTATGTATGGCGGCGCCTGCTTGCCGCGCTCGCCGAATACTTACTAAACTGACACAGACTGGGCGTGGCGTAGCTACGCGGGCTACACTACAGGAGCCCCCGAACGGAAATTTGTAAAATATTACCATACCTAACCTAAAAATTATAATTATAAAAGAAATGATTTCTAGTTGTATTTTCAATAGGTATCAAACTCCTATCGAAAAGTCAAATAATTAGAACTGCTGGCGAAACGAATGGGTAAAATAATGATCTGAAACTATAAATGCTAACATCGAAATTAAAAAACCTGATGTTATCAAACAAACTAAATAGTAGTAGCCGTATGGGTTTTGCCAAACTTTGGCTAGCAACAGTGACTAAACGATTGCATTGAATGTTTGTATGCGGTCTGATGTAACGAGTATACGAAGTTTATTTAATGTATCGTCGTGTTGTCGTCCCCGCCTTGTATAACCTTGTCAGCGTAAGATATCCTACAATGACACATGCTTAGTCCCTCTAGGCTACTTTGTAGTTTCCCGTTTTCATACACTCCGGAGGCCGAATGAGTCATTACAGTAATGCGTAGTGTTATTATATTTATTTATAATTACGAGTACTTACGCCATCTGTTTATTAAATATCTAGAACCAACCCCTAATAACCTATAGTAGGTACCTATATAATTATGTATATATATATATATATATCGACGTGGGCCTGTTGGACGCCGAGCGTCAATTAGGCCTGGCGAGGAGGGACCAGCTCCAGCTGGACCTCGAGGAGAAGGTCGCTGCCAGGGAGCAGCAGGCGCGGGCCGCCAGGTCGAGGGCTGGATACAGCACATCCAATGTGCTGTACGCCGACCATATATATATATATATTATATATATATATAATCAACTTTAAACGGTAAATGTTGATCCAGTGAGAAGTTAGAACAATTGTTGATCCGCCTATTTTACGTGTTTACTCCGCGTCGCGCAAACTGATATACTTTGATCCGTCCTTGATGCACGTGTGACGTCGGTGGATTTGCACTTACAGGTTTTCAACAAACTCGTCAGCGATTTGACCAACATTTGTTGGTCCATCAACGGTCGAAAAAATCATACTGAATATGATTTCATAGATCCAGAGTATATTCAACTTATATGCGACATTTACTTGGACTAACCACTTAGTCCAAGTAAATGTCGCATCTGGAGCCAAAATTTACGAATAGGTACTCGAACACAAAGCGGCAACGTCGCGTTTTGCGTGTGACAGAGAACCCAGTAGACTATTTCTTTAGAGTAATAAGGTAAGAAAGATGCGTTAGAAGATCAAACTTTGGGAACTACTTCACTTGATTGTACTACTGAACTTCGAAGTTTAATATACCGATGTGCGTATTCATAAAGTACAAAAGTACGAATAACGTGAGTTAGAAGGTACGCTGTGACGAATCACTTCATTGAGAATCTTCATCACCGCGATGTACGGAACTTCGAAAGGCTGCTATGACGAATCACTTCATTGAGAACCTTCATCACCGCGATGTACGGAACTTCGAAAGGCTGCTATGACGAATCACTTCATTGAGAACCTTCATCACCGCGATGTACGGAACTTCGAAAGGCTGCTATGACGAATCACTTCATTGAGAACCTTCATCATCGCGATGTACGGAACTTTGAAAGGTTGCTATGACGAAAAACTAAATAAATAAAATACTAAACAAATACTAAATTTCGAATGTTCATCTTCGAGATACTGAGAGAGCATTTCGCTTTTCATGTACTCGTATGTAAGGGTAGATTAAAATTGAATAGTTTAGTTCGAATGTTAATTTCGTCTAACTAGCTAGGTATTAACGTCTGTTTTACCTACAAACATGACACAGTAATTCTAATTATACACTAAATTAACACGTTTCTCTATAACGTAATGTAATCTAATATTATAAAACACTAAACTATATTACATATAAAAACATTAAGTGTTTAAGTAAATTATATCTGCGAGACCGCTTAAATACTCCTTCATACTTACTTGCTATAACATAGCAAAACATGTTTGTACTTTTTATTTTATTGAACACCATTTTATATCGTGTTTTATGCAAATAAATGATTTAATATTATTACTATATACTCATAGTTTCTTTCTTTATTATAATTATGTTCTTTAATCTTCTAGCACCAACGTTTTTCTTTTTCTCTTTTTAATATTTGCCGTTACTCTTTCTATTTCCAAACACGTACTTTTTTGCTCTTTTATCAATTCGTGTAATGTTTTGTAAATATTTTTTTTTCTATTTAGACAGTTCCAATGGTTGTGCCAATACTCAATTGCATTCTGGGTTGTTGGAATATTGGCGTTTACGCAATCTAAAGCACACCACATCCGAGAAGGAAATCTTGGAGGTAATCTTTTCAGCTGAATTGTATGACTTGGCACTCGTTCATATTTGCCCCCAGTGTAATATTTGTAAAACCAGTCTGTCACATTGCCTGCATCAGTAGGGATAATTTCATCGCGAATTATCTCAAAAGCTTCAGGAATTTCACCCGGATCCAAGTAAGCTAACGCTGCAATGTGTCGCAGTCTATGGTATATTTTATATATATTCACTGTCACTGGTATATTTTTTTGCTAATCCTTCCTTTTGGATGTGCTTGAAAATATTCTGTGACAAGTGAAAAAAAGCAGCATTTGTTTTGTGCATCCGGAAAAACACTGGCACAAGCTTTTATTGATGCTATGTAGTTCGAAGTCTGTAATAACGAATTGTGGGCTCAGGTGAATACCTAAGTTATTTAATGTGTACCTACCTTACAACGATTTCTAAAAATATAATGTATGATCGTTGGCTTTTGTTAGAAAGTAAGCCGTACAGTAGTGGAAGGGTTTGTTTAGTATGGTTCTGTTCAAAATAATTAAGGGCAACATTGGAACGTACCATTCATTATCCAAAATATGGATGAATCTAAAAGACGTAAGTTCTGTTTGGTACTAAAAACAAGAATGACGTCATTTTCATCTATGAAATGTCCTATCAGAAATCGCTCGCCTTCAGTTTCAGTATATTGATCAGGAACAATGACGTCATGTAAACTTGTTGGCAGGCTAGGCTCATTTCGCGTTCTCTCTCGGTGAATGATTGAACGCATGGCTTCTTTTGAAGACATTCTAGTTTGATCCATCTAGTTTGATTCCAGTCTGATCTCGCCATCACAGAATCTTGGTCTGGTTCGTGGAGGCGAGAAATATTGTTTAATTTACTATTGTAATGATAATCGCCAATCTTTTTTGTAATTGCCGCAGCACCACAACTTGAAGATGATTTTCGCACCCAACTCCCATAATATGTATCACCGCATGTTTTATTTAAAGTAAACGGAAATCCATCTTGCAACAACAGGTCTTTATTTTTGCGCGATTTCACAAACTCGCAACGAACTAGCATTTTCACAGAATACCACAAAACACAATTCTATACTGTAATCTCAGACCAAATAAGAAAGGTAGACGGAGCACCGCGCTCTCAGAGTGAAGCAGGTTAAAGGAAGCCAAATTTGAAATAGTAAATAATAGTAGTTTTGGTAGTGCAACGCGCGAAACCGAACACGTTAGACATCATAACACATACAAGGTCACGGCATACAACTCTGTATATGAGGCTTCACATATTTGAACGCTTTTGTTGGTGTACGCTCCGTCTACTTTTTTTATTTAGTCTGAGAATGTAATTAACATAAGTCGCACGCACGGTAGGTTCGTTGCAAAATATTTTGAAATATCCTCCAGTACCTATTTGTTTTTTATTCAATTATATGAATATTTATACCATACGAAACTAGATATTCAAAGTTATTATTAAATAGATATATAAGTTATAAGCCGTCGGAAATATCTGCGAACCTGGCTCAATGACGTCATGCAAACTGGAGAGATAGCAAAAAAATTCGAGAGGTAAAAATAAAAAAATATTGTTTATCTATTTTTTTACCCTTTTATTATTAGGTCAATCTGTACTTTATTGGGTAAAAAAAAAACACGAAAAAGTAGAGAGAAAGTGGCGAAACTATTCTGGAACAGCCTCAACACCAGACAACGTTACGCTATCGTCGTCGTCTTCTTCTTCATTATCACTCAAAATGTTGTCTTCGGTTTCGCTGTCACTGTCTCCTCCTCCTAATGAAATTATTAGTTCCAGCGTGGAAGAGAGACGGAGCTATATATGACCGATAGCACTATCTCTTTTACTCAACAGAATCATGATGGCGTTAACAGGTCATAGTACGGCCCCTGTTCAGTTTGTCCTTAGTACCAATAAGTAGCCAAGCGGATATTCGGTAAAATGAATAACCTCGTAGTAACATCTTTATGGTCAGTATCGATACTCTCTTACTAGACACACAGTGTGGCTAAGAGAGTATCGATACTGACCACACTACTTTGTGTGTGTGTGGGCCACACTACTCCCCACTGTAACCACCTGCCTTTAACGTCAGCCCCACTTGTCCTCACGCGCTCCCCACTGCACTGCACTCCAGAGCATCCACCACCACCTCCGCTACCTTCGCCTCCACCTCCACCACCGCTCCCGCTCTAAGCCTGCGCTCTTCACCTCCGCTACCTCCGCCTCCACCATAAGTCGTGGCGTTGTCGAGTTGTTGAGTTATCCGTTTAATCTGTAGCTTGTACGGCCAGGCCCGCTGGGTGCAGGCGTGCAGGGCGTGCACCGCACGAGGGCGGCACTTTCTAGGGGCGGCAAACATAGAAATCTCCTTATTGAGCACATTGTTCTATTATAGAAAATTTACGCAAACGTTTGCAGGTTCAAACCACTTAGGGTCGGTTTTTCAATCGCCAGTTAACTTTTATCCGACGAATACATTTTTCATTTTGACAGTTTTTGTTGAAGTGCGTGAAGTCGCGTCAGATCAACATTTTACCATAGAGGGATATCTATATTTATATAGGTATATTATGTTGGTGTTTTATTTTTGGTTTTTGTGTCCCAAAAAAATAGCTATTTGCTAAATAAACAATGAACAAGCATCACTGTGCGGGCTAGTGAAGACCGGTTTTCCTGCACCATAAACAATATAGAGGATCCATAGATCCTATCTGTTTAGCACTACGACCATCTATATTACTATACTCTTTGACTACCACTACGGGATACTATTTGGATCATTTTAACAATGGTGGACTTTAATTTGAACTTTTTACTTTTTACTGGCTTTTCATGTTGTTCAAATAATTATTTAGCTCAACAAGCAGGCCACCCAACATCTAAGTATTTAAAGAATATTGGTCACATTTCATGGTTTACTCCAAAATGTTAGGTACTTACCTACATATTTTATGTATTCTCGGAACGAAGTGAGAAACCAATGCAATAGGTATCTATTTTTGTTTATTTTTTTTTTATTCATAAAGGTACACCAACAGCTTCTGTATACAAAATATCAAATAACAGTAGATAAATAGTTGAGGGCTTATACAGTTGCCAATAATAGGCGAACCAACATTCTCAAATACAGTGATAGCCTAAGGTAAAAACGAAATGCATAAAAATTAAGTGGTAACAACTATATAAACAGAAATATAAAAAAATACATAAATTATAAGATTGCAGAGGTTGCAAGAAATACCTACATATTATTATTACAATAAAATCAATCTTTAGGTTGTGTGTGAGTTGCGTGCTTAGGGACATCAAAATTTGGGTCTTAAAGTGTGTTATTGAGTCATGATATAAATGTCAACATCTGGAGAGGATTTTATATAAGAATTCATCTTACGACTGAGCCTATTGAGAGGTGAGTTTACTCCTATATTTGTGTTGGATGCTTTAGTGTGGAATAAATGGGTAATGGGAAATCTGGGTAAATTATGGGGGACTTTTAGTCCAATTTGTTCAGTTAATTTATCGCAGTCCAATCTATTGTTAACTAATTTGAACAAGAACATGAGATCATGTACCATGTATTTATTTTGCGTTTTCCTTATTCTATGTGGTGACCTTGAATAGAATAGAACACTAACAAAGAGTATTCTATTCATATGGTCGTTCATACACACAAAATATAATATACTAGCTTTTGCTCGCGTGGAATAGTTACTTTGAGAAGCATTTTTGTTTTTCTAAGATACTTAATAAGCAAACAATATAGCGTAGCGACCTAGCGACCCGCCCCAGCTACGCTCGGGAGCAATTAAGAACAAAAAAGCTTACTAATTACTACTGCCATCGAATTATTTTGTCACGCGGCGCCATACGTTTCGCTGAGAATGATTGTTTCAGTCGCGTGTTATTTTAATTCTGTGATATCTTTTAAAGTATTCATTTTTAAATGATATAGTGTTCGGGAATTACGTGAGGCCAAACGCTGAGAACGTTCAACGCTTGATTCCCTAGCACGGTTTTGTTAATTGGTTATTCGTTGAGTAGCCAACATAGGCTTATTTTCATCCGCCGTTTCATTGCTGCGCAGAAGTCGCAGCCGTTTTGCTGTGGCAGACTGCCGAGACAGCTGAGATCTTTTTCTAGGCATTTTATTAATTTATGTGATGATAGGTAAATTACTTTATTGAAACGCGGCACGGCACGGTTGGCGCAGTGGTTAAGCGATTGACTGCTGCGCTACGTGTCGCGGGTTCGATCCCCGCATGGGACAAATATTTGTATGACCTGCAAGTAGTTATTCCGTGCCTGGCTGTTTGTGTACCTACATAGTTGGGAAAAGGCTAGGCAGACGATGAGTCAGCCGTGTGACCGAAATGAAACTCGAAAAACCCCCCAATCTTGTAAATGTTGGCTCGTACAAAATGTTTTCGAAAACCCCCAGTCTTGTAAATGTTGGCTCGTACAAAATGTTTTCGAAAACCCCCAGTCTTGTAAATGTTGGCTCGTACAAAATGTTTTCGAAAAACCCCCAGTCTTGTAAATGTTGGCTCGTACAAAATGTTTTCGAAAAACCCCCAGTCTTGTAAATGTTGGCTCGTACAAAATGTTTTCGAAAAACCCCCAGTCTTGTAAATGTTGGCTCGTACAAAATGTTTTCGAAAAACCACCAGTCTTGTAAATGTTGGCTCGTACAAAATGTTTTCGAAAAACCACCAGTCTTGTAAATGTTGGCTCGTACAAAATGTTTTCGAAAAACCACCAGTCTTGTAAATGTTGGCTCGTACAAAATGTTTTCGAAAAACCACCAGTCTTGTAAATGTTGGCTCGTACAAAATGTTTTCGAAAAACCACCAGTCTTGTAAATGTTGGCTCGTACAAAATGTTTTAGAAAAACCCCCAGTCTTGTAAATGTTGGCTCGTACAAAATGTTTTCGAAAAACCCCCAGTCTTGTAAATGTTGGCTCGTACAAAATGTTTTCGAAAAACCCCCAGTCTTGTAAATGTTGGCTCGTACAAAATGTTTTAGAAAAACCCCCAGTCTTGTAAATGTTGGCTCGTACAAAATGTTTTAGAAAAACCCCCAGTCTTGTAAATGTTGGCTCGTACAAAATGTTTTAGAAAAAACCCCCAGTCTTGTAAATGTTGGCTCGTACAAAATGTTTTAGAAAAAACCCCAGTCTTGTGAATGTTGGCTCGTACAAAATGTTTTAGAAAAAACATAATACGCTTATACAGTAGTGGACATAATATAATAAGGAACGACTGACACCGAAGTCACTTTTCGATAAACAAGTTGCTGTTATTTTTGTGTCAATTTACTGATAATAACTTTTAACAACATGGACACCAAAAACGGGCTTCAATACTAAGTACATACAAGATACGTAAAGTTGTTGGACTTCTGTTAATAATTTAACTACTAAAATGATCCATATCATTTGAACTACCTATTCGAGACTAATTCCTAGCATAGACTACTAATAAAAAACTAAAGATAGACTGGCAACTTTTGTATTCCTTAGGCAGCGCCATCAAGTTACCAGGACTCTTCTATCGAAAATCTATTAGGAGAAGTAATCTCCCCATAGATTTTCGATCGGTTTAAGATCTGGGCTGTTAGCAGGCCCTATCAAACACAGTGACTTGTTGATCACTAAGAAACTTTTTCACTGAATGAGCAGTGTGTTTGGGGTCGTTATCATGTTGAAATGTCCAAACTACAGACAACGTCCCTTCAGCATAAGGAAGCATAGTCTCCTCCAATAGCTGCCTGTATTGAAATGGGTCTAAAATGCCTTCAATCTTTTTAACTGGCCCAACACAATGCACTGAGAAACATCCCCAAACTTTATGTATCCAACCCCCAGCTTTAGGGCACGCCACGATAGCGGCGGTAAGACCCCTCTTTGAGGAGTGGCTAGAGAGGCGTCACGGCGTCCTCACCTACCGCCTGACGCAGGTCCTCACCGGACACGGAAGCTTCGGGAGGTTCCTGCACATCATCAGGCGGGAGGAAACGCCCGGGTGTCACCACTGCGATGATCGCCCCGAGGACACGGTGGAGCATACGGTGGGGGCCTGCCCTGCATGGGCGGAGCACCGCCGTGTCCTCGTAGAGGCGATCGGCAGCGGCGGCGACCTCTCACGCCCGGCCTTGGTTCAAGCCATGGTCCGGGGCGAGAGGGAGTGGGAGGCAGTCGCCTCCTTCTGCGAAGCAGTCATGCTAGCGAAGGAGGTGGCGGGACGGGAGAGGGAGAGAGTCTCCCGTCCAAGCCGCCGTGGTGGACGCTCCGGGCGTCGGGAGCCGCGTGACGACTCCCAGCCACCGTAGGCGCGGGCCTGCGGGCGGTGAGTAATGGGTAGCTCACCGTCCGATCAGGATCAGGCCCGTGCCGGACGGCGCGTACGTGTTCCACGCGCGCCTCAAAGAGATGTCAGCATCGAAGAGGGGGCCCACTAGGGCCCAAGCCTGCCGGGAAAGCGGGATCATCCATAAGGGGTACCGCTGACCCGGAACATAAAGGGCCAAGGAAGGAACACGGGTGGGTTTTAGTCAGTAAGAGTCTGACACTCCCTTCCGCTCCACCCAGAGCGGGAGGGGTCATTTGATGATTTCCCATCCTCAAAAAAAAAAAAAAAAAACCCCCAGCTTTAGGTACTACTTGTTTCGTCAACTATGGATTCAATGCCTGCTTAGCCGGTCGACGCGCAACATACCTACTGTTTACCGTCAGAACGTCAAGTCTAATTTATATTCGTTTCCTCAGAAAAAAATATATTTTTCCATTGACTTGCTGTCCAGTCGCCATACTTTCTAGCGAAATCTAATCTTGCTTTTCGGTGCTCCTTCTTGAGAAATGGCAGGCACTCTCCGGGCGGTTTTTCCAAATAACTTTGCATCCGTTAGGCGACGCGGTGATACTCCTCCATTGCCAAAAAGTTTCCTTCTTATAATTTCAGCACCCTTAAATGGATCTATCTTTGCTGAAAGAACAATCAAAGCATTTTCACGCGGTGTCTATTTCTAGATTGAAAATTTCGAAGAACATTATTGGTACTCGTAGTGTTGAATTTCTTGCCTTAGTTTTGGGGCACTTTTGATGATGATCAGCAATCTTTTTAACGACCAATCACGTTTATACAGGGCCATAATCGTTTTCCGGGTTTATGGATCACAACTTTCCTGTCCATGATTTTGAAATAATTATGCACTTTTGACTGAAAAAAAACGTAGGAGAAAGTAAACATAGGATAGGCGAAAAATAAAAAAATGTGCTATTGTTTTTCGAAATTCAAAATTGAGAACATATTTTTTTTGCATTCTTCATTATGAATTTGTCCAGCGGACAGTACTTTTGAAATACAGTCAGTTTACGATAAGTTGTTTTTTATGGGGAAGTGCAATTATTTTGATTGTTGAGTTATTGAGAGTGGTTGAGAGATGAATCTTTAAAACCTACTAATAAAGCTATTTTTTTCTGTGGTTCAAAGTAGTTACCTGTAATAAGTTGATATAAAAGTATGGAGGGTAGAGACAAGGAGAATAACTATCTCTTATGGGGAAAAGTTGAAAAAGTGTCCAACTTAAACAGTAAATAATAGTTCAAAAACCCTCCAAAATGGCGCTAGCGTAGGTAAATTGTGTGGTATGAATGTAGCAGTTGTTATCGGACTGAAGTAAGTATGCAGAGTTAGAAAATTAACGGATTGAAGTAGAAAATTAAATTTAAGTCAGGATATTAAATATTTTTAGTGACTAGAGTAGTTAGTGATACTGATAATACAATATACCACACCTCAACAATTAACGTAGTCCAACATTATTTTGTAAACATAACCTAAAATTATTGCTTTTATAATTTACCCGGTGGCTACTGTAGCGCCACCCTTACATATGTAGCATATTTTGACGGACACTTTTCTTACACAGAGACAGTTCTCCTTGTCTCTATCCTCCATATACAAAAGTAAAAGCAATTGGGTATCATTTAAGCTATTACCAATTTTATTAGTTTTGTGTTTCTTAAATAATAGGGTTTGTCCTCCAAATAGTAGATCTGTCACCAAAATGTAGTCACCAAACAATGCAAAATCAGTTCCACAATAAATCACCTAAAATCCTGAGATATAAAGGTCTAGTACCAAATAAATGTTTTTGTATGTATTATAATAGGTGTGTCCTAATAAGTATTTAAGCAAACTAAAAAGAGATCACCAATAGTAGTAGTTTTCTTATTCACCACGGATCGATTGATATACATATGTCGACGGTAGGGCTTGCCGACGCACTATGGAAAATGGTAGAACAAGCGCATATCAAAAATGCTTTTTACGAATATCATAATTTGGATAATATGGCTATTTTATTAGGTTCTCCAATAGTTAAATTATAATATTCATTAGGATTTTTTCACTTAATACGCGAAATTATTATTTTTTTCATAGATAGAAATACATAGAAGACAGAAGTGCCAAACTCAAGTCTTTGCGTATACATGTTTCAATACCATATTGTGAAAAAATACTTGGTACAGATATGCAGTATTTTACATTTTTAGAAAGGTTATTTTATGCTTTTTGCGATACAGCTTAATGATTTTAAAAGTAAAGAAAAATAATTCAGTAATTACTTAAAAAGTGACATACCTTATTTTTCACTTATATTTTTTTTCGTCGAAGGTTTTCAATGTTACCCACGTTTGCCCAACCGCTACTTTTTGTGTTGACTAGTAGTCTAACTATTCATAAATAGAATGCAAAAAAAATCAGCTGCGGATATTTGCGGTTTTAGAAGATATGAGAAAAAAACTGATAAAAGTCAGTACCCGATATTGGTATCTTTTGCGGTTCCACTGACACCATTCACATGAACAATATGGAACTTTTTGGATATTTTCTTCATTATTTCGTGATAACAAAGGGACCTTATCAAATTTGCACTCGGTTTGCATGGGAAATTACAAGATAATGATAATGTAGGTACCAATTCGATATTGTAAAATGAGTATATAAAGGGAAGCAAAAACTATTCGAACCATCTACATCAGTGTAACTTCAAGTGAAGCAAATCTCATCTACGCCTATTATTTCTGCAGATTGTGAAGTGTTAAAATGTCTTCCTTCAGCTGTACCAAACGAGACTTCATAATCCCCTATATCGAGGGTGGCAAGACCATGGAATCATTATCCAAAGTTTTAGTGGAAAAGCTCAGTGTTTCTGAAAACAACTTGTGTTTTATAATTAGTGACATACAAAGGCACATTCTTCCTATTTTCAACAAGCGCTGGGCCCTGGCATCTCGGAAAAAAGAAACATTTTTACAGAAGAATTGTACTTGGTTGGACTCAACGTATTCGTTAAATTTACCGGATTCTGAACAATATTCTACGCCATCAACATCTGGCCAACAAGGAAGAGCATGCGTGGCTTATGGAGACTCCTCAGAATCTACCAAGAAGAGGAAAAACACTGTTCTACTCCAAGAATATGGCTTCGAGCACATAAAAAACGCCTATGTGCAGGGACTACGGGCTTTACGTGAGTACACAGAAGCTCATTTTGTCGAAGAATTAAGAACCGCTGACACTCAAAAGAAATTAGATATCTCAAGTAAGTGGAACGACTTAGAGCAGATAAAGATTCTTTCCGATACGGAAGCATTGAGTGCTTTTATAGATTTGGATCTAACAAAAGCACAATATATGTACCTGAAAAACTTAACCAACGAACGAAAGTGTTGTATATTCCCGCCTTACTACAAAATACAAGAAATAAAAAGATCCTGTTATCCACCATCTTCTACAATCGAAATCACGAATACTTATGCTAAAGTGATTAATATCCAAGATTTATTGGATCATACAGCTGCTAGAATTTTAAAAATCGATTCTGTTTTCCAAGAACAATATAGAACATTGATCCTTTATTGTAAATGGGGATGTGATGGTTCATCTGGTCAAAGCCAATACAAGCAAATACTTGCAGAAGAGTCGGAAACAATTTCAGATGCCAATTTGTTCATCACTTCATTAGTCCCCATCAGATTAGTTGATGTGCAATCGGGATCCGTTGTTTGGCAAAATCCGGTACCTTCATCTGTCCGTTTTTGCAGACCCATTTCTATTGAGTTTTGTAAGGAAACTCCAGAAAAAACCAAGGCAGTTGTCGATGATATTAAAAATCAAATTAGGGCTGCACAAGCATCACTTATAAACAAAGATGGTATTGCAGTAAATGTGAAGCATGAACTGTTTCTAACGATGATCGATGGAAAGGTGGCTCAGGTCCTTACAGATACTCCATCTGGTTCCACATGCACGATATGTGGGGCTACTCCACGGCTAATGAATGACCTATCGAAAGTAACTGCCAGACCTGAAAACGAAAACGCCTACCAATACGGATTGTCCACCTTACACGCCTGGATTCGCTGCATGGAAATGATATTGCATATTTCCTATAATCTTTCGTTTAAGACTTGGGCTGCTTCAACTGAGGAAAATAAGAGATTAAAAAAAGAAAAGAAAGAACTTGTTCAAAAACGTTTCAAGGAGGAGTTGGGATTAATCGTCGACAAACCTCGGCAAGTTAGCGGGAATACGAACGATGGCAATACCGCACGAAGATTCTTCTATAATAGCACTTGCTCATCGGAAATAACAGGTGTAGATGAGGCATTGATTAAACGCCTATACATTATCTTGCAATTTCTTTCTTCTGGAATGATGATCGACCCTGAAAAATTTGGGGAATATGCAATAGAAACTGCAAGAATCTATGTAAGTAGTTACGATTGGTATTATATGCCATCCTCCGTTCATAAAATACTCATACACGGAGAAAACGTTATCAAACATTTTGCGGTGCTTCCTATTGGACAGCTATCGGAAGACGCACAAGAGTCTCGCAACAAAGACTACAGAAACATACGACTTCATCATGCCAGAAAATGTTCCCGATCTGCTACAAATGAAGATGTCTTTAAGACGCTTTTATACACGTCAGATCCATATATAACAAGTTTGAGAAAACCGTACGTAAGAAATGTGAAAGAACTTGAAGAAGAGGCACTAAGTCTTTTAAACGTGGCACCTGAAAGTGAACCCACATTTACTAACCCTGATCCTGAAGTGGTATAAGTTAAAAATAATATTTATATATAGTTATTACTTATATTTGTACCTAGATCATTTCCTGAAGCCAGAGTATAGGATGTACCTATTAGTAATATGATTTTAATTTAGTAAATTGTTTTCATATATATATATATATTACTTTGCTTGTTGTAATTAACCATGGTTTAATCTTTTTAGTCATTATAAACTTGTATTCTACTTTAAATAAATTTTTAACTATTTTTTTTCGTGATTTTTTCCCATTTCTTTCCTTCTATGCAAAAAAACATACATCGATATACAAGAAAACACTATAAACTACACATCATTCGAATCTCCAAACCTTACTGCATATTTGTGCCAAATTTCATCACGATACGACAAAAATTCATGAAGTTACAGATTTTTGATCCGATACCGACCTATATTTTCCATAGTGCGACGGAGCCCCGCTTCGCGGGGCTCCTACTTCTGGGTGGTTTATAAAAAAATAACCACGAAGGGGATGGCGGGGTCTCTCGACCCCGCCATCCCCTTCTAACCTAACCTGTCCGAGTCGGGGTGCCCTAAAGTCCAGATTGCATCCAGTTTCTCCTGGTAATTTGTCTCGGGTATCATTTAAGCTATTACCAATTTAATTAGTTTTGTGTTTCTTAAATAATAAGGTTTGTCCTCCAAATAGTAGATCTGTCACCAAAATGTAGTCACCAAACAATGCAAAATCAGTTCCACAATAAATCACCTAAAATCCTGAGATATCAACCTGGGAACAATTTTTGTTTATCTGAGAACGAAAATATTTCGTGGCGATAGATCTATTTATTAGGTGATACAACTTGATGACAAATATACATTTTGTACATACATAATTCTTAAATTATGTATGTACCTAAAAAGTTATAATGGGCTCGTGGCTACACAACTCGTGGCTAACCGCCACACGGGAAGATCGAAACATGTTAAGCTACGCTTGCCGCGGTCGGTTCATGGATAGGTGACCATCCATTACATATCTAGACCCCGGAAACCATAGCCGTTGGTTCTGGGTGTTTCGTAGATCTTTGACAGTCGTCACGGATAGTCAGAAACCCAAAAAGTCTGCCAACCAGTCTTACCCAGGGGAATCGTGTTACCCAGCAACTGGGTTGTGGAGATCAGATAGGCAGTCGCTCCATGTAAAATTCTAAATACCAGTATTCAGCTGCATCCCTTTAAACTTAAAGCTGACCCTAGGATAACCTAGTCGAGTAAAGGGTAGGCAGTATATTGCGGACTAACTGACCACGACTTCGTGTGTCTGTAATTTGCATATCATCATTTTTATAAAAATATCCAAAATGAACAGTAGCGTAGTACCTTCTCCAGGTTCGAGGCTATCAATCTGTTAAAGAACAATGGCCAATCTCCTTACATGCTTGGACCAGAAAAAATGTATAAAACGTAACCCGAAGATACTCATTACATAGATACATAATATATGTCGTTTCATTTGCCTATTTATTTATAACTTAATACCTATGGAATTCAATATAAATTTTAAACTAGGTAGGTACTGAGAATAAAGTACTTAATAAATTACGCAAAAGGGTTTTTGGGGTTATGTGGCCATATTTTTAATCTGTGGAATATTAAATTGACATTTTTTTAGGTACTTGAAATTATGCAGAGTACCTACGGACGAATACAAAATATATTTTTTTTTTATACTTAATAGATTGGCTTTATCAAAACTCTTTACGAGGACGGGACGCAAACGTTACGTCCCTTTCACGTATTTTCATTACCCTTCATATTTAATCAAATGTATTAACGCAATCTAATACACACACAATCTAATAGACATAATTAACCACTTCAAAAACACCCACAGGATCTCATTCTCACACACACATACACACCCTCACACATCGGTACACTCTCCTCCCTTGAGGTGTATGTATACACCTCAACACTCACACATGCTTGAATAACACTAACACTAATATTAATATGCATTAGTAATGGTAATCGACACACTTTCACTCTTGTAAGTTTCACTCTTGTAAGTTTTAGTTTTACTAAATTTAAATTCTGGCCGATCACTGTCTCTTAAGATACAGGTTTTCTTCCTAGTTTAAGAGACAGGGTTCATTATGTTTGTATGCATAGAAGCTTCGTTTTTGTGCTTATTCTATTGTATTGATTTGTTCTGAACTGTGTCTGTGTGTATTTATTTTTTGGATAAATAAACAAATTTATTATTATTATTGTTATGGACATCATGACATTCTCGGGACCCTGGGGTCCCGGACCTTTGGAAGGCGTACGAGGGGCCGAAGCCAACTTGCAGAGGCCCCTTAGACAATTTTAAGTGTTGAGGCACTAACCGACGATTATCCCTGTATGCACTATGCAAGTGTACCCAAGGACAACCCCCGGTTGGTGCAGGACTATTGCAAAATATAGGAACAAAACATATTGGGCTGTGGGTTTGGGTGGCTATAGTGGATTGATTACCTAGGACTATGGAAGGACTATGTCCCCTGCCTGATCAATGTTGTGTAATACACGGATAAAATGGCAGGGGGTGACTTGCACACTCAATAATGGGCTCCCGAAAACGGTCGCTAGCACATAGTGACGTAGCAACAAGGAGGCAACACTTCCTGAGGTGCTTGAGGAGTGGAGAGGTATTCCACGGCTATCAGGACAATCCCGGAAGTACGGTCAAGATCCCTACCAGCACCTTACTGGAATTCTACCTTCCTCCGAGCACGTTTGCTCTTGCGAACCTCCGCTCAAGCCAGCCAATAAAGGCAAGAAAGAGGTGGGAGCTCTGTTCCTCGTCATTGTTCACTCCAGCCGACCAATAAAGTCAAGCCAGAGATGATAAACAAGACTTCTCCCGGGAGGTAGGGTCCGTGGGGTCGCTACTGCCCAACAGCTCGCCACATGCTGCCCTGCGGTTTTATTAATATTATTATTATAACCATATATCATCCAAACGAGCGTTATAATGTTGTACTAAATTTCATTATGCAACTCGAACTCGATCCCTTCCTCTTTCTATTCGTGGTATCTTCATGAATTTCAAAAAAAGAACATTGTCATGCACGCGCGTTTCACTACTACAGCTACAAATAAAAAAAAAACACTTATAAGGTACTTACTTAGGTTATTCGAATTCACGTCGTATCCCGCCATTTTTCTTCGATATTAGTAGGTATTGCGAATCTTTTATAGAGGATTCATATCATGGGTGTAGATAAAGTCTTGTATGCAACTATACATAATTAGGTATTATTTATAATACCCCTTATTATACAACAGTTGCATAAATTACTATTGATTTTGTAAAGAAAGTGTCATAATAGCTAGATGAACCGACGGTGGCACAGACTATGCAGAGGGCGGAGGACCGAGTGTTGTTGGCTGTGGCGCAGCTTGGGAGAGCCTTATGTCCAGCTGTGGACTGCCATAGGCTGAGTGAATTGATTTAGTTTGAATAGTCTAGATTTATTAGGTACGAACGTTTAGCATACATGTATAATAATAAGTTAAAAATTAATGCACATTATTATTTTATTTACTCCCGTTTTCCTCATTGTGGCCTTGAACAGATTGTTTTGATATTTGTTTCATGTTTGACATTACTTTTCTATTCAAACTAAGTTGACACAGGTTCATAAAATTCTCGACAAATACACAACCTACTTTTTAATATACGAGTACCTATTACCTACATAGGTATGGTTACTAAAAGTATGTGGTACTTACAGATTAAGTCTTATGGATTAGCACAAGTAGAACACGATAATATTCATTTAAAATTAGTTACTAAATAAAATTAATATTATAAATTATATTATATATTTATTAATATACTATTTGTTTATAAATATTTGCTACTTAGGTACATTAGTTTATTACCATACAAATTGGTTGGGGGGTCTGAGGTTTTACATTATTTTAATTACACCATGTTGGAGTGCGCATGGCCTATTAGTTTTGATCACTATGACGAAAACATGCGTTAAAACTTATTTTTCGTGTTTAGCATAGGTTATTTGATATTAGAAAGACCAAGTATTTCACACACACTATGTTTGGATAATGATCATTAACATGGTTGTGTCAGGGACTGAGGGCAACACCAAAAGAGAAATGTCAGTGAACATTACATTGATTCATCATGGACGACACTTGTTTCATTTAACATTATAAATCCTGTTTAAACATGGTGTCAGGTGAAAAAAGCGTATGTATTTTATGAAAGAAACATTAGAAAGAAGTCCTAGTAGGAAGGATAGCTTAGTGCAAGATAAATACATAAATACTAGATGCCAATCGAAGAAAATAAAGTGACAATAAAAATGGAGGGAATTAAACCCCCAAAAAATTTGATATTATCCGGGGAACAAGCCAATTTCAAGAAGTATAGACAGTTATTTGAAATCTATCTGGAATTCTGGATGCAGCAGGCTTAACAGCGGCGGACGAGGCGAGGAAAATTGCTATATTTTTAAATGCAGCAGGTGAGGAAGCTGTGGAGGTTTTCAACAACTTCAAGGTTAAGCCGACAAAACTTGTGTCTCTGCTCGACCAATTTCAGCTATACACCCAACCGAGGAAAAGAACGTTGATAAATACTTATGAATTTCTTCAATTAAAGCAAGAAGATAGTGAGTCTATAGATCATTTCATAACTAGAATAAAAACACTGAGTAAGCTTTGTGATTTTGTCACTCTAGAAGACAGGTTGATTACAATGGTGATCATAATAGGAGTAAACGATAAGGTTCTAAAAGAAAACCTGTTAAGAGAGGAAGAGATTTCCATGAATGAGGCAGAAAGAATATGTAGAGCGTATGAGGCCAGTAAGCAACAAATAAAATCCTTAGAAAAAAGTGAAGAAGTGCATGCCTACAAAAAAGCTAATACGGTCAACCAACAAGGTAAGACAGAACAACATCAGAAGTGTTCTTGGTGTGGGCAAGCGCATGTAAGAGGAAACTGCCCTGCTTATGGAAAAAGGTGTGCATCGTGTACTAGGTACAATCATTTTGCAGCAGTGTGTAGAAATTCTAAACAGAAAGAGATGGTGAGGACTAATCAGGCAGCTGGACAGTTGAGGAACAGGAGAATGATGTTAATGGAAGAGGAAGAGGATAAAGAAGAGTTTGCATTAGAAGGAATATACTGTGTAGACAGCGTAGGTAAAGTGCAATGGAAAGAACTTGTTGAAGTCGAAGGAGTAAATTTGCTGTTTAAGCTGGACACAGGAGCAGAGTGCAATACCTTATCTCGGAGTGACTATGTAAAGTTGAACAAAAATACCCTACAAGAAAGCCAAACAGTGTTAGTGGTCTACAATGGTGAGAAAATTAAACCTCTTGGATGTGTTACTTTGAACTGCAAAGTAAAAGGAACAATTACTAACTTAAACTTTAATGTGATTGATTTGCCTGTACAGTCAGTATTAGGATTGAAAGACTGCATCAAGTTAAACTTGTTGAAAAGAGTAGATGTAGTAGAAAAGGAAGGTCAACCAAGGAAAGAAAAGTTTGTAGAAAATAATAGAGATGTTTTTACTGGGTTAGGAGAGATAGGAACTTATAAGTTAAAATTACAAAAAGATGCAGAGCCTGTTAGTAAGCCCATTAGGCGTATTCCGGAGAAAATTAAAGACAGATTGAAACAAACTTTGGATAGGTATGAAAAATTAGGTGTGTTAGAAAGGGTTGATTGTCCTACTGCTTGGTGTAATAATATTGTCATTGTGGAAAAACCAGATAAATCCCTTCGATTGTGCTTGGATCCAAAAGAGCTTAATAACAGTATTGAAAGGGAAAAGTTTTTAATTCCATCACCAGAGGAAATTTATAGTGCTTTGTCAGAAAAAGAAATTTTTACTGTTTTGGACCTAAAGGATGGGTTTTTTCAGGTTTTGTTAGACGATCAGGAAAAAGTGTGTACTTTTGCCACCCCATTTGGTAGGTACAGATTTTTAAGAATGCCCTTTGGCATATCATCTGCCCCAGAGGTTATGCAAAAAATAAATTTAAAAATATTTGGTGACATTGAGGGGGTTCAAGTATACTTTGATGATATTATTGTGGCGGGAAAAAATAATCAAGAGCATGATGAAGTACTAGAAAAAGTTTTAATCAGGGCTAGAGAACACAAAGTTAAGTTTAATGAAAGAAAGTTACAATACAGATTAGATCATGTTAAGTATGTAGGATTAATAGTGTCAAACTCTGGTATACAGGTGGATCCAGACCATGTGAAGTCAATTACAGAACTGAAACCACCAAACAATGTGAAAGAGTTGCAAAAATTCTTAGGAATGTGCAATTATTTGTGTAAGTTCATACCGCTGTATACAAAAACTACTGAACCTTTAAGGCGGTTGCTAAAAAATGAAGTGGAGTGGGTATGGGAAGAGCCACAGGCCCATGCATTTCAGGAGCTAAAAAACAAGTTATCATGCACACCTACACTAGGCATTTTGACAAAAGAGGGTTCAGTGGTTTTGCAGACTGATAGTTCAAAGGATGGGCTAGGAGCATGTCTCTTGCAAAAAGGTAGGCCTATATCATTTTATTCTCGTTGCTATACTGATTGCCAAAAAAAGGTGGGCACCCATTGAGAAAGAGCTTTTTGCTATATGTGCCTAGTTAGAAAAGTACCATCAGTTTGTGTATGGTCGAAAGATTGTAGTTGAAACAGATCATAAACCTTTGGAATCAATTGTAAACAAAGATATAAATAAAATTAGTTCAAGATTGCAAAGAATGGTACTGAAATTAATGAAGTATGATATTGAGGTTAGACATGTGCCTGGAAACAAAATGTTTGTTGCCGATTATTTGTCTAGGAACTTTATTAAGGACAATGCCAAAGTAGATCCAACCTTGCAGGAGTTGGTTCACAGTTTTGAGTCACAATTAGCAGTGGCAGACAAAAAAATGGCACAGTTTCAAAATGAAACATTGAATGATCCGGATTTAAGTCAGGTTATTAAATGGTATAATGAAGGTTACCCTAAAAATGATAGAAAGATTATTAGTAAAAATTTGAGTGTTTATTACAAACTGAGAACCGAGTTACATGTAAAAGATAACATTATCTATTACAATGATCGCATAGTAGTGCCACAAAATATGAGGCAAGGGGTGCTAGAAAGCTTACACACAGGGCATGTAGGAGCAGGTAAATGTAAAAAAAGGGCTAGAAATTTGCTGTATTGGCCAGGAATGTCAATAGACATTGAGAGGTTCACCATGTCTTGTAACATTTGTGAAAAATATAGAGTTTCTAAGCCTAAAGATCCTCTCATGTCTCATGAGGTTCCTGACCTACCATTTTATAAGATTGGAATGGATATTTGCACATATGGAACTAAAGATTATATAGTTGTGGTAGACTATTATTCGAGGTGGATTGAAGTGAAGCCTTTGAAAGATAAAACGGCGGCTACGGTAATTCAAAAGTTAAAAGTCATTTTTGCCGTTCATGGGTTTCCCAAGGTCATTGTTTGTGACAACATGCCTTTTGCCAGTTACAATTTTAAACAGTTCGCAGAATCTTGTGACATGCAACTAATTCATTCTAGTCCTAGGTACCCTCAATCTAATGGTCTAAGTGAAAAGGCAGTGGGAATTGTAAAGAACATGATGAGGAAGTGCAGAGAAAGTAACACTGATTTTAATGTTGCTATATTGAACTACAGGGCTACACCTGTAGCTGGATTGGATTACAGTCCTTCAGAGCTTTTAATGGCCAGAAAATTGCGCACTACATTACCATGTTCTGAGAAAAGCTCAAAACCTGCTGTACCTAAACTGGCATATGAAAAAATGCTACAGTTGAAACATAAGTCTAAGTTAAATTATGATAAGTCTGCCGTTGACAAAAAGTCATTTTTTAAATGTGGAGAGAATATTAAAATGCAAAATCAACCAAATAAAATATGGGTACAGGGGAAGATAGTTAGAAAGGAGGGGCCTAGGTCATTTGTAGTTAAAACAGAGAAGGGACATGAAGTTAGGAGAAATGAAAGACATTTGATGCATAGTAGAAATGTGTTTATTGAAAAACCAATGATTATGTATGTACCTAAAAGCAAGGATAATTCACAAAGGGTTGTCCTAAACAATAAAATAAATGATGATCAGCCCTGTCATTCTGGGCCATTTATGTCAACTCAATCTGAAGCTAGTGGTAGTGGTACTTCTGAAGTCATGCAGACTACGAGATCAGGTCGCTCAGTGCGTCCTCCTATTAGACTTGCAGATTATTCTTTGTATTAATTTTTAATGTGATTAGTCAGTGCTTGTTTATTAAGTTAAGTTGAATTCATATACTTAAGTACCTAATAATAATAAAGTTGCTGTCCCATTGTAATTGACATTTGTAAAAGGGGGGGATGTTTGGATAATGATCATTAACATGGTTGTGTCAGGGACTGAGGGCAACACCAAAAGAGAAATGTCAGTGAACATTACATTGATTCATCATGGACGACACTTGTTTCATTTAACATTATAAATCCTGTTTAAACACACTAAGTTTATTATTTATTTATTATTATTAAATAGTACGGCCGAAGCTAATTACACTATTTAAACATATAATTTACTAACACTGTCATGCATTCTTCTCACAAAAATTCAAACATTCTGACAGTATCATCTTCCATTCATTCGCAAACATGACTCCAGGAGAGCGTTAATAGCTGCTAATAGCCGAGGAATAGGTGACTTGGAGTGTGCAACAGTACGGCTAGTTGGAACAGCCAGTTAGCGGTGTTTCCTGCCACGACAGTAATTGTCTGGGACAAATAGATTGCAGATTTTATTATGCAGATCAGGAACATCAATAATCCCCCTAAGAATTTTAAATATTACAGTCATCTGATCGCGCGACCGACTTACTTCTAGAGAATTGAAACTTAAGCAACCCAACAGGAATTTCGTGGGATACAAGAGAGGATAAAACCTATCCTTGTGGGCACATTCTCGGAGATGTAGCGTGTTGATGAAACGAAAACACTGTTTTGCACAACACACGCAACACTTTCGATGGTCTTGTTTTCAAAGTCCACTCAACATACATTACTTGCACTTGTTTTTACGAATACTTTACACATGTGCTCTTTATACTGTCGCAACTTTTGTCCCAAATCACTGCTTTCAATGCTTAACGCTCGCGCTGTATGAACACATTAGTTCAATACCAATATAAATTAGTACAACGCAAATAACACGAGACGTGCACCTAAATCGATAGCGAACAGAACTGGCCAAAATGAGTGACAAAATGTTGGCAATCAACGAAATATACTCGTCGACAACTGTGACTCGCAAGCATCGAGAATCATACGAAATATTAGGTCAGTATTACGTACAAACGATGCAAGTGAGCATCATGCTGAGTGGAAGCCTTCTTGTCACAGTCATGACGTGCAGCTGTCGACGATTTCTGTTTTGTGCTCGTGATTAGAGATCTTTTTTATTTTTTCTTAATTATTAGAGCTAATTACCTGTTTTGTATGCACGTGTTTCTGTGACAAAATAAATCAATTTTTCTTTCTTTTTTGTAAGTAGTGCAAGTTTGTTTCGGCCTTTCTTCTCGGAGTAGGTAATCGGATAGGAAACGCTATGATGTTCTGTGGGAAACCCGACCTCATCTAGTTTTTGAAATATGTTTGGCGTGTAAATAATTGTTTGTACAAACGTACTTACGGAAATAAATAATTTTTCGACTATTTGAGGAATCCCTAAATTCGAATCCGCAAATAATTTTTTAAAGTTTTCTTTAAATTCCTAATGATGACCCCTTAGTCTGCCCAACATGCGAGTCGAACCCAGGACCCTACCCGTACCTTAATCCCATATTTTATAAGCGAATAAATTAAAAAGTGTGCTATTTATCAGTAAACATACGATTAAGGGACAATATATTATTTATTTATAGGCTAAAAATAAATACGAAATACAAAAAGGTTTATTGGCAAAAATAAAATTTAATGGATGACAGACAGTAAGCTTACATGTAACACAATCAAGTTTGTACTTGCATCACAATATTTTGGTTTGACCGTTGACCCGCAAACGGAGCAGGGTTTGTATCTTGGGGGTCGGAGTGCGATCGAGCAGAAATTTATAGGAACTAAATAACATAAATGCAAATTAGCGTTAAAACACTATTTAATATTCAGCCTTGACTGAAGTGTCCAATAAATCCAGTCTTTTGCAAACTTAAAATGAATGAACCAATTACTATTAGATCGCTTTCAGCGCTTTGACCGCCCACTGTGTCACCCTATGTAACATTTAGGTAGGAATTTAGGAGGTCAGGTAGGAGTAGGTATTCTATTTTATTTCCACGTGAAAATGGTTAAATAATTTGATTTATTAATTAGAAATCTCATTGGTATAGACAGGAATAATGTGTCACGAAGTTCCTTTCAACGTGTAATATCTGTTTGTAGTTTGATTAGTAATTATACTTGATGTGATTACCACAGATCAGTGAGGATTATCTTTTTTTTTGTATTTTCGATAGCCATCTTTCAGAAAATTTGATATTTAACGTCAATAAAATTTACCTACAGATTCCCTTAGACATGTCATGTACGAGCTTGCAATTGTTTTGACCCAAAGACGCACATACAGTTTGCAATAGGTAGGATAATTGGTCCGAGGTCTGTTGTTATGATAACCGGGGCTCGTGGCAAGTAATAATAGTCGCAAGGGTCGATCAAAGGTTAAGCCACGGTTGCCGAGGTCGGTCTGGGGATGGGTGACCATCCATTAAATAATCCAAATCCCCTTCGTGCCTCGAAAATCACTTTAAGGCCGGCTGTCATTTGTAGATCTTTGACTGTCGTGACGGGTAGTCAGAGGGGCAATTCCCGTATTTTTAAGAACGTTCGCATTCTAATCTCAGTGTCAATCTGTCAAACATTGTATAGATCTTACCTACATTTTTGACATTAGACTGTCGCTGAGATGAGATTGCGACTTGAATTTGAACGTTTTTAATTACGGGAATTGGATGTCCCGAAAGTCTGACAACCAGTCTTGCCAAGGATTATCGTAATACGAAGTGACTGGGTTGTGGAAGTCAGATAGGCAGTCGCTCTATATAAAACTCTGGTAGGTACTCAGGTGCATCCGGTTAGACCGGAAGCCGAACCTTCACTTCAAAATAGTTGGGAAAAGGCTATGCAGATGATGCTGATGTAAAGTATGGTGGTTTCCACGACCGTACTTTGCTAAAACATCACACCCGCGTTCCCCAAAGGGAACGGCCGATTGCACAGGCATTTAGTACACTCACGTTTAGTAGACTCACATTTAGTACACTCACATTTAGTACACTCACATTTAGTACACTCACATTTAGTACACTCACATTTTAGTACACTCACATTTAGTACACTCACATTTACCACACTCACATTTACCACACTCACATTTCGCCAGTTATGTTAATTCAAGTCTCAAGTTACTGGAAGCGAGCTTGCTGCCGTTAGTCCCATATGAGAATTATTCATAATAAAAAGTCCAATACAATAGCCTGACATTTTGAAATTTCGAAGCCTTTTTTTTTTTTTGGTTTGGGAAATCATCAAATAACTTCCCCCGCTCTGGGCAGAGCAGGAGGGCGTGTCAGACTCTTACTGAGTAAAACCCACCCGTGTTCCTTCAGTTGCCTGTGCCAGGGGCCACGATATCCCTCTCGGACTTTCCCGCAACCCTAGCAGGCATCGGCCCTAGCGGACCCCGTCATTGGTGCTGCAATCTCTTTGAGGCGCGCGTGGAACACAACCCGGGCCTGGTCCTTATCGAACGGTGAGCTGCCCATTGCTCGCCGTTCGCAAGCCCACGCCTACGGCGGCCGGGAATCGGCCTGCGATTCCCGACGCCCAGGGCGTCTCCTGCGGCGGCTAGGCGTGAGGGCGCGAATTTTGCGTCTCCCTCACGCGTTTCGCCTCCTCCTTCGCGAACATTACTGCTTCGCAGAAGGAGGTGACGGCTTCCCAAGCCCTCTCGCTCCGTACCATGGCCTGGACCAAGGCCGGACGCGACAGATCGCCACCGCCAATCGCCTCCACGAGGACACGGCGGTGCTCCGCCCAAGCCGGGCAGACCTCCACCGTATGCTCCACCGTGTCCTCCGGGCGATACACACAATGGTGACACCCGGGCGGAAATTTCGAACCCAAGACCGCATGCATAATACATCTCATACTTTATTGGCGAATAAGATAAAACGTATGTTGTTTATCTGGATGTTCACAAAACATACGAATAAGCGATAAAAAAAAAACTATTAAATAGTCAACCTTGACTGAATTGAAACACGATAAAAACCCAGTATTTTGCAAATGTCGGCTTGAGATAAATATTCCGTAAGTACAAAAATCATATCTTTATCATCTACTTATTACGCATACATATATTAGATCAATATGTGACTTGAGAAAACGTGAATAAATGTATAATTACAAATATGTTAAGAAAAAAAAGGATGTAAACATTTAGTGAAATAAATTCACATTGACAAAATCTACGCATCCTATTTATGTATTTGGTTGTATGGCTTTACAAGCGTAAAGATCATTTTCGCCTAAAGAAGTAACAAAGATTGGTGATTTAGAAAGGCGCACTCAGTTCGGATGTGATCGGTTTACTAATTTTGCCACGCTAAATCTAATGTCGACCTGTACCTACATATTGCCCAAGAATAGTATCACATTATAATATAATACCTACCTAAAATAAATCGTGGGAGATTGAATATTTTCGCACGTGACGTAACTCGCAGAGAGATTTCGAGCAACTCCGACGACCTCTAAAATGTATAATGAATGTATATGTGATGCCCCGACCATAGAGTATACGCATGCTATAAATAGCTCTTAAGGTCGACTCGTCCGTAGCGATTTGTTAAGGTCGAAACATTCGCGCGTTGCAAAAATACCCGACTCAATTGTCGATGGTTCTTTATTATAATTCTTAAATGAACAAATTATATTAATTGTTAGGTTAATCTCAATATTTATTGCCGATTTGTATGAATATTGATACGTTTGTTTGTCGTATTTTGGATGTCGTATCGAAATGAAACTTTGTATGTAAATGTAATTCTGATGACAATTCTATATTTAGGTATCTTGGAGCTGATCTGATGATGGACTCAGGAGGTGGGTAGTTGGGCACGCCACAATTGCGGTGATAAGTTCCCTCTTGGAGGAGTGGCTAGAGAGGCGCTACGGCGTCCTCACCTTCCGCCTGACGCAGGTCTGCGTCTGGTCAGGCTGGAGCAATGGGCAGCTCGCCGTTCGATAAGGACCAGGGCCGGGTCAACGGCGCGTTGTGTTTGTCAACTTTGAGAAGGAAGCTAACAGAAGTATTCGGCTGGGTTGGGCAGCGTTTGGGAAGCTTCATCGAGTCTTCTCGTCGCGTATTCCGCAGAGCCTAAAGACTAAAGTCTTCAATCAGTGCGTCCTGCTCACTCCTGCCTGTTATGACTTATGGAGCCGAAACGTGGACACTCACGGCACGCCTGGTCCATAAATTCAAGGTCGCTCCGCGAACTATGGAACGAGCTATGCTAGGAGTCTCTCGGAGGGAAAGAATCCGGAATGGGGTGATCTGGCAGAGAACCAAAGTTGTCGACATAGCTCACAGAATAAGCAAGCTGAAGTGGCAATGGGCCGGCCATATTAGCCGTAGAACCGGTGACCGTTGGGGTAGATGTGGTCTTGAGTGGAGACCGCGAATCGGCAAACGTAAGGTAGGACGCCCTCAGGCTAGGTGGAGTGACGATCTTCGCAGGGTGGCTGGTGGCAGCTGGATGAGAGTTGCTGAGAATCGAGTTAAATGGCGTGCAATTGGAGAGGTCTATGTCCAGCAGTGGACTGCTGTAGGCTGATGATGATGGGTAGATATTTGACCAAATTTTGTTAATACCTCCATATATAATAGGTATTTATAATAATAAATACCTATTATTTACACAGAGCAGTTATTAATATCCCTGTCTACACCTTTTACTTCCCATTCCACATTTTACTTAATTGCCAACATACGAGTACGTTCACGACACACGTCATGTACGTCACGTCACGTATCAATATTCATACAAAGCGGTAATAAATTAATATTGTGATGAATAGTGATGATGTAACCTAAAAATTAATATAATTTGTTCATATAAAAATGGTAGAAAACCATCGACAATCGAGTCGGGTATTTTTGCAACGCGCGAATGTTTCGACCTTAACAAATCGCTACGGACGAGTCGACATTAAGAGCTACAATACTTTATGGTCGGGGCGTGGTCGGGGCATCCCGAATATTTTAGAGGTCGTCGCTCGATATTTGCGAGGCACGTCACGTGCAAAAACTTTCAACCATCCACGATTTATTTTAGGTAGGTATATAATTGTAATGTGATACAATTCATGCGCAAATTGTACTATATGCTCGTAGAATCTATGCTACGTAGGTAAGGTCGACACAACTTACATGTAGCATCGGCAAAATTCGTAAAACCGATCACATCCGAACTGAATGCGGCTTTCTAAATCACCAATCTTTGTTACTGCTTTAGGCGAAAATGATTGAATCAAACGCAGACTTGAGCAAAGTGGGTACTAAGTTTAATTATCGAAAACACTGATACTAATTTCGAAACAAAAAGTGGCGTGCGGTAAGCGTGCGGAGTGCGGTGAGCTCGGATGTTTTATGTTATATGTCCCGCTCCCTGCCCGCCTGCGCCCGCGCGCTCCTTGTACATACTTGCACATACACAAGTACTTATAAAACATCGTCTCACAAACAACTAGTCGCGTCGTTTACATCCCCCACCCCGTGCTGCTAGCAGCACTCATCATCTATAGGTATTCGAACGACGCGTGAGGTGGATCGCGTCATTATTCCATTTTTTGTTTTGATTTTTATCACTCTGACGCGTCCGTCTTTCCCTGGGCATACTTTCTTAATATGTAATTCCTTTTGGCCACAGGTTTCTTTTATATAAGCACCAGGTCCTCTACTTGCAACGACCTTGTCTCATTGTTCCATTTTCTTCGGGGTGGTCTGGCATCACTTCTTTGAGCCATCGGCTCCAAAACATATCTGCCAACCGCCTGGGACGCTCGCCACTGTTTTACTGAGGTACAATTTGCCCAGCTGTGGCAAGTTTGAAGATGATCTGATTAGAAAATGGTTTGGTGTCAGGGATTCCGTGCTTCCGGGTTCTACTGAGACATGGGTCAGCAGTCTACTAGTCACTATGCTTTCAACCTCTAACAACATAGTTTAAGGTCTCTTCTCTAGGAGCTCGTTCTTTGAGTACTACTTTTAAAGATGTATTTACGCTACGGATGAGACGTTCCCAAGCCCCACCCCAGTGTGGGCTAGCAGGCGGTATGAATGTCCATTTAGTGCCATGATTCTCAGCCTCGTTTTTAGGAGCTCCTCGTCTAGTTCCGTGACTGACTTCTTGAGTTCAGTGTGAGCCCC
The DNA here is from genome assembly GCA_937001585.2 of Brachylomia viminalis. NCBI lineage: Eukaryota > Metazoa > Arthropoda > Insecta > Lepidoptera > Noctuidae > Brachylomia > Brachylomia viminalis. The sequence continues at coordinate 24,525,615 of OW443307.2, forward strand.
TCGAAGGTTAGTCCCATTGTCAGAATACATATGCTGGGGCCATCCGCGTCTCGCGGCCATGCTCAAGTCAGTCGTCAGCGAGGCAACAGATTCTATATGAATAGCTTAAACCGTGAGGCACGTGAAAAGTACTCCATATCTTGGTTCACGGCGTCTACCAATAGTGACCTCCATTGGCCCGAACAAGTCCACTCCGCAGTAAGTAAATGGCCGTTGATGGTGAGCCACCCTGGCATGAGGTAAATGTCCAATTCTTTGTATTTCTGATTTACATTTCCTTAATCGGCACAGCATACATTTTATTACTACGGTTTTCACCGTTGGTCGCAGTCTAATAACCCAATACTTTTGTTTAATTTCATTAACAACCGACTCTTGGTTTCCATGAGCGGCGTTTACATGATAATGCCGTATTATCAATCGAGTTACTTATATAATTGTGTCCATCTAATATTACAGGTATTTTTATTTCAGGTAGCACGTTCGTAGCAGCTTCGATTCTTCCTGCAGCGCGCAGCACTCCGTATTGACCAAGGTAAGGAGATAAGGTAAGCAGTTTACTACTAGTAAGTACCTATTGATATCCCTCTTTTTAACAGGGCAATCTCTTCACTGAACGACTGAGCTTGTAAGTGTCTAAGTAGCAGGCGCTCAGCTCGGTCCTTAACGTCGTCATCTCGGCTTTCCAATTTATTTATAGCCTTCAAGCCCATATAAACAAAGGTAATTACTCTTGATGTAGTTTTCAGTAAGCGAAGCCTTGAAGAAAAACGAGTAGGTTCCGGCAGCGGTAAGTTTGTAGATTCATTGTTATGAACAACAGTGAAACATTCTAACGGAGAATCTTCATTTTCAGATTGTATTATATTTTGCGGCCAATCTTCATAGTCGTGGTATAAAAAGGCAGGTCCATACATCCATTCATTATGTAAAACAGTACAGTCATAACATTCTCTTGTACCGATATCGGCGGCATTTATTTTAGTAGGTACATAACGCCATTCAACTTTGTGTGTGAGGTCGTCAATTTCGCCTAACCGATTAGCCACATATGTTTTATAATTACGCGCGTCGTTATTTATCCAATGTAGGACTGTAGTTGAGTCACTCCAATATACTCGACGCTCGGCCTTTATTTTGTGTTCTTTGGTGAGCGAGTCAGCCAGTCTAGCCGCCAACACTGCAGCTTGTAGTAGCTTGCAGCTGCAGCTTTAAACATGGAACAGTAATTGGTTTACTCCCCGCAACTCGACATTTACTTGCGATAAATGCTACACGCACGTTTAAATCGTGGTCAATCCATCTCCAGTACGCAACGGCGCAGAAACCTTTTGATAAAGCATCACAAAATATTTATGCATCTGTAGGTGACTATAATAATAATTGCAAGCCGTAATAGTTGTGTTAGAGTGCGACGTAGCACTCTTCGCACACGTAGCGCTTGTATTATCTGCTACGCTCGTAGCACTGTACTCAGCTGTTGGCGTAGCTCTCAAAGGTAGCCGCGAGCGGCGAGCCGGGTTCATTCTCTGTCTCGCTCTCTCTAGTAGTAGCAGCTGGATAGTGTCTCGGCAGTCTTACGTCACGCAGTGATTTTAGTAAACAAATATATTGCTGCCACTTTGTATAATTATATTTCTTCGTTAACGGGATCATCCCAGCTGATATTGAGTTGCCATGTCTCTTGCAAAATATTTTATCCATTAATTGTAATTGGTGATAGAAAGCCGTAAACATCAAAAATCGACATTACAACGCTTAACATTTCGCGTTCCGTGGGTTTTTTCTGTCTGGTTATAATAGCAATTGGAATGCGCTTTAATGACATGTCGAATCTTAATGAGTCGTCTTTTGGATTCCATATTTATCCTAGTGTACGTTCACCGTCGTATTGTGTTTGTCCGGTCTTGAGCTTTACGTCTGTTGAACGCAGACTTTCTTGAGGTAAAGTACTTAACACGGCTTGACTGTTGCATGTCCAATTTCTTATATCGAAGCCTACTTGTTTGTGAATGTATGTAATTTCCTTCACAAGCTTAATTGCCGTTTCTATGTCTTCCACACTGTCAATATCGTCATCCATGTAATGTTGTTTACAAATAGCTTGCACAGCAGTCGGCATAGTTAACTTGAACCGTTCGGCATTCTTATGTTTAATAAACTGTGCTACGAAGGGTGAGCAATTAGCGCCAAATAGGTATAAGTGAACTCATAACATAGGTTTTCACTTGGTGACACGGTGATTCTCTCCACAAGAACCGTAATGCGTCTCTGTTTTCTTTCATTATTTTTATCGTTAAAAACATATCTCTCATGTCACCGGGTACAGCGATTTTATTTTCCCGGAATCGTAGCATGGTTCCGTATAAAGAAATTAATAAGTCAGGTCCTTTCAAAATGTAATCGTTCAAACACATGTCATTTGTTTTAGCGGCAGCGTCGAATACCAATCTTAATTTCTGCTTGTTTGAGTTATCGACCCCGAAATGAGGTATGTAGGTACCTACCATGTTTTCCTTGACAGATCAGAGCTTATTGATTCATCATTAATTTCAGGAGCATATTCGTTGGAGATGAGATTGTTGTATTCTTTCCTCGTAACGCGAAGAATATCCTGCGCTGGACCTCATCTTCCTTTCGACGCTGCGTAATCGTGACATTGCGTTAGGGTACGAGTCAGGCAGTGTGCAGTCGTCGTTTTTCCATGGTAAGCTCACATGCTATGTATCACTAATTAGTGTTGATTTTTATTCCAGGTGGTTCCAGGCACGCAGTTCTTCTGAGTTCTGTCGAGGTTTAGCTGAAGAAACTCCCATAGATTCGACGGAGCAGTAACGTCGAACGTCTTCATGAAGATTGTAATAGTTACTATCCATAGTAGCATTGTCTGCATCGCCGTCCTCAGTGATGAATAACGTGGAATGGTTTGTGTGTGCTGGTAGGTGTTTACGTGGTACTACGCCGTGGAGGCACCAACCCATCGCCGTGCGTGTTCCACATGGCTTATTTCGTCCACCTACTACGGTCTCCAGGGCAAGATTAAATGGCAACTATCCTGCCCGATTAGCACTTCCGGTCTAAGCTCGCCGGCATGCGGCACTCAGAACGTCTTTAAGCTTACGTAGGTGATCGTAATTCTCACATCTCACCAAGGTTAAGTTTTGTTTAGGTAAGTTAAGTTCATTGACACTGCGAACATTTAGGTTATATTTTTCACCTAGTTTATTAGACACAGTTAAGTCTAGTAGTTCCGTATCGCACAGTATCGCACAATAGTTCGGTTTTGTCCCACGCACCGCGCACTCGTATTGCCTATTTGTGGCCGCTCACTCCGACGCGCGTCGCTAGTGAAGCGCTTATCATTGACACTGTGGAGCCGTCATCAAGCAGCGCGCTCGTACTAAACACACCGTTGGGGCCGTGAATGTCTATGTGCACTACTTTTAATAGAACTGACCAATTATGATTGTTCGAATTAACATTGTTTACGGTTTCACTGGTTTCAGACTCGGGTGTTGCACTCGGTTGCGCGGGTTGCGCGGTCACCGTCGCTGCTATGTTATTATTTAGACGCGAACTCGGCATATAATGCAGCAAGCGGTCGGTGGTGGGGTTCCGCGCACCCGTCGACGGCACACGCGGCGGCGCGGCGGTACACGTACGCCTATCGTGTTTAGACAATAAACACTTGTAGCATATTCTAGAGCGTTTAACGTACGACGACCGATCAACAAGTAAGGTTTTTTTTTTAAATTTCTTACATTCTGTCAAATCGTGTTTCGAGGTACGACAGAAACGGCACTTATTTTCACTAGCATTATGTTCGTGTATGTCCGTTTGCAACAACACAGATTGTCCGTTATCACTGTTATGATACACATTTATTTATTTATTAACTCATCATCACTATCATTAGAGGAATCTCCTAATTCAATAGTGTTGCCATAATTACACTTTCATTATTTACCATAACATAATAAGTACATCGTGGTTTTTGTGAACTCACTCAGAGAACAAGTAAAAAGATCTACTCGTATGCTGTCTGCTACGTCATTAAGTACACGCAAGGTACGCGTTATAGGGGCTCTACTCTGTAGATTGGTCCTACTACTGGGTACCGCCAATAGACGTGGCTGTCGCCTTCGCAACACATAATTGTAGGGCACACACAGGTTTATTTCTTTCAATATACCTGGGTTTGAAGACTTGCCACGCAATAATTTAAAAATATAGGTAGCAAGAGCTATGTCCCTCCTTGTTTCCAATTTTTTTTTTTAATATCCTTTTACCCACCATGCCTATCACAAAGAAAGTTGGATACATCAATGGAAAAAATGGATATACACTATACCACCTTAGGTACAGAAACATAGTAAATTTATTGTGTATACGCTCCAACATGAGACTATTTAGCTTCATGCGGAGTCCATATGATTGCGTTACATTCGAGCTGACTTCTTACCAATGCATTGTACCAAGAAGTTAGAGCAGCGATGCTTGTAAAACCTTCGGCTCTTCTTAGGGCGAGACCTAGGCTCCTATAGGCTTTTTTACAAACATTTACGATGTGTTATGTTTATTTTATGTGTAGGTATTAATATTTAACGTTATTACTAAGTTTAACGGTATTATTTTTACGTTTATTGTCCCATCGAGCGTGCATCAAGCCGGCACTATACGTAGCTATTTTAATAGGTTCTTCGTTTAAAGCCTACACTTTTCTTGCGACTTTATCAACGGATAGCTGTAGTCTGCCCACTTTTATAGCAGCACGGTAGGCAACTTCGACAACACAATATTTCTGTGGACAACATTATACTTACAAGGTGTTGATGTAGTTAACATCAACACCTTGTAAGTAGGTACTCATGTCGTTTGAGTTGTTGAACCGAAGCAACACAGTTTTTTATTTGCACACTGAAGGGTACAAATGGTACAATGAATTACGGAGGCTGCAGGCGGAGTATTAAAAAAAAACAATTTAAAATGAATTTAATTAAAAAGAAATTACATTAATTGACTATACTATACATATATAAATTATGACTACATTCGAGGTTGGAACCGAAGTACCCGTTTCCGATGCCCTGGAAATGGTGGCGCGATGGTTGTCACGTTGCGCGAAGTCAGCATCTCATGGCCTGTCCTCGTGTCCGCGGCTGACGCAATGTGTTGTTAGGTGTAAATGAGGTCGGGGTGCATGTTGAAGAGTCTCCTTGTGGTGCACCCTGGGCAACGTCGGCTCCAATTGCCCACCAGGTTTTGGTGGACAATTGGGGCTGGCGGCTAATCTTCAACGAAGGTCATGGTTCCAATCACCGATCATGCTTGATGGTCGGTGAAGGGAACCGGGCTACAGAGGGTCAATACGTCCACTCCTCCTCTGCTTACAGAGGATGTTGAGTGGGCGTAGACTGACGATGATGGAAGAAAAAAAAAAACACCCGAAAAATGACGAAAAGGACGAAGGAGGGAGGAATGACGGAAAGGAGGGAGTGATGCGGGGTCGGAGTCCGACGCCGCATCTGGCGCATAGGGCTCAAGCCAGAGCTCGGAGCGCGAAGTGGAGGGGGCCACTGGGAGGAACCAAAGGTTCTTCCTGTAGCGCCCCAAACCGGGGGAGGGCCAGAGGTCGTCCTCCGAAGAGTGGACCTCGGGCCCCAAAAAAATCCACTCCAGCCGGCGGGGTGGGGCCCGGGAAAAAGGTTTAGGCAGAGGGCTCGCCACCCAGGAGGAGGCCAAAGCGGTGACCCGAGCCAGCCCAACCGAGCCGGCCCAGCGAGCCGAGACGCTTGCCATGGAGGAGAACCACCCAGGAGTTACCGGCCGCAGGGCGGCCATATCAGAGTCCTCAGGTGGTGAGCCGGTCGCCGCTGATGGCTCCAATTCGGAGCGAGCGGCCAGGTTTGCAGAGGTCGTGGTAGACGCGATAAAGGATGTGGGCGAAGGTCGCCCTCTTGACAGCCGCCATGGAACTTCTCTAGAAGGAGAATAAGGAGCTCCGAGCAGACTTGGCCAGGCTGCGAACAGCCGGCCCCAGGGAGGTGCCGCACGAGGAGGCGCAGCAGCATGGGCGGGGGCGAGGGCAGAATAATTTATTTGCAGAAAATATAGGTGTTACCAGTTGTAAAAGTGGGTGGTTAATGTACAGTCCATATTTTGCCTGTTTAGGGCATGCAAATTAGTTTTACATGAATAGGTACATAGGTAGGGTACTTATTTTAATAAGATATACAAATTACACACCTATGTTCTAATATAATTTTTAAATCAAGATAAATTTAAGTTACATTAATATAAAAAAAACTCAACAAAACTTAAAACCTTAAAATAACATGTTGTCTTTAGATAACATAAATTCTTCATTAGTTAAACTGAATAAACACATGCCACAAAACTATAGGAAACTTAGTTTTTTTTTTCTATATTATTATTATTATTTATTTAAAGCATCTGACAACATTGGTCCACTGGTTAGTACAATACTTATCATCTAAGGGTTAGTAACTATCCTAAGTACACAAACTTATTGATCACTACTGCCGCACAAGCAACCGTACAGAGTGTCTCAGAATTGGCGCATCATGTTGTTCAGCTAGGGTTTTCAGGATACTGTTGCTGCTACTCCTCATTCTGCTTATCAAGGATGCGCTCTTCTTCCTCATAATGGCATAAAAATCATCCGTTCGTGCTACAGCAAACATACTAGACGCGCTGCAGAATCGGGGCAACCTCAACAGTACCCTGAAGCCATTATTATACTGCACCCTTAGAGCATCTAGAGCCTTCTGCGTATAATTGACCCACAAACTGCCCGTGTAGAACGCTTGACAATAAGCTTTAAACAGAGTTATTTTGACCTCGTTACTACAGCGGGCAAATCTGTGAGCCAACATATTGCATCCAGCCGTTGGACCCAACAGCACCATGTCGTCGGCATAGCTTAAGTTATTGACGCTCACGCCCCCTATCTTGCACCCAACTGGTCTGCTGCTGAGTTCAACGATTAGCTCATTTACATACAGGTTGAAGAGCTTAGGTGAGGTTAACCCCCCCTGGGGTGCATGTTGAAGAGCCTCCTCGTGGCGCACCCTGGGCAACGTCGGCTCCAATTTCGCCCAGTGCGGTTTTGGGGGACAATTGGGGCTGGCGGCTAATCTTCAACAAGCGGGGAAAGGTCACGGTTCCAATCGCCGATCATGCTTGATGGTCGGTGAAGGGAACCGGGCTACGGAGGGCAGATACGCCCACTCCTCCTCTGCTTACAGAGGGAGGTGAGTGGGCGTAGACTGGGCACGGCCGCCGCTGCGGAATAGGCGGTCGTGTCCCGGAGGGAGGCAGCGGCGCCCGCGCGGGGGTATGATTCTCTCGCGTGGCGCCGCTCCGGAGAGGGGAGGGGTCGAGGAAGACGCCGGTCTGGTAGTCCCCTCCGGCTCCTCCCGGGTGGAGGCCAGCAGGCGGAGGGTGCGGGGGCGCCCTTTGCCTGTATTGCACGGGCCTCCACCAGTGTCGGACGGGAGTGGCCGGGTGTTCCCGGCCATTCCCGTAGCCCCTCAGTTAAATGGGGGGCATGCGGGGCCCGCCAACTAGGCGGGCATACGCCGGGAGGGCTGTGGAAGCAGAGGCTGAGCCAATTTCCCATAGCCCTCCTATCACGGCGTTGTGGGAACACCGCTGAGTTTTAGTGGGTATACTGTCGAGTGCGGATTTCGACAGGAGTCCCACATACCCCGTCTCGTCCCCCACGAGCGGGGATGAATAAAGCATTTCTCAGCGACAAAAAAAAAAAAAAAAGGTTAACCCCCCCTGCCTCACCCCACACTCCAACCTGTACTCTTCAGACAAAACGTCCCCCCACCGAACTTGGTTCAGCTGATTAGAGTACCAGTACTGGAACAAACCCGTCAACTCAGGTGGTACACCCGCTCCCCTGAGCTTATCCCACAGGACATCATATGACACAAGGTCAAATGCCTTTGAGAGATCAAGGAAGCAGGCATACACCGGAGTACTTCTATCCTTATAGTATTGGACGGTCTGCTTTAGACAAAGGATGGCACTCTCAGTGGAAAGTCCAGGTCGAAACCATGTCGAAGGAGGAGGCAGAACGCGTGAGGGAGAGGCAAAATTTGCGCCCTCACGCCCCTAGCCGCCGCAGGAGACGCCCTGGGCGTCGGGAATCGCAGGCCGATTCCCGGCCACCGTAGGCGCGGGCTTGCGAACGGCGAGCAATGGGCAGCTCGCCGTTCGATAAGGACCAGGCCCGGGTCGACGGCGCGTTGTGTTCCACGCGCGCCTCAAAGAGATGTCAGCACCAATGACGGGGTTGCTAGGACCGATGCCTGCTAGGGCTGCGGAAAAGTCCAAGAGGGTTACCGTGGCCCCGGCACAGGCAACTGAAGGAACACGGGTGGGTTTTAGTCAGTAAGAGTCTGACACGCCCTCCTGCTCTGCCCAGAGCGGGAGAAGTTATTTGATGATTTCCCACCGACAAAAAAAAAAAAAAAAAAAAGGTCGAAACCATGTAACGTTATCCATTTGTCAAGTTCCTTGTCGAGCAAACCGTCCAACACCTTCGCAATCACAGTCGCCAAGGATATCGGTCTGTAATTCGCCTTGTCCGATACATCCCCAGTCTTATTTTTAACGATTGGTACCACAACTGTCTTCAGCATATCGGGTGGAAGATAAGAATGACTAATGCAAAGTGTGAAGAACAGTGCCAATACTCTAGGAAGATGTACCCCAGCACACCTGAGGTGCTCAATGCTGAGACTGTCGTGACCTGGGGACTTTCCCTTCGCCATTTTATCAATTAATTCCGCCACATGTTTGGCAGAGATACGGATCGGCTCATGATCACGACAAGTCCCATCACTGATCACCCCCTGAGTCGGTCCAAGTGGAGATGATACCATAAACCGATTTTTAAACATTCGGGCTATATCTTCAGGCGAACTACATTCCCCCACACTCACTGGGCGGCCCGGTCCAACCCTCAATTTATTGGTCGACTTCCAGAATTGGGAAAAATTCTTAGACGCTCGGTGCGATGCTAATATGTCCATCTTTACCTGATCCTGGTGATTTTGGCGCCATTTAAGCCTACCCCTAAAGATTTTCTGTGTATATGTTGCAGAAATTCTTGTAAACTTTAAAAACAATTTTCTATCAACCATCTACGCAGTTTAATTTTATAATATTTAAATGGCAGTGCCCTTATGGTCTTTGGTAATTTGTTAAATATTGTAATGCACATAATTATGATAAACATTTTTTTTACTTAAAGTTATAAATGTATAATACAAAAAGGAACTAAAATCATTGTTACATCTCTTGGTCTCTGTTTGGTGTAATTGTCACCTTTGAATCTAAAGAATTCATTCAAATTCAAATTTATTTATTTGTACACATATAGGTATAATGTAGTGGTAGACAGTGTTATAAAAATAGAAAAATATTGAGTCACTATGTGCTGCCTTGCAAGGCGTACAAATATTACTACACAGTTGGTAATAGGTATACAGGTAATATAGCCTATATAATTGTATGTAACCGTCTTACATCTTTAATAATAAAATAAACATAAACAAAATAGTAACAAACAAATTAAGGTAACAAAAATTATTAACTAAACTTAATAACTAAAGTAAGTACTGTAAGTAGGTAATAAATAAATCTGAGGAACTTATTACGGATTTTATTTTTCATCTAAATATTCATTTATAGTGTAATATGCTTTCTGTATCAGAAACATATGGAGTGAATTTTTGAAAGTATTTAAGTCTTTTGAAGCTGTTATCGATTTGGGTAGTTTGTTAAATATTTTTGGAGCCATTCCTAGGAAACTTTTTGAGAATAGGGCGATGTGATGGGTTTTTGACTTAAGCGCACCTGGATGGCGTTTAGTGGATAGGGTTTCAAATTGGTTATGGTTATTTTTGTTAAAGTGGCAATTTCATAAATATGTAGGGACGGAAGTGTTAATAATTTTAAATTAACAAAAAAAGGTTTGCAACTGTCAGTGTTTTGGATCATGCATACTGCACGAAGATACTTTTTTTGGGCTTTAAATGCCAATTCCCTATCCGTAGAATTACCCCAGAATATTACGCCGTACCGTAGTGTGGTGGAGACGTATGCGTGGTATGCGGTAAGAACGGTGCTGCGATTGGCGACCTTGCTTAAATTGTGTAAAACATAGCAATATTGATTTAATTTTTTTATTATATGATCAATGTGTGTTTTCCATGTCATGTGCTGATCTAACCAAAGCCCTAGAAATTTTGTGTGGACTATTTTAGCAATCTTATTATCTTCATACTTAATATTTGTAATAATAGAGTTTTTTCGTTGGTTAAAATTCATGATGTGGGTTTTATCCAAATTAATTTTTAGGTTGATATCGGTTAGCCATTGAATAATTAGGCTTAAACTATTATTTATTTCATTTTCATAACTTTCTAAGTTTTTTCCTATAAATATTGTAGTACAATCATCGGCAAATAGAGTCATGGGGTGTTCTATGGTTTTGGGAATATCGTTTATATAACATAGGAATAACAAAGGACCAAGTACACTCCCCTGTGGTACTCCGTAATTTATTAATCTTTGTTTCGATAAGTAGGTTTGTTCTACATATTTTAGTTCTGTGACATATTTCCGCTATTTTAGTTATTTGTTTTCTGTTGACTAGGTACGAATCAATTAATTCTAAGACATTGCTCCTAATTCAGAGTTTACTTAATTTTATGAGAAGGGTTTTGTGATCCACAAAATCGAACGCCTTCGTCCTGTCCATGAATAACGCTGTAACTGGGACTGTTTGGTCCATATTTGAAATAATTTTATTTATTAATTCATAGATAGCCATATTAATATTTTTATGCTTTCTAAAACCGTACTGTTCTTTAGTTAGGATATTGTTTTTTTCTAAGAATAAAAAAAAAATTGGTCTCATAGTAAAAAAAAAAACTTTTTCATAATGGTTAGTAAAATTACCCGTTCAGAGGTTTTCAGGTTATTTCAATTCAATATTGCAACTTTTCGAATGGTGCAGTGATTACGTCGTGATTACACTACGAACTATTTATTTTATCTTCCTCTCTCACTGTTCGTACAAAGTTTGACATCCTGAGTTTGTCAGCTAAAAGATAAGACACGTTTAAACGACAAAATGTATGGTTAAACATAAACAGTCTCTAATCTTTACTTGTTTGAATGTTGCTGTTTTTCTGCAGACTTATTAGACGCGCCACATACCTACAGGTGATAAACCCATAGGTCCACTCTCGTGCTCAAAGCTCGACAATGCACCGGCACCCCGTCTCACGTTAATGTTTCTACAGACATTGTTAACTATAGACGCATTTTTAAGTGCTTCCACTTCTACTGCCAGCTCCTTAACCTGGTTCACTGTCGCATACTCCTCTGAAATACGATCTATCTCGCTTCGCATCAGCAACAGATCTTGATTGTTTAGCGACGATCAAAATTTATACGGTCGCGGTCGATCACACGATCAAAAGTGAACGGTTCACGGAGTGAATGCACTGCGTGAACCGTTCATCGATGACGAGGGCAGCGCGGGCGCACATGTCTACATGTGCGCGCGCGATGTCTTAGAGCGAGCTTCAGTTCGCTCTAACACATCTCTTGCTCAGAGCGGCTAAAACGAATGGCAATCATATCATACAGTCTATGATAATTATCATTGCCATTCTTGTTAGCCATAAGACTACTTATGTATAAGATTTCGTGCACGTTCTGCAATATTTTTTGAATTTTATAAACTGTGTTACTCGACTGCAACGGAGTGTTAGTACCTATGTTTATTACTATTACTATATGTAGGTAAGTTTATCTTCTGAACCAATAAATCTAACTTAATTGTATGTATCTAAAGAGGTATAATTGCTCGTATAAACTCCTACTTTATAAATGTACCCACCCGGTTGAAGAGCAGTGGTGGCCCAGTCGTAACGCCCTGACTTACGAGTTGTAGGTCGTGGGTTCGATAAGAGGAACCGGAACGCCCTCTATGTGCTGATGGTGATCAGCGGGGTGGTTTTACTGAGGTAAAAATCCCACACTCCCCGACCTCCTTTTCCTGAGGTCGGGTGCCTTTTGAAGGCTTCCCTCCGAAAACAAAACAAAAACAAAGAATTAGGTCGTGGTTACGAACCCAGCCAGGTGCTTTTCTTTGTTTCATCACTGCTCTCAAAACAGTGAAGGAAAACATCGCGAGGAAACCGGTGAAGTGGGTATGTGTGTGCGATGAATGAGCGTGATATTGGCCCACTTACTGTGTGAGCACTAGCAAGCAGGTAGGCAGAGAGGTAGGTACTTATCAGGGCGCAGATAAATTTATTAAAATGCGAATAAGGTTTAAGCGAATACTATATTGTAGTCAATTGAGCAAGCGTACGAAACAGGTGAACAAAGCAGAGTGTGTATCAATACTTTTTTTTTTTTTTTAAATCGGGCCTATTGCAGGTGGCTCCGAGGAACCTCCTCTGCGTAACCTAGCGTCGGCGGGGCCAGAAGGGCCTCGTCGCGATACAGTATTTATATTAGCCGGTAAACAAACTACGTCACCGTTAGGAACGGCCTCCATGCGAGTGTCGTCATCCTAGACAAAAGGATCGCAGGCGGCGGTCGTCCGTGTGTGCGTGTGCGCTTCGCTACGCACACAAAGTTAAAACCCTTATCTTAGAGGTGGCGTGATTTTCGTGCTGCGTTCTAGTGTGCGAGTTTACTTGCCTACTCGCCACACCACTCCCCTGGCGAGTCGTAGTCTGGCTACGGACGATAGTAGTCTGGGAATCTGACTGTGCGCCCGCTCCCCGCCTTCTTGAAAGTAACCTGGTCTTCTGGAAACTGCTGATGTGACATCAGGTCAGGTTGCTCACTGGCTAAGTATGCTGGCTTTAGCCGGTCAAGTGTGACTTTTTGCATCTTCCCCTTCACTTCGAGGTCGAAAGTCTTCTGGTCTCAATGTAGCACCTTGTATAGTCCTAAATATGGAGCTTCTAGCGACCTTCATGCGGGATCTTGCCGCAGGAAAACATGGGTAGCTGTGTTCAGGTCCTTAGGCAGATAGAACGGTCGATTGGAACTAGTGTGCCAGGAAGTAGGCTGTGGTGTAAGCTTATTCATGTGTGAGCAGAGTCTGTTGATCAGGCTGGTCATGTCGACTGTCTCCTCAGGAGAGAAGGTGAAGAACTGTCCTGGCAGACGAAGTGGAGCTCCACACATCAGCTCTGCCGCGGATGCTTGCAGGTCTTCCTTGTGAGTGCTGCGTATGCCCAGTAGAACCCGCGGCAACACCTCGGTCCAGTTTGAATTGGCGTGACAGGTGATGGTGGCTTTCAGCTGGCGGTGTAACAGCTGGCGATGTGGTGATGTGCTCGGGGCTGCCGAACCGCGCGATCCACCCTGACGCTCAGGCGGCTGCGCAGGTCTCCACCGTGATGTCCTGCAGCGGGTATGCCTCAGGCCAACGCATTACGCGATCTACTATGGTGAGGCAGTACCTGTAGCCAGTACATAATGGTAAAGGACCAACTAAGTCAATCCAAATGTGGCGGAATCGTGCTGAAGGTGTCTGGAAAGCTGTCAAAGGTGCTGAAGGTGTCTGGAAAGCTGTCAAAGGTGCTGACGTATGCTTGGACACTTTGCTTCGTTGGAATGCTCCATATTCCTTGGCTTTGGCATTGTCGACAGTCATTTCTTATCCCGGGCCATACATACCTTTCGCTTACTAAGCGGGCTGTTGCTTTACCGCCAGGGTGACTCTGACCGTGAAGGGTATTGAATGCCTGTTTGCGAAACCGTTTAGTGATAAATGGGCGGGTCCCCAATGCGATGTCGCAGTACACTTCAACTCCTGCTTCTGGCAGTCTGATTTTCTTCAATTTCAGACTGGAGCCCTTAAGTATGAGGTCTTGGAGTTCCGCATCGGCTTTCTGTTCTCTGGCCAAGGACTGGTAATCTATGGGCAATTTGATTTCGTCGATACGTGACAAAGTATCCGCTACCACGTTGTCTTTGCCAGCCACGAACTTTATATCTGTTGTGTACTGACTGAAAAAAAAAACAAAATATCTGACTGACGTGAGGAACACTTTTTGACGAGGTTTGCTGAATGCAAATATCAGTGGTTTGTGATCGGTCAAAACTGTGAACGTTCTCGCTTTGACCATAAACTTGAAGTACCGTATGGCCTCGTATATAGCTAGAAGTTCACGGTCATATGGGCTGTACTTTGTCTGGGCAGGTCTAAGTTTCCTGGAGAAGAATGCTAAGGGTTGCTATTCTTTACCCTGCATATTAGAGTTGCCGGAGATACTGTTGATGCTGGACGACGCTGTTAGTGCAGTGGTATTGTCGATTAACCGTTGGTTGCGGCAGTCAACGAGTGGGTTGTAGTAACCTAACAAGTCGATGCCGATTATAAGCTTTGAAAAGTCCGCTACTATGAACTGCCATGTGAAAGCTCGACGAAGACCCAGATCCAGAGTGAGTGGTAGGTAACCGTAAGTGGCTATAATTGTTCCTTATGCTGCGAACAACTCGTATTTGGTCTTACAGCGTGGCTCCCGAACAGCGGACCGCGGGAATACACACAGGTCTGAACCCGTAGGCACGCCACAATTGCGGCGATAAGTCCATCTTTAAGCCCCGCCTCTAAGAGGCGGGGCTTAAAGATGGCCTGATTTTCGTGCTGCGTTCTAGTGTGCGAGTTTACTTGCATACTCGCCACACCAAATGTCCTAGAACCAAAAATTCGAAGACACGTGACATTTACCAACCCGCACTGGGCCCACGTGGTGGATTACGGCCCACTTTCTCTCTCAAAGAGGAGGCTTGTATCCCAGCAGTGGGAACGTTGTAGGCTGATTATGCATTATGCCACCCGGTGGAATTTAATTATATTTATTTATTAATAGGCACTCTTATTCCTAGAGTTACTTATTGTTATGTAGTAAGAACACAAGTCACTAAGAGACGAACATTACAAGAGCAAGTTTGGACACTGAAATCCAACCCCCACTAAATAGAAATGTATAAGGGTTGGACCTCATCTGGCAGCACGGAATCGCATTTGTTCCGCCTGTGCTACCACGTGCTGCAGTATGCTGCCGCATGCGAACGCGCGCTGTCGCATTCCGCAGACAAAAAAGGCGATCGCACGCGTCAGCATGCTGCAGCATGGGTGGCATACTGCCGCGTTCTTTCATGATCAGTTTAGTTTCAAGCGCGAGATGGATAGGACCACGGAAGAGAGAGCAGTGATTCTAGCGTGTATTTTGTACATTGTGTACGTGTATCATTGTTATTTCCATCCGTACGGCATGAATGAACAGGCTGCACTGAGCTGACGAGCGGCCGCGTGCGCCATTGTACGATAGAGTGAGACAGCATGCGATAGCAAGTGATCGGCGGTGAAAGGATGCGTTAGCATGCTATCGCGCGCTTCAGCGTTCCGGAGTCTCCCTGCCGACCATTGCATTTTGTCCGTGATGCCGATCGCCTCGAGGATTCCGCCGCGTGCTATCGCATTATGCTTTCTGTCTCGGTCTAGCAAATGGCAGTTCTAAGCGACAGAAAGAGAAAGGGCGACGGAAAAAGGCGATTCTGTGCTGCCAGATGAGGTCCAACCCTAATACTTAGTAGGTAGGTACTTGGTACTGGTAGAAAGTAGTATTCTACTGGTACACACAGCTTCGTCAATCAGGTACCCCAGCAAAGGACACGCAAGTTCAAATTCGACATATCTTTAGATAATAATATAATATGATAACAGCTTCTTGTATTTTTACAAAACATTTTATAATAACTATAATCAAGGAGAAGGATTTTATTTATACAGAATACCTTTTAAATAACATTAGTATCCGTTTAGTTCGGACGTTTTAATTTAAGATCGCTTGAAGCGCATATCTGCTTCATTCAAGTGATATTCAACCTCCAGCTACTCCAGCTATATGATTGGAGGCAGTGCTGTGTTGCTCACTGTTTTTATACATGAAGACTTGTAATTGGCTGACAGTAACCGTTAATAATTTTATTCTGGTATATTTAGCTGCTAGTCTTCCAAAGAACTTTCCGTTTCAAAGCTGTGCTCACTCGGCTGTAGATACAAATTTCAAATTCTGGATTTAAGGACAAACTATACGAAAAGAGCATTATAAAGAGTGGAAGGGACCGATTTGAATGAAATACAGACTAAATGTTACTATAAGACACGGCTTATGATTCTCCGATCCCAATTGAAGAACAAAATTAACTTTGCAGTTGAGTTTGATCTATAAATTAGCAATTTTCGGATTTTTCTCTTTATTTGCACTGTAAGACCTTGCTTCTCGCCAAACTCCATGGTGCAGGTTCAGGTCAACTTAAAGTACCATAATATACGCTTTGGTTTATTTGCGAGTCTCAATTGAGCGGTTTAAATAGCCGTAATTTTTTATTGCGTTGTTTTGAAAGTTTGATTTTCTTTTCAGATCCAAGGGCCGTAGATCCAAGTTTTTGATATATAGGTACCGTAAAACGGGGTCAATAAAGATACAGGGGTAAATCGGGACGAAACTTTAAAACGGATTTTATCATTGAAATAATATAGTTTGTTGCCAACAAGGGCACTTAATCGTTAATTATAATAGGTACAGTAAACACATTAGAGTCCTTTTTGGCAACAAACAATACTATTTTAACATTAAAATCCGTTTTAAAGTTTCGTCCTGATTTACCCCTGCATCCCTATTAACCCCGTTTTACCGGTACTACTTCAACTAGGTAACTCTACACGGCTCTGAGAAAAAGGGTCTCGACAGCCCACGCAGTCTTCCTATAAGAGTTCCAATGTTTCATTTTGAGGTACGGAATCCTACATAGGATTATTTGAATTTATTAAATAAATTATTATCAGTCTGTCTGTTACCTTTTCATGCCGTAACGGCTGAACAGATTTAGATGAAAGGCATACGGGTAGGGCATGACTTGGGTTATGAAATAGGACACTTTGAATAATGGTAGTGCGTTCGTGTGGGATAATTTTCGACGTTTACGCGGGTGAAGCCGCGGGTAAAAGCTAGTTAAGTATAATCACACGGACACTTCAAAATCTCGTACCTACACATTTTAAAGAGTAGTCTCATGATTTTACTCCTGACCTTTTTTTCCGGCGCCACGCGCCATGACGAATGGAGGGATTATTACAAAATAAACATACTCCGCACTACAGCGCTTCTTTTTTTATGACTTAGATTTTGTGTCGCAAACAAATGCATGTTGCACTAAAGCACAGAGTGATATTATTTGAGTTTTAATAAAGTACGATTGTACTGTGTTTATGGTATTCCTATGATAATAATGTAAAGGAGTAGAATACTCAGCACACTGAACATTGTTTAAAGTAGGGGCATGTTAAGGCTAGAACGCAAGTTTTCATGGAAATTGTTCCACCAGAGTCCCGTCGCGTTGCGCCTTTCTGCGATAGCATTTTAGCTGTCTGTATACTAAATAGCTTGATATGAAATGAAATTGTTTCTTCTGTAAATAGGGTATGGGACCGTACGCAAAATACGCGCATTGACGTGGAGTTGCGGACACCAGCCCGTATTACCTATTACCTATAGGGTATGGGATTCACTGTAGCACGTCATATAAAGAAAATAAGCTAGATGGAGTCGACATTTCCTATTTGACTACCCCCATAACGAAACAAACTCAGAGGTCTAGGTAAGACCCTTTTAAAATCCAGGCATAATCTTGGTCAATCATGTCAGGACCATGTAGATAAGTGCGAGTGTGTACAGTCAGAAACGGGGTGTTTTTCCACTACTGACTGAACTGAGCCGATGTCGAATGGTCGACTAGGTACCATCGTGGACATTTGCGGTGAACCACTTTTGACTACCATAGTAATAAGGAAGAAAAGTGGTTCACCGCAAATGTCCGCTATGGTACATAACAACACTTATTTCGCGGGTGGGGCACTAAACACAAACATATTTATTATGTACAAACATTTTAAATATGTAGGTAAAAGTAAAGAATCCTGGGTATTAAATTGAGAATCAAGCTCAATTCCATATTTAAACATTATCCTGTATAAAATAGTAGTGAAGTGAAACCTGTACACTAGACTGAATATTTTTGAAAAAAGGAGATTGTTAATTGTTACTAGGGAGGAATGACTGTGATGCCGAAAATATAGTTTAAAAAAGTGAAAACTGCAGCTTTTAAACATTTTAGTTATATAGGTCAAACCATCCCCACCAGTCCTTACGAAAGTTTCAGAATTTATATTTTAGGCCCGTTTCTTTTTGTAAAAATTTTGTGAGTTCCCATTTGATTTTGGTATTTACTCCAAACGATGACATGCAATAGGTACCTATACCTAGATAATGACAAAATCGAATTAAATAATTTTACCGAATAACTGATCGAGATAATTAAGTGGATGAATACTTAAACAATGGTTTGGTTTTCGATATTCGTATTTCTTTGTAATTATGTTTTAATGTCTTTAGGTCACCTACTTTGTGATTGTTTAAATACTAACTTACAATCAATAAAATCTTGTAATATTACCTACTGGGGACTGTGATATTATATGCCAACCTAACCTCAAAAGATAACAACGTGCTCAGAATAGGTAATGAAGATAAGGTAAATGAGACTTTTGACTGATTTCGATATCTTGTTGACTAGTTTCGATTTAAATCTGCAAAATTACATGTAGTATACTTGCCGGCACGTAACTTGGCAAGGTTTTGGCGTATTGAAAGTAAGTTTGCGCATGTACACTTAGTGCAACAAAAAAAATTACACTTTTAGTGTTTGTCAATAATCTATGTTTATTGCCATATTTCATTTTGAAACATGTCTGTTTAGAAAAGATAAAGAAAGCAAAAACGCATCTAACAACTCTTGCCAAGTTACGTGCCGGCGACTATAACTGCATTCGGGCTCAAAAGCTCAGATGATCCTTAGCCCGAAACTCTGCAACCGGGCACGGCTGTGTCATTGCTGTTGAGGCGTTGATAAACGAGTTGGAGTTTGTCATGATAGTTGTATCTAGATACTTAATTTTTTTTAAGTTTAGGGCTGCTAAAAACTCCCTGAGCTGGACAAAGGTGTTCTGTTTTTTGGTCAGAAAAGAAATCACAGCAATGAAAAGATCAAAACAAAACGTGTAAACGGTAGCAGCGTTCAAGAAAAAAAGTGTTGATGAAAAGTCTTAATACTTGAAAACGAAGACAGAAATACGAACAATGCAATGGTTACAGGATAAATAGAAAAAAATATGTGTTAAAAGACGAATGGCTTTATTAGAGAAACATTTTGAAAAGTTAATGTTGCTTTAAGCAACATTAAAATCGACCATAATGTTGAAACAAGTGTGGAAAAGACAACGAGTGATATTAAAAATAACATTAAAGACTTAACAGATAAAGTGGCGGGAAGGAAATCTGACATATTTTTTTATTTGTAGGTATCTATTAATTTATTATTTATCAGTTTAATCTTTAATGTTATTTTTAATTTTCCTTCACAATCTTAAACTGCCACCCTATCTGCAGGAATGCTTTTCCTGCAAAATTAAAGTATTTTATTTCACATAAACCTAAATCCGCACTTGGGTAATATTAAAATAAATTGTACAGTCACCAAAAGGAAACGAAGTTGAATTTCGTTACAAAAATGAAAAGTGTTACAAAAAGGAAACAAAAAGGAACTAATAGGGCAATTACACACTGAAGAAAACAAAATAGGTTTCCGTTTGTTTTATTAATTATAATCAATCACATAATAACTGAACTACTTAGATACAACTTGAATAGGTTCATCTGAACTTTTAATAATACAAAATCAACTTTTGATAAAAAAAAACTAAAAATTAAATAATACAAACGATAAAATTTTTAAAACTTTTAAATCACAAAACAGGTATAATGTCACATTTTTAATGGTTTCATATTTTTTCTTAACCTAATTAACATTCGAGGTCAATTTAGCAGTCTCATAATAATGTTATTGGCCCATGATAACATGACTAATTATTTTCATAATAAATTCTTTCTCAAGTAATTAACAGTTTCAAAACTTTAGGTAACGAATTTCTTGATATTTTTCAGGATCGTTTTGTTTAAGTCTTTCTCTGTAATTCCTTTGTCGTTCTGCAGGTGTCATGGGCATTTTATCTAAAACAAATTTTATTTTGTGAAAAATCTCGGTTGTGAGTACACTATTTAATAAACGTGAACCCACTCCAGCACAAGCATATTCAGCTTAATTGGGTTAACAGGAATCTGTTAATCCCTCCAATTAAACTGTATAGTTCGTTATTTAACCCAGATTGAAATTTGGCAGGTGTAACGTTAAACTCGATACTAAAAAGCAAACACAAAAACACACGAAAGGTTAGATTATTATCTGGGATAAAAAACGAACTTTAGAAAAAATATAGCAATATTTTCACATATAGTTTTTATATTAGGAACATTTCGTGAGACATTATTAATTTGATGTCAGGCAAGATTTTAGATTTTACTAACGTATTCATTAATTCTTTGCTTAGGCACTAGTTTCGATCTCAAACGGATCTTAGTCATGAGCTCAAAACACAGCGGTGAAGGCACGGCCGGTTGAAACAAGTTGGGTAAACACGAAATACCTACGCGAGTAAAACTATTAAAATAACATTATTATATTGATACTTTCTTTCATCTACTAGTATTCCTAGTAGGTAAGGTGAAAACATTGCTAGATTTTATTGTAACAAAATAAACGTGTGACGTATTTTCCAGCAGTATAAAATCACCCTTACTTCCTTTTTGTTAACTCATTTTTGTTACGTAACAAAAAATTGTAACGAAAAGGAATATAAAACACGTGTTGAATATAGCCTCAAACGAATTAAAAATCAATAAGGCTCCTTAGCTTAAATTGTTGTTTACTTTTGATTTGGGCGAGAGTAATACAATATTTAAATAGTCTAATAGTAAATAAACAACTTACCGGGTGATAAACAGACCACCACACAAAAGGAACTTAGTAATGTTGAAAAAATTCACCACTGGCTTAGGCACACTGCACTCATAAAAACGCACGATGCTAAATGGCCGACTGTCTCTAGTTAGCGATACGTGATTGGCTGCTCACAATACACGCAGTGTTGCCAATTCTACATTTTAAAAACTACCAAATATTGGTGTTACAAAATACAATAACAAAAATGACAAAAATCGTGGACGAAGATTTGATATTAAATTAATTATCTTTTTCTTTATTATATTTAAGAAATAATGCAGGATCTAGATATTCTTAATAATACTGAAGTTAATTTTTTGCTTGAATTCATGAGATATGTATTACGCAAAAATCTAGAGGCTTTTTTGTAACGCACAAGTCTTCGAGGACATTAATATTTACATGTGAGAAATATGATATACCCCAAAACAAAAATGTGTACTTTAAAAACTATTTGCCTTATTATGCTGTGAAATTCATATTCTTTAGGCATAATTCTGTCTGTCTACGTTTCATAACTTGTTTTATAAAATTTTCGCATTATTTCGATAGAACCTACCATGGACATTTCAGCATGTTAGAATGTACAATTATTTTTGATATTACCCACTTATGAAACACGGTTCCAATCGGTCGTTTCCTATGGAGAAGAGCGGGAAAGAAACTCCACGGTTACTCTTTTAAAAATAATAGGCTTTTACAATGTTTTCAAATTACAGTGTTAATAGGTACGGGAGGACAATGTAGGCCTGTCAACAGGTACCTGGTACTTAACAAAATAGAAAATGGTCTATAAATCTAGTCTACAGGTTAGGCTTACAACGTTTCCGCTGCCGCGAAAAATCACGGCACAGCGGACAGAACTCCGGCGGGATCTCAGGGCGGCATGGAGAGTGCGATTATCACAACCCAGCTCTGGGCACGCCACAATTGTCGCGATAAGTCCCCTCTTTGAGGAGTGGCTAGAGAGGCGCCACGGCGTCCTCACCTTCCGCCTGACGCAGGTCCTCACCGGACCCGGTTGTTTCGGGAGGTTCCTGTTCCGGATAAGGCGAGAGGAAACGCCCGGGAGTCACCATTGTGTGGGTCGCCCGGAGGACATGGTGGAGCATACGGTGGAGGTCTGCCCGTCTTGGGCGGAGCACCGCCATGTCCTCGTTGAGGCGATAGGCGGTGGCGATCTCTCGCGTTCGGCCCTGGTCCAGGCCATGATACAGAGCGAGAGGGCGTGGAAAGTCGTCACCTCCTTCTGCGAAGCAGTAATGCTCGCGTAGGAGGAGGCGGAACGCGTGAGGGAGAGGCAAAATTCGCGCCCTCACGCCTCTAGCTGCCGCAGTAGACGCCCTGGGCGTCGGGATTCACAAGGTGATTCCCGGCCACCGTAGGCGCGGGCTTGCGGACGGCGAGCAATGGGCAGCTCGCCATCCGATAAGGACTAGGCCCGGGTCAACGGCGCGTTATGTTCCGCGCGCCTCAAAGAGATGTCAGCACCAATGACGGGGTCCGCTAGGGCCAATGCCTGCCAGAGTTATGGGAAAGTCCAAAAGGTTTACCGCGGCCCCCGGCACAGGCAACTGAAGGAACACGGGTGGGTTTTAGTCAGTAAGAGTCTGACACCTCCTGCTCCTGCCAGAGCGAGAGAAGTTATTTGATGATTTCCCACACCCAAAAAAATAAATAAAGGGGCTGCAACGTTCTCACATTCACAAAATATAAAAGAATCTTTATAGAAGGTAAATAAATAAATAAAAAATAAAAGCCCATTTAAACCAAATAACATGATTGCCATTACATCTGTTACAAATCTGTATTAATATCCTGTGCCCGTGAGCTGGAGTTCCCTTATGGATGCGTGCGGGGGGAAGGCCAGTCTCCAGCACGGTGCACCCCGGGGTACGTGCAATGACTCCCTATTAGGCACTGTGTGCCTAAGGGGTCTCGTTGCCCGTATGCCAATGTTGTAAGGACGAAGGTATTGGGAGAGAAATGATACCATTGGCTGCTCGAATAATACTCTCACTATTTTAGGATTACACATGATTATAAAGGATTGATGAGTACACATACATAGGTACGTAAAACATAGGACACACACTACACTTCCCAAAGCGATGTAAAATAAAATTACAATATTGTTTTATTTTATTACACCTACATAATTATAACACTTAAAATACTATTTGCCTTAATGTAATACAAAACTGATACAATCATCAATAACATATCAATATCATCTAGATCAGTAGTTTTAAAGTAATCAAATTAAGTGTAACTAAAAATAAAACATTTACTAATTGTGGTACAATTTAGTTATATTTTTGTGAATGTTATCTACTTTTCCATTCTTTAATATTATATTATTTTATTTGACATTCGGTGACGCATCAGAAATAATTCTGTATGGACCGGTATAAACATTATCTAATTTATTACACATATTATTTTTAACTAAAAATATGTCATTAGGATGATAAGTTGTTGGATTTACATTTTATCATAACGTTCTTTTTGTTCTAATTTACTTTTGAGTTGGTCGTCTCGTGCCTCTTTCAACGACTTTTGTAGTCAAAGGAGATTGTTCTGCATCCATCCATCGTTCGCCCCAGAACCAACAGCGAAGGAAAATTACTTTGCGTGTTCTAAATTACAAGGATATGCCCATCAAGGCAAAGTTTGATGACGGACAAGTTGCAGAAAGCATTCATTTAAAAAGAAAACAAAGATTTTAAGGTTATATTTAGTAAGAAACAACATTTTCAATACTTCGTTATACATACTAGTAAATGCCTGTCACTAATGTAATTTATATTGCCTGTATGTGGCTAGTTAAGCTCAGGGATTCAAAACATTAGATAACTTGTGTGGTGTGAAATAAAGCAAATTGAATACACTACACAATGTAATCACGAAGAAATGCGAGCGTGTGCAATATCTTGACAGTTGAGTTGATTGATATGACATGAGAAGGATTAGGGATGCCCATACATTAGATGCGTATCGATATATTTATCGCTTTTTTGATGTGATGTCGTAAATCGTTACAGCTCTTTTAATTTTGTTCATTATGGAACGCAGAATGCCCGATACATATATTCGCCATTAGTTTAGAATTATTATTTACGTCAGATATTTGTCGGTCCTGGCGCCATTTTTGACGATGTCCTTTTAACTCAAAGGGATAATAATCGTAACTATAGAGTAGATCAACATTAATATTCGTTAAATTGCTAGGTAAACAGCAGTTTTTGCCTTAAACTAACTCGTAAGGAGTAAATTTAGTAGATGAATTAATCGGAGTATTGTAGCTAAACGACTAAAATGGAAGCCATGTACTCCATGATGATTGTCAGTTTGAATACGGAGATATGAATTTAAATGTTTATGTGTGTTTTCCAACGCACCTATGCTTTGATGATGATAAGCAGTAGTGTTTAATTGTTTAGTATTTAAAAGATTACATACCTCCTTAAATGTCGACGACAGAAACTCTGTCCCCCGGTCCGTCGCTATCACCTTCGGCACTCCATACCTTAATATAAAATTATTAACTAATGTTTTCTCAGTAACTAAAGGATATGTTTCAATGTAGTTAGTGAGTTCACACTATAACGTGAGAATATAGCTATAATTATGATTATCTTTGTCTATAGGTCCTACTAAGTCAATATAAATTTTCTCAAATGCACTATGCGCTGTGGTAGTTATCTCCATTGGTTGTTCCAAACAACATCGGATGAGTTCTTTTGGCCCACCTTGTACATTCGATACCTACAACATTTTCGTTAATATCCGGATGACTGACTGTAGGGAAGACACTGCACTCGATATTGAGCATGGCGACATAACCTCTGAATTTAAGTGATATTTCGAAGAAAGATACAAACAAGGCTTGCCCCCCAAACTTGAGCGTCTTTTCAAACTCGCATACGACAGCCTACAGCAGGAGAATGTAAGACACTAATATAACGGACATTCATCAAATATATTACCTATGTGAACATTTTTATTAGATATCATTTAGAAACTTTGCGATTTTGATTAAAGGTGATTCCTTCAATGTAACCCGTGAAATGTGGTTAATCGTCATATTTTCACGAAATAGTCGTATTCCATCAAATATAATTTCAAGGGCTATATTGCTGTTTTAACTGATTATAAATCAGTAATTAATATACCACAATTGACGCATATTTAATTTTGTTCAAATACTTACTAAAACAGCGCCGCAATTTGCAAAAATCTTAAGAAAATTTGAATTTGTACCTATTTTGGTTGTTGTAATCAACTTAGATTAGATTAGATACTACAGCGTACACATTCCAATTCAAATTAATCACGCAAATATGTTATCATCAGCATGGGTGATGAGGATGTACATCAAACAGAACATCGAATAAAGATATATAAACTTTATTATTATCGTACGCAGAACTACTAACAATAGAAGTGAATGTGTATATAAGCGCAAGAGCTCTCGGTACCGTTTGAGACACGGGTGAAGTCGGAAGTGTGTGTGCGTGTGTGCGGTACGTGCTGACGCTACTCGTTTTCACTCACATATTCACAGCGTGTTTGTAGACTCGGTTACCATAAATACAGCAGTCCCAGAATGTTTTTCGTTTTTAGATGTTAAATAAAAAACAATAATATCAATTAAAACTCGTTTAATTTATTGTTAAATTAAAGAGCAGTTCTTGAAGTTTATTTGTGAAAAACAACCGTTTACAAATGCGCACCGTTCACTTGTTCACACTCATTTAACCTGGAGCTAAAATTTTCAATCACTCGCTGGAGCATCGCTCTTGGAATAGAGTTGATTTCTTCAGTGATTATTTGCTTTAAAACATTCAGATTGGGTGGCAATGGATTGTAAACTTTACTTTTTGTTTATTCACGTGACCGTTGATGTGAAAATTCGATTCGTCGGAGAACCAGATGTTATTGAAACTCCTAAAACGGTTTTTCATTGTCCTGCAGAATTCGACTCGTTTATCAGGATCATCAGGCTTCATTTCTTGAACAATAACAATTTTATAGGGGTGAAAATGTAAGTCTCGAAATAATGCGATGAACCGTAGATTTGTTCAAATTAAGAGAGGCTGCGCGCAATCTCAACGACTGTCGTGGGTCGTCCATAACAGACTGGCGAACGCGGTCGACGTTCATGATGTCCTTTTGCGCCCAGACGATTTGTTCGGCATTGTATTCCCAGTCTCTTCAAACTTGCACACCCAATGCTTAATTAAATTGGCACTTGGCACATGTTTTAAGCTTGTTAAATTAAAATGTGCCCTGTAGAGACGACGAACAATAGTGTAGGAATCGTTGTTTTTATAAAACGCTCGCACGCAAAACGCGCGCTGCAGTCCCGTGAAACGATTCATGGGTACTAAACTTAACAAGCCGGCCAAGCGTTTCAGACCACTCCCCTCCCCCTGCTACCTGCGGTTGGCGCGTATTGGTCAATTAAAAAACGAAAAACATTCTGAGACACCCACGTAATTTTCTCGTGAATAGAGAGCGCGTAAGTCACGTGTCTCTCTATCAAAATTGCATTATTTTCCATCTTATTTTTACTACCTACATATCTACTATTGGTATAATTACCAATATTGAGTATTTTTCACAAAAGTACCTAAAGTTCGCATTTTCTCCAAAACTATGGATTTGATCCTAGACCATTATATGCATGCGGGCCAGGGGGTTTACTCTCTAAGTCCGTCAACGAAAATATGGGCCCGTCTGAAAGTAGTTGATCCGTCAAAGCAAGTGTTAAATCTAGTTTTTCGATAGTAGGGACATTCTTAGTTTGGGCCCCGAACTAATTTTACGTCCGTCCGTAAGTGATACAGAGTAGGAATCGCCCATAACTTCTAAACTCTTCTTAAAGAGTAGACCCCCAGTAGCCCAGACTCTGTCTGTGGCCTCTTTATTAAAATCTTATTTTTTTCAGCTTTCGTATTAATGAAAAAGGTGTGTGGTGTGGGTCTTCGTTATTTTCAGTCAACTGACCCTGGTCCGGTACCAGTTGCTCGTAATGCTGAACATATCAACAAATGCTTTGGACTTACTCAAAACTTACCAAAAAATAATCTGAGACATGCGAATACCCGATAATATTGAATCAACTAAAAGCCACCGAGGAAAAGTATTTAGTGATATTATAAAAACACTAAACGATGTAATGGAAAATGAAAGATTGAAAATAACCGATACTCTGGTGAAAATCGATATTAATCAAAATCTTAAGGAAAAGAAAGAACAGTTAATAATGAATAAAGAGCACTATAAACAAAAAAAAAAACAGCAAGCTGAAGAAAAAGAAAGAAATGTCCGTGAAATTAACTGTATGTGTGACGAAGCGGCTAAGAAAACCAAAAATACATATTAAGGACATGCAAAGTGCGTTAGTTATAGAAGGAGACCAATTTGAGAAGAATATAGATGCAATGAAAGAACTCGAGGCTCAGAAAAAAGCTAAAATTGACAAGATGATTGAAAAATTCAACCATATTGAGTTGCAAAAGAAAGAAACTATGCTTAAGAACATTGACGCAATGCGCAATAAATTCGCTGTGACTAAACGTATAATGGGACAAAATTTAAAACAAATGCAGCAACAGGAGGCTGACGAAAAAATATAACTAGTAGGGAAATTCAAAATATGAAAGATGTCGAGGCGCAAGAGAGAATAAATATAAAAAAGAACAATAAAATCTTAAATACAACAAAAAACAAATATGAAAATAAGATTCGAGACATGCAACTATATCAGGCTGAGAAGACAAGACGGCTGAAAAACAAAGAATTAAATAAAATGAAGCTCTGTCGAAAATGAATATGGAAAATATATTGACACATTGATTGATATTAAGCAACGCAAAAGAAGAATTAGAGAAGATAATTCAGGTTATGGAACTAAACTAGGCTGAAGCGATAAGAGCAGTTGAAACTGAAATTCAACATGTAGCAGATAAAGAAGCACAGGCGAAATTAAATTTTAAGAAAAATACTGAACCTTGCGAAATTCGTTAAATATCAAAAAACAGCAATCTGAGACGAATACAAAGGATGACGGGCAGATTGTATGGAATCTGGTACCCGCTCCAATAGAAACGTGTTATACATAATTGAAAAGGTATTTTTGTGTACAATAATGTAAACTTGAGCGCTTGTCTCAAATATTAGTATTTAAGGAGTTAGAGCGATTTTTGTGTCATGTGTTTTTGCTTTAACACGCGGGTGTGAGTAGTCACTAAGAATAAAAATACACGTTTATTTTTTTTAAATCAGGCACGTATGACAAAAACGCATGACTCAAAAGTCATTTTACGCTCAAGTTAGTTATTTATTTCAGTAAAAAAATACAAGTATAAATCAAAAACAACTTTATTTTTTATATTTTTCACAATTATAGACTGTTTTCGTTGTCTACAATGACATCATTGAGAAATGCTGCTGGAGCAAGGAACCCTTCGCGTCTGGCATATCCTAAGTACCAAGAAATAATATGCGCGCATGTGCCCATTGTACGTCGCCCAGTTAAGCATGTGCAATAATAATGTAATATATTGTTGTTTTGACCTAGGTTACATTTTATCATAATATAACAATAATACGTCCTAGAACGTACATGACGTGACTGTATTCGTCCGCGTAATAGCCAGACGGCATCATTTATACCGTAGTCTGATAAGTCATCAAGGTTATGTTGTTGATATATTTCTATTAGATAGAGTCCATTTGTTAAATGTTCGTTGCAATAAGAACGGGCGAGTTTCAATAGATAAGTACCCAACGAAAGTAAAATAACTTCCTCTTTAGTTAATTCTGGGAATTTTTGGAATATCATTAGCTTCTATTCTTTCAAAGTTAGCTCTACGCGCATTCAATCGTTTTCTTTCGACATAAGTATATAAAATATTTGGTGAATCTATTTTAGTCTCGATTATGTTGAGAAAGGATTCTACATGTATGTTGTCGGTAATAGGAATATGAAAATGATTTAACATAGCTGCAGCAATTCTAAAGTCAACAAACATGTTTGGAAGCGTTTTATTAAAGTATTTTTGTCTTAAAAGTATGAAATCGCGCTTAAAGCGCCCGTTAACCACCTCGACAACCCATCTTGCTCAGTGGTTAACTGTGTCTCGTTTCTATTTTTTGTTGGTGGCATGTGGGGTTCATAGCCATTGGCTTCGATGTCACCTACGCTGTCCCTAAAACCCTTGTCCAAAATAAATACGTCTTCCGGATGTAACAAAATATGTATGGGATTCTCCCCATCATTCATTACATTAGACATAATATTCGCGTCCGTTTTTGTTGCAGCATATGGGCCAAGTACTTCTACAATGTATCCATCTGAACATACGATTAAAAAGGGTTTAAGTAAGTTTTGGAACTTATGTAAACTGTAAGATTGTCTTTGAAATAAAAAATTCGAACTTTTATTAATATAAACATAAGTTCCATCAAATATTAAAATGACGTTATCGTTATTCTCATTACCGAACAAAGCTTTTGGAATTGAGAGATTCCTCTCTAATATATTATTTCTAGTTATGTGGTCAAAACCTAGGTGTCTTGGAACATATTCGAGACTAAGGCATTCTCGAATTATTTTCGAAAATTCGCTCTGTCTGCGGGACCTATTAAATAATGTGGATAACCTGTTATTTGAATCCCCTGTTCTTAATTTTGTCAAATAGATACCTAGCGCATTTCTGGGTTCCTTGCATCTCACACTAAGAGAAGGTGTTTCGTCTAGTATAGGGTCAAACTGGTCTGGTTTCCGCCCTGTCCAAAAGTGCATCTCCTCTTCAGATAAGGCACCTCTTACATTGAAATCTAATTTTATTCAATTTTGTACAGCTGTTCGCAACATGTCACATATGTCAGTAAATTGCTGCGCATTAAAACTGTGAGAGACATTGCACAATTGAGGCAAATCATCTCAAGCATTGCCCTGAAGGTGTTCTGCACAGACTCGAGCACTATCAGGAATGTATAACGAATACGCACAAAAAATATATGTCTTGATAGAGGCTGGTATTCGGCATCGGGTTGCATGAACACAATTGTTGAAGATACAATGTCTTGGTGTATTTGGTGCTCGCATATAACCTGGGACCTGAATCTCCCCATCATTTGGTCTTCTTTCGGGTGCAGCAGGTCTTCTTAAATCGTTTTCGATTCTCTGCCAACAACGGTGACACATACGCTGCGTATTGTTAAATGCCACCTGAAACCAACATGTAATAATATTAATTAGTTTTATATATACTTATAGGTCTGGGAAGCTATTCCACTATTTGGTCATTACGTTTACAATGTTCATTCATCCATTGTAGCCACCTACATAAAGGCGTAAGCTTATTAAATAATATCAATATTACGTGCCTACATATATATTCAAATGCATTAGTTATCTAATAAAATATACAAATACGCGCAAAGACTACGCCAGCTCCTAGCGCTAGAGGGATAGATAATTATATTCCGTGTGTACAAATCATATTGGTCCTTAGATGCTTCTATACGAATGGCTTTGATAGAAAGAGATGGGAAAGCAACAGTAAAATAGTTTTAATGTTGAAGTTGGATGGTAAGAGGAAAAGTATAACAGACCTAAAAAGTGTTTAACAATAAAAAACATTTCTTAGAAATGCAGTTTATTGAGCGCTTTCATGGGCCTTACAACAAAATATCTTTCCAGGTATCTGTTGTAAATACCACTCCTATTGTTACCGCCTCAAGTAAAATCCTGCCATTTCATTTGAAATGAACTATCCGCCGTATGTTTAATATTTATAAGTGAGAATGATTTAACTATTTATGATGTAATTCATTGATTAATGGTACCCATTCATAAACTAATAAAACGAGCACATTTACATGATAGCTGGTTAAAAGGTTCATTGAACATCGACTAACATGAATGCAAAGAACTCTATATTAAGACATAGACATAATGTATTAAACAAAAGTAAGAAATACAACTTTTACATACCTCTAAAACAGCATTTTCTTGAATATAAGCGGCTAACTCAGGACGCAAGCTGGGTAAGTCGTCACGTAAAATATGTTCCTGATATATTTCATGATATAAACCTCGCCGACACATCACACAATTGTGATTTCCTTCCATTTTGGTAGAAAATCAAGTCCATAAAACAAGCCGAAGTCAACGATTTTAGCGGGTAACGGAGTCCAAAAGAAAAGAACGGGTCAATATGAAAGATAAAATAAAGTAGTAGAAAGTATCGTAACGTAGTCTCACGAACGGAACGAACGAGCGACTGACTGACTGATAGATGGAGATGTATCAGCCGATCACGCGCACTGCACCCCCCACTCCGCTCCCGATATATCCCGTGGTGCCTCCTAGGTTGGTTGGTATCAGTAAGTCAAGTTTTCAGTTGTATCGCTTAAGTTTTTAATATGATACTTATATTGTTATGTTGAACAAATGAAACATATTCATATATTAATTAATTAATATCTCTGAAGATACTAACATTCGGGTTTCGTCGCCATACAATTTTTTTCTCCTATAGGTTAGACCAATTCAATAATACAATAATTATTGTTATTGGACCGGGTACCAAAATGTCTCATCATCCTTTAACATTTTGATGAATTGACAACAAATTGAAGCTAGGGGAAAATGTAATATTGAAGTTGAAATTCATATGTTGAAGGGTATTGAAGCTCAAATTAAACTGAATTTAGAGAAAAATACTGAAACCATGCGAAACTCATTAAATATCAAAAAATACCAATCTGAGAAGAAAATTCAGGCAATGATTCAACACCAAGCCAATGAAATTTGTAAAATTAAGGCTGATTAAAAAAAAAAACTGTGAAACTGAGGCCCAGGTGGGATTCAAAATTAAATCGCTAACCATGAAAAAGGCCGAGTTCGAGACAAAGATTGAGGAAATGCATCGATACGAGGCTGAAAAAAAAATTGAAATAGTAGCAAACATCCAAAGAATGAAAGCAACTGAAACTGATATGAAAAAAAGTTTTGAAAAGAGAATTAAAGGTTTGCAATACTTGATATCTATGAGCAAAGAAGAATTTAAAAATAACTCTTAAGGCATGCGAATATAGACAGAAAAGACAAGTGAAATTGAAGATGAAGTTCAAAGAATAAATCAAATTAGAGCCCAAAAGAAACAAAGTTTTGAAAAAAATATGGAGGGACTGAATAAAAAGTTGGCATAGAGCGATCAGGGAGTATCAATTATCGAAACATCCTCCGTGCGCTTCACCCGAGAACTGCTAAGAGATCTTCACGTTTCCAAACCATTGAGCAGCAGTGACGTTGGACTGGTAGTATTGACTGACGAAGACACTGACATCCCGAGTAACAGTGCCAATAACGCGGCCTCTAGTTCCCGGTGGCCGCGCTTCTGGCAGTGATCTCGTTCGCAATTAAAACCTAAAACCTTCGCTTATGGTTGGTATTGTGGTGCTAGGAATCCTTAGATCGGCAGGCCATTAACGAATACTACAGAGAGAGATCAGGAGTCGAAAGACCTTTGAATTTGGGAATAATTCAGTAATTTATCTCACTCTGACGATCATGTTTATTTTTTCATGATAATGGGTTTACGAGCTTAGTAGATAAGGATAAACTCTCGAGCAGCTCAGGCCAAAAGATAGATGGTCCTGGCTTCACTCCCAAGATCTTGTTACATCTTGAGAGTGAAGCCACGACATCTGGCTTTTTTCAATTGTTTCAATCTTCATCTGTCTTTTTTCATTCTTTCAGTTGATTCAATTTCGTCGTCCGGAAACAGAACACTGAAGATATTGTGAGCGTATCTGTTTCTAAAAAAGTAATTTAATGGCAACTTGGAACTTATGTGCCACTTAAATAATTTTCAGTATTAGGTACTTACTTAATATTATTATTTAATAGGGATATTACCGTTATCATCGTCACTTATTTATATAAGGTTGTTTTATATATTTAAATCTTTAGGAGTGAAAAACACAACATATTGATGTTGTTTTAAAAACTGTCTGTTCCTGTAAAAGCATTTATTTCAATTAAACCATTTATTTACAGGCACTTTTGAATTGTCAAGTGGTAATAAGAACTAAAACTAACTTCAGAACTAATAATACAATTATTTGGAAAAGCCCTGTAGTTTTTTTCACTAGTCACCAAGATTCTTTCTATATGTAACATCATCATCTCCATAACCTGCAAAATAATAAGTAACTAAATAGGTAATTGAAAGAGGCTAAGCCCGTTGGCATCCTTTGGATGGCGGTTGAGCACAAAAATTCAATAATGTATCGGAAACAGTATTTTGTACGGCGATCATGCATGTAGGTATAATTTTTTACAAGATATGACAAAATATAAGTTATCAACAAGATAAGAAGAAGAACAGGAACAAGACCTCGACAATTTCGGGCAAATTCACTCCTCTTAGTTATATTACGATTAGTTTTGTTAGTAAGTGATCCTAATGGGATATGTCGAGGACTACTGCATCTTATTTTCGTAAAGTTTGGCCTGTTGCTCCGATTCATATCACATGTTTCCATACTTGTATTGTATCTAGTCTTTGCAAATATATTTCCAAAACATCCTAGGCGTTCTGAATATTCACTATTGCTGCTGCATCTGTCTCCATCGCAGATTAGCTGTATCGACTCTGTTATTAACTTCTATTTATATTTCTGCTGCATCTGTCTCCAACACATCGCAGATTTGCTGTATCGTCTCTGTTATTATCTTCTATAATCCTGCTGCAACTGTCTCCAGAGCATCGTAGCTTAGCTGTATTATCTCTATTATTATCTTCTATATTCTTACTACATCTGTCTCCAGAACATCGCAAATTAGGTGAATCATCTCTGCTATTATCTTCACTGTTCCTGCTACATCTGTCTCCAGAACATCGCAGATTATCATAATAATCTGTTATACTGCATTTATC
The DNA here is from genome assembly GCA_937001585.2 of Brachylomia viminalis. Classification (NCBI taxonomy): domain Eukaryota; kingdom Metazoa; phylum Arthropoda; class Insecta; order Lepidoptera; family Noctuidae; genus Brachylomia; species Brachylomia viminalis. Next base: position 24,559,622 of record OW443307.2, read on the forward strand.
TCCACTACAGCGTACATTGTCTCCCCCCTCTCTGCTTCTACCACAACTGTCTCCAATACAAGGCACGTCGTTTCTCGTTACACGCAGAATATCTCTCTCATTCATGTTACGATCATTATCTATCCTGCATCTTTTTCCAATACACTTTATATAATCCGTTACGCTTCTATTGGTATCATCTTTATCGCCCCCATTTCTACTGCATCGGTTACCTTTGCAACGTAAATTATTTCTATCTTCGTTACTATCGCTTTTATCGTTTTGGCTTTCTCCTCTATTGTTTTTATCTCTGCCACATCGGTTAGTCGCACAGCGCGATTCATAGTTGTCATGTGCTACGAAATTCTTTATAAGTTCATTAGGAGTTCTTGAATCGTCTTCGACGTTGACATATTCTTTCTTACCGTTTCTTATCATATTTGTTATAAAAGACCTTTCACGACATCTTGCATATGTTGAACAATCCTTAGACCTGACTAATAACTGGTATAAAATATTTTTACTGTCAGGGATTGTTACACATGAAGGCTTACATTCCATTCGTTTATAGAGACTCTCTATACTGTTTAGGGTTAGATAGTTATCCTGTTCTCCGAGTGTTTCACGTGATGCACCATGTGCTTGTAAATTATCGATATGAGGAGAAATGAAAGTTGTATCTTCAAGATGAGTCCTTAATCCATCTTCGTGGTGGCTGAGCGCTATGTGGTGTTTACCTTGCTGATTAAACAGTTCTTTCAACAAATCGATTCTGAGTGAACCGTCGCTCTGGTCAGCTCTTCCATTTATAAGACATATTAATCCAAAGAAAAAAAAAGAAGAGACGTCAGTCGCCATTGCTTACGATTTGTTTCGTACCACGCAGTGTGGACTCAAACCATTCGGTAAAGGAAATATAATTGATTGGAAAACTAGTAATAAAGATAAAATTATCAACTTGTAATCCAGCGTGTGATTGGAAATGAAGACATATTATGTCACTGCGAGGCATTTGTGATGAGTCCGACGCAGTTGATTAGTTATCAGTAATTAATCCCTGATTAGAATCCTATATGCCTATGTTGATACGATATTGCCTGACCATTGTGTATCATAATATGTTTTGTAACCCTTACTTATTTATTAAATACTTTATTGTACACATTATTTTATTTTATTTATTTACTGTACACTGTCGCGGTATTTACATCGCCACGTGAGAACTACGTCACACTGACGTCACGCAAAATCCTGCATCGCGCAAGCAGAGTTTACCGCGCAACTAGCATATATACAACTTCCCGACATCAATCGTTGGGCAGTTGCCCACCAGACACGACACCCATCTGGTCGGAGGATCCTCCCTTTTCTATGGAGGTATGAGCGAACTTTACGCCCTGTTCGTCGTTCCTCTATAACACCACGTCATAGTTCAAAAAAAGAACAAGCATTTGTAAAATTAGTGTACAATAAATAGGTGATCTTATCGGACAAGGCGACCTCTTACAGAATACATCAGACAACCTTTGGATAGACTGAAAGAAGGAGATAGATTTTGGGCTGTCAGTGTACAAAACATCATACAAAAGATTAAAGAATTAAAGAAGATCATTTTTTGGTATTATAAAACGATAAGCACTACTGCTCAGCATGAGGTCCTGAGTTTGATTCTGAAGTCCGGCAAAGTGCTCTTGGGTTTTTCCATCAGAAATTTCTCAGTAGAAGCCTGGAGTCTGGATCTGTGCCCAGTTGATGGCAATAGGCTCGCCCCCTGTTACATGGGACTCAAACATAACAGGCGACATGTGGTTGTACTACAGGCGCGCCTCTGCCTACCCGTCGAGGAGCACAGGCGTGATGTTGTGTAATGTAAATACAGGGTGTAAGGGGAACGCTTCCGAAGCCAGAACGTATATTCAAATTCAAATATTTTATTTCAGATAAACATCCATATAATGTTAGTAGTAGTAAGACTTAGCCTAATGTTAGTATTAAAATTAAAATAATGTATAACAACAATACACACAGTTCCATGGCTCATTATTGTTGGTAATGAACATTGAACTGTTTGTTCCATGTTAAACGATTTTAACTGAGATCTCTAAGAACTCTAGATCGATATGTTTAGCTAGTATTTTATCAAGCAGACTATCCAATACTTTAGCACAAACAGTTGCAAGCGATATCGGCCTATAGTTGGAGATATCGGAGGCGTCACCAGTCTTATTCTTTATTACTGGCACTACGATCGTATTACTAAGTTCCACAGGTAAGTAACTATGACTTAGACATAGGTTAAAAATCATAGCGAGTACTCGTGGTAAGTGTACCCAGCGTATTTAAGGTGTTCGACGCTGAGGCCGTCGTGACCGGGACTTTCCTCTCACCATGTTCTGTATACATCTCGCGACCTCTTTAGCGGAGAACCTGACAGGGGGAGCCCCAGTCACGGCCGCCCCCGCGCCGCTACTTGACGGTTCGCTATAGCCACACAAACGCGAGTTTACATTAAAATGTTTTTGAAAAGCATTAGCTATAACAGTAGGGTCGCTCACGCCCGCGACGCTTACCGGAATCCCCGACCTATGTTTTAATTTATTCGTTAATTTCCAAAACTTATTAAATTGTTTACTTTGATGACAAGATGCTAGCATATCCATTTAAAATTTTTTCTTGATTGTTTTGACAATATTTTATTTTTAAAAAGATTTCGCGAATTACACATATTTTCATAAATAAATCCAGAAGTAGGTTTGTTGTATAACAGCCACATTTGATAACACAGTCGGGCATCACGGTGAGCCCCGCGAACGTGTTTGTTCCACCCTACTATATAATTTCCTTTATGACGCTTTTTAACAGAACTCACATGAGTGAGTTCGGCTCCATTTTTCAAAATACAAATTAATTTATCATAAAATCTATCTATCACCAACCGATGCTCAGGTAAGTGACACATATTATCAGCACATTTACAAAATTCTGAAGGAAAATCTACCTGTTTTAGGTTGCTATTACAGTAATCAAAATACTTATTTATCTGTTCTAAATCCCTCTCACCCCACACAACCTTGTTACAAGAAATGTTGGATCCAATAATTTTAGGTTTAATTAAATTAATGTTACACTCTATTAATAACGGAATATGGTCCGACATGTAAACGCCGTACAGAATTGACGCATTATGTACCAAATGTCTGGCGGCCTCAGTGACAACACAGTGATCTAGCCAGCGGAGGGAACCATTGGCTGAGCTAGTAAAAGTATTCGAGTCTTGCGGCAACAGTTCTGTATCAATGCAAGACCATGATTGATCAACACAGGTTAAAAGTAACTCACGTGAGAATCGTGTCCCTGGGTGCGCGTTAAAGTCTCCCAACACAAAAACCGACTCCACTTCACTGCTCTCAATCACTGAGATAATCTCACTTAGACAACTCGTAAACTCGGAACGATTTTCAACACAGTCAGTGGGCATATAAACACTAAATATTAGCAAAGACCGCTCGCCCTGCGCTATTTTACAGCACAGGTTATTACCGAAACCGACGCAAATAACGACTTCCTCCATAACAGCGCCACACCACCGAATGGTCTACCAACCAGAACACCGGCAGAGATGTCCACGGTTGATTTCCCAGTGTACGCGAAGTCTCCATCAATGGTCGCTAGGAAGGGCACGTCGTGGGGCAGCAGCCAGGTCTCCTGTAACGCTATCACGTCGGCTCGTGACATAGTTGACGAACGCAATCAGCTGATCGAGTAATACTTTTACAGTTGAATGTACATAGCTTAACGTTCGACGTACAACCCATTATTTGTTTGTTTTAATTTCAACACTGTGCTGCTTATTTACTTCTGTAATATTTTTCTTAAAGTAAATAAACTGTCTAAACCGTATGCCCTCGGGCCATATTTTGTCATCTAAAAACTTATTTAAGGATGATGAGACATTTTGGTACCCGGTCCAATAACAATAATTATTGTATTATTGAATTGGTCTAACCTATAGGAGAAAAAAATTGTATGGCGACGAAACCCGAATGTTAGTATCTTCAGAGATATTAATTAATTAATATATGAATATGTTTCATTTGTTCAACATAACAATATAAGTATCATATTAAAAACTTAAGCGATACAACTGAAAACTTGACTTACTGATACCAACCAACCTAGGAGGCACCACGGGATATATCGGGAGCGGAGTGGGGGGTGCAGTGCGCGTGATCGGCTGATACATCTCCATCTATCAGTCAGTCAGTCGCTCGTTCGTTCCGTTCGTGAGACTACGTTACGATACTTTCTACTACTTTATTTTATCTTTCATATTGACCCGTTCTTTTCTTTTGGACTCCGTTACCCGCTAAAATCGTTGACTTCGGCTTGTTTTATGGACTTGATTTTCTACCAAAATGGAAGGAAATCACAATTGTGTGATGTGTCGGCGAGGTTTATATCATGAAATATATCAGGAACATATTTTACGTGACGACTTACCCAGCTTGCGTCCTGAGTTAGCCGCTTATATTCAAGAAAATGCTGTTTTAGAGGTATGTAAAAGTTGTATTTCTTACTTTTGTTTAATACATTATGTCTATGTCTTAATATAGAGTTCTTTGCATTCATGTTAGTCGATGTTCAATGAACCTTTTAACCAGCTATCATGTAAATGTGCTCGTTTTATTAGTTTATGAATGGGTACCATTAATCAATGAATTACATCATAAATAGTTAAATCATTCTCACTTATAAATATTAAACATACGGCGGATAGTTCATTTCAAATGAAATGGCAGGATTTTACTTGAGGCGGTAACAATAGGAGTGGTATTTACAACAGATACCTGGAAAGATATTTTGTTGTAAGGCCCATGAAAGCGCTCAATAAACTGCATTTCTAAGAAATGTTTTTTATTGTTAAACACTTTTTAGGTCTGTTATACTTTTCCTCTTACCATCCAACTTCAACATTAAAACTATTTTACTGTTGCTTTCCCATCTCTTTCTATCAAAGCCATTCGTATAGAAGCATCTAAGGACCAATATGATTTGTACACACGGAATATAATTATCTATCCCTCTAGCGCTAGGAGCTGGCGTAGTCTTTGCGCGTATTTGTATATTTTATTAGATAACTAATGCATTTGAATATATATGTAGGCACGTAATATTGATATTATTTAATAAGCTTACGCCTTTATGTAGGTGGCTACAATGGATGAATGAACATTGTAAACGTAATGACCAAATAGTGGAATAGCTTCCCAGACCTATAAGTATATATAAAACTAATTAATATTATTACATGTTGGTTTCAGGTGGCATTTAACAATACGCAGCGTATGTGTCACCGTTGTTGGCAGAGAATCGAAAACGATTTAAGAAGACCTGCTGCACCCGAAAGAAGACCAAATGATGGGGAGATTCAGGTCCCAGGTTATATGCGAGCACCAAATACACCAAGACATTGTATCTTCAACAATTGTGTTCATGCAACCCGATGCCGAATACCAGCCTCTATCAAGACATATATTTTTTGTGCGTATTCGTTATACATTCCTGATAGTGCTCGAGTCTGTGCAGAACACCTTCAGGGCAATGCTTGAGATGATTTGCCTCAATTGTGCAATGTCTCTCACAGTTTTAATGCGCAGCAATTTACTGACATATGTGACATGTTGCGAACAGCTGTACAAAATTGAATAAAATTAGATTTCAATGTAAGAGGTGCCTTATCTGAAGAGGAGATGCACTTTTGGACAGGGCGGAAACCAGACCAGTTTGACCCTATACTAGACGAAACACCTTCTCTTAGTGTGAGATGCAAGGAACCCAGAAATGCGCTAGGTATCTATTTGACAAAATTAAGAACAGGGGATTCAAATAACAGGTTATCCACATTATTTAATAGGTCCCGCAGACAGAGCGAATTTTCGAAAATAATTCGAGAATGCCTTAGTCTCGAATATGTTCCAAGACACCTAGGTTTTGACCACATAACTAGAAATAATATATTAGAGAGGAATCTCTCAATTCCAAAAGCTTTGTTCGGTAATGAGAATAACGATAACGTCATTTTAATATTTGATGGAACTTATGTTTATATTAATAAAAGTTCGAATTTTTTATTTCAAAGACAATCTTACAGTTTACATAAGTTCCAAAACTTACTTAAACCCTTTTTAATCGTATGTTCAGATGGATACATTGTAGAAGTACTTGGCCCATATGCTGCAACAAAAACGGACGCGAATATTATGTCTAATGTAATGAATGATGGGGAGAATCCCATACATATTTTGTTACATCCGGAAGACGTATTTATTTTGGACAAGGGTTTTAGGGACAGCGTAGGTGACATCGAAGCCAATGGCTATGAACCCCACATGCCACCAACAAAAAATAGAAACGAGACACAGTTAACCACTGAGCAAGATGGGTTGTCGAGGTGGTTAACGGGCGCTTTAAGCGCGATTTCATACTTTTAAGACAAAAATACTTTAATAAAACGCTTCCAAACATGTTTGTTGACTTTAGAATTGCTGCAGCTATGTTAAATCATTTTCATATTCCTATTACCGACAACATACATGTAGAATCCTTTCTCAACATAATCGAGACTAAAATAGATTCACCAAATATTTTATATACTTATGTCGAAAGAAAACGATTGAATGCGCGTAGAGCTAACTTTGAAAGAATAGAAGCTAATGATATTCCAAAAATTCCCAGAATTAACTAAAGAGGAAGTTATTTTACTTTCGTTGGGTACTTATCTATTGAAACTCGCCCGTTCTTATTGCAACGAACATTTAACAAATGGACTCTATCTAATAGAAATATATCAACAACATAACCTTGATGACTTATCAGACTACGGTATAAATGATGCCGTCTGGCTATTACGCGGACGAATACAGTCACGTCATGTACGTTCTAGGACGTATTATTGTTATATTATGATAAAATGTAACCTAGGTCAAAACAACAATATATTACATTATTATTGCACATGCTTAACTGGGCGACGTACAATGGGCACATGCGCGCATATTATTTCTTGGTACTTAGGATATGCCAGACGCGAAGGGTTCCTTGCTCCAGCAGCATTTCTCAATGATGTCATTGTAGACAACGAAAACAGTCTATAATTGTGAAAAATATAAAAAATAAAGTTGTTTTTGATTTATACTTGTATTTTTTTACTGAAATAAATAACTAACTTGAGCGTAAAATGACTTTTGAGTCATGCGTTTTTGTCATACGTGCCTGATTTAAAAAAAATAAACGTGTATTTTTATTCTTAGTGACTACTCACACCCGCGTGTTAAAGCAAAAACACATGACACAAAAATCGCTCTAACTCCTTAAATACTAATATTTGAGACAAGCGCTCAAGTTTACATTATTGTACACAAAAATACCTTTTCAATTATGTATAACACGTTTCTATTGGAGCGGGTACCAGATTCCATACAATCTGCCCGTCATCCTTTGTGCTTTGAGACAAACAATTTAACGACACAGACAAAGAAACAGACAAACAATTTATATTATATACCACCTAAATGCAAACGGATACCAATAACCTTTCGCTTTAAATTGGTTATTTTCAAGACTTCATATTTCGTAAACACGCAATGGAAACCGTCCAAAACGTGAGGTCACACACACGCAACGCAACATCGCGCCACCGTGCATCCGCGCATTTTTTTTTTCTGGGTGGGAAATCATCAAATAACTTCTCCCGTTCTGGGCAGAGCAGGAGGGCGTGTCAGACTCTTACTGACTAAAACCCACCCGTGTTCCTTCAGTTGCCTGTGCCAGGGGCCACGGTAACCCTCTTGGACTTTTCCGCAACCCTAGCGTGCATCGGTCCTAGCAAACCCCGTCATTGGTGCTGACATCTCTTTGAGGCGCGCGTGGAACACAACGCGCCGTCGACCCGGGCCTGGTCCTTATCGAACGGCGAGCTGCCCATTGCTCGCCCCGGCCCTTTCCAGTCTGGGAGCCAAACGTCGGAAATGCTCCACGAAGTTCCACCGGCTGTCGAGGACGAGTCCCAGGTACTTCATCGTCGACTCGACGCCGATGTGAACCCCTCCTACCGTTATTTGGGAACCCGACGGTGACGTGTTCCGAGGACCATGAAAACACATGGCCTCGGACTTGTGCAGGGCCACCTCGAGTCCCAATTGCCGGATCCTCTCGACGATTGTCGCAACCCCGCGTGTCGCTAGTTCGGCCGCCGCCTGGTGCGACCTCCCCTGCGCCAGGACCAGCGTGTCGTCAGCGTAACAAACCACGCTGACGCCGCTAGGGAGGTCGGCGCGCAGCACCCAGTCGTATCCGATGTCCCACAGATGCGGCCCCAGGACCGATCCCTGTGGGACACCGCTCGACATCTCTTGCCGGTTCCATACTCCCTGGTGACCGGGGTAGATGACGGCCCTGTCCGTCAAATAGGCCTCGACCACACGACAGAGGTAGGTCGGCATCCGGTGATACCGGATCGCCTCCCTGATGCAACTCCAGGGCAGGGTATTGAAGGCATTGGCGATGTCTAAAGACACCGCCAAGACGACACCACCCCGGGCCACAGCATCCCCCGTCGTGAGGGCCCGCACGCGCATGATGGCGTCCACCGTAGAGCGCCCCCTGCGGAAGCCAAACTGGCTCTCCGCCAAATCCGGCCCCACCCGCACCAGCCGCCCGACGAGGCGGTCTGCAATGACTCTCTCAAAGAGCTTGCCCACCTCGTCGAGCAGCACGATGGGCCGGTAAGCGGACGGAGAGTCCGCTGGGCGCCCCGGCTTCTTGATGAGAACCAGTTTCCCCGTCTTCCAACGAAGTGGGAACTGGCCCCTCTCCATGCATGCGCTTAGGAGCCCCCCTAGTCGAGGCCCGAGAGCCTCCGAGGCCAGGACCCAGGCTTTCCCAGGTAAGCCGTCGGATCCTGGAGCGGTATTTTTAGCACTCAGCCTACGTACCGCCACTCGTAGCTCTACCTCGGTCACCTCCGGAGCATCGTCGTCGTCGTCGGCGGTGTGGTCCGCATTCAGCACTGCAGTAGGCGGAGCCATGGGCGGGGAGATATGGTCCCCTCTAGAAGGGAACAGAGTGCTCACCACGTCCTCCACGAGCTGGGGCCGGAGACTCTGCGTCAGCGGGGGAGCCCATGGGCGGAGCTTCTCACGCACCAATTTGTAGGGGCGTCCCCACGGGTCCCTGTTCAGAGTCTCCAGCGACTCCTCGCGTGCCAGTCCCTTGGCCCGCAGGATCTCCGCTTGGAGGGCGGTCTTCGCTGCTCTGTACCCCTCGTACAGCTCCGCCTGAATGGCTTCCGTATCCGGAGGGCAAATACGGAGCCTGCGGTGCCTGGTGTACCGGCGTCGCGCAGAGACGCACGCACTGCGTAAAGTCGTCAACTCTGGCGACCACCAGCACACCTGGCGCTGAGCTCGTCCGGGCTGGGCCCGGGGCATTGCCACGTCACATATTTCGAACATGGCCTCCCGGAACCACTCCGCCTCGACGTTCATGTCAGCAGGCCTGTCCGGTGATGACACCCAGGCCTGCACGAGCGAGGCTTCCAGGAGGAGCTCCCGGTCCAGCTGCTTCAGCGCCCACCGCGGACCACTCGGGGCCTGTCGGACCAGTGCGCTCGAGGTCTGGGCGGAGACGTCAAACCGGATGTACCGGTGGTCGGAATAGGTCTCTACCCCCTCTATGACGTGCCAGTCAAGGACACGCGGTGACAGAGCAGGGCTGGCGAACGAGATGTCCACCACCGATTCACCCCGCATCCGTACACACGTGGGGACAGAACCCCGATTTAGGACGACCAGGCCTGTCTCCAGAGCCCAGTCCTCCACCATCCTGCCCCGTGTGTCCGTATACCGGGAACCCCAAGCCACATTCTTGGCATTGAAATCCCCGAGGACGAGCACGGGGAGGGAACGGAACCCGACGACGACGACTTTCAACTCCGCAAGGGAGCTGTGGAACTCGGCAAGAGTTCGGTTCGGGGAGAAGTATACCCCCACCACTACAATCTCCCCGAACCGTGCTGCCACGCAACCCCGTCCCCTCGTGACTGCCTCGAGGGATGGAGTACCAGCGGCGGCCGACGAAATTAGGGTCACTGAGCCGCTCAGGTCCTCCACCCAGTCATCCCTGGGCGGGACAAAGTACGGCTCAGCGACCACGGCGATGTTAATCGACCACTGCGCCATGCTCTGGAGCAACAGATCCTGAGCGGAGGCGCAGTGGTTGATGTTCGCCTGGAAGAGGCGTAATGGGGCCGTTATTGGCACTCCATGTCAGCCTCCTCCCGAGCCCTCTGTGAGGGCCCCGCCGCAGTGGTGACGCCGGCGACGACGGCGGTCGAGGCGGCAGCGGCAACGGCAGTGGCGGTGGCTGCGGCAGTGACGGCGGTGGCGGAGGGCTTGCCCCTGCCCCTAGCTCTGGCGGGTGGAGCGCAGGCCTTGCTCCCCATCCGGTGATCGGCTGGCTTGCCAGCTGCCGCACATACGGTGCAGTGCGGCGCGGCATTACAAGACCCGGCCTCGTGACCGGGCTGACCACAGCGGAAGCAGTGGTGGCTGCGGTCTACCTCCGAGGTGCATTTAGCTCCCACGTGGTTGCCCACCTGGCAGCGGAAGCACCTCAGAGGTCTGGGTTCCAGCAGTTTCACCTGCGCGGAAACCCAGCCCACCAGTAACCTACGGCCCTCGGCTATTTTTTTGGCCGCCGCCACGGGGCAGCTCACCGTAACGGCTCGCATCCCCTTGAAATCAGGACCGATGGTGCCTGTCCTCACCTGCTCGGCAGAGCCCCCTCCAGTCCTAACGACGGCGGCCACCACCTCTCCCTCCGTCACCGAGTCGTCCAGGCCCAGGATGCGCATGTCAGCGCACTTGGTGGGCCTGGACACTCGGGCCTCGTCCGCATTTAAGGACGCCCTAAGCCTTTCGGCCAGAGCGTCAGCGGCCGGGCCGCTGGCCGCACCGGGGATCTCGAGCATCCGGGCCCCAATCGCCGTGAGCCTCACCCGGGTGCCTTCGGTGGCGCCGATCTCCTCGAGGCTCACCGCCTTCCCCACCTTGGCTAGCACGTCGCGGTAGGACACGCCCTTCTTTTCCGCTTCCGGCTGTAGCGTAATCACTACAGCTGCGGATTTCGGGGCGCGGAGCCTAGCCGCAACGCTTCGCGCTTTTTGCCGCTGCCGCCTCTCCTTCCTTTTGGCCGCCCTTGCCGCCTTACCGGCCTTCCTGTTCTCCCCGGCTACGAGCGGCGATGAGCCAGGTTTGGCCGCGCCAGCTGCGACGGCGGCAAAAGAGACCGCCTTCTGCCGGCCCGCTGCCGGCTGGCTCGCCGCTAGTGGGGGGCGCAAGACAATGGCCTCCAGGGCGGAAAACCGACTCTGGAAGGCAGCCAGCTCCTGCCGCACCAGGGTCAGAACCCGGTCTTCCGCAGGCACGGGCCGTCCCTGCCCATGCTGCTGCGCCCCCTCCTGCGGCACCTCCCTGGGGCCGGCTGCTCGCAGCCCGGCCAGGTCTGCTCGGAGCTCCTCATTCTCCTTCCGGAGAAGCTCCAAGGCGGCTGTCAAGCGGGCGACCTCCACCCGCATTTCGGACATTACGTCCAACGGAGGCCCAGGTTGAATGGCCTCCGCTGCCGCTATAATGGAGGCCGTGGCCGCGGATATGGCCTTGTCTTTAGAGGACTTAATCGTCTTCACGGCCACATCCTTTATCGCGGCTGCCACGACCTCCGCAAACCTGGCCGCTCGCTCCGAGTTGGAGCCGCCAGCGGCGACCGGCTCACCACCTGAGGACTCTGACATGGCCGCCATGCGGCCGGTCACTCCTGGGTGGTTCTCCTCCATGGCGGCTCGCTGGGCCGGCTCAGCAGGGCTGGCTCGGCTTAACTCCTAGGCCTCCTCCTGGGTGGCGAGCCCTCTGCCCAAACCTTTTTCCCGGGCCCCACCCCGCCGGCTGGAGTGGATTTTTTTGGGGCCCGAGGTCCACTCTTCGGAGGACGACCCCTGGCCCTCCCCCGATTTGGGGCGCTTCAGGAAGAACCTTCGGTTCCTCCCAGCAGCCCCCTCCACTTCGCGCTCCGAGCTCTGGCTTGAGCCCTTTGCGCCAGATGCGGCGTCGGACTCCGACCCCGCATCGCTTACCCTAAATTATGAATTTTAATCGCATTCGTAGCCCACTGTTGAACATTTAAGCTGACAGAGGCATCTACGTACCTGTCTAAATCCTTTGCGACCTTATGAGGTTTGGCTCGAACGGCGCTCCATCCATTTCAATACAAAGCCGGGCCCGTCACTGTGTCGACCCGTGAACTCGAGGCATTAGTGTAGGATCCTCAACACATTCTGCACGTAGTCTATCAAAAACGCTCACTATTCTGCCACGAATTTCATCAGCACTGTCACATTCCCGATCAAACACTCCCAACACCACAACTCCCGTTTCTCAATAAAGTTATCATACGAAAATCAGCCGGACTTTCGGAAATCTGTCTCGATAAATTCTCAACGCAACAGAAGCATTGCCACGGGCTTCTCCTAAACACATCAACATGTTGCCGTATTCACGAGCACTGTACACGTATGCATCGGACATTGTTTAACACAACAAAAACAAAAAACAACATTTAAAACGTAACAATAATAACTAAACACAAATTTAAAACCAACAAAACAGTATTAAATACGTTTCTATACCTATCGACCGATTAAACGTAACCCACGTTCGCTCTCGAACTGAGTTTGAAAGGAACTAACTAGTTTACTAATGCCGGGTTCCTATATTCAACGAATAGTTATCGTTAACAGCTACCACCCGTTTCCAAGTTACTAATAACGAGGCGTAACTTGGTGTTCCACAAAGTTTTTAACTAGCCTACCAGCTACGAACAGTCGTCGGTTACTTGGTTACCGATGGTCCTCAATGATCCTCTCTGCGTTTCGGTATTTCAAAAATTATGTAATGCGTAGTTCAGAATCTACGACCTGATTTCAAATATTATGAGATGTTTTAATACCAAATAATGTTAGCTTTCTACAGAATGCGGTTTTAGAGTTAACATTTTTTTTTGGTCCTTTATAACTTTCATTTTAAACATAATTGCTATTGTTGCTAAAGTGTGAACAAAACGCAAAGACTACTACGGTTTTGTGGTCGGCAAGCGCCAAGCAACAAACCAAATTCGTTTCGTGTGATTTTGGTTTTGTGGTAAAATATTTTGTATCTTTCTACCTATTATATATTAGAATAATTGAATAAAAACTCATATATCATAAAATATGGATACTACACCAGTAAGTAATCTTGTTTATTGTTACTTTGTTATGTTTGTAAAGGACTGGAATTTTTTTGATTGTGTAGGTAATCTGTTTTTCCTGTTTACAGATGAACAAAAAGCCTATGACGAGAGATGAGGTGTTTCACTTTGTGGAGTTAATCCAAAGCTATGGCATTTTATTGAGAAAGGAAACAAACGCCAGCTCCAACAAGCTAAAAGAACAAGCGTGGGTCTCTTTGGCGGCTGCCTTCAACGCAAAGTGTGGAGGCTATCCCAAACAAAAAGACCAACTTAAACTAAAATCGGACAATGAAAAAGGCAGCCAGGAAAAGAACGCAACAAATTCGCATGAATACGTTTAAGGTACCTACTTACCTAATATAATATACTGTAACTACTTACATTATTCAGTTCCTTGTACCTAGTTACTATTTTTTTAGCAAGTGTCAGTAGCTTAAATAGTATTTATATAGTAGTAGGTTCCTACTCTAAGCAAATGAATAAATATTTATCCTATCCCTACTGTACCTAATGTAATAAATAGTAATTTTGCATTATTCAGCTCACTTTATATGTTCAGTTTACCTGGTACTTATTGACAAGTGATACAACTTTGTAACTAGGTAGATACTATTTATTGATATATGGATTAGAATATCATATACTTACTCAATTATATTTACAATGCAAATTGTATTTTGTTGCAGACTGGTGGTGGAAAAGGAGATTTCATTCCCACCGATGAAATCCTCGATAAAGTGGCAAGTCTAATGGGGTCTACCTTCACAGGCTTAATATTATTATGTCTAAATAAATCAACTCTTTAATTTTATCATCCATCCTTTCAAAATTTAAGTGCTAGGTAAGGCACATGTTGGTGGAGCAATGATGCTAAGTTTTTTAATTCTTTAATCTACATAATTTAAGCAGTTAGTAGAACTAATTTGTCTGAGTATATGTTATAATGGTAGTCTGCTGATAGGGCTGGATGTGGTTGGATCAATAAGGCTCAATCAATCATTACTTAACTCTGTTATAATTAAGATTCTTACAAACCCTGCTCATACACAATGTGTTAAGAGGAAGTAAGTGGTGTAGCGGAGCTTAAATAGTCATTGTTAGTACATAGTTTAATTTATTTCCCTTTTATTTTCAGTAAAAAAGAGAAAAATTAATATTTTGAACCCAGAAGGGGTTGTTCAGGGCAATGCAGGAGCAAATTTTTTATATGGCATGCCTACAATGTCAAAATCTCTGCAAAACAAGGGTAATTTTTATGAAATATTTTCTCTTATACTTTGTGTTTCTCTAATGTTTAACAGCAAGTACAGCTATTATTGTAGGTATAAACACAGATTATATTTTTATTACAGGAAAAAAGAAAAGAAGTGACGATGGATGCCTGGAAAAAATGTAGCAATAGCAAATTATTATAATACGAAGGCAGAAAAGTTAGATTTAGAGATAAGACTGTTAAAGCTAGCTAATAAGGAAAATATTAATGATATTTAGTTTATAATTAAGTAATTTGATACTTAAGTAGGGTAAATAAAGTTGTATTCATATTTCATATTCATTTATTAATTTGAATTCTAGGTTTTAATCAACACTTATTTTAATTACTTATACAAAATATTATAGAATATAAAAATCTGAATATTTACTTTTATTTAATATAAAACACTGTTTTGGCTTCTTGTTTTTATTTTCATGATCTTGTCACGAAAATATAAAGATGTAATATTTCTTACTCCAAACTGAAAATAATAATAATAATTATCTTTTAGTACACATCACTTTTTAGGTGTCTTCCACCCAGTCATTTAATTTATTAGCTACACAGATACTGCCCACATCCTTGTAGATTAATCTTTGACAAAAGTTTTACCACCTAGTGTGTCTTGTGATTGGCACTATTAAATTTTAGGGACTATTATTCAGAAATTAGATTAAGGTTTCCTGTATACTTATGTGGCAACACCTGAACTGAACAAATGTATATCACTTAAGTATGAAAAATAGAGATACTTAATTAAAGTACATATACATGCATAACTTACATATTAAAATATTCTGTTATCAAACTTTCTCTTAATGTTTGATTATTATTTGCCTCAATATTATTAGATGTGGGCACTGCATACACATCTGGAATCTCAACCTCTGGTGGGATATCATCCAGCCGTTTTAATATACAAATGTTATGAAGTAGGTACTGCTGTAGAGATAATAACTGCAATGGCTCTTAAAAGACTCAAACATAAAGTTAAAGCCACTACTGGAAACCTTCGTTTCCAACCTCCAAAACACCTATAACAAAATAGGTATTACATTAACTTGAATACTTAAGTGGATTCTAAACAATCACAAATCTGTAAGGACTTAACATCTACATACCTTTCAATGGTGTTTCTAGTTTGGATGTGGGCTTAATTATAAAGTTGTTCTCCTCGTGTGTCTGGATTTAACAAAGGAGTTAACAGGTATGGCTTCAAAGGATATGCACCATCCCCAAGCAGCCACTTATTCCCAAATTGTCCATTCTCACACTGTGCTGAAAAATTTAATTATAGTTTAGTAACACAGAATTAAATTAAGTAAGTACCCATTTACTTTGTTTTCAAATAATGAAATATGTATATCAACATCAATATTTACCTCTCAGTTCTGAACTGTTAAATATTGTGGCATCATGAGCAGACCCTGGCCAGCGAGCCACTACATTCATAAACAGCAAATTGGCATTGCATACTGCTTGAACATTTATCTAAAAGTACCCTTTACGGTTTCTAAATTCTTCTCCAATCTGAGAACCTGAAATAAAAATTATGCATTAAAAACAAGATTAAAATACTAACGTAACATCATGCCTGTATACCCTGAAGGGCTAGGCAGCGTGTAAACAGTGCAGGTGCACCTATAGTAGGTACACCCACATTTTGCTAGTTATGTTTAGTTATTGGCGAGCCTATTGCCATCAATCGGTCATCAATCCAGATTCCGAGCCGTTACTGAGAAATTCCTGATAGAAAACCCAGTAATACTGCCCAGGCCAGGAATCAAACCAATCAGACCAATGAGGCCATTGAAGTTTAAAGTTAGTTGGTACAAGTGTAATGCACTTACATGGTGATTGTATCCTGATGTGTGTTCCATCTAGTGCACCAAGTACTAGTGGAAATCGAGATACTGAATAAAAATCCTGCTCAGTATTGGTATGCATGTATACATATCTGCTGTACAGCTGTGCTATAGCATTACTGACATCAGCAACAATACGACATGCAGATGCCTTCGACACTCCTATAAAATCTGCCACTGATATTAGCATTGTTCCCAATGCATAGAACCTTAAAGTTAATAAGAGTTGGTGTATCGGAGATATTCCATGATTCCTTAAAAAGGCCAAGTAAAACATTAGTTAATTTCGTTAAACGTGTCTTGAGTTCAAGGTAACACTGGTGAAATACAATGTATTGCCAATAATTTTTCTTATCAAATAAGTAAGTACATAAACACGGGTAGGTTTACTAACCTGGCTCCCGTTATTCTTAGATAGGGATATATTTCTAGCAGTAACTCTTGAACAGACGGTTTATCAAGCCGAAATCTCAGCTAGAACTCAATCATCCAACGTCTCTTTGTTTGTAAACTCTAATAAGCGGCGATTATTTTCTTCTGAATCAGAGTCGCTGGAGTCCGTTAGTAAACGTATAATTTCAAAATCACTCACTTCACTTTCTGAACTCGACATTATAACTTTACAATTGAAAAATTCCACAAAACTATCCGCCGAAATCGGCCGGTAGGCAAACGAACTACGAACAGTAGATTTGACAGTTCGACCGACGCTCGAAATTTTTATAGGAACACCACAGATCAACATTTCCATACTTTACGAATACGGATCGTTATTGGTAACCCTCCCGTCCGTAGGTAGCAAGCCAACGGTAACGTCGCTTACGAAACGTTTTTTATAGGAACACTTTTGGGTTACGCCTCGTAGACAATTCTACCATCCGTAAGCAAAACGAATCGTTTCTCGGATATAGGAACCGGGCCTAAGAAGTACTAAGAACATCAAACATGCCGCCGCGCGGGCGCCGCGCGCCTTCGCGTCGGTGTGGCGACGCGGTATCTCATAGCGGTGTCTTTCGATGTGCAAAAAATGTTAGAAGAATAATTTTATTATTAAACCAGAAACCAATTATTATTAATTTTAAGTGATAGGAAATTGTAATTATGCTTTATTACAAACTGTTTTCATTTTCTTACTTATAAATTGTTATTTTTATGACATTGGTTTACATTCTGTGACTACTTTAACTCACACACTGACATATTAATTGGTTACATAATTTGGGAAATCGTATACTTTTACAATGTTTGTAAATATGTGAACACCATGTCGTATCTATCATTTAATTAACTTATTTATCATTGCTACGTTTATTAAATTCTTTTTACCTATTTTGGTAGGGTAATTTTTATTATAGGTGCATCGTCTTCACATATAATTATATAATTAATGTATACAAAGTATTGTAACACATTTTAAAAGAGTAACGATGGAGTTTCTTGCCCATTCTTCTCCATACGAAACTACCTTTTGGAAGGGGCGACTAGAATCAATTCTATTTAAATGTAAATGTTGACGTTCAAAAGTGCCTTTTATGTGCCTATTTGAAATAAATGCTTTGACTTTGACTTTGAAATAAGACTTAACGGGTTTCTTAGTTTTAATTAATTAAAGTAGGTATCCACTTTAAATTGATTTGGTTTACCTACCTATTTAATGGATACAGTTATAGCAATAAACGAGTGCGCGTCGTATGACCCGTAATTACATTGGCATAAAGTTCAAATTTAATTGATTCACGCGCGCTATTTGCTTGAAACGGTGCGCGCGATATAATTTTTATTGTCATTCGAGCTAAAGTCGGCGATTTTTTACTTTATTTCATTCACTATCGATTATCGACTTACATACAAAACTGTTATTAGATGCACGACACGGCCTATTAATTTTAAACATTTGGAGCCTCTGTAATGTTTCTTCTTCTTTATTTTGGCGGCGCTTTACAAAGGATGTCTAGGTCGCCTCCGGCCGCGCCGCGCATAGTCGTGGACGCCTCTCTCTGTCAAGTGAAGTGACCCGTGTTGAAATCTCGGCCTAATACCAATGACTTTTGTAATCATTTACCTTGATTATCAGAATTCGACCGAAGGTCACAATTATCTCTGTACCTCACTGGAATGGGCCTTCTCGCTTCCCCCTTCAAACGACGGCAAACATGGACGAGGCAAACATGGGGAGGCCCATGTTAGCCTCGTCGCGTGACTCGTCGCCTCAGTACGGTGAGCCTCTTCGTTGCTTATACGCGTCTCGTTATTTTGATAATTTTTGTATTATTATTGTTTGCCGATTTGAAATCATCGACCCCGGGTCTAGAGATAATGTGAACATGATGTATTGTACGTAGGTAAACATTGCAGTTTTGTTGCTGTGCAAAATTTTATTGAACGAATTAACGAACTTTCCCAATCACAGTAGGTATCTTATTACCTCTATTCGACACGGATCTCAAGGTTAAACATAAACATCTGGATTTTTCTGATTTGGGAGCATAATTTGCGAACATTCGGATCAAAATTGTAAGCCTGTTGAAGGGGAAAATCATTACGAACCTTGCATGAATGGAATCCGAAAGCAGATATCCCAGTAGGTAGTAGTGAACCGAAAAGATATTTGCTTCAAGTTTGACGCACAACAATCGCATGAACTTAGGGGTCGTTGGCCGCGCGGCAAGCGCTCGCGCACTTTGAACTTCGGGGTTATGCGCGATTGTCAGCCGATATTTATTTACGAATACATTGCTTGCTAGAGTTGTAAATAAAAAAAATGTGTGTAATCGCAAATAATGGATTCATTTAACTGTTCTCACAGCATAGTGTACGAAAAAGTAAAAAAATGAGTAAAATTGTAAAAAAAAAAAAAAAAGATTTTTTTTTATGGTATCGTATCGAGAACCACTAGCCCTATCACCTGTCTTCGTTTTCGGAAGCGTTTCCCTGCCACCCTGTATATATACACTGATAAATGATGGGTGACCATCCATTTTTTTTTTTTATATTTATTTATTTAAGGAACTTTTAACAAAATGTTACAACAGTTCCATCGTAACCTTACCCAAAAACATCACAATTACAAATTAACTAATGAATAAACTAATATAGCTGCCGGCGACATTGGATTGGTAAGAATAACATTAAATATACCTAAATCTAGCTTATTAATATTCAATTCACTAATTATTGTACTTCTTTCAGATTCATTCCTGACACACTCCAACAAAAGGTGATGGACATCATCTACTTTATTATCACAAATTAAGCAATTCGGATTGTCCACCTTTCCCATTTTAAATGCAAAAGCTCTTAATGGTAAATGTCCGGAACGAATTCTGAAAGTTTTTACCAACATTTTACGACTAACTTTAAAACTACTAAACCAGGGAACTCGAGGTGGCTGACATTGGATTGTTTTATACCATATCCCTATATCGTTTGATTTTTTATTGAAATATTCTTTCCAGTTTTCATAACAATAGCTTCTGAATTTTGATAAAATTTCCGAATGAACTGGTAAAATATAAATTTCTATACCTGACGATACTGCTATCTTAGCCAGTCTATCAGCCTCCTCGTTTCCCTGTAGACCAATATGTGAAGGGATCCATTGCAAGATTAAATTAACATTGTTCGAAAGAGATGCCTGTATTTTACGCAAAACAGCAAAGGCTATCGATACACCTCTGTATCCAGAGGCGCATCAAGCCAAATGCTGGAGCGCGCTCTTGCTATCCGTGAAAATTACTATATTAGTGTGTTGTAATGTGGTGCTGTAAGATAACGCTTCGGAGATAGCTAACAACTCTGCTGTCATGATAGAAACATCAGAAACTATGCTGAAACATCCACTTGTTTTGGTAACAGGATCATAGAAAGCCGCCCCAATCTTAGAACTCTTAGAACCATCAGTAAATAATTTGTACCACCCACCATATGTACAGCCTAATTCTTGTAAGACGTCATTTCTCAAACAATTACTTTCATATGAACCTTTAGGCCTATTAACGCTATGTAAATGAGATTTAATTACATTTTTAATTGCAATGTTGCTACACCAAGTATTTAATTTAAACATATCTAATGGGTTGGTCGAGTACATTTTTTCTTCCTTGACAATATTAGAAGTATCCATTAGCGCAGGTGTTTTTTTATTTGTCCAATATCTGTGGGTAGTAAGAGCTCCAAGATCAGTCAAAAGTTTACTCGTCACACAATTGGTCCACGATTTAACTTTGAGACAAAATTTAAATGCTAAATATTTACGTCTTATTTGTAATGGGGGTAAGCACAACTCGCTCTCCATTACATGAATAGGGGTAGTTTTGATGAATCCACCAACAATTCTCATAACCTTATTTTGAATTTTATCTAACTTATATAATCGAGATTTAACACTACTGTCGTAGAATATACAGCCATAGTCCAATCGACTTCTAATTAAGGATATATATTATAAAAGTCTCAGTTGTAGTGGATGCATTCCCCAGTTAGAACTAGCTAAAACTTTTATTATATTCAACATTTTCTGACATCGTTCATTAAGTTCATTAATATGTTTGCCCCATCGAAGTGTAGTGTCTAGCCAGACACCTAGATACTTTATACTGTCAGCTACTACCAAAGGGACTTCATTTAAATATAACTGAATATGTTGTCTTCTATATCCTCTACTGAAAAGGCAGACTTGTGATTTAGACGTTGATAATTCTAAACCTATAACAGATAACATCCCCACGATATTATTCAATGACAATTGCATTTTATTAATACTATCATTTACTTTTTTCGAACTAATAAAGAGGACGAAGTCATCGGCGTATTGACAAAATTTGGCCATGTTAGTATTATTAATTGTGTTACAAATATCAAGTGTTACAATATTAAATAATAATGGAGAGATTGGATCTCCCTGCGCCAACCCTCTATTGGTCCATCTGATGATACCACCCTTGTCATCCAAGTCATCTTTAACAATTAAATGTCTTTCTTTAAGGAATTCCCATAAATAATTACATATTCGACTGCCTACTTTTAACTTATCTAACATTTTAACTACACTATCAATTAAGACGTTGTTGTAAGCGTTCTCAATGTCCAAGAAACACGCTAATGTGGGAGTGTTTTTAGTAAAACCCAACTGTATATTAGTGATCAACTGCGCAAGAGAATCCAAACATGATCGACCCCTCCTAAACCCGGCTGTGCTAGGAGATAATACACTGTAATGTTCAATAAACCACTCTATCCTTTTAGTCAGCATTAAGTGAAATATTTTACAAGGGCAAGATATTAATGAAATTGGTCTTAATTTGGAGTTACTCCCAATTTTGGGTATAGCAATTATTTTAATATTACGCCATTCAATAGGGATACATCCTGATACAAAAATGTTCTTATATATATGGAGCAAAAAAATTTTGGCCACGTTAGGAAGGTTAAATATCATAGAATATGTGATATTATCATCTCCAGGAGCTGTATCTTTTTTTTTTATACATGCCTCCAATTCCTGTAATGTAAACTCTGATTCCAATGTCACATTATTTGAAATAAACTGGGGTTTAGGTGAAAGAGCTGAATCAGGGGCTAGACTATGCAACAGCTCATTTTTTTTATCAATAGAAACATAGTTACCAGCTTGTCTATATCCCTTAATCCACTTCATCTTGCGCCACATCTCTGAGGAAGTTACAGTGCCGTCAATCGAAGAGCAAAACTCTTGCCAACAATTTGTCCTGGCGTTTTGGATTTCCTGTTTAGCTTTTAAAGTTATATCCTTCAGCACAGCCAAGTTCGCCGGCGTCGGGTTGTGTCTGAATTCCTTCAATGCAAGTCTTCTTTGTGCTACAATTTTAGAAAGGTGAGAGTTCCAATACGGTTTGGGCTTAAAACTGTTTTGTGGGTCATTACAAATTTTAATACACGAAATATTATTATCAGCAGATTTATCAATTATAGAAATAAAGGTCCTATACATTAACTGAATATCGCCCGATAATATATTAGCATTCACATCACAGAATAACTGTTCTACGTCTTTTCTATAACCAGACCAATTCGCTTTTTTAAAATTACGTTTACCAATTGTATGGATAGTATCGTTATAATTTATTTTAATTTTTATCATTAGATGATCACTCCCCAAGTTGTCATTTAACACTCGCCAAGAAAAGTAAACAGCTATATCAGATGAAGAAAAGGTGATATCAGGAGATGACTGTTGTAAATTATTATTAACATATCTTACCCTAGTGGTACTGCCATCATTAATAGATATATATCCGTATTCTAGCGCTGCGTCTATAATTTGATTGCCTCTTGCATCGGTTTTATAGGACCAATTTGAGTGATGTCCGTTAAAGTCACCGGCTATAAGAGTTTTGTGAGAACACAACGAAAACAGCTCATCCCAATCACATTGTCACATTGTTTGGATAGAAGATGGGCAGTAAACTGAGACTATATTTTCCAGATGTTTACAATTTTTAATATTTACATGCAATATTTCAATGCCAGTATTATTTATGCTAGATAATTTTAATTCAGACTTAATAGATTTATGTAAAATGATTGCTACTCCACCATATCCGTCAGCTCGATCTTTTCTATAAATGTTATATTGGGATAAGTTTAAAAAGCTATTCTGTTCTAACCATGTCTCACAGATGATAGCATTGTGTATTTGTTCTTTAAACAACAGTGACTCAAACTCAGTGATTTTAGGTCTAATACTTTGCGAGTTCCATTGCAGTATATTAATAGCAAATTCGCGTGATTTGCTATGGGCCATTATTAAAAAATCACATCACCGTCTCTTACAAAACCTATTACAAATTGAATAATTTCTTCAAGCAAAACACTGACGACTGACTTGATTTTAACAGCAATACTTGACTTGGAAAAGCAGATTTCTTTCAGTTTATTTATTAACTTTTTCAAGAAAAATATATTTCTATAAGAATGCTTCTCTTGGGCTTCTATACTTTCACTTTTATCTGAATACTGCTCTTCTCCATAGACCTCGTTCTCTTCATGTCGTCTCTTATCTCTATTATTAATTAACTTCGTAGGTTTTGAAGCGCATTGAAAGTTTTTAAGCTCCTCCATAGAAATGTCTCGACTCGTTTTGACGTTCTCAGAGTTTTTGGGTATTTTATCCATTTTCTCTGTGTGAATTTGAACTTGTGACAACAGCACATCTCTGTATGACTTTTCTTTGTTAACCGAATGTGTACCTTGGTTCGCTGGAGTAATAAAATTAACTTCTATGTTAGTACTTTCATTGTTCTGTTGATGGTTATGTTCGTTTAGGTAAATCATTAAGGCTCTTCTATATGTGCAATTTTCCTCGCGCATGGTTTGTCGGATAGCTTTTTCTTTTTTATAAACAGGACAGGATTTATTCATAGATATGTGCGGACCTTTACAATTTATGCACTTAAAGGTGTCGGTTTCACAATTGGCGTGGTTTCCTCCACATTTTGGACACAATATCTTTTTAGTAGGACAAGCCTTAATCAGGTGTCCAAATCTCCAACATCTCGAACATTGACTAACGGGAAAAGTGTATGGTTCTACCTTAAATCTGCACCCGTATATTAGCAAATACGGGGGTAAGGTTGAACTTTTAAAACCAATGCGAATTGTCTCGCTTTGTGTCCATTCACCGTTATCCAATTGTCTTTTTAATCTCTTGGCAGAAACAACTTCTTTTTCACACTCAATACTCTCTAGAAACTCCTTCTCTTCAATTTCTATGTCAATTTGTTTTACGACCCCATATGACAAACTAATTTCATCTATGAATTGACATCTGTAATCCATACTATGAAACTTACTGCAATTGATCAGACTCTGCGCATCTTTTCTGTCTTCAAATTGAATAAGTATCTTGTACGGATTCTTGTACTTTATTTTGGTAATATTCTTAATAACGGGTGATTCATTCGGAGTTACTTTTTCCAAAACTAAAAAAATATGAATAAAACAAATTTATCGGGTAATCTTTATTATAATACAAAAGAACCATTCCTTACATTTACTTTTTAAAGCAGACTGACCTACCTTATCGCCACCGATTTAGTCTTTGGGCTCTTGAAAAGCTTGCAGAAAATCCACTGTTTTCAACGAAAATTTTGTTTAGCGATGAGGCACATTTTTGGCTCAACGGATATGTTAACAAACAAAATTGCCGTATTTGGTCTGAAGAGCAACCTGAAGAGATTCAAGAGCTACCATTACATCCAGATAAAACAACAGTTTGGTGTGGTTTATGGGGTGGTGGAATCATCGGTCCATATTTCTTCAAAAACGAAGCCGGCCAGAACGTCACTGTCAATGGTGACCGTTATCGTACCATGATAACGGACTATTTGTTTCCTGAAATTGAAGCCCGTCATCTTCAAAACTTTTGGTACCAACAAGACGGCGCCACTTGCCACACAGCACGTGAAACCATGGCTTTGTTGCGAGAAAAATTTGGTGAACAGTTAATTTCGCGTTTCGGACCAGTCAGTTGGCCGCCTAGATCCTGTGATATCACACCCTTAGACTTTTTTCTGTGGGGTTATGTAAAGTCCAAAGTTTATATGGATAAGCCGCGTACGATTGATCAACTGGAAGCCAACATTACTCGCGTTATTCGCCAAATACCACTGGAAATGCTCGGTCGGGTCATCGAAAACTGGAACTCCAGAATGGACCACCTTAATCGCAGTTACGGACAACATTTGAAAGAAATAATCTTTAAAAAGTAAATGTAAGGAATGGTTCTTTTGTATTATAATAAAGATTACCCGATAAATTTGTTTTATTCATATTTTTTTTAGTTTTGGAAAAAGTAACTCCGAATGAATCACCCATTATTTTCTGCTCTTAACAATTTGGCCATGCCAAAAGGTTTGGGTAAAGTCTCTTTCGATGTAACACACACTATTATAGTCTCATTAATTGTTGATTTATCTGTACTCTCCTTGTTTTCCCTATTATTAGAACTCATTGACAAACTTCTGATTACCCTCTTATTTTTATTTCGTACTGTGATGAACCCGCCGTCGTCTTCTATTATTTCTTCATTATCAGACCGTAGTCTTTTCTCCGGCTTTTTTCCCATTTCCTTCGACCCACTATCTTTAACTAGTTGCTCACTTTCCTGCACCAACTCTTCTTTTTCTACATCGCTTCCACTCGAATCGCAAAAGTCTATGTTATCCATTATCACGTAACATTTATAATATGAGGGTAGTGAGAGAAAACAAGAACAACGCTCTTACGAACTCGAACACGAATTAACGCGTGCGCTCACCTCGGCGATTCGCGCGAGACTGGACCATCCATTACATATCGAGACCCCTCCGTGTCTCGGAAAGCCCGTTTGAAGCCGTTTGTACGAGTGCAACCAGGACTCGGGTAAAATAAAACGAGGAGAATTTGGAATTACTTAAAAATGTGTACTAACTCGGTAATGACACAAGCAGTAATGACTGCGCAATTATAAATTTATAACATCCAAAACTTAAAACTAAAAGAGGACGCATCGTCGCTCGCTGCTTTGGCGAATTCATCAGGCGCTCCAACATGCCCCCGGACGTTGAAAGATGATCTTTCAACAAGCATCAGAAGAGACGGGTAATGGGCAAATTCTGTTGAAGGCTCGTCTTATTACTCCAGCAGTAGTCCGGATGTCAGCCACACGAACGATGCTGTCTGATCCTGGATGGACGGCGACAATTCTACCCAGCTTCCACTTGAGGGGGGGTAGGTTATCCTCTTTGATCACTACCAAGGAATCCAGCTTCAATGCATCTTTACAGGAACGCCATTTGGTTCTCTGCTGCAACTCGGAAACAAACTCCTTACTCCACCGAACCCAGAAATGCTGGCGGAGTTGCTCGATCCTTTGAAAACGAGTTAGATGATGAATGGAGTGTTCCTGAATATCTCGCTGTGGCAGTGAAGTAAGCGGTCGACCAACAAGGAAGTGTCCTGGAGTCAGAGGTGTAAGGTCAGCAGGATCAGCGGACAGCGGCGTCAATGGACGAGAGTTCAGTATTGCCTCAATTTGGATTAGCGTGGTGTTAAGTTCTTCGAACGTGAGATTACAATTTCCCAACACTCGCTTTAAATGATATTTCGTCGACTTAACACCCGCTTCCCAGAGTCCGCCAAAGTGAGGAGTATAAGCGGGAATAAAGTGCATCTTAACTCCATCATTAGCCAAACTTTCACCCAAGGAATCGCAATTTGACTTTAAAAATTTCGATAACTCGTTGTACGCTCCAACGAATGAGGTACCGTTGTCGGAATAAATATTAACGGGTTTTCCCCTTCGCGAAATAAACCTATACAAAGCCAATAAATATTTATTACTAGTTAGGTCACCTACTAGTTCCAAGTGAATAGCCTTGGTGGTGAAGCAAATAAATATCGCAACGTACACCTTTACTAGCCTGCAACCGCGGCCTTGCCGACTGGCACACATGATAGGGCCGGCATAATCAACACCAACACTTTCGAAGGGGTAGCCTCCCTGATGGAGACGCTGCTGCGGCAAATTCCCCATTAAGGGTGTAACTACATTACCCTTCATACGACAACAGCGCACACAGTTATGATAGCAAGCTTTAGATAAATTTCGGCCGCCGATAGGCCAATATGATTCCCTTATCGACGCTAATAATAACTGTGGGCCTGCGTGCATCAATCTCTTGTGCTCGAAATTAAACAACAGCTTTGTAAATATATGTGTGGACTGTAAAATAATAGGGTGTTTTTTATTATATGAGAAGTCAGAATTCTCTAAGCGTCCTCCGACACGCATTATATTATTGCTGTCTAAATATACATTAAATTTGTGAAGGGCGCTTTTTGAAGGTAAACTTTGTTTGTTTGCAAGTAATTTGTGCTCTGGAAACGAATCAATTTGACATTTTAAAATAATAACATTTAATGCTTCCTGTAGTTCTTCTTCTGATATAAAGTTACTAATTACAGGAAGCTTTTTACAAATTCTAACAAATCTCAACACATAAGCTACGGAACGAACAAGTCTTAAATAATTAGAGAAACGCTTAAAATCTATAAATGAATTGCAAGAACTCCTTTCTACAATAGCGCTCAATGAAACTTGAGGTCGCGTTTCGGGCAGTCTCTCGAATTCTAAACATTTAAGGTGAGATGGCCAGTTGGACTGATCTTCCTTCAAGAAGTCGGGACCACACCACCACAGATGTAACCCTTGCAGAGCATCGATATCCACACCACGAGATATGAGATCTGCTGGGTTCTTGGCAGTTGGAACGTGACGCCAAGTACAGTTTCCTGTTTTATCCAAAATTTCAGCAACGCGATTACGTACAAATGGCTGAAGTTTAGAGGGCAACATTTGTAACCATCCCAACACAATGGTCGAGTCTGTCCAACAGTAAACCCGATCGAACTTTGCTCGAAGTGATTTGACCACCTTCTCACACACGCGAGCTCCCACTACAGCACCACACAGTTCCAACCTCGGAATCGTGGTAGGTTTAATCGGCGCCACACGACCTTTGCCTATCAATAAGCGGACCATGCATTCGCCATCACTGCGGACACTACGGACATAGGCACACGCACCGTACGCTCGCTCAGATGCATCCGTGAATACATGTAGTTCTAGCGTGTGGTACGAATCTGACATAATAAAACGTGGGATACGCAAGTTATTTAGAAGAGGGAGGTCTTTAAAAATAGCTTTAAAAGTTGTGTTGAGTTCCAGAGTCAACGGTTCGTCCCATGAAAGGTTGTCCAACCACATTCTTTGTAACAACATTTTCATGGTCACTACAAAAGGAGATAAAAGACCTAAAGGGTCAAAAATGCGTGCAATTGCTGAAAGCAAATCACGCTTAGTACTGCCATTAGAAGGCATCTCAGAACTCATCAAGAAACCTAGTTCGTCAGAGTCAGAAAACCAGTCAAGCCCCAACAGTTTATTGGGCTCACTAGATCCCATACCTAAATCTAAGGATGACTGAGAAGTCCCTGAGACTAGAACAGGTTCGTTCGACTTCCACTTTCGAAGTGGCATGCAAGCTGATCTGAGTGCATTGGTGACTTCTTTGCGAATTACCATTACTTCACTTAAATCATTGCCACCCGTGAGTAGATCATCTACGTAAAAATCATGTTTGATAATGGTGGCAATCTTATCATCAGTGCACTCAATACCTAATTGCCTAAGGCAGCGCGTCGCAAGAAACGGCGCACTCGCCGTACCGTATGTGACGGTGTTCAGTTTAAATACCTTGACAGGACTACACGTATCTTCACGCCAAACTATCTGTTGCAAGTGCCTATCAGATGGATGGACTACTATCTGTCTATACATCTTTTCAACATCGGCTGACAAGACATACTTATACTGTCGAAACCGAAGAAGTATAGACAGGAGGTCGTCTTGAACCGTAGGACCCACCATCTGTAAATCGTTCAAGGATATTCCTGATGAAGTAGGGCAACTAGCATTAAACACTACACGTAATTTGGTAGTGGTACTAGAATCGCGTAGTACCCCGTGATGAGGTATGTAATAGGCATTTAAATCTAATTCCTTGTTTATAGTCATATGACCTAACGACTCATATTCTGCCATAAATTCGTGATATAACTTACTAAAATCAGGTTTAGCCTTAAGTCTGCGTTCCAGGGAATATAAACATTTTGATGCCCTATGAAATGAGTCACCGAGAACAGAAGGGTTCTGCTTCATTGGTATACGGACACAAAAACGACCGTCCTCTAAACGAGTCGTGTTTTTAATAAAATGTTCCTCACACAATTTTTCTTCTGGCAAATAATTTGAATGCTGCGAGGTAACCTCTTCAAGGTTCCAAAATCGCGTCAACTCATCACGAATAAGTCTTGAGTCATGATCACTATAAGAACTAGTTTGAGTAAAATGACAACTTACACTGTTACTTAATTTACTATTACTATATAAAATGGGACCAGAGACGATCCAGCCTAATCTGGTTTCACATAACACTGGCTTCCCAACACCTAGCTTTACTCTTTGCGAACCTAACAGGTCCCAAAATAGATCAGCACCAATTAAAATATCTATATCGGAGGGCTTGTAAAAGCTAGGGTCTGCCAAACAAATATCAGTGGGAATATTTAGATTACATAAATCTAATTCACGATATGGCATTTCATTCGTTATTAATGGCAAAACAAAACAAAACAACTTAGCAACATAATTGTTGTTGAGTGACGTCATTTTTACCTGACAAGTATTGCTTATGCGAGAGGTCGCGTTATTTATGCCATAGATGGAGCCATCTATCGGACTTGTATCCAATTTAAGTCGTTTGCATAGTCGCTCCGTCATGAAGCATGAAGTACTACCGCTATCGAGTGTCGCTCGCACAATATGCTCACGATCATTATGATCAAATACTTTAATTAGAGCTGTTGACAACAACACGCCGCGCTCCTTCCTACTGTCGCCATAAGAAGGTGAAATGTTCGTAGACAAAGCTACGTTATTAGCGTCAGTGTTAGCAGAGTGCGCGGGCGACGCAGACGTTGACGGAGACGATGTTTTATTATCACTATGACTATAGCTAGCATCCGAAGTATGAAGTAAAATGTTATGCCTGCGATTGCATAACTTACAACCCGGTTTTTTACATTTGTTGGAGAAGTGACCCGAACGAAAACAGTTGTAACACAATTTAAAACTAGGCACTAATTTACGACGAGCCTCGTTACTCAACGAAAGGAACTGTGAACAATTAGACAGACTATGGTCACCTTTGCAATTGGGACATTGCCTCGTGACAGATTCAGTGCTTGCATTATTAGAATGTTGTGTCGTCACCATAGACTTAATTTTACCCGTTGAACTTGATTTACCGATACCTGATACGTTGTGTCTTGGTATTTCTAGAGTTTCAACTAAATCAGCGCGCGTGCGGATAAATTGGAGGAATGCATCGAAAGTGATTTTGCTGTCTTTGTCAGTATGACCTATAAATTCCTCCCATTCGCGATAAGACTTCTGATCCAACTTACGAGTGACTAAATATATCAACAAAGTATCCCATTGCTTGACTGGTTCACCTAACGATTCTAACGCTCGTAAGTTTTTATTTAATACGTCTATTAAACCTTTCAAAGCGGCTGAGGATTCTTTTGTGATAATTTCAATATTACATAATGCTGACAAGTGATTCTGCACCAATAATCTTTTATTGTTAAAACGATCGCAAATTAAATTCCAAGCTACACCATAGTTGCTAGCGGAGAACTCGATTGATTGAACAACCACAGCAGCAGATCCTTCCAGAGAAGCACGCAAATAATGAAATTTGTTGATTTCATCAATATCGTCATTATTATGGATGAGGCTAGTAAAGGTGTCACGAAACTCCATCCAATTGGTATATATTCCATTAAATTTCGGAAGTTGTATGATAGGCAACTTAATATTATGTTTATAAACACTACCACGAGTGCTTTTATCACAAACCGAATCATTTTCTTTATTAGATTTATTCAGTAACTGTTGAGCCCTCGACAATGCCTTAAAGTACAATGTCTCGAACTCACAACGCTCAGACAACTGGGCCTTCGCATCATCAACCATACACTCTAACCGCAACTGTACCTCATCGTATTGTTCGTACAACGATTCAAGTTTGCCCATACGCAGCTGTAATTCCGCGACGTCACAACTACTTAGTGGCTTGTCAATCGTTGCGTCCAGGTAACTGATGAATATAGTTAAGCGGCCCTTATAACTGCCTCGCTTCTTTACTAATTCCTTTTCCTCGGACATACTGGGACTCGAGTGTTGTCGACCTGAAATGTATACAATAACAAATACGTTTATGTACTTAAACAGAAGTTATGTATCTAGGTACTAAGTTATACGGTTGATTTTAATGTGATGTAACAATGTAATTAGATAATCTTTAATGCAAATATCTGTACATAATAATAAATCTGATTACTAATGTGAACGTGCAAACTTTTGTTATAAATTCCTCAATACATAATCTTTAAGTTATAATAATTAGTATATAAGTAAGCAACAAATCTGAAGTACACTACGGTTTAAAACTGACACTGTAGTCAATAATTGGAAATAATATCTAACACTAATCAGAATAAACTATGGCTGATGAATACCTACGCATCAAAGTAACACTTAACTGAATAGTTATCGCTTTAATGCAACAATACAAATTATTTAAATGTAGTACTAACTCCTACTATACTTACTTTAAAGTATTAAAATAATAACAATTGTCGCTGATTATACGCGTAGCATACAAAATAACGAAACCATTCAAAATGCAAAAGGTACCTACCTACTCAATGAACATAATTTATATTGATACAAGTTAAAAATGCACTAACCTTTAGTAAAATATAATTAAAGTTTAATACAACCTGTACGAGTGTTGGGTGACGATATTATCCAATATAAAACTTAACACCGTGAAAATAATATTTTCTCAATCCAAATTCCACGCTGGCGGCACCAGCGTATAACCTCTTGAATCCAGGTTAATTAATTCCGTCGTTAAATATCGCTGATTTCATTAATCTTCGAATTAACTTGATGAATACAACAATCCGGCTCGATAATGGACCATGTACGAGTGCAACCAGGACTCGGGTAAAATAAAACGAGGAGAATTTGGAATTACTTAAAAATGTGTACTAACTCGGTAATGACACAAGCAGTAATGACTGCGCAATTATAAATTTATAACATCCAAAACTTAAAACTAAAAGAGGACGCATCGTCGCTCGCTGCTTTGGCGAATTCATCAGGCGCTCCAACACCGTTGGTCCCGGCTGTCATTCGTAGATCTTTGACAGTCATTACGGGTCATCAGAAGCCCAAAAATCTGACAACCAGTCTTACTAAAGGGGATCGTACTAACCAGTAACTGGATTGTGGAGGTCAGATAGGTAGTCACTCCATATAAATAATATTCAACTGCATCCGGTTAGACTGGAAACCGACCCCAATACACTTGGGAACAGGCTAGGCTGATTGATTGATTGGACAGGTGTGCTATTAGAAACATCGATAATAATTAAGTTCAACAACTTGCACTCATGACATTAATACCATATCTTATCAGTTATATTATTAAGCATTACTGATTATCAGCTAAATATTTGCATTTATACTACAGTTGCACAGTTCAGTTCGATATCGGTCACAGTGCGGGCCTCGCTTTATATTTTTTCATTGTAAGTATAGTCAAAGTCAAAGTCAAAGTATCTTTATTGTGGGCATATGTAAGGTACAGATCTTAACAATATATTGAAGTATCAATATGTCCTGCCTAATAGGCATACAATAATTGTGTAGGTATTGGCATTCAAATTTAGAATTATTATGCATGGTAAATTTAGTTATTATAAATGTAAAATACAGTGAAAGTAACACATGGTCAACACATGGTCAATGCTAATGCATGTCAAATACTGTGAAATTAATACATGGTCAATACCACAAACATATAATACTAATACATGTCAGAATACAGTGAAACGAATAAATGGTCAATAATTCAAGAAATCTTGGATCGTGTAGTATGCTTTATCAATTAAAAATGTTCGTAATTTATTTTTAAATACTGGAAGATCCTTAGTGTCTAGAATGCCAATAGGTATTTTGTTGTATATTTTTGATGCAATGCCAAAGAAGCTTTTGTTAAATAGAGCCGTTTTATGTGGTACATTAGCAATTTTTAACATATGTCTTTTTGTTTTGAGTTTTCCAAATAGATTTTCATTTGTTTTTATAAATACAGCTACTTCATAAATGTAAATTGCAGGGAAGGTCAATATTTTTAATTCTTTGAAATATGGTTTACATGAATCTGGAACACGGATACCAACCATCGCACGTACACATCTTTTTTTCGCTCTGAACACTAAATCCCTGTTAGTTGCATTGCCCCAATAAATTACTGCATATCTCAGTGTCGCCGAAATATAAGCATGGTATGCGGTCAAAAGAACTGATTGATCAACTATTTTGGATAATTTATATAAAGCATATGAGTACTGATTGAGTTTATTGCATATTGTGTCAATGTGTGCTTGCCAAGACAAATCCTTATCAATCCAAAGCCCTAGAAATTTAACGCAGTTGACTTGTTCAATTTTCGTCCCATTATGATGAATATTGATGTTGTTATTTGTAATATTACGCCCGAAATTGACTAGTTTAGTTTTATCTAAATTGATAATTAAATTATTATTCGTCAGCCAGTTAATTATATTGCAAAGAGTGGAATTTATCTCATTTTCCAAAGTATCAATATTTTGACCAGTAAATATAGCTGTGCTATCATCAGCGAAAAGGATCATTGGATGCTGTGAAACTTTAGGCAGATCATTCATGTAGGTCAAAAATAATGGTGGACCTAACACGCTACCTTGAGGCACTCCATATAGTACTTTTTTGGGCTTGGATTTACGTTTTTGTTCGGTATTATTTGAGATATTAATATAATTTATTTCAACTACCTGATATCTATCATTTAGATAAGATTCCAGAAGTTTATGGACGGTACCCCTTATTCCATAACTGTATAATTTATTTAAAAGTGTTCCATGGTGTACATAATCGAACGCTTTTGTCATATCCATAAACATTTTATATCGGTCACAGTGCACCGCCTCGTGTTTTAATATTTAAAAATATATAAGCAATTAGAAAGTTCCGCGTAGAAGCGGATATACAGGGTGGCCGGAACATTGACGTCCAAAAATAAAATTTCGGTCCCTCGTATCGTGGGGTATTCGAATCACCCCCATGTATGTTCCGCGACTTTTCATAGTTTTCGAGTTATGAATTTTTTTCTGAATGTTTGAAAATTTTCGACCTGACCAACCTAAAAAAATTCTAAAAAAAACTGTAGAGGGTTTTATCGAGTTTCTTTTTTTGCAACTGAATTTTCATAAGTAGTACTTTTATGCATAAAATAATCAGCTTCGTAACTGTGATGAAAGTTATGAAAATGTTGATCTAAAGTGAAAAATTTACGTTCGGTAAATTATGACTCAAATTTTCAACTTTAAATTAAAAATCTTAACAGGTGACTTCATAATTCCTAAGTAGGCTTCAAGAATGCGCCAGACTCTCAGTTTTCATAATCATAAAAAAAATGAAGTACTTAATAGGGCTACTTTGTTTAAAATCGGCCTTCAAAGACAGCGAGGTGGAAAAATTCTTAAAATTACCCATCTGAGTAATTATTTTTTTTTGGCTATTTTCTCGTTCCTAAGGTTAATTAATGATAAGAATACTGAAAACTAACCAACAAATAGTTTCAGAGTTGGGTAAGAAAAGTTTTACGTAAAAAGTGGTTTTGAATAAAACACAGATGATAATGTGAAAAAAGTACTTAATTTATTTTTAACATTTAGAAAAGGTTTTCAAAGTGGCCACCACCAGCAGCAATACACATTCTACACCTACGTAAGAAATTGTCTGGCAATCGTCTAAAAGCGTCTCTGTTCTCTCTCACAACACGTTCAGCTTCTGCAATCAACTGCCTCAGCTCTTGTTCACTTGAACAGTCTCGGGCGTATGCTATTTCCTTGTAATAGCCCCAAATAAAGAAATCGATGGGGTTGAGATCAGGTGAGCGTGGAGGCCACCTAATTGGTCCGCTGCGTCCGATCCATCTGTTGGGGTATGTTTCATCTAAGTAATTTCGGACCTGGGTTGCATAGTGACACGGGGCGCCGTCATTTTGCAACACCATGGTTCGTCTGAGTTCGAGATTCACATCTGCCAGCAACAATGGAAGTTCATTTTCCAAAAAGTTTTTGTATGTTTCTCCATCAAGTCTGGACGGCAGTTCAAACGGACCAATTAGTTCGCCATTGAGAATACCAGACCACAAGTTAACGCTGAAGCGATGTTGAAATGTCGAAGCTCTCACTTCGAGTGGATTTTCATTCGCCCACGTGTGGTAATTATGAATATTGAATATTCCGGATCGCTCAAATCGTGACTCATCTGACCATAAAACTTTATTGAAAAATCCAGGATCCTCTTGCTCTTTTCGTAACATGGTTTGGCAAAAATCAACGCGCAATTGGTGATCTGTAGGCAGTAAAGCTTGGACTCGTCGGATGTGGAACGCGTGGTATTCTTCATCGTGAAGAATGTCTTGGATAGAAGTCCTTGGGATGTTCAGAGCACGAGCCATACTTCTCGTACTCGTAGACGGATTTCGCTGAACTTCTTCCAGCACCATTTCTCTGCGATCCGGGTTAGCTCTAGGGATTCCTTCATGACTGCCGCGTCGACCAGGAATGCGGCCTGCCATCAAAGTGTTGTGCGTGTTAATAAAAACACGATGGTCGGGATATCGCTCAGGTTGCGGCCCACCACGACGTTGAAGTTGTTCGCGATACAGTCGCGCTGCTTCATGGCCGTTTCCTTGTGCAACTCAATAAAAATAATGCATTTCTGCATATTCACTTAACGTGTAACTCATTTTTTACACTTCCACGTAAAAAAAGTCCAAATCAGAATGCAAAACACAGTCCAATAAACGAGCAAAGTAGTCAAACAAGTAGGCAGCGGAGTCCGTGGGCAAAGCGAGTGTGGTAAAGACAAAATGGCGACACGCGTATAGCAGTAAACACAATGTGAGTACGACTGAGGTACTTGTTTTGCGTTGGCTTCGGTTGCGCGCCTTGCGTGAGAGAGATAGCAATAATTCGGTCTCTTTTCCTCTCGGTCCATTGTTATTGCAGGTAAAAGAGTTGCACCCTCGTTTACAACCCATAGTCCACGAGAACGGATCGCGCAAAATTCATTAAACTAACATTTAAAAAAATCTCCGTGTTTAAATCTTAGCTTTCCTGCAGTAATTTTTGGTTAGCAAACTAAATAACCTTAGGAGCGAGAAAATGGAAAAAAAAAATTATTAATCAGATAGCTAATTTTAAGAATTTTCCACTTCGCAGTCTTTGAAGGCCGATTAAGGCCAAAGTTAGCCCCATTAAGTCCTACGTTTTTTAATGATTATGAAAGCTGAGAGTCTGGCGCATTCTTGAAGCCTACTTAGGAATTATGAAGTCACCTGTTAAGATTTTTAATTTAAAGTTGAAAATTTGAGTCATAATTTACCGAACGTAAATTTTTCACTTTAGATCAACATTTTCATAACTTTCATCACAGTTACGAAGCTGATTATTTTATGCATAAAAGTACTACTTATGAAAATTCAGTTGCAAAAAAAGAAACTCGATAAAACCCTCTACTTTTTTTTTTGAATATTTTTAGGTTGGTCAGGTCGAAAATTTTCAAACATTCAGAAAAAAATTCATAACTCGAAAACTATGAAAAGTCGCGGAACATACATGGGGGTGATTCGAATACCCCACGATACGAGGGACCGAAATTTTATTTTTGGACGTCAATGTTCCGGCCACCCTGTATATGGCAGTTGACTCATTTAGGTTACTTTTTTGTACGAAGAAAAAACTTTTATTTATTTCTATCTCGGACACATTATTATTGTTATCAAATAACTATATAAACTAACCAAACAAAAATATAAAATATAATAACCTAAACTAACTAAAACTATTAACAAATTAAAATATGGCGTCGAAAAATTCCTCTGCATCGCTGTCGACTGGTAAAGTACCCAAGAGACTGGCGGCATTGCCACGTTGTATGGCAATGCTAAGCCTCTGGCCAAGGTAAAGGCCAGCCCTTGGATCACGGGAAGTGTCAACAAGCGTTTGGAGATGTCGTTGAACAAACCGTGAGCACTCGGACCCCACGGCCCGAGGGTTTCAACCCCAAACGGCTCGAAAATATAATTGCCGATAAGGTTATTATACTTTCGCCGTTTGAGGTTTTCCGCAGCCGCAGCAGCAGCGCCAGCACAGCACGCCGAGTCAGGAAGATGGGATGGCGCAAGAGTATCGACACAAGTTGCGTCCCACACTAAAGGCCTACCCACCTTCCAAGGAAATAAAGACATGCCGTCCGGTCTCTTGCCATCGTCGCGTGCCAAGCCATTAGGTTCTAATACAGCTGGAACGCCGACGGTGACAAGAGCTCGTCGGATGATGTCATTTATGTTCGCGTGCCGAGCTAAGCGGCCCGCACTTCGGCTGCAAGACAGGCCATGGTGTCCAAGGCTGTTGACAACTTCGCCACAGTGACAGCGATGGGGAGAACCAGAAGGAGCTCCTAGTCGTAGGCAAGCAGCGAGGCGGAAAGTAGTGTCGTCTAACAAAGTGCCTATGTTCGACGACGGTATAAATAAATAAATAATACATTTTTTATTTAACTTCAGTTGTACAAGAAAAACACTTATCTTAACACTATGCGGCATTACAACTAAGGAAACAGAGTGTTTTCGATGAACTCTGGCACCCAAAGTAAGATTTAACTTGTGTTTAGGGTGCCAGCGTCCTCGCCTATGATTTGAACATACAGCAGTAATTGTCTGACGACGGTAGTGCATGAAGCCAAAGACCCGACTCCCACTTACCCACAGCAAGCAGGCGCGCACGCTCCGCAGTAGTAGCAGACGTGTTAAGTAAATTGTTCTGTACTACTCTGGAAAGCGGCTCATCCCACTTTCTCTGGGAAGATGGATTTTTTTATGTACGAAGTAGATAAAAACATGTACCGTATTTTTGAAAAAAGAATATGTTACAGTTCTTTGGTATTGCCCTACTAAATAAATGTTGTAAAACAGAAGAAGATAGCACTGTACTTCTCTGTGTTCACTTATCTCGGAAAAATAGGGGAAACAATTGTAATTTTTTCATAATGTTGAGAACACTAACTCCTTCAGACGTTTTCAAAATATGATCGTTATTTCCAGATGGCTGAGCAGAAACCTGCATTGAATGCTGAGCAACTCAATGAGCTGGGAGCCGAATTTCTAAGATACTTCGAGGAAAAATGTCGATTAAGCCTTCCTACTCAGAACCTTTTCCACTATGGTATCATGCCGGAGAAAGTAAGACATTATCTTAAAACACTAATTATAAATTAAAAATAATTATAAATAAATTAGAGTTACAAAAACAATGAAGCCTCTGAAACCCAAACTAGGTGAAAACCTGTATGTCAGATCTCAGCGCCTTCTCCCAATTCATTATATTATATTTTATACCAACTAAGAAAGCTAATTAAATTATCTCACGAGTAGATCGTAGGTTCGAAGTTTGGAAATGAGTGACATTTGAGTGAGTCACATTTGAGTCATGCTCACTCAAATTTGTCGCTGGTGGTGGCGTGTGTATTGGATCATTGGGTTCCCTTCAAAATGGTTGAGCTGAATGGTGCTGATCCATACGTCATGTTCGTGAACGGGCGCCGTCAGTAGGCACTGGTCATTTCTTACCTGCCACGGCTTATTTTAATTCCCTAATTGTTTTTATATTTTTATTACGGACACTTTTAACGTGCACGTCTTTCTACATCGTTCTCACATGTATAATAATTACAACATGAATGATGTAACCACTTTTTTGTAACAATATTTTGATTTAAAAGAGTGTCCATGGAGTTTCTTGCCCGTTCTTCTCCATAGGTACCTACTACGCTATGGAATGGGCAACTAGCTTCATCTTTCTGACTGACCGACCCCTTGACAATTCAAAAGTGTCTGTAATTGGTTTATTTGAAATAAATGCTTTGAGTTTGAGTTTGGAACCCAGACAGGCTCTTTTCTTTGTGTAAATTATTTCGTCACCACCACTCTCAAAAATGGTGGAGGAAAACATCGTGAGCAAACCGGCATGTCCTAGAACCAAAACCTTCAACGAAATGTATGTGACATCCACCAACTCGCACCGGGCTCGCGTGGTGGATTCCGGCCTCTTCTCTCTCACAGAGAAGAGGCCTCTGGCCCAGTAGTGGGACCATTATTAGGCTGATTATGCTATGCTAATAGAAATAAAGAATTAAGTTTAAAATCAAGTATCTTGAGTTGGTTCGAGAAGTCGTCGACAAAATAAATAATAGGTTCTTCGAATAAAAGCGTAACTGGGCATCCTTCAATAACTGTGACTTATAGCGCGATTTTAAACACGTACTAACCGTTCAAGATTAAACGGTTATTACGCCTGTCCGATACTTTTGAATCAGTCAGATACCCGGTGTATCTGACTGGATCAAAAGTATCAGACACCGGAGCTGTGAGGTAAAACCGTAATTTTGAACGTGACCAGCACGCGTTTCCTGACCACCGTATAAACGGCAGAAACGAAAGACAAAAATGACAGATTGTAGAAAGATTTCTTCAGAGAAATGTCCAAAATAAAGAAAACGGAGTGGAAGTTTCGTATATTAAGAAGTAACTTTTATTATCTAGTTACCTACATAGGTACAACGAATGGTCGTTGCCTACATACTAAGGTACGTTGAGGTAACTTCGATACAGGGATGACACCATACGCTAATTTGTTTATTTTTTTATGTTGAGAACATTGTGTTCTGCCTCGGTGGTCGTGGCAGAATAAAATGACGCAGAATTGAATTCGTTCGGTCTTATCCCAGCGCCGAACTTACCCCATCATACTCCATGTGACGACAACGGTCTATTCCATCTATAAATGGACCAATAATCTCGTTATTTCCAGATGAGAGACCCTGGTGTCAAACCTGCTCTCAGCGCTGAGGATGGAGACACAGACGATGACATTTTTCGGTACCTCGCGCAAAGGAAGCGAACCACCGGTTATAT
This sequence comes from Brachylomia viminalis, assembly GCA_937001585.2. NCBI lineage: Eukaryota > Metazoa > Arthropoda > Insecta > Lepidoptera > Noctuidae > Brachylomia > Brachylomia viminalis. The sequence continues at coordinate 24,599,809 of OW443307.2, forward strand.
TAGTAACTTTATCAACTTCAGTAGACTGTCGGATAAGGTAAGGCATTATTTTCTTATATTATAATCTTTAATAAACTCCTACTAGTTTAGCCTCATCATTATCATCGTCGTCGTTATCATTCTCTTTCCCGTCAGATAGTCAGTTGCTGTTAGTGATAGTGTTTGCTGCATACGGTTAGACTGGGAGCCACCCCCACCATACTTAGGAAAAGGTTAGGCACATTGATTGGCGTTATACGAACAAAGTTTGTATTCGTAAGCGACGCTTATTTTTCTTGACAAAGTAAATTCAGAGAACGATTTGTGAATTTTCCCCTTAGTATTTAAATAATAAAGTATTTTCGAGCACTAGCCCAAAGCACTTATCTCCAAAAATGTTAAAGGAATTCCATTCTCGTTTTCATCGTCACCCATCGTCACTTTCGAGAATCAATTATAATGTGAATGTGTAAGCGCAGGAGCTCCCGGTACCGTCAGAGACAACGGCAAACTCGGAAGTGTGTGTGCGCGTGTGTGTTACGTGCTGAAACTACCCATCTTCACGCACATATTGATAGCGTGTTTGTACACTTGTTTGTCACAAGTAAAGCGCGCGTCGCTTTGTGAGATAACAATACTTGTATTTTATTATATATAAAACGGCACGTATACGAACTGTATTTTTAAACTAAGTTTTCTTTGTTATTTCTCAGGACGATGAAACATCCAGGTTAAAAAGTAAACTAAGAACAATGCGACTGTCGGAGAGAATAGATAAAAAGACGCAGGAGATAGAAAAAAGGAACACATTACTAGAGAAAGATATTAATCTGTTAAAGAAGATGATGGTACTGAAAAATACTGAAATAGACGACAATATTAAAGGAATCAAGGAAAAGAAATCTATAGAAATAGGTAAAATTGTGAAAAATATAAATGCAATTAAAGAAAGAGAGACTGAAATGAAATTATTAATGGACAGGGAGACTAAAAAAATTAAAGAAGATGAAGCTCAGGCGCAAAACGAGATGGAGAGAAATATTGAAGCGATGGATAAAACATTGAATTTAACTAAAGAGGCCATTGATCAGAATATTCGAGCAATAAAACAAAACGCAGCTATAGAGAATAAAAAGTTTGATAAGAAAATTAAAAAAATGAAAGAGATGGAGGCGAAAAAGGTCAGAACTACGAAACTAAAACAAATTGAGAATAAAAAGATTATTGAAGCTAAAATTAAAAACATGGAACTATTTTTAATTCAGAAAGAAGCGGAAATTCAGAAAAATATCAAGAAAATGCACAACGTATTACTGATAAAAGAAGAAGAATTCAAAAAGAGCATTGAAACTATGCGACTATACGAGGCTGAGAAAACAAGTGAAATAAAAGCCAAAATTCAAAAAATGAACGAAATTAAAGCCCTAACTAAAGACAACATTGAAAAGAATATTCAAGCAATGCAAAATTCGTTAGCAATGGGTAAAGAAGACTTTAAAAAGACCATTGAAACTGTGCAACAATATGAGGCTAAGAAGACAAGTAAAATAAAACTTCAAAGAAAGGACGAAACGAAGGCCCAAAAGCAAAATGATATAGAGAAGAATTTTAAATTAATGAAAAGCATGAGGGCAAAGAAGAGGCAAATGGACGAAGAAGAATACCAAAAGAGCATTGAAACACTACAGCAATATGAAGCCGAGAATGCCATTAAAACGGGAGCGGAACTTCCAATAATAAATGAAGCTAAGGCCGAAAGGAAACATAACATTGAGAACATTTTTGAGCCACCGCGAAAAAGGCTAGATTTGAACGAGCGGGATGCATCAGTTAACCATATATCTGTACGTAGTACCAGAGTACTGAGTCACCTGACTCACGCGGCTCTGACAACTGACCAACCATCACGCCAAATTGGGTCCCTAGGTTCTCGGCTAGCAATAACTTCAAAGCGGAACAGATGGTCCCATAGCCATCGAACGGCAAATTTGTCAAATTTATAGACCGATTTTGATGAATATCAGCAGTGCCCGCAACTTCGATCGGATGGAAAATGTAGCAAACTGAACTTTTATCTCGCTATATCAGAGTAGGCCTCAAAAATACATGTCATTCCGCTTGTTCGTGAAACAACAGGGGTGAAGCCGACCATAGAATCATCATATCTTCGATTTCCTTATAGATTTGCATCTGTGTTTTTTTATAGTTAATAGTACGGTTCTGAAGAATATTTTAAGATAAATATAAGGTGCTACTTGCAAAAGATGTCCGAGAGAAAAAATAAAAAGAAAAAAAAGTAAAATCACGCATATTTGTTTTTCTATTATATTAAAATCGTTTCTGTTTTGCCTTTAGAATACCGTGTATATATTGTCAATAAACTTCAGGAACAAATGTTCAAATATGTTTATCACATCGTTGATTTTTGAGTTTTTATGAAAATTCAGAAAAATCGAATAAAAATTATATCTCTGTTTTAAAGTATATTTAAGATCCGGGAGTTCTACTCTCGCATTCGAAATAGAGAATACTATCGATTAGAAGAATAAAAAAGCGATGTCCGATTTTCGAGGCATTTATCATACTGTGTATGGTTTTCAAAATTTTCTCTGATAATAGGGTTATCACTCTCGGAACACAAAAAAAAAAAATATATGGAGACAATTAATTTTCTATTTTAATGCGGGTCACGGCGCTCGGGTGCGATACTTATCGATGTCTCTAAGTACTAGTTATAAAGAGATAAAATTTATGATAAATGATATTTATTTCTGTAAATAGGTTTGTATAAATTACTTTTACAAGTCAGCCGTAATAGTTTTTTTTTTACTAGATGTGGCCGATGGTTCCTATCTGATTGCTCTGAGAAGAAACATCGAAACAAACTTTTAAAGTCAAGACATTATCTTGGTCGGATCGATCTTATGAAGACTATGTAGATTACTGTCTGAGATGGTCTTTTGAGGAAAGAACCACACAGATTTGAGTGGACCTGTCCAGTCAGTGCACGCATTTGTCAGTGATTGTGTAGCTGAACTCAGAATATAAGGAGCTCAGGAGCGGGCCCTATCAGAATACCAGCGTTGCGGCATTTATTTATTTATTTTTTAAATGTCGCAGCATCATGCTGAGATAGGAGCCTTTTGGCCTCGTATAGGAATTTCTGTTTCCTTTTTCTTTTGTTACTTTTTGTTTTTATATAGTTTGGTTTTATTTTATAATTTAGTTTGTGCACTTCCTGTACGAGTCGCAATAAACACTTTTTCTTTCTTTCTTTCTCAACGATGTGAATTTGTATAGTAAGGGGTAATATCCAAAACTACTCATTTAATTTCAAAAATCCTTTCACAATTATGAATAGAGAGCTACACTATTGCCGAGTGCTATAGGATGTTTTCTAGTATAAGTATGTGAATTATAGAAGAAAGTCCTCGTTTTCTGTCACAAAAGTTTGTGTGTCAATATGTTCAAACTCTACAAGGCTTGTGACTTGGCTGGAACTAGATTCCTCTGCTTGGGGTTCTTCTATATTACTATGGACATGAATGGGTTTTAACAAATTCAAAACTGTGATTGACAGAGGTTGGCGTTTTAACTTCTTTAATCTCTGTTGAAGCCTGATATCGGAGATGTCTCTAGTGCTCTATGAAATAAATCTAACATGGTCTTTCGCGGTCAGATTTCCTACTGTGATGTTCGCGGTCGTGTCTCCAAAATTTGTTGCGTGATTCACCGGCTTGCTCCGATAGGACACCTACAGGTAATGCTGAATGCGTGATTATTTCCTTGCCGTGGACCAATATTTTGTGCAATGTTACTGTCATTGGGTACCATTCATATTCCGTAACATATTTACTCGCAACAGATTTGGAGAAATTACCGAATATGTCAGCATCTATTGGCAATCCACAGGATAAAACTACTAATATAGTGTGTAGATCGCCTAATAACCACTGTGTCAGCCCTAATATTTCAGCAAACACATTGCGGTTTTTGTCAGACAGAGCTGTCCTAGCAGTATTCCCGTCATTTGTGGTGCCAGAATTAGGCCGAACCACATCCACCAAAAGTCCTAATTTAGCCCATATTTCTTGCTGAATGGTGTTTTTAGTATTCTTTACTATTAGAGCTTCCGGAGAATTCTGAGACACCCTCCACTTTTTGACTGGATTTTTGTAGGCAAGATGTAGCAAAAATTCGAGTACACGAATCCACGCGTGTAAGGGGCTTAATCCATGTTTCATGAGCAATTCATTTGTTTGTCGGGAATAAACTAAATCTAACTTATTAAATTCCTTTGAAGTGGCCTTACAGAACGGGCACCTTAGTTGTGATGAAGTATCGGTTATAATATTAAGTACTTTGCCATCAATTATTGTGAGATAAAGTTGGCTTTTTGCTACTACTTTATGGCCTTTAGACGTTTCTGCAAAGCACAGGAGTATGTCCTCAATCTGGTCTTCAACCCATTTTTTTAATGACAGTATCAGATTTTTGGTTTCTTTACGATACTGTATATGGATTGGTCGGCAGTACCGGTAAGATTGCGGGGCTGGATTGAACCACAGAACCTGGCCACAGTGTGTTTTAATTCGCAGAGGAATATAAGTTGTAGCAAAAAGGCAACTTTCGTCTTCGTGACCTTGAGAGAAGCTTTGTTTGTATAAGGATTGGCCTGTACTGCCATCAAAGCCCCAAGATCCTTCAAATATGCAGTTCAGTGTGGTAATATTGTTTTGTAAACAGTAAAATGAAATGGCTTCGTCACAAGACTGAATAATTCTAATAAAAGTATGTGAAAGTAAGCTCGATAACGAAACAAAGGCTTCTATTTCAGACACTTGAACTGGATTAATAGGGTAACATTGTTTTTTTGCGTTTCGAATACGGTAATATGGTGGAAATGCGTTGAAACCTCTATCTTTGAGATCTTGTTGTAAAAAATGGTATGTATCGACAGAGAATTTCCTATCTATATAGATTGCTAAGGCTTCTTCCGGACTATAAGGCTTTGGATCTGTTTTGAGTTTTGTTGCTATTTTGGTTGGTCTTGTTGGGCTTAACAGAGATGAACTGATTACGTACTCTAAGTCTTTTGCTGAACTTTTGTCTAAATTTTGCCCTCTAACTTCTACTGTGTCTCCAAAAACTTTGATAATTTTTTCAGCTGGTTCCTTTTCTAAAAGCAAAGATAGTCGTTTGCGAGTTCTTAGTTGTTGTCTCTTACCGAGGTCTTTATAGAATGAACTACTAGATTGAAAACTATCACTAATGGCTAATCCAGGTCCAGGGTCAGGAGAAGACTCGCAATCTAGGGTTGAATTAAGGCTATTATCATATATGGAACCGGGATCAGTTTCGACAAAATCAATGTTACTTGGACCAGGTTCGATCTGGTCGGAAATGTACAGGGAACCAGGTCCAGGATGATCAGGCATGTGACTGGTTGTGACTGAAGGTTCGACATATTCATGAATGCAACTGAGGCCATGTTGGGGCTGATCAGGAATGTAACTTGGACCAGGTTCAGGATGGTCAGATACATGTCTAGGATTAAATGATAAATGATTTTATTTCTGTAAGTAGGTTTGTTACAAACACTTTTACACGTCAATCATATTTTAAAAACTAGATGAGGTCGGCGTTTCCTATCTGACTACTCTAAGAAGAAAGGCCGAAACAAACTCAGAGGTCACAGTCTCTTTTAAAGTCCAGACATAATCTTGGTCAGATCATGTGAAGACCATGTAGATTGGTGTCTGAAACGGTCTTTTGAGGAAAAACCATACAGATTGAGCGGACCTGTCCAGTCAGTGCACGCATTTGTCAGTAACCTTGCCGCTAAACTGAGAACTTAAGGAGCACAACGATTCGACGAACAATACCAAAGAAAGGACATTTGGGTAGGCCGCATAAATTACTCAAGCTGCCAGATCGTGATTAAAACTGAAACAATGACCCACATAGTCCTCACATTCACAATAATTAAAATAATAAATTGTACTTCTCAAGGTAAGTATTCAAGTCGTTCTGTTATAATAATTATCAATTTATCAGTGTATGTAACAGAAATAAAAAAAACATTCAGTATGCAGAAAATTGGAACAACTCAATCCCAAGCCTTTTTGTCCTCAATATAATCCTTAACGGTATAAAAGCCTTTCTGGCACGACTTACGTTTAATGAATGATTTGAATTTATTAAGGCTTAGATCTTGAACGTGGCTTGGAAGTTTATTATAAAAGCGTATACATTGACATCTGAACGAGCCACCTATTTTCTTGAGCCTTGTTGTAGGTACAACGAAGTTGTGTTTGTTCCTAGTATTTATATTATGGATATCACTGTATTTTTTAAACAAGTTTATATTTTTATGGGCATATAAAAGATTTTCAAAAATATACTGTGAAGGCACAGTCATTACATTAATCTCCTTAAATTTCTCTCTGAGAGTGTGTCTCGGGCTTAATTTAAGCCCGATTAATATAATGATAAATTGTTGCTAGGTGACAGTGGCTATGCCCAAACTAACTTTATGATGACACCTCTGTCAGAAAATAATGTGAATACACGGGGAGAGACACTTTACCAAGAGTCACAAATAAAGACGAGGAATGTGGTTAAACGGGCAATTGGTATATGGAAGAGGAGATTCCCTATATTATCCAGGGGCATAAGTATTCACCTTCATAGAGTACCTGGCATAATCATAGCAACAGCTGTACTTCATAATTTAGCTATATTACGAAAGGAAAACATACCCCCTGAAGATCAAGAGTTTCCTGTTATTATGGAAGGTAGGGATGATGATGTTGGACCAGAACGGTATGGAAGAGGAAGCGCTAATTTGCAACGAAGACTACTAATAGAGGGATATTTTGCATCATTATAAAATCATCAGTAAAAAAAATAAAAACAAGAATATTACAGCTCTGATTGTTTCTTTTTTATTTCTAAATCCTTAAGTAAAGGTTCTTTTTTGTACATTAGTTCATTAAATTCCTTTTTTTTTCATTAAATTATCCAACTCTATTTCATATATTTTTTGTTTATGTTCTATTTCCATTTCCAGTGACAGTTTTTGTAATCTAACCACCAAAAATTACCACGAGAAATAGCACGAGAACACTTCACAAATCACAACAACACAATTTGTGCGACTTGACAGCTCGGTTGACTTGATGTGACAGTTGAAAGCTCGTCGGTCCATATCACGCATTTTTTTTTAAGAAATGCAACCATTTTGCTCTAAGTCAAGTGTACACCGCACGAACACGTAAAAAGAAACGCAAGAAACTGCTTTACCGACTCTCTAACTACGATTAGTTAAATTACCATCCAAACGGACGTAAGCAAGACCTTTTTAATTGTATTTAGGCTAAACATATTTAGCAAGATAAACGCATTTAACTAAATTCTGTTTAGACCTAAACTAAATTCTATTCTGTTCCATATAAATAATTGTGCTATTGTCAGCGAACAAACTGGATAGTGCTGGTAGAATGACGGCACGGTTGGCGCAGTGGTTAAGCGATTGACTGCTGCGCCGCGTGTCGCTGGTTCGATTCCCGCACGGAACAAATATTTGTATGTCCTGCAAGTTGTTGTTCCGGGTCTGGCTGTTTGTGTATGTGAGTTTAAATGTTTGTAAACGCACCCACGATACAGGAGAAATTCCTAGTGTGGGGCAACGTTTAAAAAATAAATAAAGAATGGGCTGACGACTCTGCCTTGCAGTGGAATATGGGTGAAAAATTTTATGTTTGTTTACTGTAATGTAAATAATATACTATCTGACAGGTGATGGTATGTGCTCTACAGCCCCTTCGCTTTATTGGGCGGTTTTCTAATATCTCCTCGCCTTAAGCTTTTGTAGCACATTTTCACTTTTTTGCAATGACAACTTTCTCTTTTGTACCACTTTTTCCTGCTTTTCTATAGCCAATGACAACTTTAGATCTCTAAAATCTTTAACAGCTTTAGCAGCTTTTTTCTCCAAAGCTTGCTCTTTCTTACTGGGTACTTTCTTCTTTTGCTTTGGTGTTTTCATGTCCTGAAAACAGACAACAAATTTCGTTTAGAAAATAAATAGCCTAGGAAGAGGGGTCATGAATAGCATGCGTAGCGTGAACACCGTAGAAACGGAAGAAACGAAAGACAAAGTGTCATTGTAGAAATATTCCTACAGCGCTATGTAAAAAACGCATTGTCACACTTTCTATAGAAAGAGATTCACTGCTACAAAGACCTTTGGGCGCTTGTATGTCGTTGTGAAGAGGAGGCGCTGCTGGTAAACATTGAGAAATGCACAGGTGAATTAATGAATTGAAAAAATAATTTGGCGGCGTTGGTTTAGGTTTTGACCACGCGCCAAAATAAACTTGTAGCGCTAGATGTCTGTTCTTCGTGGAGTAGAGATATAGAAGTGGTCATGCATCGCTTGCCGGGGGCACACCGCGAGGAGCTCGTTCGAGGTGGCGCAAGAAAAGAGCACGTACATAAAAAGGGAGCGCTTAGCCCAGCAGTGGGTCATTAGAAGCTATCAAATAGATTAGGTAGAATGTCTTACTTTCTCCGGCATGTTAAAGAGGTTGGAACTGCTCGGACCACCTTCTTGGCAAGCATCAGTTTTCGATAAGTGTAGAAAGAAGTCGCACACTTTTTTCATAAACTCGGTGTCCTGCGGAGTTGTGGCAGCGGCATCATCAGGATGGTCAGTCATCTGGAAATGATGGAAATTATTTATAAAATACTTACAGAATTTTTAGGTTAAGTAGGTATTTTCTTTTTAGGAATTTGTTAAAATAATTTATAGTTTAATAGCTTATTTATCACTCCTAAAATTACAAATTTCTCTTAGTCTACGAACGAAGTCATGGCAATAGATACATATTTATAAGAGGTTACGTCGACGACTATACTAGTATAAACTGTGCCACAGTCGTCAGCGTCTTCCACACTATTTTATTACAACCATATTTCGTTGATAGAAGCACAATATCAGTAATATTGCAAAATGAAATTAATAAAATCTAATAAAAAATACGGGGAAAACAAACTATTTAGAATAACTACGTGATGAGTGAAGAATGTGTGTGTAGTGTGATAAGGAGTGAGGGTGTGTAATAGGTGCGCATGTAGGTAAAGTAGGTGTAGAGGAGTTGGTGTGTATCTTTCTGTTTACATGTTTAACTTTTAGTACTTTTTTCAGTTTCACTATAGTTTAATCGTGTCCCTTCGTCCAGCATACTCACCATGGAATCCTGATATTTCATGAATGTCAAAAAACTGTTCTGAAATAGTGCTAAATAGTGCCCAAAGGAAAAAAATAGTGCTCTTGTACTTGCGAAGTTATAGCCATAGTTCGATGAGTATGCTGGACGAAGGTTTCGCCCAGCATACTCACCTCCGTCCGGAGAATCTGTATACGCTTCAAACATAATTCATACTTCAAAAAATAGTTCCCAAATAGTGCCAAACGGTGCCCAAAAAGAAAAAACAGTGCTCGAATAACTTCGGAGTTATAGGCTTCGTTCAGTGAGTATGCTGGGCGTAGGTTCTACGCCCAGCATACTCACCTCAGTGCGCGAATATCGAACGAGCTATAGGTACAATTTACGTCTCAAAAAATTGTGCTTGAAATAGTGCCCAATATCAGTCCAATTTTTGCTTGACTTTTGACTTAGAAAACCATTAAATTTTAATGTAAACTTCTACATACTAACGTAAAATGGGGTACAGTCGTCGACACATGTTTTTGGACAAAAATATTAAACTTTCTAATTGTAGACTTCATGTTATTGGAAATAATTATGGTATTTTCTCACATGTCAAAAACTTTCGATTAAATGCATTATTATATATTTTATAAATAATAATAAATGAATGAAACTTTAAGCGTAAATGAAGTCTATTACTTCATTGCATTGTGTGTTTGTCTGAATAAAAACAGTCATTTGCAGCCAATAAAATTAATATCTTGAAAAATTGTAAAAAGGAAATTATACAGTTTCTTTTTGTATATATGTTGCAGGCAAAACTTATAACCAGTCAAAACTAGTACTGTGACATAGTTATACAAATTTTTAAAACTCTTTCCAATAGTTTCATCAATGAAAGGTTTAGCAATAAAAAACATTTTTAATTACTTACGTTATTTATTACTATTTAAAGGGCCAAAGTAATCAGAATTCTAGTTAACTAGTTCACAGCTTTTGTTAACATTCATAATATAATCAATGTAAATAGAAAAAATTGTAGTTTTAATATTGTATATAATATACATATAAAAAATGTTTAGCCAAATATTGGTAAAACTTTCTAAAATATAACACGTAGGTACTTGTACTTTGTTTTACTGCTACAACGTTTTAATCACAATAAAATTATCTTACAAATAAGTATAAATTGAGCAATCACAGTTTATAATCACGTTTTTTTTATTAATATTAAATACCCTATAGTAATTACAAATTAACAATCACAGTTTATAATCACATTTCTGTAAGTTATTAATAAAATAACTTTTACAAGAACAAAAAAAAAACAAACAAACAATAACAAAATAGGAACTAACAAGTTAGAACCGATCTTCATCTTACATTCGCGTATAAATAATGCAGTGTGGTACAGTATATTGGGAATTACTACAAACTTTTTTACTAAGGTCATCATAGCAGTTCCAAGTTCTCTTTAGCAATCGATAGCACTTTGACTTGTAATGCCCCATGCGTCCTGATTCACCATTTGTAAAATCTATTACCGACAGAATTTTAAAGGTGTCACCGTTTATTATGATCTCTTTAGGAATTTCATCAATTTCTATTTCAATTGAAGTATTAATTTCAATAAATACGAAGTCTAGTACTTCATATTTGTATGCGTTTTTACCGTTACATAATTGGTATTTACATTTCCTTTCAGTATCATTTACTAATAGAGCTTCATTAAGGGCTCCAATACCTTGAGTCGTCAATATGTTTACATTTATTGGAATCCAACTACATTTTGTGCCAGAACCTTTATTGATTTCACAGTTCTGGTTTGTACAATTTAAGTATCTATTAGCACTATAAAAACCATAACTTTGTATGTTATCTATTATAAAAGTTACATTACACTCACAATTTTTGCAACTACTAAAATCGGATTCCACAGTATCATATATTTTAGCCAATACCTTAGAACGAGTAGTGTAAATATCTTTTGGTTTTCTAGCCTTCTTAGTGATTTTCTTTAGATTGTCATACGTGATCAAACTTCTGGTCAGTTGTGAAAGATCGTTTTTTTATCATTGATATATTTTCTAATATTAGGTCTATCTAAATATGCAATTGAAAAACTTTGGACCACGGAATCAAAAGCACACGTATTAATAAACGTGAATCTGTATGTTCCTGAAGTAGAAACACTGCCGTTTTGTAAAATATGTAATTTTGTACGACGATTGATTCGTTTTTTATTTTTCTTCTGTTTAGACACCAGTCCCCGCCAGTCTTCAATATAATTTGGTTCGCTCCTAAATTGAGTTTTCATAAAATGATTCATCATTGACGAGAGTATTTATTTGTGGTGTGTTATGGTCACTTATTTCATTTTTTTCATCGACAATATTTTCAGTTCCTTCTTGAACATCAATCAAGTCACTTTTGGCTAAGCGTATGGAACCAGTTATCAAAGGCTCGTGTTTAATAATAAACTCATCTACGCGGTACTTATTTGAATTTGTTTTAAAAAATAACTTTTTTACGTCTTTCATATAACTTTCTACATTTGAACTGGTTGGAGTACAATAATTACTGTTAAAATAAGTCATCATTATATTTCCCCATAGTGGAAGTTTTTTAAGAATCCTAATCAAAGTGTCCTTTATTTCCGGCAAGTAATAAATATTTTCGATTTCAGTTTCTTGATCACACAATTGTTTAATTAAATCTTCTTTCTCCTCAAGATCTTTATACATTTTCAGAAGCGGGTTTTCTTCTTTATCTAATCCCTCCCATAAAGAATGTTTAATTGGAACGTGATTTTCCGAATCTACATTTTGTATTTCACATTCCTGCAAATTAGTTTTGATCCGGTTTTTTAATTCTAAAATCGCCGTTTCACACCGTGTTAAATTTCCATTTCTACTGCCGCGGTGTTTATTATTTGCTATAATATAAACATTTTCTATAATTTTCTTTACCTCTCCGTATGAAACACATTTTTTAATCAGAATCATACAATCAACAAAAAATTTTGTTACTCTAGTGTCTATATTTTTGAAAATACTTTGATTGTACAATGTTTTTATGAAATGCGAAGTATCAAGGCGAACATAACAGGTTGGAATTTTTTTGGTTCTATTTTCTAAAATATTAAAACATGTATTTAAGTAGTCAGAGGTGGATTTATAACCACAAAATACTTTTACCACCGCACCTACTAAAGCTGCGGAATCATCAGTTACTACTTCATTTGGAGGTTTTCCATTAGCCAACCAAGATTGTAACCAGCTAGCAATAGTATCTAAAGAGTGACTTTCTGATATACACTGTGAAATTGGCACGCTACTTTTAACGGTTGTATCTGTCATCATAACATACAAAAATATAGGACTTTGCGACTCTTGAGATAGTTGTGTGTGTTCATTGACGACAGGCCGAAGATTTTTATTAAATATAGAACCTGTTGCGTCTATAGAAACTCTAATATAATTAAACTCTTTTTGGCATTTTTTATAATAATTCTTTTGATCGTCCGTCCAGTAAAATGTATAAAATGGAAAAGCAGAAACATATCTAACACATTTATCAAAAGGTGGTGAAACACACATACAAGTAAGTGACAATATTGGGTTGGGATGGAAAACATCAACTTTTTTATTTTCATGTTTAATTCTATGTAGTGTTTGTAATTTTGGCAATACTGGAGGTTCCTTGTCATTTTTCTTCATTAAAGTTGAGGCTAATTTATATCTTATAGAAGCTGCTGCTTCGTGTTGTAATTTTTCACCTAATTCCCTTATTTGGTAATACCGTAATCGGTTTTTTTTACTGGTGTTATGAGAGTACTTTTTATTTTCATTAATTATGCAACATTCTAGTTTAATTAAATTTTCCGTTTCTAAGTTAGTTGTTATAATTATTTTTGCGTGACATTGATTACAATATCCTGTGCATTTGATTTCGTAATTGTCTTTCACAATATTATTTTTAAAACACCAAGTGCATAAAGATCTTATTTCTTTCCATAGATGCATTTGAATTACATTAGTCCATTGGTTTGGTTTTAATTTACGTCTGACATTATACAGACTACCAGGGGCGATTTTGCTATTTCGGTGATAAAAATACCTTTGAGGCTTAATACTATCCCAAGTTATTGTATCCATATAAAATGTATGCGTACTGGTGTTCTCCGAAACACTATTAATGCTTTCGTTTGATGACGATGTAGACTTTTGATTTATCAAATTAGAATCATTATTACGAATTATTTCTTTTTTATCAACACCAAAAAAGTATTCGTAATTTCGTTTTATGCTTAATATGATTGATTTAATACTCATTTTGTAATTTAACCGTGTTTGAATTTGTTTATAAATTGAGTCATTTGCGGAAGGAATATTTTTAAAAAAGTCATCTTTGAATTCTGAAATTACTAATTTTTGCGTTTCTAATGAAACCTTTGGTTTAGGCCCTCGTTTTCCTTGCTGATCCATGTCGTTAGATTCACAAGAATTATCACAAATTATTATGCCATTTGTTTTCAATATTAACATAATATGAAATAACAACTAACATATAAATCAACATCAATAACATTATGAACACTTGTGTACTTATACTACCTATATTACCTGAAAATACCAACTATAGATGTAAAAAACATAACGGGCCCCACCGCTCACGCAGTACGAGTCAGAAAAAGTTGTCTTCTAACGTGGTAAACATTGTGTCTTCAAGATAATCTGAAAATAACACGTATTTAAATAATTTAATATAGGTATGACAGGCTCCAGCCTTCCTCTAAAGGTACTTAAGCACTTACGTGTTTTCCATTATTTTAGCGTGATTTCTATTATAAATAGCGAAGGGGCAAAACACGAGGCTGAAGACGATTTCCCGAAGTCACAACTCCCATAGAAAATGTGATGAATAGGTTGACGACACTTAAAAGTTTAAGTGCATTCGCCGGATGACAATCGGTAATAGTCTTCACTTCACGTCATATTATCTAAAAAATACATCTGTGTTAATTCTATAGTTACGTTTATACTTACTACCGACGCTCGCGCTGACTGATTCTACCTATTTCGATATTGAAATGTAACTAACGTGAACTTAAGACGAGAACAGATCCTGACGGGTAACGAGGACAAGCTTGTAATAAAAAAATTGAAGAAAAGTAAATTATATCCTAGCAAATAAGACAGTGTTTCATTTCCAGTAGAATTGGAGGATAAAACCAGGCCTCCGCAGAAGTAGGTATATAAATAGGTATTTGAGATCCAATTAGATAAACAAACAAGTTACATTACGTTATTATGTGTGTACCTACCTACATCAAACCTTTAAAAAAGTAACTAAGTAGGTACCCATTTTTAAAACTTCTTAAGCATGTCCTTAATTTTAAGTGTACAGTGTCATATTCAACGAAAAAATGAACGTGTTTTTGTAAAAAACAACTCGCTTGCTACCTAGTTTTACAGTGCAATTAATGAATGAGTGTAAAATCAATTTAGTTAAATGCCACTATTATAAATTGAAATATACTTACTGATTTGGGTGCAGCTCCTATATTGATTACGTACTAGATACACAATTTTATATAGGTAAATAATGACATCACCAACACATTGTTTGGTTTTGCAACCCACTATGTAGTCAAACTCAAAAGCCGGCGTTATTATAATGATGTGCGACGAAGTAAACAAACAAAGAAACTGAGAAGCGCTTGTTCGTTTCGATTGCTTTGTGACACAAAATGGACCCTTATCACCTTCAAAATACAGATCAGTCTTGTCTAATAATCGTAAGATGTTAGGGCAGCGCCATCTAGTATTTAAACATAAACATATTCATTTGCGTCGCCGGCGCCGCGCGTCGCTTTGTGACACAAAATGGACCCTTATCACCTTCAAAATACAGATCAGTCTTGTCTAATAATCGTAAGATGTTAGGGCAGCGCCATCTAGTATTTAAACATAAACATATTCATTTGCGTCGCGGGCGCCGCGCGTCGTAAGCCCCATACCTATTGACCGTACGTGCATCCATTACTGCCACACTATATTGAACTTTATCACATGAGGAATACAGGTCAATTCCGTAAACGTTGTGGTACCGTCCTTGATCCGGAAAATGATTATTTTGAATAATTTTGTCAGTTGTAATGTAAGCATTAATAACAGCAACTTTATTTTTCATGCATGATTTACTTCATTTGATATCTTAATCCTTCAAGCGCCGTGATCTAGACAAAATATATAAAATCATTGTTCCTAGCTACCGGGGTCCCATGCGACGCGCGAAGGCTTAATCATATTATTATAAAGTATTATTAAAATAATGTGTAATTAATAATATTGCGATTCTAAAGTAAATACTCCCTTACATAGACAATTCATAATTTACACAAGACAAAAATTGTTAGAAAGAAAGTTAATAATATTGTATTCGACTGTACTCAATGTAATGTATGTAGAAGTTTACAATCAAATTTAATGGTTTTCTAGGTCAAAAGTCAAGCAAAAATTGGACTGATATTGGGCACTATTTCAAGCACAATTTTTTGAGACGTAAATTGTACCTATAGCTCGTTCGATATTCGCGCACTGAGGTGAGTATGCTGGGCGTAGAACCTACGCCCAGCATACTCACTGAACGAAGCCTATAACTCCGAAGTTATTCGAGCACTGTTTTTTCTTTTTGGGCACCGTTTGGCACTATTTGGGAACTATTTTTTGAAGTATGAATTATGTTTGAAGCGTATACAGATTCTCCGGACGGAGGTGAGTATGCTGGGCGAAACCTTCGTCCAGCATACTCATCGAACTATGGCTATAACTTCGCAAGTACAAGAGCACTATTTTTTTCCTTTGGGCACTATTTAGCACTATTTCAGAACAGTTTTTTGACATTCATGAAATATCAGGATTCCATGGTGAGTATGCTGGACGAAGGGACACGTTTAATCGTTGGAGCCAGTCTCGTGTTACATCCCTACATTTATAATTCGGTTTGCTACGTTGTTTAAAATATTACTTGCAACATAATACTGTTGTCTAGCAAGCACCGTTCTGTGAGGTGTCCCTGAGCAAACTCTTGTTTTGTCTCGCTTTGAAATCGGGACATAATAATATGTAATGTTTTTATGCTTACGGAGTATTGTTGACAATATAAAAAGCTGTCTAACAGTTAAAACAGAGCACTCACTATACAAAAGATCAGTGCTGTACCTTCGTGGCCGTCCAAGCATGACCTTCAATATAGCTCTTTGTGCACGCTTTAGGGGAAGTAGGATAGTCTTGCCAACCCCTCCCCATACAACGACACAGTATTGCAGTAAACTTTGAGCAAGGGCATAATACACACACAATAAAGTTTCGTGATCAGCTGAGTTCCTGAGTTTTCTAAAGATTGGCATCAACTTTCTCACTCGGCCAGTCCATTTTAGGGAGTTGTCTATAATGCGACCAAGATTTTTTTATATTGGTAGTACGGGTTAGTTTAGGGCAATCACAATTTTCTTTGTCACAAGAATGTACTCTAACTTCGAATTCTGGTGAAGGCTGGGTGTTGCCACGGTGAGTAAAAGTGATATATCTGGTCTTGTCAACATTCAGTGTCAAAAGGTTATCATTAAGCCAGGTCATAGTTTCCTTAATCGCATGCTGAGCCTCTTTCCAGTCATTACCTTGCACAATTAAAGCAGTGTCATCGGCATACGTCATAATATTACAGTTTGGAAGAACTTTTAAACACAAGCTGTTAATGTACAAAAGAAAGAGGGTGGGTTCAAGAACACTCCCTTGCGGAACGCCGAAAAAGAGAGACGCTTCTGAGCTTGTGTAGCTTCCTATTTTTATTTGACTATATTAGTCAATTTAGTTTAATTAGATTTTTATTTATTATTGACATAATCTACTCATTTCAATGTTTGTTAATGAGTTGTATTGCAATATATGGTTATCTAGCGACCTCGACAGTTGATCATATTATTCTTTTGAGCAATGCATGCTCCCAAGCAAGTCATGCTCCCTTAGATGTCAATGCTTGCGGTAGCGTCGGGGGTCGGGTTGCCTCCTTCCCTCAAATATGGCGAGGGGGGTAATGGCTGATCTTTGCGTTATGCTCGTGAACGGGTGCTGCTTGTGGTGACAGGTCATCTTGCTGACTATGGTTTTGTTATTGTTATTAGTAAAATTTTTGAAAAACTTATTTTAAATCAAATGCAAAGATTTTTTAATGTACATAAATTACTGCATAACAAACAGTTCGGTTTTACAAGGGGTCGTTCAACTACTGATGCCGGAGTTGAACTTCTAGGGCATGTATATAATGCATGGGAGGACAAATGCGATGCGTTGGGCATCTTTTGCGATTTGTCCAAGGCATTCGATTGTGTTCTTCATGAAACATTAATCAGGAAACTGCACCACTACGGAATCCGGAACGCCTCTCTGGATCTTCTTACTTCTTATTTAAGTGATAGGATTCAGAGAGTTGATGTTAACGGGAAAAGATCTCCCGGATCGGTAGTAAGAATGGGGGTCCCTCAAGGCTCAATTAAAGTCCATTTTTATTTCTTATTTATATAAATGACTTGCCTTACCTCATAAAGGATAAACATGATATAGTGCTGTTTGCAGACGACACTTCACTTTTATTTAAACTCAAACGTCAGCAGCTGGTTACTGACAATGTAAATAGTGCCCTCGCAAAAGTAGTTAACTGGTTTAATGTTAATAACCTTCTTCTTAACGAGAAAAAAACGAAATGTATTAAGTTTACGATACCTCATGTTAGGCAAGTAGAAACAAGTATTCTCATAAAGGGTGAAGAGTTGAAACCCGAAAATACCACAGTATTCTTAGGCATAACTTTGGATGCCAAGCTTCAATGGGGCCCCCATATAGATAAATTGTCAAAGAAGCTTAGCTCTGCAGCATACGCCGTTAGGAAAATTCGTGGTTTAACTGATTTAGAGACAGCCCGTTTAGTATACTTTAGTTATTTTCATAGTGTAATGTCGTACGGTATTCTGTTGTGGGGAAATGCCGCCGATATTCAGACGATTTTTGTTTTACAAAAATGGGCAATTCGTTCAATTTATAAATTAAGTCCCAGACACTCCCTCAGAGACAAATTTAAAGGGATTAATATAATGACTGTGCCTTCTCAGTATATTTATGAAAATTTATTTTTGTATGCACATAAAAATATTAATCTTTTTAAAAAGTACAGTGATATCCTTAATTTAAATACTAGGAACAAGCACAAATGTGTTGTTCCTACTACCAGGCTCAAGAAAATAGGTGGCTCGTTTAGATGCCAATGTATACGTTTTTATAATAAACTTCCTAGCCACATTCAAGCACTAAGCCTTAATAAATTCAAATCTTTTATAAAAAGGAAACTATGCCAGAATGCCTATTATACTGTCAAAGACTATATTGAGGACAAAAAGGCTTGGGATTGAGTTGCTCCAATAAAGCACAGGCAATGTTAATTTATTTTATTTCGCTAACTATTTTTGGGTCGTTCCACAGTTTCGTGCAAAAAACATTTCCAGGCTATTATGGCAGGCAATTTATGATTTATTGTTAATAATTTATAGCACAAAATATAGTAAAATAGTTACTCTAAAAGGAGTATCTTTTATATTTCAGGATTATTCAATGGATTTTTCAGGAAAATTAAAAAACTGTGTAAAAATTCATTACCCTCCCTTTCCAAGCAGGGATCTTGGCAAGCAAATAACTTGTAACTTTTATGCTTTTGAATTAACTGTTTTATTTTGTACATAATATTAAAGCTGTACTTCTGAGCTATTGAATAAATTTTTTCTCACTAAGAAAATCATGCTGTAATAATCGAAGAACGCTCATTTTCAAATTGTCACGCGAAAACGTTCATCACCTTCCATGTTCAGATTTTATAAAATTATGTAGGTATAATACGCGATCACGTATTCTGCTTGGTTGCTACCTGTTTAAATGACAGTCAGTGGCTCGCGACATCGGAGCGAGAAGGATGTGCGCACATCGCCGTCGTAAATACAATTGTTCTCCGCTACGATTACGGTGCTTCGTCCGCGAAGTGACTCATTACATTCCAGTGAATTAAAAAATAACTGCAGTAAGTAGATTATTTTAATTGCTTGATATATTTGCCTCTTAAGCTTATTTTGACTTTATGTTAATATTAAAATTGTGCTGTAGTTAATAACAATTATATCCAAAAAAATGTTTGATTCCTTCATTCATCTCCACTTCATTACCATCTTTTCCCTCCTATATTTTGAAAGATGGTAATGAACAGGTTTTGGAAAGAAATGAATAAGTTTTACCTTAGTTGATTACGACTTTTATTACAGTCCTGAGCCTAGTATTGACATATTTGTTCATGTTTTTGCATTTATATAGATGAGTTAAATTATATAATCATAATATATTTATATTTTTTTCAGAATCAACATGGGGAAACCACGTAAAAAGTTAACGAGAGAAGAAAAACTAGAAAAAGATAGATTACGTAAACGTGAAAAATATGCAAAGATAAAAGAAAATCCAGAGTTATATTCTGTACAAAAAGAAAAAGAAAGAAGCAGATATTTAGCAAGGAAACAGAAGAAGAAAATTTGCAGCATTAAAGACATGACTCCTAGGTCACAACGGGAGTTAAGAAGACGCTGGCGGAAAAATTCATTAAAATACTTAGAAAGACAAGGAGAAAAAAGGAAATTAGAGCTGATATTGACGGAAAACTCACCGCCCCAGAGTGAATCGGGTCAATTTGAAAATCAAGAACCTCCCAAACCAGATCCTTTGATGCTTGCTAAACCAGGTCCAAGTCAAAATATTTCTGATGATCAACCAGCTATTTCGAAAAACAAAATTAGGCGTTTACGTTATTTTTATACAAATACAATTAGGAAACTAAAAGAGAAAATTAGTAAACTAGAAAGACAAAAGGATCGTTTACGTAAACGATGTAATGTAACTCCAAAAGTGTGTGACACTATTGAAAAAAGAGTTGACGAAGCATTGTCTGATATTCGAATAGAAAGGAAGAAGGAAATAAAAAGGAAATTACTCTTTAGTGAAATTTTGTCAAGGAACCTAGAAGACAGCTATAAAAGCTCTAATAAAAAAGACAAAAGAAGCTTTGTGGATACGATAGTCAAAGATGATAAGAGATTAAGAAAATATAAATTGCTACACAAATTGCCATTTTCGCGAAGACAAAAAACTGTATCAAATGATACAAAAAACATAATGAATAATCGAATCCAGGCCTTTTTTGAAGAAGATGCTAATAGTAGAGTTGCAGCAGGTAAAAGAGAATTTATAAAGAAGACAGGTGAGAAAAAACAAAAGCGGTATTTAAATGATAATTTAAAAAACTTGCATGGTAAGTTCATTAAAGAACAGTGTAAAGTAAGTTATGCAAAGTTCTGTAAATGTAGGCCTTATTGGGTAGTTTTTCCAAAAACAGATCGTGATACTTGTCAATGTAAATTACATTCAAATGTTGATTACATGATTAAGGCTTTAAAAAACGCAAAGATTATCACTGAAAGCACAGGAACAGATGTTATTAAGAGTCTGTGCTGTGATGTAAAGCAAACATGTCTGCAACGTACATGTAAATTCTGTTTAAATAAAGTTTTAAATTATAATGAATTTCAGAATAATAAAAACATTTTTTTCTATCAGTGGGTTGTAGAGAAAAAGCCATACACAGTAAAAGACAAAATACAAAGGGTTAAAATAGTCTCCATAAAAAAGAAATTTGAACATTATCCGCGAAATGTTATTTACAAATTAGAGTCAACTTTAGACGCATTCCTTAAGCACAATCTCAATATAATAGTACAGTTCGAGGCTATAAGACAGCTGAAACAGAATTTAAACGAAAAGGAGATACTAGTACACATAGATTTCAGTGAAAATTATTGTTTGAAATATAATCAGGAAATACAATCGTTTCATTTTGGAGGAAGCAGAGAACAAGTATCATTACACACAGGCGTTGTTTACTATAAAGATAGTGATAGTGGAACATTTAAAACTAAATCTTTTTGTACAGTTAGTAATTGTTTACAACATGATGCTAAAGCCATATGGGCTCATCTACGACCTATTTTAAAGATGATAAGATATTTAGTGCCTTATGAAACCGTACACTTTCTATCCGACTCTCCCTCAAGCCAGTATCGCAATAAGTTTATTTTTTATTTGATCACAAAATTTAAAGATATAGACCAAAATATTAGTAAAGTGACTTGGAATTATCAAGAATCCGGGCATGGCAAGGGAGCTCCGGACGGTATTGGGGCAGTCGTGAAACGGACTGCCGATAATTTCGTCAAATATGGTGGAGATGTTGGTTCTTATGAAGATTTTTGGGCTTTGGTTACTAAGAACATACCAAATGTGCATTTCGAGATGATAACGGAGCGCGATATTAAAGAAATAATATTTCCACCTGACATTCCCGGATTCAAAGGCACAATGAAAGTTCATCAGATAATGTGGACAGCTGATAGTTCAAAAATTATAACTTTGCGTATCCTAAGTTGTTTTGAGTGCCATGATTGCCACATTACTTGTATACACAATAAACATTTAGGCTTTCTTTGCTTTGATAAATGTAACGAGGATGGGATCAATCTATCTGTTGTTCACTGTGATCAGAATGAAGTTTCATGTGCTAATGACAATGAGTCTCTATATAGCATAGATTCGTCCGTAGTTTTAAAGAACTTAGATGATTCAGATATTTTCAAAAACTTACAACCTCTAGCAGGTCCAATTGATTTACAACTATCACCGTTGGTTAATGTAGGTGCATCTACGTCTAAGGCCAAATCGCCTAAAATTAAGATTTTGTCTGACGTAAAATTAACTTGGGACAATCGCAAATTTTATCGGAAACAAAAGGAAAATGTGGTCCCAAAAAGTTTAACGCCAGCATTTAACTCTGAACACCAACGGCAATTCGAATCATTTGTTAATTTCAATAAGACTGGTAAACCAATTAGAGATGATAAAAAATATTATGAAGAATCGGATGACAGTGAGGATTATAATATTTTTTGAAAAACGTTGATTTCATTTAGATTGTTACTGATTTTTTTCATGTTTGATTGTTATAGTTATAATATTTTGATAATTTTACAAACATTTATTCAAAGAAGTTTATTGAAATTAGAAGTCTGAACCTTATTATTAATCGTAGATTTCGACTTTAGTATTGTTTTTTTTTTTACGACGACGTGTATTGTAAACGTGTTTTGTTAACTTATTTTAAAATGTTGCTTTTATTATGGTTTTATTATTCTTAAGTAAAAAGACTATTGTGATTTTGCATGTAAGACCAAAAAACCTGTTAGCTATTGTGATTTTGCATGTAAGACCAAAAAACCTGTTAGCACTTAAGTGAGTATTTACTATTAGTGATTTAATGGCTATAGATAAATGATTACATTACTGTTAAACATTTGTAGGTTTGATGCTTGTTTATAAACAAAAAAAACTGTGATTAATCTATCTTTTCTTCATATTGATTTAACGGAAACCAAAGTCTGAATTATAAATGTTGACTATTAAAATTATATATTTGTTTTATTTGCATTCATCTTTTTTCACAGTTATTGTGCAGTAGGTATTTCATTACCAGCCGCTTTAAAAATTACCATCGCAGCTCAATTCATTACGTTCTTTCCTGTTTTCATTACCATCCAACCATGAAATTTCAGTTATCATTTTCTCCGGAACTAAACAAGATAAAAGAGTGCCTTTGAGCTTTTATACATCTGTTAACGAACTGTATTCGATATTTCGCATAAAAATGCGGAATATCTAAAAAAATATTTGATTCTACAAAAAGGTGCTTTTTGCACGAAACTGTGGAACGACCCTTTTACTTTTAATCTTTGCTATAAGTATCTCAACTTATTTACATATACAATGACACTAATATTTACTGTATAAAGTATTATATTATTTTAAATTATTGCAGTTTTAATCATGTTCTGGCAGTTTGAGTAGCTGATGCGGCCTACCCAAATGTCCTTTCTTTGGTATTGTTCGTCGAATCGTTGAGCTCCTTAAGTTCTGAGTTGAGCTACACGGGTACTGACAAATGCGTACACTGACTGGACAGGTCCACTCAATCTGTGTGGTTCTTTCCCCAAAAGACCATTTCAGACACAAATCTACATGGTCCTCAAAGATTATTATAATTTTATTCTAATAATTGTGAATTTGAGAACTATGTCGGTCATTGATTTATTTATATTTATTTTTGTATTTTTCTCAACGTAATCATGATCTGGCAGTTTGAGTAATTTATGCGGCGTTCTCAAATGTCCTTTCTTTGGTATTGTTCGTCGAATCGTTGAGCTTCTTGAGTCTAAGTTGAGCTGCACGATTGCTGACAATTGCGTGCACTGACTGGACAGGTCCACTCAATCTGTGTGGTTCTTTCCTCAAAAGACCATTGCAGACACCGATCTACATAGCTTTCACATGACCCGACCAAGATTTTGTCTGGACTTTAAAAGACACTGTGACCTCTGAGTTTGTTTCGGCCTTTCTTCTCAGAGTAGTCAGATAGGATACGCCACCCCATCTAGTTTAAAAAAAATATGATTGAAGTGTAAAAGTGTTTGTTCAAACCTACTTACAGAAATAAAATAATTTATCATTTATCGTTAATGTTTCTTTATTTCTCTTCGAAGGTCCTAGTTTATCATTTGTGGCTACAAGTTTAATTATTTTATTATGGATTGTTTTGTTTAAATTTATATTTGCTGTACACTGGACAATCAATGTGTACGTCTTATTTACATCGTTCTCACATATAATTATACCTATATTCAACATTAATGATGTAACTAATATTTATGTAACAATATAATTTAAAAGAGTGTCCATGGAGTTTCTTGCCCGTTCTTCTCCATAGGTACCTACTACGCTTTGGAATGGGCAACTAGCTTCATATTTCTGACTGACCGACCACTTGACAATTCAAAAGTGCCTGTAAATGGTTTAATTGAAATAAATGCTTTGAGTTTGAGGAATTCTGTCGATACCAGTTGCTGAGTCACTTCTTACATTAAGAATAATAGACCCCATCTCTACAAAGTCAGTGTCAAGTAGCACCATAGATTCTCTAGATTACTGCGATAAATTACATTTATTTAATTCATATGACGATCGATTGGCACTCTGTTTATTTAATATTGCATTTGCAAGTGTTTCCCCGATTCCTGCAAAATAATCATTAATACACTAACTGACTCGCATGGTTCTTGAGCGAGAGTAAGTAACTCACTGGGAGGAGGAGAAATTTTCTTAAGGCTAGCAATTTTATTGACGGTATTCCACATACCCTTTGGATTATTTTTATTCTTTTGAAACTCGTTTTTTTCGTAAGTAATTCTAAGTTTTTTTAAAAGGTGGTTGCAAAAATTCCGGTACCTTGTATAAGTGACTCGAGTTATGGCATTGTCTGGATCAAGTGTCGCTTTTTTGTGCAACTTGTCTAACTCTTTGTCAAAGACAAAGTGTCATTGTAGAAATATTCCTACAGCGCTATGTAAAAAATGCATTGTCACACTTTGTATAGAAAGAGATACACTGCTACAAAGACCTTTGGGCGCTTGTGTGTCGTTGTGAAGAGGAGGCGCTGCTGGTAAACATTTGTGCAATTGTTTTGAGAAATGCACAGGTGAATTAATGAATTGAAAAAATAATTTGGCGGCGTTGGTTTAGGTTTTGACCACTCGCCAAAATAAACTTGTAGTAGCGCTAGATGTCTGTTCTTCGTGAAGTAGAGAAATAGAAGTGGTCATGCATCGCTTGCCGGAGGCATACCGCGAGGAGCTCGTTCGAGATGGCGCAAGAAAATAGCACTTACATTACAAGGGAGCGCTTAGCCCAGCAGTGGGTCATTAGAAGCTATCAAATAGATTAGGTAGATTGTCTTACTTTCTCCGGCATGTTAAAGAGGTTGGAACTGCTCGGACCACCTTCTTGGCAACCATTAGTTTTCGATAAGTGTAGAAAGAAGTCGCACACTTTTTTCATAAACTCGGTGTCCTGCGGAGTTGTGGCAGCGACATCATCAGGATGGTCAGTCATCTGGAAATGATGGAAATTATTTATAAAATACTTACCTACAGAATTTTTAGGTTAAGTATTTTTAGTTATTTATTTAATTTTTAGCCTAATGTACCGTACTAAGCCCGGAGTTAACCATGGCTTAATGGTTCGCCTACGATGAGGGATAGTTACAGGTATTGAGTGCGCAATAATTGCTTGCGAAATTAAGTTTATTAAGTTGACAGCGGAAATATTCGCATCGCCTGTGTCATAAACAGGACTAAAATCTGTACCTGAAAGTTTTTGGACTAAAAATGTATATAATCAATTTTAAGAAAAGTGGTCTGAGAAATTTGTCTTTTTATTTAACAGTCAAGACAAAAAAGTACATATTATGTAGCTGAGTATTTATCAGATCTTAACATAACGTGGTCTAAACAACTGGTTTTACGAGTTGGGAAGACATGAGCAGGTAGAAGACCATGATAAGCCATTTGATCCAAGTAATTACTACAGTTTGGATCATTACCACTTGAGGATATATTTATATTAATATCACTTATCAGGACCACCGATTTCACTGACTTTAGTGATGAAAGACACAAATCAAGGCTGTCACAGAAATTATTCATATTTCTGTTAGATGGTGAGCGGTACACAGCTACGACAGCATATTCGTTTTCCGATTGTAAACTACAACAGTTGGCATCTAACACGGACGGTTTTGTTACGCGGTGTTTTATTTCAGATATAATATATAAAATGATGCCGTAATTCTGATTGAGGTAGTCTGAAGTGTATGACGTGTAGCCGAAAATTTCAGGCGCAGTTGTACATTTACTCAGCCAACATTCTGTGAGTACGAGAATGTCACATTGTACGCAAATTCTTTTGAGTGGAATGATAAGGTTATCATAGTTACAAGCTACGCTGCGGATGTTAGTGTGCATTAAAGTTAAGGCTGTCCGAGACAAATCAATATTGTTTACTAGGCTTTCAGGAGAGCAGATCCTAGACTCAGATACCTGAGCTGAATCAATATCGCTTGAAATATTATTCAAAAATAGCATTTTTACGTGAGTATACTAAAACGCGTATCTGATATTTATGCAAAAGATTATTTTTAATAATTAGGCTAATAAATTATAATAACTATTATTACACGTATACCAATAGAGAAAGGTATGAGAGATGTGTTGTTTTTAAATATGTTTGTATTTGTTTTTCTATAAGTTGTATGTGTGAAAATGATGTGAAGTGTAAGCATTTGAGAGATTATTAGAATGAGGTACTTGAAAATGTGGTACGATTGAAATATTATTTTTTAACTTAAGTATTTTAACTTAAGTAATTTAAGTTAGTATAGCCAACTTGTAGGTAATTGCTACTAAGCATAGCTAACAAAGTGTAATAAAAATAAAATAGAAAAGCAATGCCTAGTCTCGGCTCAGCTTGAGGGCGCAGTGTGTGCAAATAAATCACTTTCTTTATCAATTCGATGTGACGGTGCACCTGCTCGTTTACGAAGGAAAATCATACCATGAGCCACCCAGCAGAACTCGTAGCTGTTTTTCTTACCGAACTCACGAGCTAGATAGAACGATGTTCTTGCTTTTTGAGTTAGGCATTCGGCAATATAAATTGGTTCAGGTTGACCGTCGAGTTCTAGGTGGGCCGTATTTAATTTATTGTTTTGGTTTGCCCAATTGAGATTCTTCACCGAAGTTAGAATTTTCTCTTTCAGTAAAACCGAGGAAAAATCTACAATAATAGGTCTAGACCCTGCCTGTGTTTCATTAACACTAACTTTGGTTGCTAGCCCCACTTTTGTCACTATCTTCAGTAAATCGTCTTTTGTCTCACTTTTTTGGCCAGGAATGTTTCTTATATTTTCTTTTTTATATGCCGAGTATCTCTTTAACTGGCAAAATCTGGATACTTCGAAATTTATTTGGCATAACACACTTGGCATAATCTTCTGTAAACGAATATTTTTAGGGCATAAAAAGTATTGAATATATTTATTTTTTGGCCGAATGTTTATAAGTCCGAATTTACAATGGCATACTTTTAAGATGGCAGAATTGTATTTGGCATAATTAGCCTTGGCTCAGTTAACATTCCGCATAACTTTTAGTTAGAGCGACGATTATTTGGTACAGTTTTACTTGGCATACTGTGAAGATGGCAGAATTTCATTTGGAATAATTTTATTAGACATAATGCCATTTCTATAAGGGTCTACCCATTATAGCAGAACTTTTTCGGTCTTATTACAAAAGAAGGTTTTTCTTTTGACATGGTTTAAACCATCGAGCCTGTTTTTGAAATACGAACCTAACAGAAATCGAAATACAGTTCCTTTTACAAAACTGACAACTTAGTCTGGTCTTAGATTGTCAATTTTGTATTAAGAACTTTACTAAAGTCGGCATAAAGTTCCAAATACAAAAACTAAATCGAATGTGTAGGTTGGGACTAAAGTTAGATCGTGTTTTGTAATAAGACGGCGAATGTCTTAATATTATTTTGCATAACAGCGAATAGCATAAACTTCATTTTGCAGAAAATCCTTTGGCACACAATCTTATATACATTCAAAACTCATAATTTTGTAAGCCTGAATCATCTTTAGGCATAAATCACATATTCATAATATTTAAAAAGTAGAACCATCATATCGCAGAAAGTCCACAGTCAGATTCGTCTTTTGACATACATTTCATATCGATAGTCATTAAAAGGACAAACTATCATATCTCAGAAAGTTTACAGTTAGAATCATCTTTTGGCGTAGGTACATTTCATATCCTCAATATAACCTAACCAAACCTGAAATATACCTACGCTTCCCTAACCAAGTAAAATAGGTAGAATTCGGTTCTGGTAAAATTACACATACACAACGCCAATTTCATAATATCGATACCAGAAATTTCAATTGTCGTAAAGGACATTTTGCCGAAAATGAGTTATATATATATTTGGAAACAGCGTCGCGAGCTCTGTCGATTGGTATATTTAAAATAATTGTATCTTTGAAAAAAAGCCCCTTACGACCTGGATTTTTAACAGCTCTAGCTCGGTTTTTTTTACTATTTGGGATGTATCGTAAAAATAATTTTCATTATGGAGCGTAAAGTCATGTTATAATTATTTATGAGGTCGTAAACGTCGTAGACTGAAGTTATTTGCCATTTAATTAATACTTTAGAAAGTCAATTGTTTGAGTTTTTTTGTTTTTTTTTTATGATTATTTATTTTTATTATTTATTTTTTATTTTATTTTTTTATATATTTTTGGTTATTTTAATTTTATTATTAAGTCTAAGACTGTTTTGATAAATATTGTTTGAGTTTCATTTAAAAGTATTTAAAAACAAGTTTTTTTTTGGAAATTTTTTTATTATTTTGATTATTTTAATTTTATTATTATGTCTAAGACTGTTTTGAAAAATATTGCTTGAGTTTCATTAAAAAGTATTTAAAAAAAAACTAGTTAGGTACCGGTAAAATGCTGCAACTTTGCCAAGAAAGCCCAAATTTGCCTATTTCGTTTCGATTACGATATTTCGCGTTTGCTTAGTTTTTTCTTATTTTGTACCATTTGGTAGTAACTTTACATTATTAGGGCAACCTATTTTTATGTTTTTGCAATGGTTACTCCATTTTTACTCTGTCAGTTGTGCGACAAAAACCGGTGCGAACAGGTGATTTTTTTTTGTGACATAATTTACTTAACTTTGCCTCCTAACTGTGAAAAAAGAATACCTTCATGGCAATAATCTAACTGCCGATGCCGGGGACAAGCACGGTGTCTCATGCACACGGAAAAAAATACTGCTATGATAAACTGTTTATTTATTGAGATATCCTCCTAGGCAAAGTTGCGTCTTTTACCTACAACTTTGCCTATGACTTTCGAGTGCTTGTAATTCGGAAAAACATGATGATTTAAAAAGATTTGCCTTCTACCTGGCAAGACATAAGGTCGGTTTTCCGTGTAAAACTCATTAAAAGCCATAATAATAAATAGGTTCAGATAAACGAACAAAAAACGTCAAAATCCAGGCAAAGTTGCAGCATTTTACGGTACTACCTAACTAGTTTTTTTTTTAAATACTTTTTAATGAAACTAAAACCTAGATTAGTTTATTAGCATATTATAAAAATTGTTCGTTTTTGTTACTTTTTTACTATATTGATTAATAAATAAAAAATAATAATAAAAAAAACCTTTTATTTCATTTAGTTTTACAACCTATTGTAGGTATTTCTTAACTAGATATTTAGTTTTTTGTGCCTTTTACCCCCTTAGTCTCTGATTAAATTGACCTGTACTACCCATTGACGATCAAGACTAGTCCTTTGCTACACATCTGACTTTATCATAACCAAATTTTCGAGGCCGTAAAGTACTTCGGTTCAATTTTTGTGGGCTGTAAAGGACACTCATTTTCGTGAATAATTAAGTTCGGTTTATTTTGTTAGTTTATAGGGATAGAACACGAAAAAATAGTTGGGGTTTCTTTTGACATCATAAATATAGCACTTTATTTGAAAAAGATATTAGACACAAACCTTTTTTTTTTTTGTTTTTTGGCTCTACTGAAAACTCGTGTTTTGTCCTTTACGACAATTGAAATTTCCGGTATCGATATGTAACTAGAACAATATAAAATTAGCCTCAAATTCATTAAGTACCTACAGCCTACGTAGAATTTAAGTATATTTGCCTAATCAAAACTAATTAAGTAAATTAGTTGAATATAAATGTCCTACTTCATTGACAAACTCAACTCAACTCAACTCAAAGCATTTATTTCAAATAAACCAATTACAGGCACTTTTGAATTGTCAAGGGGTCGGTCAGTCAGAAAGATGAAGCTAGTTGCCCATTCCAAAGCGTAGTAGGTACCTATGGAGAAGAACGGGCAAGAAACTCCATGGACACTCTTTTAAATCAAAATATTGTTACAATAGAGTGGTTACATCATTCATGTTGTAATTATACATGTGAGAACGATGTAGAAAGACGTGCACGTTAAAAGCGTCCGTAATAAAAAGATAAAAACAATTATGGAATTAAAATAAGCCGTGGCAGCTAAGAAATGACCAGTGCCTACTGACGGCGCCCGTTCACGAACATGACGCATGGATCAGCACCATTCAGCTCAACCATTTTGAAGGGAACTCAATGATCCAATACACACGCCACCACCAGCGACACATTTGAGTGAGCATGACATACTCTCAGCCGCCAGGGCACATTCAAGTCAATGAGAGACGAACCCAGTAAGCTTTATAGTGGGTACATAGTGCTCACACATGTGCTATGCAATTATACAATACTATGAGATTGAATTTATACAATGCAAAGATAGGTTGTACAATCTTCATCAGCTCCAACACTATTTTCGAATGCTAATTAATTAGTTTACGCGCCCTTGTGGAGCAGGACCAGCCCTGAGCCAAGCATTTTTGTCAGCGATATAATCCCCCAACTTATAATATGCTTGGCTGTATAGTGTGCGTTTTATACAGGATTTAAATTTCGTTTCATTCAGTTGGAGTATGTGAGGAGGTATTTTATTGTAACATTTTAAACAGTACCCCATGAAGGATGAGTCTACTTTAGCCAGTCTGAAACCTGGTTGAACTAATTGGTCCCTATTTCTAGTCCTATAATTGTGTCTTTCACCTCTTTTACTGAAAAGATTTAGATTTTTCCTTACGTACATGATGTTTTCATAAATATATTGACAAGGTACCGTCATGATGTTAATGTCTTTAAACAGTTCCCTTAGAGAATCGCGCCTGCGGAGGCTGTATATTGCTCTGATAGCTCTTTTCTGTAGAATAAAAATAGACTCAATATCGGCAGCCCGTCCCCATAATAAAATACCGTAAGACATGATACTATGAAAATAGCTGAAATAGACTAGCCTCGCGGTATCTACATTAGTAAATTGACGGATTTTTCTTACAGCATATGCTGCTGAACTTAGCCGTCCTGCAAGAGATGTTAAATGAGGACCCCATTGCAGCCTTGAGTCTAGCGTTATTCCCAGGAAAACAGTTTCATCGACAAATTCTAGTTTCTCGTTATTCAATACTATGTCACAATCACTACTTTTAACATTCGGTAAAGCAAATCTTATGCATTTAGTTTTTTTCCCATTTAATACTAAATTATTAGCAGTGAACCAATTATGTACCTGCAGTAGGGCATTATTTACGTCGTCAAGATTTGATGCACGTCTATTTATCTTAAAGATTAAAGAAGTATCGTCAGCAAATAATACCATTTGTGGTTGGTTTTTAAATAAATGGGGTAGATCATTAATATATACTAAAAAGAGGAAGGGACCTAATATCGATCCTTGTGGAACACCCATTTGTACTTTTAAATGAAGTGAATTGATACCATTTATTTGCACTTTTTGTTGTCTATCATTTAAATAAGAATGTACTAAACTAAGCGCGAGTTTACCTAGTCCGTAATGCTCAAGTTTTAAGAGCAAGGTTTCGTGATCAACGCAGTCAAATGCCTTGGAGAGGTCACAAAAGATCCCTATGGCATCTTGGGCCTCCTCCCACGCTGTAAATATGTGTTTTAATAAAGTGACACCGGCGTCAGTCGTACAACGTCCTTTGGTGAAACCATATTGCTGATCGTGTAAGATTTTGTTGGTGTTAAAATGATTAAGCATTTGATTGAGCATTACCTTTTCGAACACCTTGCTGAATACTGGCAACACAGATACTGGTCTATAATTGTTGGTGTCTTTGCTGTCCCCAGATTTAAAAAGTGGTATAACCTTACTGTATTTCATTAAATCCGGGAAGACTCCTTGATCTACACACAAATTAAATATTAAAGCTAAGTATGGTGCTATAGTCTCGATTATTGCTGTACAAACTTTGATAGACATTCCCCATAGATCTTCGGTCAATTTGATTTTTATTTGCCGAAAAGCTTTTATAACTATCATAGGGTTTATATGTTTAAATTGAAATTCAACCGGGCAGCCTAAAACGTTCGCTCTTAATAAATCAATGGAGACATCAGGTGAGGAATTTAAAGCTTCCGTCGTTTTAGCTGGTATATTAGTAAAGAAATTTACAAATTCTTGAGCGACTTCCAAGTTAGAGCTAATGGCACCACGTGAAGTCTCCAATGTATAATCTGTGCTACGTATTTTTTTCCTACTAGTTTCGTTATTTATAACTTTCCAAACCGTTTTTATTTTATTTTCTGCTGATTTAATCTTGTTGCTAATGTACTGGGCTTTAGCTATCTTGCAGCTTATGCTACCATAGCTTAAAAGTATGTTGGTACAGCGGCATGCGACCACGGGAAGGTACTTTCTTGTTTCATCCTTTTCAGTAGTCGGGTTTTAGTTTTTAAACTTATTTTTCATTTAATTATTTTGGGGCTTATTTAAGTAATATTTATATTTTTGAAATGTGCTAATGAAGCCGAAAAAAACATGCTGTATTGTGTATCAAATTAAAGCGTCATTTGATACACAACACGGCATGTTTTTTTTTAAGTAACGACTATTTGTCCGCTAGAGGGCGCCGTATTCAATTTATGTGACGTCACATGGCCTATAATCAGCGGACGATCAAGACACTTCCAGCGATACCTCATTTGTCCAATTATGACAAGTAGTTTAGAAGTTGAGGGAACAGATGAGCATACATACTTACATACATACCGGTCAATATCATTACCCTCCTTTTTGCTTCGCCGTAGTCGGGTAAAAATAGAATTAGTTTTTGTCGACCAGTATTCAGTTAACATTTTTCGTCACAAAATAGGTAGTAAGATTAACCTTTTAAGCGCTTGGCTAAGTATCAATTGCAAATAAGGAGGAGCAATCGTTGTAGGTATCGATTAAAAAAAAAACTTTTTTTTTTTATGTTTTTATTTTAAATCAGCCTTAAATTAACCACACTAATCACTTTCTTCGTATCACAATCGTTCCGACTTGGTAGGTACTGTCACAGTACCTTTTTAATGGTAAGGACAACATACGACACGGTTCCAAATTTTAACAATCAATAGGATATGCGGATAATAATAATATAATAATAATGTTTATTTACTCAAAAATAAAGCATTGTAGTACACGTTAAAAAAATACAGTTTTACAAAAATAAGTACTATATCTACAAACGTGTGGGTGAGCACTGCTCTCCTAGCTAGGTTATGAAAACCTGTGTTAAGGAGAAGCAGTCCAGTCCCATAAGGTATAATGACGAAAAGGTTACATAGTGCTTATGATAGATCTGATGTTACTGTTACAATTTTGTAGTATCTCAAGTTCTCAGTTTAAGTTACGTTTTTATTAAACGTGAAAATAAAATAAAGTTAATTTTAAGGTAAATAAATGTGAGTGTGTGTGTGTGTGTGTGAACTGTGATTGTGCGTGTGGTTGAGTGAGTGAGTGTGTGTGTGTGTGTGTGTGTGTGTTTGTGTATTTGCTTGTACATGTTGTTTATGTTAAGATGTTTTCTGTTTCGTCATATGACTTATTTTGGAGGTACGATCGCACAATCTTGTTGCATTTGTAATACGGTAGTCCGTAGATTTGGCACTCATCGTTTATTTTATTGTATAAGAAAGGACCAAGAAAATGAAAAAATCTTTTTGCAAAAGTAGAGCGTACTCGCGGCAGGGTGCATATATTATCTCTTCGACGTTTAGTACGTTTTTTATTTTCTATAATTGGGTATGGGGTTTTGCAGTGTAGCAGAATGACTGTCTGTAGTATGAAGTGTTGGCGACCATTTAGAACATTGCAGTGATTGTATAGTTGGTCGGTTGGAAAAAGAATAGGACGAAATGTGGCCACTTTTAAAATGGCCCTATGTGCAACTTCTAGCGGCTTGAGAGTGGTTTTTGCTGCGCCACCCCAACAGGAAATACAATAAGTTACGATGGATTGGCAAAGTGCGAAGTAGACATTTCGTATTATAGTGGGATTGGCAATATACCGAAGAGTTTTTAAAGACGTATATATCAGTTTGCGAACCCGTCCAGCTAGCAGACCGATATGAGACTTAAAATTGAGATTCCTGTCTAAGACTATTCCCAGGTATCTGATGCTTTCAGCAGAGGTTAAAAGGGGACATTGACAATTGGAGCCCTGTATTTGTGGATAACAATTGTGAGCTTTGATTAAAATTGGAGTCTGTGGTTGGGTGACCGAGCTGTTAGAATAGGTCAGAAATTTGGTTTTGGAGGTATTCAGGGTTAGAGTGTGTGAATTAAGCCAATTCAACGCAACTTCAAAGCCAAGCTGAGCTAGATGCTCGAGTTGTGACCAGGAATCCGCGGTGAAGGTAATTGCGGTGTCATCTGCAAATGATATTATCCTTGTATTATCGATATTGATATCACACAGGTCATTAATAAAGACTAAGAAAAGAGTGGGGCCCAAAATGCATCCTTGTGGTACCCCATACTGAATGGAAAGCTCCTCGCTGTTATGGCCATCGATCCTGACTTTTTGCGAACGATTCGATAGGTAATTTTGGAATAGATCCAGTTGTATCCCCCTGACGCCTATTTTCTCAAGTTTGATTAAGAGTGTGGAAACGGGAACAGTGTCGAACGCTTTCGTGAGATCAAGGAATATTGTAAGGACTTTTTTATTTTTATTTAAATGATCTATGACAAAACTGGTTAGGTCATGAACTGCGTCGCAGGTAGACTTATTTTTGCGAAAGCCATATTGTTGCTGTGAGATTATCTTACAATGCTCCAGGTAACCAACCAATCTTTTGTTTAACAAGCGTTCAAGAACTTTAGATAAAGCACTTAGAACAGCTATAGGACGATAGTTATTCGGCAGTGCTCCGTCACCCCCCTTGAAGATTGGATAAATTATCGCCTTTTTAAAAGAAGTTGGAAAAGCAGCTGTTTCAAAACAAATATTGAATATATGGCATAATATAGGCGCCAGAGTGGTGGAAAATTTCTTTAATATTGTAGGTGAAATACCATCCCACCCAGTAGCAGCGTTTGGTCGCAGTGATTTTATAGTGGATATAGTTTCTTCTGGGTCAGTTTTCTCCAAAACAAAGGATGAGGTTGGTAAATAACTATTTTGTGAGATAGGTGGTTGTTGTGACTGCCTTGTTTTTATAACGTCATCTGCAAGTTTCTTTATATGGATATGGAGGATAAGTATCTAATATAATACCAGAACTACATCACAATATTTAAAAACTAATACGATTCATCAAGGAGTTACCTAAACCCAACGGACGTCTTATTTATACCTATACCTACTGAATAATGTGCAACTAACATAAGAAGCAATTGAAATAGGTACTTGCCTCTTTCATCGACCGATTCGAATTATTCCGATTCGTCGTCACCTTCTAATATTTTTAATTATTCCTCAGTAGTCGTCATTATTGAAATGTGACTATTTTATCGACAATGCACAAAATAATACCCACAAACAACGGTAATGGAAATTTCCAATCGTTTGATCCGCTTGTGACGAAGGCAGTGGTCGGCCGCGCTCACAGAGTACTGTTACGAGCTGGGGTTCGGGATAAATAAATTTATACCAATTTACACGAAAAACACACTAGATAATTAAAAATCACAAATACAGTAATCAGAAACTTTAAACACAATCACTTGTAGTTCACTATTAGTCCGCTTTTGCTGTTGTTAGCTGTTCTTCACTGTTTCGCATTCTAAGCTGAACTGTCCTACAACGCTGTCAACCCCTTATTTACATGACGAGTGTAAGTTACTAGAATGTTCTAACATAATTCGAGAACATTCTAGTACTTACGGGAACGGTCCAGTGTAGTTCTTCTATTCGATAACCGATGGCGTTAGGATCTACGTGACAGTACTATAAAATAGAGAGTACTCTGTGAGCGCGGCTGTCGCGGTATATTATGCCGCGCTTGACTAACTTTTTTTAAAATCTTTATTCATGACCATGGTCTTGACTAACTAGAGAAATGTGTTGCAAACATAGGCGTCTAGGGATGGGAACTAACGTCAAATGTTGTCACTATAAAAAAGCCCTGAGGGATACCTATTTTTCGTATGAATAATAAAGAAAAGAATTAATAACACAAGGCAATATGTTAAATAAACTTTATTTCGTATGAAACTGTTTATTTTATGCTGAATGATGCATGTATACCTAATTTAACTGTTTATTATTTCGTTTTTAAAATGCGCATTAATAATAATAATAATAATAACGTTTATTGTGTCCAAAAGTTATACACAAACAATATTGGGTTTGGAGTCTTCATTTAAGCAGATAATGCCTGTATTCAAAGACTCCGCTCCTTCACAACAGTAGGTACTTACTTTAAACACAATAAAAACAGTACATGATAAAATAAAACAAAATATAATTACTTATGTGAACATGCTCGTGCGTGTGCATGAGTTGGTTGTGTTGATGAGTGTGTAGTTGTATTGTATGTGTAGGTATGTGTATAGGAGTGTGAATGTACGTGTAGGTATGGGAGAGGTCTCTGAGTG
This sequence comes from Brachylomia viminalis, assembly GCA_937001585.2. NCBI lineage: Eukaryota > Metazoa > Arthropoda > Insecta > Lepidoptera > Noctuidae > Brachylomia > Brachylomia viminalis. Next base: position 24,636,648 of record OW443307.2, read on the forward strand.
TGTGTGTGGGTCGTATACTTATGTTAGGTTACGTTTTGTAGGAGAGCTTCAGTGTTATTATATATAGCATATATATTATATATATATATAGCAGCATTGCATTGTATCCCATCCCGAAGAAATCCAAACTGCCAATTACTTATTTATGTTTAAGCTTTTTCAATACTTAGAGCTACGAGACATAATTTTAAGTAATTCTTGTAAATAATATATTTATTTATTATTGGTTTTAGTTGTACCACGCTGTTAATAGGACGAAAATAGAACGAAAAAACCATGCATGTTCTCTGTCGCAGAAATACGACACGAGCGGTCCTAAGGTTAAACGAAGAAGCACATTCCGAAGCTTTCAGTTATTTTTATTTCATTTTGATTAAAAAAAAAAGTGGAATTGAGTTTAGTGGATTGTCACTTTAAAAACAACCCCATTTTCCGAATCAAAACCATGTGAAAACACAAGCAACAACAATCAAATAGACAGGACACCGAATTGAACGCCATCGATTCCCGCCAAAAACTCTGATTGCCACTTCTTAGTTAAAATAATTCGTTCGTATCAAAAATCGATATAAGTACAGTTTCGATTTGACATCCTGGAAAAGCGATATGACCCCTCCCTAGCATATTATATATTATTATATACTGTATTATTTCCGCTTGAACTTGTCATGTCAATAAAAAAATCAACTCAGATACTTTATTTTTATGTATAATAAATAAATAATTCATGAATGAATACTTAAATATTACGAGTTAATGTGAGATTCATGCTTGAGGCAGTCATTATTAGGCATCTCCTTTGTGCTCGGTTGATGACATTAAACTCGCCCCTATTACATGGGACTTAAACACTTTGTACTACAGTTGCACCTCAGCCTATCCCTTCGGGGATGTCAGGCGTGATGTTATGTTATGTTAACAGAGTCATGTAAAACTATTGACTTCTCAGCACACTCACAAATAAGTCACAAAACTGTTAACTCGTTGAACGCCACCTTGAAAGTCATATATTTTCCGTTCCGTTTTTAAATGTATAGAATAACAATAATAATAAGAAACCTGGACTCATATAAATTACAAGTCGAGCGCCCGATGGACATTCCCATCGGCAACTCCGTTTTCCGTACGATTTTTCAAATATTTTCTTTCATACAAACCTTGTCCTGACAATTATAAATACAACAAAAAAAGAATTAGCCAAATATCAAAACAAGAATCACAATCAAAAGAGCTTTGGGGGTGCTTTCTATAAGCATTGTTTTTGCCACGAATTGTATTAAGTTTAAAAGATAAGACTAAATATTTTTGTTCTGTTTCGTCCTAACCTAAATTAGTTGGTAACACCAATACAAATATTGAGCTAAAACTCGACGCAGCATATTAAAATGGCTGCGTTTTGTAGTGAACGAAATGAAATAATAAAGTACTTAGTATATTATTTTTCTAAAATCCTGATTTTACCTTCTTATGTTGGCACTAATATCGCTCAAAACATGTTTGGGATCGAACGTTTTCCTAATAAAGTTTTTAATGAAAATATTTATGCGAACGGCACGCGGTTTGAAACTAGTGCAAAACATTTCAATTTTAAATCTTAAAATAGCCACCTCCAGCGAAAAACAAAGTCAACAAAATTTGAATTCTCCACCAAAAATCTGCGATCCGTACCTTAAGTTTGTAGAGGTAAGTTGACAAAAGCTTGGTACCAACAGCGGCACCAACAGCTCCAAATCGTCACTGGCACTAAGTATAGCTCAATTTTTGATCACAATAATACAGACTTTAATAAAATGATGTAGGGCGGCGCCTGCTTGCCGTGCTCGGCGAATACGTACTAAACAGAGCATGGTACTAAACGGAGCCTACTCTCTAAAGTTCGTCAACGAGGATACGGGCTCGGCCGATAGTAGTTAGATACTTAAAAGTGAACCCTACTCCCGATTAATTAACTTTTCCGGACGGGCAATAACACATCGGGAGTAAGGACAACTGTCTAATTGTTTTGGCATTAATTTCCCGGACTAATCTTATGTCCGTAAGCGATGCGGAGTAGGAAATCCCGTAACTTCGGCCGAAACGACGGACTTCGTGCACAGGGAGTAGGTCCCCTGACCATATATAAAAATACTCTGTGAAACTGACACAGACTGGGCGTTGCTACCGCCTTCTAAGTCTCGCCGCCCGGCTACAGCGCATCCGAACGAAAATTCGTAAAATAAAAAAAGATCCACAACATAAAAGTTATGTAAAAGAAATGATTTCTAGTTGTATTTGTAATGATGGGGTTTCCTATCGACAAACATGACGAACTTCCTTATAAACGTTCATACTAGTTAACCCCTTTTGGGGTGAATTTTCAAATATCCTTACTTTGTGTTCAACTCTAGTGATCGATGGTTCAAATAAGTCATTTATGGAACTCTTGTGCAAAATTTCATGCGTCTTGACCCAGTACGTTACTGTGCGTTGTTCTGTCAGTGACTGAATGAATGAAGTTAAGATTTTTATTAAGTAGATAGATGTAATGTACATTATCTACTTTGTTTGTATATCACACACGTGTCACCTAATAAATAAATAAACCGCCAATTATATTTTTAATATGCTAAGTGATAACATTATTGTAAGATAAAAAGCATTTATCAGAATTGTAATCACTCCACGTAGTACCAAAGCTCTCAGTGACGTCATTCCTTAGCAGTTCTACTCTATGTTTTGGCCTTGGACAGTTTATTGATCTGTTTATTTTTATTCCGGTTCGGTCTTCCCGAACTCATAGATATAGGTACATTTATGTGGAAGCAGTGCTTTGCACACGCACGTTGTTATAGTGCTTATTCTATGTTCGTAATTAAATAGCTACCGAGCTACTAAAACTTGTAACTGTTTTCTAAAATCTTCAATAATTAATTAGGTAGGTACTTACCTCCATAGGTAGAATGAAATAATAGCTTTCATGGGATAGGTACCTATTGTATTAAGATATTACAACAAAATATCTACTTAAACTACTATATCTATTTACTATGACATGATAACTTCTAAAAGTTTTCTTGGAAAGAAATTGCATCAGACTCACCTACCTACCTACAACTACCTACGTACTTACTTATAAAATGTACCTAAATAAATAATTAAATTATATAGGAGGCTAAAAAGAAAATACAGTAAACAATCTTGTGAAATATTAGAAATGAAAGCATATTGAGTAGGTATTACGGAATCAAACTGGTTGCTGATTTAGATTAGTTAGATAAATTGTTTTATTTTTATGACATTAGACGTGATACCGATAAAATCATGACATTAATGACAAGTTTAATATTGTGGGTAACCGGGCACACATCCTAACACCACGCTCTAATGGAACATCCCTATAACATCCTCCTAGGTACCTATATAATTATTTTCTAAATTTTTTCCGACGAATATTTTATTATTAAAACGTGTGGTACCTCTCAAATCTGGATGTTCGTACCAATATACCCATCGCTAATAGTAGTACCTATTAGTATGTACCTAATATTATAAAGATGTAAACTTTGTAGTTAGTATGTATATAGGGGGTCATCTTTGTAACTACTGATCGGATTCCGAAAGTTCTGTCACTAGTGATCAACAAAATAAAATCACTCAGTAATCCTAATCAGCAAAAGAAACGAAAATAAATGAACTAAAAAAAAACTCAAAACTCAAAGCATTTATTTCAAATATACCAATTACAGGCACTTTTGAATTGTCAAGGGGTCGGTCAGTTAGAAAGATGAAGCTAGTTGCCCATTCCAAAGCGTAGTGTAGCGTGGAGTTTCTTGCCCGTTCTTCTCCATAGGTACCTACCTATGGAGAAGAACGGGCAAGAAACTCCATGGACACTCTTTTAAATCAAAATATTGTTACAAAAAAGTGGTAACATCATTCATGTTGTCATTATACATGTGAGAACGATGTAGAAAGACGTGCACGTTAAAAGCGTCCGTAATAAAAAGATAAAAAAAAACAATTATGGAATTAAAATAAGCCGTGGCAGCTAAGAAATGACCAGTGCCTACTGACGGCGCCCGTTCACGAAAATGACGTATGGATCAGCACCATTCAGCTCAACCATTTTGAAGGGAACTCAATGATCCAATACACACGCCACCACCAGCACATTTGAGTGAGCATGACATACCTACTCTCAGCCGCCAGGGCACATTCAAGTCAATGAAAGATGAACCCAGTAAGCTTTATAGTGCTCACACATGTGCTATGCAATTATACAATACTAAGAGATTGAATTTATACAATGCAAAGATAGGTTGTACAATCTTCATCAGCTCCAACATTATTATCGAATGCTAATTAATTAGTTTACGCGCCCTTGTGGAGCAGGACCAGCCCTGAGCCAAGCATTTTTGTCAGCGATATAATCCCCCAACTTATAATATGCTTGGCTGTATAGTGTGCGTTTTATACAAGATTTAAATTTCGTTTCATTCAGTTGGAGTATGTGGGGAGGTATTTTATTGTAACATTTTAAACAGTACCCCATGAAGGATGAGTCTACTTTAGCCAGTCTGAAACCTGGTTGAACTAATTGGTCCCTATTTCTAGTCCTATAGTTGTGTCTTTCACCTCTTTTACTGAAAAGGTTTAAATTTTTCCTTACGTACATGATGTTTTCATAAATATATTGACAAGGTAGGTACCGTCATGATGTTAATGTCTTTAAACAGTTCCCTTAGAGAATCGCGCCTGCGGAGGCTGTATATTGCTCTGATAGCTCTTTTCTGCAGAATAAAAATAGACTCAACATCGGCAGCCCGTCCCCATAATAAAATACCGTAAGACACGATACTATGAAAATAGCTGAAATAGACTAGCCTCGCGGTATCTACATTAGTAAATTGAGGGATTTTCCTTACAGCATAAGCTGCTGAACTTAGCCGTCCTGCAAGAGATGTCAAATGAGGACCCCATTGCAGCCTTGAGTCGCGTTATCCCCAGGAAAACAGTTTCATCGACAAATTCTTTTTTCAATTCAATTTCATCGACAAATAAAAGATACAGTAAGTACCTACTGTTTTTGCATCTGAAGTCGAGGTGTTGGTGTGAATTTTAGTTCATGACCACTATATTACTCCACACTTTTTTGATCGCGATTAAAAATTGTCAGATTTAGTAAGACAATCAAATTTTTTGGTGAAAAACGTGAAATTCAGAATAGCAAGATTGCCGTTTTCATTTGATTAATAAATCAGTGCCATCTCAGTGCTGTCAAACTAAAATATAGTTAAGTTGTGTCACTTTAGTCAATTTCAGAATGAGAAATCGTCTTTTAACAGGAATAAACTAAATTTTGGTGATTTTTAGTCTAGTTTAGAGATATTAGTGACAAGAGAATCGGCACCAATGACTATACGTTCACATCGATTTATAATGACAAATAGAGACCTACACAGTCACGTGACGAGCGAAGCCGCGGGTAGTAACTAGCTGTGTTACTGATAAATTAAGTACTTACTTACTGCGCAGTTTTTGATTACTCCACGGCAAATAATACAATTTTAACTTCCATACTACGCAAGCATCTCTATTTAAGTTCCGGTTTGTGTTAGTATGTTTTCGGCGAGCGCGGCAAACAGGCGCCCCCTTGGCTTACACAAAATATTCTTGTGATCAATAGTTCAGACAATAGTGACACGTTCCTACGACCTGTGACCGTGTGACGTGCCTTACTAAATTACTTCCGAAGTGCCCACGTAAACTTAAGGTAAGGTTCGCATATTATTGTAAGGTAACTTTTAAAAGAGGTGCGAATAGGGTTGCCAACCTTAATATTTAATATTTTATCCTACGATATTAGAGGCCTAAATACTATATTTCAAAAAAATATATAGTAGGCGAAACTACATAATTTTCATTTCAATACGAAATAAGCGTATTTAAACTATCTCATAAAACCTGAATTAATGGTATTTTGCAACCTTAATTTAGAGTTTAATAAAAGTTATTAGTCATTTAAATCTGTTAATGAAGCTCAAAGAAGCAAAACATAAGCAAAAATATAAATTAATAATTTTTTATGTTTTTTCGCCTTCAAATTTAATTCTACAGACAATGGCTTCGAAAATACTATCTTTGATATAAAAACGTTGGCAACCCTAGGTGTTAAAATTATAAGTTAATTGTAATAAGTAGGTAATTCGACGGCACGGTTGGGGCAGTGCTTAAGCGATTGACTGCTGCGTTACGTGTCGCGGGTTCGATTCCTGCACGGAACAAATATTTGTATGAAATGCAAGTAGTTATTCCAGGTCTGGCTGTTTGTGTATGTCAGTTTAAATGTTTGTAAACGTACTCACGACACAGGAGAAATTCCTGGTGTGGGGCATCGTTTAAATTTAAAAAAAAAATGTACTTGCCTTACTTGTTTGATGGAAAGAAAAAAAGAAAATACCTGAAAACTTACCTACATTTTATTGAGGGTTGGGCATTTAAAAAAACAAAAGACAAATACCGTACCTAATACATTATTTGGGAAACTTTGTTCGTTTAGACAGGTTGTGTATTAATGTCACTTTTTCTAAGTGAACAGACAGCTGTGCTGCTGGGGACTTTGTTGCGCCACTTCTTCCCGGCTAAAGCACTAGGAAGTGGCGAAGGGCAGGCCTTATGTAGCTTTATGTGTTATGTAATTTTGACGTTCGAAAAGTGCTGATTCTCAGCCAAGTTTTGTTCCAATTGAAACATTTACAGGCACTTTTGAATTAAGTATTGTGTAACAAGGAGTCGTTCAGTTTGAGTTTGTTAGTGAATCTATTCGCCCATTCCAAGACTATGTAGGTTCCTTATGGTGAAGAACGGGCAAGAAATTCCATGGACACTCTTTTAAATCAAAACATTATGTTACAGAGGTTTCTTGTTTAACAATAACAGGGACAGTTCTTTTTACAGAACTTTAACGCGATACCACCCGCCATTGTAAACGTGACTCAAATTGAGCGGACAAACTTGCTACCAAGTACAAATCTTATTTAGGTATTACTTAGTTAGTTTAATGAAACTTAATTAACTTATTTATCATTGCTACGTTAAAAAAAATCTTTTTACCTATTTTGGTAGGGTAATTTTTATTATATGTGCATCGTCTTCACATATAATTATTTAATGTATACAAAATATTGTAACACATTTTAAAAGAGTAACGGTGGAGTTTCTTGCCCATTCTTCTCCATACGAAACTACCTTTTGGAAGGGGTGACTAGAATCAATTCTATTTAAATGTAAATGTTGACATTCAAAAGTGCCTTTTATGTGCCTATTTGAAATAAATGCTTTGACTTTGAAATCTACTGACAATTCTAAAATGCTTATCAGTTAATTCTTTTATAATTAAACAATGCTAATATTCACAAATGCAAAGGCGTTTTAAAATGAAAGTTTAATTAGTACCTAACATCATTAGGTTTTACAACCCAAATATTAATACCTACATAACAACATTTCCGGTAGTTCAAGGAAAATAATCAAACAACAGATTTTCATAAACAAATGAGTGTGTAAAATAATCTTGATATTTTATAGTTTGTAAATTAATATTGAAACTGATTTAGCTCTCGTATTCAATTATAATATGGATGTATTGATCAATTAGAGGGCTATCACCATTTTTCTTGTATTTGAGTGTTTGAACAGTCACACACTCAAATACAAGAAAAAATGTGATATTTATTTAGAACACTCCCGAGAGAAATAATCAAACTTTCTCGGGCATATTTTTTTTTAATTTTGTGGCCATAAACATCTAAACCATAATCACACATCAAAACTCCGAGTTTATATGTGTTGCCTAAACTAAACTACTGTAAACTATATCGGGCATATTTTTTTTTAATTTTGTGGCCATATCTTAACCACAATCACACATATAAACTGGGAGTTTTGATGTGTGATTATGGTTTAGATATGGCCACAAAATTAAAAAAAAATATGCCCGAGAATGTTTGATTATTTCTCTCGGGAGTGTTCTAAATAAATATCACATTTTTTCTTGTATTTGAGTGTGTGACTCTTCAAACACTCAAATACAAGAAAAATTGAGATAGTCCTCTTAAAACGTAATCGCCGCCATTTTCTACGTCATTGGGGCGCTGTATCATAAACACTGTGTGCCGGACGGGCGTGATCGCTGGGCTCCAGGGTGAGGGAGGTTGTAATACCCAACCAGGGCTATCCCGGTATGAGGTCGGGCGTCTCCCAATACTCAGCGGCGCTGACGTCCTACACCTATAAGTTCCACGTATCTTCAAGATTCCCGACTGTGGCTTCGTACTGATGTCTTCGTGTTCCGGGGTACTTACTTATATGAAGGGGTTGATAAATAATAACACCAAGTTGAAAGTTCTTTAAGTGTTCAGGGAGCGATTCGGGTCCTTTTGAGGGGTCCACTTGATGACGTATTTAGAGCCGTAAAGTTCCTTGCTGATGACTACGAAATTAGCGGTCGTGCCGCGCCCGCTTAAGTGGCTCGAAGCTTTACCGTAACGAGGACCGCGAATTTCTCCCTTATTTTTCGTTTATTTTTGTTACGTTTACAAGCATTCTTACAGCTAAACCTCCCTAGTTAGGCACCCTATCCAGACATGTCATACATAACCGGATTCCTTGCGTAATCCCCTATCTATTAACACTACAGGAGCGACTGTGTGTCTTTCAGCTGAAAAGTTATTTCATTACAAAGGGGAAAACGGGTGAAAAATTACTATTATCCAGTTTGTCAGGTGGATTTCCTGTGAAACCCCTGAACCGATATTCAATTTCTAAACGGGTACCCAAAGTAGGTCTATCGAACTATAGAAATCTAGTATTTTCATAGTTACATCTAGATTTTTCAGGGCGTGAAGCGCCTCTGAAGACTGTAAGAAAAAACGTACTATTTTGCCCCTGCTCGCAACCTGTGCTCATCAAAAACGTGGACTTCCCATTTGACCACAGGTCCAAAAATTACATCCAGGGCTAGGTCTCGGTCCAGGCTACCTGGACGTACCAAAAAACTATAGGGAAACTATATACGTCCCACCCTTTCGATGCTCACAAGGTTGCGACCAGTGGGTTAAATGAAAAACGACTCAATTTCATCTTTATTAGCATTCTAGTACATACAATATGATGTCTAGGCTAGAACTATACCTATTCTATCTTATTATGCTATAAAACACAACGTTTAAAAGGTTTTACTATCAATTATTCACTAAGAACGTTTCAGAACTCAAGACCCTATCTGGGTACATGGGCGCAAGTAGTGGTACGTCCGCTGTCCATTAAATTTTAAAACATTCTTAGCAGTAAATTACTATTATTTGAACAAAATTAAGTATGGCGATGTTCCGACACGTACATACATTCTATTCAAGAAATCAGGGAATAAATAAATTAAGAAATTACTATTTACATTAACAAATCTGAGTATGGTGACGCTCCGTCGCGAACACACTATGTAAAATGGTTATTAATACTAAAAACCAAGTCATTAAAAAAACGTTCCCTTTTAATTTTAACAAAAGTTTTAACGAGAACATTAGAATTAATTAAATAATGAATCTTAAAACAATACTAGGTGTGTCTAATTCACAAAGAAGCCAATAGATTGCCCTGAGCCGAGGGCATAATTAGCAAGATTGCGATACATTGGAATAATTAGTTAGTAACGAATAAGATTATGTGATAATCTTAACAGGTAGACCGCTCTTGCGGCGACATATTATATAAGTATTATTAAATAAAATTCCTGATGACAACAATACAGTATAGTCAACGGTTGCGATGGCTCTTTAGTAACTACTCTTAAACGTTTGTTATTTTTTTGATAGTAAGGCGGGTTGGTGTAATTATATGTATGTAAGCTTTGGCGCCAATGTGGCGGGGTCATGTGACTCACTCAAAGCTTCGCACTTCCGCCCTGTCTATAACGCGCCACGTAGTAATATAATAAAAATTTATGGAAACCATTATGTATCCGTAACTACGATACAACACGCAACCGATGACGATGGAGTATTTATATTAGAAGTAAAACATTCAAAGGTTGGTATAAAGGCATGGGGAACCAAGTGGAAAGTTTCTCGTCCTCCATAGAAACGAGACTTGCTGACTACACCTTATAATACTAACATTGCAAATGTAAGCGGACACGCCCTTTATGCCTGGAGGCTTTTATTATTTACATAATAAAATCCTCCAGGCATAAAGGGCGTGGGGTATGTAGGTATGTACATTATCACAAAAATTAAAATGAAGATTAAAAAAAAAAAAATGAAGATTAAAGTAATAATTTTAAAATTTGGAATCACAATTAATATATAATTTAAAATAATAGTTAAATTAAGTACTGATTTACTAAGGGACTTCAGCAGCGGAGATGAAGTTAAGTTAAGTTAAGTTGATAGGTTCTGTGAATTTTTTATTATTTATTTCTGCTTGAGTACCTATAGTTTTCAATATTGGCGTGTGGTAGCTAACATATGGCAAATAATTTAATTTAATGTTTTGTGTTTCGTAATGTTAATTACTTATTCTGTATAGAATCCAGTTCTTCTAACTGAACAGACAGCTGTGCTGCTGAGGAGCTTGTTGCGCCATTTCTTCTTCCCAGCTAAAGCACTAGGAAGTGGTGAAGGGCGGGAGTTTTGGGGGACTGTCAAGTAATTTTGACGTTCAAAAAGTGCTGTGATTCTCAGCCCAGTTTGAATAAATGACTTTTGATTTTGATATGAGAAATGTTGTAACAAGTAATGTAATTTCAAAGTATGCATAGTAAAATGAGATAATCGAAAAAATCTGTAAAATCGATGGAAATATGGAGAAGCTACACGCTATAGGTTTTTGGCAGGGATTATTTCCATCCTGTCACGCCGTACGGACAATGTATGGCGCTTGTATGAAGTTACATACCTACTATTGAATATTTTGAATTTGAATTTACTTGTGACGTCACTGCTATGACAGTGCCGTCTTTGTCCAGCAGTTATTTTAAAAAGTTTATAACTTAGCAATTTTTTAAGCTTTGCTTGCGATAAGCAGCATTTTAGTGACGTCGTATATAATAATAGTCTATGGTGACGTCGGTTTTTTTATGCGTTGGTCGAATGGGGCGTTGATGATGCCGCCGTATAGGTATCTACTTTTGAAAGCCAATAGGTAGGTATATTACTTAACTTAATTCGTTTTGTACAAACTATTTATGCTAAAACACAACTGAAGATGTTATCAGATGACAGCTTTTGGTCAGAAGGTGTAATTTACCGTCGCGCGTAGTTTTGTTCACGTACAACCATATAGTGGACCAATCAGAAAGGGAGCAGGCAATTTATCGATATCTAATTCAATAATGCCAAAATTACATTACGAAATTGGTGTCGTAAAATTATAGGGCGATTTTTTCGTTTCAAATTCAAATTCATTTATTCATTTTGTTAACATAGGGTACTAATATACAGATGCTATACAAAAAAATTATGGTCCATGATATTTCCAAAAGGCATACAAAATATCTGAGGTACCTACTCTTATGTCAATTAAAAAAAAAAAAAATACAAAATAAAAATAGGTTCAATAGGTAAGCTAACATATTGTAACAATTTCATGCCATGCAATATTATTTTAATTTGTCATGAACATATACTATTCATTAACAAAATAATACGCTTTGTCATTGCCCCTCTTCTGAAAGTTTGGACGTCTTCCCCGTACGCCGCATTTTGCAAAATCGCGTACCTTCTTCCCTGAGGGTTTCCACCATTTGGTCGAGCGCCTGGTCGACGTCATTTGTAGTTTCCACGACAGGGAATCGGTTTTCCAGGTCTGACAGGAACGCTTCAGATCCTAACATGGTTTGGAACATATTTAGACGGAGCCTGGACTTCATCAAACGAGTCCGCTCAAGCTTGAAGTTCATATTCAGAGAGCCTCTAACAAGTCTGTGATTACCGATATTGAACCTATTGATCACCGAGACATCCCTGAATACATATATGCTTTTTATCCGTTATGATGAAGTCTATCTCATTTTTCGTCGTAGTGCCCGGACTTCGCCACATCCACTTCCTTTGAGGCTGTTTCTTATAGAAGAAATTCATGAAGAAAAGCCCCTCCTTCTCAAGGAAGTTGACAAGCATTTGCCCCCTCTGATTTCTGCTGCCAAACCCGTAGGATCCTACTACCAATTCACTGCAATCCTGTACTTCCACTTTAGCGTTAAAATCCCCCATGAGAACGTTGTTGTGGGCCTTAGTTGTGGAATGCAAGACCTTTGAGATGTCCTCGAACATTTCCTCCACTTCGTCATCCGAATGTGCCGAGTTTGGTGCGCGCACCATTTTTTTTTTTTTTGTTTCCGGGGTGGAAAATCCTCATGGATGTCCGCCGCCCTGGGGCGGGTGGCGGGGTCTGTCTGACTCTTACTGACTAAAAACCACCCCGGTGTTCCATCTCACACTTACGCCGGGGGTCGCGGGAACGTACGATCCTTCCGCAACCCCCGACTGGTGCCGGCCCACCTCTGCGGGCCTCTTCGGGTCTGGGGGGGGGAGTGAGGTGTTTGACTCCCCCCGCGACGTCTAAGAGGGGCGCGCGTGGAACACTGCGCGCCGCCACCTCGGGTCCTGGTGTGTGGGGGGCGACGGACGTCCCCGAGTCCGTCGCCCCTGGACCCATTTAGGGGGGCTGGAAGAGGGCGTTGTCCGCCCTCCGCCGACGCCCGGTGCGCCTTCTGCGGGCTGGGTGAGTGGACGAGATCTCCCTCTCCCTTTCCGCAGCCTCCTTCTGCGAGACGACTGTCTCGCAGAAGGAAACCACCGCGTCCCAGGACTCGTCGCTGCCGACCATCGACTCGACTACGGCCGGCAGCGACAAGTCACTGCCTACTTCTGAGATGAGGGCACGGCGCGGCTCCTCCCAAGCGGCACACTCTGCCAGCGTATGCCGCGCCGTAACCTCCCGGCAGTCGACGCAGTGGTGACACCGGGCGTCCGGCTCCCTGTTTATGCGACACAGGTACTTCCCGAAGCAACCATGCCCCGAGAGCACCTGCGTCGCCCGAAACGACAGGGAGCCGTGCCTCCTCCCTAGCCAGCGCTCGAGCACCGGCCGGACCGCCTCGATGGTGACGAGGCCGGGGCGGTAGGCCGAGAAAGCCTGTCCCGCCATTCCGCCACCAGGACCGCGCGAAGCTGAGACCGACGCAGCTCCATGTGCCGCTGCATCGGTCCTTCGCCCCGCGCCCTCGCTTCCTCGCGCCAACGATACAATGACGCGAGTACTTTCACCTCGAGGTCCCAGGGCGGGGATCCGGCCAGTACGCAAGCCGCCCCGTAAGAGATCGTGCGATACCCCCTGATGACTCTGACGGCCATAGCCCTCTGCGGCTTTCGCAAAACTACGATGCTGCCGGCCGTCAGGTCAGAGGCCCACACCGGGGCCCCATACAGGGCCATGGATCACACGACCCCCACGTAGAGCCCCCGTCGGAAGTGGGGCTCGAAGTTCCACCGGCTGTCGAGCACCAATCCTAAATACTTCATGGTGGACTCGACAGCGATCCGAGCCCCCCCGACCACGATGTGGGAGCCGGGCGGCGGCGCCCGCCGGGGGCCATGAAACACCATGGCCTCCGACTTGCTGAGGGCCGACTTGGTGCGCGCACCAAAGCTAACCGAGAGGTACACCTCTCGGTTAGCTTTACTACGAGGTACGCTACCCTGTTCGAGACACTGGAGATTTCCACAACGTTGTTACAAAGGGATTTGTTTACCAGGAACCCGACTCCGCCTTAGGATAGCTGGTCTCCCTCTCGAAAATACAAAAGGTGGCCCGATTCAAGGGTTATTGTGTCCTCTCCCTCTCTTCGGCCGTTACCCAACCCAAGAATGTGCCACCTTATTTTTCCGAGCTCTTCTTCTAGCTGCACTAGGTGTTCGTCGAGCCGTAACGTGCGTCCGTTATACGTCGCCAAGGTCAGTCGGGTTTGGCGGCCATTCGTAACCCGGGGATTCTTCGCACCCCCTACCTTGCCGTTACCGTAAGCGCCGCCAAAATCAGGAAGAGCAAGGAACAGTTTATCAAAAGCGATTAAAATATATATGATTTTGGATTTATTTGACTTTTACAATAAGAAGCGCAAATATTATATTTGAGTTTTCAATAACAGTTTTGGGAGCGCAAAATAGGAATTGTTAGAGGTTCGTTTAAATAGATACATAAACCGTTTTCAAATAATAAAACACAGTCGTGTCATTCGAACTTTCTCTACTTCTACTAAACGGCTTTGGTATTTGGAATTATTTTTACACTGAAAAATTCACGGTTAGAGGTACTACAGAAACATAACAGAATATTCAGGCAAAGAAGTGGACATAATATGATCTTCAAAAGACTGCCATGTAAAAATGCCAAAGTTGTCCAAATAATAAAATTATTATTTTAAATAATAGTATACACGGTGTTTTTTAATTCACTGTTAACCTTTCAGGGCGTGAAAGTATTCATGATTATTCGCAACTTTTACTATGAGACAAACTTTGAAATGTCGAAAAAAAATATCAGCTGTTTTATACAAAAATGCAATTTTTTTTTTGCATAGTGAAAGCTGTTTATAATCATGAGTTATTTCACCTCCTGCAAGGTTAACAGTGAATTAAAAATCACCATGTATTTTGCTTGGCTCCCATCTACTGAAGTCTTTAAGGAGGTATCAACACCTAATATGTCTCTACCTATGTTAAAAAAAACTACCTTACAGTGCTAATACTAAGATGCACTGTGTGCATAAGAACAAAATATAAAAATAATATTAAAAAAAAACAAAATATAAAAATAAAGTTTAAACATAAATTAAACTAGTTCTTGGTTTTATTGTTTTTTGTTTATATGTACCTACTTTGCTGAAGGGTAAAATGATTGATAATTATATTATTGTTACATGAATGTAAAACATCAACAGATTGTTTACCCATATTTGCAAATAAATGTTTTTGATTTTGATTACATGACCTATATTCTGTTTATCGTGCCGACGATGAATTCGGGAGTTGGAGTAATCGGGAGCGCAGTCGGAAGTATTCGGAAGGAATACTAGACTATAGTTTACCGGTCCTACGATTGTTTCTCGTTGCTAGGGAGGAAAAGTGGGTAGTCCGCGTATCACAAGTGTCAGGTGACCAGCCGGTCTATTGAGAAAAATCTCTCCGTGAGAAATTATTAGATGAAGTGAACTGTCATTCCACCAGCCGATCTATTGAGTAAAAATGTCTCCGTGAAACCGTAGGAAAACGCCTTGAAGTGAGCTTGAAGTGAGCTGTCAATAGTGTCAATCCCTAGCATCAGGTGGAATGACATCACACTTCCAGCGCTCTTCACCTAAGTTTTCACGGTGAGATGTTAACGGAATAGACCGGCTGAAGCTAGGGATTAACGCTATTGACAGGTCACTTCGAGCTCACCTTTCCTAAGTATTTACAGAATAGACCGGGTCATGCTAGGGATTAACTCTATTGACACGTCACTTCGAGCTCACCTGTCCTAAGTATTTACAGAATAGACCGGGTCATGCTAGGGATTAACTCTATTGACACGTCACTTCGAGCTCACCTGTCCTAAGTATTTACAGAATAGACCGGGTCATGCTAGGGATTAACTCTATTGACACGTCACTTCGAGCTCACCTGTCCTAAGTATTTACAGAATAGACCGGGTCATGCTAGGGATTAACTCTATTGACACGTCACTTCGAGCTCACCTGTCCTAAGTATTTACAGAATAGACCGGGTCATGCTAGGGATTAACTCTATTGACACGTCACTTCGAGCTCACCTGTCCTAAGTATTTACAGAATAGACCGGGTCATGCTAGGGATTAACTCTATTGACACGTCACTTCGAGCTCACCTGTCCTAAGTATTTACAGAATAGACCGGGTCATGCTAGGGATTAACTCTATTGACACGTCACTTCGAGCTCACCTGTCCTAAGTATTTACAGAATAGACCGGGTCATGCTAGGGATTAACTCTATTGACACGTCACTTCGAGCTCACCTGTCCTAAGTATTTACAGAATAGACCGGGTCATGCTAGGGATTAACTCTATTGACACGTCACTTCGAGCTCACCTGTCCTAAGTATTTACAGAATAGACCGGGTCATGCTAGGGATTAACTCTATTGACACGTCACTTCGAGCTCACCTGTCCTAAGTATTTACGGTGAGATATTTACACTATAAGTTGGCAGTTTTAATATTTAGTAAGTAACCGTGTTATGTTACTTGGGGACAGGGCGTTTACTGAATTCACAGATTGCTTGGTTATTAATTTAATGTGTTTTTTTTTAAGATGTTGAAGTGGTTATCATATTGGTTTAGTCGCTGAAATTAATCAGATCAGCAGCTATGTTGAGCTTTCTCTAAACCCTGTTCCTTTCTTTATCTCTATAACTCTTTTCTAACTGTAACTCCACCTGTTGAAAGACATATTTTTGTTCATTCCAGATGGCTTACTTTGGTGGCGCTGACGCTGAACATGGGGACATCTTCGTTGAATTTCTCCGATACCTTACGGAAAACGAAGTAATTATATTATTTAAAGCTTATTTTATAATATATAACTTTGATTGCAAGTACCTACAGATTTAAAGGCGATGTCGAAGACTTGATGAGTTTTTGCACCAATGGGTAAAATACAGGGTCATACACGGGCAAGTAAATTGCACAATTCTAGGCAATTGTTATTACTATGACGTTTCGGCAGTAGCAAAAAAGAGCAGCAGTAAAATGATATCTGTTCCTCAGGGTAAAGTGCCAAAATAGTTTCTTTAGGATGGGCAAGAACCGTAAAGTTTTCCACCCACTTCTGATCATTCAGTTGCTATGAAACTTTGCAAACTTGCAGACATGTCGTGATAATGACCATACTTACCTTTTTTTACGTTTTTTTTTTTCAGGACAAGAAAGCAGCGATGGTAAAAAAAGTATTAAAGACAATGCGACTCTCGAAGAGTATTAAAACGAAATTGGAGGATATAGAAAAGAGTCATTCGTTGTTTAGAACGAATATGCACGAGCTCAAGACTCTTATAGGGACGAAAAACAGTAATATTGACGAGACTATTAAAACAATAGAAGAAATGACCTCAACGGAAATAAGTAAAATTAGAAGGAGAGTTATTTTTTCAAAACATAAAGATGGTGAAACACAAGATGCAATTGAAAGAAACATAAAAAAAATAAAAAATGAAGAAGCTCAGAAGAAAACCCAGGTACGGAAGAATATTGAAGAAATGGAAAACACGTTAGCTAAGATTAAAGAAAAAGTTCATCAGAATATTCGTGAAATGAACCAATACGAGGCTGAGAAAAGAGGAAAACTTGACATCGAGATACAAAATATGAAGGAAGTTGAAGCTGAGACGAAAGATAGGATTGGTAAGAGAATTGAAGCATTACTACAACGCAAAGCCGAAGTGAAACACAACATTGAGAAAAGTATTTTAGAAATACAAGAATACGAGGCAAAGAAGAAAAGTGAACTAGAATCAGAAATAAAAAAAATGAAAGATATCGAGGCACGAAAAGAAAATGAGATTGAAAAGATGCTTGGTACATGGAACAACACGTATGCAGCGCAGAGGTCCCAGTTTGAGAAGAAAATTGAGGAAATGCAAATATACAAAACTCAAACGGATAATGAATTACAAGCGGAACTTCAAAGAATGAAAATAATTGAGATTAGGAAGAAAAATGAAATTGAGAGGGAGATTGAAGTCTTACAAAACACTTTAAATATGAAGAGAGCCCAGTTCGAGAATGACATTGAGGAAATGCAACGTTACAAAACTGAGAAAAAAGATAACATTAAAGCTGACATTCAAAGAATGGAAGAAGACATTAACCGCCGCCGCTCAGCGTCCTCTTCCAAGTGGCCTCGCTTTTGGTAGTTGTCAGTGCGTTTATTCCGTTTATTTCATTTACATGCACATCGTTTACATTTTTAAATATATTTTAAAAACATTTAAAAAAATATATGTAATATTATTATTAAGTACTATGACGAAACTGTATTTGAATTCAAATCTCTAGCAAAGTAAGGTATGACAGAACTAAGATCTACGGGTTAGGACCTGAGAAATTCGTCAGCCAGGAAACTTGAACACTGAAAATATTATGATTTGTGAGCGTATAATATCGAATAGACACATTCCAAAGAAATTGATAGCTATATGAACCTACTACCTCTACCTCTTTTTCTATAGTAAGTACTTAATTTTTCTTCTAATTATAAGAATTTATATAAAGTATTTTTTTTAGTTTTTTTAGTATTGTTATATTATTAAGAGTAAGTACCTACCAACACAAGAGTAAGTACAAGGTCAGTGCACACCCGTATGACGAATTTTAAACCCAAATACAAATTTCAGTTTTAGTCTTAGTTTTAGAGACTTTCGGCTGAAACTCGAATTTTTCGAGAGGTTGATAATACTGTTTTTTTTTTAATAATACGTAACAGTTTCCTATGTTTTTTTTTTAAATTATGTGTTAGGTGTTAGTTGTCAAGACAAAATTTAGAGTCAGTTTTTTAAACTGTTATGTAGGTACTTAATGATGTCAATCTTCTTTTCCGTTCTGTTAGTTTAGTATAGAGGATTAATGTGTACGGTTGAACACACGATCAAAAGTGTATACTGTTTGCGCAGTGCATTGTAAAAGTATGTTTTCGATGACAAGGACACAGCGCGGGCGCATATCTTAAGCTCGCTACAACACATCTCTTTCTCAGAGCGGCTAAGAAGGATGGCAATGGTGCCGATTCTGTTGTACACCGAACTAAACTAACTAAACTATCACTAAAATTCCTTTTTTTTGGGCTATGAGAATCTTAAAGTTATTCTGCAAAATAAAATCACTAAATTTAAAAATAATTTTGACACACCTAAAATCAAATTTGGCAATTGCGACTCCGCGTGGTACTTGTTTGCCATACCATGTGATTTTTTTTTAGAGCCGGAGGCGCGCTTTATGTGCATGCTCGACATGTTTTGTATGGCACTTTTCACTTTTTGTATAGAAAATATGAAAAAATATTACCAACACGTTGAGTTTTAGAGATTTACGAGTCTAATAAAGGGGGTCGAAATTTTCATTATTTTTGCGATAGGTCACACCGTTTTCTGGATGTAAGCAAAAGAAAAGAAAAAACATACAGTACTGTTTTTGCATCTGAAGTCGAGGTGTTGAGTGTGTGAGGAATAAACTAAATTTTGGTGATTTTCTGTCTAGTATAGAGAATTTAGTGACAAGAGAATCGGCACCAATTAATTGTCTTGTGCAAGTTTTCGTATTTAAAGTACATTTAAGTATAATTGTAATTGTATTTGTTCAATAAAGAATTTCGCTTCTAAAAACCTTTTTTTTTTTCATTCAGTATTTTCCTGTTTCGATAGTATTTTATTTTTTAAACAGTAAATTTCAATGTCGCCTGCGAAAATCAAATTTTCTTACGTTTTTTGCAAATTGCGGCGCTGTTTTATGTTGATCGTATCACACGCCGGATTAGACGCGTATTTACCCGCGTTTGTTTCATTTGTAAACAAGACTAACGCAACAAATATCGTAAAACGCCTAGTACGCACGCAAGTGGGTGGAAACCCGAAACTACGCACCACCTGTAGGGCGATAGTGGCCTAAAAACCCAAATGACATCATCAAGTCACATAGGATGAGTCATAGAACCAAACGCGTACTTGATAGTAGGTACTCGTGTTAAATACGCACAGTACTTAATTAATTAATTAATATATTTTTGTTGTACGTTTTCTTGGAATCTTATCTAACGCGTAGCTCCTGGTAAATACGTAAAGTACTTAATTAACTCATTCATTATTATATTTTTGTTGTAGGCAGGTTTTCTTGGAATATTGATTACCCTGTAAGCCAGTTTACTATATCTATTACCTACGTTAACATAACATCACGCCTGTAAGCCCTGAAGGATTAGGCAGACGTGTAGCTATAGTACCTACCTACACCCACATTTCGCCACGTAATATGGGGCGAGTCTATTGCCATCAGCTGGACACGAATTTAGATTCCGTTTTGCTATTGAGAAACTACTGATGGAAACCTCACTAACACTTTTCCCAAAGCTGGGAATCAAAACCAGGACCTCATGCTCTGTAGTAGCGCGCGCGACCTCTAGACCAACGAGAGAGATAAGATAAGATGATTTATTTGTCCAAAACATGAGTCTATACACATATTGCATGCAAAATGTTAAATTAAATTCGTGATAGAATAGGTATGTGTATATACTCATGTTTTGGACAAATAAGTAATTTGAACAAATAATTTTGTCGAACAGTTATTTGTTTAGATTTTTATTCATAAATGAGGTTATTAAGCATATATATGAGAGTCTTAATACTTTTTTGAGGACCATTGGCCGCTTGAGCAGGTATAGTCAAATAAAAACATAATATTTTTTTAGCTTTCGAATAGTTTCAAGTTGCAATGATATACACTCATATTCGTAATTTATAAATGCTCTCACTGTTTGTGTGCGGTCAGCGAGAAGCGCGTTCGCCATCCCAACCTATTGCGCAATCATTACGCAGTTATCTAATAAAATACTCCACTTCCGATTCATCAACCTCAAGGAGGGTATCACAAGGGAGTTGGCGGGGCTGGACAAAAAGTTTTAGCATGAGCTCCTAGATGGGGTTGTAGGTTGGTGAGATTGGGACAATATTTTTTCTGCCAAGTTAATGCCTATGTTACCTACTGAAAAACCTACAAACTTCGTTTACGGATGAAGGAGCGTTATCACTGATGTCCAACAGTTCTACTGGGCTAGTTTTATTTTTGGCGGTACTGGTGATTTGCTTGGTCGTTTTCCAAAGGGCTTTGAGGTTATTAAGAGATTTTTCAAGCACGCGTTTTTCATGGGTTATTTTTAGTTACCGGAGCAGGGCAGGTCGTTACAATAATTCCGGTACCGTGTATAGGTAATTAGATTATTGGGATCTTTTCTTGATCTGTTGTGCAACCGGTCACGGTTTTGTATACACTTTAATAGGCCGGTGGTTTGATTCAAAGTCAAAGTCAAAGCATTTATTTCAAATAGTCACATAAAAGGCACTTTTGAACGTCAACATTTACATTTAAATAGAATTGATTCTAGTCGCCCTTCCAAAAGGTAGTTTTGTATGGAGAAGAATGGGCAAGAAACTCCACCGTTACTCTTTTAAAATGTGTTACAATATTTTGTATACATTAATTATATAATTATATGTGAAGACGATGCACCTATAATAAAAATTACCCTACCACAATAGGTAAAAAGAATTTAATAAACGTAGAAAATGATAAATAAGTTAATAAAGTGATAGATACATGGTGTTCACATATTTACAAACATTTTAATTACTCTTTATTCATTACTTCTTTATTTATTCTTTATTCATACGTCATTACTCTTTTTTCCTTGGGATTTCAATTTGTTTAGTGTGTTTGTCAATTACTGTAGTGATAATAGTTTTATGAACTTAATCATGGATATATTGGGGTCAATAATATAGTATAATGGGGTAAAATCCGAATTTTCCAAATCTAACTTAACTGCATTGTAGTCTATCCGGGTGGCTATGTGGAGTGGTTTATTATCTGGGTTTGTGTTAGCAATATTAAGTAGCACCGGTTTGTGGTCCGTGATGTTTGAGTCTAGCACAAGGGTAGTAACAGGAAGGGTAGTTTTAAAAAGTGCATGATCTAGACAGCCGTGTGTTGAACTTGTGGGTTGTGAGAAGCCGTGGGAGGCAATTCGAATGAGATAGTTGAAACAGCGGTCATCTGTACTATTGGGATGGAGGTCTATATTAATATCACCTATGAGGACTATGTTTTGTAGGAGGAGAGGCTTATGTAGACACTATTTAAACTATCCAGAAAACTTTCGGTTCGGTACACTGCTAGAATAGCGATATTTTGGTTAACAATATGACATTACCAAGCAATTTCCACCCACAAATTGAGGTTCCCACTCAAGAGGCTCTTCGAGCCTGTTTTGTAAAGATAACAATTCTATCATTTTGGTTACTATTTGTTTCAGTAAAATAGGAATCATATCAGCCAAGACAGGCATATTAATGACTTTACTAAGCCAACATTCAGTAAGAATTACCACGTCTAAATCAATTTATATTGAGTACCTGGAGTTGAAGAGAAGTCAAATCTGTACAAACTGTTCTCTTCGACTCTACTACGACGATTGACAAAAAGTATAGATGAGAATCAACCAGTGGAACAAGCTGGGTTTGTCCGCAACTTCTCTACCATAGCCCACATACACTCTTTGAAAATGATCTTAGAAAAATATAACGAATACGACAAACCTTTATATCTGTGCTTCATTGATTACAGTAAAGCGTTTGATTCAATTTCACACAGCTCTATATGGCAAGCTTTATCAATTCAAGGAGTTAACAAAGAATATATCGATCTGATAAAGGTAATATACAAAAACAGTAACTCTAGAATTATTCTTGAGAAACCAGGAATTAGTTTTAAAATCGAAAAAGGAGTAAAACAAGGAGACCCACTCTCTCCTAAAATATTTATAGCCGTGCTGGAACAAATCTTTAGAGCAATGAAATGAGAAAAGAAAGGTCTAAATTTACATGGAAAATACCTATCGCATCTAAGATTTGCTGATGACATAGTATTACTCTCAGAAGACCCAAATGAAATGCAGTCTATGATAGAGTCACTATTCGAAGAGAGCAAAAAAGTTGGCCTAGAAGTTAACGAAACAAAAACGAAACTGATGACAAACAAATACAAAGCACCAGTCATATGTTCATCTGCAAACCTAGAATACGTAGAGGAATATATATATCTAGGACATCTCATTGCATTTAGAGATTGCACTGACAAAGAAATAGAGAGAAGAATCAAATGCACATGGAATAAGTACTGGACACTGAAAGAAATATTTAAGAGCAAGATACCGACTAAACTAAAAACGAAAACCATGGAAACATGCTTACTCCCCACACTCACATACGCCTGCCAGACATGGCCCCTTACAAAACGGAATTTAGAAAAAATTAAAATATGCCAAAGAGGACTAGAGAGGAGCTACATGAATCTCAAGCTAAAAGACAGAGTGAGAAACAGTAAAATCAGAAGGAAAACCAAAGCAAAGGAAGTGGCGGAGAAAGTGCTGGGCTTGAAATGGAAGTGGGCTGGACACGTCCAACGAGTACCAGACGACAGATGGACAAAAATCACCACGAACTGGTATCCAATAAATATAAAACGCAAACCAGGTAGACCACACAAAAGATGGAGCGATGATATTGCAAAGATAGCAGGCAGAACATGGAGCAGAATCGCCAGAGACAGAACAGCTTGGAAACGGCTGGAGGAGGCTTTTACCGCTATAGATAGTGGTCCTTGTACACCATAGATATAAAATATTATAAAATGTATAGAAAAAAAAAAAAAAAAAAAAAAAAAAACCTGTTACAGATTTTATTGGTTTATAATGTCAATTATGGCAAAAGTACTTAGTGTTAGATAATAAGGAAAGTGTGCAAGAACAATGAAGCTATTTTATTTTTATTATTTATTTATTACCTGGAGTTGGTCAAAGTTTTTATTTAAGCTACGGATGTTTAAGTGTAGTATTTTTTTGCTGGTATTGGTGATGTTGACATATTCAATATATTGAATGATGAATTACTGTTAGCGAGTCCAACTCGCTGCAAATACTATTTATGCTAGTCATTGGGAGAGTATAGAAATAACGTGAAGTGACTCAAATGTACGACTTCTGTTGTTACGATTTGATTCGTATATATGTACTATGTCGTTTATTATTTGCTTTTTTGTGTAAAAGTAGTTGTTACACCAGGTGGTTTTGTGGAAGTGGGTTATGAGTGCATTTTTGTATAGAGTGTGATGATGATGATGATGATGGGGACTCCCTTTTCCGCACTTAGACTCTCATTTGGTCCGTTGTGCGTGGGGATACTGGCTAACACAGCCAGCCTAGCTCCGCCCAAAAGCACAGAAGCCTCCTGGGGGCTTCACAGGCTTCGCGGAGCGACCTCACTGTTCCGAGGATTTCTTCCCGTTGAGAAGCCACAGCCTCGCACTCCAGGATAACGTGGGCGGCTGATTCCTCGGCGTCAAGGCAGCCCCTGCAAAGGGGGCTATCTGTGGCGCCTATGTTAAAAAGATGTTTGTTAAGGGGGTTATGGCCCGTAATTGTTCCTATAATTATTCTGAGGTTATTTCTACTCAGGTTGAGAAGTTTTTTGGTTAACCGCGGGTCTACAATTGGTAAAGTCAATTTGGACTGTCTACAGTCTGTTGCCCGTGACCATCTGTTGTTATGGAGTTCGGTCGATCTTTGGCGAATCCACGCACGAAATTGTGAGAAAGGCAGAGGGAGAAGTGGGTACGGGCCTAGCACTTCCATATCAGAGCCTCTCTTCGCAAGTTCATCAGCGGCATCATTGCCTAAGGATCCACTATGCCCTTTGATCCATTGGAGGGTAATGCGATTAAACGTCGATAACCTCTCCAGAGCTAAATGGCACTCAAAAATTAGTTTATTGTTAGTTTGTTTGTTTTCTAAAGCTTTGAGCACAGATAGGCTATCGGATAGGAATTTAATGCCGTAGTTCCGGATGCCTAAGCGCTTTACTGCTGTTGCGGCTAGTGTTAAGGCAACACATTCACATTGAAATATCGAACTGTGTGTGCCTAGTGGTATGTGAAGGTTAATGTTGAGGTCAAGGGAGTGTACGCCAGCACCTGAACCGTTTTGTGTTTTTGAGCCGTCTGTGTAGATGCGCACTTCATGGGCTCCTGACTGATCCCTTTCCTCCTGAACTGTTTGTATAATATAGTTTT
This sequence comes from Brachylomia viminalis, assembly GCA_937001585.2. NCBI lineage: Eukaryota > Metazoa > Arthropoda > Insecta > Lepidoptera > Noctuidae > Brachylomia > Brachylomia viminalis. The sequence continues at coordinate 24,661,590 of OW443307.2, forward strand.
TGTTGAACATGGGTTTGTTTGGTGTTCTATCACACGGGGCAGCGATGAGCGGTTGGTACTCAATCGCCCGGTCCAGGATGTTAGCGTGTGGGCTGGTATGGTTTTTGCCCCATATGCCCAGATGCATTAGCCTGATGGCAGCTAGCGCCGCCTCCTGCTGTATGTACAGGTCAAGGGGAGTTAGTGTAAGGGCTACCTCCATAGCTGCAGTTGGGGTGGTTCTCATGCAGCCAGTGGTAGCCGTACAGGCCAGTCGTTGGAAGCGTTGTAGTCTGGTAATGGTGGTCGAGAGTTCAGTCCTTGTCCACCAAACCAGAGCGCCATAAGCCAACATTGGCCTGATTACCGCTTTGTATAACCACAGAGTTATCTTCGGAGAAAGCCCCCATGTTTTCCCTAACATTCTTTTGCATTGGTAGAGTGCAATTGTGCTTTTATTAAGTTTGTAGTCAAGGTGCTTGTTCCAGAGAAGTTTGCTATCAAGGATCACCCCCAAGTACTTGACTTCGTCTTTAAGTGTTAGTTCAGTGTTGAAGAGTTTTGGAAGCCTATGGGGTCCAAAAGTTCTCTTGTTGGTAAACATTATTAGTTCTGTCTTCGAGGGGTTAACCGATAGTTCGTGCCTCGTGCACCAGCTCTCGATTATTTTGAAAGCCCTTCTCATGAGATCACATGAGATGCCTTCAAATTTCCCCGAGATCAGAATTGCTATATCGTCCGCGTATCCCACCGAGTACAGACTGCTGGCGTTGAGCTCTGCAATGAGCTCATTTACGACTAAATTCCACAGCAGTGGTGACAGCACCCCACCCTGTGGGCAGCCTCTACTCACGATACCTCGCGTGGTGGTGTTCACGGTAAACTGAATGGCACGGTATTTTAACATGTTATTGATCCATTCTATGAGTGTTCGCGCAACACCGTGCCTGGCAAGTGCCTGCTCGATGCTGACGAAGTTTGTTTTGTCGAAAGCACCTTCTATATCAATGAAGGCGCCTAGGGTTGGGTTTTTGGCTTTAAGAGCATTTCCAATGCGTGAGACTACGCTGTGGAGTGCTGATTCAGTTGATTTGCCTGCACAGTAGGCGTGTTGATTCGGATGTAGAGGTCTCTGTACCGAAATTTGGGTTCCGATCCTCCTATCCCCCAGCCTCTCCAGTGTCTTCAAGAAGAACGAGGAGAGGCTTATAGGTCTAAAGGATTTGGGCTGGGTGTAGTCGCCCCTACCTGGTTTCGGTATAAAGATTATTTTTACTTCCCGCCATTTCAAGGGGATATAGCGGTGGGCCAGGCTGGCACGAAAAACCTTAACCAGGTAGTCAGCCAGTACATCTTGGCTCCACCTGAGCAGAGCCGGGAAAATACCGTCCAGTCCTGCTGCCTTGAAAGGTAGGAAGGTGTTGATTGCCCACGTTATTTTGTCTTTGTCGATTACTTCCAACGCCATTTCCCAATCTAGGCTGCTCGTGGCCCTCTCCGTATGTGGTTCCCAGCTTTGCTGGGTGGCAATCTGGCATCCTGGGAAGTGGGTGGTTAGGAGTAATTCGCTTGTCTCAGCGTCGTTTGTTGTGTAGGTGTTATCTGTTTTTTTCAGGCATCCTATTGAGTGGTCTGTCTCTTGAGCTAGACAAGTTTTGACCCTCGTTGCCTGATTGTTACTTTCGATGTTAGTACAGAAACGCCTCCAGCTATTCTTTCCTCTGAGGCGTATCAGTTTTTTATAGGTTTTACGAGCTGTTGTATAGCGGTCCCAATCTACTGGCGACCGTGTGTTGCTAGCTCTGTTGAACAGTCTTCTCAATCTGTGTCGGTGTCTTTCCAGTTCTGGACTCCACCAGGAATGGCGAGCTCCCTGTCTGGGTACCGTGAGGGGACACGACTGTTCATAGCTAGATAGAAGGATGGATGTGATGTGGTTTACATGTTCGTCTATGTTGGTTATTGGTATCTCAGCCGGAAGGGCGTGTAATCTGCTTAGTTCAGCCCTAACCAGTTTAGTAAACTTGGCTCGGTCTGTGTTGCGCGGAACCCTTCTTGGCTTTGGTTTAGTTAGGTTGAAGTTAATGGTATAGCGGATCCATCTGTGGTCTGAGCATGATATCTCAGTGGACACATGCCAGTCCTGTATGGAGTTGGATATACCTATGGTTGCTACAGTTAAGTCTATTATTGTTTGCGATCTCGCGTTTATGAAGGTAGGCTCGGAGCCCTTATTTAGTAAAACAAGGTTATTACTAAGAATAAAATCAAGCATTACCTCACCTCGGTTGTTGGTTTTGACATTACCCCAGAGCGTGTGATGCGCATTGGAGTCTGTCGCGATGATTAGTTCCAGTTTCTCCTTTTCACAGTACTCAACCAGTGAGGCGAGCTCTGGCAGAGGCACCTCCTCGTCGCCTGGCAGGTATGCCGAGGCTAGTACAATGTCCGGGAGTTCCTGTTCGGTTCTGAAAAGCCTGACTGCTGTCAAGTCCCTCGAACAGAATTCGTTGATTAAAAGGTTAGGTACATGTTTTGGGACAAAAATACAGGTACGCGGGTTACTTGCGGAGGTGTCTAATAGCAACTTACCCCCGATGTTGCCAAGACCGCATATTCTGCCACCCCTGATCCACGGCTCTTGGATGAGGGCGATGGTTCTTCCTTGTTGGTTCTCCAGCTCTCTGCGCAAGGTAGCCGACGCAGATTGGCTGTGCTGGAGGTTAGTCTGTAGGATCCTAGTCCCGCAGAGGAGAGGAGCAGAGGCTGCTGTCCTCGCCCTCACTTCTCTCCCCCGGCGGAAAGCAATCCTCATCCGAAGTCAGACCGGACGAGGGTGGATCCCTTGTTGAATCTGCTGTTGAGACAACCTCCATTGCTGCCATGGAAGTCGCCAGATCCACCGCCTCCCCAACAGTCCCCACCGCGGGAGGCGACGGGGAGCGTTCAGGAAGCGGCGGAACAGACTCCCCCTGGGGCGCAACCGAGGCTGTACGTGATGTTGGCGCGGCAGCATCCTCCCTGGCACCGCCCTCGTCCAGGAAGCGGATGTATATACTACCCATGAGGTAGTATACTCGCCGTTGCTGATCCTTAATGGTTTTGACCATGGGCTCCGGCACACGAAAGAAGAGACAGGTACCCGGGGGCTCCTGTCTAGCCCTTTCATGTGTCAGAGTCCAGGTGTTAATTTTTAGGTTCTGGTTCTGCCTCGCCAGCATCCTGAGCAGCTCCGTTGTGTTCTCGCTGTTCTCGGGAACAAACAACATACACATTGCCTTCTTCGGTATGTCGGCTTGAGGTCGAACGGTTAGCTCGGTCCCCGGTAACGGGGACGATAAGTTATGTATGACCCTTTTCAGCCAGGCCAGTGTGAAGTCGTCCTCACACCATGTCTTAAGGACTCCTTCAGCGAAGTGGGCCCGACCTCTAAAATGGATCGCGGTGCTGTCGTTGGTATCGGTTGTGTCGGTTGGTTCAGGAGCCTTTAGCAGAGCCCGGAGCTGGTTCTCGATCGTCTGACGGATCCCCTCCGCTTGCTCCTGCGTCATTTCCAAGAAAGGCTCGGTCATGACGGCAACGCATAGCTCATTGCTCCTGAAAGACGCGGCCGCTTCGGCGTAGCTCACCAAAGTTCCGTCCACCATACGGGAGCGAGCAGGCTTGCTCTTCTTGCCTACCCCAGTTGGTGTGACGGTATCTTCGGGACGCGAACGCTTCTGCGCCCTGGCCGGTGGTTCTGTGTTTGGTTTTGTTTGGTTTTTGCGTCCTCTTGGCCTCGCGCTGCGCTTGCGCTTAGCGCCGGCGGCAGCCTCGTCTTTTGGCATCTCTGCCGTTGTCGACACCGCTTTGAGGGACGTGTTTTTCTTGGACACTGTGTGCCCTTTTTTGGCGTTCGATGCTCCTGCCAGTGGGGCTTTAGCCAGACTCGTCAGGTCCCTCTCAGGGTCCGCAGCCGTTGACGCAGCCCGTGTTTTGGGCGCATCCACATTTGCAGTACTCCTCGAGTCGCCATGAGCGAGTGCTGTCCTTGGCCTTTCGGTCAGGTTCGTGTTAGAAGGCGCATCCATGGACGCAAACGAGGTTGGGGTCGCTCGGGACGCAGCCTGTTGTGGCGCATCCCTTACGGGTGCCTTCCTCGTCGCATCCTTGGACGCAGCCGGGCGTTTTTTTGTTTTGTAGGGTGCATCTGTAGATGCACTCTTGGGCAGTTGCTGCTTAGGTGCATCTTGAGACGCAACCCTTGTTTTCGATGTGGATGGCGCATCTGGAGACGCGGCCCTTGGTGCGTTTGTTTGTGTAAGCGCATCCGACGAGCGGGACGCAGCTTGTGGTTCGTTAGTTTTGTGATAAGTCTCTTTATCCATAGGTTTGGACGTTTATGTTTCACCGTTGGAGCTCTCCACCCGCCACGGAGCCCTCAGTCGGGGACGTCGCCCGTTCAACGAGCGTACGCCAGAGCTACTCCTTCGGTATAGGATCAACCTAGTAGGAAGTTGACGAGCCCGCACGCGACGGAAGATCACGGAACTGTATACGACACGAGACTATGCCGCAACTCATCCCGAGACCCCACGCCACGCCGGCTGCCCCCCCCCACTAAGCCGACCCTCGCTTGACATCCCGCTTATGGGATGCCTCAGCCGATTGGTCGTGGGTAGCTACCCCACGATCTCCCGTGTAAGAGGAAATCCGAGCCAAAGTGATGTGTTGTGTGCAACCTGCTCCACTCAACCACCAGGATTCCTTCATCCCTCCGTACGGGTCCCCGCGCACGGCACAAACACGCGGGAGGTCATTGCTGTCCATCATCTGCTCTTGTTCGATGGTGGACACCCAGGGGCATGACCTCGCCACCCCTGAGATAAATCGTCCAGTGATTTCTGTTACATCTAATTCATATGGAATTAGACCAATAACAGGGCGGCAACCTCGAGAAGGAACATCACCAGACTTGCCTTGAGGATCTACACGACTTTTGCGCTCTCCCTCAAGACCACGCCACCCTGTCCCCTCTGAAGGAGGAGGCAAGGTAGGTTTGCGTCTACAAAACCAAGCCAAGCAATCAAGCAAGCGAAGCGTGTTGTTGGAAGCCAAAACATAAATTTGCAAACGACAAACCCTCCCCTTGTATAGAGTGTGTATGCCATGGTGAGTTTTTATTTGTGTGGTTATGTGAGTGTTAAATAAATTGTGTATCCTTTTAGATTTAGAAACTAATACAATATCGAAAAACAACAATAGTAGACAGATGTATGCTAATATAAAGATCATAACTATACGGATTACAAGTCACAAGTCAGTGTGATCTATATCCTGAAGACTTTTTTCCAAGTTGATTAACAGTTGTTTGTCTCCTTCCTTTTTGCGCAAACATATGTTACCGTTGCAGAATTTGAACTTGTGGTTTTTCGCGAACTCTCTTGATTGGTAGAACAGTTTTTTGGTGTTACCCGGAAGCTGTTCCGTGACATAAACCGGCTGACATGTTCCTGGAATGCCAATGAGACCAGTATTTAATTTATCTTCCTTGTCCTTGGCTTTGTTAAACGTTCGAACTGCAGATATGAGTGTCTCCTTTATCATAAAAGGAGCAAATTCAGCTATTCTCGGTCGTGCAGTGGTAGGGGCACCCGAAGGTTTCCCAGGCAAGCGATAAATATACCTCAGTTCAGAGTCTTTTATACTGATACTCCGATAGCTTCGCCAATGCTGCATACCGTTTTTGCAAGAGTGGCATTGGTTTCAGTGTTACATTGCGGTATATTACGGATTTCAATGCCCGACGACCTGGATTTATGTTGTAGATCTTTTCTCTAGACTTTCTTCATGTTTATTGTTATTGTCTCTGTTCCAGGCGTTCCTTTCTTAGGTCTTCAACTTCTTTTTTCAGCTTTCAAATTACTGATTTATAAAAAAAAACATAGATTTACCTATCTCCTCGTTTGACTTGTGTATCTCCGTATTAGATGCCTGGATCTGAGTGTTCTGAGATTTTATTTCTCCAATATCAGACGCCGATTTAGCCATCACAGCGGTTTGAGTCGCAAGTAGCTTTTCAATTGAAGAGTCTTGTTCTTCCTTCCAATCTTCGAATTGGGTTCGAATGTCGTGCGTAGTAGCGCCTTGTGGCGAGTTTGCCTTCCGGGCTCTTTTATTTCGGTTTGTATTTACGTAATCACTCACCACTGCATTGGCTATATCCGATTCAGATTTGATCTGGGACTAGCAAAGGTTGTTTACACTTCGTTACAATAGTTAAGTGCGTGCGCACTGCGCCGAGACGGTGTCGCGTGAGTGGAGTCGTAGCGCATCGGCTACGAGTACACGGCTTTTTTGTACTTCGTGTTCGCAGCCGCGTAGACAATCCGTAGCAGTGACGTCAACGGCTACGGCGGCGGCCGCGTAGCAGATAGCGAGTAGCTTATTCGCGTTCCTGCGTTACTAGCACCGTAGCGCAGCGGGCGGGGAGATGGGCCGCGACAGCACACCCCACCGTGGGAGCGGGTTCGAAACCAGTAAATCAGTCACATTTCGAAAGTCAGATTTTAAAGTAGGTGACGAAATTGTTAGTATATCACTCTAGGACCGCCCAGTGCGCGTTAATTACTGGTAAGAAACCGGCAAGAGTGACAAGGAATTCACAATCAGTTAACTTGGCCAATAATAAAATTCGAAAGCAAAAATTCAATTCAATTCTCTGTCCATTCCAAGGTTGCCTGGAAGAGATCGCAGAAAGCGATAAGGCCGCCCATTGTATGTTAAGTAGTGTTCAATTTAATTTTTGTTGTTATGTTTTTTGTGGTGTACAATAAAGAATATACATATAAATAAATAAATAAATATAAATTCCGAGGACAACCGACACGCGTCCACTCGGTACAACGCACGGGCGCCGAATCGAAAAGTGCAATCAATACCTACACGGTAAATGTACTGAACAGCAATTTTTTATTTATAACCAACGTAAAGTTTCTACGCAGGGGGTTCAGAATCATATGTAAAACAAAAATAAATAAATGTACTGCCATGGTAAATGGGTGTGAGCCGATGTCCCTGCCACCGTGCAGCCGTGTAGGTATCTTATGGCTATTGGGCTTCAGGGCAGAAACCCATTGTAGTTCGGTGCCCATTCTCCTTTGCTTCATAATCGATTTATTTTGATTTAATTAAATATTATTTATTTTGTTTCTGATTGATTTGACATGACTTGATTTAAATTGACTTAGGGCTGATTTTTCAATAGTCAGATAACTTTTATCTGAAGAATAAATCAGACAGTTTGACATACTTTCTATACAAAAGCTGTCAAACCACAATATTTATTTTATTTATTTATTTATTTATAATAATAACCAACTTGAATTTACAGTTTAACCACACATACAAGTTATTGGTCTGTACAAAATAAACATAAATCATTTAAAAAAGAACAAATTAAACATACTGACAAGCAAAAATAAATATAAACAGAACAATAGAAATAATAATAATCAATATGTCATAGAGAAATTTGTACGCATGCACATTAAAACTTAAATAATACAAAATAACAATAATCAATTCTATGTAGGTATAAATCAAAGAATAAACATAAAATATTGTAATCAAACTTAATTAAAATTAACACTAATTAAAGAGGAATTGTACTAGAGGCAGCAATAGACTCCAGGTAACGAGTAGCAGTGCTAAGGAATGTCAGCTCAGTAGTCGCAAAGATATCTAATGTGTCATCAAATGATAATATGTTGTTTATGAGGGTGAGTGCAACGTATAATGGACTGGTCTTGAGGGATTTGGATGTTTGGGGTACAAAAAATAAAGGACGTTGCCGAGGACGAAGTGTATGACGGATAGGTAGAGGGATATTGAAAGAAATGTACTGTAAGAGCGAAGAGTTGAAGTGGTAACCACGAATAAGGCGGATGAAATATTTAACCGTGGCAAGATTTCTCCTGACTTCCAAACATTGGTAGGTTACCATACCCAGCACAAATGGTGTAGGATACAGATACGGATAATACCCATACAGTTTCAAATAAAGATAGCGTATAAAAGACTTTTGGACCTTCTCAATGACTAATGTATAGGTTTTCTCACGCGGGTTCCAGATTACACTATTGGTTTCAAGTATACTACGAATGTATGAGTTGTATAAGAGTGTTATAGCTTGTCTATTGCTGAAAATTTTGGCTTATTATAAGGATAAAAGACTTAAAAAAAGACTAACTTATTCTAAGGATAAAAGATATACTATTGAAAAATCAGCCCTAAGTTTTGTTTTACTTTATTTGATTTGACTTGATTTTATTTTTGTTTAATTATGAATGTATGTTCAGAAGATAATTAAATGACTGCAAAGCTTTCCGTCTCCTACTATTTGTTGCTGTGCCCGACAGGGTCCATAATGATCACATATAATTTTAAGTTACCACCTAAGTACACTAAGTACCTAAGTAATAAAATATTGAGTATAATCAGCCAATAACGTTCCCACTGGTTGGGACAAAAGCTCTCTCTCGGTGAGAGGGAATGGGCCGTAACTACCACGCGGGCCCAGTGCGGGTTGGTAGATGTCACATGTCTTCGAATTCAATCAATCAATCAAAATTTTTCTCACCACAATACATATAAGTACAAGTTGTTTTACATTGGTCAGATTCGACAATGATACATAGTTCAGGTGAGTATATATTGTGGGAGACGGGTGCCTTTTTTTTTTTTTGTTTCCGTGGTGGAAAATCCTGCGGCGGACGATGGGGTCTGTTAGACTCTTACTGACTAAAAGCCACCCCGGTGTTCCATCTCACACCTACGCCGGGGGTCGCGGGAACGTACGATCCTTCCGCAACCCCCGACTGGTGCCGGCCCGCCGCTGCGGGCCTCTTCGGGTCTGGAGGGGGAGTGAGGTGTTTGACTCCCCCCGCGACGTCTAAGAGGGGCGCGCGTGGAACACTGCGCGCCGCCACCTCGGGTCCTGGTGTGTGGGTAGTGACGGACGTCCCCGAGTCCGTCGCCCCTGGACCCATTTAGGGGGGTGGAAGAGGGCGTTGTCCGCCCTCCGCCGACGCCCGGTGCGCCTTCTGCGGGCCGGGTGAGTGGATGAGATCTCCCTCTCCCTTTCCGCAGCCTCCTTCTGCGAGGCGACTGTTTCGCAGAAGGAGACCACCACGTCCCAGGACTCGGCGCTGCCGAGCATCGACTCGACTACGGCCGGCAGCGCCAAGTCACTGCCTACTTCTGAGATGAGGGCACGGCGCGGCTCCTCCCAAGCGGCACACTCTGCCAGCGTATGCCACGCCGTGTCCTCCCGGCAGTCGACGCAGTGGTGACACCGGGCGTCCGGCTCCCTGTTTATGCGACACAGGTACTTCCCGAAGCAACCATGCCCCGAGAGCACCTGCGTCGCCCGAAACGACAGGGAGCCGTGCCTCCTCCCAAGCCAGCGCTCGAGCACCGGCCGGACCGCCTCGATGGTGACGAGGCCGGCGGTAGGGCGTGAAAGCCTGTCCCGCCATTCCGTCACCAGGACCTCACGAAGCTGAGACCGACGCAGCTCCATGTGTCGCTGCATCGGTCCCTCGCCCCGCGCCCTCGCTTCCTCGCGCCACCGATACAATGACGCGAGTACTTTCGCCTCAAGGTCCCAGGGCGGGGATCCGGCCAGTACGCAGCCCGCCTCGTAGGAGATCGTGCGATACCCCCTGATGACTCTGACGGCCATCGCCCTCTGCGGCTTTCGCAAAACAGCGATGCTGCCGGCCGTCAGGTCAGAGGCCCACACCGGGGCCCCATACAGGGCCACGGATCGCACGATCCCCACGTAGAGCCGCCTACAGGCGGGGCTCGGGCTCCCCAGATTGGAAAGCAGCGTTGCGAGTGCGCCAGCGGCGCCCAGCAACTTGGGCGCCAGCCGTCGGAAGTGGGGCCCGAAGTCCCATCGGCTGTCGAGCACCAATCCTAGGTACTTCATGGTGGACTCGACAGCGATCCGAGCCCCCCCGACCACGATGTTTGAGCCGGGTGGTGGCGCCCGCCGGGGGGGGGAGACTGGTGCCTAAGCTAGGCTCGTGGCCTGTGTTGCAGGACGCCAGGACTTATTGGTAGGAGGTTATTGGTTCTAGGACGCTTATTCACGATATTTTCCTTCGCCGATTTGAGAACAGTGGTGATGAAATAATTTACACTAAGTGAAGTCCCTGTCTGGGTTCGAAATTACGACCTACAACGCGTAAGTCGCGACCGGTCACTGCTTAATATGCTTAAAAAATTGAATTATATTAGAAGACTTCTCATCTTATATTATAAGACGCAAAATAAAAAAAAAACATTTGTCTTTTTATATCTTTATAGTTTTTAAAAAGGCTAAGAACGTATGTTTTTTGTTGTTTTGCTAGCTTCATATTTCTGACTGACCGACCACTTGACAATTCAAAAGTGCCTGTAAATGGTTTAATTGAAATAAATGTTTTGAGTTTGAGTTATAACTTTTTTTAAAGAAAGCAATTTGTTTTGAAAATTCATGATACCGACATTTTGCTCTTTTCAATAAGAAACAATAATTGTTATTGACTTAATAAGGTATCTTCTCATTAAATTATTTGAGATTTACTAAGTAATGTACCTATTGTCCATATTTCCCATATAAATAGCGTTATAGTTTATAGCCTATAGACTGACCGGACTAATAAGGAGTAGGTAGGTATCTATGCAAAATTTTAACAAAATCTATCCGGATTTTTTTGTGTGATGCTGGAACATACATTCAGACAAACAGACAACAATAAAAAAAAAATATTTTCATTCTTAGGACTCGCAAAAATTACAAAAAAAAACAATGTGCAATTTTGAATTCACTACGATGTTCACACCTGCACCCTAATTGCGTAAAACACAATTATTCAGACAATCTGAGTCATTTTGAAGGATATTTTTCTAAAATGTTCGAAAAATTTGTCGCTCAACTCGTAAATAACGCAATGAATGTTGTTGAACGGTCAAAATGAAAGCCATTCCTAGATACTGTTAGTTACTGTGTTACTGTCAGTTAGTGCGCTACGCCATGCGCCACTACCCCACTGATCGATATCGATACCTACCTATTCTGGTGACCTGTCACTTCGCCAAAAATTAATTTACATAACAAATCTAATCTAACCCACCACGTATCGATTACATTAGGGCATGGATTTCGAGGCATTAACCCTTTTAGAAGAACCTGTTTCTCTAAAAAGCGTAGTATGACCAGTATTACAATTTTTTTTTAAGTTTCTTTACGCTATTAATTTCTGTCGTGGGTTTGTTACAAACACTCTCTCGGTCTTTACTTGACATGCAACGATTGCCAAAAATACGATTTGTCATTTCATCACTAAACAACAACAAAAAATAATTACCTGATAAACTTTTTTTTATTTATACAAACAATTCAATATTTTTTTCTTTTTATGTAGGTGTATTATTATTTGTACATACATAATTAGGGAGCAGTGGTGGCCCAGTGGTATCGGCGGCGACTTACGAGTAGGCCGCAGGCCTGTAGGCTGTAGGTCGTAAGTTTGAGCCCTGACAGTCGCTTTACTTTGTGAAAATGATTTCATCAAACTCAAACCATTTATTACAAATAAACCAATTACAGGCACTTTTGAATTGTCAAGGGGTCGGTCAGTCAGAAAGATGAAGCTAGTTGCCCATTCCAAAGCGTAGTAGGTAAGTACTTATGGAGAAGAACGGGCAAGAAATTCCATGGACACTCTTTTAAAACAAAATATTGTTACAAAATAGTGGTTACATAATTCATGTTGAAATTATACATGTGAGAACGATGAGAAAGACGTGCACGTTAAAAGCGTCTGTAATAAAAACATAAAAACAATTCAGGAATCAAAACAAGCCGTGGCAGCCAAGACATGACCAGTGCCCACTGACGGCGCCCGTTCACGAACATGACCACATCACCACTGCTCTCAAAACGGCGAAGGAAAACATCGTAAGGAAACCGGCATGTCCTAACCAAAAAGCCGCACTGGGCCCGCGTATTGGATTACGACCAGCTCCCTCTCACCGAGAAAGGGCCTGTGTATCAGCAGTGGGAACATTATATGCTGATTTTGCTATATTATTATTTGTTTTCATATTGGTGTAGTCGCTGAGAACAATCAGGTCAGTGACGATGTTTTAGCTTCCTCAAAACTTACTTACTTTTTCAAATGGGTCAAAACTGTTTTGTGGTGTCAACTCATAACTCTTCAGCTATGTTGTAACTACTAATATTGCTCCTTGCTACACTTTTTCAAAAACGGCTTCGACTTTATCCGTAACACCAGACCAGACCAGGGCAACCAGAGCGAGGTGCACCTTTGAACTTTGTGCTACTCTTACGGACCCTGGGCTCTAAAAAAATATTTTTGTTCATTCCAGATGGCGTTCTTGGGCAACAAACTGGACTCTGTTGATGGACACGAGGACATGTTCATTGAATTTCTCCGACACCTCACGGAAAACGAAGTAATATGTTGTTTATTGATGGCAGTAAGCATACCATACCTTTGATATTTTTTTTACGAAAGACGTTGGTTTTTTTTTTTCAGATAGAAAAATCAGATATGATAAACAACTTAGTCGAGAGAATGCAGTGGTCAGAAAGTATTAGAACAACAATGGAGGATGTAGAACAGACGTATTCGATGTTAAAGAAAAAAGTTCTCATTCTCAAGAGTCTTATGGAGCAGAAAAATAGAAATATAGACGAGACTATTAAAATAATACAAGAAATCACCTCAATGGCAATTGACAAAATTAAAAAAAGAGTTTTGGAGTTAAAACATAAAGAGGCTGAAACAAAACCTGTAATTGAGCGAAACATTCAAAACATAAAAACTGAAGAAGCTCAAATAAAAATCCAGGTACAGAAGAAAATTAAAGAAATGTACAACATGTTAGCTATGGCTAAAGAGAAAATTCATCAACATATTCAAGAAATGAACCAAGAAGAGGCTGAGAAAAGAGAAAAAATTGACCGCGAAATACAAAACATGAAAGAAATTGAAGCTGAGAAGAAAGATAGTATATGTAAGAGAATTGAAGCATTGCTACAGCGCAAGGCTGAAGTGAAACACATCATGGAGACAAGTATTGAGGCAATGCAGAATTACGAGACCGAGAAGGAAAAAGAATTACAAACTGAGATTCAAATTATGAAACAAAAAGAAACACTAAAGAAATATGAGATTGAGGAGAAAATTGAAGCATTACAAAACACTTTGACTATGAAAAGAGCAGAGTACGAGAATGATATTGATGTAATGCAACATTTCCAAACTGAGAAAAAAAGTGAAATTCAAGCTAAAATACAAAGAATGGAAGAAGTTACGGCTTATAGGAAATATGACATGGAGAAGAATATTGAAGCATTACATCATTCTTTGACTGTTAGTAGAGCCGAGTTTAAGATTAATATTGAGGCAATGCAAAAATACAAAGCTGAGAAGGAAAACGAAATTCAAACTACAATTCTAAGATTGAAAGAAAGAGAAGCCCAAGCAAAAAATGATATTGAGAAGAATATTGAGATGATGGAAAAATCATTGGCAATTAAGAAATACCTATACGAGAAAAAAATAAAAGATATGCAACAGCATGAAGCAGAGAAGAAAAGGGAAATTGAAGCACAAATTCAAAACATAGAAGAAATGGAAGCTCTGTAGAAGTCAGATGAAAGATAATAGTTACGTACGGTACGGCCAAGAACAATGAAGTATTTCAAACCATCTTACCTCCGAACGAAGACGACTTTGTACAGAATATTGAGGCTTTTCAATGCAACAAATTGAAGCTGAAATAAAAAGTTAAAATATAACTAAAATTCAAAGCAAATTAATATAATTAATTAATTCCCAATATATATTATATCTCACGGAAAAGAATATTGAAGCAAAATTGATTTAGTTCTCGTATTAAATTATAAGATTGAGATATTGACTATTAAAATCGTAAGCAGCGCCATCATTTTCCATAACAACGTAACGTCATAAACACAGGAAAAGCGTTTCCGATATAACGGACGTCATGAATATCTGTAATTTTCACCAGTATTTGACATTAAGGTGTCAAAAACGATCTGTATTTTGTATTTGGACATTACGGCCGCATGTGGTGCTCATCTCATAGCTCTTCTAGGATATCGTACTATCGGCCAAACTTCCGCATGCTCACCTTAAAGGCGATAATCGCATAGCACGACTCACGACTCGATCGCACAATGCACGAGTTTTGACCAATAGGATGCACAAAGCGTATTTTAGTGGTGTTCGTATTAGTATAATCATGTATAGAATGTGTGACACTCACACTAGGAGCGTACTATGCTCACTTGTTTCTGATAAGAGACGAGTTTTTAATGGGCACGGCCAGCGCGGCGTAAGCTCTTTGTTATTGAATTGAATTGTTATTTTATTATTGACAAGAATTAATTTTAGTACTCATATCTTCTGTTTGTTTGGTTTAGAAAATGTATTATTGGTATTGCAGTATTTACAAAAATAATTTATATTATCTAATAACAAATATGTCAAACTACAATTTATATGTATTAATCCACTTTAATATTTTCCTCTCTCTATCGGGTCTATAGATATACTTAGGTTATTTATGAACACTTTCACTGCCTCTCCAATCATTTTTCAGGCAGAGTCCAAAGGTACCTTTGGGTCTCTGCCTAGGAGCTTAGTTGTACTACATAATATAGTACAAATATAGTAGTCTAATTCCATGGACTTTACTGAGCCAAATTGTGTGTGTAATTATATTTATGCCCAAAATTCATAAAAATAAATGTTAGCTTGTAATTTTAAAATGTTAACTATAGTTTTTAACTAAATTAACTGTGGATGTTCCATATTTATTCAGTGGGATCCAAAAAGGCAGCCCGCTAAATTTAAACCGCAGTAACTTTTATGTTTTACTAGAGCTACTAGGTACCCGGCGCGTTTCTGCCGCATAAGAAATAATTGTGGGAATATCTTAATTGTACTATAACTATAACCTTCAAATGCAACAATAAGCTGACAAAGCTTTATCGCAATCAGACTAACGGTATGGCAGCGCATAAAATACGAACAAACAAACATTTATTTATCACTTGCTCACATCTGCGGGCCGAGCATGGCCAAGCCCAAGACGTTTGTGACAAGACATGATAAAATATGTAATGTCTTACAATTTGTCTTAAATGCTAGCACGGTTCCACTATGTAGCATAACCTAGAGGCGCGACATGACTTTCTTGTTGCTGACTTCATTTGTGACCACAGACTTCAATATAGTATACCTAGATTGTGACACAGTAAATTAAAAAAATTATAATGTTTATGACGACCATCTGAATAATAGGCGACCAAATAAAATAATACGTCTAAAAGTGTGCAGTTCATACAGATAAACAACTTTTTAATTATGTTGGGAACTAGGTAATTGTTATTTGACACACGCAGTACACATCACTTTCGTTTTGTTTGTTTGGTTTGATAATTTTGTGCAAACGTTGTGTTTTTTATTATTTCAAACATATATTTAACTTGCAATGTTTATAGGTATGTATGTTAGTTTGTTTGGGTCAAATCTTGAAACTGAATTTTTAAGCAGTTATCCCCAACCGATTGAGCTGAAATTTTGCATACCTACGTTTAGTCTGGATTCGGGATGACAATGTGGCGCCCTCCCGAAGATGGTAGACTAGTTATTTTTTATGCACCCCCATGATATGGGTATCAATTAAATGGTTTTGCTGAGAAGAATACAAAAAAAGGAACATGTCCAAAAAAAAAACATTGTTAATCACAACTTTGTACCTATACCTTTCGAGAAATCTTTGCGGTCAATACGACGCTATTGACGATTTGTTAGTCTTATCAATTTACTTACAAAACCATTTACATATATATGTTATTGCCATTTGGTGCAGTAATTATTAGGAAAATAATAATTTTATCAATTTTCAAATATTATCACTATCTCCGAACTAACGTGATAAATTTTTCTCATTTAACTGTCAAAATGTGAAAATAAAACCAAAACATGACATTTAATTCCAAATAAAATAGAAACTACATATTGAATGGGTACCATTAAGAAAATATATTGTAGCTGGCACTTCAATTAAGCTAAGTACTTACGAACATATTTAAAAGTACTCAAGTCAACAAAATAATTAAAATGATGAGAGATTTAAGAGCGTTTATACCTTATGAGTGGCAACGTCGCAATTTAGTGTCATATTTCGTGGTTTTCAATTTTTATCATTTAATCGGAGCTATATTTAAAAAATCTGTTTAATTAACTTTTTAGAATTACGTGAAAGTGTTTAAAAAGTAAGTAACCGTAATGCTTACAGTTATTTTACAATGAAAATAACGCCCTGCAAGTTTCCAATGTATTATTTGCATATAAATAGAACTGTAAACGCAACGATTTCTTACCTTTTACACAGTTTTCACATAATTCTAAAAAGTTAATTAAACAGATTTTAAAAATATAGCTCCGATTAAATGATAAAAATTGAAAACCACGAAATATGACACTAAATTGCGACGTTGCCACTCATAAGGTATAAACGCTCTTAAGAATTAAATTTTACCAATATTTTCATTTTACGCTTCAAAATGTTGTCGCGTTAAAAAACATATTATGACATTAGCCGTAATGATTTTACTTCTGTAAGTAGCAGCGCCGCAGCCTCCTTATAAGCCCATTCCTACCGGCTTCCCTTCAGAAGTTTGGAACACAACCACTCTCTCAATGGCACAATCAGTACTTTTAAAAGTAGAGAAAAATTACAAAACGCCTACACTGATGGACATTAAATCAACAAAATTTGCTCTTTTACAACATATTGCTATAAAGTAAACCGCAGGAGCGATCGGCTTATTCGCCGATAAAATCTCTTAGCAAAAGAACGTCATGACGTCACTTGAAGGTCACTACCCAGCCCGCCATATTAGAACTAAAGTAAGCCGACTCTGAGCGTCTTGCGTCTCTATCGAGCGAGATGTATATAGGAAATATGTGCGCGCGAGCGGGATGGGTCGTTATCCGTCGTTGAATTTCGTATCGAATCAGACGAATGTTTGATGACATTTTATGTTGACAGACAATTTGACGTAATTACATTACATTAAAACGACCATAGCTTGCATGCGTTGTTGATTGAATTTATATTTGAATTTAATAGTTAGCTATTTTAGAATTTATTGCTTGGTATAAAATAGTGATTTGTGTATTTTTTTTAGTTGAACTGTGTTTATTTGTGTTGTTGTTGTGTGTAGTGAAAGCAGTTACATAGACGTACGTTGAAAATTAGTAATTTCAACTTATTACACTATCTACTTACCGCAAATACCTAATTTGCGGTAAGTAGATAGTGTAATAAGTTGAAATTACTAATTTAGAGTAAGTAGATTTACAAAGTAGCAGGTCAGTAGGATGGCGGGTCTAATAGCTTTAGATTGCTGCTTGACAGATTATTTGCTTTGTGAGGAAACATGCTTTTCAAGGTTAAGTTTTGAAAATAAAAAACACGTAATACAGCTAGGACGTGCTCGGCCAGATATGACAATAAATTATAAAAGACGCGATGGTTTTTTCAAACATTTTAATGTTTCCCTTTATGATAAATTTATCAATGGTTAACTGGCAGTTGTAAATTAAATAAAATGTATTGTTGGCCATGTTTACTTTTCTCAGATGGTAGTAGTTTATGGAATAAAGGGGGTTATACCGATATTAATAATCTAACAAATTCATCTAGGAACCATTCTCAGACCGAAAAGCATATACGTAGTTGCTTAGCGTTACATGAGTTTGGAACTAGTAGGATTGAATAATTTTTCGATAATTCGCATGACGCCCATATCAGGAAAGTCAATCGCAATAGAAATTTAATGAAACGGTTTATTGACACCGTCATTTTGTTAGGTAAACAAGAACTAGCTTTTCGCGGCCGTGATGAAGGCATCAGAGTGAGTGAGAAAGGAATCAGAGTGTTTATTTGTGAAACATAGGTATTTACATAAAGATCTTAGGTTATTATATGTGCGCTATGTTTTGCCGTGAAGGCGTACAAATATTGAAATAAAAATCATAAAAATAACAATATTAAACTATTAACATAAGAAGAAAGCAAAATTAAACTCTTACATGAGAAAAGGAACTATATATCTATATAAAATTTATAATTAAAAAAACTTACTATAGTAACAGTCTTAAAAAATTTCGAAACAGTCTTTAAAAATTACATTGAATACATATAGTGTTTATCGCTTAAGAAATATTAAACATTATTATCATTAATAAAATCTTCTACAGTATAATAACATTTTTCTATTAGTAGTGAGTAGAGCATCTTTTTATATTTAATTAAGGGCAAATTTTTTATGTTATCAGGTATTTTATTATAAATTTTCGGAGCTATACCAAAAAAACTCTTTTTCATTAAAGCGGTTCTGCATTTTATGTCGCACAGTTTGTTTGTATATTGAGAACGCATTGGAGTTTTTTTTAACATCAGAGAGTTTTTGAAACATATCTAAATTGATTTTGACAAACAAAGCAGTTTCGTAAATGCTGGAAATGTCAGTAATTTTAGTGATTTAAAGTGAGGTTCACAAGTTTCAGTAGTTTTTAAGCCACACATGGACCGAATACATCGTTTTTGCGCTTTAAAAACCGATTCTCTTTCAGAAGATTGTCCCCAAAAAATAATTCCAAACCTCAGAACAGATGCAACCAATCCGTGATACGCTAATAAAAGTGTTTGTGTGTTAACTTTTTTCGATAGCTGGAACAGGGCATATGCAGATTTATTTAGTTTTAGACAAATTTCTTCGTTGTGGGGTTTCCATGTTAGCTTACTATCGATTATTATACCTAAAAATTTTGCTTTTGCCGTATCTTCTATTTGGCACTTGTCATATTTGACATGAACTGGCGGTTTTTCACATCTTTGACGAAAGTGCATTACTTTTGTTTTGTTTAAATTAATTACTAGGTTATTACTAATAAGCCACTTAATTATTTTATTGAGGCAATCATTTATATCATTCTCGTAATAATCAGGGTTATTACATTTTACAATGGCTGTACTATCATCAGCAAAGAGAACCATATTTTGAGTTATGAGTATTGGGAGACCGTTAATATATATTAAGAAAAGTAGCGGCCCTAGCACGCTACCTTGTGGCACCCCGTATTTTATAGTTCTTTGCAGAGATTTATGAATTGTTACTAATTTACTTTTTTGGCATAATTGTGAGATTTCAGTGCACTGTGATCTGTTATCAAGATATGATTCCAAAAGTTTTAGAATATTTCCTCGAATTCCATATCCATAAAGTTTTTTTAGCAAAATCTTATGGTTCACATAGTCAAATGCTTTTGTCATATCTGTATATAAAGCACATACCGGAGATCTTTCATCGACAGACGTCATAATATAAGAAAGGAGGTCGAACAATGCCATATTTATATTAGTGTTTTTTCGAAATCCTTTTTGTTCGTTACAAAATAACTTATTCTTTTCAAAATAACTATATATGGAATTATAAATCACTTTTTCGATTATTTTTGAAAAAATTGGAATTTTAGCAATGGGCCTATAATTTTTTACATCTGATTTATCATCTCTTTTGAGTAAGGGCTTAATAATTACATTTTTTAGACTACTGGGGAAAACACCATTTGTTATACATAAATTAATAATGTGCGCTAGTGGTGGTGCTATAACTTCTTTGACAAATTTCACAACTTTAGTACTTACTTCATCATAGCCAACAGTATTTGTATTTTTAAGGTTATTAATGATTTTTATTATATCGACAGGTAAAACTGGTTGCATATATAATGATTGTGCAGTTAGATTGTTAAAAGTATTATTACTATTCGAAGTAACGTTACTATTTGTATTTTTTTCAATAACATCTACAAAAAAGTTATTGAATTCGTTTGCGATATCCGTGGGATGTGTGATAATGGAATCGCCTTTCGATATAGATGGTATTAGATGTTGTGGTAGGCGAAATGTGGGTTTGTTAATTACTTTCCATGCAGCTTTTGACTTGTTTTGAGAAGTGTTTATGAAATGGTTATTTTGAGTTGTCTAAGTCCAAGTACACTACCTTGCGGTACGCCGTAATATATACATCTTTGTTTTGATGTAGGTTTGTTTTAGTTTTAGGACATGTTTTCGCTATTTTAATTATTTGTTTTCTGCTGACTAGGCACGACTTAATGAATTCTTCTAAAGTATAAAAGACGCAAATTGCGAGTGACAGTTCTCCGAAAAAAAAAAATTAACCTATATTTCATCGAAACTGTCCTATTCTTTTCAAACCTGAAGACTTTTACGGCAGAAATTCGTATACAGGCGATGCTCACAAGAGAACTAAGTCTGTTTTCATTACCGTAAGGTGTATGGGCACCGAACTTTAGGAACTTTATAACTTTATTATTATATTATGCATTTTTCTACTAAGCCGCTGTACGTATCACAAAACTTTTAGCTCGATGCCTGTCACAAATTTATGTGACGCCCGTTGATATGCAAAAAGTCGTCAAAATCACTTCCGTTACCGAGATTGAGAGACCAGCGAAAAGTGGTTTTTCAAGCTGGCTGGACACGTTTTCGATCGATTATCTAAGATTCTGTAGCGTCTCAAATTCTGAAATAAGGGTGTTTAGCCGTCACATAAAGTGCCCTATTGACCTAGTTAAATGCGAGCTATTTTGAAGATTTGTCCAGCCATCCTGAGTCACATAATTTTATTCTAAGTGCATCGTCTTCACATATAATTATTAATTAATGTATATAAAAAATTTAAAAATGTAACGGTGGAGTTTCTTGCCCATTCTTCTCCATACGAAACTACCTTTTGGAAGGGGCGACTAGAATCATTATATTTTAATGTAAATGTTAAAAGTGACCTTTATGTGCCTATTTTAATAAATGCTTTGACTTTACTAAAAACGACTTTTGCTGGAGTTAATGACCTAAATAGGTAACGACTTTTGCACCGAAGTAGAAGAATGTTGGCGCCTAATAGCCATATGGTACACACCAATGGAAGGAGCTTTTCAAGGAGAACCTTTGCTACTTTAGGCGTTCGCAAGAAACAGTGAAGCAATCGTCTTGAAAAAGACAATTGCTTCACTGTTTCTTGCGGGCTGTCAAAAACGTGGTAAGGTAACTGGCTCGGTGGTATCTGGTAACTGGTTCGGTGGTATCTGGTAACTGCTTTTCTGGTGACTGTGTGACAGGTACTATGTCACTACACTACTAACACGACTTTTGCCAATTGATAGCCAATTCGGAGTTAATGACCTAAATAGGTGACTACTTGAGCACCGAAGTTTAGGAATATCCTTGGCGCCCAATAGCTATAAGTGATATATCAATAGATAGTGCTTTTTACGAGAAACATTTATTACCAAACAGATAGTTTTCGATGGGATGGCAATCCGATAAGACTTTGGGGTCAGGTAAAATAAAATATTATACCTACAATATTTTATACTCCGTGTCGCTTCTTCTTCACAAACGGAAAAACTTGCAAGTTTAGAGTGGCTTTATCGATTGAAAATTATCTAATGGGTTGGAGCATAATATGTTGCCTGGGATACATTACAAATCAATCAATATAACTTTTTTCAAACGCTGTAGTCAATGTTGTATTATGATGCGTGAGACAATGATATATAAAGTAGTCATTGGCGTGAGAATATTTTGGCTAAAGAGGTATTTTACCTTTGTAGCCGAAATGTAGTTTACAATACGTGTCGTAATGAATTCTGTGTTAATATAATAATGATGATGTTTACAAGTTACTATTTATTAATTACTTATGACGAGAATTATGCTTTGATGGTAAGTAGGTATGGTGTTGGATGGTAAGTTTTTCGGCGTTAAATGGTCCTAAATGTTACGCCGAAAAACGAATAATTCTGACAAGTCGTAGTACACTCACAGGCACAATTAACCGCCCACCCTTATCGTTCGTCACTCTGTTTGTTTACGTTAACTAAGGCTTTTGTTTTTTTTTTTACCTTTAAAGGTAGCTTTCAACGTACCTCCCATCAAAAGTGGTCTAAAATGACGATTTCTGCAGATTGAAAGAAATACAAGGTGGGCGGTTAATTGTGCCTGTGAGTGTAGTAACGATATTATTCTAAACGAGATCTTTTTAATGGAATTTATCATATCGGTATTGGGAGTTTTGGCAGGCTTAAAGTTATGTCCGACCGACTCTTAGAAATATTGTTCCTAAAACACTATACCAGTAGGTATAGTAGGCCATCTTTTAAAGTGGACGGTGAATATTGGGGCTATGATTAGTGAAGATATAAAGCCAACGGAAGTGAATAGGCTATAACAGACTTGCACACCGATGGTACTGTTGTTGCGGAATTTAAGTCATCTACCTTGAAGGAAAATGTTCTAAAAGCCACCAGTAACTATAACAAGACAACTGCCAGTATTGAGCTGCCAGGCCTGCCGATATCTATTTATATAGCCGAGTCCCTAACCTCCTTTGGGAAACATCTTTACAACTTGGGCCGCAGACTCCAGAAAGAAGGTAAATGTGATAGCTGCTGGACGAGCCACGGAAACAGCTATATAAAAAAGTCCGCAGGTTCGATTCCGATTGACTTCAGCTGCTTCTACACTTTTCTGCCTTTAATTATGCACGCACGTAATTCGTAAAGCTATCCGAATAATAAGTCACACTTTTCTAATATTGCTCATGCCACCATTTTTAACCACTGCCGCGTTAACTTGATGTTTTATCTCTGTTATAAAATTCGATAGCTAACTTAAATGACATACAGACTGATCTAGACAGTATTTCAGTAGCTGAGTCTGCAAATTGTATGATTGAGGACTGCAATGATATTGCTGTTTTGTACAAAAATGCTCTCTCACTTCTCTGTCAAAATATTCGAAGCATAATTAAGAACTTCGATGGCTTGATAATGCTTTTAGAAGAAGTAAATACTTTCTGGGATTTCATCATTCTTCATAATGCTGGCTTTTCAACTCGCCTGCCCTACCTTCAATCCATGACTATGCCTGCGTCACTATCAATCAACATAGTTCGCAGAATAAGGTTGTGGTGGTGTTTTTGCGTTGCCACCTTCATGTTTCCGTTTTGAAGCCCCTGGTCCAGGATGCCAACTATTTGATGTTAATACTCCACAATGATACCGCCTTAATTGAAATCTATCGCCCGCCTACTGTTCGAAATGTCTTGCGTTCGTGGACTATTTGGACGTAGTAATATAATCACTATCTTCCTACAAAAACATATTCATAACTAGTCACATAAACATTAGGTAACATCTCAGATCATATAAACACAACATCTCCGATGACAGTAACGGTTCAAGTACAACCGAGTATTTGCCAATGCGCGCCTATCACCGTATGCTACAAGCACACACTCTTCCTACACGACGTTGTAACACCTCTTTCGACCATCTAATTTTAAAAACGAGAAGAGCTGTTTTTGTTTCATCGCCAAAACTTCGGTTATTGTTAGTGACACTGTTTTATTATTTATGGAGAACAATAACCCTTCCAATATTTCACAAAAAAAAAACTAGACAGATACGGGTTTTGGATTTTGACAAAATTGAATTGGACCTACTACGGACCTATTTTAGCCCCGTTTATACCACCCCAGATGTTAAAGAAGCAACTGACTTCTTTATCAACACCCCTAACCTTATCATAGTACAAAACTCTATTTTGAAAGTTATGCCCCACCGTAAAAGGCTAAGTAGGCCCTGGAGTCATCCAGGGCGTACTTAGATGCCTAAGAAAAGAAAAATTAAAAGACTTCAAACAACTTTTAAAAGATACGGGTTTTATTGCTCTAAGATACTTAAAACTAATTATAATAGAGCACTTATAACTAACTCACAAAATATTAATAATAAAAAACTCTGGGATGCTCTAGAATCTATCACATAAACATCAAAAATTAAAACACATGCTAACGCTCTTCTTTCGCCTTCCGAACCAGAGCGCTCTGTATATGAAGTGAACTCATATGTTGCTAATATTAGCTGAAAACCAACCATACGTCTCCACATGCTTACTTCCACAAACCGATGATCTCCCACCGTACCATACCAGTTTTGTCATGCTAGGAACAGAAGAATCTGAATGAAATATTTTGAGCGGGAAGTTGAGAAGCGGTTGAGTTGAGCGTGGGTTCTGATGTCATATCGGGCACGTTTCTTAAGAAATTTAAAAATGTTCTCACCTCCCATCTGACTCATCTAAGTAATTTAGTTTTTACTTCCGGCATCTTTCCAAATGCGCTTAAGCTGGCAGTAGTGCATCCTATGCATAAGGGCGGGCACAGAGATTGATCAAATAACTATAGACCTATATCAATTTTGCCTACACTTTCAAAATTTGTTGAGCGGCTCATTAATAACAGATTGGTTAAGTACCTGGAGCAAATTCATCTTCTTCCTTCTTCTGAATATGGTTTCGGTTCTGGAATCTCCACAAATAATGCAGTGCTAGACCTAACCACTACCATCTTCTCCAACCTGGATAAAAAGTAGAAGGTAATTGATATTTTCTTGGATCTGGCTAAAGCCTTCGATACGATATCTGTCCCCAATATTATTGCTAAACTTGAAAGGAACGGTATTAGAGGCATTCGACTCTCTTCGAGAGTCACCTCAAGTGACGAGCTCCCCATATCATACGGGGTCCCCCAGGGCTGTATTATCGGCCCGATCCTTTTTCTCATTTATATAAATGAGCTCTGCCGGCTAACGCTTCTCAATGCATCCATCTTCACCTATGTCGATAATACTGCCCTATTATTCTACGTAGACTGCTGGAAGCTGGTGTTTCGGCATGCACAATCCGGACTCAAACACGTCACCAACTGGTTGGCTCAAAACCTGCTTGCTTTAAATGCTGACATAACTATTTACCGAACCTTTTCTTTTACTGCCGCTGGGAAACCTCCTTCTTCTCCTTATTCCTTGATTGCCCACTCATGTATTTCACCTCACCTCACAATTTGTAATTGCCCCTGCCTTTCGCATCAATTTTGTTAAATATCTCGGTGTACAAATTGATGATTGCCTGAATCAGCCAGAGAATGATCTCTACACACATAAACACACTCACCTCACGTCTGCGCAGGATGATCTACATTTTTAAGTCCCTACGTCACGCTGCGGACCCTACGGTGCTAAGACTTGTGTATCTCGCCCTCTGCCAATCGCTTATACAATATTGCATAATCACTAGGGGTGGGGTCAGCAAAAACTCACTGTTGTCATAACTGTGCTCAAAGGGCTCTCCTGAAGGTGGGATGGCGATTACCTTACCACTTTCATACCATCGATCTTTATAAAACTAGTACTGTTCTCTCTGTTCGCCTTGTTTAAACCCATCACTCTCAAACTTCCAACGCTCCGTGAAAATTTGTCTCCCAACGACGTAAACTTAATGTCTGTCCCTCCACCCACACAAATTGTCGTTCGGCCCTAAGTAATTTCCTTTTCCTTAGTGGCTACGTCCATAACAAGGTTTAAGATTAAAAAAAAAAACAATATGTTCACCATAATAATTGTAGATCAAAATTTTAAAAAACTGTTACGAAATGGCTATTTGAATTGGATTATGCAGACTGAAAATATACTAAATATATATATTTCGCCTACCGGGACTATTCACCGACTCAAATTAATCTTTGATCGCGTTTCATCTGTTTACCACACACCATAGAGCAACATGGGCCACCGGCGGAGTGTTGCTCTATACCACACACAGTCACACACACACTCTCGCAAGTAGGTGCTCGCGCCCAGTGCCCTTCGCGGGTGCTGGGCGCGAGGACTTATATTGCACACACGCACACACAACACCCTCCAAAGACTTATATAGCACATTTCCTTTTGTTTTGTAGGTATATTAATTTCCCTTCCCTTAATTAAGTATGTGCAATTTAATGTTGTAATTTTTGGGGTGTGAGTCTGGAGATCTGTCATACATGTCCCGAACCCAGTATAGACTCCAGCTCTCACAATGGTTTGAATCTGCCTGTAACCTAGATACCTTGTACCAAAGTACATTTTTGATAGAAATAAATTATAATTATAATTACCTACTAAGCTTAAAAGATGACGTTTGCATGGCATAGAAACAATGAAAGTTAAATCCTCATATTAATTTATTATCGTCATAATAAAATTTTTACTTATTTGTAATAAGTATCTTGTATTATAATTTTCCGGTCCAATATCGGTTGTTTTATCTTTTGCATTGGTGTGTTCACCTTTTTCTTCTGTTTGAGTTGTTTCGCAGCATTTAGTTGCTTCTTTGTCTGATTCACTTTCTTAGTTTGTGAATTAAGTTTGTCTTCAAGCTGTTTTACTGTCGGTTTTCTCTTTTGAGGTTCTGTCACACGACTCACCGTTTTCTTTTTAGCTGGAGCCTGAATCCGACGTGTTGCTGTGGCTAAAAATAAGAAAATGTAGATAAACGAATATATTATGGAAGGCGAAAGGATGAACACGGCTATTGAGATATTGTTCACTGCGTTTAGAGCCCAAACATGTTTGTTATTATTTCAATGCGGATTTAGTTTATAATATAAAATACTAGCAAGGTATGAGAATGAAGTTATGAGCTAACACAATGTGTTTTATAGAGATAAAATAGAGTCCAACTAGAAAAGACAGAGATCCATACAGAGACAGAGAGAGAGTGAGAAAAAGAGAGAGTTCCAGCACCTCAATTGCGTAACACCCTTTCTTTCACAGCCCGACGGATTTTGAATGTAATTCCTAATTCATTGCCGTTTTAAAAAATCGTCTGCTCGACAACGTAAATAACGCAATAAATGCTGTCAAATTGAAATGTTTAGTGTGTTACGCAATTACTCGTAGATTGCTTAAATACCTAAGGCACCTCACTTAGCCGAGGTAGGCGGTGCACCTCTTCCACTTTTATAGGATAATGTAAGCGCTAGTCACCTGTTGTTGTGCGGCTGTTCGAGAAGCTTGCTCGATACAATAACACTGTTTCCCTTGACGTTTGCTTAGACCGGTACACTGCTGCATTACTATTCTTAGGCCTACGGTCCGCCATGTCGAAAAACAAATTCGTCACTGACGGCAGTAGGCAGTAAAAATTATCATGATTTGATAAGAATATTATCAACAGTTTGTGGTTGATATAGATTAGAAATTGATGTCACACTAATCTTTTATTTGGCGCGGTATTACAGGAAAACCTATTGGTTTCTTAAAATAGGTAGGAAATAGTTATTTTAAATAAAACCACGTGTGATAACTAAAGCAACTATATTTGCAAATACTTGAACATGAAAGTCTTTGTCGACTTCAATGTGTTATTGTTTACCAAATTCTCTGGTTTTGGCATCGGTGGGGGCGGCGGAGGTGGCGAGCCTGCTGGTGTAATACTATTAACTGGCACTGGATTTTGAATCTTATTGCTAAGGTCTGTAGGCTCACTATTAAAACTACGAGTACCATAGATAGATACTGGCACACAAACTTCATATCCCAATTTAGAATAGAAGTTTTCCTGTCCTTTCGTTGATAAATGAAGCATTCTTAACTTTAACACGTTCTTACAATATTCTTCAACTTGTCTCATAAGGTAACTTCCTAGTTTTTTACCTCGCATTGCTTTACTTATAACTACAGTTTCTATGAAACAACTTTCTGGTATGCTGGGTATTGGAGTTAATTTACAATGACCCAGGAGGTGCTTCATGTCGTTGATGAGAATTAAACTGGTTGGTAGGTGGTTGCAGGATGCTTGGAGCGACATCATCCGGGCTGTCTCACTGCGTGGCCACTCATCGTTAATTAGCTCGCAACATGGCTTTAAATATTGGGGATTTTCGTGTAAGCGTAATACTTGTAGGTTTTCTAATTCCATTTTATACCTAAAAACGAGAAAATATTTTTAAGCTAGCAATCTTTCTTCGTTTTTGTCATATTGTCAACGACATGACATTGACAACTTTGACAATAATCTAATGTCAAAAACTAGAATAGAGGTTAGATTTTAGATTTTATTTATTGTTTTCTACAACAATTTTCCACAAAGCCTTATAAATTCTAAATGATATAAGAACAAATAGTACTTACAAACGAAACTATATCCATTTCTGAAGCTATACTTCACACTGGCACAGCGTTTTGTGATTTATAACTGGTAAATTTATGATACATATTGTGGGCCGCGGGGACGGGCGCAAACTAACCTATTTATAGCTGTCACACTTGTTTATAGCAGGCTACAGTAGATCACCCAAAGATCACCTCGGTTTTAGTATGATCTAACTTATTACGACATTAAAAATATGTAGGTTGATTTAATAATGTTGAATTCTTTCTCAGAGATTGTATGACTACCTACTGTTCATTACAACATTTTGATATTTACTTATGGTGCTATATCGTTTTTCAAAACACATTACTTACCTACTTAAAAATTGGTTTAACAAAACCAGCTACATTACATGGCAAAGGTATACCATAATTTTATTATAATGTAGCTGTTTTTTTTAAATGTATTATTTAAGTAAGTATAAATTGCTATTTAAAGCCTACCTCTAAATACAAAAAGATACAAAACCTAGAACCAATGTAAATATGCTATTCAAATATGGAATTATTCATATTGAATCAAGGATTGTAGGTAAAATTTGTTTTATTTATGATATGCTTAGCAGATAAAGTTTTGCACATCGGTATCCTTGCCTTAACAAGTCATCTTACCTTCAAAACTGAGTAACTAATGGTCTTCAATGCATATATTATTCAGTTGAGTTAAACTGAATGTAAACAAACAATTGTATGGCAGTCACATAGACAAAAATAAATCCTTACTAAGAACACTTTTCTCTTTTCGTTTTTGAAACTACAATTAATTTGATAAAATAAAAAAGCTGCTGTTACTTTATTTACTTAAAACTTTGTAAAGTTTTTAAGTTTTCACTTCTGTCGGCAGTCCCCATGACTGCCTGTTGTGTTTGTGGTGGTGCCTCCTAACTACTGAAGTTTGTCATTCAGCTATGCATTAGTTTCATTAATCCAGAATTATGTAATATCAGGCTTGATTAGCTGTGAGAAAAGTCTTGATGAAAACAAAGATATTTTTTTTACTCTTGGAAAATGTTGAATTCGGTTAGAGAGGAAGCTGATGGTGATATAAAATGACTGACTGAATCACTTCAAAAAGTACCTTGAATTAAACATTTAAACACAAAAGTTGATCTCAGTAGGTGACATACCTATGTAACATAACAAATATAAATGTAATAATAAAAATATATATCTATGTAACATAACAAATATAAATGTAATAATAAAAATATATATCTAAGTACCTATGTAATAAATTATAGTTATTTCTTAGTTATAGAGAACCACCATAAAGCATGGATGGTGATGACGACATGCCCTCCCTCTCTGCGGAGACATTTGCAGCACTACAAGAGTTCTACTCGGAGCAACAGAAGAGGCAGGAGATCCTCCACAAACTGCAAGCTGACGATAAACTCAAAGAAAATATATTGTTTGACGAAAATTGGGTAGGTGATGTAGAGTCAGCCTCAAAAAGATGTTTATTAAATGAACAAGAATTCAAATCACTGTCTACAATTTTTGTTCTATGATTTTGTATCCATGTGTAACCACAAAACATTACACATTAGGTACTTACACATTTTGGAATACAAATTGTAGACAGTCAAATTAACTCTTGTTGATGTGTAGGTACATCTTTTTGAAGCAAACTGTACTACAATTTTAAACTGGCTGCATCACAACTCACACACAACTAACTCTTTGGTTGAATCCACAAGATAAGGAAAAGGTCATTGTGGAGGCCTATGACCAGCAGTGTATGTCTTTTGGCTGAAATGAGGATGAGGAAGATTTAACTTTCAATATCTACTGTCTTTAGTGTTACCATTTCGAAATTTGAAAAGAATTTGCCAGGACAAAATGCTGGACATTTGTAAAAACTGGACATTAATTTTACATCTTAATCTGTCTTTTTAACCGACTACCAAAAAGGAGGAGGTTATTTACTCCTTAAATTATTACTATTTAAAAAAAACACCTTGTGTTGGAAAAATCTGGACAAGAAACAAGATTGGACACAGTCCGGGCTGGGGGCCAAAAAGTCGGACATATCCGGACGGATGGTAACCCTTACGTTCCAAGAGGGCCACAAACATGAATAAAATATAATTTGTGTTTTACCTTTTTGTGTTTGTATCTTCCAGCAACTGAGTCAGTTCTGGTATGACGAGGCCACGGTGCAGGCTCTAGTGAAGGTCGCAGACAGGCTGGCGGGCGCGGGGGGCAGGGTGGCGCTCATCTCCTGCCCCACCCTGTTTGTGCCCGTCAAGAGGCAGGTCGGGAAACGAGCCACAGGTATACAACATATTTTTAAACAAATATCAACTTAACCAAAACCGACTACCAGCCGATTCATGAGCGTAAATGAAGCAAAAGGAGTATGTATGCATCAACTGTACCCTATTATAAATTAAGTAGAATTAAAAAAGATAAAGTACTATATAAAAAAAAAACATGTGCCAGATGTCCAAAGTAAAAACGCGTTACGGACTACTAACATATTGTTTCCAGTAACTCTTCTTGAATACGATCGTCGTTTCGAAGTCCACGCTCCTGACTTCGTGTTCTACGACTACAACCATCCTGAGAAGTTGCCGCCCGAAGCCCTGGGCTCCTACGACCTGGTGCTGGCCGACCCCCCCTTCCTCTCCGAAGAGTGCATCTCCAAGACTTCGCAGACTATCAAGCTCATGTCTAAGGACAAAATTGTCGTGTGTACTGGAGCTATCATGAAGGATAATGTGAAGGAACTCCTTGGTCTAAACCTGTGTGAGTTTCGACCTCATCATAGAAATAATTTGGCAAACGAGTTCTCGTGTTACGCTAATTTTAATTTAGACGAGATTTTGAGGTGATACGCGCTAGTTTTGTCACGTCAATAAATTAAGCAAGTTGAAATGAAGTAGAATTAAGTACTACAGTTTTATTAATTTTTAATGACATTTATGATACAGGTTGAAGCATTATTTCATTATTTTTCAAGGGAGGAAACGAGACATTTCTCCTTTAAAGCATTTAATAATAGGTAATTTCGTTGATTAATTTTGCTGTTTAATTGGGAAACTAGAAAAGTAGCCCTGGGTAGAAAACAAAAGAGATAAACTGTAAAAAAATTGTTAATAATCCAAAAGTTTTAACATTACAATAACTTTAATTTATGGATATTTTCTGAAAGAAAACAAGGTTATAATAGTCCGTTTCTGGGTAACTTTTATATTCAGAATGTTAGGTAAACCCACGGAGCAAATACAAAGAGGAGACGGCCTAAGCAACTGTGCACTGTGATTCTCAACTAGGTCCTGACGTCATCATGTAGGCGTGGCCTTAGTCAGTGTATTGTTGGCGTTCGTCCTGTGCACAGCTCTGTAAACGTTCCGTTTTTACAGCATATTTGCGCTAGAAGACAAAAATAATGAAGTGTGGTGTTTTATCTTGTAAAAACTACTCGGATAGACGTTCTGATGCTATGGATGGCATCACATTTCATTTGTCAGTAATTTTATGCGTAATTTATTAAAATAGTTCTTCATTCTGCATGTAGTGACATCTAGTGTGAGATAGTTACATAACTACAAAGTAAAATCAACAGGACGAGCGAATAGTTTTGCTATTGACCAGTAGATGTAAAATAAAGAAGTGGGCGGGATCTGATCACCCCTCACCCCGTAAAGTGTCACCCGTTGTTTCATACAGAAACCTTATTACAACATCTCCTCTTTGTATTTGCTCCGTGGGTAAACCCTATGTATAATACCACCACATTACTATTATCGTTAAAGAAATAAAACAAAATATTGTAAAACATTTCCCGTTTTATTGTTCTTCCTTAATAAAACTAATTTATTTGTTACATTATATTATGCTGGTAAACATTCAGGTTTCATTAATTCTCTCAATTTGATAATATGCAATTAATTTGCTAAGCTTAAAATACGCGCATTTATTCAACAACACCGTAATATACAGGTTGGCAGGGACATCGGCGCTCAACGCGTTACCATGGATTCAGTACATGGTTCTATCTGGTACCTGGTACCTGGTATGGTGGTAGCTTTTCATATTTTCTGTGTTGTGTTATTTTTTGCGTCATGTTTACCGCAAATAAACGCATTTTCTTTCTTTTCTTTCTTTCTTTCTTTCTTTCTTTCTGAAACTCCCTGCTTTGAAATGTTTCGTCGGTTATTTTAAAAATGAACTTTGCCATACACTTTTCTATGTAATAGCTGTTTTATTTTGAGAGAAAGTTACGCTATGGTCTAGAATCAGGTACCGAATTCATGGTTTCAGTTTGCGTCTCGATTCCCCTGCCACCCTGTATTAGTATGACGACTTACTGGTTATATTGAACTTGTTGAACCTGGTTCTTTAGATGTACCTATCCCTCATGAATACATGATATAAGACGGTGCTCAAAAAGGACCGTTTACTAAATAGGGTATTTCACTACTATCAAAAATATACATGAATTAATAAGTACTTTTTTTAAAGATGTAAATATGATTTATGAAAAAAAAAAATCGGTGGAAAAATAGAGAAGTTACACATTTCTGTAGTTATTCTTCTATCCTTGTCATGCAAAATGATCACTGTAGAATGGCGCGGAGTTACTGTGGCGTTTCTGTCTTGTGACGTCAGACAGTAGCAGTGCTGTCTCTCTTTAGCAATTTAACACATGCAACTGCGACATTTTTAGAGATACTTAGAAAAGTTTAAATCTAATTAAAATACGTAGTCAAATGCCCTATTTAGGGTATTACAGCTGTATATAGTAGTTATGTACCCTGTGACAATGTTATTAAGCGCCCATAACTTTTATCAGTTTATAAAAATAATAACAGTAAGCCGTCACACTCAATTAACTCATATAATAACAATACAGTTACATATTTCATTTAAATTTGAAAACTTACAATAAATCTAATACATGCTTTATGCGCGATAAAATACTTACCGATGTAAATAGACACCGAAGAAAATTAAGCGCATGTAGATCAACAGTATTGGTATACAGGGTGTATCAGAAACGTTTGTCATATTTAGAAGAAGACTTCTTAATTGGATGTCAGTCTCACATAGTAGGTATATTTTATTCTGTTTATTTTAGCTGCAAGTCTTCCATAGTTAATAAATAAATATTTAATGTTGTGGTACAGACCATCAAACTGAACAACTTTTTCCATCAACTGCCCGCCCCATACAAAACTTCAATACATACTCGAGGACAGCTGATTATTTTTTCGCGATTACGATGTTGATCTCATGGAGAATGTTGTTCAATTTGATGGTCTGTACGTCACCTTTGTGATACACGTTGTATATTTATCAATTATTATGAATAAATCAATGTGATGTAGAAAGTGGAAAAGCTGTCCATTGACATCGATTATTTTTCTAACTAAGAGGCCTTACATGGTGATGTAATAAAATATCTTTAGACACTCCATTTATTATTATTTAATAAATTCTTCACTTATCACTATCAAATAAATAAATGATTTTTACATTTTAACTGTAACTTACAAAATTGAAGGAAAAGTTGGATATTTACTTTCGTTTTTCTTGATTAATAGTTAATTAAATCGAATATTATTGTAAAAATAAACAACCAACAATTTGTGGGTACCACAACAGCCTAGATTATTAGGTTGTTAGGTAAAATTATTAAGAAATGACTGCTCAAATTCTATTGAGGTTTTTTTATGAACTGCAGTAGATTAAAATACCTATTGGTCTCTTTCGTTCATTTATACATATTCAAATCTATCTAATGTATTCAAATTATTCGTACTTGTATCAATACGATATCAGCCAAGCCAAGCAGTTCCCTGGATATTTCTAACAAAAAATAGTAAATTTGTACTAAAAATAAAATAATATATTTGTCTCCATGCCATCGACATTAATAAATTAAACAGCTACACTGATACATGCACTTATTAATTATAGTAGAATAACTTGGAAAAGTAACGCCCCGTCATTCTAACGAGGACACAATCGTAAAGATAAATTGCAGTCTCTAAGGAAGCCCGCGAAATTCAAGTTTTCTGACGTTTTTTGCCACTTGTTTGTCAGTATCAAGACGGTCCCTCACAGGGAGCATTCGCCTGTAGTGTAACAATACAAAATTCGATTTGGAGCATTACTATATTACAATTACCTCGGTTCTGCTCACTCACTGATGGGATGCTCGAATCTGAACTGTTACATTACACTTAGGTTATATGTTGCAACCTGACCTGCAAATGGCCAAAAACGTAGGAAAGTGTAATTGTTTTTTCGCTACCCTGGCGCTTTCGGCTTGAGGGCCATATTAGTACTGCTGGGGTCCACATTTAAAGTTGTGTAGCTATATTTATTCAAATGTATTACATTTAAACATTTATTGGGTCTATCTACAAGGTAATTATGTTCTACTCTGGTTTGGCAGATAAGCCGATACTTTTAGTTTTTTTTTTCTCATAACTTATGTCAAAATCAAATAAATACTTAAATAACGAGTTTAGGCTCACAGCGAAAATATGTCTTATATAGACTTGATTGCTTGAAATTCTAAGTTAAATGATAGGTTAATAATTTGTTAGCTAGATTGATTTATTTAAAGAAGTGCACTCTGCTACTTCTGTTACCTGTCATTAACGGCAGAGATCGTGTTAGGGCGAGACTGAACACGGTCAGCTCATGTAAACCGAATATTGTCACTGACACCTCTTGAACGCGGTTTAGGTGTGCTGATCGCGTTTAGTTTCATTGGTGGAAATCGCCCTTGGTGCAGACAGTAAGTACCTACTGATTATCGACCAGCAAAAAAAAACGGTTGTAAAGATTAAAGGTCAATTTCACCAATCTCTATTAGTTATTATTAGATATCATGCTTTGCATTTTTACGACTGTTTGAGTACGTACGTCAACATGCTTAACCAACTGAATATGGAAAACTGAACCTTAATTAGTGGATTTTTTGTGTATAATTACTGCCTTCTGCAAGATCCGTATTTAAAAAAAAATGCTATGTAATAGAAAATTATGTTTTAACGTTATGAAGGCGCTCACGATAGTCTAGCACGCATGCTTAATGGCTTTCTGGTACATTTGAAAGCTCACAGAAGCGGTACCGTCGTGATTTAAAGAAATAATCAGTCATAAGTAAATAATAAAGTGATCAATCAATAATGTCCGAGGTCTTGGGTTTTTAGGGTTCCGTACCCAAAGGGAACCAACGGCAAACCTTTTACTAAGGCTCCGCTGTCCGTCCGCCCGTCTGTCACAGGGCCGTAATAGGTAGACACTTGAAATTTTGACAGAGTGTGTTTTTACTATAGCATAAAAAAAAATGTGCTTTTTACTAAAGCATAAAAAAAAATTTAGTGTTAAATGTTCTACGGTGGAACGGAACCCTTCGTATGCGAGTCCGACATGCACTTGGCTGTGTTTTTTTAATAATTGTCTAATTACCTATAAGCAAGCAAAGGGTATTTAGTACACGGAAAATTTTCTTTAATATACAAAATAACAGATCACTCTTTCATATTTATAAAATTTAAATAAATATTATTAGTACAACTTTCCAGGGCTGCTTTTAGCAAACTATCTACTGTTAGATTACCAGTATAAATCATTCTCAAAAACGTCTTTATTGTTTATAATAATTAATTATAAATGTCAAAAAATTATTATGGTTATTTGAACGAGAAATTATAGATTTTAGGGTTCCTTATCCAAAGGATTACAACGTGACAGCGGAGCCTTTGTAATAGGTACAAAGGCTCCGCTGTCCGGCCGTCTGTCACAGGGCTGTATCTTTTGAAGCGTAATGGGTAGACACTAGAAATGTTCAGTGTGTGTTAGTACACACACTCATGCGGCCATAGAAGTCTATGGCCGCTGTACCAACAAATAATAAAAATATGTAGTGTTAAATATTGTACGGTGGTACGGAACCCTTTGTGTGCAAGTCCGACTCGCACTTGGCGCTTTTTTTACTTTAACTTCATAAAATAAAATAATATCAAAGACTTGTGTAATGTTACTAAACTAGTTGCTAGTTAAAAATGAAAAGTAATTAAATGGTTTGCTATTTAAATAATAATCACAACCGTAGCGACATAAAAAAAAATAAACAAAATTGTCTTTTGAGGGTCACAGGTTGTGGTGAACTAGAAATAATGGGGTGTGTTTATAAACGTTAAAGAGTAGCGGCGGTTTAACCACACATTTTTGACAGTTAAACGTCTCTTAAGCAACGTCTATAAATAAACCCCTGACTGTTATCTTGACTACATATATAGTGTTTGGCCAAGCGAGCGATACTTTAAGGCAGTGTAGTACTCATGAAAATTAACAACTCTTACTATGGGAAAAGCCAGAAATTGCGAAAAAAAAATCTGCTGCTCCATTCATTTATGTTCGCATAACTCGACAAAATGTATGAAACCGCTGTTTTTTTTTCAGATATCAGCGTTGGTCCTATAGTAAAAGTTGTTAATTTTCACGAGTATGTAGGTATAGAGGTATGAGGAACTAGGTGTAAAGTTCACTCATCCTCCATAGAAAATGGAGAATCCTCCGATAACGAGTGTCGTGTCTCGTGAACTGCTGCCCAACGTTGATGTCGGGACATTTTATATTGTATGCTATAGTCAGCGCGTTATCAACTGAGTCGTGAGGCCATAAATGTCAATAGAGATAAGAATGTGCAGCGCGCCAGGACAGTTATCGGTAAACGGCTACCTGCTCACGTGGTGTCGATGAGTCACTTCACGTGGTGTCGATGAGTCACTAATGATCTGTACGCTTGTATGAACAAGATACGATAAAAACGTTACTTATCGATATATTTATTTTATTGTTACGCCCCTCACTAAGCGGCTCCATAAAGACCGTAAGTGCAAGCGAGATAGACATAGGGAAATTATTTATGGCCCGACTACTCAGTTGACAACGCGCTTACTATAGTTGCGATGTTGATGCCGCCACAGGTACTATGCTCCCGTAAAGTATGTTCCTCGTTTAACCTAACACACT
Organism: Brachylomia viminalis; assembly: GCA_937001585.2. Lineage (NCBI taxonomy): Eukaryota > Metazoa > Arthropoda > Insecta > Lepidoptera > Noctuidae > Brachylomia > Brachylomia viminalis. Next base: position 24,698,795 of record OW443307.2, read on the forward strand.
GTAGAACTATTAGTAGGACGAGTGATAACAACTTGTAGCTAATTACTTATGTGAATACCCGGCCGATAGGCGTTCAGAAAACAAGGAGCAAGGACTCACAGCAAGACCTCATTTTAACTTTACTAAGTGAGGTAAGAGTTTCAAACGAATATGAACCTTATTTTAATGCCTGTAATGTTCATATTCGCATAAGCAAATGTGAGCAAGTTTTTTATTCGAATATGAACATTAATACTATACAAATAATGTTCACTTTTGTATGCGACGATTACTTTTCTTAGAAGTATATTCAAAGTGCGGTCTGTGAATCCTGCTCTGAAATACAAATGCTATTTGAAAAACAGACATTTCAGTGATCTAGCCTTATGTATAGATCTATTAAATAGGATAGAGACTGGTCATTTATTTAAGATATAGATTTCTATTAGAAAAATATTTATCTGTAAGATGAAAACTGACAGGTTTCCCAAACATCAATAATTTATGTTTTATGGCCTACCTAATGCAGATACAATTTTATTTATTGTCTATGAATGTCATTTCTGTTTGAAATCCGTTTTGTTACACTAAGGGTTTAAAACTTACAGGTTTCAGCCGGGACTTGAAAAACAAAAGACAAATGCGTTACGTCAGTTTTCAAAATTAATAGAAAGCAATATAACTATTGTTTTTTGTGTTCTTATATCGTGTGAATGAGGTTCAGTTTTTATATGCACATACACTGCTAGAGTGTGGGCTGTAAATTGAAGTAATTAACTATAATAACGATGTGTGGCGTTCAAAGACTGAAGTTAAGTTTGAGCGCTTAGGCCTGTTTCACCACGAATGCCGCGTCCTAGCTGTCGCGCGAGTACGCTATCGTCGCGCTCTGTACGTCTTTATTCAGGTAACCGATCGCGTAATTGCTTATTCGAGCGACAGTCGCTTTCGGTTAGGACGCAGGGGAAGGAGATTTTCTATAGAAAAACAGGACCTATAATCTTTGTTAGTAATTTCTGCACACAGTGCTACTAAAAGGCACACTAAACCAAAAAAACTCTAGAAATAATTCCTCTACGGAAATGTTGTACACGGTGAATAGCAATCATTGCCAAGGTGAAGCAGTCTTCATATATATATGAAGACTGCTTCAACTTGCTATTTAAAATACATATTATTAGGTACTGTCAGCGAGTGTTCATCACAATTAGGCCTGCACAGTTTCAAAATTAGGCGTATCAGCGTAATTATAAATAAAACAATAACACTAAAAACATTTAAACTAAAAATTGTGCATTTTACTAAGTTTACTAAATAAAAAACACGAATCATACGCTCAGTACGGTACAATTTTATATAACTCTAAATATATTATCTATATTTCTTCGCCCGTCCTGTGCTAGGCAAAGGATCTCATTTTAGAACTCGCCACGTAAAAAAATATACTCCTCAATTTGGGTGCTTTATACACTGTTCTTACATATAGAGACACCGTTATTAACCGCGGATTCTCGTAGGCTAATCAAATTAGGGCTGATTTTTTAACTTAAAAAAAACTTTCATCTGAAAAATAAATATGGCGGTTTGAAAATAAAAATGAAATGCTGTTTGTGGGTGAGCGCATCACTTGAGAACGGCTGGACCGATTTCTCTATATTTTGGTTTAAAATGTTCGTAATACTCCGAATAAAAGTATAAGGAAAAGAAAAAAAATAAAATACCCGTAAAATTTTAAAATTCTTCGGGAAAAACTTAAGTTGTTTTTTTCTATGGGATTTTTGTAAGAAATATTGAAATTTGAACAGGACAAACTCGGTCGGGCCAGCTAGTTTTCTATACAAAAGCTGTCAAACCGACATTTTTATTCCTCAATTAGAAGTTATCTGGAGACTGAGAATTCGGCCCTTAATCTGCATTACATTTAGGTCATGCAATATAATAAGACTGGCTGTTGAGATTTCACCAAGCATCACTTGATGATTTTTATTATTAAAACGAAAGTTTTATTCTTTCTTTTTGAAAGTGGGTGTACAACTTTGTATACAAAGTGTTGATTTACTATTCATGAATCGGTTGAAGGACACTGAACGAGACACAATAGTTGTTTTATTGTTGTTACGCAAAGTGTTAAGCTATAAGATAAGCTAAGCTACGCTATAAGAGCTAGCTGAGCTATAAGATTGAGTTTACAGGAAGGTTTATTTAGAAACGTAGTTCTCACGCAGTTGTAGAATTACCAGAATAACACTGAAGCGAAAGTTGCAGTACAAATCACCCTTTAGTAGTATTTCAACCTCCATCTTCTTCCTTCTTTTTATTTTTAAAGCCAAAACTACTGAAAACAAATATTTTGTAGCTTTTTTCAGGGTCAAAATCTCAGTAACACATTAATTTAAAAAGGCATCTCTTAAACACTAGTCCACTGTAAAATAAATCAGTCAATCAACCTCCTCAAGAGTAAATATCTTAGCTAAATTACATTGTTAGTGGCTATACGAAGTTGACTCACCGACTCTTTCTCTATGGGTCATCAAAAGCATAAATACATGGACATTTTATGCCTTATTGACATATTTATGCAGCTGGTTTCCCTTTAAGGTGCCTCTATATGTAAAATGGGGTATGTCCTCTAAATGAAAGAAACGGAAACGAACTTAACAACTAATCATTGCACAATATACAGATATCATCAATTATTATATTAATTATTACAAAAACGATATGTTGATTGCTGATGTATTACAAAAATGTTGCAAATTCTTAATTAAAATTAAAACTTAAATTCATGGTGCCATTTCAATAGGTCTATTTAGCGATGGCTCTAATACCGTATAGCGCGTTCTCTTTCTAATACTTGGTTGTCATATAGTGATATCTCACTCCTCCATTACAAACAAATTGCTTTCTATACTAAAGCTAAGACTCGTGACAGTAGCGGTCACAAAACGTGCGAGTAGGATAGGAAAATTGCGCGTGCAGCACCGTATACGTGATAGAAGTGAAACTTCTTAAAAAAAATAAGAATAAGAGAGATTAGTGTGAGAGACAGAGAGAGTTATATCTTTCTTCCCTCTCATGTAACGAAATGTTCCTAAACGTGACACGTTCTTGAAATTTCACTCTCAATTCTCGTCCAATTATCGAATTGTCGCCTAAGAAGTTTCACTTCAAAACTCTACACTGAGTCACGTGTAAGCTCTAACATCTTATGACCGCAACTCCGAGTGTTGGCGTATAATAGCCATCGCCTTATAATTTACCTTAAACTCGTCTTTGACTGATGACTGGGGCTCAATATTATCGGATTTCGCGTGTCCATCATTGTAATTTAAACCTTATGTCTATGCTCTTTAAAGTCACATGCCGATACTTATAACTTCATCGTTAATCGAGCCAACTTAAATAAATCGTATTTCAATTACCATAATATCGGTAGGTTTTTAATATCATACTATTTTATTAATTTCCACGAAATCTCTAGTAGTGATGGTAACTAAGTACGTCCGGCGTACTCTGGGCAGTTACAAGATATGATAAGTTTGCCATTTTATATTCAGAAAAAAAAGATTAAAGATACAATTCCGAGACGACTGGAGACAGCAGCGACAAAGCCGCCCAATGGAAACGGAAGACCGCAGCGACACTACTGGTTTCTTTGTAACTCTAACTGCTTCTGTAGATGGAGACATTGCAGCGGTCGGCGACGTCGCTGCGGTCTCCAGTCGCCTCGGAATTGTATCTTTAATATTTTTTTTATGTCCCCAGTCACCAGCCAAAACCGCGAACAAAATTTATCTGATACATAAAAAAAACTATAATTCATTCAAACATTTCATGAAACAAACCTAACAGATCAAATATTTGATTAACACATCAGAAACGAACATTATCAAAAGATTCTAATAAAAACAATGTCTTTTCAAAATGGAATAACTATAAAAACTAGTGTTTGAAATACAGACAAAATAGAAATAATAATGTATTGCGATCTAAGTTAAAATACGATTGAATTCACGCCATCTAGTGTCGATACCACTAACTAAACTTCAGTTGACGCGCAAGTCAGACCAAAGAAGAAACCCAAGTAACATTTTTCATAACATTCAATAACATACCTTATTTTCGGTTGATTTAAGTTCAAATGAGTTCGTCCGAAGACGCCGATAGGCTGTTTGATGTTCATACAGTTTTGTTAATTATTCCAATGGAAATAAGGTGTACTACTCAATATCATTAGAAATCCTCTACACTGTGCTCCCTTTTGGCCTGTACCGAGTCTAAGATAAAATTGAAGTTCAAGTTAGTGTGGTCTTGGTGAAAACTAATCCTATTTTTATTTGATGCCTTAGCATGGATATGCAAATACAAAAAAATGTGTTGTAGAGGCGTCTCGCAGACTAAAGAGAAAGCATGGTCTTTATTTTATTTTTAGACAAATGCTCAAAAAAATCTCGTTCTGTCAAAATGAGGCATAGCTATTAGGATTTTAATCCATTATTTTTGACAGCTCATATTTTCTACCAAAAAACCCAAAATTTACCAAAATGGTAGATATTTTACTTGAAATGGGGATGAAACCTAAAACGTTAGAAGTTCTGCTATTATTACTAATAGGCCATAACTCGGTTAATATTTAAAAAAACCCTCTCAACAATGAACACATTTGGTCGTATCAATGAATCAATGGAAGACTTTTACATAATGCCCTTCACTTATGTCTATAATAGCAAAGTTAATTTTGTTTTAAAGTATCTAATAACGCGATAAATTACACAAATACATTGTTCATATATTCTGCGGTTGGAACACCGCTTTCACACGCATCAAAGCTAACAGTTAAAATGTTAAACTACCCTACACTAAAAACTGTTAAAACAATGGCTCGAATTGCGTGTTAGTCTGCGAAACACCTCATCGGACGATACATAAGAAGAAGGACAAAGGACACCCCTGGGTTAGTATGTATACGGTACGCGGCCGATAACAAGGCAAATGGAGCGAGACAGAAACTGTCACACATGTATGAGTGACAGAGATGTTGCACGTCAAAGTCCATTTTTTTATAATTGCTTTCTCAAAGGGAATGCGCTAAGGTAGCTCGTGAAATTCAAAATTTTTATGTTTCTTGCAGTTTACAGGTCAGTATCAGGTTGTATGTTCATGAAATAGGGTAATTTGAAGTTCGACAGTTGTATTGATGGTTTTAATGGTTGCGAGTATTATTTTGTAAATAAATATTTGTTACGGTCGCCGATCATATTTTGATCAACATACAAATTGATATCCCTTTTCAAAACGCAAGAAAACGATAGTATCGCGGGCTACCCTGGCGCCGGCCCCGACCGCCGCGTACAGCAGACAGGCACGGAGCGTAAGGCACGCGCGTGCTACCGGCGACGCGCGGCGCGGTACAGCAGCAGCGCCAGCAGCGCGAGCGCGTGCAGCAGCAGCGCGGCCGCCGCGCCCAGCGCCGCCAGCAACGCGCGCAGCGTGCCGCCCAGCGCGCGCCACGTGGCGAGCGAGGCCAGACATCATCCCGTACCGCACTTGCCGCTCTCGAACACGCCCTGCGCGCCGCGTCGGAACTCATCATTTATTTGTTTATTCAAACTTCATGCACGGGTAAAAAAAATACTATACGCGGGCTGACTTAACGCCTGAGGTATTTCATCATCTGCCTAACCCCGACTACATCGAGGTCGGCTTTAAGTCTAACCGGATGCAGCCGAATGCCAGGTTTTTTACATGGATCGTCTACCTATCTGACCTCTACAACCGGTAACGCAATACCCCTCGACATGACTGGTTGTCAGACTTTCGGGCTTCTGACTAGCCGTTATAACTGTTGTCATTGTGCCGTCAGTGTAGTTGTTACTATACTGGTGACCCCGAGTAGAACACTAATAAAATTGCAAGAGCACACCGCGTCGTCACAACAAGCGAAACAAGTTACGCGTAGGCCGCGCTAAGCAAAGCGCGTTTCCACTAAGCATGACATTTAGAATAGAATATTTATTTTACCGCGTGTCATTGAAATTGCCTCCATTTTGGCCGGAGGAGCCGGCCACTAGTTCACGCAAATAAAAGCGCAGTTCGAGAACGCAGGGGTGACGAAAGAAGTCACCAAATTAAATTATGTAGTCGGTCACCTAAATCCCCAACTTTCAAATGAAGTGAAGGACGTCATCATGTCCTCTACTGTCAACAACCGGTATGTCAAGCTGAGGACCGAATTGGTGAAGCGCCTCTCAGCCTCCCAGGAAAAGAAGGTGAAGCAACTGTTGATGCATGAGGAGCTTGGAAACCAGGATCCGTCGCAGTTTTTGCGCCGTCTGCAGGGGTTAGCTGGGCAATATACAGCTACTCCTTTTTTTTTTTTTTTTGTGGGTGGGAAATCATCAAATAACTTCTCCCGCTCTGGGCAGAGCAGGAGGGCGTGTCAGACTCTTACTGACTAAAACCCACCCGTGTTCCTTCAGTTGCCTGTGCCAGGGGCCACGGTAACACTCTTGGACTTTTCCGCAACCCTAGCAGGCATCGGTCCTAGCAAACCCCGTCATTGGTGCTGACATCTCTTTGAGGCGCGCGTGGAATATAACGCGCTGTCGACCCGGGCCTGGTCCTTATCGAACGGCGAGCTGCCCATTGCTCGCCGTTCGCAAGCGCGCGCCTACGGTGGCCGGGAATCGGCCTGCGATTCCCGACGCCCAGGGCGTCTCCTGCGGCGGCTAGGGGCGTGGGGGCGCAAATTTTGCCTCTCCCTCACGCGTTCCGCCTCCTCCTTCGCGAACATTACTGCTTCGCAGAAGGAGGTGACGGCTTCCCAAGCCCTCTCGCTCCGTACCATGGCCTGGACCAAGGCCGGACGCGAGAGATCGCCACCGCCAATCGCCTCCACGAGGACACGGCGGTGCTCCGCCCAAGCCGGGCAGACCTCTACCGTATGCTCCACCGTGTCCTCTGGGCGATCCACACAATGGTGACACCCGGGCGTTTCCTCCCGGCTTATCCGGAACAGGAACCTCCCGAAACAACCGTGTCCGGTGAGGACCTGCGTCAGGCGGAAGGTGAGGACGCCGTGGCGCCTCTCTAGCCACTCCTCAAAGAGGGGACTTATCGCCGCAATTGTGGCGTGCCCAATACACAGCCACTCCTGGCATCGCGACCTGAGCTGTCAGACCGCGTCCAGGATATCGTCGCACCAGCAAGCCACGTAGCTTCAACTTACGCAGCAGGACCCACCGCGAGTGAGATGACAGTTGAAATCGCGGAACTCGAGCATGGTGAGAAGGCCAAGCGTTGCATAAAACCCTGCGACTTCAAGAAGTGAAAGGCCGCGGGCATTCCGTAATGGCGACATACGATTGCCTCGCTCCTACTGGTCGCCTATTCGTCGCAGACCGAAGCACGAAGACGCAGTTTTTGAACGATACTGGAAGCGATCACTGCATCTACCCTCGTCTGCTCAGCGATCGTCGTGCACATACGAACTCCCAACTCTTAGCCGTGAATGGGACCCCCATTCCGACGTATGGTTTCCCCGATCTCAACCTTAATAATGGACTTCGTAGAGACTAAGTGGCGTTTTGCGGTAGCTGAAGTTATTAAACCGATTATCAGAGTGCACTTTCTATGTTTTTACTCTTTGACCGTTGACTGCATAACTGTAGACTTGATAGATAGTTGCACCAGTGCAGTTGTTTTTGCTGTAGCCTCGAATCACTCAGATTCATCTTTATTCTCTGTTAATGTTACTTCCGGGGATTCAAGGTCAATTTTTTTAAAGCTTTCCTGACCTGGAGGTGACCCGACGGTACACTATGCTGTACACCATATCCGCACGGACCCAGGCCTTCCAGTATCTTCTTTATTTCGGCGATTAGCGCCGGACAAATAAAAAATTACTCAGAAGCAGTTCTAGCTGATGTTGGCCAATGGAACTGCCAGATCCTCGGAGAGTCCCTGGTCATTCCTACTTCATTTCGCCCTGAAAAAGGTGACGTTCGGAGATTACCGTATACTCAACGCGCGAACCGTTCCTGACAGGTACCCGATTAGGCACATCCACGATTTGCACACAGCATTTCAGGCTGTAGAGTTTTTAGCACAATTATTGACCCTGTGAAAGCCTATAATCAGACACATGTCAGCCCGGACGACATCCCGAAGAGAGCGGTCACCACACCGTTCGGCCTGTATGAATTTCCGCACATGACGTTTGGTTTGCGCAACGCAAGCCAGACTTTTCAACGACTTGTCGATGAGATGACGAGAGGACTGGACTTTTGCTACTGCTATTTGGACGACTTTTTGATCCAGGACAGAAGCAGAGCATGAGGAGCACCTTCGCATCAATTTCAGCAGATTAACTGATCGGCTTATGGCTGATGCTTAAAGCGAAACTTCGCATTGCACGTAAGGAAGAAAAACTGTTCGTACATCGCCCAATTCACCACCGACATTAGACACATTTTAGGCAAAGAAAATGTCGTAGCCGACCCCTTATGTCGCGTGGAGGCACGTCTACGAACTCCATTCAGTCTCAACACCCTCGCGGAATCGCCAGCGCCAGATCCAGAACTGAAGACACTTCTTCAAGAAGCGTTCAACCATGTACTGCGAAGTCAGTACAGCGTCCCCCAGGCCATTTGTGCCCAAAATGCTGCGAAAACAAATTTACGACAGCTTGCATTCTCTCAGCCACCCAGGCGTTTCAGCATCTGCCAAATTAATCGCAAAGCACTTTATTTGGCCAGGCATCAGAAAGGACTGCAGGGAGTGGGCACGACGGCGGCTTGCCTCGCATGTCAGTGGGCTAAAGTGAGCCGTCACGTTTCAGCGCCTTTAGGGACGTTTCATTTCCCACTTCACCACGATCCACCTCGACCTTGTGGACTTGCTACCAATTTCACAAGGCTTTAGATACTGTCTGACGGCAGTCGACCGATTTACCAGGTGGCCAGAGGTGGTACCTATTGTCGACATAACTGCCGAGACAGAAGCTAAAGCTTTTCTGTTCGGATAGATTGCCCGATTTGGCTGTCCTACCGACATTGTTACGGACAGAAGCCGTCAATTTGAGTCGACTCTGTATGTCGGTACAACCGACACCGCTGAATTTACCGCGCGCATCTTCAACTTTGCTCAAAAAATACAGCCAACTCCAGCTTTCCGTCACATCAAAACGAGCATTTGTTTTTAAGGACCTGCAGACCACTGATCACGTTTTCCTCCTTGAAGACGCATTATGTAGTTCGCTGTAACCAGCCAATACAGGTCCTCACAAAGTTCTGCGAAGGAGTGATCTAACTTTGAAATTTTTAAAGGTAATGATGTCACGGTAAATATAATAATAAACATAATAATAATATAATAATAAAGACTGATGAATGAGGAGAATGACTGGAGTGGTATGCTTGATAATAAACCAGAAAATGAGGGATTAGTAAGAGAAGTCAGTGTGGATGAAGTGAGGATTGCTGTAAGCGGAATGAAGAATGGTAAAGCATTAGGACCGGACGGAATACCTGTTGAAGTATGGAAAATATTGCGGATGGCCGGTTGGACGTGGTTAGCGTTATTCTTCAATAAGCTGTTGCTGGAAGAAGCCATACCTGACGAATGGTGTAATAGTTCGCTGGTGCCCATTTTTAAAAACAAAGGTGATGTGCTGGAGTGCAATAATTATAGAGGAATAAAGCTAATGTCAGACAGCATGAAAGTTTGGGAGAAAGTTGTTGAAAGGCGACTGAGAGAAGAGACCGAAATTTCACAGAACCAGTTCGGTTTTATGCCTGGCCGGGGTACGACGGATGCCATCTTTGCTATCCGCCAGCTATGCGAGAAATACAGAGGTGCGCACAAAAACTTGCACATGGTGTTCATTGACCTCGAAAAGGCATACGACCGAGTGCCCCGTGAGGTTCTGTGGTGGGCCCTAAAGGAGAAAAGTGTGCCAGGGAAGTATGTCAAGTTGATCCGTGCAATGTACAATCGATGCACTACCCAAGTCCGGTCTACAGCGGGCACTACCGGCAGCTTCAATGTGGCTGTCGGCTTGCACCAAGGGTCGGCTCTCAGCCCTTACCTCTTCCTGATGGTAATGGACGCTCTGACGTCGGACATACAGGAAGAGGCTCCCTGGTGCATGCTGTTTGCTGATGACATTGTGCTGATTGCCGAGAGCGGTCTAGAGGTCCAGAACAGATTGGAGATGTGGTGGCAAAGACTGGAGAATGTTGGCCTGAAACTTAGCAGAACCAAAACAGAGTACTTGTTCTGCGATTTTGGCGGTCTCTCCAGTCCTGTGCCTGTTACTCTTGCTGGAACGCCCATACCAATCTGTTCCGACTTCCGGTACCTCGGGTCGCTTGTCCAAGGAGATGGCGATGTAGACCGGGACATAACACACCGGATCAACTCAGGATGGATGAAATGGCGACAGGTCACTGGAACAACTTGTGACCCACAGATGCCCCTCAAGTTAAAGGGGAAAATATACAAATCTGTGATTAGACCTGTCGTATTGTATGGATCGGAATGCTGGGCTGTGAAGAAGATGGATGAAAAACGATTACATGTAGCGGAGATGAGGATGTTGAGATGGATGTGTGGAGTGACAAGAATGGATAAAGTGAGGAATGAGTATACAGGGTGGCCGGAACATTGACGTCCAAAAATAAAATTTCGGTCCCTCGTATCGTGGGGTATTCGAATCACCCCCATGTATGTTCCGCGACTTTTCATAGTTTTCGAGTTATGAATTTTTTTCTGAATGTTTGAAAATTTTCGACCTGACCAACCTAAAAAAATTCAAAAAAAAAAAGTAGAGGGTTTTATCGAGTTTCTTTTTTTGCAACTGAATTTTCATAAGTAGTACTTTTATGCATAAAATAATCAGCTTCGTAACTGTGATGAAAGTTATGAAAATGTTGATCTAAAGTGAAAAATTTACGTTCGGTAAATTATGACTCAAATTTTCAACTTTAAATTAAAAATCTTAACAGGTGACTTCATAATTCCTAAGTAGGCTTCAAGAATGCGCCAGACTCTCAGTTTTCATAATCATAAAAAAAATGAAGTACTTAATAGGGCTACTTTGTTTAAAATCGGCCTTCAAAGACAGCGAGGTGGAAAAATTCTTAAAATTACCCATCTGAGTAATTATTTTTTTTTGGCTATTTTCTCGTTCCTAAGGTTAATTAATGATAAGAATACTGAAAACTAACCAACAAATAGTTTCAGAGTTGGGTAAGAAAAGTTTTACGTAAAAAGTGGTTTTGAATAAAACACAGATGATAATGTGAAAAAAGTACTTAATTTATTTTTAACATTTAGAAAAGGTTTTCAAAGTGGCCACCACCAGCAGCAATACACATTCTACACCTACGTAAGAAATTGTCTGGCAATCGTCTAAAAGCGTCTCTGTTCTCTCTCACAACACGTTCAGCTTCTGCAATCAACTGCCTCAGCTCTTGTTCACTTGAACAGTCTCGGGCGTATGCTATTTCCTTGTAATAGCCCCAAATAAAGAAATCGATGGGGTTGAGATCAGGTGAGCGTGGAGGCCACCTAATTGGTCCGCTGCGTCCGATCCATCTGTTGGGGTATGTTTCATCTAAGTAATTTCGGACCTGGGTTGCATAGTGACACGGGGCGCCGTCATTTTGCAACACCATGGTTCGTCTGAGTTCGAGATTCACATCTGCCAGCAACAATGGAAGTTCATTTTCCAAAAAGTTTTTGTATGTTTCTCCATCAAGTCTGGACGGCAGTTCAAACGGACCAATTAGTTCGCCATTGAGAATACCAGACCACAAGTTAACGCTGAAGCGATGTTGAAATGTCGAAGCTCTCACTTCGAGTGGATTTTCATTCGCCCACGTGTGGTAATTATGAATATTGAATATTCCGGATCGCTCAAATCGTGACTCATCTGACCATAAAACTTTATTGAAAAATCCAGGATCCTCTTGCTCTTTTCGTAACATGGTTTGGCAAAAATCAACGCGCAATTGGTGATCTGTAGGCAGTAAAGCTTGGACTCGTCGGATGTGGAACGCGTGGTATTCTCCATCGTGAAGAATGTCTTGGATAGAAGTCCTTGGGATGTTCAGAGCACGAGCCATACTTCTCGTACTCGTAGACGGATTTCGCTGAACTTCTTCCAGCACCATTTCTCTGCGATCCGGGTTAGCTCTAGGGATTCCTTCATGACTGCCGCGTCGACCAGGAATGCGGCCTGCCATCAAAGTGTTGTGCGTGTTAATAAAAACACGATGGTCGGGATATCGCTCAGGTTGCGGCCCACCACGACGTTGAAGTTGTTCGCGATACAGTCGCGCTGCTTCATGGCCGTTTCCTTGTGCAACTCCATAAAAATAATGCATTTCTGCATATTCACTTAACGTGTAACTCATTTTTTACACTTCCACGTAAAAAAAGTCCAAATCAGAATGCAAAACACAGTCCAATAAACGAGCAAAGTAGTCAAACAAGTAGGCAGCGGAGTCCGTGGGCAAAGCGAGTGTGGTAAAGACAAAATGGCGACACGCGTATAGCAGTAAACACAATGTGAGTACGACTGAGGTACTTGTTTTGCGTTGGCTTCGGTTGCGTGCCTTGCGTGAGAGAGATAGCAATAATTCGGTCTCTTTTCCTCTCGGTCCATTGTTATTGCAGGTAAAAGAGTTGCACCCTCGTTTACAACCCATAGTCCACGAGAACGGATCGCGCAAAATTCATTAAACTAACATTTAAAAAAATCTCCGTGTTTAAATCTTAGCTTTCCTGCAGTAATTTTTGGTTAGCAAACTAAATAACCTTAGGAGCGAGAAAATGGAAAAAAAAAATTTATTAATCAGATAGCTAATTTTAAGAATTTTCCACTTCGCAGTCTTTGAAGGCCGATTAAGGCCAAAGTTAGCCCCATTAAGTCCTACGTTTTTTAATGATTATGAAAGCTGAGAGTCTGGCGCATTCTTGAAGCCTACTTGAGAACCATGAAGTCACCTGTTTAGATTTTTAATTTGAAGTTGAAAATTTAAGTCATAATTTACCGAACGTAAATTTTTCACTTTAGATCAACATTTTCATAACTTTCACCACAGTTACGAAGCTGATTATTTTATGCATAAAAGTACTACTTATGAAAATTCAGTTGCAAAAAAAGAAACTCGATAAAACCCTCTACTTTTTTTTTTGAATTTTTTTAGGTTGGTCAGGTCGAAAATTTTCAAACATTCAGAAAAAAAATTATAACTCGAAAACTATGAAAAGTCGCGGAACATACATGGGGGTGATTCGAATACCCCACGATACGAGGGACCGAAATTTTATTTTTGGACGTCAATGTTCCGGCCACCCTGTATATACACAAGCTTGTGGGTTTACTATTTGCAGAGAGCATACAGTGACCTGAGAGTGCAGCACAACCATGCGTTCAAGATGCTGATGAGGCTGCCGCGGTATTTTAGTGCCTCTGGTATGTTTGCAGAGGCCCACGTAGACAGCTTCGCTGCAGTCATGCGCAAGCGTTGCACCTCCGTCCTATCGCGTATGCGTGCTAGTACCAACAGTTCCCTGTGTGTATTGAACGGATCGCGCAAAATTCATTAAACTAACATTTAAAAAAATCTCCGTGTTTAAATCTTAGCTTTCCTGCAGTAATTTTTGGTTAGCAAACTAAATAACCTTAGGAGCGAGAAAATGGAAAAAAAAAATTTATTAATCAATAGCTAATTTTAAGAATTTTCCACTTCGCAGTCTTTGAAGGCCGATTAAGGCCAAAGTTAGCCCCATTAAGTCCTACGTTTTTTAATGATTATGAAAGCTGAGAGTCTGGCGCATTCTTGAAGCCTACTTGAGAACCATGAAGTCACCTGTTTAGATTTTTAATTTGAAGTTGAAAATTTAAGTCATAATTTACCGAACGTAAATTTTTCACTTTAGATCAACATTTTCATAACTTTCACCACAGTTACGAAGCTGATTATTTTATGCATAAAAGTACTACTTATGAAAATTCAGTTGCAAAAAAAGAAACTCGATAAAACCCTCTACTTTTTTTTTTGAATTTTTTTAGGTTGGTCAGGTCGAAAATTTTCAAACATTCAGAAAAAAATTCATAACTCGAAAACTATGAAAAGTCGCGGAACATACATGGGGGTGATTCGAATACCCCACGAAACGAGGGACCGAAATTTTATTTTTGGACGTCAATGTTCCGGCCACCCTGTATAAGAGGAAGTTTGAAAGTAGCGCCTGTGACAGAAAAAGTGAAAGGGAATCGACTGTCTTGGTATGGACATGTGATGAGGAGGGATGACACGCATGTGACTAAGAGAGTGATGGGTATGAATGTTGATGGAGGGAGAGGAAGAGGACGGCCAAAGAAAAGATGGATGGATTGTGTGAGAAATGATATGAGTGAAAAGGGAGTAGATGATGCCTTGACGTCTAACAGGGGAGAATGGAAGAAGAAAACGTGTTGCGCCGACCCCAAGTAAAATGGGATAAGGGCAGGAAGATGATGATGTCACGGTTTCTATAGACCTCTTAAAGCCAGATTATATGTATATTGGCCAACAAACCTGACCTGGAAGAAGATACTTCATCTCTGGACAAAAAAGAGTACACAACTCGTTCCCGTCGTGTCAAATTGACAGATTTTTATCGCCCTTGACGGTCACTGGAGGGGGTGGTACGGGGTACATACCTACCATACCATTTATTTATTTATTTCTATTATAAACTTACACAACACAAAAACCATCATAATATTTATTTACATTTATTTATGTCATCATAAATATTCACCGGCAATCGGTTGAAGACGGGCCATCGGTAAACACTGGACTCGTGCACGCCGTGCTACGTCATTGTGACGTAGCAGGCAAGCGCCGAGGTGGGAGTGCGAGGTAGCAAACGTTCAATCACCTTGCCGCGACCTTTAGTCGAAACTAGCTCACGCGAAGCTCGGCTGCGCATGATTCTCTGACACCTCGTTCGCCTATTGTTTACGTGAATCTCGTGGGGTAATAGGTACGTCATTACCTAGGTTTCCTGGACCACTTTACACTTGTATACTTTTTTTAAGAATTACACTGTTGAGTCTAGCTGTGTAGGATCTACATTGCCGACTATATTATGTCATTCAAAAATTGTTTTTCTTTCTAATAAATTATTTACTTAAAGTACAGTCATTTTGGTGCTCAAAAAGGGGATTACCTGGAAATATTTCCGGGAATTTTGAAAATCGGTGATTTTATTGATTTCGACGCGCTTTTTTCGAATTTTCACTAAGTCATCGCGCATCTTTGCCGCTCGCTCCGCCATATTGGGAAAATGGCGATCAGAACAGATTTTTGACAATATCCAATACTCTTTCCAGAAAATAGTTGCGTAATAAATTATACTAGAGAAAATTTCCTACAATTTATGTAATAAACTTTTTTTTAAATAAATAAGTTTCAGCGTAAGAGTGCTGCAAAGTCACACTTAGTCACATTACAAATTCAAATATCTGATATGCCGGGCGTAAAGTTTCTGCTGGCGGGTAGGGATTGTGTTTTGTTTACGTCGTGTTTGATGAGAGCTAGTCGTCTCATCGCAAGGATACGCGGAAGAAACATAATGTTTTTCTGGTCTTGTACGCACTCTTATGGCGTTGGTCCCGACTGTTATTAGTAGTTCTTTAGACAGTCGTTACGGGTGCTAGTCAGAAGCCCTAAAATTTGACAACCAGTCTCACCAAGGGGTATCGTGTCGTGTCGTGTGTGAGGGGGGTCGTGGAGGTCAGATAGGCAATCGCCCCATGTAAAATACTGATATTTAGATGCATCCGGTTATACAGGATGCGGACCCTAACTTAATTGGGAAGAGGCAGGCAGATGATGAATGAGCTATGTAAACTCGCAACTTCTATTTGCGGGGCTGATGTTAAAATTAGGTATAAGATGGTCACGAAAGAAAATAGTGTTTTTCCTGCCTACCTTCCTGAAGAAGGGCGAGAAGCTGACGAGCGCGTCCCTGGTGAGCGGGCGGTCGGGCTGGCGGAAGGCACAGCGCGCGTCGGCCGCGGCCACACTGAGCAGGCGCCGCACGAAGCTCTCGAGCTGCGCACGTCGCGCGCGCGCCACGGCCTCGCCCGCCCACAGCGTGCGCGCCGGGAACGGGATGCTCGCCACCTGCGCCACGACATGCGTGTGTCACACCGCCTGCTCGATCGTCACATGTAATGTCATGCACACCTAACCTACAGAGAGTCATTATAACCCGCCGGTCAATAATGAGATTCAAATTTGAAACCTCAACTAAAAATTTGCAAAAAACTGCCTAGCACGAGATCCTAGATTCGATATCCGGATAGAGCAAAGTGTTTTTCCAACAGTAGCAGCCGAGTTAGGATTTGCGCCAGATCGATGGCAATAGGCTCGACCCTATTACATGGGACTCAAACATAACTGGTTAAATGCGAATGTACTATAGATAGGTACACCTCTGCCATACCCTTCTTCGGAGCATACAGACGTGATATTATGTAAATTTAGTTTACCCAGGTCAAGGCACACAATATAATACCAGCCTCTCACTGTCCCACTGCAGGGCAAGCCCTCTTCTCATACAGATAAGGCACGAGCATTGACCACCACGCGCGCTCAAGACGGAGTGGCGATTTTAGATTCAGATTCAGATTAATTTATTCCTTGTTAATCTGAATCTGAATTTAGACTTAAGTTAACTATAATATGTCCAGGTTTTCCCAGTAATGTCGAAGATAAACTCAGAAAGTATATATGAATTGAAAAAGCACCTCGGTCGAGCATTTGAATGCAAAATAAACTTTATGTCCGAAGCATAAAGCCTGTTTGTATTTCCAATTTGAAATAGTCGTCTGGAAGTAGTGAAGTGTCGCGCTCTGGGGGCCCACTCCCTAAGCACGAAGTCCATCGTTTCGGCCGAAGTTACGGACGTTTCCCACTCCGTATCACTTACGGACATAAGATTAGTCCGGGGCCCGAACTAAAAATTCATGTCAAAACGTTTAGAGTTGTTCTTACTCCGATGTATTTTTTCCCGTCTGGAAAAGTTAATTAATCGGCGGTAGGGTTTACTTCTAAGTATCGAACTACTTTCGGACGGCCCCTTATCCTCGTTGACGGACTTGGAGAGTAAGTAAGTCGCCTTATTCGCGTTCAATGCTACGTGACCAATGGCTTTATTTTCACGAAATGATTTCTCAAAAATATTAATAGATCAAAAATTATTTTTCAAAACTAAGTACATCTTTTAAAATATTTATCTCACAACCATTCTACAATACAAAATTCATAAGGTATTTTTCTTAGTGTCAACTAGCCTATTTGTTCACTATAAAAGAGATATTGGAAGCAGCGACCACTACTTTTTTTTTTCAGAGAATCGGCTTGTGGTTATCGACGCCCAGGGAGTGTCCTGCGGCGGCTAGGGGCGTAAGGGCGCGAGTTTTGCCTCTCCCTCAAGCGTTCTGCCTCCTCCTTCGCGAGCATTACTGCATCGGCTTCCCAAGCCCTCTCGCTCCGTACCATGGCCTGGACCAGGGCCGGACGCGAGAGATGTAGTGACAACTACTAAGCACATTTGATTATTGTTAAGCCTTCAAACTAAGGCCTCGTTTACGGAGACGCGAGGCGTCGCGTGCGGCGTGACGTCTCGCGTCTCTTTCGCTCTCGACCACGCTGTATGAGACCGAGAGAGACGCGAGACGCCACGCCGCACTCGACGCGCGACGCCCCGCGTCTCCGTAAACGAGGCCTAAGGCGTTTTAAGTTTATTTTTATATACGATTTACAAGCGCGCTATATTTCGCGCTTCAACAAACCGAACGCGCGTGTGATCGGACGAGCCAGTGAATCAGCTTGTAGTTGAATCACGCATATTTTACGTGAACGTGAAGATGCACGTGTGGCAAGCGTGTATATACGACCGTGCAAACGGAGCTCATAAGTGTTGAAAAACGCTATTCTGAAACCGCTCCTAATCTCGAAAAATTGTCTGTCCCAAAAGTATCTGATTAAAATGTAAACAAATCTATCAGAAAACGTAACTGTTGATGCAAAATTGTAGTGCCTATTAAAAATTGAGTGCCCTGATTTTATTAATTGAATACTTAAATCGGAAATTCTAACTTTGAATCACTTTAAAGATGTTTTTAATTTGACAATGGAGGTTAATTTTATAACCTTAATTTTTCGTCGATGATTTTTCAATAAAAATTTAATAATGTTATTCAAACAATAGTTGTTAGAAAAAGCGGTGAAAAATAAAGCTGAAACCTTCAAAATACAGTTGAATGTGTTACAATTGATTTCCTTTCGTGACTCATTGCGTAAAAATGTAACTTGGACAGGATCTGTTTACATTTTTCGCAGATACTTTTGGAACCGTTCATTTATTTATTTTTTAAGCATTGCCTTACACTAGGAATTTCTCCTGTATTGTGGGTGCGTTTACAAACAATAATAATAAATAAATAAACATAATAATAAACTCACATACACAAACAGCCAGACCCGGAACAACTACTTGTAGGTCGTACAAATATTTGTTCCGTGCGGGAATCGAACCCGCAACACGCAGCGCAGCAGTCAATCGCTTAACCACTGCGCCGACCGAGCCGTGCCGTTCATCGTTTCTTCCACATGCAGGGTTCTCTCGGCCGCGTGCCTACCTTGGCCCCGTACAGGCGGCGCATGGTGAGGTAGAGGTCGCGGAAGCGGCGGTAGCGGCGCAGCAGCAGCCAGCGACAGTCGCCGAGCACGATGCGCACCTCGTACTCGTGGTGCGTGCCCGCGCCCGCGCCGCGCGTCACCCAGCCCGGGATGCTCACCACCTCGTCTGTGGGCACAGGCCAGGGTAGTGGGCGCGCTAAGGTAGCTCGGGCGAGCACGACTACGCTTAAC
Source organism: Brachylomia viminalis (assembly GCA_937001585.2). NCBI lineage: Eukaryota > Metazoa > Arthropoda > Insecta > Lepidoptera > Noctuidae > Brachylomia > Brachylomia viminalis. The sequence continues at coordinate 24,717,715 of OW443307.2, forward strand.
GAAGCCGAACACATGCAGTCCCAGTCATTGTGATAACTTTGCACCGAATCTGGGAACCTTCTGGTTACGGAGATATTTATGGTCAAAGTTTCAACTTTTTTTTTTTTGTTCCAAGACATGTTTCGAATGTTATAATATAATTTGAGCCGCCTTAGAGTGAAAACCCCGGGAATGCATATTTACTCAAAATGATTTTATCGAAATTGTAAGGGTTAAATTTATGACGTGTAAAAGTGTTTTCATTACTCATACTCGGAAAGTAGGTCTGAAGTTGCCTGAGGAGCGGGTTGAAAGTAATACTTTTCAGCCCTAGAGAGAATCGCTTTCAACTGACACCTGTCAAAAAATTAAAAAAAAACTAGTTCTATTTTCACATTTCTATTGAACCATGTTCCAAAAAAAAAAAAAAAAAAAAAAAAAAAAAAAAAAAAAAAAAAAAAAAAAAAAAAAAAAACTTCCTATACAGCCACTCAATTACAGCGCGATGTAAAATTTAAATAACATACAGTTAAGTAATAATTAAAGAATATATTTTTTTTAAATGACTTTATCATAATTTACTTTCAACTATTTCTTTAAAATAACATAGATTTGGGCAAAATATTTACCATTTTTTCAATGATGGAAATGAAAAATAATGGCTGAATAGCTAGTAGCCGGCCACCGAAAAAAAAATAGGCGGGAAAGCGGCAATCAGATCTTCATTTGTTTTTTCGAGTTGTAGAGTTTTGTTTATACTTCCGTTTTGCAAAAAAAATTACATCTGATTCAGATATGGATTTAACGACTGATTGCATAAGAGAAGAGGCTCATTTTTTCTTTAGCTAATTAATGTTTTTATTTTTACTTTCCTTGTATTCGTAATGAAAAGCACAGTGTTTACCTCGGTTTAACGACTTATTTAGTCCCACGAACTATTAGCGCCCTCGCTCGGTTTAGTTTATTTAGTCTCGGGACTAAATAAGTTACTTTCACCCCTAGGATAACAATGTAGGAACCTAGGAAAACAAATTGTACAAACCTACTTACAGAAAATAAAATAATTTATGCTATTTGGCTACGGAACCCTAAAAACAGGCAAAGGTGACATATAATTATTTAATTGATAGTTACTTACTGAAGTCTATTGGATGCATCAGTCCGGAACATATCGTCGGATCCTGAAAGAAGAAAACACAAATGAATTTTCACATAGTCTCAAAAGTAGCGCTGATTTAGTTACACATTCTGATTACAATCACTTGAAATATATAATATTGTAGAAAGGAGTTTCTTAGGCATTCTTCTCCATACGAAACTACCTTTTGGTAGGGGCATCTACAATCAATTCTATGTTCTTCTAAATGTTGACGGCCAAAGGTGATTTTTGAAATACTTGACTTTGACTGAAAAATACTATAATACTGACAGATATCGGCATGTCCATAGCGGGCTGGTCGCGATCATTGCGGTCGTTGTCGCGGTCACCGCGGTCGCCGCGGTCGCTGCGGTCGATGCGCTCGGGTCGCACGCGGCACCGCAGCGGGTCCTCCCACGGCGGCTCGTGTGTTTCCGTCGGCAGTTCGTCGTTCGACGTCGACACGTTGTCGGAACCTTCCAGCTCTTGTTCTTTTAACCTTCAAATTAGAAATAAAAGAAAGAAAGAAAATCATTTAATTAAGAACTTTTATTTATTTAATGATAGCAGAGCAGTTGTGGCCCAGTGCAGTGGTAACCGCCACGACTTGTAGGTCGCAGGTTCGAACCCAGACAGGCGCTTTACTCTGTGTAAATTATTTCATCACCACTGCTCTCAAAACGGTGAAGGAAAACATCGTGAGAAAACCGGCATGTCCTAGAACCAAAAATTCGAAGACATGTGACATCAGCAGTGGGAACATTTTAGGCTGATTATCAACATACAAGAATCAGAACAATATAAGAGTGCGCTTCCAATTATAAGAGACCACATCGTTCACTTATAATCTAGGTACTTACAATAAGTTTGACAAGGACGAAAATATTAAAAAATAAAAGATTCATCATGTGTAAGAATAACATTAATTCCCGAAAGTCACACAATCAGTCTAAACAAGAGGTATCGTGTTGCCCAGTAACTGAGTTGTGGAGTTCAGATAGGCAGTCGCTCGATGTAAAATACTGGTATTCAGCTGTATCCGGTTAGACTGGAAGCCGATCACAACATAGGTAGTAAAAGGCTGGCAGATAATGATGAGTAAGAATATGTTAATTCGCAAATTTACGCGATACGAGGGATTAATAAAAAACCTTGTATGTAGTACAGTACCTGTGCAGCAGCGGGTCCTCAACGTGTCCGTTCTCCGTGGGCTCGTCGTCTGTGGCGACTTGCATGTCGCTCTCGGACAGCGTGAGGGAAGGCGTCTCTTGTATGGGCGTCACCATCATGGGCCTCCGCGATTGGTTGTCAAAGAACGAGTACTGCAGCGCCATCTCTAGGCGCACGTACTTCTTTTGTAGTTCTTGTAGTACCTGTTGGTTTGAGAGTTAATAAAATAAATAATAAACATTTATATCAGGCTACAATGACCCACAGAAATATACCTTACAAACTAATACAGTGTGAGTGTTTATAATGTACACATATCGAAATGAGGGAATCTATGCTTAATTTTATCGATAGAAAAAATATTAAAAAATATATACATATACATATATAAAAAAATGATATATATATGTAGGATCAGGAGTGCCGAGCGGTATCTCGTCAGGGTTTGGAGTTCCCATTTTGTTAGGAAAAATAAGACTGTACAAACAATCACAAGGTTTTTATTTTTAGTACTTGGTACACAGGTAAACCGACAGTTTTGTCGGGAGCAAGGGCTCTTTATTGAGTCGAATCCGAAGATTGACTGACTCGTAGATTTTTTTTTTTTTTTGTATGGCATCTCGCAGTTGGCCTTGAGAGGCCGTGACTGCTTAACCGGTCAATCCTGTGGTGCCTTCGAGCTAACTCAAAGCCTCCAGCCAGGGGCATAATATTAATTATAAACTAAGCGACCATCACCTAAGGGCACCCCCTGTGGGGTACGGACCTCGGCTTAGGGCGTCGCTGGGGAAGGACAGCAAGTTGGGGACAGGCTGGATCAAAGTGGGTTCATTATTATTAAGGGGTAAAACTACTGGCTCAGCTACGCCACCAGCTGGCTCTGTGGATCCGATCAAGGGAGGGGAAGAGGAATCTATCGGGGAGGAACGCGGACGCGGACGCGGATGCGAAGCACCTCGGCGGCGAGGTCGGAACTTCGTTTTGTGTCTGTGTTTGTATACTGTACTGGTGGCCCTACTGCTTTCCTGGAGGAGGGTGGTGGGGTCGTCGGGGTCGGTCAGTGCGTGCCTTGGACGGCGGATTCTACTGATTCTAGAGGGGACATAACTGGCGGCCTTTGCAACCAGAGGGTTGCGATGGCTGCCAGCGGTATCGAAGAAACGCTTGCAAGCGCGTTTCATGAATTGTTGAATGGTGGGGATTTTCAAATCTAAATGTAAGTTTATGTTACGAACGAACCAGGGGGAACCCGTGATTTTACGTAGAAAACGGTTCTGTAGGGTCTGCATCCTGTGGATGTGCCGGGGGTGGGCCTGTGCGAAAACAGCACAGGCGTATGTCATAATAGGTCGGATGCATGCCGTATAAATGCGCAGTTTGCACCTGAGTGACAATTTACTGCTTGCATTTAGGACGGAATGTAGTCTACTCAGAGCAAAGGCGGCTCGCGAACGAACCACCTTTATGTGCTCTGCGAAGGAGAGACGTCTGTCCAAAGTCACACCCAGATATTTGGCATGCTTCTCCCAAGGGATCGGCTTGCCAAACATCTTGATCGGGCGGGCGTCGTCATGTCTGCGTTTGACACGCGGTTTCAAGAAGAGAACCGCTTGACTCTTGTCGGGGTTAACTTCGATTCTCCACTTTCTGAACCATTCGCCAAGCTTGTTGACTGCGGTTTGGAGAGTGCGAGATATCGAGTCGGGGACGCGCCCAGTGTAATAAATGGCCGTATCGTCTGCGAACAGAGCCAACTGCGCATTTTTACATTTCGGGATGTCACTGGTGAATAGGGTGAACATGAGGGGAGCTAGCACAGAGCCCTGAGGGACTCCTGCGCGGATAGGGTGGGGGGAGGAAAGCGCCCCTTCGATACGATAGCGAAAGGTTCGGTTAGCCAAAAAGTCTCGCAGGATGAGTACGAGACGGTCTGGCACACCGAGTTGGTAAAGCTTATATAATAAGCCATTGTGCCAGACTTTGTCGAACGCTTTCGCTATGTCGAAGAACACAGCACCCGTCATGAACCCACGCTGGAAACCAGCGCTTACGTGTTCGATGATGCGGTGTACCTGTTGGACGCTCGAGTGTTGGGATCTAAATCCGAACTGTTCGTCGGGGATGAGGCCCTTGGTCTCGGCAAAATCTCTGAGTCGCTTGTATATAAGCCTCTCATAGATTTTGCCCAGTACATTGAGCAGACTGATGGGGCGGTAACTAGAGGGGTCGGTTTTGGGCTTGCCCGGCTTTGGAATACCGATGACAGTGGCCCTTTTCCAAGCTTGGGGAAAGATGTTGTTGCTCAGAGCACCATTGAAGATGATGGTCATGAGCATTATGAGGTTTGCGGGGAACAATTGGATCACCCTATTCGTGATTCCGTCTGGGCCGGGGGCTTTACGGCGTTTCAGACCCTTGATGATATCGTGCACCTCGTCTGGGGTGATGGGGTGCAGAGGATTATCTGGGTCTTCGACGGGGGGAAGGGAGGCTCTACGTTCGACTTCCGCGTCAACCTCAGAGAGGTGAGCTTGGTCTACTGGTTGAGAGCTGGGTGTGCATTGGGCCTCAAGACTGTCGGCAAGGCACTCGGCCTTGTCGATGTCATCGAACGCGATGGTCTTGTCGGGACGCACCAGTGGGGGCATGGAGGCTACATTTTGGGACTGGAGTTTCCTCTGCAGTTCCCAAAAGGCCAGGTGGGTGGGCTCTAACTCGCTCAGCATCTTGTTCCAGCCAGCGTCACGCAGCTCCGTTATGCGTTTCTTTACAGATCTCTGTAAATAGCGCATATGGGCCTTGTTAGCTTGGCAAGGAAAGTTGCTGTAGTCACGTACAGCCGCGTTCTTCTCAGTCAGCAGTTCACGCACATCGTCCGGCAACTTCCAGCGATGGTCGTCCATCGCTGGAACTTCCCTAGAACTTTCGTTCAGGACGGATTGTACGTGATCCGTGAGTGAGTCGATCGCGGCTGTCGTGTCTTTGATCGAGTCGAACTGATCGGGAATGGAGTCTAGTCGGGGGCAGGAGGATGTGGAGGATTTCAGTCTTTCGCTTACTTTCCTCCAGTCCGTGACTACTTTGGTGAGGGGCGGTCTGTCGGGGTCGGGGAGTCCTAGTCGGGGGCCTAATGTCACAACTACAGGTCGGTGGTCGGATGTCAGTTGATGCACCACCTCTATAGAATCCAACCGAAGGTTGACATTCTTTAGAAGTGCCACGTCAAGGACGTCAGGGGCATGAAGGGGCGCGTGGGGAAAGTGAGTGGGAGTCATCGGGGCGATGACATCGAAGCTAAGGATGGGACAGAGGTCAAACAGATGTTTGCCCCTGGTCGAGATCCTGTTACTATTCCAGGCTGTGTGTTTGGCGTTGAGATCGCCCGCTATGATAACGGAGTCACTCAAGCCAAATAGGATAGCGAGGTCGTCAGATAACTCTGAATAGTTTTCTGATAGTTGCGGGGGGATGTAGACCGATATTAGAGTGATCGGCTGGTGACCTGTCATGCCGAGCCGGCAGACAGACACTTCTAAACGCGAGACTGACTCGTAGACAGAGTGCACGCTATTTTATAGAACGATGCCCCCACCTTGTAATCCCTCCACGACAACTCTGTCCGATGACGCACGGAAGTACGTCACGTGTTTACTTGGTACAAAACACTATAATGCGCTAAATCTAATAAGACTTACATTATAAAGCAATCAAATAATACAAGAATAATTGTTGTAAATAAACAATGATGATATAACAAAGTAAATCATTTTAAAATCAAAGTAACAGGTCATCAAATGTTTTGAACAAAACCATCGGTTACAATTATCGAAATAAGTTGCCAAAATCAGTTACTGCGCACCGAGTACCCAATAAATTATGTTTCGATTTATTAGACAATAATTGATAGTGAAAGTCATTTAAATTAATAATAAGAAAAACAACATCCTAACAAATTGTGTTAACTACCCACAATTGTAATTGACAACCAACTCCGACATATATAATATTTTTTTTATGGCTATCTACTTGCTAAGCAATAGTGCGTAGCCGTGCGCTGGGCCTTTCTTTAAATGATGGGATAGAATTAAAAGTTGCATGTTTTTAACTCTATTACGTACCTACTTGTACTCTACTCGTATTAGCCATGATACGATGAAAAATAACTTAAAATAATAAAAATAGTAGGTAATGGGGGCGTCATATTGAGAATTTTTACGATTATTGTAATAATTTATCAAAAAACAAAAGATTTTTGCTAAAAATAACATGTTTATTTTCAATTGAGGGTAGCTTTTCTCAATTTATGAGGACGCCTAATTAATTCCAACCATTATGGAGTTTGTTTTATCGCGATAGATCATTCAGTTTAAAAGTTACACCGTTTTGTTTACACAGGGGTCACGGAAGCGAACATTTTTTTTTTAATCCATAAAATATATTTAGATTTTATATTTATAATATTTTTTCCGTCGCTAAAATTAAGCATAGATTCCCTCATTTCGATATGTGTACATTACAAAGACTCACACTGTATACTAATAGTATTCTCAAACAAACTTGTGTTAATAATTAGTATGGCTTTAAACTATGTTAGTAGCACTTTACTTTGCACTAGCTTGTCTTCGTGCTGTCCTTTGGTATTTGAAAATTCGTTGTTATCAGAAAATGCATCTTTTCCAACTGATTGCAATCACAATTTGTCTAATTACAATACATGTAATATTCATGTAACTCAAACGAATATTGTTCCAAAAATTTGCTTTTGTGATTGAGTGTGTAATGTTTTTAATAAAATGTTTGTATACCTTTGCTAGTAAACTGTATAATTATTAGGAAATGCAATCTCGAGTCGAGATTGGGAACTCGAAAGCTTGCGTGCCAAGTCTGGTGTCGAGATTGACTATTCGAGATTTAGCATCTCGTTTACGAGAATTGGCTTACTTTTTGAAATGTTGCGTTTTTTTTTTATCAATAATTAGTTCTTAAGCTTAAATTTAAATGAACACTACCTCTACTGAGGTTAATCGTGTTATATTTTGTAAATAAATAAAACATTAATCAAATCTCGAAACAATAAAACAAAGTTTTTAAGTAATCAACTGCACTACGCATAACGCAACAAATCAGCACACACGTATCACGAATGGCTTCTCAAGAAGCATAGTGTGCTAAGACGCGCGAGCCCAGTCTCGAAATCTCGTCCGAGATCTCGAACGAGGTTTGAAGTACGAGATTCGTCTTCCCACGAGATTGAATCTCGAAAAAAAGTTCGAGACCGTAATCGTAATGTATGCAGTAATCGGTAATGTAATGCAGTAATCGGCGATACTCACCGCGATCTGCCTGTTGAGCTCCTCCTTAGAGCAGTCGTTCTCGAGAGAGGAGATGACGAGCATCTTCTGCGACGCGATGCGCGAGCACAGGCGCTGCATGGCACGCAGGGCCTCCACCTCCGTCACCTGGCGCCGCCCGGCCTGGGGCGAGCCTGCGGGGGCGGAGCGTGAGGGGCGAGGGCACACTGTGTCTCAGGGAGGAGGATGAGGTAGCCCGCGAAAATCTTTATTTTTTATTTTTTTCAGTCGGTCGTATTTTGATCAAAATATGATTCGCGACCCTAATAAATGTGTATTTACAGAATTATAATCATCAACACAAGTCTCTAAGTTAGAATTGACCTCAAATGTCAAGATTACGTGAAATACTCATTAAATACGGGAATTTGAACTTACGGAGTTGTATTGATGATATATAAAAGATTATAATTCTGTAAACACATTTTGTCTTGTTATCGCTTTCGCCTTAAGATAGTGTTTTGTCGTAGACGTATACAAGGTTATTTGTAATATATCGGCAATCCATTAAGGGGATGTAGGGTAGGTCATTTGCAACCCAATGACCTCTATGCAAATGTCAATTCGACATTTTATTGAAGATATCTGGTATCTTAATGTAACTCGTTGTAAATATTTTTGGAAGGTTCTGTCGATAGCGTATATCCACGTTTTTTGCAAAAATCTATTTTAGTCAAATAACCTGCTCAAAATGATGAAAATTGTATCTCCGATTTAAAAAAAACGCTAAATATAATTGTCATTTTATGATTGATTATTATGTATTGAAGTAGAAACAGATAATAATAATTTTAAAAAAACCATGCTTTGTTTTTTTATATAATTTTTCAAACTTGTATACTTACTGCCAAAAAAAGATACAAGTGTCAAATTACTCGGAAATAATTGACATTTGCTTATGGGTCACAAGGGGTAATTTTGGTTGCAAATTCCCTCCCCTAAATCCCCTTAATGGATTGCCGACATATTACCAATAACCCTGTATTAATGAGCTCCTGGTGCATGGTGACACTAATACATTTATAAAAATATTCTAAACAAAAAAATAAAACAACGTAATAAAGATGTTATGGTCAATTTTATGGTCAATTTCCCAAAAAAAAACCTGAAAATCGCGATTTCTGAAAACTGTTATTTTTTTTTTAGATACAGTGTATTTTTCATTGCACGGCAGTGCTGTAATATATCGCGTTAATGTTTCAAGTGCGAGCGAGAAAGACGAAAGCTAACCCCGTGGCCAACGGTAAGAAGCGAGAAAGCACGTATCACGTGGCTCCTGTTGTATTTAAAACTGAGCTTTGCCTTGCTAACACAGCGCAGCACGTTTTGATTGATTTTGTGATCATATCGGTGAGTTAAAACCGGCCAAATGCGTGTCGGACCACGCACAGTGAAGGGTTTCGTAATTAGGATGAATATTTACGAATGCTCAGCATTGATTTTATCGACCGTAATGAAAAACATAGTTATTTCTGCGGTCGTAACTGAAAATATCCTATATTTATACAGGTATTTAATTAAATAGCAAAGCCACTTAGAAACATCATATTCTTTTTTAAATTATGGTATCTAACAATACCACCCACGCTTATGACGTATTGATTTTTTTTTTCATCCCTCGTTCATAATGTATGGGGATTGCCACCAGTTGCTGTCACCAGTGCATTGCTGTCAGGTGGGACTGGTCATCTCTTAGCCGCCACGGCTTATTTTAATTATTTTATTTATGGACTGATTTGTTTAAATTTCTATTTGCTGTACTCTGGACACTCAACGTCTTATTTATATCGTTCTCACATATAATTATACCTATATTCAACATTAATGATGTAACTAATATGTATGTAACAATATAATTTAAGAGTGTCCATGGAGTTTCTTGTCCGTTCTTCTCCACAGGTACCTACTACGCTTTGGAATGGGCAACTAGTTTCATATTTCTGACTGACCGACCACTTGACCATTCAAAAGTGCCTGTAAATGGTTTAATTGAAATAAATGCATTGAGTTTGAGTTGACCCCTTATATTGTTTTCGTAATTGCACTACACCATCACTTAGCGGTACACAGAATACAACTTCATTCCAATTTTCATCGATGGCTTTGCGACTTCCGGACTTACAGACGGACATGACGAAATGATAAGGCTGCGTTCTAACCAAAAGTGATCGTCGCGCGAATACGTGAACGTCGTGATTTGTCACTTTTTGTTAGGTGAACCGAAACGCGTGGTCGTGCCGACAGTGGGCGTCTTCTGGTTTTCGACGATTGCTTTTGTTTAGGAGTTCCTGCAATTTGGCTACAGAACCCGGATATTGAGTTTAGCCTTTAGACACGAGAAGAAAAAAGACAGATATGTTTGTGAAATGTTCTAGTTGTGATGTATTCACCTGGTACCCGTCTCTTGTACTTGGCTCTTTGATGGCGCTCCTCTGGCGAACGTTCCACCGAGCTCGATGACTGACCCTCCACGATCCTTGGCTGCAAAACAAAATTTTCTTCTGTTGGTTTAAACAGGTTTTTATTGAAGTGAAACTTTTTAGTCTGCGATTCGATAATTGGACGCGAATTGAGAGTGAAATTTCAAGGACGCGTCACATTTAGGCACATTTCGTTACATGAGAGAGAAGAAAGACATACATACGTCTCTCACATGAAATCTCTCTTATCTTTCTTTTTTAAGAAATTTCACTTCCATCACGCGCAATTTTTTTATTATTAGTACACATCATAACTATCTCGCTTCTTTGGAAGGCGTACGAGGGAATGAAACCAACTCGCAGAGTCCCGTTAGACAATTTTAAATAAAATGAGGGACCGACCGACGATTATCCCTGTATGCACTAGACAAGTGCACCCAAGGACAACCCCCGGTTGGTGCTGGACTATTGCAGGATATGGAAACAAAACATATTGGGCTATGAGATAAATCAAGAATTATTCATTACATTGATTCATGAAAGGCATGTAATATGGGATAAAATGATCGGATGTATCCCACAACTTCTTTTTATTATTTCTTCTAGTTTGAGTTTTTATACACGTAATAAGCAATGATGTTATTTTTCTTATATGGATTCATGGCGCACGTCTAGCTTGGCACATAAAAAACACAAGTCACACGTCCAGTTGTTGGTCGTGTATACAGGGTAGCCGGGGAGTTGACGTTCAAACGTAAAATTTAGATACTTTATGATGAGGAGTATCCGAATCACCCCCATGTATGTTCTACGATTTTTCGTAGTTTTCGAGATAGAATTTTTTGAATGATGTTTTCGTAATTTTCACCTAACATCGGTATTCGATTATTTTCTCATTCTGTTGAACATTTCTGGTTCAGTTTTTTTGTGATAACTAATTAGCATAGTCTAACCTAACACCCTAAAAAAATATGGTTTATCTAGGAATTGCAGAACTTACTTAGAATTTATTCGAAAGTTCAAAATTAAGATTTGATTGAACCCAAAATCTCCCCATTTTTTTTTTATACATTGAATATTTGTCAGTATTGAGCTCAAATCTATATTTGAGCTATATTAGAAACCATGCCGTGTACAAAGGGGCTTAACATTAGGTGGATCATATCATAACAAAGACTGATGACTAAACTAACCATGCGTCCGGTATATCACTGTTCACTAGAAAGAGTCCGACCGAAAATGGATAATTTTTCGGCCGAAAATCGAAAACAAAAAAAAAAGTGTTTTTGGTTTTCTATAGGTTTTTCGTTGATAAAAGTAAAATAATTTTAGTGATAAAATTAACCATTATATTTAACCGTTCAAACTTGAATCACGTGAATTTTTTAGGTACTTTTCAAAGACATAAATTAATTACTTAAATCCAACAATATGCAACAATCTAATAAATAATACGTGCAATAAAAGCCTTTTTTTTTAAGCAGTTTATCAGTTACTGTGAAAAATAATGACAACTATTGATTTACTGGCATTTAATTTTTTTCGGTCATGGCCGAAAATTGACGAAAGCCGAAAATTAAGTCGGTCGGGCTCTACTGTTCATACCTTATTATAATCCTCAGTGCTCGACATATCATCACTATCATCAGCACTAGGCACGGGTCCGAGTCGGAACTGCGGCGCGGGGCCCGCGGGGGCACCGGGGGCGGTAGGGCCCGCGGGGGCGGAGTCGGGCGACGTGGGCGTGTCCTCCGCCGTCACCGCCCACTCCGGGAACCGCTTGGGCGACGACGTGGCTGTGTGGAACGTCTCCTCAGTGTTCAGAGTCGAGTTTGGAGAGGATAACGGGTCTAAACTAAGACTTAAGCTGAAAAAAGAATTTATTAATGAATTATAACTTTATAGCTCTGTGACAGACGTACTGACAAAAAAGCTCTGTGACAGACGTACTGACAAAAAAGCTCTGTGACAGACGTACTGACAAAAAAAGCTCTGTGACAGACGTACTGACAAAAAAGCTCTGTGACAGACGTACTGACAAAAACTGGTCTTATAAAGGTTCCGTTTTATTTTTTTTATTTTTCAACATTCAACATTTAACTATGTAACTTAATAATATCTAAATAAAGTGTATAATAGCTCTTATCAATGACAACCAACTCGCGAGTGCCTTTATCGCTATGAATGATAACTCTTATCATCATAATGTGTATATATTTCAGTGTTTATTAAAAGTTATCAGTGCAACATATTAATACAACACAGTTATATTTGTTTTAACTTTTGAAAGAGCCAGTGTCTACTTTTGCAGTGGTCAAAGAGGTAATTAGACAGACAGCTTCAGGTCTACCATGTAACAGAGACGGTGACTGAGGCAGCTGCGCGGTGCGGGGGGTGTTGTGAATCTGAGCTGAGCGACACGTCACCCTCAGGCGCTGCTACTGAGGTCACCGTCTCCATATCGTAAAAACTGTGAGCGGCCGCCGCGCGTGGTGGGGGGCATATCTATGAGTGCCTGCCCGATGAAGACGCGACGTATGGTTCGTGTGCAGTTATTGAGGTGATGGAGGAATACAAGTACTTGGGTTTAGTTATAGATAGTAGTTTCTCGTGGAAAACACACATAACACACCTTTGCGACAAACTCAGGTTAGTGCTTGTAAACTTCCACCACCTTAGTTCTGTACTGGAGCAGGCCACTTTGTACACGGTCTACTACGCGCTGGTGGACTCGCTACTTTCATATGGACTAGCATGCTATGGTGATACATGGAAAACAGAAAAAAAATATATATATAAAAGCGAAACAACCTGTATAGGAAGTTCTTTACGTTGACTAGAACCAATCCTCCAATGAGCGGCGCAGTAGCGAGCAGCTCAGATTCAAAACATTACATGTGACTCACGTACTTACTGATGGATGTTTACGGCTTAAATTAATAATTATGTGTAATATTATTCATCTACCTACATTATTTGCTTATTATATAATATGAGCAGATGGTGTGGGTACATTAATGATAATTATAATAAGTACCTACCTACTTAAAAGATAAAATTACTTTGTAATAATGAAGGAGTGTTCTTAAAGCGAATGTGAGTACCAATACAAACCATTTCTGGCACAAAACAAACATAAACCTGTATTAAGACTGTATGAATAATAAAAAAATAATAAAAAGTTAGATAAAATAAAAAATTTGCAAATCAGATTTATGAAAGTATTCGTTGACAAAAACACAAAAAAAACGATGTAAAAGCAGTGGTTACGAAGAATTATTCCAACTATTATGGACAAAGTTGTAGAAAATGCTTATTCCCAACAATTTTTTTATGATATACCACTCGATTTAGAACGTAGCTGTACCACGAAAATGTCTTTTAAAAATAAAATGGGGAAGTTTATTTTTCATACCTTTTGTCAAAGCCTCATAAATGGACATGCTTAGATTGAATTTGTGTCATACTAGCTTATGTCTGTGGCTTCGCCGATGTGATTAGGAATGCTATTACGCAGTTTAAAATGTTATTAGCGTTATGTTATTAGTCATCCTTTGTGCTGCTGTAAAATGTGTGTTTAGCTGTAGGTAATGTTTAGCGGTAAATGTATTTTTATAAGTGATGAAAAAGTATTATATAAGACTGTATATGGGAGCTACATCTGCTTTGCAGTTTGGCAGTAGGAAAAATTAGTATTTCCCAACAAATAAACTCTAATTCGTTTTTTTTTTTCATACATAATAATATTATAAACTAGCTTCTGCCTGCTTGTCCTCCAGGGTGCCATCTATCTCCTTGCCTAATTTTATCGAAATGTTCAGTGGTTTAGGCGTGAAAAGGTATACAGGATTTCATGATTTCAATCAACCATAATTTAAATGATAGTAATTTGATGGATTTCATCGAAATTGTAAGAGAAACCAATATGCTCCTAATAGCTGTGAAAATGGAACTTGAAGAAATAGTAGTGACTATAATAAATACATTGAAAATAGTTAATCCATCAAAGTTAGGTGCGTTATTTGAAAATATTGAGAATTTCGAAGTAATTGGTAACATTGACGTTGTTAGTAATGATGAAATAGTTCAAGTGTTACACGGACTGGTGTGGAAACGTATGTACATAGTCCCAGTATGGGAAAACTTAGCAGAATTGAGTGGCCAAATATATTTTAATTAATTACAAAAGTGTTCGATAAGAATTATGTAATAAGTTCGATGAGAGAGTATTGATCAAATTTTTAATTTACGTTTTATTCTAATATTTTACTTGATCTTTAGTTTGTGGCTAAGTAATAACAGCCGCACGGGTCTTTCGATCAAGTTAAGCTACGCTTGCCGCGGTTAGTCCGTAGATAGGAGACCCTCTTTACATAGTAGTAGTTTAGAAGAACAATGCGGCCACACAGACAGAAACGAAAAGTGACATTTATTCATAATACGTAATAAATAACTAGATGTAAAATTTAAAATATAGTTTTTTTTTCTTTGTATCTAAGTACCTACGATAAGTACCAAAAATGATAATAAATATGAACGTAAAATACTTAAAGCTTTGTTTTATTTTGAATTCGTAACGGTCCCCTAACCACAGTTTTTTTTTATTATTATAATCGACAAATCCTTTAATTCATACACATTAAGGCGCGGACTGACTACGATTTTAATCGCTATTACCGCACTCACACAACCGCATCTGCGCGTTTTACGGTAATGCACACACTCGCAAACGCTAACACGGGCGTTTGTGTGCTCAAGGAAAGTTGCATAGTATACGTAAGGAAATCAGATGTTTTCTGTTGAATATACTTACTTATGACGTGCGTTCTAAAATTCGATGTAATTACAGTGTCGGTTCATAATATGATACAATAAATAATTACACATAACAATTTAAAAAAAAACAATTAAATCACTACTGTTTATTTTTATTACAGTACATGATAAACAGGTCAAATATAAACATTCCGAATTTTACCCGACTGCTCTAGAAGGGGAATTATGCTTATCGGGTGTAAGTCAGTATCAGGGATGGAAGGGTTAATTAAATGGGTAGTTATGCCATTTCAAACTAATGTTTGTGTTTTAGTAAATCATAAACTCTAAATAAATGCAATAATATCACAGCTCCAAAGTGACAAATGCCATAATGTTTCTAAGAAAATGCGGAACCGGGACGGAAGCTAGAATTCTGAAAAATTTAGACGATAGAGGGATCATCCACGGGAATGGAAGCTGCTGCTGGCTGAATATTAGTTGGTATTTGCTAAAATTGGTAAAACAGTGCGTGAATTGAACTAAAGTTCTGTGGCGGACTACTAAGGCTACTCACTGCCTAATATTGAAGTGAAAATTCAGTCTCAGTGGAAATATGGGCAATAAAAATAAAATGTTGCGAAAGAGTTTTACAAGAAAAAGACGAAAAACTCGAAAAAATTATGGAATGTTTGGGTAAGTAGGATGATTACGGTATTGTATCATAACATTTGAAATTTGTATTTAGTTTAGTTTACTTACGAAACTGTATAAATCTATAGAAACGGCATTGACAATTTCTACAAACATTTTGCTAAATCCAAAAACAAATAGGTGCACTCTATTTTGATGTCTATAGAATGCATATTTGAATGCGCCTAATGCAAACGTCTCTGGTCGAAGCAACCATCGAGGCGATAGCCATATTGCAATAGTAGGTATAAGTAACAAAAACAAACTTGCAGATAAATCAGAGTGCGTTCGTAATTATTATAATAATATAAATATTGCACTAGTTATATATAAAGCATTTTGATTCTTTTGTAAGATTATTTTTATAATATTTATTGAGTCATTAGACCAGTGCCGATAATTTTTGAAAACGAAAAAAATCACAGTAGGATGAAACCCATTGGAAAAGAAAGAGAATATAACAAAAATGAAAGGAAAAATAATTTACGGGCGATCCGAGGTCGGGAAGTGGGGGTTTAAGGGTAAAAAGCGGTTTATCTCGATTTCCGGCAAAACTACAAGTCTTATGGAAAAAAGTGTAATGGCAAAGTTGTAGGTAATAAAAAGATCTACAACTTTTGTATTCACACTTTTGTCAAGTAACCTCAAAATTTATGTGAAAAATTCAAATAACCAAGTTCTTGGTTTTTTTATTTTTATCTTTTACACAGCATTTTTTTTATACTTTTTTTTAGTATACTAAATTAAATACAAATTTCAAATGTTATGATACAATACCGTAATCATCCTACTTACCCAAACATTCCATAATTTTTTCGAGTTTTTCGTCTTTTTCTTGTAAAACTCTTTCGCAACATTTTATTTTTATTGCCCATATTTCCACTGAGACTGAATTTTCACTTCAATATTAGGCAGTGAGTAGCCTTAGTGGTCCGCCACAGAACTTTAGTTCAATTCACACACTGTTTTCAGTCATAAATTACTTGAAAACTACAATCGAATTATGCACAGAGCGTCCGGTGCCAACTATCCAAGTCGAGCGCTGCCCGACGACTAAAGTATGACCGCGTAAACTATTGTCACCACTATGGAGCGTCAATAAGATTGAAAATTGAAAATGATATTTGTGTTGAAATGTGACGTAAGCTGCGAATGGGCATTTATTTTACTGCTTTTCTTTAGATTATTTAAAATATAGACAATAAATTAAATAATGGTTTGGTTAAAGTTTTAAAAAAATGGAAAACCTACTAAATTCTTAAAAAAAAAACTGTTGTTATCGCTGGAAATACAGAGATCTTCGACGTCAAAGTTTATTTTTGTGCTACAACTTCCCAATTTTTTATTGGGAATATCAAACTATTATTTATTATTCTGTTCGGTTTAAATTCTTCTTTATACCCTTCTCTGTTCACTGTATTTTTCGCGTTACTTATTTTTATTACATGACGTCATACTCGACGTTCTAAGAAACCAATTTTTGGGAATATTGAGATAACACCGCGCCTTAACAACTAAATTTTAATTTATAATGTTTGCAACTTATAATCAATATCATGAAACGGCGTTTGTGTGAAATTGTGTGTGTAAAGTGCCACTTAATACAACGTATAGCTTCGTATTTCCGAGGTTAGACGATGATCGACGATCGATGACGCTTAGCTTAGATCGTAGTATTATATTTATAATACTAGTGACCCATGCTTCGCACGGGTGCAGAGCGCTGATCATAGACATAGAGTGAGCGTTAGCCTCAAAAAAGTGACCACTCTCTAGAAAGAGACAAAGCGACTGTGCGGCCAATACCTGTCCCTTTTCTGCATGCCTGTAATAACAAAGGCGCAGTGTTCCAATTTTAATTAAAAGGAAAAACGTTGAAAATTACAGTAACTGATAAATGAAAAAGTAGTTGTTTCTTTAAGTTACTAATTATCATTTCTAGAATTTACTGGCTTAGGTTCGATACTGAAAGATTTCTTTTGATCAATATTTTTTTCTTCACAAGAGAAATTGACAGAATTTAAATGAAGAATAAGGAAAACATTTTTTTTTATAACATTAATAACAGAAAATTTATTTTTTCTCTTTTAGGGCAAACTAAGTCTTGATAGCTATATTTGATTCATTATTAATAAATATATCGATTAAATTTCAAGGATAATATTTTACAAGCATGAAATTATACACATTGAAGTCAAAAGATAATTGGACCAATCAGAATTCTAGAAAGAGACAACATCTGTCTGCACATTCGCTTTGTCTCCCTCGTACTTTTCGGTCTGTATTCATGTGTCACTAATATGGAACGCGCAGTCCGTTCTCCATGTCTATGGTGCTGAGGTAGCGACTCTGTCCTGTCGGTTCGTGAAGCAGTTCATCACAATATTTTCAGTGAACCTATTCCACGCTGTTAAAACTTGGTTGAGCAAGAATTGCTTCAAAGACTTTTTCTTTAACAAATTTTCCCATAGCTTTAGGGAATGCCCACGCAAATGTGTTTTGTCATTCGGAGTCAAAAGGTGTTGAAGGCTGACATAATAAAAGAGTATTCTATTATATTGTTAGGGGATCATCAAAAGTACAAGAGTGTGGCTCACTTGATTCTCTTGAGGCGGTAGTCGTCCCGCTCGTCGGCCGACAGCGGCTCCAGCACGTCCTCGCGCGGCGTGCGGCGCAGCACCAGCTCCGACTTGCTCCTCTTCACGCCGTCCAGCGGGGAGCCGTCGCCTTCGCCTTCTGTTGCGGACAAACTTCTCGTTTAATGGAAGTTTACACGATTCTCATGCCAACAATAACGGTCAAAGCAGCAAAATGCTCGACCAGTTTTCATTTTATTATTTAGGTCCCCAACTGAGGTTACACGTGTTCATACAGGTTTACAAGAACAGGACAAATACTAGTGCGCTTCCAATTACAGGAGACCACATCATTCTCTTATAATCTAGGTAGATACAGTAAGTTTAACAAAGCGAAAATATCAAAATATATTAAAACATAGAACAAGAAAAAGAAAACAAACTGAAACACAAAACAATTGAATAATAACAGCGATAATTGTCGGTTAGTGCCTCATTTAATTAAAAACGTCTAAAGGGCCTTTGCGAGTTGACTTCAGCCCCTCGTGCGCCTTGCAAAGGTCCGCGACCCCAGGGTCCCGAGAAATGTCAAGAGACGTAAAAATATAAGAACCAGACAATAACAATAATAATGACTTTTATAGCTTTTTAAACTTTGACACACAGGTACACCACACACACACACACACACACACACACACTTTGCACATAGGTAGACCATGACCTGGGCAAGGACATAGGATACCTTTTATCCTGGATCACAGACGAAGTCGCGAGCAACGACTAGCACTTTATGTTATGTTAGTTTGTGAAGTATATGTCTATGGGCCATTGTAGCCCTAAAAAGTATTATTATTATTATTTTGAATATGGAATAGTAGACTAACCCCGGACGGCATGCGGCGCGAGATCAGACGCGAGCGCATGCTTAAGGCCGATCTCCTGCGTGCCTAGCAACGCCAACTCGGCCTGCAGTCTCTCGATCTTCACGCGATGCGTCGCCACGGACGCCACGCGACTTTGTAGCTCTTCTTCTAATTCTACCAGCTCTTTTTTCTGTGAATATTAAAATTTATGATATAGATATATAAGAGGTAAATAATGCGAACTCGTTTGGTATTTTCAAAACCAACTTTCTAAATTATCAAACATTGCTACCATAAAGTAGACTACTGTACGCTGCTTTACGTTATTTGGGTTCGAAATTAAATGTTATTTTAGTAAATAATTTGTTAAACACACAGTACCTACTTAGTTCGTATGTCAAAGTTTTATAATATCTACTATATTTTAAGTTAAAAACTGTTCTCAAGTAAGTGAAATTTTTGTAATTTTTTATTGAGTAATAAATATCGTTAACCATTATATATTACGTGCGGTCGATTACAATTTATAACGTGCAATAGTAACAGCAGATTACCCAGGCCGCATTTTGTAAAATGACTCTTGGTTGTTCATAATAATATAATTGTAAGTCTAATCTTTGTAAGCTATTATAACTATAACTACACTATTGTATTGGGCAAGCCTGTGATGATAGTTGCATGTTTAAAAAAAAAAAACTTTTGGCGCCAGAATGACATTGTTGGTAAGAATTTGTGAAATTTAACAAGATGGCGGCTTCAGTTCCGATTTTGGCCAAGCGCCAAAAGTACCTTGTAGGTTGTAGCGTTATAGCTAGTAAGCAAGCGAGTGCGACGCGCATGTTCTAACTCACACATTTTATTTAGAAAGAAAAAAGAAAGAATAACATTTATTTGGCAACAATTCATAAAAAACCAAATACAAATAAAAAATGAGAATGTTTGAATTTAAAAGTTAAGAGAGGCTGTGGATGAGGATGAGGAGGGTGTGGGTGTGGGTGGAGGAGGGTGAGAATGTGTGTCACAGATAATATCGATATTTCCGAAGTTTTGCTTCTGTCTTTTCTTCTATCCATTCCTCAGCTAAAGATATTGGCTAGGGCTGCCAGGTCATGGCCGCCAAGATCTGAATGGTAGTTTCAGTGCGCATACGCGAAAGGCACTTACCTATCCAGGTTTTTTTCTCAATCCAAATGAAAGTGACTTCCAAAAGTATATACTAACTGAGAAGACATCTGTGCTAATAGGGTGCTTGTTGCGCCACTTCTTACCAGCACGCAACTTCCAAAGCACTAGGATGTGGTGAAGGGCGAGTGTTTTGGGGAACTGTCTTATGTTATTTTGACGTTCAAAAAGTGCTGATTCTCAGCCTAGTTTGAATAAATGACTTTTCGATTTTGATAATTATCACACTAAACATTAATATTTTCTCTTTGAAGGCCAGGATTTTAACCGAAAAAAAGGAATCATTCTCTAACACTCTGATGGCACGCTTTCGACCCGATTACATTGTGATGATAGGGTATTTGACTACTATAAAAAATTAACATGAATAAAAACTTATTTTAAAGTTTTCTGTAACTTTAAAATAAGTTTTAAAGTTACAAAAAACACGATTTTTGTAGAAAGAATTTTCAATGGAAATATGGTCACCCAAAACGGCCATTGTACTAAATGGCGCGAAGTTACTATGTCGTCGTTCCTGTGTTGTTACATCAGATCGCCGTAGTGCTGTGTCCTTCTAACATAGACTTTAAAACACTTAGATGGTCGTCATTTTTTTAAGATTTTAAACAATGTATCTTTACTGTGACGGATCTTTTGTTCTACGTTTCGAGAAACCTAATTTAAACAAAACCTGTCAAATACCCTATTACGATAACTTACTAGAAATTTGTAGAAAAAGAACCCATGCTGCGCCAACCCTGAATAAAAAGGGGTGAGGCCGGTGGGTGAAGCTGTGGACTCACATGTCTGTCAACAGTGTCCTTGATGCTGGAGGCGACCTGGGGCTCGCACTGCTGCAGCAGGTGCATCAGGCTTTCAGTGCTGGTCTCCGACGTGGGGCTGTCCGGACTTGGGGTCGAGCTCTGAGGTCATAAATGATAAATGATTTTATTTCTGCAAGTAGGTTTATACAAACCCTTTTACACGTCAATAATATTTTTTTAAACTACATAGATGTGTGCGATGTTTCCAATCTGATTACTCTGAGAAGAAACACCTAAACAAACTCAGAGGTCACAGTCGCTTTTAAAGTCCAGACATAATCATCGTTCAGACCTCTGGGTCTGAAATGGTATTTTGATGAAAGAACCACTCACATTTGAGTGCACTTGTCCAGTCAGTGCACAATACATAGATTTACCACAAGACGAACGGAGCAGGCGCACTATGAGAGCGAGGTAAGAGTGAGTGCACCTGTTTTTGCGCACACACTTGTGAAAGAAAGAAAATAAGTTTATTTGCGATAAACATGACGCACAGAAAGAACACAAGTTAGGGGAAATACGCGTCACATCTACGCAAAGCGGCCATCGCTCAGCATAATGCTACGACCCTATGCGAGACACGAGCCCCAGCGCTGGTTTTCAGCCACAGCCGGCGTTGACGTGATGACGTCACCCGCACTATAATTATGTCCTGCGTCGTTGGCTAGTCTCCGTAGAGACGCCACGAACGAAATTTGGTAATGAGTACTACGAGTACCCACCTATATAGGGTGGCAGCGATATCGAACCGCAAACTGTTACGATGAATTCAGTACATGATTCTGAATCCCCTGGCTTGAAAGATTACGTCAGTCAGCCATAAAAAAAAAATGCTGCTCCATACATTTTAACCGTATAAGTATGGCACTTAGGGAATGCAATCCCGATCTCGCAGGATCTCGATCTCACGAGATCTCGAGCTATTTTACGAGATCAATCCCGAAGCATAAATTGGGCGTGATCTCGCGAGATTAAGCTTCAGCTACGCATTTCGCGTGGATTCGGCGCGAATTGAATTTGAATTGACTTTGCGTGCTGCTGTTGCAAAAGCCAACACGACTGTTCGAGAGGAATCAGAAGAGGCTCTAAGTGCTTGTAAACGTCCTTTTTAGCGTGTTTCTACGTCTACTGACCAAGTTGACCGGTGCCAACCAGTGTGGAGTCTGAGGGTCATATTCAGCTGCTGGGTACCTATCAACTGAGATAAGATGCCGTTTGTCGGACAACACCATCAGTACTCTTTGTGTTTTAAGGAGCTAATTCCAAAATCACCTCTATAGCTAGACTTACCTATGAATGATAGATTATAGAGTATAAACATTATTTTTAAATTAATGTTATGTCTTACTTAATCACATAACACGCAGCATCAGCAGTTTTCATCGCGTTTTAGTTTTCCGAATAAAAACAATAGTTTTTTTCAAAAAGTGCCCGAGATCGCGAAAATGCCGAGCTGTCGTAAGATCGAAATTTCTTGTCTCGCGAGATCTTAACCTTGCGATCTCGGTTCGAGATTGCATTCATTAATTGCACTTTTCTAATTAATAGCAGATTTTGTATTTGATAACCGACTAAAATGTTCTACTTTGAGGCTCTACAATGTTGACGTTCAAAAGTGCCTTTTATGTGCCTATTTGAAATAAATGCTTTGACTTTGACGTGCTGAATTCATGGTTGCAGTTAGCGCGTCGGTGTCCCTGCCACCCTGTTTAGATTTAGTAGAGATTGTGGTGGCAGCAGTTCTCGGTTAGACTGTAGGGCGTGTGGGACTTCTTACACCCGGTTTTGCGAAGCATTATTGGGCCCAGCAGTGCGATTCTGTAAACATCTCACCGTGAAAACTTAGGTGAAGTGAGCGTGGAGTGAGCTGTCAGTGTCGTCCCACTGATGCTAGGGATTGACCAAGCATTACATTTACAATAACAATCGAGATCAAAGATGGCGTTTGAATTCGTTTTGCTATTTTATTTAAAAAAAACCCGTAAATAGTAATGTTTAGTCAAATACTATACTAGATACTATACTTTGAAATAATATAAAAATATCAATAAAATTTGGATAAAAAACATAATCAAAATCTCGATTATGATTGTAAATGTAATGCTTGGTTAATCCCTAGCATCAGTGGGATGACACTGACGGCTCTCTCCACGCAAGTCGTCACGGTGAGATTTTTACAAAATCGACCGGCAGTCTGCCAAACCGAACCAACACACGTCAAAAAGGTTTTACAGTGCGGTCTTACTCATGCTTTCTAGCATATAGTAGGTACAACTAGCGACCCAACCTTGCTTCGCACGGTTTTTACGACTCGACAAAACATCGAGATTTCGTTGTTATATGTAAGTCTAATTAATGTCATTACGAAAGCGACTATGATTTATAATATGTATAGAAGCAAACATACTGTATTTTTATCTTTGAATCAAGAGTGTATGATCACAGACACATACAACGACTATTAATTTTATCTGCAAGGGAAATTTTCAGCCACAAAAATGCAGTAAATAGTGTTGTTGCATTTTACAATTTCGGGAAACATTCTAATTAGAACCTTATCTAAGTAACACACGATGTAAAATGCAGCAACAAATACACGTATTGTTTTTTTGGAAATTCATGCCATGCAAGTAGCTCTGTGCAATTTGTAGCATAAATAAGATATATTTCTTAAGTTACTTCAACCGTGACGCCATTGGAATTATAAAAACAATCCGATAATATTTAAATTATAATTTAAATACTATGAATAAATTAACTGGTTTTCTTTTACTCTTACACTCGTTTCAAGAATATAAGTACTTAAATAAATGAAAGTAGGTAAGTGAATTTAATAACAGAATAACTTCAGTTTTATGCTACCAACTGAAAACATCCCCTGCAATCTGAAAGTTTCAGGAAACGTCTAAAGCCTTCCATACATGGAGATAACCAATTGTGCAGACGAATCTGATCGATCAGTCAACAAGATCAGATCAACTGTTAGGCCCTTTGTACACACACGTTTTTCTTTCCTTGAAAAACTACGTTTTTTTTTGTCGTGTATTGGCACGGTCGTCAAGTGTTGTATTGGGTACTATAAAAGCTTGTTGACGGACATGTTTTTTGCTTCGGCGCGGTCTATATGCCGTACCGTAAAGAAACCGTGCCGTGTACAAAGGGCCTGAAGTTTCAACGGTTTGCTTCTAAGGGATATCGCGACCACTGTCACAGTCGTAGTCGTGGTGAAGGGTGGGCGTTTTGGGGGGACTGTCTTATGTGATTTTGACGTTCAAAAAGTGCTGATTCTCAGCCTAGTTTGAATAAATGACTTTTGATTTGATTTTGATTGATCGCAACCTTGGAACCAGACGTTCCGACTAAGATGCAGATCTTCATACAAGGTTTGGCCGCCACCGGTCGGACGGCCGATCGTACGACCAGCTGGTCGTTCCAGCTAAGTGCCCGAGTGGCATTCGGCTTTTGTTTAACCTGGTCTGTGCGGCCACTGGCTGTGGTCGTGGTTGTGGAGTGCGCGAAGTCCCTTATCAAATCGTTCCGAGTTCGATTGACCTTACAACCACACGTGGTACGGATTTTGGTTAGATCAGACGTATCTGAAGGTAGAACTGACCATGTATGGTAGACATTTTTGCGTGTTATTGCAAAACGACTTCTAACTTTAGTCTTAGGTTAAACCTTTGAGCAAGTTTTTATATTTCGTACTTTGTTCCAACAGGGGTGGAGTTCATAATACAAAAACTGAAACTGATTTCATCTTAGTCGAAATAAAATAGGTACTTTACTAAAGGCAAGAAGGCTTTCACTGCAGTTAGAGTCGTTTTGTGATAAGACGATTAGAATATGTGGTCTTACCTCATCCAGATTACAGCCGCTGGCGACGAGTTGGTTGACGCTGGTCGTGACGTAATCGTCGAGAGCCGCTCGCTTGCCGTCCACTCTCGAGCGCAGCGCGGCTATGCGACCCTCCTCGCTCTCTGCCTACACCCCATCGCAACCAAAAATTATAACAGAAACTCTGGATTTTTTGCTGACTGTATTTCTTATTAAACAACGCGCATCAATAACTAACATACTGTAAGGGATTTTTTTATAAGTGCGTATTTGATCTTATTGTTGCAATCAACCTATTTGTCTGTAGGTTTCATACGCCTGCTTTTTTTATGTTTACCTGACAGTCGGCGACAAGTTGACATTATCATATCGAAGAAATCGATATCGAATTTAAACAGATACATCATTACCTTATTGTTCAATTGGTCCAACAAATCGGAGACAATTAATTAAGCATACTTGGTAACAATAACAAATGCCGAAAGAAACGTTTAACAAGAACCATTATTTTTTGCATAAAAATCAAAAAGTCCAGAGCTCCAAAAAATAAAAGTATAAATAGCGCTACCTACACACAATAACATTGAAGGCACAAAAAACTGGGTTCACAAACGAGCGCTCGTTGCCGCGTTGATACTAAAAGTGACAGATAGTGGGAAATATAAAAACAACAATTTAATTGTTTGTGCTAAGCAATAAGCTCTACTGGTTATTCTCGATTGTTTCTGGGGGAGTATTTAGTGAGAATTCATAATTAGTAGTAGGTAGACCAACCCGCACTGGGCCCGCGTGGTCATACGGCCAACATCATTGCACAGAGGCCTGTGTCCCAGCAGTGGGAAAATTATAGGCTGATTATGCTCGCCAGTTACGATATTGTGCCAATCGGGAGCCTCTCAGCCTTAGAGGTACGCAATAAAGATTTTAGGAGATTCCGGGAACATCATTCGCGGAAAAAGAGCTGGCAAGGTTCCAATATGGATATCCACAATGTTTTTTTTTTTCATCTGATCCTTTAATTCGTGAACGACGTTAGATACCAGGAAAAGCCAAGGTTTCTTCGCTGAAGCTAAAGAACTGATCAAGCTTCCGAAAACTTAGTTCGAGTTTTTGGATGTAAGTATGTATAATTTGGACCCTGATTCCGAATTGGAATCCGACGAGAGCGATATTGAATATTGATTAGTTTATTTTACATTTTTTTTTTTTTAATATAAATGATTTGTTTATATTATTTAAGTATTTTTTATATTTAACAATCATGCAAATAAAATATTTTCTAAAGAAATTGTGGTATTTTAACTTGGTGCTTTAAAACGAGTCGAAAGAGAATTTACAAAATAATATAATACTTTATTTTTTTTAACTTTAGCAGTGGAAAAAGTTATACGTGGTATGTCAATAAATCATAAATTATTATTTCTAAAACCCATTTTAAGGATATTACGGTTTAACTTGTACTTTCAAAGATAAGCGGTTTTTACACGAGATCAAGACAATTTTTTTCGTTAAGTCACCAGTTTATATGCTAAATTAATCTTGTGTGGATAATTAAACAGGGTAGTGGTAAATAAAAGCCATCTCCAAGAAAAAATAAACGACACTTAAAAATTAAAATCATGTCTATGAAAGTCGATTGTCAGCCCACCGTGCGGCGCCGGACCTCATGTTTGTGTATAAGAACGAATATCGCGCATGCGCCGCACCGCCGCCGCACAGCAAAGCAACGATCACAGTTCAGTAAAGCATTGCTAACGATGGATTTACTTAAAACTCGGCATCAATGCGGTTTGCACGCGGTTCCGGCGCGGCGACGCCGATGGTGCGAGAATGCGCGATTTTCATTCGTCTAAACAAACATGCGGTCCGGCGTCATGTACAGGAAGTCTTAATGGTCGCCCACGTGACAGCTGAACGTTTAGTCCTAGTTCGATGCCCAGGTTTGGGGATATGTCATTGGGTTATCTCATTATGAAATTCTCAGTAGTGTCCCTGATCCTGGAATTGTGTTAAATAGGAATTCTAATATCACGGGCAATGAAGAGTGTACTTTTCACTTCTTTCTCTTTCTTTTTCTTTGGAGAATACAAGCTAGATGATATTATGTTGATAAAATAACCATCAATTTCTTGGTAAATATTGACAAAACCACGATCACTACTTTTAAAAACATGGATTTTACAGAACTGTTTTTCATCGGTACCAGTAAATAAACAACTCGATTGTTAGTTTAAGTTCGAGCACCGATAGTATATACTTTCATGTGCACAGGACAATGACACCGATGATTGCATATATGTTGACGTAAGACTGTAGTGGTTACAACTGTACGGTTAGATATTTAATCGAGTTCATTACTTTCACTTTTAATTGACATAATCATTATCTCCCTGCCCGTGTCCCACGTTACTTGTGGTCGGCGCAACTCGTTTTCTTCTTCCACTCTCCCCTGTCAACCGTCACGCTATCATCCACTCCCTTCATGGGTTCGATGTATGAACTTCATCAACATCTCCCTGCCCGTGTCCCACGTTACTTGTGGTCGGCGCAACACGTTTTCTTCTTCCACTCTCCCCTGTCAACCGTCACGCTATCATCCACTCCCTTCATGGGTTCGATGTATGAACTTCATCAACATCTCCCTGCCCGTGTCCCACGTTACTTGTGGTCGGCGCAACTCGTTTTCTTCTTCCACTCTCCCCTGTCAACCGTCACGCTATCATCCACTCCCTTCATGGGTTCGATGTATGAACTTCATCAACATCTCCCTGTCCGTGTCCCACGTTACTTGTGGTCGGCGCAACACGTTTTCTTCTTCCACTCTCCCCTGTCAACCGTCACGCTATCATCCACTCCCTTCATGGGTTCGATGTATGAACTTCATCAACATCTCCCTGCCCGTGTCATGTTTTTGACAAGTCCTTTACTTTGACAACTTGTTTATAGGTGTAAACACGGGGTACAGTAGTATGTGTGTCGGTCGCGGGTTAGATTCCCGCACAGACGAAAAGTTATGTATAAAACGACACCCTGCCATGTTTTAAGAGCGAGCTTAATGCCATTTACCGGGCATAGCTACTTCCATATTGCGGTGGCGATCTCTCGCGTCTGGCCCTGCTCCAGGCCATGGTACGGAGCGAGAGGGCTTGGGAAGCCCTCACCTCCTTCTGCGAAGCAGTAATGCTCGCGATGGAGGAAGCGGAACGTGAGGGAGAGGCCAAATTCGCGCCTTCACGCCCCTAGCCACCGCAGGAGACGCCCTGGGCGTCGGTAATCCCAAGCCGATTCCCGGCCACCGTAGGTGCGGGCTTACGGACGGCGAGCAATGGGTAGCTCGGGCCGATGCCTGCCAGGGTTGCGGGAAAGTCCAAGAGGGTTACCGTGGCCCCTGGCACAGGCAACTGAAGGAACACTGGTGGGTTTTAGTCAGTAAGAGTCTCACACGCCCTCCCGCTCCGCCCAGAGCGGGAGAAGTTATTTGATGATTTCCCACAATCATCATCTTCCTGCCCTTATCCCATTTTACTTGGGGTCGGCGCAACACGTTTTTTTCTTCCATTCTCCCCTGTTAGACGTCAAGGCATCATCTACTCCCTTTTCACTCATATCATTTCTCACACAATCCATCCATCTTTTCTTTGGCCGTCCTCTTCCTCTCCATCCATCAACATTCATACCCATCACTCTCTTAGTCACATGAGTGTCATCCCTCCTCATCACATGTCCATACCAAGACAGTCGATTCCCTTTCACTTTTTCTGTCACAGGCGCTACTTTCAAACTTCCTCTTATATACTCATTCCTTACTTTATCCATTCTTGTCACTCCACACATCCATCTCAACATCCTCATCTCCGCTACATGTAATCGTTTTTCATCCATCTTCTTCACAGCCCAGCATTCCGATCCATACAATACGACAGGTCTAATCACAGATTTGTATATTTTCCCCTTTAACTTGAGGGGCATCTGTGGGTCACAAGTTGTTCCAGTGACCTGTCGCCATTTCATCCATCCTGAGTTGATCCGGTGTGTTATGTCCCGGTCTACTTCGCCATCTCCTTGGACAAGCGACCCGAGGTACCGGAAGTCGGAACAAATTGGTATGGGCGTTCCAGCAAGAGTAACAGGCACAGGCCTGGAGAGACCGCCAAAATCGCAAAACAAGTACTCTATTTTGGTTCTGCTAAGTTTCAGGCCAACATTCTCCAGTCTTTGCCACCACACCTCCAATCTGTTCTGGACCTCTAGACCGCTCTCGGCAATCAGCACAATGTCATCAGCATACAGCATGCACCAGGGAGCCTCTTCCTGTATGTCCGACGTCAGAGCGTCCATTATCATCAGGAAGAGGTAAGGGCTGAGAGCCGACCCTTGGTGCAAGCCGACAGCCACATTGAAGCTGCCGGTAGTGCCCGCTGTAGACCGGACTTGGGTAGTGCATCGATTGTACATTGCACGGATCAACTTGACATACTTCCCTGGCACACTTTTCTCCTTTAGGGCCCACCACAGAACCTCACGGGGCACTCGGTCGTATGCCTTTTCGAGGTCAATGAACACCATGTGCAAGTTTTTGTGCGCAACTCTGTATTTCTCACATAACTGGCGGATAGCAAAGATGGCATCCGTCGTACCCCGACCAGGCATAAAACCGAATTGGTTCTGTGAAATTTCGGTCTCTTCTCTCAGTCGCCTTTCAACAACTAACTCCCAAACTTTCATGCTGTGTGACATTAGCTTTATTCCTCTATAATTATTGCACTCCAGCACATCACCTTTGTTTTTAAAAATGGGCACCAGCGAACTATTACACCATTCGTCAGGTATGGCTTCTTCCAGCAACAGCTTATTGAAGAATAAAGCTAACCACGTCCAACCGGCCATCCGCAATATTTCCCACAATCAAAAAAAAAAGGTACTCCCATATTATTATATGAGCTTTTTTTATAAGACATGTTCTTTAAGATAATATATTACTTTTATTTAACGTAGCGTGCCAGTTTTATGTGCATACAATTTATTTTTCATTAAACTCATGACATCCTCAGAGTTACATCACTATTATTGTATTGTTTGAATAAAATTTAATTCAAAATATTATTTTGCTATCATAACTGCTGACCTTTGAATGACAAACATGATAATTTTGTCTTACCAAGTCAAATAATTAAGTTTTCTAAGCTAAGATTTACGTAAACATGCATTTTTTCACACGGACACAAACGCAATAGGTTCTAAATTGTGTGAAGTCTACTGAACTAGCAATAAATACTATAATGTTGCAAGTCTATGACTAAAGCTACTTTGGTTACACGTTCTACGTAGGCTGAGCTCAGTCAGTACGTGCATGTATGTAACGCATAAAATGCTAACTCTAAGGCTAAGTCTGAAGAAGAATTATGACCCTTTGATATATTTTCTACACAAAAGCTGTCAATCCGCAATACACAGTCTGTATCAGAAAGGTGTGGTCACATTTAAGGGTGTAGTACAGACCATTAAACCGAACCACTTTCTCCAATATCGTAATCGCGAAAAAAAAAAAATATTGCTCATACAAAACTTCCATACCCACTCGATCCAAATATTGGGACGGCAAATTACTGTATCCTAAATTACTAGATGTATAGTAGGGGTAAGTATGTTGAAATACTAGCGATTTGCCAGTGTTTCCAGCTCCAGCGAGGCGATTTGTGAACCTGCTTGCAGCGGCGGATTACAGGATGCGTTTTACAACAACATTATAAAGATTTCCCAAGAAAAATATGCGCTTCGTCAATCATCGTCTATCTTCGGAAATGCGAACTCGCGATGATGAGCTCTTATATAGACCCTCAACCATTGAGGTACTTGCCTATTTTGTATTACCATGTTTACAAATTATAGATTAACAACTCTATGCAATTCCTAAACATTTTCAAAACTTTTGAGTGACAGATGATGTTATGCGACCGGCGTAGGTAACCCGACAGAGAGAAAACTTCATACAACGCGCTATGATAGGTGCATTTCTGCAAAACGCGGCAGTATAAAATTTTGAAGCTTTTTCTCTGTGAGGGGTTACTCTGTGGCGCGCCGTTTCTGCTAATTCGGAAACACGAAGATTATTGAAGCGCATACCTTTTTTCGTTTACCTGTACTCTTGCTTGTATTACTGTCTTTGCTGCTTCTATAGAGTTGCATAAACCGCTTGCGAACTCAACAGAAACACGTTGCGCACGCGCTTCGAGCTAGCTACGCAGACGCAAAGAGCGCGTTAACAGATCGCTTCGCTTGAAATGCCTTTGCATAACACATAGGTACATTTTCTCAAAATTTTAAACTCAGTACGCGATATTTGTTTGGCTAATAACACTCGTTTCTGAATTCAGAAATTGAAGTTGAGCATTTGTAAAACTCTTACTTGAGGTGATTCCTTCTATGTAGTCCACAAAGATCAATTATTTTAACAAAAACGTAAGTTATTTTATATTCTGTGGGCTATATTAAAGAAGTTTGTCAAGTTCTCAATTCAGACACCAGGTATTAGAGAAGTTAATAAAAATACAATTTATACCGTACAGTATATAGACTATGAATTCTCAACCGTGATATCTAACCTATCCGAGGCGGCGCAAACATTTATGAGCTCGCTTAAGCTCGTCCTTACACTCATAATCTTTTCAGCAAAAGTCGATAAATTAATTCAGGGGGCGGGCGTAGTGACGTTATAATAAAGTTAGGGGCGCGTATGTTCCAGGGTTGGGAACCCCTGGTGCACACAGAGCCGTACTCACGGCAGTGCGGTGCGTGTCGCTGAGCGCGGCGAGCCTGCGCGAGCGCGCCGCCAGCTCCCTCTGGCGACAGCGCAGCGCGCGGCGGCGCTGGCCCCAGCCGCGCTCCAGCGCGCGCCAGTCGCCCGACAGGCGCGGTATAGACAGAGCCGTACTCACGGCAGTGCGGTGCGTGTCGCTGAGCGCGGCGAGCCTGCGCGAGCGCGCCGCCAGCTCCCTCTGGCGACAGCGCAGCGCGCGGCGGCGCTGGCCCCAGCCGCGCTCCAGCGCGCGCCAGTCGCCCGACAGGCGCGGTATAGACAGAGCCGTACTCACGGCAGTGCGGTGCGTGTCGCTGAGCGCGGCGAGCCTGCGCGAGCGCGCCGCCAGCTCCCTCTGGCGACAGCGCAGCGCGCGGCGGCGCTGGCCCCAGCCGCGCTCCAGCGCGCGCCAGTCGCCCGACAGGCGCGGTATAGACAGAGCCGTACTCACGGCAGTGCGGTGCGTGTCGCTGAGCGCGGCGAGCCTGCGCGAGCGCGCCGCCAGCTCCCTCTGGCGACAGCGCAGCGCGCGGCGGCGCTGGCCCCAGCCGCGCTCCAGCGCGCGCCAGTCGCCCGACAGGCGCGGTATAGACAGAGCCGTACTCACGGCAGTGCGGTGCGTGTCGCTGAGCGCGGCGAGCCTGCGCGAGCGCGCCGCCAGCTCCCTCTGGCGACAGCGCAGCGCGCGGCGGCGCTGGCCCCAGCCGCGCTCCAGCGCGCGCCAGTCGCCCGACAGGCGCGGTATAGACAGAGCCGTACTCACGGCAGTGCGGTGCGTGTCGCTGAGCGCGGCGAGCCTGCGCGAGCGCGCCGCCAGCTCCCTCTGGCGACAGCGCAGCGCGCGGCGGCGCTGGCCCCAGCCGCGCTCCAGCGCGCGCCAGTCGCCCGACAGGCGCGGTATAGACAGAGCCGTACTCACGGCAGTGCGGTGCGTGTCGCTGAGCGCGGCGAGCCTGCGCGAGCGCGCCGCCAGCTCCCTCTGGCGACAGCGCAGCGCGCGGCGGCGCTGGCCCCAGCCGCGCTCCAGCGCGCGCCAGTCGCCCGACAGGCGCGGTATAGACAGAGCCGTACTCACGGCAGTGCGGTGCGTGTCGCTGAGCGCGGCGAGCCTGCGCGAGCGCGCCGCCAGCTCCCTCTGGCGACAGCGCAGCGCGCGGCGGCGCTGGCCCCAGCCGCGCTCCAGCGCGCGCCAGTCGCCCGACAGGCGCGGTATAGACAGAGCCGTACTCACGGCAGTGCGGTGCGTGTCGCTGAGCGCGGCGAGCCTGCGCGAGCGCGCCGCCAGCTCCCTCTGGCGACAGCGCAGCGCGCGGCGGCGCTGGCCCCAGCCGCGCTCCAGCGCGCGCCAGTCGCCCGACAGGCGCGGTATAGACAGAGCCGTACTCACGGCAGTGCGGTGCGTGTCGCTGAGCGCGGCGAGCCTGCGCGAGCGCGCCGCCAGCTCCCTCTGGCGACAGCGCAGCGCGCGGCGGCGCTGGCCCCAGCCGCGCTCCAGCGCGCGCCAGTCGCCCGACAGGCGCGGTATAGACAGAGCCGTACTCACGGCAGTGCGGTGCGTGTCGCTGAGCGCGGCGAGCCTGCGCGAGCGCGCCGCCAGCTCCCTCTGGCGACAGCGCAGCGCGCGGCGGCGCTGGCCCCAGCCGCGCTCCAGCGCGCGCCAGTCGCCCGACAGGCGCCGGCACGCCGCGGCGTACTCGCGCTCCATCGCCTCGCGCTCCTGAGTGACCAAACTTATGCTAGCGACGACTCGTACGGATTTCGACCGCCGATTTGTCGCTAGCGATGTCAAAATCTGTGTGAGGACGTGAGATTTTGAAATCGCCAGCGGCGCGGCGGCGGCTGAAGTCGTTGCGTGGGTACAGGAAGCGTCACTATTTGCAATCCCCACAAGTTTTAAAATGTTATACTGCTATCACATTAAATTTGTTACGATTATCCTAAAGAAAGAAAACATCGTGAGGAAACCGGCATGCCCTAGAACCAAAAATTCGACGACATGTGACATCTACGAACCCGCACTGGATCCGCGTGGTGGATTACAACCCACCCCTCTCGAAGAGAGGAGGCGTGGGTCCCACAAGTGGGAGCACTAAAAGCCGATTATAATCCTAAAGAATACTTTCAAAAAGAGCACGGCTTGACGTTGAATTGTAGCAAACACAGCGACCGCTAGCAATTTTTCTTTCAGAACCGTCACCATCGGGTCGGTGATGCTCAATTGGGTATACTTGGCTCCAGTCGTGGTTTGTGATTGTTTGCTATGTCAGTGACAGCACTATTGTATGCTGACGTCACTAGTAAATCTACACCTCTCAGTACAATATCCGTTCGACACGACAAGCACGGAAAAGTTCGCCTCCAAAAACTGTTTATATTGTACGGTCTCATCGCCGTACATTTTTCTGCTTACTCTGTAACCTAGTTTAGGCTTACGATGCGCGTCATAATTTAGCGTAATAAAATAACATGACTAACGAATTTGAATATAGTGAACTTATAACTGTGTAGCTATCAACAATTGAGAGAAATAATCGCCTTCCATCTAGTACTGTTACTTACTCTTAACTTAAATAAACTTAACTACTTAGTGCATCTTAGTGGAACGTGTTTCTCCATACTACCTGAACTTACAAACCTTCACGAAAAATCAGTTTACGGAGTTAACTACTACAACCCGTACAAGTATGCACTTCTAAAATAAGTTTATAGAACATTGTCAGATTATTATCCGTGACAGATGAAACACTAATCACAACTCAATAATCTAAGCTTAATATCCGTAATAGGCATGATTCATTAAGAAATGTTTGAACGAATCACTCATTTGCAACAAAGGTGACATAACTAAAAAATCTGCAACTCTGAGTTAAGTATACAGGTGAACACACAACAAATTTTATTCTTTTTGCTATTTGCTATAAAAACGATATTAAGTACACTAAAGCCTAAAAATGAGGGAGTTGGAAAGATGTGATTAAAATATGCTTCGTCGCATTCTTACTGCTACTTTTACTCTTTTAAAATCATCATACACAAAAATTGCTCTTTTTGAACGAGGTCTCCCTTTTTGCAAATGAGCGAAATAATGTACTTTCAAAGAAGGCATGGTAAAATGATATAAACTAAAAAATCTGTAAATTTAATGGAAATATGGCAAGGCTATAACGCTTGAAGTTTCTGAAAGAGATTATCCCCATCCTTGTCGCGCGGTTCAGACAATGTATGGCGTTAGTATGATGTCACTTCGTGATAGTGCCGTCTCTGTCTAGCAGTTATTTTAAAACGTTTATAACTTGGAAATTGTTTAAGTTTTTACACTTTTTATTACAGTGATTGCACTCTTTGCAAATAAAATTAAATAATCTTTAGAGTTTAAAATACAAAAATTGTCACCATCTCCATTCGTACGGTGTACATAATAAACAGTATTCTATTCTATGCTAATTATTGATAGCGCTCACCTCATCAAGTTTCCTCTGTGCCTGTATCAGCTCCTCCCGTTCGGCGTGCCAGCGACGTTGCCGCTCTTCCTGCTGCATAAGGAACTGTTGCCGCTCTCGCTCTAACTCCGCGCGTTGAGCCTCGATACGCTCACAACGGATCTCACTCTCTAGATCACTAAAGAAATATGATAATGAACGCTTAGTAAGGGATTCAGCGTTTAAAAATGTTGTTATAGGCACATGAGACATTTCAACTTTTTCTACGGGAATGTCTTGAAAAGTCTCCCAATAGCCATTCATGTCAGCCATCACTCCGCGACACTAAATATAAACTGAATTGAAAAATATAAGGTTCTTTTCGCGGTACACAATGAACGACTATCGGTTAATAATACCTTTGATAGTTTCACGGAATTCAAGAAAGTAAACACAGTTTTAGGGAGTTCCCTTAGATTGCTTGGTTTGCAATAAACTCTATTTGGTACGTGACAGAACTTATTTTAGATTTTATCTAAATAGCTACTTGACTATCCACAGCCAACCCGGGATTTCTTTCAATTATGATTATTTCTGATTGCTCAATAATTAACTCTATTGTTTATTTCGAAAACAAATTCTTGCTGATTCCACGTTTTTAAACAGGCTGAACTGGAAATTATTTTACTATTGACTTGTAAAAAATGAAAGCGTATAGCACGGGTTTGCTATGGCCATGGTAGGTCCGATGTTGTTACCACGCAGTGCATACCACGCACGTCCCCCTCCGCCGCCCGCGCCGCAAGCGCAGGCAATGCGACGCGGGCGACAGAGAGAGAACCCCGTCCGCCGACGAGAACGGATTATTATGTTCAGGGTGTTATTTTTTTTTTTTTTTTTTTGTACAGACCAATAAACGATTGTATATTTAAAGAAGTGACTTTAAAAGCGTTATTTTGTTGTATAAACACATTTAATGAGCTTTCTTAAAATTTAAATTTTTTTACGATAATTTTTTTTCACATATTCTACGAAACTGTTTAGAACTGTCAAGTTGCTGAATACGATGAAAAGATCCAAGTAAAGGCCATGTTCACACTCGAGACAGCGTGGCGTGATGGTATTTAGGGGAGGCCGAACAGTGGCAGTAGACATGATTCTGGTGTGATACTCACGACAGCGTGGTGTTGAGGTTCTCGGTGCTGGCAGCCAGGTCGGTGGTGGACCAGGACAACAGAGAGAGGCGGGATAGGTTCATGACGGACGCACTGCCTTCCTGGCGCAGCTTGGCGGCCTCGGCGGGGTCGTTGTAGCGGAACATGTTGGTGCGGCCCAGCAGGAGGATGCAGCCTGGGGGAAGGGAACATAAATGATGAAAGATGGGCTCGTCGCTTAGTAATAACAGCTGCACCGGTCAAGTGAAGGTTAAGCTAAATATAGGTTAAGCTATTGTCAGCGGTGCCGATGTCGAAAATTCTGCCAATGACAGAAAACTATAGGAAAATCGTGTGAGAAATTAGAGAACTAAACTATTTCCTTGCTATAGTGCTACAAGGTTCATCTGGCGCGTGGCTAAAATCGGAACCAACGCTTCCATCTTGTTTTTTTTAATCAATATATTTCAGGAAACAATTGCACAAATGTTTACCAACAGTGCTCCCCTGTCAACGTTATTCGAGCGCAAAAAGACTCTTGTAACAGTAATTACAACGGAAAACACTTTTTCATTTGATTTTTATTGCCAGAATATGCTGTGCCATTTCATCATCATTGGCAGCTTGTTCTACCCACTGCTCAGTTAAGGCCCTCTCCCTTTTGTGCCCTGCTTCCCTGGTCTGTCCGAACCTCATCCAGGTCTTCCCGCAATATTCTGCAGGTCAGCTGTCCACCGGGCTATTGGTCTGCCAACGCTCCGTCTACCGTTCCGTTCGGGCTCTGCTCCAACTGCCATCACCACTTCCATTTCGGAGCCGTCACCCGCAGTCCCGTGCCTGCTAGCCTGTGCTACACAAATGAATGTCGTTCCTCCCCTTACCCTGGCTGAGCTTGGCGGGCCTGTCCACGAGCACGGTGTTGAGCCAGCACTGCGCGCCGGGCGCCGGCTCCAGCGTGGCCTGGCCGGCGCGGCGCCACACGCGACAGTGCAGCGCCAGCACGCCGGCGCTACACAAATGAATGTCGTTCCTCCCCTTACCCTGGCTGAGCTTGGCGGGCCTGTCCACGAGCACGGTGTTGAGCCAGCACTGCGCGCCGGGCGCCGGCTCCAGCGTGGCCTGGCCGGCGCGGCGCCACACGCGACAGTGCAGCGCCAGCACGCCGGCGCTACACAAATGAATGTCGTTCCTCCCCTTACCCTGGCTGAGCTTGGCGGGCCTGTCCACGAGCACGGTGTTGAGCCAGCACTGCGCGCCGGGCGCCGGCTCCAGCGTGGCCTGGCCGGCGCGGCGCCACACGCGACAGTGCAGCGCCAGCACGCCGGCGCTACACAAATGAATGTCGTTCCTCCCCTTACCCTGGCTGAGCTTGGCGGGCCTGTCCACGAGCACGGTGTTGAGCCAGCACTGCGCGCCGGGCGCCGGCTCCAGCGTGGCCTGGCCGGCGCGGCGCCACACGCGACAGTGCAGCGCCAGCACGCCGGCGCTACACAAATGAATGTCGTTCCTCCCCTTACCCTGGCTGAGCTTGGCGGGCCTGTCCACGAGCACGGTGTTGAGCCAGCACTGCGCGCCGGGCGCCGGCTCCAGCGTGGCCTGGCCGGCGCGGCGCCACACGCGACAGTGCAGCGCCAGCACGCCGGCGCTACACAAATGAATGTCGTTCCTCCCCTTACCCTGGCTGAGCTTGGCGGGCCTGTCCACGAG
This sequence comes from Brachylomia viminalis, assembly GCA_937001585.2. Taxonomy (NCBI): domain Eukaryota; kingdom Metazoa; phylum Arthropoda; class Insecta; order Lepidoptera; family Noctuidae; genus Brachylomia; species Brachylomia viminalis. The sequence continues at coordinate 24,755,561 of OW443307.2, forward strand.
CACGGTGTTGAGCCAGCACTGCGCGCCGGGCGCCGGCTCCAGCGTGGCCTGGCCGGCGCGGCGCCACACGCGACAGTGCAGCGCCAGCACGCCGGCGCTACACAAATGAATGTCGTTCCTCCCCTTACCCTGGCTGAGCTTGGCGGGCCTGTCCACGAGCACGGTGTTGAGCCAGCACTGCGCGCCGGGCGCCGGCTCCAGCGTGGCCTGGCCGGCGCGGCGCCACACGCGACAGTGCAGCGCCAGCACGCCGGCGCTACACAAATGAATGTCGTTCCTCCCCTTACCCTGGCTGAGCTTGGCGGGCCTGTCCACGAGCACGGTGTTGAGCCAGCACTGCGCGCCGGGCGCCGGCTCCAGCGTGGCCTGGCCGGCGCGGCGCCACACGCGACAGTGCAGCGCCAGCACGCCGGCGCTACACAAATGAATGTCGTTCCTCCCCTTACCCTGGCTGAGCTTGGCGGGCCTGTCCACGAGCACGGTGTTGAGCCAGCACTGCGCGCCGGGCGCCGGCTCCAGCGTGGCCTGGCCGGCGCGGCGCCACACGCGACAGTGCAGCGCCAGCACGCCGGCGCTACACAAATGAATGTCGTTCCTCCCCTTACCCTGGCTGAGCTTGGCGGGCCTGTCCACGAGCACGGTGTTGAGCCAGCACTGCGCGCCGGGCGCCGGCTCCAGCGTGGCCTGGCCGGCGCGGCGCCACACGCGACAGTGCAGCGCCAGCACGCCGGCGCTACACAAATGAATGTCGTTCCTCCCCTTACCCTGGCTGAGCTTGGCGGGCCTGTCCACGAGCACGGTGTTGAGCCAGCACTGCGCGCCGGGCGCCGGCTCCAGCGTGGCCTGGCCGGCGCGGCGCCACACGCGACAGTGCAGCGCCAGCACGCCGGCGCTACACAAATGAATGTCGTTCCTCCCCTTACCCTGGCTGAGCTTGGCGGGCCTGTCCACGAGCACGGTGTTGAGCCAGCACTGCGCGCCGGGCGCCGGCTCCAGCGTGGCCTGGCCGGCGCGGCGCCACACGCGACAGTGCAGCGCCAGCACGCCGGCGCTACACAAATGAATGTCGTTCCTCCCCTTACCCTGGCTGAGCTTGGCGGGCCTGTCCACGAGCACGGTGTTGAGCCAGCACTGCGCGCCGGGCGCCGGCTCCAGCGTGGCCTGGCCGGCGCGGCGCCACACGCGACAGTGCAGCGCCAGCACGCCGGCGCTACACAAATGAATGTCGTTCCTCCCCTTACCCTGGCTGAGCTTGGCGGGCCTGTCCACGAGCACGGTGTTGAGCCAGCACTGCGCGCCGGGCGCCGGCTCCAGCGTGGCCTGGCCGGCGCGGCGCCACACGCGACAGTGCAGCGCCAGCACGCCGGCGCTACACAAATGAATGTCGTTCCTCCCCTTACCCTGGCTGAGCTTGGCGGGCCTGTCCACGAGCACGGTGTTGAGCCAGCACTGCGCGCCGGGCGCCGGCTCCAGCGTGGCCTGGCCGGCGCGGCGCCACACGCGACAGTGCAGCGCCAGCACGCCGGCGCTACACAAATGAATGTCGTTCCTCCCCTTACCCTGGCTGAGCTTGGCGGGCCTGTCCACGAGCACGGTGTTGAGCCAGCACTGCGCGCCGGGCGCCGGCTCCAGCGTGGCCTGGCCGGCGCGGCGCCACACGCGACAGTGCAGCGCCAGCACGCCGGCGCTACACAAATGAATGTCGTTCCTCCCCTTACCCTGGCTGAGCTTGGCGGGCCTGTCCACGAGCACGGTGTTGAGCCAGCACTGCGCGCCGGGCGCCGGCTCCAGCGTGGCCTGGCCGGCGCGGCGCCACACGCGACAGTGCAGCGCCAGCACGCCGGCGCTACACAAATGAATGTCGTTCCTCCCCTTACCCTGGCTGAGCTTGGCGGGCCTGTCCACGAGCACGGTGTTGAGCCAGCACTGCGCGCCGGGCGCCGGCTCCAGCGTGGCCTGGCCGGCGCGGCGCCACACGCGACAGTGCAGCGCCAGCACGCCGGCGCTACACAAATGAATGTCGTTCCTCCCCTTACCCTGGCTGAGCTTGGCGGGCCTGTCCACGAGCACGGTGTTGAGCCAGCACTGCGCGCCGGGCGCCGGCTCCAGCGTGGCCTGGCCGGCGCGGCGCCACACGCGACAGTGCAGCGCCAGCACGCCGGCGCTACACAAATGAATGTCGTTCCTCCCCTTACCCTGGCTGAGCTTGGCGGGCCTGTCCACGAGCACGGTGTTGAGCCAGCACTGCGCGCCGGGCGCCGGCTCCAGCGTGGCCTGGCCGGCGCGGCGCCACACGCGACAGTGCAGCGCCAGCACGCCGGCGCTACACAAATGAATGTCGTTCCTCCCCTTACCCTGGCTGAGCTTGGCGGGCCTGTCCACGAGCACGGTGTTGAGCCAGCACTGCGCGCCGGGCGCCGGCTCCAGCGTGGCCTGGCCGGCGCGGCGCCACACGCGACAGTGCAGCGCCAGCACGCCGGCGCCCGCCAGCACGATGTCCGGCGCCGGCGAGTGCTCCGCGCTGCCGATCACCGTCTCGCCTTCCTAACGCACGATACACTTATTGACAACGTTTGAGGTGAAAGCGTCAGGGTAGCCCGCGGTGATGATTTTAATTTTATTTATTTATTTATTTTAGTACTTGGAGGACTTGCAAATAATAAAAACAGACAAAAAAGGGCACCATAGTCACCAGCAAGCCAATTACAAATCCTCACGTATAGAGTTATAATAATAATTTATGGTGTGAGCACAAAAACAAAAAACATATCGCCTCAATAAACATTATAAATACTTGGTTTACAATAATAAGACTGAAACAATAGAGAAAATAATAATAAAAAATGTACTTTGTAAATATGTAAGTACTAATTTGTTATTACGGTCGCGAATCATTATTCGATCAACACACAACCCGATCCAGACCAACTAATTTAAAAAAAAGTAAGATATTTTGATTTTCGCGGGCTACCTTAGTGCATTCCCCTTAAAACTTGATTTACACGGTACAAGTCTCTGGGACGTTCAAGAGCAATAATCGCATGCCGTTAAGCACGTACATTTATTGCCATTCAAGAATCGCGTGCAAGTGTTTACACGCAGGCGATTTCCACAAAATGGCATACAATAATTGAAGTGATCGAGTGCTCAACGAATGGCTCCAAAGGAAGCACGAAGTCGTGCTTCCTTTGGAGCCAGTCGTTGAGCGTTGTATTGTCGTTGACGTTTCGCGCGACGCAAATGCATTCGGAGCACGGTTGCTTCATCAAGTACTTGTCGCATAAGCAGGGAGCCGGACGCTCGATGCCACCACTGCGTCCATTAGTCTACAGGACACGGCGCGGCATACGCTGGCCAAATGTGTCGCATGGGACCGGCCACGCCGTGACCTCGTTTCGGAAGTAGGGAGCGACCGGTCGCTGTTGACCGTAGTTCGTTTAATGGTCGGCAGTGCAGAGTCCTGGCACGCGGTGGTATCCTTCTGCGTAACAGTTATCTGGCAGAAGGAAGCTGCAGAAAGGGGAAGGGAGATCACGAGAGCTCTCCTGTCCCGCAGCCGGCGCACTGGGCGTCGGCGGCGGACGGACATCGCCCTCTTCCAGCCCCCTAAACGAGTCCAGGCGCGACGGACTCGGGGATCATCCGTCACCCCCCATTCCACAGGACCAGAGATAGCGGCGCGTAGTGTTCCACGCGCGCCTCTCTAAGTCGTAACGGGGGGATTTCAACACCTTACTCCCCCCTATGGGACGTGGACCGCATAGCGCGAGCCATCCGGAACAGCGGAGGTCGCACCCGCAGCCCCCGATGCAAGTGTACGAAAGAACACCGGTGTGGTTTTAGTCTGTAAGAATCTGACAGACCCCTCTGCCTATCCCAGGGCGGAGACCACCCAGGGGGATTCCCACCCTGACAAAAAAGAAGGACACCCTGACTGTAGACGAAGCCCATATGACGTTGGTTCAATAAAAACCAATTTGTAAATAATCATCCAAATAGTTCAAGTAAAAGCATAACCCTTCTGGCGCAGTCGGGTAATAATCCAAAACCCTTTTTATAGTCGTACCAAACTCGCTAATATTATACTCATCCATGCGTCACATGGAAAGAAACCCGATGCGATGGCGCGGTAGCAGGTTGCAACCTGTCGGGAATATTTCCCTATATAAGACGTGCCATAATGAGGAACGTTCAGTATCCTTCTCCCCCCGACTAGAATCCATTCCCGATCAGTTCGACTAGAGCAATGACACGACAGCCGCGATCGACTCACTCACGGATCACGTACAATCCGTCCTGAACGAAAGTTCAACGGAAGTTCCAGCGATGAACGACCATCGCTGGAAGTTGCCGGACGATGTACGTGAACTGCTGACTGAGAAGAACGCGGCTGTCCGTGACTACCTTGTGAGTAACTTTCCTTGCCAAGGTAACAAGGCCCATATGCGCTATTTACAGAGATCTGTAAAGAAACGCATAAAAGAGCTGCGTGACGCTGGCTGGGACAAGATGCTGAGCGAGTTAGACCCACCAGGCTTTTTGGGAACTGCAGAGGAAACTCCAGTCCCCAAAAGTAGCCTCCACGCCCCCATTGGTGCGTCCCGACAAGACCATCGCCTTAGATGACATCGACAAGGCCGAGTGCCTTGCCGACAGTCTTGAGGCCCAATGCACACCCAGCTCTCAACCAGTAGACCAAGCTCACCTCTCTGAGGTTGACGCGGAAGTCGAACGTAGAGCCTCCCTTCCCCCCGTTGAAGACCCAGATAATCCTCTGCACCCCGTCTCCCCAGACGAGGTGCACGATATCATCAAGGGTCTGAAACGCCGTAAAGCCCCCGGCCCAGACGGAATCAGGAATAGGGTGATCCAATTGTTCCCCGCTAACCTTATAATGCTCATGACCATCATCTTCAATGGTGCTCTGAGCAACAACATCTTTCCCCAAGCTTGGAAAAGGGCCACTGTCATCGGTATTCCAAAGCCGGGCAAGCCCAAAACCGACCCCTCTAGTTACCGCCCCATTAGTCTGCTCAATGTTCTGGGCAAAATCTATGAGAGGCTTATATACAAGCGACTCAGAGATTATGCCGAACCCAAGGGCCTCATCCCCGACGAACAGTTCGGTTTTAGATCCCAACATTCGAGCGTCCAACAGATTCACCGTATCATCGAACACGTAAGCGTTGGTTTCCAACGTGGTTTCATGACGGGTGCTGTGTTCTTCGATATAGCGAAAGCGTTCGACAAAGTCTGGCACAATGGCTTATTATATAAGCTTTACCAACTCGGTGTGCCAGACCGTCTCGTACTCATCCTACGAGACTTTTTGGCTAACCGAACCTTTCGCTATCGTATCGAAGGGCCGCTGTCCTCCCCCCACCCTATCCACGCAGGCGTCCCTCAGGGCTCTGTGCTAGCTCCCCTCATGTTCACCCTATTCACCAGTGACATCCCCAAATGTAAAAATGCGCAGTTGGCTCTGTTCGCAGACGATACGGCCATTTATTACACTGGGCTCCTCCCCGACTCGATATCTCGTACTCTACAAACCACAGTCAACAAGCTTGGCGCATGGTTTAGAAAGTGGAGAATCCAAGTTAACCCCGACAAGAGTCAAGCGGTTCTCTTCTTGAAACCGCGTGTCAAACACAGACATGACGACCCCCGCCCGATCAAGATGTTTGGCAAGCGGATCCCATGGGCGAAGCAGGTCAAATATCTGGGTGTGACTTTGGGCAGACGTCTCTCCTTCTCAGAGCACATAAAGGTGGTTCGTTCGTGAGCCGCCTTTGCTCTGGGTAGACTACAATCCGTCTTAATTGCACGCAGTAAATTGTCACTCATGTGCAAACAGCGCATTTATACGGCATGCATCCGACATAATGACATACGCCTGTGCTGTTTTCGCACAGGCCCACCCCCGGCACGTCCATAGGATGCAGACCCTACAGAACCGTTTTCTACGTAAAATCACGGGTTCCCCCTGGTTCGTTCGTAATATTAACTTACACTTGATTTGAAAATCCCCACCATTCAGCAATTCATGAAACGCGCTTGCAAGCGTTTCTTTGATACCGCTGGCAGCCATCGCAACCCTCTGGTTGTGAAGGCCGCCAGTTATGTCCCCTCTAGAATCAGTAGAATCCACCGTCTAAGGCAGTGACCGACCCTGACGACCCCATCACCCTCCTCCATGAAAGCAGTAGGGCCACCAGTACAGTATACAGCACACACAGACACAAATCGAAGTTCCGACCTCGCCGCCGAGGTCCTTCGCGTCCGTGTTCCTCCCCGATAAATTTCAGTAGTTTTACCCACTAATAATAATGAACCCATTTTGATCCAGCCTGTCCCCAACTTGCTGCCCCCCCCCCCCCCTCTCGCGGGGCGCTCGGCATGCAGACAGTCGCAACTGTGCCGCAGCGACGAACGGACGGTGTGTTGTTTTTTTAACAATAACCGCGCGATTTTTTCACTAAAAATAAGTTCAAGTACATATTTAATATGACGAGAGATAACTTTTTTTTAGATTACCTGGAAACTGAAAGGTAAGACTATAAAATAATTTTACTTACTAGTAGGTAGGTACATAATGTGTGTCTTTTTAATGGATAAGTATTTCCTTTTATCTCCAGGAAAAAAGATCCCCCCCTCCCCCTCTCGCGGGGCGCTCGGCATGCAGACAGTCGCAACTGTGCCGCAGCGACGAACGGACGGTGTGTTGTTTTTTTAACAATAACCGCGCGATTTTTTCACTAAAAATAAGTTCAAGTACATATTTAATATGACGAGAGATAACTTTTTTTTAGATTACCTGGAAACTGAAAGGTAAGACTATAAAATAATTTTACTTACTAGTAGGTAGGTACATAATGTGTGTCTTTTTAATGGATAAGTATTTCCTTTTATCTCCAGGAAAAAAGATGTCTGGATTAATAAATAAAGTGAATAGATTAAAGGAAAGTGGTAGACACGAGTGAAATAGGTAGTTATAAGCGGTTCATGAATCATTATACGGTAGGTACGCCTGTGTAATTTTTTTTTTATTGAAACATAAACATTTTATTTGTTTATATAAAAAGTATATTTATTTATTTATTTTATTTTTATGTACACACAGTAAAATACAAAAACAAAACTAAATGGAAACACAAAGTAGGCAAATGTAATTAAAATTCTGGAGGCGGGCAGCCCTATCGCATGTTTACGTACCGCGCGGCTGTAGGCATTTATTTCAAGGTTACGGCCGAGTTACAATACTGTATAGATATTATTACCGTGCTTACGGGTATGTTCGAGGGGAAGAGCAGTCGTCGGGCAGGTGCACCCTGGGCTTGGACAACTGTCTCTGTTTGTTCCCTTTATTAATATTTCTATGCTTAAAAAATAGGGTAATGAAAATAAAGAAATCGTAATCGTAATCCTTATTGTTGATCATTAATGCTATTTTAGAATCAGCCTTACAGTTTGTAATATAATCTAGGAATAAGAATTCTTCCTTTGGTAGTCAATAATGGAATGGTGAAGGAAATCATTCTGAGGACACTGGCATGTCCTAGACCCAAAAATTCGAAGATATGTGACATCTACCAACCCGCGCTAGACCTGTGTGGTGGATTACGGCCCACTCCCTATCACCGAGAGGCCTGTGGCCTGTGTCCCAGCAGTGGCAACATTACAGGCTGATTATGCTAATGGAACTTACATCAAGAAAAATAAAATTTAGTCTAAAAATAAATTCTAAACGAGAGCTTCTATAACTTTGAATATGTGTCCTATTGTTTATTATTTAATTTAGAAACAGTTTCGGTTTTGTACTCCCGAACGCAATAATAGGCTTGGCCGACTAGTTTGCCAGTCCGCTAGTCGGCCAGTCATAGTCGGTCCCCCATTTCTAATTATTATAATATTCTTCTAAAACCTTACCTTGAGATGATACAACGTCACACCAGTCGACAGCAAATTATCATCGATCCCCACTAGATGCGGCATGTCAGAGTCTAGTACGACCCCCAGGCCACTCTTGCGCAGCCCGAGCGCTTTTTGTTCTTGTAGTATCTGTTGCGTTTCGCGCCATTTCTCCGTCCATTTCTCTGTGAGGACCTTCTCTTGAGCTTCCTTGCGTTGGAGGGTTGCTAGCACATCAGGTTCTGCTTCTATCGGGTCCTGGGAACGAAAAAAACACAAGTAATCAGACTTTAATCATTAAAATGTTTTCTTGAGGAGCTCGTGGATAAGTAAGAACAGCCGCATGGAATCACGGATCGACTAAGGTTTAGTTACGCTTGCCGATGACGAGCCGTGGATGGGTGACCATCTATTACATACCGAGACCCTTCGGTGCCTCCGAACGCATGTTATAGGCCGTTGGTCCCGGCTGTCATTTGTAGATCCTTTATAATTGTTACGGATAGTCAGAAGCCAGAGTCTGACAACTAGACCAAGGGGTGAGTAACTGGGTTGTGAAGGTCAGACAGGCTGTCGCTCCGTGTAAAATACTAGAATTCAGCTGCATCCAGTTAGACTGGAAGCTGACCCCAGAAATGTTGGGTTAACGGGAAGCGCTAAGGTAGCCCACGAAATTCAAATTTTCTTACGTTTTTTGCAGTTTGCAGGTCAGTATCAGATTGTACGTTGATCAAAAAAGAATTCGCAACCGTAACAAATGTGTACTTACAGAATTATAATAATTAAAATCATCCATACAAATCTTTAAATTAGACTAGACATGATTTTATAAAATATTGATAGCAAAGGGTAATCTGAAGTTGGAGAGATGCTTTATTGTTTTCCATGCAATTGTCTGCTCAGTGTCATTCTTTCAATAGGTATTATGTGTCCCGACTTAAACAAGGAAATAATTTGGAAAGTGACGAAGATTTAAAAAGACTTGACTGTACCATAAAGAATATGTGGCGACATCTACATCGCCACTTGCGAACTACGCATCACACTGACGTCACGCAAAATCCTGCATCGCGCAAGCAGAGTGTACCGCGCGACTAGCATATTTACAACGTCCCGACATCATCGGGCTGTTCCCCACCAGACACCCGTCTGGTCGCGGGATCGTCCCTTTTCTATGGAGGATGGGTGAACTTTACACCCTGTTCCTCATACCTCAATAAATATCTCTCTATCTACTCACGTCATTATGCGCGATCTGAGCTCGCAGCTTCTCGATCTCCTCTCGTAACTCTCTGATGAGCTTCACGTTCGGGTCTTCGTTGATGGTCGGCTTGTTGATGATGTTCTTAGCTCGGTTCGCGTACCGGAGAGTTGATAATGTTTCCCCGTAGTTGCAGTCTGCTGGGGATATCTGGTGAAAGACAGTCCATTAAGTTGATAAAGAAAAAGGCGATCAAAATTTCACATAAACCTACATGGGCACTTATGAAACGTCAGAAGCTAGGTGCACAGTTCCAATTGGTCATTTCCTATGGAGAAGAGCTGACAAGAAACTCCACGGTTACTCTTTTTTAAAATTAATGGCTTTTACAATGTTTTCAAATGACAGTGTTTATAGGTATGGGAGGACAGTGTAGGCCTGTCAACAGGTACCTGGTACGCAACAAGATAGAAAATGGTCTACAAATCTTAAGTTTACAAGGTAGGATGATTAAAAAATAATATCAAACAGACAACCGCATGTCCATGATAACAATTTGATAAATAAAATAAAAAAACAATGCGCGTGCAGCACCGTACATATGATATAAGTAAAACTTCTTAAAAATAAAGAATAAGAGAGATTAATGTGAGAGACAGAGAGTTATATCTTTCTTCTCTCTCATGTAACGAAATGTGTTAAACATGACGCGTCCTTGTTTCACTCTCAATTCTCGTCTAATTATCGAATCGCTGCCCGCCTAAGAAGTTTCACTTCAAAATACTAATACAGTCAACCGTATGTCCCTGGTAACGATTTGATAAATCGTAAAAAAACCAAGTCATTTAGAATCAGCAGTTCTTGAATGTCAAAAGATATTGTGAGTGCCTTTATTTCGCAGTAGAGAGGGTCGTTTAAGTATTTCAAGTGTTACTATTAGGCCGGCCATTTAAAACATCGTATTGTATACCGGATATCGGTTAAAATACTCACACTACGAAGAAAGTTTTAACCGATATCCTGCTAGGAAGACAGCTAAAAGTACAATTTTGAACTTTTTGGAAAAATGGCCAGTGTTTAAAGTGCTGTATTTCGGGTTCAATTAAACCTAATCAAATTAATCAAAATCTCAAATTGTAGCAAATGGGTGAATTTTCCGTAGGATGCGCCTTTAAGAAGTTATAAACAAAAAACTGAAAGAAGTCTGAAAACTTCGAGGTTTTTCGAGCACCAGGCAGTTAACACAGGTCTTTGAAGCTGCAAACTTGGTTTTACACTACGAGTATCTATCCTAACAACATCCCATCCCATCCCAGTCTCTGCCCATCGGTCGCTTCTAAAGTGGTTGCCCATACGTCAGCGCAGAGAGCAAAGGGCGCTGACTACCTTGTTTTCATTTCTTGATTCTCCCTCTTCCCCTGGTTATCTAGCCCCCCACTTTCAGTACATTTGCGCCAACCACAATAGAAATCTACGTTCTTCACACAATCGTCTTCTTCAATGTCCCACTCACCGCACAGACTTCATTCACTCTTCCTTCTTTGTTCAATCTATCTCTCTGTGGAATGCACTCCCCCAGGAAATCAGGATGGCAACCAACCGATTATCCTTTAAAAGTAAAGTTCGCGAGCACATTCGTAAGAAGCTGGCAGTATCATCACAGCGGTAATGTTTTCTCATTGTGTGTCCTATTTGTTTTTAACATACTCGTGTATTTATGTACATTTATTTGTGCTTATATTTATATATAATTAGGTATATATATTATATGTATTTATAGACTAAACTAGTTTATACGTGTCTATATATTTAAAATTATTTAATCCTAAATTATCATTATAAATTGCACCTACCACTGTTTGTCTCTGCATCACCCAAAGGTTGACTGGTGGAAAATGCCTATGGCATTAAGTCCGCCTCTGTACATTTGTGTGCTTAAAGTGTTAAATAAATAAATAAATAAATAAATCCCAGAAAATCAGTAGGTACAGTGCATTTTTTTGCGATCTAACGCGATTTTGTGTCTACGGTAACTGGCCTATACTGACCTGCGGTTGATAGTAAACGTCGCAGGGACACAAATAGAATCGATTATTTGGATTAACTATCAATACTTCTCGAAAATCGTTTGAAGAAGGGTCGTAAGTTACTTACAGCAGCTATCATGATGGTCTTGGAGTTGCCTCCGAGCGAGTCCTTTAGCAGCCACGTGAGCACCGAGTCGCGGTACGGAATGAACACCTTCTTCTGTCCCTTCTGAATACGCACTGAAACATAAATAATAATATTTGTACCTATCTCTGTACATACAGATATTCAAAGTATACGCTTCGGTAATCATCGTCTTTCTTCGGAAACACGAACTCGCTATGATGAGATCTAATACAGAGCTGTTACAACCATGGAATTGGAATATTACAGATTGACAACTCTATGCAATTCCAAAAAAAAACTTGAGTGACCGGAGTAGGTAACCCGACAGAGAAAAAATTTCGTACAAAAGTGCAAGCATAGGTGCTTTACTACAAATCGCGGTAGTACAAAACTTGGAAGATTTGCCTCTGTAGGGGGTTCAACAGGTTCAACTACAGTTTCCTAGAAAAGAGATGACCGCACATAACTGCCGTCACGATCGTGACTGTAAATATTTATGCATGGTGATGCCTGCAGAATTGCAGATACACTTTTATGTTATTTTATAGTAATCATTCATCATATTGGTTGTATCGTTACATTATATTCTAAGTGCTGTTTATTTTATTTTACTAACAGAAACTTATTTGTTCAATCTGTACAAATGTTTAAACCTTGACTTGGTGTCCGTACGTCGTCTTCGGGAGACCACTGAATATCAGCGCAGTGCTGTGGGTCGCCCATAGCACAGCATTATGCTGAGTGGAAGCTGAAGTGTCACGGTCACATAGTGCAGCTGCCAACTATTTCTGTTCTGTGCTCGTGAGTATAGATGTTTTGTTTTTTTTTATTTTTATTCAAGCTTATCTTATTTGTATGCACGTGTTTCTGTGACAAGTAGACCTATTCTTAACTTCCGTAAAAAGATGGGTCTTATAAGTTTGACGGTTATGTCGTTCTAGCACTAAACTACTGCAAACTGTAAACTAAACTGTAACTGTAAACTGTTTAAATGTTGCGATTTCAATGTTTTTTTTTTAATTAGAGGTCTGGTTTTTTGTCTTTCTTTATGATGATTATGAAAGCTGTTCTTACCTTCGAGCGGCTGGCTGGACTCGGCGAGCGCGGAGATGACGGAGCCCAGCGTGACCAGCGACTTGTTGATGTGAGCGCCCTCCACCAGCCGCTGACCGGTCGCTCCTGTAGCATCGGCCCGCTCACTGTATTACAAAATAATAATAATAAAATAATTTTAGTTAACAATCAACTTTAATTCTTTGTTGGATTTCCGTTAGAAAACTTTCAGTAGCAGCATATCTATGCTCGTGTCCTATTACATGGGTGGGACCTATACCTAGCTGGCGCATATATGGGTATGCTATACAACTCTGCCCACCCCTTAGAGAAGACAGGCATGGTAATACTTACCTCCCAGCAAGGTCCACGAGGTGCACTTTAGAGACTGTCTCACTCGGCATGTTGTTGTGTCGCAGGTAGGAGGCCTGCACGAAGGTGATGGTAAAGATGGCGTGCGAGCGAGAAGACACGTCGTTCATCTGTGTCGACGCCGTCGTGCGGTGCAGGTTGCCGCGGTGCATGCACTCCTGCGCACGGATGAGAGAATGTAGGCATATAAAACGACGGTGTTTTTATGGGGCAAAAACGTTATCTTTAGCGAAACATCAAACACAGTTTGTGTGTGAAACATGTTTCACGTAGCACAAAAACTTCCTGGTGTAACAATGTTTTGCATCATTTGTTTACCTTCAATAAGTTTTAATTATTAAACAAAGAAAAACATTATTACGTCAGTAAACGAACAACATTTGCAAGAGGGTTTTGTTTTTCATACTTCGATTATATGACATATTTTATGAGTTTGTCTTTTTTAATAAATCAACATTTGAATGATAAACCTGGTAGACAGTTTCGAACCTAAAAAAAAAATTACCTGAATGTCATCATAGTCGGACACCAAATGCTTGGACAGGTCCTGCACATAAGGGCCCAGCTTGGGATGCTCTCGGACCCTGAGGGAGTGGCCCGCGTCAGTAGACAAGAGGTCCTTGACCCTCTCGTTGTAGATCTCCAAGTAGCTGACCTCCGTGCGGTAGGAGGCGCCTGACTCCTTGCCGGCAGCCACGCGGGAGAACAGGTGGCGGCATATCCGGGGGATGAGGCCTTGGTACTCCTGGAGGTGGAGAGGAAATACTATATAGTTATAATCATAATTTTCCTACCCAGTGTATCCGGGGTCGATGCAGCATGTATTTGGGGTCGATGCAGCATGTATTTGGGGTCGATGCAGCATGTATTTGGGGTCGGTGCAGCATGTCTTTATGTGAGGTCGGTGCAGCATGTCTTTATTTGGGGTCGGTGCAGCATGTCTTTATGTGAGGTCGGTGCAGCTTGTCTTTATTTGGGGTCGGTGCAGCATGTCTTTATTTGGGGTCGGTGCACCATGTCTTTATTTGGGGTCGGTGCAGCATGTCTTTATTTGGGGTCGGTGCAGCATGTCTTTATGTGAGGTCGGTGCAGCATGTCTTTATTTGGGGTCGGTGCACCATGTCTTTATTTGGGGTCGGTGCAGCATGTCTTTATGTGAGGTCGGTGCAGCATGTCTTTATTTGGGGTCGGTGCACCATGTCTTTATTTGGGGTCGGTGCAGCATGTCTTTATTTGGGGTCGGTGCAGCATGTTTTTATGTGAGGTCGGTGCACCATGTCTTTATTTGGGGTCGGTGCAGCATGTCTTTATGTGAGGTCGGTGCAGCATGTTTTATTTGGGGTCGGTGCACCATGTCTTTATTTGGGGTCGGTGCAGCATGTCTTTATGTGAGGTCGGTGCACCATGTCTTTATTTGGGGTCGGTGCAGCATGTCTTTATGTGAGGTCGGTGCAGCATGTCTTTATTTGGGGTCGGTGCAGCATGTCTTTATGTGAGGTCGGTGCAGCATGTCTTTATTTGGGGTCGGTGCAGCATGTCTTTATTTGGGGTCGGTGCACCATGTCTTTATTTGGGGTCGGTGCAGCATGTCTTTATTTGGGGTCGGAGCAGCATGTCTTTATGTGAGGTCGGTACAGCATGTCTTTATTTGGGGTCGGTGCAGCATGTCTTTATTTGGGGTCGGTGCAGCATGTCTTTATTTGGGGTCGGTGCAGCATGTCTTTATGTGAGGTCGGTGCAGCATGTCTTTATTTGGGGTCGGTGCAGCATGTCTTTATGTGAGGTCGGTGCAGCATGTCTTTATGTGAGGTCGGTGCAGCATGTCTTTATGTGAGGTCGGTGCAGCATGTCTTTATTTGGGGTCGGTGCACCATGTCTTTATTTGGGGTCGGTGCAGCATGTCTTTATTTGGGGTCGGTGCAGCATGTCTTTATGTGAGGTCGGTGCAGCATGTCTTTATTTGGGGTCGGTGCAGCATGTCTTTATGTGAGGTCGGTGCAGCATGTCTTTATTTGGGGTCGGTGCAGCATGTCTTTATTTGGGGTCGGTGCAGCATGTCTTTATTTGGGGTCGGTGCAGCATGTCCTTATTTGGGGTCGGTGCAGCATGTCTTTATTTGGGGTCGGTGCAGCATGTCTTTATTTGGGATCGGTGCAACATGTTTTATTACAACACTATTGCCAGCTGACTTCACCTAAAGTTTCATGGTGAGATTTTTGCAGAATAGATCGACTGATCACCAATTCATAATTATGTCAATCGTGGGGACTGTGGTGTTTTAAGTCGTACAAAAACTGGATACCTTTGTTAAGATTTGAGACATTTTTATTAAGGGGGTAGCACCAGATTGCCCGCGAAATTCAAATTTTCTTATGTAAGTACTTACGTTTCGATTTGCAAGTCGGTGTCAGGTTGACAATTTCATAAAACATCAATCAATAGGATTATATGAACTCAGAGGGTTGTATTGATGATTTTAATGGCTATAATTCTGTAAATACATACTTGTTACGGTCGTGAATCATATTTTGTTCAACATACAACCTGCAAATTGCAAAAAAAGTAAGAAAATTTGAATTTCACGGGTTGCCTGGCGCTGCCCCCTTAAGTAGATAAGCCGTATACCCGAAGGGGGCTGCCCATCGGAAAAATATCAAACTTTCATGCCTTAGTTAACCCCTTTAGGTAATGAATTTTCAAAAATCCTTCCTTAGTACTCAACTTCAAAAGGAACTCGTGTGCAAAGGAATTCTTGTGCATAGGAACTCTCTCTACTCAGCGCTTTAGGATGTGCGTCGTCTGTCAATGAATGAATGAATGAATGAAATTAAGTAGAAGATACGTACGTTTGAGCCCATCATAGTGAAAGTCTTCCCACTGCCGGTCTGCCCGTATGCGAAAACGCATGCATTGTAGCCCTCGAAGGCGCTGTCTATCACGTCCAGACCCAGGTCCGCGAACACCTGGAATAGAGCGAGAAGATAACCTTAATGAATTACTAGTAAAAAGCTGTCATTATTTCCGGCTGCTAAAGCCTCGTGAGATGGGCAGACGACAATGTTGTCATCGGGGTAAAACTTGAATGACGTTGGCATAAGAGCGTGAGCATTGGCACAAGCAAAGAAAGGCCTTTGTCCAGACGTTGGGCTGTGGATGATGATAATAATGAAAGCCTCGTTGTTAAGGCAAACAAAATACAGGCATTATTGTTGCTGCAACATGATTTTGCGTTGCAGTAAACTTATTTCACACTCAACAGGTGTGCGATGTTGCCTGCAACGTGGTTCCCGCATCGCATACATACTGAAATAGTGATGGGTACCTTTGGTTTGCTATGTATGTTACAGGTTACAAGCTTCTAGACCTAACTGTTTAGTACTTTAGTCTGTATTTTGTCTGTGAGAGAATCTAATGTCGGGTACAGCCGTCCTGACTTATGCAATGCAACACGAAATGTAACACAACAACAAGGCGAATTTGTTTAAACGTGTGTTACATTTCATGTTACGTTTCATTAATCTGTTCCCGGCATAAGAATTTTTCTATAGGTTATAAGAAGCCATGTTAAAAGAAGTCCAAACAAAGAAATTGAATGGGATATTGGAATTGCTTGAATATGAGGCTTTTGATAACGTTGGATGTGTATACTTGTCTTTTTTTTTTATTTTTTTTTTTATTTGTAATGTGCGTTTTGTTTGTGCAGAATAAACATTTTTTCTTTCTTTTATTCTTTCTAATTGCTTTACTGATTCTGTGATACTTGGGAATATCCAAGAGGTTTCTGAAATATGTGCGGTCTAAAAAGTGTGTTAGTGACATACCTGCTCCTGCGCCGCGTAGTTCTTGTCATCGTGCGCGTACGACCAGTATGAGTGGTCGAACGTGAAGTCCTTGTACTTCTCGCGGCTGCCGTCATTTTGCTCTTTGCTATTCTGTAACATTAACATTCCATGCTTAATAAGTAAGGAAAATCGTTCACTGATCCTCTAAAAGACATTAGCCTTCTAATGATGTACGCTTTTTTTAAATGAGCCTCTGAAAACGGTTTGTGATCTTAATGATGAAAAACAAGCGTGGGTGCTTGTTTTTCTCAAGTTGGTCGCAACAACTAATCTGGGTAGGGCACATCGACCAAGTTAGGCTGGGTAAAAACTGACAAAACCGCATCAAACATACAAGTTGGTCGCATTCGTGTTTTAGAACAACAAAATGGGAATTATTTGAGGCTCACAAAAAGAGGCACATTTGCTATATCAGAATGTCGATTCATATTTTTGACATCAAAATGGGAATTATTTGAGGCTCACAAAAAGAGGCACATTTATTATATCAGAATGTCGATTCATATTTTTGACATCAAAATGGGAATTATTTGAGGCTCACAAAAAGAGGCACATTTATTATATCAGAATGTCGATTCATATTTTTGACATCAAAATGGGAATTATTTGAGGCTCACAAAAAGAGGCACATTTATTATATCAGAATGTCGATTCATATTTTTGACATCAAAATGGGAATTATTTGAGGCTCACAAAAAGAGGCTCATTTATTATATCAGAATGTCGATTCATATTTTTGACATCAAAATGGGAATTATTTGAGGCTCACAAAAAGAGGCACATTTTTTATATTAGAATGTCCATTCATATTTTGGACATCAACATAAAATGGGAATTATTTGGGGTTCGATTAAATGGATGCCGTTAAGTAATGCTTTTCGTTACCGTTGGTCTGCTGACGTCGTCAGGCAGGGTTGTAACGGGTAGTTTTTTTGTTTTCATTAGGTTATTCTGAGTAGCAGCTCTCTAGATTTGTACTCGGTTAAACGCAATAGCCTCGCTGTGTAATATTTATATATATGGGGTTCTTTATGTGTAAGAGAATATAAAGAATGACTCGGTCATCACCCCGTGGGGAAGGAAATAATATAGTACTTATTCATATTGTTGGAATAGGAAACATCGCAGTAAAAAGTATAGCCAGTCCGTAGCGGGGCCAGCTGACTGCCCCATTATTTTGAATCCGTATCTTCCTAACATTCGTATGAAAAAGATGGAATGCGTGAAAGATGACAGGGCCCGACAGAAGTATAGATTAAGCTGTCGGCTGCTGACATATAAATGTATCGAAAAAAAGACGTACTGCGCCCCTAAGAGCCGGTTTTTTGATCCGTACTTAACTCAACCATTAGTTAAAAATTGTAACTATGGTTAAATTTTGGCAAAATCTGTTGAACAAATCAAAATATTTTGCCTAAATTTAATCATACTATTTTTAACTAATGGTTGAGTTAATAGCAAAATTTTGGTCAACACATTTTGCCATTTTTTTTATTTTTAACTAATGGTTGAGTTAACTACTTATCAAAAAACCGGTCCTTAGTAAAATAGGATACGGACGGACAGAAGGATTATTTATCTGTTCTCGAATTACCACTTAAGACTTTGAAGCGTAGTCTTCCAAATTATATGCAAAAATCATAACATAATCCGAGATATACGTCCTTGAGTGACACGGTAGCGCAAATTGGACCTAGCACCGTGATTAGCAGGGTTAAGAGCCTCTAAACGATGCGTGACGTCACTAGTTACGTCAGCAACTCAGCGTCGCGATTAGTGAGTGTAGGAGTATAAAGGTAATTTAAACTATTTTAGTACGGTCAACTGTACGTTTGTTGTAACACTTGCAATTACGTAAACCATCTTAACTGCTAGGAAATAAGAACGTTGTTAGAGTCGAATGTAGACATGGACGGGTGGAATGTGTTTTTTTAACAAATGAGAGCTAGGCCGAGAAAACTGTTACATTATGACCGTTATGACAAATTTGCTTTAGTGTATACTTGTGTATTTAATTAGTAATAAAATGTTTATTTGTATAACAATAAAAGTTAAAATTTTATGAAAATAAAAAGTTTATTTTCTCTACACAAGTTTTGAACTTAATGCTAAACTTTGACAGTAGTGCACAAACAATTACCATTCCTTCATTATTTATTTTTCATTTAGTTACTCTTAAACGTTGTTAATCCATTTAATTGTGTTTGTGTATTTAACAAAGTTCATTTCGCTGTTTATTAATGTACTCGTATAATATACAGCGAAAACAACTTCGTTCCAACCGGGCGTCCCACGACACGACACCTATCGACATTTTGTATTTTATTGGAAGACAGTCAAGTAGACGGCACATCTGATTGTAAATGATCTTGGACGCGTATGAAATACCAGATGCATCGCGGATGCGACCTCTGCTATGCTGGGCTAGATTTCTAGTCTACCTCAATTCGGTTGGAAATTATATAATTTCACAGAACAACTGCAATGCTATGCTATCTGACCTTCACAATAAGGCTAGTCGGCACAAAGGTTAAGGTTATGCTGATTTAAGGCAGGCTATAAAGGTGTTATTACACTGACACAATGCCTGATCAATGGACATTACCAGCATGACACCCTGCGTCCCCATACGCCTCTAAAATGATGTTAGCCTTATAGACGCATTGCATGAATCACCACCATTCAGAAAGGAATTGGGTCAAAGAAATGAATTGGGTAAAGTCTTATTGGATTTTCCATTTGGAAATTCTCGCTACTGAGAAAACCGCGGATTGGATCGTCTCGATTCGTAGATTCCCGGTTAATGGCAATATGCTCGCCCTGTATTCCATAGGGTTAAAACCAGCTGGAAAATGTGGGTGTACTATAAACCACTGCCAATCCCTTTTGGGGAATGCAGCCCATGTTATTTTGATTTATTTTCGTAATACAGCGCAGCGGTAAAGCAAATAATGTCATAACAGTTAAGCTGAGTACCATGATGACATGTCTCGGGCGATTGAAATACTATCACGCGTTGATGTAATAAGCCAAATTGCGCGGAGACACGCGAATGACGAGCCACGCTATCTGCAGTCTGCTACGGTAATACGGATACCGGAGTTTGATTATCTTTAAGGCACGGTAAGAACTCGACCGTTTTGCCCTTCTAGGGGAACCTCGCTCTTCGTGTAAGGTCTCGGCCGGGGACTTCTCTACCATACCTTTTTATTTTTTGCCAAACCTTCAAAAGGCGCCCGGGCTTTGCTTTTTTCACTTAAGGCAGACGGGACTTTTCCGCCACCGAGTGACCTCAAGGATGACGCACGCAGTGTTCACGTGTTGCCTTGCCCTCTTGCAGTTGGGACCCCTTTGCAGTCTCCCCAGGGATGTGCCCTAACACAATACCTAGTATTTCTGCCGCCATCATTGCCCAAAATCGGGTTGGATCGTATCTAATATGAGAGCCATCTCTGACTATGTGCCAGGGGCTATGAATTTACTAGTCAGTCTAATATACCCACATTGCCATCAACCGGAAACAAATAGCATGATTTACTGCGTTCAACAGGTGCGTGTGTGATAGTGCAACGGCTCGTGGCGATCTTATATTGTCTACACTATGTAACGTCATTCACCGTGGGAAGTGTAAGTTGGATGTAACTGTATACGAGATATTATGAAACTCGAAGAACATAAGTATAACACGGTTTGCCAAAATAGCCGAGAAGTGGCTGGTAGAGAATGGGAATTCTTTGAGTCTAAACGAATTTCTTATCAACTGCGCCTATCGCTGTCCACTGCTGGATAGGTATCGCCCAGGCTGCACCACGACACCCTGTCCTCCGCTTTCCGCATCCAGTCTAACCCTGCCATCTTCTTAAGATTGTCGGTCCATCTAGCTGGCAGGCGTCCCACACCACGCTTGCCGATACGTCTCGACTCCAGGACTAGTCTACTCCACCAGCCATCGGTCCTTCGACAAACATGGCCAGCCTACTGCCACTTCAGTTTGCTTACTCTGCAAGCTATGTCAGTAACTCCGGTTCTTTTTCGGATAATTTCATTTCTGATTTTACCCCTCTAAAGAAACTCCGAGCATAGCCCAATCCATAACGCGCTGAGCGACTTTGAATTTGTGGAACAACTCGACTGTCAGTTTCCACGTTTCGGTACCATATGTCATAACGGGCAGGACGCACTGGTTGAATACCTTATAATAGTCTTCAAACATTGCGGAAAGAACTTATTTCTATACAAATATTAGATACAGAGGTAAAATAGTTTGTTTGTAAGTGGTTATCTCTTGAAGTACAAGTGCCTACCATACCTCCTCCTATAGCAGTATTATTTAAATCTTACTGTTTGTGGGGTCTATATAGATGGTAGGCCCACTGACCTGGTTTCTAAAAGTCATTCACTGATAGAAAGCTACACTAATTGTGCCCTATGTTTTTTTATGGTACAGTTAACAGTGAAGCGGTCGAATTCGCTGACAGAAGCTATATGTAAAATTCGTGACGAGAAATGTTACAATAATTACAGCCCCTATAAAGATGATCGGTCTACGTGAAAGGTACCGGACTGTTTTTTTGACATACATTAACATAACCTCACGCCTGAATTACCCGGAGGGTGAGGCAGAGGTATACCTATAGTACAACCACATTTCACCAATTATGTTTAAGTCTCGTGTAACCTAGAGGCGAGCTGGTCCAGGTCGAAAAACCCAGTTAAACTTTGTCCGACCCGGGAATTGAATCCAAAACCTCAGCAGTATTGACTTGCGATCACAAGACCAACGAGGCAGTTAATCAGCCGAATAATCTACCAAGTTTGAAGGCTTCTAAATCCAGAACCAACCACATTTGTAATGATAAGGTCATTTAGGGTAGTCAAGAAATTGGCACAACTTGGAAGATGTCTATGCAAAGTGTGTAACTGCAAAAAGCTGCATATTATTTGTAGAATGAAGTGCTCGGCGCTATGGTGACCTAACACACCTTTCTCGTATTTATAGGATACTTATGGTATATTTGGTCAAAGTTAAAGCCTTCAATTATAAGGGAAATAGCTATGTATTTTTATTTACTAAAACACTTGGTTTCAAGAAATGGTAAACAAAATGCTAAGTCTATAAAAAGTCTAGGAATCGTTTTAGAGTACGTGGCTGCTCTGAAGAGATCGGAACGCGAACTGGCCACATTTAGGTAAACGAGGGAATATTGTTGTTCGATGCAATTATGCATTTTCGCCTAGTCTTCTTATATATAAAAATCAATTGCTGTGCGTTAGTCTCGCAAAAACTCGAAAATGGCTCGACCGATTGTGATGAAACTTTGGTAAGTTGTTGTGTGCGCGCGGAGAAGGTTTTAAAGGGCATTGCAACGCATGCCGGGCATTAACTAAGTATCTATATTCTTCGTATATACAGGGTGGCCGGAACATTGACGTCCAAAAATAAAATTTCGGTCCCTCGTATCGTGGGGTATTCGAATCACCCCCATGTATGTTCCGCGACTTTTCATAGTTTTCGAGTTATGAATTTTTTTCTGAATGTTTGAAAATTTTCGACCTGACCAACCTAAAAAAATTCAAAAAAAAAAGTAGAGGGTTTTATCGAGTTTCTTTTTTTGACAACTGAATTTTCATAAGTAGTACTTTTATGCATAAAATAATCAGCTTCGTAACTGTGGTGAAAGTTATGAAAATGTTGATCTAAAGTGAAAAATTTACGTTCGGTAAATTATGACTTAAATTTTCAACTTCAAATTAAAAATCTAAACAGGTGACTTCATGGTTCTCAAGTAGGCTTCAAGAATGCGCCAGACTCTCAGCTTTCATAATCATTAAAAAACGTAGGACTTAATGGGGCTAACTTTGGCCTTAATCGGCCTTCAAAGACTGCGAAGTGGAAAATTCTTAAAATTAGCTATCTGATTAATAAATTTTTTTTTTCCATTTTCTCGCTCCTAAGGTTATTTAGTTTGCTAACCAAAAATTACTGCAGGAAAGCTAAGATTTAAACACGGAGATTTTTTTAAATGTTAGTTTAATGAATTTTGCGCGATCCGTTCTCGTGGACTATGGGTTGTAAACGAGGGTGCAACTCTTTTACCTGCAATAACAATGGACCGAGAGGAAAAGAGACCGAATTATTGCTATCTCTCTCACGCAAGGCGCGCAACCGAAGCCAACGCAAAACAAGTACCTCAGTCGTACTCACATTGTGTTTACTGCTATACGCGTGTCACCATTTTGTCTTTACCACACTCGCTTTGCCCACGGACTCCGCTGCCTACTTGTTTGACTACTTTGCTCGTTTATTGGACTGTGTTTTGCATTCTGATTTGGACTTTTTTTACGTGGAAGTGTAAAAAATGAGTTACACGTTAAGTGAATATGCAGAAATGCATTATTTTTATGGAGTTGCACAAGGAAACGGCCATGAAGCAGCGCGACTGTATCGCAAACAACTTCAACGTCGTGGTGGGCCGCAACCTGAGCGATATCCCGACCATCGTGTTTTTATTAACACGCACAACACTTTGATGGCAGGCCGCATTCCTGGTCGACGCGGCAGTCATGAAGGAATCCCTAGAGCTAACCCGGATCGCAGAGAAATGGTGCTGGAAGAAGTTCAGCGAAATCCGTCTACGAGTACGAGAAGTATGGCTCGTGCTCTGAACATCCCAAGGACTTCTATCCAAGACATTCTTCACGATGAAGAATACCACGCGTTCCACATCCGACGAGTCCAAGCTTTACTGCCTACAGATCACCAATTGCGCGTTGATTTTTGCCAAACCATGTTACGAAAAGAGCAAGAGGATCCTGGATTTTTCAATAAAGTTTTATGGTCAGATGAGTCACGATTTGAGCGATCCGGAATATTCAATATTCATAATTACCACACGTGGGCGAATGAAAATCCACTCGAAGTGAGAGCTTCGACATTTCAACATCGCTTCAGCGTTAACTTGTGGTCTGGTATTCTCAATGGCGAACTAATTGGTCCGTTTGAACTGCCGTCCAGACTTGATGGAGAAACATACAAAAACTTTTTGGAAAATGAACTTCCATTGTTGCTGGCAGATGTGAATCTCGAACTCAGACGAACCATGGTGTTGCAAAATGACGGCGCCCCGTGTCACTATGCAACCCAGGTCCGAAATTACTTAGATGAAACATACCCCAACAGATGGATCGGACGCAGCGGACCAATTAGGTGGCCTCCACGCTCACCTGATCTCAACCCCATCGATTTCTTTATTTGGGGCTATTACAAGGAAATAGCATACGCCCGAGACTGTTCAAGTGAACAAGAGCTGAGGCAGTTGATTGCAGAAGCTGAACGTGTTGTGAGAGAGAACAGAGACGCTTTTAGACGATTGCCAGACAATTTCTTACGTAGGTGTAGAATGTGTATTGCTGCTGGTGGTGGCCACTTTGAAAACCTTTTCTAAATGTTAAAAATAAATTAAGTACTTTTTTCACATTATCATCTGTGTTTTATTCAAAACCACTTTTTACGTAAAACTTTTCTTACCCAACTCTGAAACTATTTGTTGGTTAGTTTTCAGTATTCTTATCATTAATTAACCTTAGGAACGAGAAAATAGCCAAAAAAAAATAATTACTCAGATGGGTAATTTTAAGAATTTTTCCACCTCGCTGTCTTTGAAGGCCGATTTTAAACAAAGTAGCCCTATTAAGTACTTCATTTTTTTTATGATTATGAAAACTGAGAGTCTGGCGCATTCTTGAAGCCTACTTAGGAATTATGAAGTCACCTGTTAAGATTTTTAATTTAAAGTTGAAAATTTGAGTCATAATTTACCGAACGTAAATTTTTCACTTTAGATCAACATTTTCATAACTTTCATCACAGTTACGAAGCTGATTATTTTATGCATAAAAGTACTACTTATGAAAATTCAGTTGCAAAAAAAGAAACTCGATAAAACCCTCTACTTTTTTTTTTAGAATTTTTTTAGGTTGGTCAGGTCGAAAATTTTCAAACATTCAGAAAAAAATTCATAACTCGATAACTATGAAAAGTCGCGGAACATACATGGGGGTGATTCGAATACCCCACGATACGAGGGACCGAAATTTTATTTTTGGACGTCAATGTTCCGGCCACCCTGTATAAAAATCTATTGGTGTTCGTTAGTCTCGCTAAAACTCAAAATCGGATAAACCGATTGGAATTTAAAAAAATATGTTTTGTTCGCGCTAATAAAGGGATGGTTTGAAAAAGAAAGTTGATGGATGGAGAGGGAGAGGAAGGCCAAAGAAATGAAGATGGATGGATCGTGTGAGGAATGATATGACAGAGAAGGGAGTGGATGATAGCGTGACGGTTGACAGGGGAGAGTGGAAGAAGAAAACGTGTTGCGCCGACCACAACTAACGTGGGACACGGGCAGGGAGATGTTGATGAAGTTCATACATCGAACCCATTAAGGGAGTGGATGATAGCGTGACGGTTGACAGGGGAGAGTGCAGGAAGAAGAAAACGTGTTGCGCCGACCACAAGTAACGTGGGACACGGGCAGGGAGATGTTGATGAAATTCATACATCGAACCCATGAAGGGAGTGGATGATAGCGTGACGGTTGACAGGGGAGAGTGGAAGAAGAAAACGTGTTGCGCCGACCACAAGTAACGTGGGACACGGGCAGGGAGATGTTGATGAAATTCATACATCGAACCCATGAAGGGAGTGGATGATAGCGTGACGGTTGACAGGGGAGAGTGGAAGAAGAAAACGTGTTGCGCCGACCACAAGTAACGTGGGACACGGGCAGGGAGATGTTGATGAAATTCATACATCGAACCCATGAAGGGAGTGGATGATAGCGTGACGGTTGACAGGGGAGAGTGGAAGAAGAAAACGTGTTGCGCCGACCACAAGTAACGTGGGACACGGGCAGGGAGATGTTGATGAAATTCATACATCGAACCCATTAAGGGAGTGGATGATAGCGTGACGGTTGACAGGGGAGAGTGGAAGAAGAAAACGTGTTGCGCCGACCACAAGTAACGTGGGACACGGGCATGGAGATGTTGATGAAGTTCATACATCGAACCCATGAAGGGAGTGGATGATAGCGTGACGGTTGACAGGGGAGAGTGGAAGAAGAAAACGTGTTGCGCCGACCACAAGTAACGTGGGACACGGGCAGGGAGATGTTGATGAAGTTCATACATCGAACCCATGAAGGGAGTGGATGATAGCGTGACGGTTGACAGGGGAGAGTGGAAGAAGAAAACGTGTTGCGCCGACCACAAGTAACGTGGGACACGGGCAGAGAGATGTTGATGAAGTTCATACATCGAACCCATGAAGGGAGTGGATGATAGCGTGACGGTTGACAGGGGAGAGTGGAAGAAGAAAACGTGTTGCGCCGACCACAAGTAACGTGGGACACGGGCAGGGAGATGTTGATGAAGTTCATACATCGAACCCATGAAGGGAGTGGATGATAGCGTGACGGTTGACAGGGGAGAGTGGAAGAAGAAAACGTGTTGCGCCGACCACAAGTAACGTGGGACACGGGCAGGGAGATGATGCTCTATTAAAACTTGAACATTATTGTCAAGCAAAGTCAAATTAACTGCAGTCAATCGGGATATCTCAACAATGATTTACAAAGTAAATTAAGCGCACACCGATACCCTAAGACTAATGTCTATTATAATAGGGAGAATGGCTCGACATTGAGTCTGATACCGATAAAGGTCAATCTATTCGATTTCATAACAATAGTTCTGAACACATTCTTTGATGCTTTTGTAAAAATAGAAACCTGTTACGTTTATGTCGACCAACTCCTAAAATATAGTAGTTTTGTAGTCAACAATCCAATTTCAAATCAAAATGAGCCTTTTTACAGGCTCCTGCTGCCGGTAGGGGGTGGCTATCTAGGTAAATATGTAACACTAGGGCCCGCTAAACGTATACGTTTAGAGCTAAACCCATTTAATGATTTGTGGTGAAAGCGGACCAGTACGACAAACGGAGAAAAAAGTTATATTTTATTTTGCTTCGGAAATAGTTACTAGTTTTGTACTGTGGCATTTTGGCCAGTAACGACTTTGGCACACATGAAATAACATCAAGTAGGTCTGTACCTATTGTGTTTTGTAGTCTGCAACCAGTTTGAACATAAAGCAATGTAGCAATTGGGTAAAATTGGAAACAGGACTGTAACAAAATTGGCAAAGATCGTTGCGAAGTCGCCTAGAAATTCAGCACCCTAATTGCGTGACACAGTTTCAATCACAATCCGAGTGTTTTGAAGGATATTTCTAATCCATTGCTTTATATATTTGAATAATTCTTCTGCTCAACGTCGTGAATAACGCAATGAACGTGGCTGAACTGTCAAAATGAAAGAAAATGCGATCAATTGTCTTTTTCTGTGTGTTACGCAATTACAACGCTGTTTGCCCAATTTCAATCTGAAACGACCATTATAAAATTGAGCAATATTACTTGAGTCATAAAACGTCATTTTATAGTCGCGTTGTTTCGAATAAGAAACTTAATTATCTAAATAAATTACAAGGAAATGCTGTTTGTTGGTAAGCGCATCACTTGAGAACGGCTGGACCGATTTGACTAGCTTTTTTTTTTAATTTTCGTGTTCCAAGGCTTGTAAGGAAACAAAAATTTGAAAAGTTGCCCGGAAAATTCTGAAATTCGGTATAAATTGAAAGTGCTTTTTTCTAAGGAATTTTGGTATGAACTCAAGACTTTATTAACATTTTGAGAGGACGACGTCTGTCGAGTCAGCTAGTAAGTACTTCAATAAAACTTACTTTCACAGTGAGCAATCGTGTTTTCTTGCCCTCCATCTGGACAATCAATTTCGCGCCCATGTCCTTTTCTCTGAAACAAAAAAGAAAATTTTACATATAAGTATTGTGAATTTTTTGTTTCCCTACGTGTTCAGCAGTCAGCACCTCAATTGCGTAACTCGCTCGCAATCATAATCCCTTTCATTTTGACAATCCCACTAATATTATAAAATATGTGAAAGTTTGGATGTTTGTTACTCAATACTCAATCACGCAAAAACGGCTGATCGGATTTGGATATTTGGCACATAGAAAGTTTCTAGCCTGGATTAACACACTTTTTATCCCGAGTACGCTCCTGTGGGATAATGTTCGACCCCCAAGGGGGCGAAGCCGCTGGCTAAAGCTAGTGACACATAATCTAATTTAGCTGCAGCCGCCATTAGGCTGCAGATATGAAGAGATTCGCAGGAGCTTCCAAAGTAACTGACATAACGCACCGGACTAAGGTGGCTTCACCATAGCATTGACAATAACTAGAAGGACAATACGTAGGCCCACGTGCTTCAGGAATCATATTCTTGAAAATATACAATATACGTTTTATAATTACAATATTGGTATTTATTTATTAGTTTTAGTATTCGTAATTTTTGAAAGTGAGAGTTTTCCAGTTTCCCACTTAGGACACGACATTGAAAAACTGAAATAGAGAACTGGAATAGAAAACGTCCATGCACAATTCACCACCCAAATATTTTATGGAACGAATTATTAAAGAAATTCTAGGTTCCATATGGCGTATCTACCAATAAATAAAATGGTTTGGGTATAAACCGGATCTAGGTATTGTAGTTTCCCTCCAGTACCCATCGACGCGACGCCGACCGTCGGTCGCCTTTGTAGGTACGACCGGGGACATCGCACTTCCTGTTTCCGGCAAAGTGACTAATATACGTGTACACAGTAGGTATACCTTGGCAGATGTTGAAGTATGGATCTAAATTGTAGATGTTTTCTAGACATATTCTTCATTCTCTGCCCTGTGCAAGTAGCTCCCTAGGGTTGGATTTTAAAACGAGTCGCCTGAATTTGAGGGTATTGGTGGTGTAGAGGGCTTAAATAGATCGATGAATCTAAATTTGAAAAAAGAAAATACAATCGAGGTAATTATATTTTATATATTATGTGTTATAGGAAATGTATAAGAACAGGACATAATTCTTAGGTAATAATTAATAGCAATGTATTACTCCGAGTTGGCACAATCCGACTTCATTGGGTTAGGTTAGATGGCTAAGGCGGGAGCGCAGCGCAGCGAAGCTCACGCCTTAGCCATCGTGTTTATTTTTTTTAAAACCACCCATAAATAGGAGCCCCGCGTAGCGGGGCTCCGTCGACTCATAATTAAAGCCAGTTTTTGTATATGTATATATTTTTTTTTGTTACAATTATTATAAGTACAATTTTTGTACAAATTTCTGTTTTTTATTTTTTCTAAGGAAACCAAGTATTTCCGGCGGGTGATAATGGTGAGGGGGGGATCAGACCCCTCCCCCCCTCTCCCCCCAACCACTCACAACCCCATAAAATGGCGACGTATTTCGAAATGTTTACCGCTCCCTATACCTACTAAGTACATTTGAGCAATTTTCGGAAGTAGCTTATTCTTTTCCATCGCGGAGCATGTTATTTTTCCGAACTATAAGTAATTACACTGGTCTACAGTGGTTTTGTTGCCCTAGTTAAGAAAATGATTTTGGGTCTATTCATGAACTATCAACGATTTTGTAAGATTTGATGTGATTTTTTTTTTAATCTTTATGTTCATTTTACATTACTTACAAAAAATCAAAAAACGAGAAACAAAATAGGTAACAGATATATTTATAATGAAAGTCATGTTTTGAGAAATTAGGATACATCGAAATAAATAAAGATGAAAATGTCGAAAATATATTTTATATTTCCTTAAAACGCCTTTTATGAGCTTTTCTTTTATAATTTTTCAGGGGACAATCTCTTTTCAAAGACCAGCAGTAATAATTGTTCAAAATAAAAGATATGCAAAAATCATAAAAATACGACCACATTGAGAACTTTCATGAATTTATTTCGTAATCTGGGCAGTTGAAAACTTAATTTGCGATGATATCCAGGGCAACAAAAAAAAAGTATTTTTTTTTGTAGAGGTGTGTTAACATTCACTAGCGTCTGCCCGCGAAATCACTCGCGTGAAATATCTTGTTCCCACGACCCACCGCGTCGCGTCGCATCGTCCGCCCGCGCTATCTGACTTTTTTTGTTTTTGCTCGGCTCCTGAGGGTCATAGAGTGATGTCATAACCATGCCATACCGTTCTCAAGAATTGGGCATTTTATTATTAATTTAGTGGGTCCAAGCAAAAAATCAAACTCTTGAGATTTATTACATTTTATGATGGATAATGAAGGCAGTAGGTATGTTGTGGGAAAACTAAATTTTTGCAAGGTAAAATTGAGAAAATTTGTTTAAGACGCTGAGCTGGAAAGGACGGCGAATACATCTCACACTTGAGATTTGCAGATGACATCGTCATACTGGCTGAATCGCTGCGCGAATTGCAGTAGACGCTGGACGGCCTAGTTGATTCTTCTATATTTATTTAACACTTTAAGCACACAAATGTACAGAGGCGGACTTAATGCCATAGGCATTGGTCTCCGGATGAACTTGGACAAAACCCAGGTTATATTTATTTATTTTATTATTTTTGGTAAACTTACAGCTAATCAGATACAGTGGTTACTAATATAATAACAAAATGATGGCCAATATTCAACGAACACCTCACTCCGGGAACAATTGCTGTCACTGGCGGTGGTCTTAAGGTTGTTCGTTAATACGTTTACCTCGGGTAAACTCTGGAGTTTGGTAAGAACAACTTTGAGAAGGAGGCCAACAAAAAAATTCTGCTGGGTTGGGCAGCATTTGGGAAGCTTCACCTAGTATACTCGTCGCGTATTCCGCAGAGACTAAAGACTAGTCTTCAATCAGGGCGTCCTGTCTGTTATGGCTTACGCAGCCAAAACGTGAACACTCACGGTAAGGCTGGTCCGTAAATTCAAGGTCGCTCAACGAGCTACGAACTATGCTTGGAGTCTGTACGAGGGATAGAATCCGGAATGAGGTGACCCGGCAGAGAACAGAGGGGCAATTCCCGTATTTTTAAAAACGTTCGCATTCTAATCTCAGTGTCAATCTGTCAAAAATTGTAAAGCGCTTACCTACATTTTTGACATTAGACTGTCGCTGAGATGAGATTGCGACTTGAATTTGAACGTTTTTAATTACGGGAATTGGCCTTCAGAAGTTGTCGCCACAGCTCACAGTATAAGCAAGCTGAAGTGGGAATGGGCCGGCCATATTAGCCGTAGAACCGGTGACCGTTGGGGTAGACGTGTTCTTGAGTGGAGACCGCGAATCGGCAAACGTAAGGTGGACGCCCTCAAGCTAGGTGGAGCGACCATCTTCGCAGGGTGGCTGGTAGCAGTTGTATGAGAGTTGCCGAGAATCGAGCCAAATGGCGTGCAGTTGGAGTGGCCTATGTCCAGCAGTGGACTGCTGTAAGCCGATGATGATGATAATTAAAAATTACGCAAATGTTGGTAACCTTTTCATTCCGCGAATGTACTTTGATGTAGAGATCAGACATTGACATAAGTAAGCATAATTGTGAGCTATTATTTTTTTTGTGACGGGGCCCTAGTTCGTGCTCCGCTGAACGATTCATCGTTTATGAAGACATGTCTGTATAGATAGACCAAAACAAACACGGTCGGAATGGGCAAAGGAGGAAAGTTTACAGCAAGTACACAC
This sequence comes from Brachylomia viminalis, assembly GCA_937001585.2. Taxonomy (NCBI): domain Eukaryota; kingdom Metazoa; phylum Arthropoda; class Insecta; order Lepidoptera; family Noctuidae; genus Brachylomia; species Brachylomia viminalis. Next base: position 24,786,740 of record OW443307.2, read on the forward strand.
CATGTCATGCTAATGAATACTTTTTATCGGGCGGGGTGTGGATTTGTGGTCGGTTGATAGCAATAGGCTCACCCCCTATTACTTGAGTCTTACACATGACTGGCGAAATTTGGGTGTACCTACTTCGACCCGTAAGAATGTACCATGTGTGTCCGCAATTTTCTTAATAAACTGCTGAACCAATTTTGCTTGTCTTTTCCTTGTCTACGTAGAAATATAACAAAGATAAATCAGAAAACAGATTACCGAAGATAACAAAATACAAGTCAGCGACAATAGCCTAATGAATGACTCATATCATATGCATACGTCGTTATCAAAATAATGAAGTTTAAATGTTTTTATTTCTATTGGTTTGCGTGTGATTCAGCATTAACTTCGCACACGTAACAGTTATATCCTTGTTAAAATTTAGTGTAAACAACTTTGTTATTTTTTAACTTTTGGTATATCATCGCTCTCCTGTCCTTATCCCAAGTTATTTGAGATTGGCGCAGCATGTCTTCTTCCAGACTTCTCATTTCGTCATCAAAGTCAAAGTCAAAGCATTTATTTCAAATAGGCACATAAAAGGCACTTTTGAACGTCAACATTTACATTTAAATAGAATTGATTCTAGTCGCCCCTTCCAAAAGGTAGTTTCGTATGGAGAATGGGCAAGAAACTCCATCGTTACTCTTTTAAAATGTGTTACAATATTTTGTAGAAGTACATCAATTATATAATTATATGTGAAGATGATGCACCTATAATAAAAATCACCCTACCACAATAGGTAAAAAGAATTTAATAAACGTAGCAATGATAAATAAGTTGATTAAGTGATAGATACATGGTGTTCACATATTTACAAACATTGTAAAAGTATATGATTTCCCAAATTATGTAAACAAGTAATAGTGCCCCCCATTCTAGCCATAATTATCCTCTTTCACACAGTCCATCTATCGTTTCTCTGTCTTACACGACTCTTACAGCCATCCATATTCATACTCAAAACTTTCCTCACATTTTCCTTATTCCTCTGCATTCAACACATCTTTTTTTATATTTTTTATTTTTATTAAAGATGGGTTTGTCCTTGACTCTAGACTAGGTCAGTGGTGACAGAGAAAGAGTCAACGATGGAGTGAGTTTACCCAGAAGAAGCCTGTTCACTCTCACTTTGAAGAGATTAGGGTTGTAAGCGTTCAGAAACACAGTACCTGGTGCCACTTTTAAGTTTATATGTAACTAACACAAAATGGCTAATTGATATATTTCTGGAATTAAAGGTTTTTAGGGGTAAGTGACTTTACTGATAGAGAACATATACATATAATATATATTATTAGTCAGTCCGAGAACTAACTATTCCATATTCAAATTCAAATCCCTGATTCCAAGTGAGTGAGTTTCCTCTTAAACAAATATCAACTTTAAGCAAATGTAATTTTTAATTTAAGTTAGAATGGCTACCTATTCTTACAAAAGTAATTATTTTGTAAGGTTCAGACTGAACTTTATGTGTGGGTATTAAAGTTATGTTACATTCACATATTTGTTCACATGTTTGTAAACTAAGTTGTGACCATATTGTAGAACAACTTCTGTAAATGGACTTGAGCTGAACTCACACCAGTCGAGTTCATCATCATGATGGACCATGCAACTTTTATTTATTTATTTATTTTACAGTAACATATAGAGATATGATAATATAACTTCTATGATGATTTAAACCCGCGACTACCCAGTGCAGGATTCGCCTTATCAAGGGCTAACAGTTTTAAACTGTTAGGTAAAATATTGATAAAACATCATCTCAGATTACTAAAGATAAGCCTTCTACTTAACTATCCATGTTATTTACGTTTTTAAAATACACACAAAAAATATGTGATAAACAGTTACATTTTATAATTAATGCACATAATGCTAATAAGTTACAATTTTCTGTTATAACTGTGAACTTCATAAAAAGTATACTTAGGTGAATATATGAATAATTAATGTTGTAATTTTAAGGTTGGTTGATGACTTTATAATTTTATAATGTTCTTTTATAAGATTTGATTGTGTTTCGGAAAGGATACTTATTCATAAACAGGATTAAAAAATAAACAGAGAATAATACAATAAAATAAATCAGAGAAACTTTTCTTAGTAATGAGTGGCAAACATCCACTTGATGGTTAGCCGTCACAACTGCTGAGGGACATCTGCAATACCAGAGCATATTAGGTGTATTTTCCACCCTAAACACAATTTTAAACTGTTCAAATCGCTTGTAGTTACAACATTTTAGTACTTTTTGAGTTATATTAAATCTACATCCTAGCTAGACTATCTAAACCGACTGAACGGATTTTGATCAAATTTGGCACATGGGTAGACCAAGACCTGGAAAAGAACATAGGCTACTTTTCATCCTGGATCACAGACGTAGTCATGGTCAACAACTAGACTTAATACATGACCAATCTTTGTTTCCAACTCTGTCACAATTTTTTGTTTCCTACCAAACTTCCTATTCCTGTGACAAAAGGAAAGATATTAAAAATATTCTAGTTCCTGTGAACTACTAGGCATTTATATTTTTCTACATGTGAATTCTTCTAAAACTGTTCACATAACCCAGATGCCATCAAACTCAAGAACTATGGTTAAGCATAACTCTATGATTGCATATTCTATTGTTCTGCATTCAAATGTTTTAATTTTAAACATTCCATTTCTGATCTAATTGTAGACACTGCATATTCTTATCAGCCAGTCATTATAGCTAATTAGAAGAAAGATTATTACTAGGTTTTGTAAGTCATTCATCAGTTTTTTTTTTTTGCAAGTTATATTCTAAAATTGTAAATCAATGCCTTTTATGGTTGAGTTTATTTGTTTAATATTGCTTCAATTAGATGTAGCTAGCAGAAAAGTATGAATTTTATTTCATCATCTATTTGTTCTTATTAAAAGTACAAACCATGTAGCCATTTGTAGTCTTTAAAGAAATGTATTGTCTGGATAACCCAGGGCAAACCAGATTTGTAACACAAAAATATTTCTTCCTCCCTGTATGTAAGGAGGCATGCAGTTGGCTAGGTTAACTCACTGTTCAGTTATTATCAAGACTTAAAGGCAATAACTACAGCAGATTTAAAGTAACCTGCAAAGGCACTCAAGTGTAACATTTAAAATTCGTTAATCTGTCTTAGCATGTGAAATGCCAATAACAAAATGTATTGTAAACAGGAAATCCCAACCATGCATCATTGTTTACAACACTCGAGATGATAAATAAGCAACTACATATAGTTCCCACTGCAATTTTATCTTGTTTATTTAGGTCACAGACTTTTTTACATTTTTTCGACAACTTTCATCTAAACGGCATACCCGAGGTACAGTTTGTGCTCCAAATGCAACTGAACCGTGAAAGTCATTGTCATTTAACATGACATCATTGCTTTTTTGCACTTTCAAATGCCATGAAAAAGTTTGATATTTTATCAACTTAAAACCTTCAACTCATCGTCGATAATCTCTCAAATCATCGCAGTGAACATACAAAATAACATAATACAGTCAATCATCAACACAGTACGTCAGAACCAGCGAAACATCAGTATTTCATGTAATACGTAAACTCCCCCAAAACATTGGGTAAAATCGAACTTTCCTGAGTACGGTATCTACTCACCTTTGATTGAATGGGCGAACCCTTACAGCCACTTTCACCGAAGCCATTGTCACACATTATATTGTCAATAGTTACAATTTTATTTTAAAATTACATTTATCTACACAAATACGACACCACAAAGCAAGTTGACATTTTTATATTTGATTGACAGATTGTCGAGTGACGTTGCAATACGGAAAAATAATTATGTTGAATTCTCGCTTGCTGGCTATAACTAAACGTTTTTTTTTTGTTGTAATATCGAATAGAGTTATAAAATGAATCAATGAAAATACTTCTACGATCGTAGATAGAGAAAACTAACGATACACACGTTATTTCCAGTCGATAATATTTAGCAGAAAAGCCCGCGAAACTGTGTTTTTTTTTTTTTTTTTTTCCGTTATGGCTTCGCACCATTGACTTATAATCCTATCTCAATGCTTCGCACGGTTTGTGCATTTAGCCAATGTCACGTTTACGAAACTGTGATTGTAGGATGTTTTTTTTAATTTAGAATTAGGGTTGCGCTCAGCAATTAATCGCGTGAAGATTAGTAATAGTATATTTCCATTTTTCTATTTCTTTGAAAAAGGCCAACATTTGTTTTGAATCTTTATTCTTGTTTATTACGTGATTAAAAATTACCTCAAACATAAATGTTTATCATTTATTTTACTAACATAACATAACTTCACGCCTGTAATCCCTGAAGGGGTAGGCAGAGGTGCAACTAAAGTACACCCACATTTCACCAGTCATATAATAGGGGGCGAGAAATCTGCCATTAATTTTACTACCTACTTATTAATAATCTTTGATAGATTTAATGTATTTTTTTTTATAAAACAAAAATATAAAATATAATAACCTAAACTAACTAAAACTATTAACAAATTAAAATATGGCGTCGAAAAATTCCTCTGCATCGCTGTCGACTGGTAAAGTACCCAAGAGACTGGCGGCATTGCCACGTTGTATGGCAATGCTAAGCCTCTGGCCAAGGTAAAGGCCAGCCCTTGGATCCCGGGAAGTGTCAACAAGCCGTTTGGAGATTTCGTTGAACAAACCGTGAGCACTCGGACCCCACGGCCCGAGGGTTTCAACCCCAAACGGCTCGAAAATATAATTGCCGATAAGGTTATTATACTTTCGCCGTTTGAGGTTTTCCGCAGCCGCAGCAGCAGCGCCTGCACAGCACGCCGAGTCAGCAAGATGGGATGGCGCAAGAGTATCGACACAAGTTGCGTCCCACACTAAAGGCCTACCCACCTTCCAAGGAAATACGGACATGCCGTCCGGTCTCTTGCCATCGTCGCGTGCCAAGCCATTAGGTTCTAATACAGCTGGAACGCCGACGGTGACAAGAGCTCGTCGGATGATGTCATTTATGTTCGCGTGCCGAGCTAAGCGGCCCGCACTTCGGCTGCAAGACAGGCCATGGTGTCCAAGGCTGTTGACAACTTCGCCACAGTGACAGCGATGGGGAGAACAAGAAGGAGCTCCTAGTCGTATCTTTGATAAATAAAGTTAAATATCAGTATTTTTTCTCACCAACTTTCACGCCCCAAATCGCAGCTCTGATGATCAAAATGCGATTCGCTAGTGTAGGAATGATATACCTAATTACTTACTGAATAATAACCATCAAAATCCCATCAATCGTTCCAATTTCAAAGCAAACTCGAAGTCATAGTTGGGTGTAAAAACAGGTGTTGTAAATAAAATAATCACGTAAAGGTACACCATGCTTTCGCCATTGACGGCGTACAAATACCAATAAAGTAGGAATCTAAAACTACACATAAGTAACATAATTAAAATTTTATTAAAATGAAATGACAAAATCTTTCCATGCTAAATTATATACGACGTAAAACAGAGCTACAAATTGCAAAAAACCAAAGAAAATTTGAATTTGGCGGGCTCAGCAGCGCATTTCATAATTTTATTCTAGCAAATTACTTATATTAGACACGTGTGTTCTAAAATTCTTCTTTTTAGTCGAGTTGCAATCACCTCTTAGTAATTTTTAGCACTACTCTTTTGCTGTCTATATTGCACAGAGTACTTTTTTTAATATTGTCTATCCTATCCTGTCTGTCGCACGAAAGGTTAGAAATTATTCATTTTTCATTTTTGCAAAAAGAATTGGTAATTATGATATGATTTTTCGTTTTTTAACCGTTATTGTAGTTAAATACTGCTCTAATATGTGTTTTCCAACTACAATACTCGCAAAATAAAGATTGACATTGTAGGTAAGTTGGGGTAACATTACATAATAATGTGTGTATATTCTTCCGCCAGATAGCCAATCGTCACGATGTCGGACCCCGCGGGTCGCCCCATGAAATACCCCTACACGTTCAGCGCCAAGATCGCGCAGTTCCCGCTGAAGTTCTACGTTCAGAACCAGTGGATCTGGAAGTACTGGATGATCGGAATCGCCGTCTCTGTCCCAGTCTTCTACAAGATCAACAAATTGGGTAAGTTATCGGTTTACTATCAAATTACTATACATTATGGTTACTTTATTCTGGGAAAGTTGGATTCTAACGGGATGTTCAATCTTCCTACCGCTAGTCTGAGATAAACTCTTGAGTCTATAACATATTGTCCTGTGTTAGAATCTTGTATCTTAAATTTTTAGATATCTAGTGATAGTACCTACAGCTGATATTACTGTTACAGTATAGTAGTGGAGTTGGAATAGTATAGGTTCCCTCCTTCACAAACAACATACTTAATTGTATAATTTCCATCATTTGAGACCAAAATACAATGTATGAAGAATAGTCTCCTATCTGAATTCAGTGCATCATATTTGAATACTAATCCATATTAATATTATAAATTCGTAAGTAACTCTGTGTTACCTTTTCACACCTTAACCACTGAATGGATTTCAATATAATTTGGCAAGGAGCATCCTGGGGAAGGACATACGCTACTTTTTGTCCTTGTAGCATGGGATGGTGCATCCCATGGCATAATTCCTGACATCCATGGACAGAAGCTATTATTATCTATGTTGTTATTTTCAGCTAACTCCCCCGGCAACGTCAGCAAATGGGCAGAGATCAGGAGGAAGGAGGCTGCAGAGCACCATTAAATTATGAACAAAAATAATAGTACTGGGTTATAAGGAAACCAACTTGTGTGATTTATTTATGTTATAAGCAAATATTAAATCATGTAATAGTTACATTGCATTTTATTTTTTTGATCCAAGATTTAAATCTTGTTATCAAATCCTTGTCATCTGTCATCACCCGATACTTGCAGATATTAAAAAACTGATACAAGAGCAGTTTTCATTTCTATAATATTATTAACCTTCACTTTTGTTGAAAACAAGTAGAACCACACCATCCCAGGTTGACAGATGTCAATCAATTAACACAGCCTATCACAGTCCACTGCTGGACATAGGCCTCTCCCAGGCTGCACCACAACACCCCGTCCTCCGCCTTCCGCATCCAGTCTGTCCCAGCCACCTTGGTCCTAACGCTGAAACTCGCGCAGGTGCAAGCTCGCGAGTCTATATTAAAAAATTGAATATGCGCTAACTGGCGCGGGTGTGTGCGATGGGTGTACACGCGCGCGGCGGGCGGCAGGCGCCCGCTCCAGGAATTGTTTAACCAATTGCTCGCCGCTACGTGTCGCGGGTCACACTAGTCGAAAGTTACAACTACGCACGAATTTGTAGCCAACGTTTTTTTGCCAAATAATAAATTTGCAAATACTTATCCATTCCATTAAGGCAGTCTACCCAACACAACTATACACGCTCGTGGCCAACATAGTACTAGCGGCGCAACGTGAGGCGGCGGACGTCCGGAGCGGACACCCGCGCGAGTTTTAGCGTTACGTGGGTCGTCGGGCTGGGATCTAGCTGGGAGGCGCCTCACGCTATGCTTGCCGATAAGCGGTCTCCATTCCAGGACCAGTCTGCTCCACCGGCTATCAGTCCTTCGACAAACATGGTCATCCTACTGCCACTTCAGTTTACTTACTTACTCTGCAAGCAAGCGCGGGTGCACAATTGTGGACACGGTGGGCATGCCCACAACCCTAATCGTGCTCGATAGGTTGATGTACACAGGACACATAACGCGAGCATGTGATTCGAGAAGCGCTCATCAACATTTGGCTCGGTGTACCTCGAGTTTTCGGGGTACTCAGATTGCCTACAGCGTGATCAAATCTATTTGTATTTTTTTTTTCTACGAACAAGAATATTGTACTGCAATGGATACCGGCCCATGTTGGCTTGGAAGACAATGAAGTAGTGGATCGATTGGCGAAAGAGGCTTGTAATGATGGGTTTATTTGTCCACGCTTTCCCGTGCAGTGATTTTTTGTGTTGTTAAAGAAAAATGCACTAAAATGTGGCACGAACATTTCGATCAGAGGTCACTGCGCAAGGGAGTCTGGTATCGGACGATCCAACCAACACTTTCTCGTTGTTCATAGTTCGACCAGGCAAACATGAGTCGGCCGGAAATTGTAATGGCTCTACGGCTTCGTTCGATCAGGACACATTCCAATGAACAGTTTTGCGTTTCTCATGAGAAAAATAGCTTCAAAACAAATAGAGTAGAGTCATCTCATCATCTCTCTTCCTTGAATTTGTATATAAATATATATATTTATGTAAGTATTGTATAGTATAGTAAATAGTATGTATGTGTATACGACTTATTTATGTAGGTATTTGTGTACGTTGTTTTGATAGTTTATTTTTTTATCATTGTTAAACATTGCTCAAAATCAATCCTTTCCTTTCAATTAAAGCACCTGCCATCTAATCTCTTCACCACCCTTGGTTGACTGGTAGAGAATGCCCAAGGCATTAAGTCCGCCTTTGTACCTTTTGTGCGAAAAGTTTAAATAAATAAATAAATTGTCCGGAGTGTAATATAGTGGAAGACACTTACGGGGGGGGGGGGGTTCGGGTCGAGGAAGACGCCGGTCTGGTAGTCACCTCCGGCTCCTCCCGGGTGGAGGCCAGCAGGCGGTGGAGAGGGGGGGGGTCGAGGAAGACGCCGGTCTGGTAGTCACCTCCGGCTCCTCCCGGGTGGAGGCCAGCAGGCGGTGGAGAGGGGGGGGGTCGAGGAAGACGCCGGTCTGGTAGTCACCTCCGGCTCCTCCCGGGTGGAGGCCAGCAGGCGGTGGAGAGGGGGGGGGTCGAGGAAGACGCCGGTCTGGTAGTCACCTCCGGCTCCTCCCGGGTGGAGGCCAGCAGGCGGTGGAGAGGGGGGGGGTCGAGGAAGACGCCGGTCTGGTAGTCACCTCCGGCTCCTCCCGGGTGGAGGCCAGCAGGCGGTGGAGAGGGGGGGGTCGAGGAAGACGCCGGTCTGGTAGTCACCTCCGGCTCCTCCCGGGTGGAGGCCAGCAGGCGGTGGGTGCGGGGGCGCCCTTTGCCTGTATTGCACGGGCCTCCACCAGTGTCGGACGGGAGTGGCCGGGTGTTCCCGGCCATTCCCGATTATTAGTTTCAGCTGCAAGATGTTTGTTTGGCAGTGACAACCGTGCTGCGCCGCGCCTCGCCACCAGACGAGCGCTAAACAACAACTTTGTGCATGTGTCACGTGGTATTCTATACTATCTGAAGCCATGTGCTAAGGAAAAAAAAACTTTTAATTGAACCTTAACGTGGTACAATAAGGACCCATTATTGAATACAATTTAAGGCACCTAAGGTATTGAAAGTCTTTTTCGTCCCATCAGATATTTCGAGTGAAGCCTATTGCCGCCAGTAGACTGCTGTCGGTTAGTTATGAAGTCTGAGGTTTAGTAAAAATAAAAAATACAGCAACTGTACGTGGGTGCTTTATTCACTACAATATAAATTAATATAAAACGTATAAATTACATAAATAAATAATCGCTGACAAAATGATCCTCAATATTATGGAAAAACAAATCACTGAGAACAATTTACATATTACCGTTATTATGGTAGGAATGCACTGGAACGATTTAATTGTGCAGTCAACCACTACCATCGCTATCTCCCGACGGGTGAGCAGAACTCCAGCCATCAGACATACTGTGTTATTATTAGACGTATAATGACGTAGTTAAAATTTTACAAGAATAAAAAATGAATAGTGCCATGTTACATAATTATCGTGGCTGACTGTATCATACAACAAGGTTGCTATAAGTACAACAAAACTAATCATATTTGTGAAAGTTTTGAGTATTCATTACAATTTAAATCACATAAAAATAACAACCATGTTTAGGAAATAGTTCTTCGTTTTCCAAATAATATCAAATAAAATAATCGGCTTTGCCTCAGTATAAAAAAAAACCAAATGCTGTTTCAACCTAAAAAGAAAACAAATAAAATTTAGCAAAACAAAACACAACTTTGAGTTCGATTGATCGAAAACGCGAGTTTTAATTGTTGTATGAAATAAAAGCTACGTTCAAACTTATGCACTAACAATTTTAAAACTAAAACTAATGTCTAAAAGGCTTGTACACAATGGTGTTTGGTGGACACATTCGTATCAAGGTCCATCAGAACGTCGAAAATGATCACAGAAGCCATGGTGTACTGCCTGAAGGTGGACACTGATGTGCTACATCAGCTTGTAACATTAAAACTTTACATAATAAAAAAAATCACTCAAAACCTTAAAACGTAACACTGCAAATTCTGTTTGTATGTGTAAATGCTTGTCACAACATAATGTAGCACAAAGGTGTAGTATAGCAAAAATGTGTAAAAATAACAATAATAATATAGAACACAAGCCTTTACTGTCACGATATTAATAATTACAACATTCTAATGTATCTAATGAGGTTTCACTAAATGCAAACGCGTAAAATCAAGGGCAGTTACACAAAACTTCGAAGTAACTGTTTTGATTTAAGATAGTTGAAAGAAAATACAGTAAAGTTGATAATTAACAATCGGAAATGGCAATCGGTATTAATTCAATCTAATTCAATCAGAACAATGCCAATTTAATTGTTCATATTCTATACAGATATTATTACCATGCATTAAATTTTATTTGATGCCAGGCGCTAATAAAAAACTGTAGTTGTAAAACAAGAATAGAGCATACATTTTATTTAAGCGAAAATATTAAAATAGTACTCAATCAATCAATTACAAAAAAAAGTACCATTTAATTTTAAAAGCCACAAAACAAGATTGTAGTTACACACAATTATCGAGAGTCGTAACAATATGACAATATTTACATAAAGATGGAATAAATTATTTTTAAATGCTCAGGGGCAATATTTTGTGGTATATATTTTTAAATATTTTATCTGCAAAATTAATTATTTTGTGAGCTAGGTGTTGCCCGCGAATTCGTCTGCGATCCAGGATGAAAAGTAGCCTATGTCCTTACCCAAGTCATAGTCTATTTGTGTGCCAAATTTCATCCAAATCCGTTCAGCCGTTTTGGCGTAAAAGCGTAACAAACAAACTTACTTTCGCATTAATAATATTAGTTAAGATGAACCAATCAAATGCTAGCGTATATGACCGGATCAACTCGCCTTATCTTTTATTGTGCTACAAATCGCTGAATTGTACTCTCGTTAAAAGAAATAAATAACCTGCGTTGATGAACAATTAATTATCGAGCCTAGAAAACTCCTCCAAGGACGTCCGGAATGCCTTTCTGAATTCAGCAAGTGAATGATCCAGTAAATTCAGAAACGGAAGCCAGAACGTTTAGCATTGCTTGTACTATTTCCTTGCTGGTTTTTTCCGGTACTGAATGATTCAGATCAATTTGACAGCTGGCGATTGAGGAGCGTTGTTGGGTTTGGAGCAAAGCCGTTTCTGAATTTCGGAGGTTTACGGCCGGCCTGAATAGCAATACATGAAACGAATGAATGGAACTGCAATGAACCTGACAGGAAGTAGAGAGAGTTTTTATGCATATTATTTGGGTTCAGCTCAAGAAAATGTGGTCGATATTTTGATCATTCTGGCTACTTTTCGATTACAATGTTTTGGTTTCAAGGCCTACAACAATATTATTATTATTATATCTCATTTTCTAAACAGTATAAATTATTTACACATTATCTTTAACGGAATATTTTCTAGCGTTTGTACGTTAAGAATATTATTTTTATTATATTATAGAAGGCCCTTTGTATACTAGTCCAATAATTTCGTCTAAGAAGTACCATATTTGAACGAACACGGACCTACACTTTTGAAAATTGATATTAATTGTAGAATGGATTAACAGTCTGTAATAATTAAATATTAAAGAATCAACCACTTATTATAGAAATTTATATAGAGGAAATTTTGTAGGTACACAGCACATGATTTTAGACCCCGACAGTGCAGAATTTTTTCGTAGGTTTTTAAAAAAATACTGCTATTTCTTTGAACAGTACAATAACTACGCGGCCAAAAGGTATGGAAAAGCAAATTAAAAAAAAAAACAACGAGAAATTTCAACGCAGATTCAGAATCATTGTACTGAATCCATGTTGCGGGTCGATGACCCTGCCAGCCTGCACAGACCTCGCTATAGATCTCATTTGAAACATTATTGGTAGAAGAACAATATATCATACTATTTGGTCATTTGTCATCAAGAACCACAACTTAACGTATGTCGGGTAATTTCAGCATTTTTAGTCATTCTAACAATGGCAGAAATAGCCAGACAGATTATATATTAAATACATTATTTTTTGCTATTAATTAAAGCCTTGTAGCCTTAAAAGTAAGTACAGGAACATTATTCAGCAATAGTACTGGATGTTGTATCTCTTTCTACTGCCCAGCTGTCTCTCTTAAACATTATACATGTAGTCCTACTGTTTGTAAATAATATTCCTGTGTTGGTTATTTTTAGTTACGCCCTAAGAGTTGTCTTTAATTTAACAATACACGTTACAATTGACATGAATACTTAGTTTTTTATAAAGTTATTAACTTCCACACCAGTCATTTTAGGTAATTACGGATCAAAGATTTAAATCGCTGGATTCGCCCGACCGCGGCAAAAGATGGTCACGTTTCTGTTTCGTTGCACTGAATATCGTATATATTGTTCCATGCGGGATGCGTGAGCTGAGTCTTCTCAGTATGGACATTTTATTGCGTGACCCAAGTATGGTGAGGGCAAATCTAATAATTTAAATATTTGGGCCAAAGAGGCAATTGTGTACTTCTGAATGTTAAATTACCAGCATTTGACGTTTACAAATAATTTAAAATGTTATATTTCTTTATTTTATTAATTACCGATTATATTAACAATTCTTTTTTTATTTAGTTTCTTAGTGAAATCACATTGTTTTTGTTATTTTATTCGTCTTTTCAGTAATTTAACTCATAGACAAGAGTTAGATAGTAAGACGTATTTGAGTCATCTTAAATACTTAAGTAAATTGTTTACATACATCATTTTGATAAAAATATATATAACATAGTTGGGCACCGAACCGGACTTGCAAAAAATCGAACTTAAAGTCTGTTTTCAATACAATACATAAACTTTGTGTTCAGATGTTAGACTGCTAGACCCGGTTTTTTTTCGCATTCCGGATGTATGCAACTGTGTTGTTGTTTGCTCGCTGATCTACAGCCATTTTGTATTTTTGGTTAACTTCGATGGTTTCGACAAGCTTTTGTATTTTTATTCAATTTTACAATAAGAAAATCCGTGATAGGTTTGCTAACGTCTAACACTTACCGCCTATTTCATACAACGTCAGGCGATTTCCATATCTTATTAAAAAAAACTACCTATCAATTTACATTCAATACCAAATAACGTACTCGCTCAGTTAAGTACGTGAGACATAATACAATTTAAATGGAACCTTATGTGGTATATAATAAAGCGGGTAATCACTAGCCTCAGTAACACACGTAGTCGGCTCGGTACAGGCTCACTTGAGCTTGGCACGCTTGGGCGCGGGCGCGGCGTCGTCCGCGGGCGGCTCGGGCGACGCCGCGCTCGTCGCTCGCAGCTCGATGTCGGGCAGCGCGGGCAGCTTCAGCTCTGCACAGCGCTGTCTCAAGTACTTTTCAAGGCGCTTGCCGATTCTGGAAACAAACATGCTAGTTAAGAAAGGGTAAAAGTAAGGTGACGACTAAGCGTTAACAGTTTCTTTGATTGGTTCGTGTTTGATCTCTGTAGGAATCAGGGGTTTCAATTTTAAGCTTTCAAGGTTTTCTGGGTTACTAATATGGCTCCGTAACAGAGGCGACCGCATGCCACCACAGCGCAACATGTGTGGCTCCCTACAACGTAATTCGAGCACCTGGTGATGTTTAGGTGAAAAGAAATGCATGCGGAATGCAAAGGACCGATGTGTCGATGCTTGAAGGGTCGATGTCTTTCGGCAGAATGATGAGCTATAATGAGGCTTCAGTCACAACTGCGATGTCCATGCATCATCTAGCATAGTGCACTCACTTCACTTCAAGTCGTTTGTGGTGCGGGTTCCGACTCAGTACCTAAAAATTTTAATGTAGGAAGATTTTTGGCCGAAATGTGTGGCGTGTTCGTGGAAGGTTACGCGACACCACGCAGCGCAACACGATGCGGCGACGCCCACACTGACAGTCATCACTTCGTGTACAGTAGTTTGTTTGCCAATGATAATGGTATTATAAAATATGTATCTATAGGTTTAGTTATTTATGTATACAATGTCGCCCATGCGCATGTGACCGCCCGTAATTTTCTGAATATTCATGAAAAAATGTCGAAAATAAACTTCAAAAGGGGGGGTCTATCTATAACATTTTTCATGTTATTCAATTTTTAATGTTTTAAGTAGAGTTTGTAGATTTGCTTTCTATTTTTTGACACATCTCCGAAGTTTATGGGTCGATTTGGATTCTGTTTATTATTTCCAAAAGCTTGTGAGTTATTTTAACAGGTTAATTAACATTTTTACTAAAAATAATCAACTACGAAAAAAAAGACGGAATCGAAGTCATTTTTTCGGTAAAAAATTGTGTATTTATTTAAAAAAAACTAGTGTAAGTCCATAAATTATCCCGATAGGACGACTTTTTTAATCATTATTTGTAATCTACTACTTAACAGCTAAAAATTCACAGAACATTACTAATACCTATCTCTAAAAAAAAACTAGCAAACAACTTGTTGAACATTTGCAACTATTCAAATAAAAAGGGTCGCTCAGGTAGAAACCGGTTCCTAGAAACAGCTTTTTAACAATTGCGTCCCTACCACGTGCACACCCTTGTCGGCTAGCGTTACTTCATTCAGTCGCTTGATTACTGACCCCGTGACGCTACGTGTGTTGTGATTTGTGCACTACTTAATCTTGTGAGGAAAGTTTGTTTAAGCAAACTGAACTACTCGTATCATTGCAATGGTACGATTGCGTGATCTACCGCCGTCTCATGTGGCTGACATGCATTTCATTTACGGTGTTTGTAATGGAAATGCACGCGCTGCTGTCGAAGAGTACAGACGTCGATATCCAAGTAGACCAGTACTTGGGTACCTACCGATCCTTCATTGCCGTACATCGTAATTTTTGCGAAAGAGGATTATTTCCGCAACGAAATGAGCCCGGCGTGATTGTTGATGTAGACGTGGAAGAGGATGTGTTACGATTAGTGCGCGCTAACCCTATGCTAAGTATTCGTCTCCTATCGATAAGAGTAGGTATACCAAGAATAATAGTTTGGAGAATTCTCAAAAAAGAAGGCCTGCATCCTTATCATTTCCGACGTGCACAACATTTGGGAAATGTCGATTACGGTGCGAGATCTGTTTTTTGTAATTGGATAATTGCACAGCAAAGAGCTAATCTCCATTTTATGAGGAAGATTTTGTGGACAGATGAAGCCACGTTTACAAGGGCGGGTATAACAAATCATCGCAATCTTCATGTGTGGGCCACTGAAAATCCACACGTCATTAGAGAAACAACTTTCCAGACTCAATTTTCCATAAATGTATGGGCTGGAATGATTGACGATGAACTTATTGGCCCTTGCGTGTTACCAAACAGACTAGATCAACACGCATTTTTAGATTTTATAGTCAATACGTTGCCGTTGCTTTTGGAGGAATTACCGCTGGAAACAAGAAGGCGGATGTATCTGCAATTAGATGGAGCTCCAGCACACTTCGCACGACTAGTTCGTGATTATTTAAATCAACATTATCCGCGATGGATTGGCAGAGGAGGTCCCATTGCTTGGCCGCCGCGATCTCCCGACCTTACACCCTTAGATTTTTATCTTTGGGGCTACATGAAACAAAAAGTGTATGCCGTGCCCATTGAAAGCCGCGAGCAATTAACGGCTAGGATTTTTGCTGCTGCTGCGGAAATGAAAGGAAACCGTGAAGAATTACGTCGTACAATAAAAAGTGTTGCCATGAGGGCTTTAGTTTGTTTACAGGAGGGTGGGGAACATTTCGAAAATCTAATTAATTAAAATTCTTGTATTTTTATTTTTTTAAGTAAAAATCTGGCTATTGCTTGTTTGTTTTTATTTCCATTATCATCCTCCTTATTAGTTTAACCTTTTAGTACTCACTGCTAAGAGCGGGGACATTTAATTGACTTTCACATTTTCTTTTCCTAAATTTGACTCTTAGAGTTTTAGAGTTTTACTTTGGATTTAGTTACAGTTTGGTTTAATAATGATCTGTGAATTTTTAGCTGTTATGTAGTAGATTACAAATAATGATTAAAAAAGTCGTCCTATGGGGATAATTTATGGACTTACACTAGTTTTTTTAAAATAAATACACAATTTTTTACCGAAAAAATTACTTCGATTCCGTCTTTTTTTTCGTAGTCGATAATTTTTAGTAAAAATGTTAATTAACCTGTTAAAATAACTCACAAGCTTTTGCAAATAATAAACAGAATCCAAATCGACCCATAAACTTCGGAGATGTGTCAAAAAATAGAAAGCAAATCTACAAACTCTACTTAAAACATTAAAAATTGAATAACTTGAAAAATGTTATAGATAGACCCCCCCTTTTGAAGTTTATTGTCGACATTTTTTCATGAATATTCAGAAAATTACGGGCGGTCACATGCGCATGGGCGACATTGTATATTTATGGGCCTGTGTCGCCTTGAATAAATGGGTTATTATTATTTAATTACTTGTAGACGCGATGCGAGTCCTCGTTGTAGGTGTAACAGTTGAGGAACACGAGCGCGGCGTCCGCTATGAGCTCCTCGTCCGTGCAGTAGTCGCCCGCCTCGAGCTTGTCGCGCATGGTATTGAAATCCATCGGCTGGTCGATTACTTCCAGATAGTCGGGCGCCTGGGGAGAACGAGAACTCAGTGAAAATGCCTTGCTTGTCAGGAATTCCGAGCTTAAGGGAGAACGGACGACGACCAGGCAGAGTTACATCGGTATTCATGGTCACCCTAGCAAAACAGTGGTACATATTATTATCTGATCACGACTAACAATAAATCAGTCACAAGTTTCGTCCGATAAGGACCAGGCCCGGGTCGAGGGCACGTTGTGTTCCACGCGCGCCTCAAAGAGATGTCAGCACCAATGACGGGGTCCGCTAGGGCCGATGCCTGCCAGGGTTGCGAGAAAGTCCGAAAGGGTTACCGTGGCCCCTGGCACAGGAACACGAGTGGGTTTTAGTCAGTAAGAGTCTGACATGCCCTCTCGCTCCGCCTAGAGCGGGAGAAGTTATTTGAAGATTTCCCACCCACAAAAAAAAGGGCAGCAGCATAATTTTTCCAGCATTGGCTATAAGAATGCAAACCTTGCGCACGTCTTTTCCCAGCGCAAATTAATAATGTACAGTACGTGACCGTTGATAACGCACATGGAGTATATGACACAGACTGTCACACCGAGTATGAGCGCAAGAGATGATGCCCTCCACACTACTACACCTAAGGTGCCAGTCTTACCATACTCAATACTCTTATCCCATGTGCCCTTTACCTAATTCGCTGCCACAAAGCGTCTCATTTGAATGTGTCATTTGTATTGTACCTTCTGTTTATGTTTCTTACGTTATCTGTGTAAGCGTGTGTGTATTTATTGTAAGTTGGATATTTGGATAATAAATTATTTCATATCCTTTTTAAAAAGGCCGAATATTTCCTAAAATTCTGGGTACTTTAGCTACATACCACCTGAGGCGACACGGGCTCGAAGAAGGGCCAGCAGTCCTTGTTCTTCAAAACGTCACGCAGCAGCACCTGAAGCGCCTCCGCGTGCAGCTGCGGCGACTGCCGGCTGCTGCGCTTCTTGCTTGTCTCCTCTGCAATATAGCAAAACGTTTCATAGTAAGAAAGAAAATAATTGATGTTTTTTCTACTCATTCGTGTAGACTCTATTTTGTCACTAATCTATCTATCTATTCTATACTAATAAAGCTGAAGAGTTGGTTTTTTTGTTTGTTTGAACGCGCTTATCTACAGAACTACCGGTCGGATTTGAAAAAGTCTTTTTGCATTTAATAGCTCAATTCTTGAGGAAGGTTATAGGCTACTTAACTTCACGCTAGGACCCTTAGGAGCCGAGCAAAAACAAAAAACGCTAAGCGAAATCGAAGTAATAGCGCGGGCAAGCGACGCGATGCGACGGGGTGGGGAGGGGAGCAAGATATTTCGCGCAGACGAGGTTCGCGGGCAGAAAGTAACTTATAGTTTAAATAGTAACAAGACGTGCGCCAGATGATGGGATTTTCCATCGACAAAAATTTAAAAAAAAATCCCAAAAAAAAAACCCCCCAACCCAAAATAATCATCGTAATCAACTCAAAATAATAATCCTCAATATCAAACAGCGTGGATTTTTAACAGATTGCCATTGGAATTAAAAACTATAATTTACAAGAGCTCATTTAAGTCAAGACTTAAAGCGTTCCTATTGGGGAAAGGTCTGTATTCTATAGACAATGACTACTGTTCTAATCTGAATACTGAACAATCTACGTTTTAAAAATTCCTTATTTTTGTTAATGAGAGACGGTAATATAAGTATGTATTGTCTGTTTTTTAATCTCGTAGACTAAACTGACATTACGAGTGTTGTCAGTTTATTGCAATTCTTAAATAGTGATGTGGCACAACCGAAACTTAGCGTTAATAAAATCAAGTATCGTTTTTTTTATAATAAGTTATCCTGAAATAATGTGTAGGTACTTATTTAAAACGTAATAATACAAAATTAATCATGTAAAACATATATTTTCAATTACTTAATTAATTACAGGTATTCGTTAATCTGATTCAGATAATGACTCCATATCTGAGGAATATTCTGAATCATCAGAATCGCCACCTACTTTTATGATAAACCTATCAGTAATGTCGTCGGTTATATCGCCCAAATGACACATTTCATCTTCAATTTTAATTACATGGCCTACACAGTCTTTCCACCGCTGCGGGGTCACTTGACGAAGCCCTTCTTCAAAAAGGCTTCGCACTTCATTCATTTTGAATATTTTATTATTTTTAGCGACATGCCCCTTTACTTGAGCCCAGACCAACTCAATCTGGTTTAGCTCGCAGTGGTAAGGGGGCAGTCGCAAAATAGAGACACCCCGTCCAGCAGCCATCTCGTCGACGACATACCTTTCATGGGCTTTTTTGTGCTTTCGGGCAATTTCATTTAATTCGGGCTTTAACATTGTCTCGTCATATGAAATATTTTTTGATTTTAGCCAATCTTGGATTTGCCCTTTTCGCCAACTAGAAGTAGGTAACGATTCCAGTTTCCTGGTGTGATATGGAGCATTATCTATTACAAGTACTGCGTTTTCTTTTAATTTCGGAAAAATATTTTTTAACCAGTTTTCGTATACATATATCAGAAGTCATCTCCTTGTGGTAATCATCTAGCCCATTTTTCGCTTCGAATATTAATAGACCATCATCCACGAAACCCTCTTCGCTTCCAATATGGGACACTACAAGTCGTCTCCCCTTGCCTGAAGGCCCTTTTAACCCAGTGGTTAACCCTTCTAAGAAAGCCTGACGTGATGATTTCACACTGGTGTCCACCCAGTGCTTATTCTCAGTATGGCCTAAAATGATTATTAGTATGTGTGTGAACAAAATAATAAAAAACATAAATAACTTATAATATAATAAAAACGACAGTCCCGAGAAACAAGAAAAATTAAATGCTAATGTTAGTACCAACCTTCATTAATCCACGTTTCATCTTGATAATGTATAGAGCGACCTTCCCTACGATACTGTTTTATTTTTTGGAAATAACGATGCCGCCATAAAGTTATGTCATCTCGGTCAATTAATACACTGCGGCGTTTTCTGGTCATATTGCCGTATTCAAAATCTAACATTTTTAAAATTATCGTATTATCATAATTATTTAAAAAATTGCAGTTGTTTGTATGGTGTCAAGTTCCATAATTGCCGTATTTTTTAAATTCTGCCGTTTCGTAAGGGAAAAGGGTTAAGATTGCCGTTTTAACGCGTACGGGAACAACACTGATGTCATCTATCATTTTTTTTTGTTCAATTTTAAGGCATTGAAACATGGTCGGATTACGCATGGCGTTGCGTGGTCAGATTTCCCTGGCAGTTTGTAGCACGTCGTGCGGCCGTGTCTACGTACGAGAATTTTAAATATAAAACTTTGAATGAAAATAAAATTCGTCTAATAAAGATAAAAAGTTACGATTCAACAAACCGGTATCGTAGGTACAACACTGTACAAAAGAGCTGGCAACATTATTTGTAAATTTGACATTTGCATGTGTCAATTTAGTCTACGAGATTAAAAAACAGACTTTAGTAGCTTGTATTGTAATGTTATAGTTTTTTTTTCTAATATTTGTCGTAGTTAGTTTTACAATTTTAATGATTTCAAACACAATGTGAATAGTTCCTGAAATAAATACGAGGGTCATTCAATAAATACTTAGCCTACAAAAAGTAAACGAAAATTTTGGAAAAGTGGCAATTTATTTTTCAACATAGTCTCCTTTTAGTTCGATACACTTAGCCCAGCGATGCTCCAACTTTTTTAACCCGTCCGAAAAATAGTTTTTGTCAAACTCTGCAAAATAGGCCTCCGTGGCGGCGATGACCTCCTCATTTGATCCATATCTATTCCCGGCGAGTGATTTTTTCAGATTAGGAAACAGAAAGAAGTCACAAGGGGCCAAATCTGGAGAATACGGTGGATGGGGCAGCAATTCGTAGCGTAATTCGTCCAATTTGGCCATGGCAACGGCAGACGTGTGAACCGGTGCGTTGTCGTGGTGAAACAGCACTTTTTTCTTCGCCAGATGGGGTCGTTTTTTCTTTAATTCGGCGTCGAATCGGCCCAATAAATCGGCATAGTAAAGCCCTGTAATTGTTTTACCCTTCTCGAGGTAATCGATGTAGATCACACCTTGTGAATCCCAGAAAACGGTGGCCATAACTTTTCCGGCCGATTTTACAGTTTTCGCCTTCTTTGGAGCACGTTCCCCGGTCTGGATCCATTGTTTGATTGCTCCTTGGTCTCTGGTGTGTACCAGTGGATCCAGGTTTCATCGACGGTCACAAAACGACGCAAACACTCCGCTGGATTCCGCTTAAACAGCGCCAAACACGTCTCCGATGTGGTCTCACGGTTGCGCTTGTTTTCCGGTGTGAGTAAACGCGGCATCCATCGCGCCGACAGCTTTCTCATGCCGAGTTCCTCGTGAAGAATATGATGCACTGTTCCTTCTGAAATGCCTATAGTCTCAGCAAGCTCCCGAACCTTCAATCGGCGATCTGCCAATACGAGATCATGGATTTTTTTAATGTTTTCCTCCATAGCAGCTGTTTTCGGTGCACCTGGACGTGGTTCACCAAAAACCGACGAACGGCCACGTGCAAACTCGTTGAACAAATTCTTGACGGTGGCCATCGATGGAGAAGAGTCACCGTACACAGCATCCAAGCGCTCTTTGATTTCGATGCACGTTTTCTCTTCCAAAAATAGGAATCGAATCACCGAACGATATTGCTCTTTTTCCATTTTTGTAAAACCGATCGACACGTTCGCTTCCATAAGTTGTCAAATTAAAACAAATGAAGGGATTGGAATGAAAATTTGAAAAAAGAATTAAAAAAGAATGTGCTACACTGGTAAAACTCTTTTGAAACTACAGCGCCCTCTGGCGATGAGGCTAGGTACTTATTGAATGCGCCTCGTAAATAAATTTTCAAAATTCCTTCCTTAGTAGACCTTCTTTATAAAAGGAACTCTTGTACAAAACTTGGTGCTTCCAGATCCAGCGGTTTAGGTTGAGTGTCAGTGCTGTGTGTTTATTAAATAGAAGATACGTACCGTGATGTCCGTTAGTGAGTGAGTTCTTAGATCTCCGACCCGTGTGTCCACTCGTGTTCATTTCTTTGTCTTGCTCGTGATTTTTTGATCTAAAGAGAAACATATTTTGTTTGTTAAACATCGTCGTTGACGTGTAATTTATGACAACGTGCGTCACCATTTGCTAGTAATGTAACGAAGATTTCAGAAGGCTGACTGTATCTCTATTTTTTTTAAATTAGTTGGCGAAATATCACAAACGCTTCTATGCATACTTAATAATATAATTGCGATAGTAACTCCGTCTGTCCGTCTGGTTTTGGAAACGGCTGAATGGTTTTGGATGAAATTTGGTACACGGATAGACCATGGCCTGGGTTAGGACCTAGCATACTATTTAGCCCGGTAGCACGATCCTGTGAAATAATTTTCGACCTCCACGAGAGTAAAAACTAGTATGAATATGAAAAAAAAAACAGAAAATAACATTTTAGAGAATCTTTTGTTTTATTACTATTACATAGTAACCCAAAGCAGCTGAGAAGTTTGACCAAATAACAAAAAAAAATCTTTGTGACAAACAGACGAATTTTATAAAGGTTCCATTTGACCTAATAACATCTGAACCCTAAAAAGGCCTCGTGTACTCACTTCCGTCCTCTCTTGGTGGTTCCGTTGTACAGTGGCGAGGAGTCCTTGCTGCTCCTAGAGCGTTTGGTCTTCAGCTTCACCAGCGCAGTGTTATCTTCACTGTCCTCCGAGTCTGCAAGTAACCGCCCGTTAATTTCACCGATAATAGTTCATTTTGTCACAGAGCAGTTAACAAATGGAGTTCTATATTGTTTTATTTTTAAAGTTGCTGTTATGACTCCTTCTTTCAATATTTTTTATTTGTTAGTCTGTTCTGTACGACTTTTTGGCAAAAGCCTCTCTGTCCACTCCTTCCATACTTGTCACAGTTATAGACTTATTTTAGCGCCGGAAATACTTAAGAACATGGTTGTAATTTTGGTGTGACTTTGCGAGTAACAGTGCATCTTGCTGATTTCGGTGTTCTTTATTTTTTCGAATTGTATTTTTTTTTTTTTTGAATGCGCAAGCTGCTTAGCATGATGACAAATAAAGCACTGCTAGTTTAGTGATAGATCATCTCCAACTGTATTTTTACAAATGCCATATGTCAATAAAAGCAACTTGGAACTCCATTTCTTAACTACTCTGTGTTCATTAGTACGGAAAATGATGGGGAAGCGATTCTTAATGGTCGTGTTAGTGAGCGCTTTAAGCGGTGTTAGTGAGCGCTTTAAGCGGTGTTAGGAAGCGCTTTAAGATTTGTTACAAGAGGTTAAAAGTTGGAAGAAAAACTTTTTGAAGTGGCGACGATTCGATAATTGGCCAAGAATTTAAAGTGAAATTTCAAGAGTCATGTTAAGCACATTTCGTTCACGAGAGAGAAGAAAGATAATTATAACTCTCTCTGTCTCTCACACCAAATCTCTCTAATTCTTTATTTTTTAAGAAGTTTCACGTCCATCACGTGTACGGTGTAGCACGCGTTTTTTTTTATCTCATTCTGCACTTAAACCAGTATTTGACAATTTGGCGCACCACAGTGCTAGAATGCGTGGCTTGTACATGCACTTACTAAAAATTCAAGTGGTTCTACTTTTACACTCAAATACATTCTCAAAATAAATTCTTATTCGTATCCTTTCGCATTTACAATTTTGTACTTTGTTTTTACTACAAAACGGATCTCTTTTTTACGCAGCAAAAACTTATAATGATATTTGACATTGATAGTTATTTAATAAACCATAAAAGATGAATGAGGAACATGTAGAAGGACATATTTTTAATGCTATGTAATTATGTCATTTAAAATAAAACCTATGTTTTATATATTTAGAACGAGAATGAAATACTACACTCGTTCAATAAGTCCCTCTTTCATCCAGTCAGTACGAGTACACATTAATTTTAGAATAACTACAAGACCGCGGAATAACGTTTCCAAAGTCCTACAAGGGTACATTCCGTTCTCAGTTATTTGACATCTGAGTTTGCATCACTGTAAGGCGGTTCTCACACGACACCACGCACCGACGCGGCAGGCGCTGAAGCGGAAGGAAAATCCATTTTCAAAAACGTACGGTCGGGCGGTGTACGTGTGTTAGGCATCAACAGATTACATACACGCCAATGCGACGTAAGATCCGCTTCACCACCTGCCGCGACAGTGCGCGGCGTCGTGTGAGAATCGCCTAAAAATCACAGTGATCTTTATTGCCGTTGCAATAAGGTTGCTGCCATTGACAAGTCTGTCAAATTCACAATAATCTTTATAGCCGTTACAATAAGGTTGCTATTGGGTTGCTTTGCATTGCAGATGTTAAATAACCGTGAATGGACTGTTAGGATCATTTGGCGCTCGAATGACGTTGACAGGGTGAGCGCTGTTGGTAAACATTTGTGAACTGCCACTTTAAATGTATGTCAAAAAACAAGATGGCGGTGTGCGGACTTTGGTGCGATTTTGACCGCGCGTCAAAATAACCCTGTAACGCTAAAACAACGATGCTCACACCTAAAAATATAATAACAAAGGAATGCCGTGCAAATGAAGATGCAAAGCTCATGAGAAGGCGGTGAGTTAGGTTAGATGGAAGGACAGCCCACAGCCCGAGCGATGATAGACTTTATACAACGACCAGTCAGTTGGCGACGGAATTTAAGATTTAAGTTGAAAGCGCCAGGGTAGCCCGCGATCGTTTTTGCATTTTGCAGGCTCAGATCAGGTTGTATCTCGAGCAAAATACGCGGCCGTAACAAATATGTATTAATAGAATAATAATCATTAAAATCATCGATACAACTCCCTACTACAACCAATGACATTTTGATCAACATTCTACCTGACACTGACCTGTAAAATACAAAATTTTTAAGAAAGTTTGAATTTTGCGGGTAACCTTAGCGCATCCCTCTTAATGCAGAATTGTTTATTCTGTGTTTTAGAGACATGAGTGAATCGAGGCAGTATTAGCAGCATTTTAATCGACTTTAAAAATATGGTTGTGCATTCGACGCGTTTGTTGGTTCATATGTATGCGTTTCTCCGGTATTTTTGGCCGATTTACCTTTGTTTTACTTGGTTGACAAAGGCCACTAAAGTCATAATTTTTGAATAGTTTTTAACCAGCCTTATTAATAGTAGGTGGGCAAAAAAAAATCTAACAAAAACAAAATTCGCCTTTTTAATAGTTTTTTTAAAAGTATAAATTCGTTTGATTTTTTTTCTTTCAATGTTGTTTGCTTGACTGCGATATGGATCGCTGCAACTCGATACATGAAACATACAAAGTGATTCCAAAGGTAGAAGCACTCTAACGTTGACAGACACTTCTGAACGGCCATGCAGTCTGTTAGTCTTTTGTAGGCTAGGGTTTTGAATTGTTTTTTCTTTTGAAGAATAATGTAAGAACCCAGGATTGTGTTATATTATCTTGATTTAAAAGTGTCATTGGAGTTTCTTGCCCGTTCTTCTCCATAGGGATCTACGTTTTCAAATCTACAACTAGCTTCAACTTTTTGACTACTAACCGAGTCCTTGACAATTCAAAAGTGCCTTTAAAGGGTTTAATCGAAATAAATGCTTAAGTTTGAGCCAGAAGTCCGTCGATTCACTCATGTTAGCATGAACATTCCGTGGCCACACCGAGCAGTACTTAAGACGCACCGGTGGAGTGGCTGGAGTGTAGCGCGCGCGTGTAGTGGTGGATGTTGGACATGGCCGCGGCCGCGCAGCGCCGCCCGCTCGTCTCTTCACAACACAACGACCAGTTACTGTACCGTACTTAGAATAATAATAATAATAACAGCCTAATATTGTCTCACTGCAGGATAAAGGCCTCTTGTCATACAGAGAAGGCATTGATCACCACGCGCGCTCAAGACGGGTCGGCGATTTCAGACTCCGAATTTGAACACACAATCTCGTACATGAGAGGCGAGGCCTAAACCACTGGGCAATCACAACACGACGACCAGAAGCCGTACTATGACTTGTTAAAGCCATCATTGTTCTAGCGTAAAAGAGAGACGGAGCTATACATGATCGATAACAGTATCCCTTTTTCGCAACGGAATCACTATGATATTAAGACGTCATAGTACGCTCCAGTTACTATACTGTACTTATTGCTAACTTTTTATCCTATTGGGGCATACCTCACAAATTGATTTCCTTCATAATTTGGTGATTTTTTAGTGCAGCTGTTCCTAGAACCACATGTTCATGGGAAACAAAAGTTTAGTTTCCAGTAGAGTCCGACCGAACTTCGTTTTCGGTTTTCGGCATTGAAATATTTTTTTTAGGGAAAATGTATACACCAATTTAAAATTTATATCAGTCTGATTAAAAATAATTGTCTTTGCGAAAAGTATAACGTTCATTGTCGCGAGATTTAGCTTAAGTAAATATTCATGGTTTCAATTTCAAAATTGACACTGCACTGCTTTAACTTTTAACGAACAATAACTTTACTTTTTTTTCGTCTTCGGTCTTCGGCCGAAACTGCTAATCAAGCCGAATTTCACTTTCGGTTTCTGCTGAAAATAAAATCCATGTTCGGTCGGACTCTAGTTTCCAGCAACATTTAATGTGGCGGACTGCACTGTTTAGCAATTGTTTCCCACGAATGGCTCGTCTTACGTCACAGGATTAGAACACAAGAAGATAACCTAGGTTTACATCAAGATCAAGATCAGCGTCTTTATTATAGTTATACATCCTGTAC
This sequence comes from Brachylomia viminalis, assembly GCA_937001585.2. Classification (NCBI taxonomy): domain Eukaryota; kingdom Metazoa; phylum Arthropoda; class Insecta; order Lepidoptera; family Noctuidae; genus Brachylomia; species Brachylomia viminalis. Next base: position 24,813,487 of record OW443307.2, read on the forward strand.
ATTAATTCATGTGAATCACAACATACAGTCGAGTCTTCTTCACCATAAAACTCCTTAGTTTAAATTTGCACATTATATGAACTAAACTTGAATTCAGAATCTTCGATAATTTAAATAAATTGCCACTTCCTCAACTATCTACTTTAGCGTTATGAAGTCAAAGTTGATTTTTGTTTGACCGTTTGTAATAAATAGGTCCAAAAAAACGGTTACAATGGAATTTGAAATGTCATGTGTAATATTGAGTTGGGTGTTCCCAAAACAGACTAAAAATCTATTATAATAATGTACATTGTAAAAAGATCAATCACTCACCTACCCATTCTGTACATCAAACTAAGTTACATTGTACGGTGGGCTGCATCAATTGGTTACCCCAGTTGTATTAAAATTAACTTTGAAGGGGGGTTCCCGCATCGTGACGCTGACTGTACAAACATAATTACTGGGAAACTACATATTTTTATTCTGTCTACGGTAGCGCGCAATCTAACGCACGCAAAATACTGTGCTTACGAGTGCATGCAACGGTATTGGAGTTATTTAATTTAAAGTTATGTTATAAAATCAAAACTTGTATTTTCACCTTCAATATCTCCGTATACCGAAGGTTTCCGGGTATTGACCAGTACAAATGACGGGTGTTAATAATGGTCCGCAAGTACGGGAAGGACAAAAGAGAAATTTGGCTTCGCTAAGCGTCTTTTTACACCTGTTTTCAATAGATTCTGAATTCAAAATGTTATATGTGAAATTGCTATTGTCACTATCTTTGTATTTAGCAACTTAGCAAGTGATACATACCTCTACGTACGTAAAATACGCACTTCAACGTGGAGTTGCGGACACCAGCCCGTTATACAATACAACCAACAGGCTGGCAGCGTCGTCAACACGCAAATTGTGGCTATGGATTCAGTACACGATTCTGAATCCGTTTTGAAAATTTTCGTCGGTATTAAAAATAAAATTGCTGTCCCATACATTTTGGCCGCGTAAGGAATTGCACTTTTCTATTAAACAATAGGTTTTGTTTGTGATAACCGACTAAAAATGTCTACGCAGGGGATTCAGATTCACATACTGAATCCATCGGAGCAAGTAGTGCGCCAATGTGCCTGCTACCTTGTATTATGAAGAGGTCAAATTTGTGAGTTCGTATGTAGGGCGAGATACTGATCCGATTCCGACAATTGTTTTACTAATAGGAAGCTACAGTATTGCCGAGTGTCATGGGATATATTTATGTCAAAACAAGAAGTTTCACGCGGACGAAGTTGCGGGTAGAAGCCAGTACAACATACCTTTGGTGGGAGCCAGGCACGCGGCGCAGTACAACATACCTCTGGTGGGAGCCAGGCACGCGGCGCAGTACAACATACCTCTGGTGGGAGCCAGGCACGCGGTGCAGTACAACATACCTCTGGTGGGAGCCAGGCACGCGGCGCAATACAACATACCTCTGGTGGGAGCCAGGCACGCGGTGCAGTACAACATACCTCTGGTGGGAGCCAGGCACGCGGCGCAGTACAACATACCTCTGGTGGGAGCCAGGCACGCGGCGCAATACAACATACCTCTGGTGGGAGCCAGGCACGCGGCGCAATACAACATACCTCTGGTGGGAGCCAGGCACGCGGTGCAGTACAACATACCTCTGGTGGGAACCAGGCACGCGGCGCAGTGCCAGCGCTTGGCGGCGCGCGAGGGCGGCGGGCGCGCGCACTCGGCGTGGTAGCGCGCGCGGCAGGTGGCGCAGTACAACATACCTCTGGTGGGAGCCAGGCACGCGGTGCAGTACAACATACCTCTGGTGGGAGCCAGGCACGCGGTGCAGTACAACATACCTCTGGTGGGAGCCAGGCACGCGGTGCAGTACAACATACCTCTGGTGGGAGCCAGGCACGCGGCGCAGTGCCAGCGCTTGGCGGCGCGCGAGGGCGGCGGGCGCGCGCACTCGGCGTGGTAGCGCGCGCGGCAGGTGGCGCAGTACAACATACCTCTGGTGGGAGCCAGGCACGCGGTGCAGTACAACATACCTCTGGTGGGAGCCAGGCACGCGGCGCAATACAACATACCTCTGGTGGGAGCCAGGCACGCGGTGCAGTACAACATACCTCTGGTGGGAGCCAGGCACGCGGCGCAGTGCCAGCGCTTGGCGGCGCGCGAGGGCGGCGGGCGCGCGCACTCGGCGTGGTAGCGCGCGCGGCAGGTGGCGCAGTACAACATACCTCTGGTGGGAGCCAGGCACGCGGTGCAGTACAACATACCTCTGGTGGGAGCCAGGCACGCGGCGCACTCGGCGTGGTAGCGCGCGCGGCAGGTGGCGCAGTACAACATACCTCTGGTGGGAGCCAGGCACGCGGTGCAGTACAACATACCTCTGGTGGGAGCCAGGCACGCGGCGCAATACAACATACCTCTGGTGGGAGCCAGGCACGCGGTGCAGTACAACATACCTCTGGTGGGAGCCAGGCACGCGGCGCAGTGCCAGCGCTTGGCGGCGCGCGAGGGCGGCGGGCGCGCGCACTCGGCGTGGTAGCGCGCGCGGCAGGTGGCGCAGTACAACATACCTCTGGTGGGAGCCAGGCACGCGGTGCAGTACAACATACCTCTGGTGGGAGCCAGGCACGCGGCGCACTCGGCGTGGTAGCGCGCGCGGCAGGTGGCGCAGTACAACATACCTCTGGTGGGAGCCAGGCACGCGGTGCAGTACAACATACCTCTGGTGGGAGCCAGGCACGCGGTGCAGTACAACATACCTCTGGTGGGAGCCAGGCACGCGGCGCAGTGCCAGCGCTTGGCGGCGCGCGAGGGCGGCGGGCGCGCGCACTCGGCGTGGTAGCGCGCGCGGCAGGTGGCGCAGTACAACATACCTCTGGTGGGAGCCAGGCACGCGGTGCAGTACAACATACCTCTGGTGGGAGCCAGGCACGCGGTGCAGTACAACATACCTCTGGTGGGAGCCAGGCACGCGGCGCAGTGCCAGCGCTTGGCGGCGCGCGAGGGCGGCGGGCGCGCGCACTCGGCGTGGTAGCGCGCGCGGCAGGTGGCGCAGTACAACATACCTCTGGTGGGAGCCAGGCACGCGGTGCAGTACAACATACCTCTGGTGGGAGCCAGGCACGCGGTGCAGTACAACATACCTCTGGTGGGAGCCAGGCACGCGGCGCAGTGCCAGCGCTTGGCGGCGCGCGAGGGCGGCGGGCGCGCGCACTCGGCGTGGTAGCGCGCGCGGCAGGTGGCGCAGTACAACATACCTCTGGTGGGAGCCAGGCACGCGGTGCAGTACAACATACCTCTGGTGGGAGCCAGGCACGCGGTGCAGTACAACATACCTCTGGTGGGAGCCAGGCACGCGGCGCAGTGCCAGCGCTTGGCGGCGCGCGAGGGCGGCGGGCGCGCGCACTCGGCGTGGTAGCGCGCGCGGCAGGTGGCGCAGTACAACATACCTCTGGTGGGAGCCAGGCACGCGGTGCAGTACAACATACCTCTGGTGGGAGCCAGGCACGCGGCGCAGTGCCAGCGCTTGGCGGCGCGCGAGGGCGGCGGGCGCGCGCACTCGGCGTGGTAGCGCGCGCGGCAGGTGGCGCAGCACGCGCCCAGGCGACCGCCGCTGCCGCACGAGCCGCACACGCCCGCGTCCAGGTGCATGCCTTCCGACTCGCTGGCGAACACATGTTTCGTAACATTAGGCGGTATTCCCAGAACGAGCAGGCAGAAGTGTGTAACGCGTCAGTAGTACCACGGCAGATATCAGTAGTAACCTACAATATTTCAACTATAGTCTTTTCGCCTTATGATGAGTTCCCTGACAGTTCTTGTCTGACAATTGTAGTGACGTGACCTAACGAAATATAATCGATTTTTTTATAATATCGATTCAGTTGGCAAAGAAAATGGAATCGGATTATCGATTTTAGATTTTCAAGATATTTTTTTAATAAACTGGTTATCCTACTTCCCACTAATATTATAAATGCGAAAGTTAGTTTGTGTGTGTGTGTGGATGTTTCTTACTCTTTCACGCATAAAGTACTGTACGGATTTTGATGAAACTTTACAGTAATATAGCTTATACATCAGAATAAGACATAGGCTACATAACATCACGGGAGCAGAGCAAAAACCTGACATAACGCAGGTGAAACCGCGGGGGACAGCTAGTGGAGCAGACGTAACGCAAACACAAACAGCATACAAAGCAGACGCACTCGTACTGACGCGACGCGATCGCGATTACAAAATGGCCGCTCCGATTCATCTATTTTTTTGTCGATTAGTGTATTGAGTAGTGTCAATTTCTATTGGCCGACGTTCCGTTCAAAGCATTAGACATATTTAAGATTTATACTTTTTTATTTTATTTACTTAATTTATTAACAGTTAATTATAACTACAATAATTTACTTAGTAATTTACGAAAGGCAATATATTTTTATCATTTCTTTTTTAATTTTTTTGCCAGTTTATTTTTTATTCGTCTAAAGTAGTATGCGTGCCACGGAAAAAAATTAACTGTCAGGGAACTCATCTTATGGCGAAAAGACTATAGAACGGGTGGTTGGAATCGGCTCACAAACTTCGAATTAAGAACTCTTTGGAAATCTGTAGATGTGTAATGAATTCATGTCATTTGTTTTTACAAATTGGCGGCAATTTAAAAAGTGTCTGTCGTAGGAGACAATTTTCGTTCAATGATTAAATATTATTACAACATTCGATGCGGTCTTACTCAACAACAATGTTACGATAGACTAGGCTTGAAAAGTATGACGGAGGTGACTTGAATGCTGTATATGACATCGTCACAGGTGGTGAAAGCTGGATATACTGTTACGAACCCGAAACCAAAAGATAATCTGCGCCAATGAATGTTTCCATTCGAAGATATGCCAACAAAGATAAAGAAGGGCAGAAGTCAAGGGAAACAGATGGTTGCCTCATTCTTTGGACGGACGAGTAATTTTGCAATAATTGTCCTAGAAGATAAAAATACTGTAACTGCAGTTTGGTATATCAGTCCATTATTTACCAGTTGTCTTGGAAAATGTTCGACAGCAGCGCCCATTATGTCACCCTGTGTAAAATTTCTACATTTATATCTGTAATTTTTTGGTGTACCTACACGATAAAGAGTATTCTATTCTATTCTATTCTATCGTCCTCCACCACGACAACGCTCCAGCTCAGTCCGCCAGACGGACTATCGTATATTTATTTTGTCTATCAAAAGTGTGGAGTTAGTGAGTCATCCTCCTTACAGTCCTGACCTGGCACCTTGTGATTTTTATCGATTTCCAAAAATAAAAGATAAACTGCGTTTGAAAAAGGCGTGGAAGAAATCCCTAAATAAAGAGTGGGCCCACTGCTTCAGTCAACGGTTCCATCGCATGCGACGGTACTTAGAAAGGAACGGAGACTACTTCGAAAAGCAATGAAAATATTAACAGGCTTCTACATCATTCCGTTTTTTATTTTCTAAAAACTTTCAGTGTCTCCCACGTAAGTCGGGGCCGTCGCATCGAGAGGTCGATTGCGTTTTGTGTGTGTTGTTAAATGAAACTTCTTAGACGGCAATTCTGTAATTGGACAAGACTTGTGAGAGTGAAATTCCAAGGACGCGTCACGTTTAGACACATTTCGTTACATGAGAGAGAAGAAAGATATAACTCTCTCTCTCTGTCTCACACATCAAGAAATTTCACTTCCAGCACGTGTATGGAATTTTATATAATACGCCTATTAAGGGGGATGCGCTAAAGCACCCCGCGAAATTCGAAAATCACATTTTGATCAACACACAACGACCACTTTTACCCATTTTAATGTTCATGAAAAGAGAAGTAGAAGATCTAAAGTTCTAGATCAGAAGTTGTCTATAGAAATATTTGGAGAAAAAAATACTGGATCTGCAATATAAGTCGAGGTCATCAGGAATTGAAATCCGAAACATACCGCAATCAAACACGGAATCTAGCGACAGTCTTATCAAAACAGTCTGCAGCATAGGCATAGCCGTTGGTGTACAGATAGCGGTTTTTTTGTTTATCGCATCTCGCAGTTGACCTTGAGAGGCCGTGACTGCTTAACCGGTCAATCATGTGGTGCCTTCGAGCTAACCCGAAGCCTCCAGCCAGGGGCATAATATTAATTATAAACTAAGCGATCATCACCTAAGGGCGGCGAGGTCGGAACATCGATTTGTGTCTGTGTGTGCTGTATAGTGCACTGGTGGCCCTACTGCATTCCTGGAGGAGGGTGATGGGGTCGTCGGGGTCGGTCAGTGCGTGCCTTGGACGGCGGATTCTACTGATTCTAGAGGGGATATAACTGGCGGCCTTCACAACCAGAGGGTTGCGATGGCTGCCAGCGGTATCAAAGAAACGCTTGCAAGCGCGTTTCATGAATTGCTGAATGGTGGGGATTTTCAAATCTAAGTGTAAGTTAATATTACGAACGAACCAGGGGGAACCCGTGATTTTACGTAGAAAACGGTTCTGTAGGGTCTGCATCCTATGGACGTGCCGGGGGTGGGCCTGTGCGAAAACAGCACAGGCGTATGTCATCATAGGTCGGATGCATGCCGTATAAATGCGCAGTTTGCACCTGAGTGACAATTTACTGCGTGCATTTAAGACGGAATGTAGTCTACCCAGAGCAAAGGCGGCTCGCGAACGAACTACCTTTATGTGCTCTGAGAAGGAGAGACGTCTGTCCAAAGTCACACCCAGATATTTGGCATGCTTCGCCCAAGGGATCGGCTTGCCAAACATCTTGATCGGCCGGGGTCGTCATGTCTGCGTTTGACACGCGGTTTCAAGAAGAGAACCGCTTGACTCTTGTCGGGGTTAACTTCGTTTCTCCACTTTCTAAACCATGCGCCAAGCTTGTAGACTGCGGTTTGGAGAGTACGAGATAACGAGTCGGGGAGGAGCCCAGTGTAATAAATGGCCGTATCGTCTGCGAACAGAGCCAACTGCGCATTTTTACATTTGGGGATGTCACTGGTGAATAGGGTGAACATGAGGGGAGCTAGCACAGAGTCCTGAGGGACGCCTGCGCAGATAGGGTGGGGGGAGGACAGCACCCCTTCGATACGATAGCGAAAGGTTCGGTTAGCCAAAAAGTCTCGTAGTATGAGTACGAGACGGTCTGACACACCGAGTTGGTAAAGCTTATATAATAAGCCATTGTGCCAGACTTTGTCGAACGCTTTCGCTATGTCGAAGAACACCGCACCCGTCATGAAACCACGTTGGAAACCAACGCTTACGTGTTCGATGATACGGTGAACCTGTTGGACGCTCGAATGTTGGGATCTAAAACCGAACTCAAACTCAAAGCATTTATTTCAATTAAACCATTTACAGGCACTTTTGAATTGTCAAGTGGTCGGTCAGTCAGAAATATGAAGCTAGTTGCCCATTCCAAAGCGTAGTAGGTACCTATGGAGAAGAACGGGCAAGAAACTCCATGGATACTCTTATAAATTATACTGTTCGTCGGGGATGAGGCCCTTGGTCTCGGCTAAATCTCTGAGTCGCTTGTATATAAGCCTCTCATAGATTTTGCCCCGAATATTGAGCAGACTAATGGGGCGGTAACTAGAGGGGTCAGTTTTGGGCTTGCCCGGCTTTGGAATACCGATGACAGTGGCCCTTTTCCAAGCTTGGGGAAAGATGTTTTTGCTCAGAGCACTATTGAAGATGATGGTCATGAGCATTATGAGGTTAGCGGGGAACAATTGGATCACCCTATTCGTGGTTCCGTCTGGGCCGGTGGCTTTACGGCGTTTCAGACCCTTGATGATATCGTGCACCTCGTCTGGGGTGACGGGGTGCAGAGGATTATCTGGGTCTTCAACGGGGGGCAAGGGAGGCTCTACGTTCGACTTCCGCGTTAACCTCAGAAAGGTGAGCTTGGCCTACTGGTTGAGAGCTGGGTGTGCATTGGGCCTCAAGACTGTCGGCAAGGCACTCGGCCTTGTCGATGCCATCAAAGGCGATGGTCTTGTCAGGACGCACCAATGTGGGCGTGGAGGCTACTTTTGGGGACTGGAGTTTCCTCTGCAGTTCCCAAAAGGCCTGGTGGGTGGGCTCTAACTCGCTCAGCATCTTGTCCTAGCCAGCGTCACGCAGCTCCGTTATGCGTTTCTTTACAGATCTCTGTAAATAGCGCCTTGTTAGCTTGGCAAGGAAAGTTACTCACAAGGTAGTCACGGACAGCCGCGTTCTTCTCAGTCAGCAGTTCACGTACATCGTCCGGCAACTTCCAGCGATGGTCGTCCACCCGCCCGCTATAATAACGGAGTCACTCAAGCCAAATAAGATAGCTAGGTCGTCAGATAACTGAGGGTAGTTTTCTGATAGTTGCGGGGGGATGTAGACCGATATTAGAGTGATCGGCTGGTGACCTGTCATGCCGAGCCGGCAGACAGGCACTTCTAAACGCGAGAGAGGGGGCGCGTCCACAGGAATGCAGTACAGATCCTTTCTGTAGTAAATGATGGTACCGCCTCGGTGGCACCGAGTCCTGTCATTGCGAACTATACGGTAGTTCGCAATTGACGGGTCTCGGTGGCGGGGCTTAAGGAATGGTTCCTGTACAAGTAGGACATCTAATTTATGGACATGCAAGAACTCGGCGATCTCGTTGCGTTGTCCCTGGATGCCATTGGCATTAAAATAGCCTAACTTGAGGGATCGGGGTTTGGTTCTCGTAATGGATGTGTTATTCATTATGAGGTTATGTTGGTGTAGGACACGAGGGCTTGCGTAATTTCCGGATACGCATTATAAATGTATTGGATTTGAAAGAGGTTGCCGGCCTGTCGGGCGGCAACTATTTATTTAATTATAGTTAATGCAGCGTTAAACTGTAGACCTTTTAGAAATAAATCTGGAATAAGATTACACCAGCGGGGCGAGCACGGCTTTACGGCTTTCCCAAACTGTAATAAAAATGTGTGACTCAAGTCTATCACAGTAAGCCGTTCTGGTCCCGCTGGTGTTATCTTACTCCAGATTTATTTATAAAGGGTCTACATTTTAACTTTAGAAAAAATACAACACAACATCATAACATCACGCCTGTAATCCCCGAAGAATTAGGCACAGGCGTGCCTTTAGAACACCCACATTTCGCCAGCTATGTTCGAGTCCCATGTAATAGGGGGCGAGCCTATTGCCATCAACCGGGCGCAAATCAAGATTCCGTACTGCTACTGCCAATCATTTTGCCAGCTTTTTGTAACAGTATCGTTTGCGAGCACTAAACCAATGAGGTAATCAGTCAGTTTACAATATAATTAAATCAAAATCAAAAGTCATTTATTCAAATTAGGCTGAGAATCAGCACTTTTTGAACGTCAAAATCACATAAGACAGTCCCCCCAAAACGCCCACCCTTCACCACTTCCTAGTGCTTTAGCTGGGAAGAAGAAGTGGCGGAACAAACTCCCCAGCAGCACTGCTGTCTGTTCAGTTAGAAGAACTGGATTCTATAAAGTAATAAGTAATTAACATTACGAAACACAAAAATATTTAAATTATTTGCCATATGTCAGCTAGCACACGCCAATATTTAAAACTATACTCAAGCAGAAATAAATAATAAAAACAAAAACGCAAACAGAACTTAATACATAATAAAAAGCCTCCTGGCATAAAGGGCGTGCCCGCTTACATATGCAATGCTGCATTATGTATATAGCTGTAACTTGTAGCCACAAATGATAAACTAGGACCTTCGAAGTAAAATAAAGAAACATTAATTACTAATAACAATAACAAAACCATAGTCAGCAAGATGACCTGTCACCACAAGCAACACCCGTTCACGAGCATAACGCAAAGATCAGCCATTACCCCCCTAGCCATATTTGAGGGAAGGAGGCAACCCGACCCCCGACGCTACCGCAAGCATTGACATCAATGGGAGCATGACGAACTTGCTGCCGGTTGCTCAAAAGAATAATATGATCAACTGTCGAGGTCGCTAGCTAACCATATACTGCAATACAACTCATTAAAAAACATTGAAATGAGTAGATTATGTCAATAATAAATAAAAATTAAATTAAACTAAATTGACTAATATAGTAAAATAAAATAAACAATTATATGAACTCGTATAACTTGTCAGTAGGTAAGATAATTTTGGAGAAAGAACATAAACATTGTCTTGAGTTAATCACAGCGACCAACTATTTTTATTGTTTAAGTAATTGTTGATTGAATAGTATGCCTTTGAACAAAGGTTGGATTTTACTTTAGCTTTAAACGCATTAAAAGGCAATTCTAACAAAGAAGAGGGAAGCTTGTTATAAAAGTTTATACCAAGCCCACCAAATGAGTTATGGACTTTATGAAGCCGGTGAAAGGGAGCATGTAGTTTGTCCTTGTTTCTAGTGTTAATATTATGAATATTACTGTTTTTTGTGTATAAGTGTATATTTTGCCTAATATGTAAGATGTTGGCGAAGATGAATTGAGAGGCCACCGTGAGAATACCAATCTCTTTAAAAAAATCTCTCAGAGTAACTCTAGCACCTAAAGTCTGTTTTTTAATCTCGTAGACTAAACTGACATTACGAGTGTTGTCAGTTTATTGCAATTCTTAAATAGTGATGTGGCACAACCGAAACTTAGCGTTAATAAAATCAAGTATCGTTTTTTTATAATAAGTTATCCTGAAATAATGTGTAGGTACTTATTTAAAACGTAATAATACAAAATTAATCATGTAAACGTTTCTTCATTACGCCTACGCGACGAAGTTGAAGGCTGAGCGTCCATCATAAATGGTTCAGCGAAAACAAACGTAACGTAACAAACGTTTGGTAACGTAACAAAAACACAAAACTTAACATAAAACAAACAAGCAAAGAAACAAACAAACTCAACGAAAATATAACAAATAGCACTTGAAATTGTATCAAGACACAAATGACGCATTCGAACACTTCAAAGGTTGAAGGACGAATAAGGTAAACAAAATGGCGTCCAGTGTTGTTCCTGTGAAATTTAGGGTTGCCGTATTCAAAATCTAACATTTTTAAAACTATCGTATTATCATAATTATTTTAAAAATTGCAGTTGTTTGTATGGTGTCAAGTTCCATAATTGCCGTATTTTTTAAGTTCTGCCGTTTCGTAAGAGAAAATGGTTAAGATTGCCGTTTTAACGCGTACGGGAACAACACTGATGTCGTCTATCATTTTTTTTTTGTTTAATTTTAAGGCATCGAAAGATGGTCGGATTACGCATGGCGTTGCGTGGTCAGATTTCCCTGGCAGTTTGTAGCACGTCGTGCGGCCGTGTGTACGTACGAGAATTTTAAATATAAAACTTTGAATGAAAATAAAATTCGTCTAATGAAAATAAAAAGTTACGATTCAACAAACCGGTATCGTAGGTACAACACTGCACAAAAGAGCTGGCAACATTATTTGTAAATTTGACATTAGCATGTGTCAATTTAGTCTACGAGATTAAAAACAGACTTTAGCTGGTAAATTGCTCGTACAGCTCTTTTTTGAAGAACAAATATACTAGCGTGAAACCTACCTGTTTTCCAATTCTTCTTCAACGTCATCGTCGGAGAATAGTTTCCTTCTCTTGCGCGGCGTCCGCTCTTTGGGTTTGCACTGGTCGCAGAACCAGTCGCCTTCTGGCACTTTCTGTTAGCATATTAAATAATAATAAATCTTTATTACTCCCAGAAATGCACGAACATGACATTGAACAGGAAACAAAAAAAAATTGGCTTAATCTAAGTGATTCACAGTAAGACCCTGACCTCTAAACTAGGCAAAAACCTGTATCTTAGAAGTCAGTGTACCTTCCAAATTATGCATGGATATAATAAGCCGTATAAATTTTACCTAGATAGGACACAAGGATATAATACAAAATAAAAGAGTATAAAACAAAAATATAAGATACAATGCAAAATTAGACTGGTTTAAAGGGAAATATAATAAAAAGCCGGAACTTAATAAAAGAGAGAAAAATAAAACTGATTTTCATTAACAAAATGGTGAAGTGTGTATTATTGGAAAGTTATCACCAGAGATCGGATAATCGGATGCATATTTACATAAAGTTAATTTTTGGCTAAGAAATTCTGGAAGCGGCTTCTTAGTAGTCTTTTTTTTCTTTATATAAATTCCGGGATTTAAAAAATACGGGAATGCGTAACTTCTCGGGTACATGGTATGGAAACGAGTTCTTAGATATGTGGTATGATTCATTAAAAAAAGCCGGGACACTGGGATTACACAACTATTCGTATGCTTGTTCATTTGAAATAAATTTTTAACCCCCCATTCAAATATATGTATCGCAAACTCGCAAGTCTCCAATATAATCCGAACTCTAAATTTGCGATCCCGCACTTCCGGGATTTTTTCACTTCTATCCGATTATCCGATCTCTGGTTATCAGCTTGTGTCAAACAGTAGCTTTAGGCACCTGACCCACCACCGACGTGGAAGCGACTAGCTATCGACTAATTTATTTTCTCTCAAGAAACGTACAATAGATCCCGATTCCCGTGTCAGTAAAAGAGATACATGTATTAATAGTTGATCGCGGACTGTTCACATAAGACAGAAGTTTGACAAGAAAATAGTGCAAGTAGTACCATATTACGATTAAAGTTATGCGCCTCGGCAAACATCGTCATACGACAAGGCGCAACGGCTGGACATTGGTAGCGTATTCGCTGAAAACACAAAGTTTGTCGAGGCGCATAACTTTAATCATAGTACTGTAAAAGTGTACACTACCCCGCCATAAAAAGACACTTCCAGTTTCCGAAAAAGTTCGGCTTTGTAGAGCTTCGTCTCTATCACTCATATCTGTGTGACAATCTTGTTCTAAAGCTCGATATTACATTTTACAGCGTGTGGTACAGACCATCACACTGAACCACTTCCTCAATAGGATCAACATCGTAATCGCAAAAAAATAATCAACTGTCCCATACATTTGGATCGAGCAAGTGTTGCAGTTTTGTATAGAGCAGTTGATAAATTTTTCGCAATTTTTTGCGATGTTGGTCCCATGGGGGACGTTGTTCAGTTTGATGGTCTGTACCACATACCTACCTATTTTTCCACACCTTTCTGATACACTGTCTGTTGAATTTATATGTCCCAAGTTACAGTATGGCGACTCGGGATCAAAGATCCGTCGACTTCAGGAGGCATTTTTATAGTAACCAAACTTTTAGTAAAAAAAAAGTAAATTTACCTTTCGATACCTCGACTGATGGCGTGCAATTAGAAACATTTAGTGCATAAGACATAAGATGGAATTTACTAACTACATTATGTACAGGTTTCCTTGAGAGTGATCTTCATACTACTCAAGGAAAGAGCGGATTTGCTATACAAAGTTTTTAAAAATATTCTGTTGCAAACCCGCTAGATGTGGACGCTACATTATTTACTACTACTTATTGAGAATTTTAAAGGGCTGAAAAAAAAACTAAAAAAACAAAACTACAAACTCACGGTAAGTTTAGGCTTCAAACAGTACAGATGATGTCCCTTATTACAGCCGTCACACAGCAGCATATTATCAGGGTCAGTCTTCCGCCTGCAAAGTCTGCAGCTGGCATTCAGGATACTGGCCGACCAGGTAACGCTGGAGTCCAGCGTGAACAGGTGTAGGACAATCTGCGAGAAGCTCTGGCACTCCATGAGGGACACCTCCCAGCGCTGGAGAGCTTCCAGGTCTAAAGGTTTGTTTCTGGCTTCGCGGTCTTTGCGTTCTTTGTCGTCGAGGCCTGGAGGAATTTTTATCATTCAAATTAAAAATATGGAATACCTCATAATCCTACATGAGCACGTCAGAAGCTAGGTGCACGCTTCGTTTCCTATGGAGAAGAACCGGCAAGAAACTACATGGTTACTCTAAAAACAAATATTGCTTGCCTTTACGGTAATTACATAGCACTACTATATTATTATGAAGATCGCTGATGCACCTATGATGTCAATCGATTTCGCAAACTGTTGTTTGTTCAATAAATTGTAAGAATGATTATTCTATTGTCCTACTTCGACCTGGAATCATCATTCATAGCATTAATTTTGTAATATTAATTCAGTAATTAAATGAATGTTAAATCATTTCGGCTTTTTTCAATCCTCCGATCGCAGCAAACGTAATTCGGTTGAAAATAAGCTATTTTGTTGATGTAGCAAATGTATATTTGTCTCTATAGGTAAGTAACCCCAAAACAATATATTACATCGGGCCAATTTGGCCTCGCACAATTCTTATTTGTTTGCATAGTTCCAAATGTTCCCTTTTTATTGTTTGTATTTCGTGTTGTTGTCCTAAATAGAATTTGCAGCTCTTTTTCTACAAAAAAGGTAAAAACAAAAGTACATACCAAGTGGCCTCTTCAGGTACTTATGATGTATGGCCTGCGACACCTGCAGCAGCGCGGACGCGAGACCCCGCACCACCTCGGGCTTGGCCCCCGGCTCGGGCGGCTCCCTCTTCACACCATTTACTTTGGGGGCCTCCAGGTAGTGGCCTGGGTCTCGGTATTTATTCACTTGTATTGATTTCATGTCTGATTCGTCTATGTCTGAGGAATAAGGGGAGATTGTTTTATGGTTGATTCTTGGATGAGTAACTTATATATTTTTTTATAGGATGGAAAGTTTGCTAATTACAAGCCACATGTAATTACTTAGTTACAAGTACATAATATTGCGTTAACCAGCTGTAGCGCTTATCGGCCTATTTGGAAGTGAGTAAACAGAAAAAAAATAACCAGTGCGCAAACTGTAACCATAAATTCAGCATTTGTTTCTGGCATAGAGATTTTTCGTCGGTTATGAAACAAAATATCTGCTGTTTCATAGAACGTGCACAATACCTATGCGGTCAAAATGTATGGAACAACTTTTTTTTTCGTTAATAACCGACGGATTAATAATATATAGATAAATATGCTGAAGTCATGGTTACAGTCTGTGCACTGGTTATTTTTTTTTCCTGTTAACAGAAGATAGCAATTTAAAAAAAAAAAAAACTATGTGAGACATTTGGCTTGCTCCCAGCCATTACTCCGCTAGATGGCGCCTCCGCGACAAGGCAAAGCGCCATCTCGCGACGAAGTTTTCAGTTAGGTTCTCTTTTTGCAGCTGGATAAAAGATTAAAACAGCATCAGTACGTGTGTAAGGAACTCGCCTGTGGGTAGCTTGAGCACTCCGTGCGGCAGGTGGTAGTCGTCGCGGTACTGGTCGTCCGGTCCCCACGTGAGGTAGGCGGCCTGCTTGTCGTAGCCGCGCAGCATGATCGTTCCGCGCCATGCTTCGCGGTCCTGGATAACACAAAACAAATCATTATTTTATTTCGTAGTAGAAACTATCTGTCTTGTTGACGGACACAGTGTTAACTCGTAACTGTGTTGTGGAGGTCAGATAGGCAGTCGTTCCATATGAAATACTGGTAATCAGCTGCATCCGGTTAGACGATGTCGACACCAACATAGTTGGGACAAGGCTAAGCAGTTTGATTGAGTGATTTCTGTGTGAGGTATACCTTCACTTTGAGTGCTCCCAGACAGCCGTGGAAGATCTTCTCCTCCAGCTCGAGGATGTGGTCCCGGAGACACAGCTCCAGCGCCTCGCACAGCGTTGAGTCGGGCGGCACGGTCAGCGACGGCTGGAACTTGCGGAGCCGCGTGTTGTGGTGCGACGGGGCCGGCGGGGCCTGGGTACATAGGCAACATTGTTATTATTATTTGAGGTAAATATTAATCGCTGATGTTTTTAGAGCAGAGCCTCGAGATGTGGCACCGTGGCACACAGCATGTTCACTTAAATAAATAAATAAAAGACGTCAGAGCGGCGCCACAGACATGTATGTTTAATAGTAGCTTCAGCCAAGGTGCCGAAGGAAAATTACAAAGCAGCAACGCCCGTGTGACACCCAATAGTTGCCACAATAATTGCGATGCGGCGAAGTAACAAAACGAGTCAGATATTCCTGGTTGAACATAGGATCCTTCAACCAGGCGGTTGATATCGATCAAGTACGTCATGTTAGCAGTAAGGACTCGATCATACGTACCACAACCACACTGCAACGAAAACACGTGGTCGGGCGCTAATTTGTATGAAAATGAATAGTCTAGTCACACGGACCACATATTTTGGCCGTCAATATCAACCGTGTGGGTGATAGCGACCAAATCAAGGCCACGTCGCAGCCACAACGCAACCACTAGCGAGAGCCCGCACTAGCAGCTGACCACATCGCAAACAACGTTGCGACGACACTGTGCGCACGCGTCGCCCCTGCGCCCTCCCCGTCATTCGTTGTGTTGTGGTGAGGTTCGTGTGTTTTGGCCCTAAGCTTTGCTTTCGTAATGTACGACCGCACGATTCTGTGGAGCCAACCCTTGCTCTCGTGTTTAGGTGCTGGGGGATAATCGTGCACTCAATATTTGCCAGAAAGCAGGTCAATATTTGAATAAGTGTCAAGCGATCTTGAACCATGTGCGGTGCAACTATTACTGTCTACTCGATATGCGCTGTGCTTAAACTGCCCCGGTATGGGCCCTGGGGGCCTGCTACCACGTCGAGTAGTCGTATCATTTTAATCTTACTTCAGTGTGGGAAAGAGATAGATATTATAGATCCTGTATGCTGTAAGGTCACCCAGACACACCGTACCTCGGCGGCGGCCGCGTTGAGCAGGTGCAGCGGGCAGGCGGCGAGCTGCTGCAGCAGCGTCGCGCGCTCCAGCTGCAGGTTGTGGCGCAGCTCGGCCTCGCGCAGGCCGCGCGGGTTCAGCGCCGCCATCAGGCCGCACAGCTGCTCCTCCGTGTGGTACACGTACCAGCGGGGGCGCTCCGACTGGGGACCGGTATTAACATTGTAACAATATAGCGTCGACATCATCGTAATATATTATCATCGTATGCGTAAGGGCCAATGCAGCCTAAAATAAATGTTTATTATTATATGTCAAGACCATTCTCGGGACTCTGGGGTCCCTGACATTCGGAAAGCGTACGACGGACCGAAGCCAACTCGCAGAGGCCCGTTAGACGCTTTTAATAAAAACGAGGCACGTACCGACGATTATCCCTGTCCGAACTTAAAACTGCACTCCAGAACAACCCCCGGTTGGTGTAGGACTTTTGCAGGATATGGAAACCAAAGCTGGCTAAAGGGGACTGGTTACCATGAATTATGGAAGGATTCTGAACCTCGCCATAAATATTATGATTACTATGATTTTAAATATCACTAACTGCGCCCCGCGATTTCACCCGCTTAATTCTCGATCCCGTGGGGAAATCGGGATAAAAAGTATCATTATGTCCTAAATTCCTAATCCAGGTCATGGTCTACCTATGTGCCAAATGTCATCCAAATCTGTTGTCGTTTTAGCGTAGAAGCGTAACAAAAAAACATACAAAAAGTCTAATATTTTCTCTTTATAATAGTAGTTTAGACAACAGTGGAACATAGTTCAGTGTTTGCTTTAAATGTGCGTGTCACTATTAATTAACCTTATTTTACTATGTACTTACTGTTAAAATTATAAACGAAAATGACAGTTCGTTGGCAATAAAGAAATATGTCCGAAAAGGAATGTATTAAAGTCGCTGCTTCGGAGGGAAACCGAACCGACTCTTTAGTCGGTTCATCAATCATTAATAATGTATTAATGTTAATACGGCACTGTGTGTCGTCGAATGCAGGGATTTATTGTACAGTGTTAATTGCTGAAGCCTAAAGTTTTTGTAAGAATTTTGACTAATGTTGTAGAATAAATTAATATAATTTATGTTGTGAAACGAGTCTAATAAAGATCAATATTACAAGTACCTTATAAAGTACAAAATAAACACAGCTCACCTTCCCATGCACGAGACACGTGCTAACATCCCCGGTACACATCAGCAGGTCTGAGAGCTGTTGAGTGCTTGACTCAACGCCGTTGAGCTTGTGGTTGAGCCCGTTGAGACTGGACAGCGGCTTCTTTGGTGAGCTGCCGCGGGAGTTAGCACCGGATTCGTTTTCTTTGTCGCTGCCTGCTGTTATAGAGTGATTATAAATGTGCGTGATGGAACGAATTAGTACCAAAAATGGAGCTTATGGCCGAGTCCTAACCAAAGCAATTGACGCGCGAACACGCGATCGTCGCGTTCATTTTGTTCGGCGAGCCCGAACGCGCAGTCGCGGCGAGAGAGAGCGCATTCCGGTTTTCCGATCAAATCAGTGGCGTAAGAACGCGACGATTGCGTGTTCCCGCGACCGGTCGTTTTGGTAAGGACGCGGGCTTTGGGTGTAGAGATATGGAATAGAATTAAAAGCAATAAACGTAATAGCATCTAAATTAACAATTGGCGGGACACTAAACCACAAAGACGTTGTTTGTTGTTGGCAGTTCTAGGACGGTTTCAAGGATTGACTGGACGACTCTTCCCCAAGTTTCTTTTGACAACTCTGTTATTCCCTTCAGCGAACAAGTTAAAAACTTGGGGATATTTATTGACAAGAAATTCTCTTGGACTGCCCAGATATGGGAAGTTAGCCGGAAGCTATTTGCATTCGCTGCGTCGATTGATAGTCCCATCGCAAAAAAATAAACATTAAAGAGCTTGTTGAAAAAAAACTATAAATTTTTAAAGATGTCCCCAAGAATTTCCCCAAAAATTTTAAAAAAATATTCATATCTCCTAAACTAGAGCAGTGGTGGCCCAGTGGTAACGGCCGCGACTTACGAGTTGTAGGCCGTAGGTTCGAACCCCGACAGGCGCTTTACTTTGTGTAAATTATTTCATCACCACTGCTCCGTGCCTCGGAAAGCACGTTAAGCCGTTGGTCTCGGCTGTCATTCGTGGATCTTTGACAGTCGTTACGGGTCGTCAGAAGCCCGAAAGTCTGACAACCAGTCTTACCAAGGGGTATAGTATTACCCAGTAACTGGGTTGTGGAGGTCAGATAGGCAGTCGCTCCATGTAAAATACTGGTATTCAGCTGCATCCGGTTAGACTGGAAGCCGACCCCAACATAACTAGTTGGGAAAAGGCTAGGCAGATGATGATTCATATCTCCTAAACTATCAAAAATCGCGGAACATACCTACAGGGTGTATTTTCGGATACCCCTAGGTATGAGGAATCAATATTTTTTTATTGACGGCACTATTTGGACCAACCTGAATATCTATGTATCTATTACATTGTATTGCATCTATATAATGACTTATTATTTTATCTATATAAGAACAAGATGTGAACAAC
This sequence comes from Brachylomia viminalis, assembly GCA_937001585.2. Taxonomy (NCBI): domain Eukaryota; kingdom Metazoa; phylum Arthropoda; class Insecta; order Lepidoptera; family Noctuidae; genus Brachylomia; species Brachylomia viminalis. The sequence continues at coordinate 24,832,781 of OW443307.2, forward strand.
TGCTGCGCCCGCCCAGTGAACAAATTATACCTTTTTTTATGTTGAGACTACGTCACAACCTCATGCCAGCACTAGACCAACGAGGCCGGCGCGCGGCGTCACACTAACAAGTCCGACTGACCTCTCTCCTTCTGCTGCTCGAACAGCTTGGCGACGTGCGCCTGCGTGTCGAGCGCGTCGCCGGCCGGCCACACGGGCTTGTGTGCGCACGCGCCGCGCGGCTCGACGCCCGCCTCCACGAACAGGCCGCCCAGCGAGCGCTGCAGCCAGTAGCGGCGGAAGGCGCGGTCCGAGCCTAAAGGGAACATCGCGCGTAATGTTACTTTATTCGATTCCTTCATTCATTCACTGACAGACATGAAATATTGCACACGAGTTTCTTATATAATATAGCGAAACTGAGCACTAAGGAAGGATTTTTTTAAATTCTTCTCCTAAAAGGGTTAAACAGGGGATGAAATTTTGTTAGTTTTGCAGATGAGTAATACCTAACTCACCGATATAAGACGCGTAATCGAACAGCTCGACCTGGAACTCCTTCAACTTCTTCTCATACTCTTTCTTCTTCTCCTCTCCCTCTGCCACTAACTTGTCTATGGCTGCTTTAGTCTCCTCGTCGACCGCCTTCGCCTTCTCGCCAGAGAGTTTGTTTTCTTCCTTTTTGGCAAACGCTTCTTTACGCAGTTCATGTTTTGCTGCGATTAGTTGTGCTTCGCGTTTGCGTTCGTTTGTCTGCGGATGTAGAAGGGAGATTTGTGTAGTTAAATATCAAAACAGAAAGTAACACCCCTACTCGACATTTAACTGTGAATAGGGTCAAATTTGAAATAAAAAAATGCTGATGTTTGTGTTTTCCAAATCAAGGTAAGTCACTATAAACACTACTTAAAAATTTCCCTTTTCACTTACATAGTGGAATGGACACACCGGGATTTGATATTTAACTACACATTTAAGATCTTTATCACTTTTATTTTTATTAAAGAAGCACACAGAATAAACAAAAGATACTAATTTACAGGAAATATTATGTACATTCAATCACGATAAAAAAACACATTGTCATTTTAGTCTTTCATCTAGTAGGACTTTCATTAAAACACCTGAATTACGAAAACCGCCCTTACAGGAGTGGGGCCGCTTATCTGCAATTTTCATTGATTTATTTTAACAACAAGCGAACCACTCCCTGCTACGCTCAGTTTTTAATATAAATGTATTATACCCATGAACCTCCCGGAATAAATTCTCTAAATGATGGTGAAAGCCGCATCAAAATTTCGATGTGTAGTTTAGAAAAAACTATGCACACAGGTCATTATTTATTTATTACAGCATGGAAGACTTACAACTAAAAAAAATCAACAAAAAAAGGAAACTAGTCGACAGAAAGCCAATTACAAGTCTTTTTTTCGCGTTTAGACTTATACTAGAATTTATGTTGTGAACATACAATCAGTAACTTTTTCCCTTAGACTATATTTAATAGTAAAAACTATTAAAATAACCATTTCATTTATAATATGTATAGATAGATAACAAATAGTAGGGGAAGACCAAACAAACGATGGATGGACTGTGTGAATGATTATATGGCTAGAGAGGGGGGACTACCGAGATGACGACTATTAGAGAAGTGTGGAAGCAAACCACTGACCTCTATTAAAATACGCTGGACTGGCTATCGCTATCAATTTCATGTGCCTATTTGAAAATCGCCATTTTGGCGCTGACGGCAGCAGTGTGGGGGAATGGAACTAATACTAGTGATGTATAACAAAAGGTTTGTTATCGATAAAAACTTTTCTGATATCGACCACAATGATAGAAATATTACCAACGCTATTGTTACAGATTTCCTATAAATTAAATTGGTTTAGGTAGTTATTAACATGTAACATTCGTGTTGTCTTTTATACGTAATATGTTTTTAAAAACGTGAAATACGTTTTATAACATAATTATGTTAAGATTTACTAAAATTGTAGATAATTGATTTAAAACAATATAGGCATATATTTTGTTAAATGTTACTAAAACACAGATAAAAAGACATGTCTGCACTAGTTGAGTACCTAACTAAACTAATGAACTATAGATAGTCGTAATATGCAGATATTTTACGTAGAAAACATAACTTGAAATAGCAGTATCTAGTACCTACTGTTTATGGACTGTAATAATAAGTATCACATGTCCGGTTGACTCCTTCCTTCCTTGTTCTCCTTAATCGGATAACAGTTCACTATAGGATCAATAAATAATAAAATTCTGTAAAATAGTAAATTACTAATATAGAAATAGTAATTAATAAGATAATCCCTTCCTATAAAGAGTGAACAATAAGATATTATTACTAGTCAGATACATCAAGTTGCCATGTGATAAGAGACACAATAACTTTCTATTAGGTCTGTAATTACGGTAATTAACTTGTAACAACTTAATTACCGCAGGGGAGCGGGACAGGGAAATAAAAAAAGCATTCTCAAATCACATATTTTATTAAATTAAAAATTACTGTCGAGCCATGTTTTCAACATAGTCCGTGACTGATGTTTTAAGAAACAGGCTTCCGTGAAGTGTTTAGAACACAGATAATGATAGGTACATTATCGGAGTCCAGTTGACAACCTTCATATTTTTTAACCAAACTTTGAGAGTGTAATCGGAGGGGAACCTGTAATTAAAGGAAACATTATAGTAGGTATGGGTAAAAAATTATAAATTATATACATATATATCTATAATTATTAATTATATAGAACACAATGTGAATTATGAATCATAAGTGTTAAATTATTTGTTATTGACTCTAATAATAATAAACCTTGAAGTGTTTTGCTATTATTAGAGATCATTATAATGTGCATATCATTATTTTAACAATGATGAGCATGACTTTTGTTTTACATCATAATATTACGAAAGTATCGATATGAATTTTGACATCCCTAACAAAAGTTATTGGTTAAAAAATGTTCGTAAAATCCCGTAAACTCGAATAGTTTACGTTTATTATTGTAAGAATACACTGTTTTAAGCGGTTTTCTAATAAATATTAATGTTTTAGATTCACTTACTTGTGAAAACTGACACCACTGCCCTTTTCGTATCGTGTTTTACAATATACGCACGATTTCATGTTGGACGAACAATACAAGCTATGATACAATCACTGTCACTATTATAACACTTTAATTTATATATCACAATCACAGTAAACACTTTAGAAAACTTTTTATTCCGCAGAGACACTTAGCATAAAATCAACAAACAACGGCCATTTGCAATCTTATTAGTTCTCAGAACTCTCACGTCTGTCACTGGGGGCGCTTTGAATCGGCACAGCAAATAGCTGTCATTTTGTATGGGATAGCCAGTCCAGCGTATTTTAATAGAGGTCAGTGAAGCAAACACATGTTGCGCCGACCACAAATAAATTAGAGTTTTCATGGGAATTCACGCCAACAGTTGGCGCCACTTTGACAAGAAGTCTGCCATGTCGACAGTTAATATAAAATATAAGACGACGTTCATCATTCATTTATCATTCAGTCATGACTAAAGAAAATATAGGCGATTTGATACTTTTGACGGGTACCCTTACCCGCCGTCTCAGTGCTACAACCTAGTGATAACCCTCATTGGGATAAAGACAGGAGAATGATGATGATATGCGCAAGCAGAAATTTCAATGATTTATGCAAGGAATATAATTTTGATCCATTCACTATTAGTGTGAATTCGGCCAGAAGGTGCTTAAGCCTAAATTTTTTCAAGTAGCGGTAGGTTTTATTATTTGTTTTAGTTTTTATTATTTTCTCTATTGTTTCAGTCTTATTATTGTAAACCAAGAATTTATATTGTTTATTAAGGCGATGTGTTTTTTGTTTTTGTGCTCACACCATAAATTATTATTATAACTCTATACGTGAGGATTTGTAATTGGCTTGCTGGTGACTATGGTGCCCCTTTTTTTTGTCTGTTTTTATTAGCTGTAAGTCCTCCATGTACTAAAATAAATAAATAAATAACAAAATAATGTTATAAACATACCTGTAGTAAACGGAGTGCTTGCTTGGTGTTCTTTAACTCGTCGAGGCGCTCCTCGATGATGTCACGCACGGTGGCGTAGCTTAGGATCTGGTTCATGAGGCACTGCAGCACCAGGAATTTGTCCTCTGTGAAAATATGTATAGCGTCAGTTTTTATTTCTTTGTTAAAACGCACAGCATTGTTCATCATCATCAGCCTACAGCAGTCCACAGCTCGATTCTCGGCAACTCTTGTCCAACTGCTACGAGCCACCCTGCGAAGATCGTCACACGTAGCTCAAGGGCGTCCTACCTTACGTTTGCCACACAACATCAACAATGTTTTAAATAGTTTTAGCGATCCAATCGATTTACACTTTGACTCCCTAATCAAGCAGAAATCTAAAATTCTGAACTGTTTGTCTGATTTGTGAACAGTTGTGTTTGTCTGTTTTTAAAGTGCGTAGTGCTCATTGTACCTACCTGCCTGTTAGTGATTGTAAGATTTCAATTACTTTTTCTGTCTTTTCCCGTGAGACCCTGTAATTGGCTCTCTTATACAACCGCTACCATGTTGTTAAAGGTGTTGGTTTTCCTGTACTAAAATAAATGAATGTTACCGAGCGACAGGTCGGCGACGTGGCTGGCGGCCAGGGCGCGCAGGGTGGCCGGGTGCGTGACGCGCAGGCGCAGGCCCGCGTCGTCGGCGCTGGTGTAGCCGCCGCGCGCCTGGTAGCGCCACGACGCGCAGCGCCCGCCCGGGCCCGCACCCGATGATAGCAGGTGCAGTCTGACAAAATAAAACACTTACGTTACGCACTCTTTATCATCTGTCAGCCTTTTCCTAACTATGTTTGGGTCGGCTTCCAGTCTAACCGGATGCAGCTAAATACCATTACTTTACATGGAGCGACTGCCTATCTGACCTCCACAGCCCAGTTACTGGGTAATACGATACCACCCGGTACGAGTGGTTGTCAGACCTTCAGGCTTCTGACTACCCGTAACGACTATCAACGATCTATGAATGACAGCCGGGACTAACGGCTTAACGTGCTTTTCAAAGCACGGAGGAGATTCGGATATGTCATGGATAGTCAAGCAGCAAACATAGTTTAATCTTCTATCGACCCGTGCAGCCGCACGGCACGGTTATCATTCAGCCACGAGCACGTCACACGTAATGCGCTTCAGGAATCATCGTATATCTTCAGAAATACGAACGCGCGATGATGAGATCGAATAGAATTATTACAACCATGGAAGGAAGTACTTTCCTATTTTATAAGTATTACAATGTTTATGAAATTATAGATTTTCCAAAGCCTTTGATTGCGTGCACCATGATACGCTTTTGCGTAAGTTACGTCATTACGGTGTTCAAAACGAAACTCTCAGCGTAATAAATACTTATTTACATAATAGGCACCAATGTGTAGATGTTAATGATGTGAAATCTTCCTGGTTAACAGTTCAGTTAAGTTACTTCAAGGCTCAATACTGGGTCCATTCTTATTCTTAGTGCTTATCAATGACTTACCATTCTATTTAAAGGGTATCGGTAAGGGACATTGTACTGTTTGCAGACGAAAACTCTCTTATCTTTAAAGTAGACCGGAATAGACAAGATTTTGACAGCGTAAACAGTGCACTCTCAATGATTACGGATTGATTTACGACAGAAAAACTAGTTCTCAATGCCAAGAAAACGTAATGTATAAAGTTCGCCTTACCGAATGTTAGAAGTCTAGGACCCAACCTCGTCTTAGATAAAGAGGTGCTTGAAGCAGATTTTCTGCGCATAACAGTAGATGCTAAACTTTAGCGGGGATCACATATATCAAGGCTAGCGGGAAGGCTCAGTTCAGCCGCCTACGCCGTCAGGGAAGTAAGGCAATACACTGACGTTGATACAGCTCGGTTAGTCAATTTTAGTTTTCTTCATAGCGTATAGGTATTGGTTTCTCACGGTGGCATCACAATTCATCTTCGCCAACATTTCATATATTAGGCCAAATATACACATACATTAAAAATAGTGATTTTTACAATATTAACACTAGAAATAAGAACAAACTACATGCTCCCTTCCACCGGCTTCATAAGGTTCATAACTTATTTGTAGGGGCTTCCCTTCTCTTCCCTCGTCTTTGCTAGATTTGCCTTATAATGCATTTAAAGCTATAGTAAAATCCAACCTTTGTTAAGATCATATTGTTCTTGCCTGAACAACCGGCAGCAAGTTCGTGATGCTCCCTTAAATGTCACTGCTTGCGGTAGCGTCGGAGGTCGGGTTGCCTCCTTATTTCCTTCGGTTGATCTTTGCATTATGCTCGTGCACCGGGTGCTGCTTGTGGTGACAGGTAGTCTCGCTGACCATGGTTTTGTTATTAATAATTGACTGTTTATTTTACTTCAAAGGTCCTAGTTTCTCATTGTGACTTCCAAGTTACAGCTATATGAATATAATGCAGCATTGCATATGTAAAGCACTAGGAAGAGGTGAATGCTTGCCCTTCACCTCTTCCTAGTGCTTTTGGGGCACTATGTCATGTAATTTTGACGTTCATAAAATGCTGACTCTCAACCTAGTTTCAATAAATGACTTGTTATTTTGATTGCAATTCATTGAATTGCAAACCTATGCACTGCCAAAAAACTTTCCAAACTTTTGACTGATAAATGACGATCTGAGGCCGAATGAGGTATCCCGACAGGCAGAAAATTTCATACAAACGTGCAATAATAGGTGCACTACTACAAAAACGCGACGATTACCGAAGCGCATGCTTTTCTTTGGAAGGCTGGTTTCATAATTTCGGCGCCGTACAACAAGCGAAAACAGACGCACGCACATTTAGACGCGTACGTACGGCGCAGCTTTGTGCGCGCGTCGTTGCGCGAATGGGAACTGTAATCGCCGTAAAGAAACCTCACAATTACCATCAACCGGGCTACCTACATCCAGACTCGTTAGTCTAGTCGTTTGGACGAGAAAATCCGTAGGAAAATCTCATTCGTTAATGAGATTTTCCTACGGATTTTCTCGTCTTTGCCAATATTATTTGGATACATTCATTCAAATCTGTCATTGTTCATATAGCAATTGTAAAAACTCATGCCGCCTGTGATACTGGTGTACCCAGGGTGCATGCAGGCATCGAACTTTATAATATCTACATTATTTCCAAGAATTATATTGTATTTAACCAATTTCTTTTTTTTATAAATATGTATTATTCTTATTGCCTTTATTCATAGTTCTATAAACCAGCTTCACAAAAAAAAAAAAAAAAAATTATACAATCATAAAAACAGAATGCAGCAAAAAAGTTAATAACTAGTGAAACTTAACCTTACTACTATTTACATAAGGTTGAAATGAAATGAAATTGTTTATTCTGTTAATAGGATATTGGAATCACATTTACACGTCATATTAAAAAATAAGCTAGATGGAGTTGATATTTCCTATTTGACTACCCTTGAGAAGAAATGGCGAAACAAACTCAGGGGTCAGTCCCTTTTAAAGTCCAGACATAATCTTGGTCAGATCATGTGAGGACCATGTAGATCCGTGTCTGAAATAGACTTTTGTCTTCGTCAGTAATTGTGTAGCTCAACTCAGGACTTTTAGATTAACCACATCAAAATGCACTGGACTCTTCAAACCCAGTTTTTTTTAGCCTTAATTATAGAGAAAAATAACTGAACTAACCTCAAAACTTCACTAACTGTGGTAGGATCTAGCGGCAGTTTGCTGAGCGGGGTTCCCAGGTAGGTCTGAGACCATTTGCTGGCTTTCGTCGCTAGCTCCATTGCTTTGGTTACGCCCATTTCACTGTTGGTTTCTTGATCCTCTGTAAAAGTACCATATTTTTAACAGGGGGAGCCTGTTGCCTTCAAAAAGGCACACATCCAGAATCTGAGTCGATGTGTAAACAACTTTGCACTTTACAATACAGTGACTGTAAAGTTTATTATTCAATATTATTAAAATAACATATGCTCATAGCTTTTTCGACCAGCGCGTGAGCAGATCCATTGGGTGATCAACTGATCACTAACGCAAACATGGTACAAAATCGTTTCGAAACTTCAAGCGACTTTGTACCATGTGCTCTGCAACAAAACTGTCATCTAGATTTGCCCTGCATCAAAACCCGCCATGGGAGCATGAATGGAAATCTGCTGAATGCGAAAAGCAGAGGACCTGTCGTTGTGGCGACCCTGGGAGAGGCGTCTTTCGGCTCAAATAGGGTACTTGACTACTATCAAAAATAATTACGCATTAATATGCATTTTAAAGATGTAACGGATAAAATACGATTATTTAAAAATTCATAAAATCGATAGAAATGTGGAAAAGCTTTTTTTAAATTCCATATCATGCAAAACGGCCATTGTTACTATGGTGTTCCTGTGTTGTGACGTCAGATCGACGCATTGCTGTCTCTGCCTAGCATAAATAGCTACTTTAAAACGTTTAGAACTTACGTAATTTTTAGAGATATTTAACAAATTTATTATTATTATGACATCTTTTTTCTAAGTTTCGAAAATTGCAATTTTATAAAATCTGTCATATATCCTATTATGCTGATGATGATATCCACTCACCAGTGGACAACTGTATCCTTCCATTCTCATTATACTCCTCAGCCTCATCCTCTTGCAGCGAGAACACGGTCGTCAAGAACATCTGTATGAGGTCGCTGAACACGCCAGCATGTTCCTTCGACGTCAGCGCCTTCCTGAATGTCTCCAGGTCCAGCTGGTTGTGGAACACGTCCTTGACCTTCAGGAGCTCGGAGTACGTGTAGACGAACTCCAGAACTGAGAGGAAGTCTCCGAAGTGCTCTTGTGAAATACCTTCTACTTCTATTGGAGTGCCTTTCGGTATTATCTGTGAACAAAGAGTGAGTGATGGTTGCGGTGTTTTTTTTGCTTGTTTTTCATGTCTTTTTAAATCGTTCAATTTAACATTAATTATGAAACAAATTTTTTGTCACAATATAATTTAAGAGTCAACCTTCGATCAACAATACCAATTAGATAACGGGTCACGAAAGTACACAATCACAGCTAAATGCTGTCCACGTGAAAAAAGTTTCAAACAGTTATTAGTTCAACCTAATTACAACCATGGCAACTAGTAATAAAGTCGTGTTTACATTGGCTGTGTTTCAAGCGAACCAAACAAAATAAGAGCTCACATCTCAAGTGCGCTGTTAATTACCGAGACGTATTTCTTGCGCTGACCCGATATCTAGTCGGTATTGTTGGTCGAAAGTGTCAATGGAGTTTCTTGACCGTTCAAAAGGCATAAGGATGAAAAGTGTGGATAATGCACTAAGGGTAAAATAACTCAACTTCTTAATACACCCACGGTAGCCAGATATTCACACATTTTTAGCACTTAAAATACAGGAACCTCAAAAATTCGGAATGCAATCGCTCTGCTTGGACTCTGTGTCAAACTCTATTTAATTCGTTAAATAATGCTAAATAGAGTTTAACAAGTTCTCAACTTCAAATACTTAGTTCAGGAACCGGGTATTAACATCTGGTTCTAATCCTAAACAAAACTCACTTTATGGTCCTCCAATTCCATATCATCCTTTACTTTCTGCCACTCCTTCATATACGCCTGGAGACGAGCGGTTTTCTCCTTCTTCCTCAGTCTCTCTTCTTCTTTGCGCTGTCGCATCAAATCTTCTGCTTTGCGCATCTTCTCTGCCATCTCTTGCCCATTCTTTTTGGCTGCTGGGTCGGCGGGTTTCTTTAGTGCTGTTGAAAGATTTGAAGATTTGGATGTACAGACCACTCATCTGCATTAATTGCTTAACTCTTTTTTAAGTATATCAATGGGTGAGAGGTCATTTATGCAGTTGTCCGTCCGACTAACAATGTAATAAAATCTTGGAAGTTATTTGGTTTGAAAGTGTATATACATGTTGGCAGGGACACCGACGTACGTACTGAAATTTCAGCACATGATTGTAGACCCCCCCCCCCCCTCCCTAGCGTACAAAATTTACCTAAGTTATCAAAAAAAAAAAAGTGCAATACCTACGCGGTCTCCCTATAATAGATGGCCGCTTCACGAAACAGGTTCTCCGACTAACTAAGCAACAGCTGCATACAGTTACAGCAGCCTTAACTGGCCATGGGACATTTAATAAACACCTCTTTGTCTTAGGAGTCACAGACAGCCCGCTGTGCAGGGCCTGTATGGAGGACAACAAGACAGCAGCCCATGTGCTCCTAAGCTGCCCGGTGGTCGCCACATACAGGGCAAAGTACTTCGGTAACCCAGATACCCTACGTGAGATTGTCAGCAACACCAAGGCGTTGCTGGCCTTCCTCGAGGAGCTGGGGTGGATCGAATAATCGATTTTCCCACCCGTACGCAAAATAAGCGCATTAACGTACAGTTGCGGACACCAGCCCGTATTACCTATTGCCTACCTACGCGGCCAAAATGTATGGCAGAGCAAATTTTTTTTAAAATAACTGGAGATTAATTTAAGCGTCGCCGGGGTTTCAGAATCATGTACTGAATCTATAGTCACACGTTGTGCGTTGATATCCCTGCCACTCCGTTTAAAAGACATATCTGCATTGTTACATACGTCTTTTTGTTTGCAAATAGATGTGTATGGATAGTAAAAAAATTTGACCTTCAAACTTACTGAAAAGTGAAATTTTATGCATTAGGATCTGTGTTCAAAATAAAAGTCGCAATCGTGAATTAAATTACTGATACTAAAAATTCAATTTTGAATTAAATGTAGATGTTGCACGACTGTTTATTAAGTCTTCTAAAAAAACAAAAATTACCAATACATACCTTCGGATTTGTCAGTCTTCTTGACAAACTTATCCATGGACTCCTGTCGTCCCTTTTTGTCAGGAGTTGGCTTCTTGGCTGACTTGTTCAGTTTGGAGGCCGAGCCAGGCTTAGCCTGACTCTTGGCAGCTGGTGGTGACTTTAACAGCTTCTTGGAGGAAGGGAATGCTGGTGGGATGCCCGTGAATATTTGGTCGAAGCTTACTTTGCTTATACAGTATTTTTCTTGTGCTGCTTTCTGCGGAGACAATGTTAAGTTCTGTCAAAATTAACGGAATTTGGAAAGATAATATTGGAAGCCTTTTGATTACATAATGCGAAGGGATTGGTAAGGTTCAAACCCAAACCATATACATATTTCAAATAAACTAATTACAGGCACTTTGTATTCAAATTGTCAGGGGGTCGGTCAGTCAGAAAGATGAAGCTAGTTGCCCATTCCAAAACATAGTAGGTACCTGTGGAGAAGAATGGGCCAGAAATTTCATGGAGACTCAGTTGGATCAGACCTGCAAAGGCCTATGTCCGACAGTGGACTGCTGTAGGCTGACGATGATGGTGGGAACTGTTGCTCGGATGGGCACATTTCTTTACGATTCATAGGCTTCAAATAGCGGTGCAATTTTATAAATTGCTGTTGTATTATGTGCTACAAAAATGTATTTTCTTTCTTTCTTTTCTTTCATTATGAGTTTCACTATGCTATGCTGGGCTATACATGTAAATTGTCACAAGTAACTCAGCCAAACAAGTTGGGGTTAAATAAAAAAATCGTTTCCTAAGTTATCATCGGATTATACGTACCTTAATACCAATAACACCCGTAGTGCTGCCCTCAACAAACTGCTTGAGGAACAGGCGGTTCTTATCGCGCGTGTACACGCCCTTGCGTCGGCGCACGCGGTCGAAGGGCGCGGTGCCGATCGTGCCCGAAGCGGCGGCGTCGTCTTCGTCGTACTGTTCCACTTCGTAGCAGTAAAAGGCCGCTGGTGGGCTGAATTTGCTGTTAAGGGAAGCATTAACGTGTTATTAAAACTAAAGGAAAATTCCATAACATGTGTGTTTTGTTGTTATGTTTTTTGTGGTGTACAATAAAGAATATATAAATAAATAAATAAATATGATGGAAATATGTCACATACATATAGCATTAGAAAGTTCTGAAAGGTACTTTCTGCCTCCATGCGAAAAAGGCGTGAGTCTATGTATGTATAGCTTTAGAAAGAGATTCTCACAGGTGTGAGTAACAGGGACAGAGCTCTACAAAGTCGAATTTTTTCTCAGACTCGAAGTGCAGTAAGAAACACTTAACCATCTTCAAAAAGAAGGAGGTTGTCAATCATTCTGTATGTACAGGCATTATGCTTTGGCTATAAAGTATGAAGATGGTGTTTACTAAAATACTTTTATTACAATAATAATCAGTAACAAAGCACATAATGATATAAATACTGACTTACAGTAGTTTATCAAGTACTAGATAATGATTACTCATCCAACATATGTTATAAAACTTCCTCATAACATAGCAAACATACATTTTAATCACGTTTTAAACTCACGCCTTTTTCCCACGGGGGGTAAGCAAATCTACAGGACGGCACCTGCTACGGTCCCCACTTACTCCTTTTGCTTCGTTTACATTCATACATCTGGTCATATACGCATGCGAGTCACGAATACCATGTGCCTGAAAACCTGCCCTTTCTAAAAAACATCTATAAAAATAAATAAAATTGAAGTGTCTTTTTAAATGTCAAAATAACAGCGAAGCCGCGAGCAGCAGCTTAGTCTAAACTAAATTTATAAAAAGAAAATATTTGTTTTTTGTATGTTTGTTTATTACGCTTCCACGCTAAAACGGCTGAACGGATTTGAATGAAATCTGGCACATGGATAGACCATGACCCGGATTAGGACACACAATACTATTTATCCCTATATTTCCACGGGATTGATACTTATGTGGGTGAAATCGCGGGGCAATGTGCAGAGCCATATCATATGTCAATAAAGATAATTAAAATAAATAAATATGTTAAAAAAAAAATGATCTACTGATCAGGGTATTATATGACTGATAATTATCTAGATAAAGACAGTGTGTCTGTGTCTATTGATAACAATGATTTTTTACTTTGAACAGTTGACAAAATATTTTGCTGCAGTAGGCTAACCTCAAGTAGAATGACAGGACAAAAGTCAATTCAGATGTACCTGATCTATATAAATAAAAATGAAATCCTGTTTGTTGGTAGGCACATCAGTTGAGAATGGGTGGACAGATTAGGCAATTTTTTTATTCAAAAATGCTTGTAATATGTAGTCCGAATTTGGTTTTAATGGAAAGAAAAATTGGAATTTTCCTAGAAAATTTTCATATTCCGGTATAGCAGACTGAAGGTCCTTTTTAGACCAGAAAGTATTTCTGTTGCTAAAATACACCATAAAGCGACAGACAGAGATAGCATGTCAATGGAATGCTGGCTTAAAACTGAGTACTCTTTGATTTTTTGGTAAACAGTTGGATAAACAGTCAAGACTCAGGTTATAAGTTGTGTCTAAGAGGAAACTCTTTGGTATTATTTTTAATAGATTCATGTACAGTGGCCAGCACATCAGGTTATACAAAACTTTCAAATTTCTCCAAATGATTTTAAACCTTACAATGTTGAAGGTTAAGTTCAAAATCGAATGACAGTTGGTGGTAAATTGACCTGCTGCTGTGTGTACAGTCAGTCTCAAAAGCTTTAAGTTTGAAGATAAGAAAAGATTTCTTTTTTTTAAATATGGGTTGTTTATAAATATGAAAGTAGTTTATTATTTACAGATAAATTAAGATAAAATACAAATGATGTAAAATATGTAAAACAATAACTAATTTAATAAAAATCTGTGATTTTTTATCTTATAAATATAAAATGTTCATTTACTTGTGAGGCTGACTGTACAGTTAACTATTCAATTACTAGACAACCTCAGATCATATTAATTATACTATGCCTTGTTATTGTTGCTTCCTTCCCCTCCCTTTCTATTAAGGCGATTTTTCGCAGCAATTTTTTTTTTTTAAACTTTAACATTGAATATAAAAACTATGCATCTTCGGCGGGGGGCCAGTGCCCCGGGGAGGTGTAGCTGTAGTGTCGCACCCCACCTTTACACCCCAAGGTGTACCGACTGCCGAGGTGAGTAGTTTAAATGTGAAAGTTTAAAAATTGTATTTAATGATTTCTGAGAACAATCACCTTAATGGAGGGGGAGGTGAAGCAAGATATAATAACTAGGCGTAGTCAACGGAACCCCGTTTTACAGGGCTCATATATCTGAATGGTTTAAAAAAATTACCACTATTAAGGAGAGAGACTTGATTTAAGATGTTACCAGAACCTGGTTGTTTTTAACATAACATCACACCTGTAATAATCAAAGGGTTAGACAGAGCTATACCCATAGTACTCGTACAAAGTCCCATATAATAAAGGGCCAGCCTATTGTTTGGTAACAGGTACTGGTTCTTTTTAATAATGGAAAAAGAAAAATAAAACATTGTCTGTTTTAATATTTCCTGAAATCACATCTTTTTCAGTAAACATACAATTTGACAGCTAGCAACAGTATGATTCATACATCATGATATTTAGATTAAATAAGGAAATTTTATGTAAGTATACTATAGAAGTTAGATCATCTGCTGGCAAAACATGTGACCTTCATAACAATTTAATTGTTGTGAGTTTTTTGCTAGAAGTTTTTTAGAAAGGTATGTTGTACCTACTTGAATTGATTTTTATTGGCAGTTTGTTAGGACAGGGTTCAAGGCCAAATGTGGGTATGTATAGAGAAATTGAGATTATATTCTGAATGGTGGAAATGTATAGTAGCATTAGCAAAACAGTGTTTTTAATCTTAAGACAATTATAATTAATTAGATGTTTTATGACTAACTGGAGTTCTGGTAAGAATTTGAATAGATTATTGTTTTTTTTTTTTTAATTGAATTTTTGAATTTTCATTACATCCAAACTAGTTTTCTTTGTTTTTGGGGATTTTTATGACATGGGAAGTATTAATATCAAAATTATATTACTGCTCACCTGTCTGGGTGCTGTTTCTGTGCTGTGATCGACAGTATGTGAGCCTCCCTCCAAATTTCTCCCTCTAGACATGCCTCTACAGTCTCCCCAACAAAATAGCGGTCCCTCACGAAGTTAAACACATCCTCAGACATCTCAGCAAATGAACACCTCTTGGTTCTCATTGCTAAAAACAATATTGGTATACGCAGCTCCATTGGGAAATCTTTCAAAGCCCTCCTTGCTGTTTTCTCACTGTGTAGGGCCTCTGAGTATGTCAAGTTATTCTTCCCAGTCATCTCACATGTCCACACCATTGAATTGACGAGAATAATCCTCTCACAGTATTCCCTGTAAATAAACATTCATCAAACAACATCTAATTATGATAAAAATTATGACGCGAATGACGGAAATAGCGAAATATTGTGTCATGCTCGCGTTGTTGCGCGACCCGCCGCGCGCTGACAATGCCAACGGTCCCCGTAAACTGATAACTACAACTTAACATAGAAATTCGCAAAAATTCGGCGACTTGAATGTTTACAGTTACACTCACTCGTAATCTTTGAATATCTCGTCGGTGATCTCGCAGTGGAAGACCTCATCGTCGTCCCGGACGTACTCCGACGCCTTCGATTTCTCAAATGCTTTCCTTTTTAACAGAGGCATGTTGAGAGTTCGCGGGTCACTACGGTGGGAAAACGATTTTCAGTCCGTTTTAACTTATCACTTGTGTTCAATATCACTTAACTTTGTGCGCCGCATCTATTCCTACATTCCAGTGAATAGTACAGTAGGAAATTGGTAGGTTTTATAAAATATTTCGAGCGAAAAATGTTGCGTGGTTTCGGTTGACAAGCCAAAAAACGGCGCGCTGAGGCGCTTCTTTTTACGCCAGAAACATATGAACTGGGATAGACTATGACATCGAATTCTACTAAATTAGTATAAAGTAATACCGTTTCCAAAACCGTTTTTTAATTTTGTTTCAGAAACGTATCACAAGAAATAAAAGCTTTTCTGGGTTACTTAAAAATATTTGCGTTAAGTTATATGACTGTTGCAAACTGCTTGGATATTGTAAACTGTTTGAAGATTTACTTTACCGACTTGGACACCATGGCCTACCTTGCAATAAGAGCGCTGGCCGGATACGACGGCACGCCAGCATTAATTTCATCATCCGTCCTGCTCTTCTCATTGTGCCGGGATGCCAGCTGTTTTTGAATCCAACGGTTTGGCACGCGACGATAGGAAGAGACGTCTGGTCTGTTCCCATCGTCGCCGCGGCGCGTGACTATAATCTCGACTCGAGATGGGCAACTCAAGATCTCGAATGCTAAGTCTTTGGTCGACATTGACCATTAGACCTCACCCGCAAATCTGGTGAGATCCCTGCGATTAAGTAATAATTATCTGCACTACGAATACATAACACAACAAATCAGCACACTAAAAATCCTTAATTATTATTCTGAAAATGGCTTCCCAAGAAACATAGTGCGCTAAATCACGTGCACTCAATCTCGAAATCTCGTTCGTAAACTCGACCAATACGATCGGGATTTCGAACGAAATTGCAAGAACGAGATTGACTTGCCACAATAATATATGGAATATCACAAAATAGCTCGACATTGAATTTGCATTCCTTAATAAGTAATAACAGCCGCAAGAATTTGCACAAAAGTGTAAAAGTATTTATTTATAACAATTTTTACATATCTTGGGACCTTGGGGTCCCAGTCCTTGGGACGAGGGGCTGAAGCCAATTTGCAGAGGCCCCTTTGACAATTTTAATGAAATGCAGCACCAATCGTCGATTATCCATGTCATGTATGCACTGTGCAAATGCATCCAAGGATAACCCCCCCGGTTGGTTTAGGAGTATTGCAGGATATAAAAAAAAAAGCTATTGGGCTATGGGTTTGGGTGGCTATAGTGCACTGGTTACCAAGAACTATTGAAGGACTATGGCCTGACTAATGCCTGATCAATGTTTTATATGTATGGATATTACATGGATAAAATAGCAGAGGGTGACTTGCACACTCAATAATGGGCCTCCGGGAACTGTCGCTAGCACATAGTGACGTAGCGACAAGGTGGCAATATGTTATTCCGCGGCTACCATAACAACCAGAGCCTGGAAAATGATCAAGATCCCAACCAGCACTTACTGGAATACTTCCTTCCTCCGAGCACGTCTGCTCTTGTGAATCTCCACTCCAGCCAGCCAATAAAGGCAAGAAAGAGGTGGGAGCTCTGTTCCTCATCAGTGTTCACTCCAGCTGGCCAATTAAGGCAAGCCAGAGGTGAGGAACAACTTCTCCCGGGAGATAGGGTCCGTGGGACCGCTACTGCTCAATAGTTCGCCAAATGCTGCACTGTGGGTTTCTGTATCTCTCTTGGTCTGGCTTCTCACCTTAGACCTGCTCCGGCAAAGTAATCTCTACAGGCATATACCTGGAGTTCGGAGCTCGCAAGCCCCACCACGACGTCAACGTAAAGATACGGCGCCGCGGCGGTGGGGCTATTATTATTATTATTGGTAGGCACACGTTTGATCACTCACAATTAACTACTAGGATGAAATCATTCCGCAAAGAGGAAACCTCACTAAAAAGCTTCTGCTATCTTATTGATTCAAATATTATGGACAGCAACGCTCCTCAACCTCAACCACAACCACCACAACCTCAGTTCGAACAGTCCTTAAGGACTGTTCGAACTGAGGTTATTACCGAATAGACGTGAGTGACGCGATACGCGACAGCTCGCGTCGATTTCTTTTATGTTTATGAAATCCCGCGCCTAATCGCACCACTCTGAACGCCTTCTGTATGAAGGCGTTCAGAAGTGTTGCGGCTGCGGTTAGATGACAGAATCGGTGGCGCATACGAATTTCGTTTCAGTGGAGTAGAACGGGCAAGAAACTCCACGAACTTTATAATGCTCTCGGAACTGGGCTCAGGATAGTAGATTAGTAAATAAATAGTTTTAGGAATATGGTATTACTAAAACTGGATGCGTTCAGAAATCGCAAACGTGACTTTTTGTATTAATCTTTTGTCATATTTTAATTATAAACGCGATCATAACAAACGTCAAAAAAAACTTTCCTTCATACTCATCGGTTCAATGTTTTTCTTTTAAATATTGTGTAATATTTCATGGAATATTACATTGATAACGTAGAATTTATGTTACATGGTTTTCTTTAACTCTTTAAAAGATGCCGAAGGAACAATATCGTGAGACTTATGTCGGAAGAAAAATGTAAGGTTATGTTTACTTGTTTTGAACACTGAAAATTCATTATTTTGAATACAAAAATACACATGTCGCTAAACTAGAATACTATGAGAAACTCTGACTGACACACGATTAACGTTTCATGTATTTTCCTTTGATGTTTTCAGTTCGCATGTCACATTCAATGTGGACAGTGCATCTGCTATCCAGCAGGCAGCCCATATCCAGGTTATCACTAAGAACTTGTACGCCCAGGATGGACAGAGGGTGCCGGCGGCGTATGGTGTGCTGGACAGGCGAATGGTATGGGCACTGATAGTGTTTAGTTGTGTAAAATGGGAAATATTGGATAAAAGCTCAATGCTTTCATGTTTGAAGCTGGTGATATTGCTCAAACATCAGCTGTACTAAGGCATGAAAGTATTACATTACCTGATAATACTAGGATATTTTAATAGAAAAAAAACATAAAACAAACATTTTATCTTTGTATGAATAGAATTGTTTAATAATTTACTTTACATGGATATACAAAATTATAATTATGCATATTTCTTTGGTACAAATAGTAACCTCTCTTTGGAAATGTTCTCATATAAAACAGGCTAACTTAATAAACTAGTTATCATATGTATATTTGGAAGTATTTTCAGTCACATACTTGTTTGACATCAATAATTACCACAAACATTCGTCTGTTAAGTATATTGTTCATGAGTAATGCTCACATACAAAATAAGTTTTTTCATCCCACCCTTTAACAACAATGCCAGCAATGATAAACAACAATTTACATTATTCCATCAAAATATAGCTGGAATACTGAATAAATTAGATTGCTTCGAAATAACAATTACCAAGTTGACAAATGAGATTGGTGCTATAAACTGTATTATGTCTTAGCAAAACTTTTATATAATCTGGTCATTGTATCTTAGACTTATAAACAATAAGTTAGCTGCAAATTACTCAAGATTCAATAAAAAACGGGGTGGTACATGCATATTGGTGAAAGAAGATTTAACTTTTAAGTTTTAGCCCATTACAAATAACAAATGAAATATCTAGCAATTCATGTTTTGAATGCTGAGGCATTGAAGTTCCTAATCATAACTTATTACTAGTATGTGTTTATAGAATCCTGGATTCCAATACAGGGATATATTTCAAGAAAATTAAAATTTTGTTACACAAATATTAACTCATAAAAGTAGGAATTTATGCGGAGATTGGAATATTGATGTGCTAGAAGACACTACACTATCTATTTTAAATAATTTTTAACTTTTAAGTTTTAGCCCATTACAAATAACAAATGAAATATCTAGCAATTCATGTTTCGAATGCTGAGGCATTGAAGTTCCTAATCATAACTTATTACTAGTATGTGTTTATAGAATCCTGGATTCCAATACAGGGATATATTTCAAGAAAATTAAAGTTTTGTTACACAAATTAACTCATAAAAGTAGGAATTTATGCGGAGATTGGAATATTGATGTGCTAAAAGACACTACACTATCTATTTTAAATAATTTCAACTTACTGACACATTAAAATGTCCACTAAGAAAAAAGCTGCATACATCAAATACCCAGTGATATCTCGACCCTACACACTAAAAGCAGTTTACACAACCTACCCCTCTCAGATCATGATATGGTGCAGTCATTAACATTCTGAAGACTTGGACATATTCTGTTGCGCTTTGGGTGAATTTACAAGAACAGCTGCCGTTAGAATTTGCTATGGTAGAAACAGTGTGATTATTTAAATTGTAAGTGTGCTACAATATCGTATTGGGTCTAACCTGTAAGGATGTTTGTATGTTTAGAGTGAATAAATAAATAAATACGCTGAAGAAAATTACATTTACAAATTTCATCATTTGTGAGGTCAAAAGAGATTATAACAAAAACAATATTTAAAAAATTCTTGATTGTTTGAGCATTAAGTTTTAATGAAATATATTAAGAAACTTATTGCAACAATGCATTTTACATATTTCATGATCTATACATTCTACAAACTATGTTTCCCCGAAATAACCATTAAATAATACCAATAAAAAATAAATGGATTCAAAATATTGTGCATAAAAAATAGAACATTATAATTACCAACACAATGCCCCAAACAAAAAGTATCACAAAAGAAGATACCTGACCTACCTGTTCTAGAATTAAAAAAAAACATGTATATCAAAATCACTATTAATAAATAGGTAACAAAAGACATATAAATAAACGCAAAACGACATGGTCTATTAATATAAATAAAGATGTTATTATATGTAAATTACATCAAAGAGTTAATAATAAATAAGAAAAATTCATGATCCTAATGACTTAGATAATCAATTCAATAACTATTTTATAGAAAAGACTCATAAGTTTAACCTTGGCAATAATAATAACGTGAGTAGCATTGACATTACCACTAACACTTACACTATCTTTTTGACTCCAGTAAATGAACAAGACGGCTTATGAGGCAAGGCGAATGACTAGCTTAAAAATTATTTATCAAGTCGCCAGCAAAGGACAGTAGTATCAAAATTTTACAATAACACAAAAAAATAAACAGAAAATAAATAATTGTGGTGTTCCTCAGGGAAGCGTATTAGGGCCTCCATTATTTATCATAATTTATTATATATATATAAATTACCCTAGCAAGAGCTTTTTTTTTTTTGCATGGGAAATCATCCAATAACTTCTTCCGCTCTGCGCAGAGCGGGAGGGCGTGTCAGACTCTTACTGACTAAAACCCACCCGTGTTACTTCAGTTGCTTGTGCCAGGGGCCACGGTATGGCTGCGGAAAGGGAGAGGGAGATCTCATCCACTCACCCGGCCCGCAGAAGGCGCACCGGGCGTCGGCGGAGGGCGGACAACGCCCTCTTCCAGCCCCCCTAAATGGGTCCAGGGGCGACGGACACGGGGACGTCCGTCGCTACCCACACACCAGGACCCGAGGTGGCGGCGCGTAGTGTTCCACGCGCGCCCCTCTTAGGCGTCACGGGGGGAGTCAAACACCTCACTCCCCCCCACAGACCCGAAGAGGCCCGCAGTGGCGGGCCGGCACCAGTCGGGGGTTGCGGAAGGATCGTACGTTCCCGCGATCCCCGGCGTAGGTGTGAGATGGAACACCGGGGTGGTTTTTAGTCAGTAAGAGTCTGACAGACCCCGCCGCCCGCCCCAGGGCGGCGGACATCCATGAGGATTTTCCACACCGGAAACAAAAAAAAAAAAAAAAAAAAAAAAAAAAAGGGGCCACGGTATCCCTCTCGGACTTTCCCGCAACCCTGCCAGGCATCGGCCCTAGCGGACCCCGTCATTGATGCTGACATCTCTGTGAGGCGCGCGTGGAACACAACGCGCTGTCGACCCGGGCCTGGTCCTTATCGAACAGCGAGCTGCCCATTGCTCGCCGTCCGCAAGCCCGCACCTACGGTGGCCGGGAATCGGACTGCGATTCCCGACGCCCAGGGCGTCTTCTGCGGCGGCTGGGGGCGTGAGGGCGGGAATTTTGCCTCTCCCTCACGCGTTCTGCCTCCTCCTTCGCGAGCATTACTGCTTCGCAGAAGGAGGTGACGGCTTCCCAGGCCCTCTCGCTCCGTACCATGGCCTGGACCAGGGCCGGACGCGAGAGATGGCCACCGCCAATCGCCTGCACGAGGACACGGCGGTGCTCCGCCCAAGCCGGGCAGACCTCCACCGTATACTCCACCGTGTCCTCCGGGCGATCCGCACAATGGTGACTCCCGGGCGTTTCCTCCCGCCTTATCCGGAACAGGAATCTCCCGAAACAACCGTGTCCGGCGAGGACCTGCGTCAGGCGGAAGGTGAGGACGCCGTGGCGCCTCTCTAGCCACTCCTCAAAGAGGGGACTTATCGCCGCAATTGTGGCGTGCCCAGCGCTCGGTTGCGACAATCGCACTCTCCATGCCGCCCTGTGATCCCGCCGGAGCTCTGTCCACTGTATCGTGATTTCTCGCGGCAGCGGAGCTACGCCCCGGCGTTTCGCCTCCTCGCGCCACTCCCAAATGTGCGCGAGGACTTTTGCCTCCAGATCCCATGGCGGTAATCCGGCAAGGAGGCTCGCTGCCTAACCGGAGACCGTACGGTACCCCCGGACCAGCCGGGTGGCCATGACTCTTTGGGGCGCGTTCAACTGGCGGGCTGGCCGTCGCCTCAAGGAGCGCGCCCACACCGGTGCCCTGTAAAGGGCCAAGGACCGCACGACCCCCGCGTAGAGCCTCCAGCTGGAGGCGTTTGGCCCCCCTAGACTGGGCAGGAGCCGCTTCAAGGCAGCCCCGGCCCTTTCCAGCCTGGGAGCCAAACGTCGGAAATGCTCCATGAAGTTCCACCGGCTGTTGAGGACGAGTCCCAGGTACTTCATCGTCGACTCGACGCCTATGTGAACCCCTCCTACCGTTATTTGGTAACCCGACGGTGGTGCGTTTCGAGGACCATGAAAACACATGGCGCCTCGGACTTGTGCAGGCCCACCTCGACCCCAATTGCCGGATCCTCTCGGCGATTGTCGCAACCCCGCGTGTCGCTAGTTCGGCCGCCGCCTGGTGCAACCTCCCCTGCGCCAGGACCAGCGTGTCGTCAGCGTAACAAACCACGCTGATGCCACTAGGGAGGTCGGCGCGCAGCACCCAGTCGTAGCCGATGTCCCACAGATGCGGCCCCAGGACCGATCTCTGTGGGACACCGCACGACATCTCTTGCCGGTTCCATACTCCCTGGTGACCAGGGTAGATGACGGCCCTGTCCGTCAAATAGGCTTCGACCACACGATAGAGGTAGGTCGGCATCCGGTGATACCGGAGTGCCTCCCTGATGCAACTCCAGGGCAGAGTATTGAAGGCATTGGCGATGTCTAGAGACACCGCCGAGACGACCCCACCCCGGGCCACAGCACCCGTCGTCGTGAAGGCCTGCACGCGCATGGATGGCGTCCACCGTAGAGCGCCCCCTGCGGAAGCCAAACTGGCTCTTCGCCAAATCCGGCCCCACCCGCACCAGCCGCCCGACGAGGCGGTCTGCAATGACTCTTTCAAAGAGCTTGCCCACCCCGTCGACCCTTGCAAGAGCCTAAGACATAATTGTACACTATTTGCTGATGACAGTACTCTGACAATAAAATCTTCAAATAGGAATGACCTAGAAATGAAACTGGCAATGAAATGGCTGGGATCTAAAATTTACGTGTAAACATTGAAAAAACAAAGTTAATACAATTCCAAACATACAATATAATTATTTAGATAAACCACCTCAAATACACTAATATACTGGTAATGGTAATAATACTGGTTCCAAAATTTAATTTAAATTTAATTTTTCGTTAAGTTTTATTTTTCGTTTAGTTATTGGAAAAACATGTAAAAAAAGTCTGCACTCGACTCTACAAATTTGTGTTTGCTCTTTGAAAACTGAAACCAATAGCCAGTAAACAAACTGCCCTTATTGCATAACATGTCCATGTTGCATCAGTGCTGCGTTACGAAGAGCATTCATTGCACAATAAACATGTGTCAGAGCTGTGTATGAAGCAGAATATTTAGAGCATTGTAAGCCATTATTTAAACCACTAAACATTCTTCCACTTCCTTGCCTTTACCTTTTAGAAATTTGTGTATTTATAAAAAGGTATTCGCACATTTTCCCACTGTTTGAACCCATTACTAATAGAGTTAATAGCAGATGCCCAAATAAATTACTAGCACCTAGACAGAGTCTGCAGGAATTCCAATTGCATGGCAATCAAAATCTGCAACAGTTTACCCCCACGCTTTAGAGTACTGCCGAGTAATAAATTCAGGAAAGCAATATTTGCCTGGCTTTTAGACAAATGTTTCTATACAGTTAACGAATTTTTAAATTATAAATTTTGACATTACATTTTATCAATACTTTGTGCCTGTGTCTATGTGTCACTTAACTATATTTTTTTTTGTCTTTTGACATTTCATTCATAAATAAGAGTAAAAAAAATGTACATATAAAACTTGACATTGTATTAAAAAAAATACCCATTTTCATTTCAAACTAACTTATAATTATTTTAATTTAATTTTTATTTTTTGTTAATTGTACTTTAATGTTAATATTTCTACACCGGTAACGATAGCACATGTGAAGCTGTTTATTATTATTACGATTTTAATGTACCGTATACTCAGAAATAAATTATATTATTATTATTATACAGGGAACTAATCAGAAAGATGCCAACTGTGAAACCTGTGGGCTAGGTCTGGCAGAGTGTGTCGGTCACTATGGCTACATTGAGCTGGCCCTGCCTGTCTTCCACGTTGGTTACTTCCGGTCTATCATCAGCATACTACAGACTATTTGTAAGGTGAGTTAAATCATCAGTGTTTATTTTCTCTCAATCTTTATAAAATAATTTATTATTTTACTTATCTGTGTATGTATAGTTTACTTATCTGCTAGAAATGCTTTTTTCGTTTTGCTAGTAAACTTAACATAAGCATTACAACGTAAAAATATAAATCAAAATGGATACAGCTAAATCTTTATTTGAGGAAACCGTAATACAAATTTACAGTTATTTTATGAGCTTGTGTCATCCCCCTCCTGGTCACAGGCGTGGCTACACTCCTGGTCACAGACGTGGCTACACTCCTGCCATCTTCCTATTTATTAAATTGCCCATCCTGTAACTCATACAATTAAACTATCTAAACAGGAATGTGCAAAAGTGATGTTAGCGGAACCTCTCAAAAAGTCTTTCAGAAGAAAATTCATGAACCCGGAGCTAATGTACTTACACAAGAAGAACCTGCGTGCTGCGGTCCATAAGAAAGCCAAGACCTGTACCAAATGTCCGTACTGCGACGCTTTGAATGGAATGGTGAAGAAGAGTCCTGCGGGTATACTGAAGATTATCCATGATAAGTACAGAACAAAGAAACCTACGGACCCTATCGTGAAGCGGGTGTTGCGAGACTTCCATGAGGCCAAGGAATCTAATAAGGAACTGGCGACCATAATCAACAGTGGTCTTACTATTGAAATGAGCCCTTTGGAGGTAAGTTAAGGTTTTTTCTTCAATATAAAGAGCTCTTATTTGAAATAGTTCCTTAATGTGAAAGCAATCAATGGATGATTGGCAATTTTTCTTAACTTTATTGATGCAGCAGTAGACGTATTTCTTTCTGACAACACCTACACTTGAATAGTTGCTTTTTATTATGATACATAAAGTGGTAGCCTTTCATAAGCCCAGCACAGCCTTATCAAATATTGAGTCACCACTAACAATGTCCCTGCCCACCATCACCCAGGTCCTGAACCTGTTCCGTCGCATCCCAGACGAAGACATCCCACTGCTGGGCATGAATGCGAAGCTGACGCGTCCGGAGTACCTGATCCTGACGCGCCTGCCCGTGCCGCCGCTCTGCATCCGGCCCAGCGTAGTCTCTGAAATCAAGGCGGGCACGTAAGTCATCGTCTACTTAATAAAGTGTTTAAATTCATTCATTCGTTCATTCACTCACTGACAGACAACGCATAGCCTAAACGGCTGGGACTTGAAGCATACAATTTTGCTCGAGGGTTCATTAAAATATGTATAACGAAAATAAACACTAAGGAAGGATTTTTGAAAATTCATCCCCTAAAGGGGTTAAATGGAGAATTAAGTTTGTATGGAATATTGACATTTTAGCCGATGAGACCACCTATCGGGCGGGCTTGTCATAATATAAGTTTGACATCGCCACTCCGTCTTGAGCGCGCGTGATGATCAATGCTCGTGCCTTTTTTGTATGAGAAGGAGCCTTTGCCCTGCATTGGGACGATAATAGGTTGGTATTACTTATTACTTAAGTCATCAGGCCTTGCAGTCAACATTAAAAATGTAAATTTAAAATTATTTACAGTTAACAGAAAAATAATCGACCTTTGGTAAATATTCGGTACTAGCTTTTGCACGCGACCGCGTTGCGGTCGGATATAATCCCACGGGTACGTTAACCGGAATAAAAATTATTTTATGTCCTAACCCTGACTATGGTCTACGTGTGTGCCTTTAATCGAAATCTCTTCAGCCGTGGGCTTGAAAAGGTAACAGGCAGATAGAGTTACCTTCGCATTGATTGCATTGCAATAATAACGTTGAATCGGTGTTGTGCAGATATAATGTAAAAAGGGCATTAGTAACGCTTCCAAATTTTAATGCTTATTTACATCTAAAACTATTAATTATTGCATTGTATTTGAAAGCTATTTGTGACATTGCTAACTTTTAGAATGCACAGTCTTAAATGTGAAATGGAATGTTTTTAAAGTGAAAACCCGAAATCCTAGCAGACGAAGGTGCGGTCAAAACTCTACTTTAAGGCGGGGTGTTATCTCAATATTCCCAAAAATTGGTTTCTTAGAACGTCGAGTATGACGTAATGTAATAAAAATAAGTAACGCGAAAAATACAGTGAACAGAGAAGGGTATAAAGAAGAATTTAAACCGAACAGAATAATAAATAATAGTTTGATATTCCCAATAAAAAATTGGGAAGTTGTAGCACAAAAATAAACTTTGACGTCGAAGATCTCTGTATTTCCAGCGATAACAACAGTTTTTTTTTTAAGAATTTAGTAGGTTTTCCATTTTTTTAAAACTTTAACCAAACCATTATTTAATTTTATGTCTATATTTTAAATAATCTAAAGAAAAGCAGTAAAATAAATGCCCATTCGCAGCTTACGTCACATTTCAACACAAATATCATTTTCAATTTTCAATCTTATTGACGCTCCATAGTGGTGACAATAGCTTACGCGGTCATACTTTAGTCGTCGGGCAGCGCTCGACTTGGATGGTTGGCACCGGACGCTCTGTGCATAATTCGATTGTAGTTTTCAAGTAATTTATGACTGAAAACAGTGTGTGAATTGAACTAAAGTTCTGTGGCGGACTACTAAGGCTACTCACTGCCTAATATTGAAGTGAAAATTCAGTCTCAGTGGAAATATGGGCAATAAAAATAAAATGTTGCGAAAGAGTTTTACAAGAAAAAGACGAAAAACTCGAAAAAATGATGGAATGTTTGGGTAAGTAGGATGATTACGGTATTGTATCATAATAACATTTGAAATTTGTATTTAGTTTAGTATACTTACGAAACTGTATAAATCTATAGAAACGGTATTGACAATTTCTACAAACATTTTGCTAAATCCAAAAACAAATAGGTGCACTCTATTTTGATGTCTATAGAATGTATATTTGAATGCGCCTAGTGCAAACGTCTGTGGTCGAAGCAACCATCGAGGCGATAGCCATATTGCAATAGTAGGTATAAGTAACAAAAACAAACTTGCAGATAAATCAGAGTGCGTTCGTAATTATTATAATAATATAAATATTGCACTAGTTATATAAAAA
The DNA here is from genome assembly GCA_937001585.2 of Brachylomia viminalis. Lineage (NCBI taxonomy): Eukaryota > Metazoa > Arthropoda > Insecta > Lepidoptera > Noctuidae > Brachylomia > Brachylomia viminalis. The sequence goes on from OW443307.2 coordinate 24,860,432, forward strand.
GCATTTTGATTCTTTTGTAAGATTATTTTTATAATATTTATTGAGTCATTAGACCAGTGCCGATAATTTTTGAAAACGAAAAAAGTCACAGTAGGCTGAAACCCATTGGAAAAGAAAGAGAATATAACAAAAATGAAAGGAAAAATAATTTACGGGCGATCCGAGGTCGGGAAGTGGGGGTTATCTCGATTTCCGGCAAAACTACAAGTCATATGGAAAAAAGTGTAATAGCAAAGTTGTAGGTAATAAAAAGATCTACAACTTTTGTATTCACACTTTTTTCAAGTAACCTCAAAATTTATGTGAAAAATTCAATTCATGTGAAAAATTCAAATTTGACAACAAACAATTTATGTGAAAAATTCAAATTTGCCGGAAATCGAGATAAACCGCTTTTTACCCTTAAACCCCCACTTCCCGACCTCGGATCGCCCGTAAATTATTTTTCCTTTCATTTTTGTTATATTCTCTTTCTTTTCCAATGGGTTTCAGCCTACTGTGACTTTTTTCGTTTTCAAAAATTATCGGCACTGGTCTAATGACTCAATAAATATTATAAAAATAATCTTACAAAAGAATCAAAATGCTTTATATATAACTAGTGTGCAGTATTTATATTATTATAATAATTACGAACGCACTCTGATTTATCTGCAAGTTTGTTTTTGTTACTTATACCTACTATTGCAATATGGCTATCGCCTCGATGGTTGCTTCGACCAGAGACGTTTGCACTAGGCGCATTCAAATATGCATTCTATAGACATCAAAATAGAGTGCACCTATTTGTTTTTGGATTTAGCAAAATGTTTGTAGAAATTGTCAATGCCGTTTCTATAGATTTATACAGTTTCGTAAGTAAACTAAACTAAATACAAATTTCAAATGTTATGATACAATACCGTAATCATCCTACTTACCCAAACATTCCATAATTTTTTCGAGTTTTTCGTCTTTTTCTTGTAAAACTCTTTCGCAACATTTTATTTTTATTGCCCATATTTCCACTGAGACTGAATTTTCACTTCAATATTAGGCAGTGAGTAGCCTTAGTAGTCCGCCACAGAACTTTAGTTCAATTCACGCACTGTTTTACCAATTTTAGCAAATACCAACTAATATTCAGCCAGCAGCAGCTTCCATTCCCGTGGATGATCCCTCTATCGTCTAAATTTTTCAGAATTCTAGCTTCCGTCCCGGCTCCGCATTTTATTAGAAACATTATGGCATTTGTCACTTTGGAGCTGTGATATTATTGCATTTATTTAGAGTTTATGTGATTTTTAAGTGGTCCGAGGGCCTTTATGTTGGTTTTGTTTTCTATTTTTTTACCGCACCCACTAAGTACCTATCTAAAACACAAACATTAGTTTGAAATGGCATAACTACCCATTTAATTAACCCTTCCATCCCTGATACTGACTTACACCCGAAAAGCATAATTCCCCTTCTAGAGCAGTCGGGTAAAATTCGGAATGTTTATATTTGACCTGTTTATCATGTACTGTAATAAAAATAAACAGTAGTGATGTTTTTTTTTTAAATTGTTATGTGTAATTATTTATTGTATCATATTATGAACCGACACTGTAATTACATCGAATTTTAGAACGCACGTCATAAGTAAGTATATTCAACAGAAAACATCTGATTTCCTTACGTATACTATGCAACTTTCCTTGAGCACACAAACGCCCGTGTTAGCGTTTGCGAGTGTGTGCATAATTACCGTAAAACGCGCAGATGCGGTTGTGTGAGTGCGGTAATAGCGATTAAAATCGTAGTCGGTCCGCGTCTTAATATAATTATGAAACTATTTCAAATCTAAATCTCACTTCTAGAAACGAGGACGACTTAACAATGAAGCAGTCAGAGATACTTCTGATAAACGACGTGATAGCGCGCCACATAGCCAGCGGCGGCAAGAGCGAGCTGGTGCAAGAAGACTGGGACTACCTGCAGCTGCACGCCGCGCTGTACATCAACAGCGAGATGTCTGGCATACCGCTGTCCATGCAGGTACATACCGCTGTCCATGCAGGTACATACCGCTGTCCATGCAGGTACACACCGCTGTCCATGCAGGTACATACCGCTGTCCATGCAGGTACACACCGCTGTCCATGCAGGTACATACCGCTGTCCATGCAGGTACATACCGCTGTCCATGCAGGTAGGTACATACCGCTGTCCATGCAGGTACATACCGCTGTCCATGCAGGTACATACCGCTGTCCATGCAGGTAGGTACATACCGCTGTCCATGCAGGTACATACCGCTGTCCATGCAGGTACATACCGCTGTCCATGCAGGTACATACCGCTGTCCATGCAGGTACATACCGCTGTCCATGCAGGTACATACCGCTGTCCATGCAGGTACATACCGCTGTCCATGCAGGTACATACCGCTGTCCATGCAGGTACATACCGCTGTCCATGCAGGTACATACCGCTGTCCATGCAGGTACATACCGCTGTCCATGCAGGTACATACCGCTGTCCATGCAGGTACATACCGCTGTCCATGCAGGTACATACCGCTGTCCATGCAGGTACATACCGCTGTCCATGCAGGTACATACCGCTGTCCATGCAGGTACATACCGCTGTCCATGCAGGTACATACCGCTGTCCATGCAGGTAGGTACATACCGCTGTCCATGCAGGTACATACCGCTGTCCATGCAGGTACATACCGCTGTCCATGCAGGTACATACCGCTGTCCATGCAGGTACATACCGCTGTCCATGCAGGTACATACCGCTGTCCATGCAGGTACATACCGCTGTCCATGCAGGTAGGTACATACCGCTGTCCATGCAGGTAGGTACATACCGCTGTCCATGCAGGTAGGTACATACCGCTGTCCATGCAGGTACATACCGCTGTCCATGCAGGTAGGTACATACCGCTGTCCATGCAGGTAGGTACATACCGCTGTCCATGCAGGTACATACCGCTGTCCATGCAGGTAGGTACATACCGCTGTCCATGCAGGTACATACCGCTGTCCATGCAGGTAGGTACATACCGCTGTCCATGCAGGTACATACCGCTGTCCATGCAGGTAGGTACATACCGCTGTCCATGCAGGTACATACCGCTGTCCATGCAGGTACATACCGCTGTCCATGCAGGTACATACCGCTGTCCATGCAGGTACATACCGCTGTCCATGCAGGTACATACCGCTGTCCATGCAGGTAGGTACATACCGCTGTCCATGCAGGTACATACCGCTGTCCATGCAGGTAGGTACATACCGCTGTCCATGCAGGTAGGTACATACCGCTGTCCAAGCAGGTACATACCGCTGTCCATGCAGGTAGGTACATACCGCTGTCCATGCAGGTACATACCGCTGTCCATGCAGGTAGGTACATACCGCTGTCCATGCAGGTACATACCGCTGTCCATGCAGGTAGGTACATACCGCTGTCCATGCAGGTACATACCGCTGTCCATGCAGGTACATACCGCTGTCCATGCAGGTACATACCGCTGTCCATGCAGGTACATACCGCTGTCCATGCAGGTACATACCGCTGTCCATGCAGGTACATACCGCTGTCCATGCAGGTACATACCGCTGTCCATGCAGGTACATACAGGGTGTAAAAAGACGCCTAACGAAGCCGAAAGTCACTTGTTCTCCCTGTCCTTTTTTTCTGTACTTGTCTATAACTAGGAACCTTCTGGTTACGGAGATATGCATGAAAAAAGTTTAAAATTTCACTTTAAATACCCCCGTAATTTCTGTGCCGTTGTTAGCACAATGTTTTGCGTGTGTTACATTGCACGCTGCCATAAACAGCGATATTTCACTTATTTTTCTTATTTCTCTTTTACTCTTACACACGCTGTCTACATCTCTAAATCTATTATCCTATCGCAGGTATGCTGGAAGAGATTTCATTAGAAATAAGCATCACCTTTGTACCTATTTTTCTGTTGTTTTGTTCTTGTCTGTTTATTTATGTGTGTACATAAGTGGTTAAATAAAGAAATAAATAAATGTTTGCCCTGTTATTCCATGCTTTTAGCCCAAGAAGCCGGGCCGCGGTCTGGTGCAGCGGCTAAAGGGTAAGCAGGGGCGCTTTCGCGGCAACCTGTCCGGCAAGCGAGTGGACTTCTCCAGCAGAACCGTCATCTCGCCAGACCCTAACCTGCAGATTCAGGAGGTGAGAGTATTTGAAGACCTGTAAAGATTATTGGGTGTAAACCACGGAGCAGAAACAAAGAGGAGGTGTTGTAAAGTCATTCTTCATACAAAAGTAGTGTCGCAGCCTCGCGGGGTGCGGGGGGAGCCCAAACAGCAGAAAGCCATCTAGTGGCTAGTAGCAAAATCAACTCATAGGCAAATTAAGACAGATGTCGTAAGAGTTCTGCTATGTTTCATTAAGTGTCGCTTTTATTGTAAGGAGCCGGATTCAGGTTTAATAGTTTTATAATATACCGATATAGTTTTTTTTCTATTATGTCCGACCGAAATACATTTTTTGTCTGAAACCGAAACCGATTTCGGCAGCGGTTTCAGATTCGGCCGAAACCGAAACTTCCAGAAATTAACAAGTGTGAGGGAAAAATAAAGAAAACGTTTTTATAATCATAATTTAATTTTTTTATCTTTAAATCCTCTCCTCTTCAAATTTTTTCTTCTGAACTTATTTACCGAAACTAAACCGAATTCCGTTTTTTGCCGAAACTCGACATCTATTAGACTTCACTTTTCATATATTTATGTAGGTATGTGGTTATCAAAAAAGTCTGAGTCCGGACCTGCAATTTGTCAGTACTTCCGCTACTTGCCGATAGGGGGCGGCAATTACCGAACATTCTAGAAGAAATAAATTACAAATTTAATTTTAATTTTACTTATGAGTGGAAAGATATCTTTATTCCGTTTGAATTTGATTGATCCGTATAACTTCTGCAAGATAAAACACAGCACTTCATGTTAATGCAATGAGTATGGGTCGGGAATACTTTTTAATCACAATCACAATCAAAAGACTAAACAAATACATGACAACCTATCCGCTTCACAACGACAGATGTACTGACGAAAGCGCCGCCTGGTCGCAAGTAGTGCAACTACCGTGTGACGTAACGACTACATTGGTGGCTGATGGACTACTTTGATTGCAACACCTCCTCTTTGTTTCTGCTCCGTGGTGTAAACGAACATTAGTTTTTTAAATAAAATAATCAAGAATCCAATAGTCCATACAGAATCGTCATCACCATCATCGTCATCATCATTGGGAGCTTGTTCCACCGACTGCTGAGGATAGGCTTCCCTTTTGTGCCATGCTTCCCTAATCTGGCGAGTCTCAACCAGGCCATGTTTTCATGAAATTGAGATATTTTCGTCCAATTCTAACTTACAAAGGTTCTGTAAATAGAAATACATGCAGGTCAGTGTCAGGTTGTATGTTGATCAAAATATGTTTCAGGATCATAACAAATATGTATTTACAGAATTATAATCATTAAAATCATCAGTACATCTCGCTAAGTTAGAATTGGCCTCAAATGTAGACATTTGAGAGTTGTATTGATGATTTTAGGCGCTTTCGCTTTAACACAAAAAGGGGCTCGTGGCTAAATAATAACAGCCTCACGGGTCGATTGAAGTTTAAGCTACGCTTGTCGCGGTCGGTTCGGGGATGGGTGACCATCCGTTACATATCGAGACCCCTCCGTGCCTCGGAAAGCACGTTAAGCCGTTGGTCTCAACATAAAAACCGATGAATCCCTATTATCAGGTGGGAGTACCGGTCCACGTTGCCAAGATCCTCACGTACCCCGAGCGGGTCTTCCCGGCCAACCTGCAGTGGCTGCGCAAGCTGGTGTGCAACGGGCCCGACGTGCACCCCGGAGCCAACTACGTGCAGCAGCGCGGGCTCAAGCACAAGAAGTACCTCAAGTACGGCAACCGGGAGAAGATCGCGCAGGAGCTTAAGGTACGGCGGGTGTGATCTTGTAGGGGCAAGAGGAAAGGTAACAAAATTACGACACGACGATTTTTGACAATGACAGTGCGATCTCTCTGTACTATCAGTGTCAAAAATGTAGACTAACAGAATATTGTTCAAAATGAACAGAATCTAAGGAATCTAAACTATGTCTTAGGGCTGATTTTACCAAAGTCCGTCCAAGACCTGAAATAAAATTGACGTTTGACAAATTTGTATGAAAAACTTGTTAATCACGTCACGTAAGACTAATATTCTTATTCGCCCTTAATGTCATAATGGTTGTTTCAGAATAAACACAGAACACGACAACTGTAATTTAGCCAAGAATTGTTCTGATAATTTTGTACAGTCTGTTGCAATATTTTAGTTGCTGACTGTGCCACTAGTGGCAATTTTGAATGTCCCTTGATGTCTACACACAGTGTGGCGACGTAGTGGAGCGACACTTAGTAGACGGCGACGTGGTGCTGTTCAACCGCCAGCCGTCGCTGCACAAGCTGTCCATCATGTGCCACCGCGCCAAGGTCCAGCCGCAGAGAACCTTCAGGTAAAGTGTTCTACATCATTCACATAAAATATAAATCGGTGACATCGTGCAAAATTTTCACGACGCCATGATGGACCTAAATTTTGCACCATTATTTTTCCATTTAATTAGTTAGCACACTGCATGCATGTGTGTACGGTCCTTTAAAACGTATGAATTAACAAGTAGCTAGTTAGTATGAGAATTAACCCATAATAAGCGACACACAGCCCATAATGTTCCCAGAAGTGGGAATATTATAGACTGATTATGCTAAGCGACACCTCTTTCAACTTTAACTGCTTCCATACTAGTGAATCTGAACCCTATCAACAAGACAGTTAATAATATTTTTTTTGCACAATAAACCCAAATAAGTTCTACAGATAATAATTATTAAATTAAATTTTGCACACTTCATCGTGCAATGTGTCGTGCAAACCGCCCGACCAGGAATAGTGTACGTGTTACATTTGCCCTGTGTTTACGCAGGTTTAACGAGTGCGTGTGTACTCCGTACAACGCGGACTTCGACGGTGACGAGATGAACATGCATCTGCCGCAGACTGAGGAAGCGCGGGCCGAGGCGCTCATACTCATGGGGGTGAGGCACAGATTTACTAAAAATAAAAATTTTTATAAAAATTGCCAATACAGAGCGATTTTTTTTTTTTACTTTATAGTAGTAGTACCCTACACAAATTAATTTAAAACAATTTAGAGTAAGATTAAGAGGATAACAACAACAGCAACGTAGACGGAGCTAGATTAAAAATCCACCTACTCAAGCAAAATTAATTATTATTTTAAAAATTACTAGTAGAACCTGAAACATTTGTTAACATTTTTAAGATTGAAAATGAAAATCAACTCTTAATCGTAACAATGTAAATTACTCACTTTCGATAAAAGAATATGTATCTTGCACTAATGTTAGGAAGATATTTTTTTATACATTTTGTATTTCACGAAAGTCCCATCGCAAAAAACAAAAACAAACATAGACCTTGTCGAAAAAAAGCTATACATTTTTAAAGATGTCCCCGAAATATTTCTCCATAACTTTACTAAAGTATTCATATCTCCTACGCTACCAAAAATCGCGGAACATATTGTGTGTATATTACACATGTACTGAAAACTGACTCAACTGACTCAAAAGTCCATTTCAGACACCAATCTGCATGGTCCTCAATGATTATGTCCGGATTTTATATACACATTGACATTAATGAATTTTATATACATATACTATGACAAGAGTATTTACTTTGTAAAGTATTATGCTATTATTTTAACTATTGTGAATGTGAGAACTATGTTGGTCATTGCTTTTTTTTTGTATTTTTACTCTTAGTGTAATCATGATCTGGCAGTTTGAGTAACTTGTGCGGCCTACTCAAATGTCCTTTCTTTGGTATTGTTCGTCGAATCGTTGAGCTCCTTAAGTTCTGAGTTGAGCTGCACGATTGCTGACAATTACGTGCACTGACTGGACAGGTCCACTCAATCTGTGTGGTTCTTTCCTCAAAAGACCATTTCAGACACCGATCTACATAGCCTTCACATGATCTGACCAAGAGTCTGTCTGGACTTTAAAAGAGACTGTGACCTCTGAGTTTGTTTCGGCCTTTCTTCTCAGAGTAGTCAGATAGGAAACGCCGACCTCATCTAGTTTAAAGTGTTTGTAAAAACCTACTTACAGAAATAAAGTCATTTATCATTTATCATGTAATATACACACAAACCTTCCTAAATGAATGCTCTAAAAGTCTACATGATGGTGGAAAGCGAATCAAATTCCTTTGTGTAGTTTAGAAGAACTAACTACACACAGACAGATACGAACAGCAAGTTTGTTTATAGGTACTCGTACTTTTTATAAATAGTGCCATGCTATCTTACGTCATACCCACTAGCTTTACCCAGAGGTGTATAGTAGATATTATACAGGGTGCCAGCGACATCCGCGCGCAAACAGTAACCATGAATTCAGCACAAATTCTACAGGGTCCTAGCGTAGAATTTTTCGGCGGTTATAAAAAAATACATCTGCTGTTCCATAGAAAAGGGCAATACCTACGCGGTCAAAATGTATGGAGCAGCAGATTTTTTTTCAAATAACTGACGAAAAACTTCAATGCTGGGGTGCCAGAATCAGGTACTGAATCCATGGTGACAGGTTGCACGTCCATGTCCCAGCCACCCTGTATACAGGGTCACATTGAATTAGCTAGCGAAACTGCGCAGACGTGATAAGTATCGATATCTAAAAATGATAAAACAAAAATAAGTTAATTTGATGAGTTTCTTTCTGGGGTCATCAACCACAGGTAGTGTAGTCACTTGAAATATTTTATTAAAAAATTTACAGACGTGATGGTTTTCAATTCAATATCAAAACACTATAAAACAAAAAAAAATCTTATCTCTTTAATATTTTTATTTTATCGTGTTTAGACATCGATACCCATCACATCTGCGGAGTTTCGCTAGCTAATTCAATTTGACCCTGTATAATATTTTATGTAATATGGGTTTTGCCTGAATTAAACGAATTTTAATTTTTTATAAGTCCCACGTTATAGGGTGCGAGTCTATTGCCATCGACCCGTACCAATCCAATCAATGTCTGACTCCGAATAATAAGTAATTCTTAATGAATTAACACAATAACATTAACTCATTTTGCTTAGTCGTAAGTCTAGTGTTTAGTCCTTGGTTTGACCCCCAGGTTGGGCAGTGTTTAAAGAAACCATAGCATATACAATTTATTCTCTCCTAGAACAAATCAAACCTAGTCACTCCCCGCAACGGCGAGCTCCTCATAGCCGCGACGCAAGACTTCATCACAGGCGGCTACCTGATCACGCAGAGGGACACTTTCTTCACGCGGGACGAGGCGCAGCAACTGGCCACCTGTCTACTGTCGGGACCTGACACCAACATGAGGATTGATATGCCGATACCTGCGATACTTAAACCCAGGATGCTGTGGACCGGGAAGCAGATCTTTAGGTGATGTTTTTATGTACATTTACACATAAAATAAACTAAACAACGCCACATAACCTGTTGCTTCGTTTACATACATACATCTGGTCGAACACCCGCGCCGGTTGCGATTTTTATTTATTTCTTATTTATTTTTCGGAAAACTTACAGTGCTTTATCTATATCGGTAAATAAATAACAATTAGCGCTTACAGTTTCCATTTAAAAGCTTCCACAAATTAGAAACTATTTACCTAAAGCTCATCAAACAAAACCAAACAAATTATTCTTTAAACAATCCAAAACAAATTATTTTTTTACAAACAAAAGAAAATAAATTCTTCTATAACAAAAAACATTTTGGAAGCTATGTATCGACTATGTATTGATAATTCTAGTTACCCTAATAGCTTGCATTCTGAAAGTTGATAATGCCGCGAAATAGATGTCAAATATTTCGCTGTTATCATTAATTCAACAATATTACTAAATAAAATTATGAAATATCGCTTTATAGTATACTAAAATATTTATTAATAATTTGCAATAATAACACTGAGTTCGGTGTTGTAACATTTGTGTACAACACGTAAAACAAGCACTTGGATTTTTTTGCGAAACAAATGTAAAACAAGTCTTTGGAATGCTTCTAAATGTTTTACGCCTAAAACTAAATATTCATTGTAACGATTCTCGAATCGGGTTTATAATAAATATTTTATTAAGTAATATTGATTAATTAACAAAAGAGCAAAACAAATAAATTGACAGCTGTTTTACGTTACCATATTTCAGAATACACCCACTTAAAAACAAGACACAATGGTGCCGAATCTCTTGTTCACAAACTAAACTAAATTTAAGTTGAGTGCATCTTTTTCTTTCTATTTCATTATGAAAAGGACAGAAGATAAATTTTAGTTTAGTCCTGTCAAATTAATCAGCGCCTGACACTACTCCATACAAGTTTAGACGTGATTAAAAAGTTGACTACTAAAATTACATCAAATTACGTCAGGTGCTGACTAATTTGACAGGACTAAACTAAAATTTATCTTCTGTCCTTTTCATAATGAAATAGAAAGAAAAAGATGCACTCAACTTAAATTTAGTTTAGTTTGTGAACAAGGGAATCGGCACCATTGTTCAGCCCTTATTCCAACTTTCTTCATACATACTTCTCTATTCGTGTTTTTAATAGTAGTCACCCCTTTCTAGCCACACTATCTTCCACGCAGTCTTTCCATCGCTTCTTTGGTCTTCTTTTCCTCTTATAACCATCCAAATTCATACTCAAAACTTTCTCCGAAGGGAGCAAGGGTGTAAGCTTCACCAACATTTTGCCTGTTATATTTAAGTCCCATGTAATAGGGTGCGAGCCTTTTACCTTCAACCGGGCACCCCATATAGTGTTGCTAATAGTTTATTTAAATTGCAGTTTGTTAATGAAACCCAACAAGAAGTGTAAGGTGAAAGCCAACTTGGAGACTAAAGGCAAGAATTACACCGGGAACCTGGATATGTGTGTACAAGACTCATGTAAGTGCTCATTATTGCTTATGCTCGGTGTCTATGGTAGGGATGGGCAAGTGAAAAAATATATCGATATTTATTGTAAGTATCGATATTTCGAAACTGTATCGATAATTATCGAGTGAAAAATAATCGTCAGTTTTCGTATGATTAATCACACGAAAATTGTTATTGTCAGTTAACTTCAGGGTCATATACGTCTCACACTGATGGTTTAACAGTATTAGCATTTTCGTGCACGCAGCCGATAGTCTTACTAGTACTAATAGTTATATTGCATTTCATAAAGATTGTGCCGGTATTTTTTAAAGTTAGCGATACGTGAAGAGCATGCAAGGAGTATCTAGTAACATTAAACACGAAACCACAGTTGCGTTAATAAATATATCGAAATTGATACGAATTCGATACTCTAAAATAAATATCGATATATCGTGATTAAAAATATCGACGATATATGACGATATCGATAATTGTGTGGAAACATATCGATATTTTGATATATCGATATTTTTTGCCCATGCCTAGTCCGTGGTACTTCTGGCAAAATCGAATATATATGTAGATAAGTGTTCGGATATGTTTTTGTGTTCTTTGATGTGTTGAGTGACCGATATAGCCGGACATAGTGGTCAGGGCATATGGCTCGCTCCGGCCGGTGCTCGAGCGCTGGCTCGGGAGAAGGCACGGCTCCCTGTCATTTCGGGCGACGTTGGTGCTCTCGAGGCATGGTTGCTTCGGGAAGTACCTGTGTCGCATAAACAGGGAGCCGGACGCCCGGTGTCACCACTGCGTCGACTGCCGGGAGGACACGGCGCGGCATACGCTGGCAGAGTGTGCCGCTTGGGAGGAGCCGCGCCGTGCCCTCATCTCAGAAGTAGGCAGTGACTTGTCGCTGCCGGCCGAAGTCGAGTCGATGGTCGGCAGCGACGAGTCCTGGGACGCTGTGGTTTCCTTCTGCGAGACAGTCGTCTCACAGAAGGAGGCTGCGGAAAGGGAGAGGGAGATCTCGTCCACTCACCCGGCCCGCAGAAGGCGCACCGGGTGTCGGCGGAGGGCGGACAACGCCCTCTTCCAGCCCCCCCTAAATGGGTCCAGGGGCGACGGACTCGGGGACGTCTGTCGCCCCCCGCACACCAGGACCCGAGGTGGCGGCGCGTAGTGTTCCACGCGCGCCCCTCTTAGACGTCGCGGGGAGAGTCAAACACCTCACTCCCCCCCCAAACCCGAAGAGGCCCGCTTCGGGTCGGTTTGTTGGTTGTTCGACAAATTTATATTGCCGAGTCGAATGTACTGACTCGTAAAAGTGTGTAGCACTCGTCATGCTTTTTAGTACACCTCTGTATGTCAATTGCGCAAGTTTTTATGCGTTTTGAGAGGCCTGGGTCCTGCAGTAGACTGGTACAGACTGATGATGATTTTGATAATAATATATAATATGCATATCCATGTTCTAGATGTAATCATAAGGAACTCGGAGCTGCTCTGCGGGTCCATGGACAAGAGCACGCTAGGTTCTGGCACCAAAAGCAGCATCTTCTACATCCTGCTGCGGGACTGGGGCGAGGAGCACGCAGTCAGGGGCATGTGGAGGTAACTATCCAGAATGGTCTGTCCAGTGGCGTCCTATAAAACATCATCTGGTATTCACACTGCTGGGACTCAGGTTACGTCTCTGTAAGAGAGAGTGCGCCATAATCTACCGCTCAGTTTGATTTTGAACTTTATTCTCACAAAGTTAAACATCTTAGCTTGGACTGAAGTCAGAACTCGCTTTGTAATGTGACGGTTTGTGTGACTTTTACCGAATGAAATAAAGGCGCTGCCGATGTCAGTTGTACCGTCACAGTCAAAATACGTTCGTAAACTTAAAGACTATTTTTGCCTGCTCATTGCACGTTAGAAGCAGCTTTGCTGACTCAGCATTATATATTACGTCGTAATGTCAATACCGCAGAATGACATTCAGCAATTAGGTCTGAAATGTAAAATAGTCTTTACATTTCAGACCTACGTATAAGTGTGACACTGACAGACTTTGACAATTAAATATACAGGGTTGTTGGTAATATGTCGGCAATCCATTAAGAGGATCTGGGGGCGGTCATTTGCAACCAAATGACCCCTTATGACCCCTATGCAAAGGTCAACCGTTATCCAGTAATTTGATATTCCATTCTTCTCCATACGAAACTACATTTTGGAAGGAGCGACTAGAATCAATTCTATTTTAATGTAAATTTTGACCTCCAAAAGTGCCTTTTATGTGCCTATTTGAAATAAATGCTTTGACTTTGACGTTAAATATAGTTTTCTAAGGAATAGTCTGCTCAGTGCCGTAGCTTCAAAAGGTATTATGTGTCCTAACTTGATAAAGGATCGAATTTGAAAACAGACGAAGATTTAAAAGACTTGACGGTACCTGCTACAAATAAATGTTTTATGGTCAGGTTAGCGCGCATGGCGTCCTACTACATGATGAACCGGGGCTTTAGCTTCGGCATCATCGACGTCACGCCCGGCAAGAAGCTCATCGAAGCCAAGAACAAGCTGCTCGAGTCGGGGTGAGTTGAATATAGCACTGACTTACGACAAAAAAGGATTAAAAAAGAAAAAAAATATATATGTGAGGTCAGCCTAGGAGGTAGTCGGCTGCTTAACCGGGCTTGCCTGTGGTTTCCTTTATAAATTGAGTTCTCCAGCCAGGGCTTAAAAAACTTATACACTAGGCGACTAAGGGCACTCCCTGTGGAGTACGGACCCCGGCTTAGGGCGTCGCTGGGGGAGGGCCGCAAGGGACAGGCTGGATCGGAATTATTATTAGGGGATGAATTTAAAACTACAGGCTCAGCGGCACGGGCTGGCTCGAGCAAGGGACGAGGAACAAAAATAAAAAAAGAAATAAAAAGTATACCTTTTCCCAAATCAATACTTTTTCTTTGCTAAGAGCATGTATCCGAAGCTGGGCACAGCCACCCCATCGCTACTTTTATTTTTCTGCAGAGTTGCGAGATGTTTGAATGTGAAGATCTCAATTAGCGATCTTTAGAATACATTAGAATAGAATACTCATCATTATGTACACCATACAAATTTCAGACATGGATGGAGAAGTTTTATATAGGGTGACACAATGGGTGGCTAAGACATCCTTTGGATGGATTTAAAATGGGGAAGGAGAGACAATACTGCAGGTAGTCTGTGATGAAACATTAAAGCATTTAATTATCAATATACACCGGGTTATTTGTAATACGTCGACAATCCATTAAGGGGATGTAGGGGAGGTCATTTGCAACCAAATGACCCCGTATGAACCATAAGGGGTCATTTGTTTGCAAATGACCTCCCCTACATCGTATTAATGAATTGCTGACATGTTACCAATAACCCTGTATATACACAATCATAATCATGAAACAACTTTTACCTGTACCCTTTACCTCCGAATATCTCGGCAACGTGACGCTTTATAGCAACGCATCCCAGAACAGTAGGCCAATTCTCGTACTTAAAAAACGTTCAAATTCAAGTCGCAATCTCATTTCAGCGACAATCAATGTCAAAAACCTGTCAAAAATGTATGTGAATTGATTGTATTTTTGACAGATTGAGACTGAGATTAGAATGCGAACGGTCTTAAAAATACGGGAATTGCCCCTCAGTTTTTGTTTGTTTAAGTGTCCTCTACCAACTTTAACCGACTTCGTATCGTGTATCGTTAACCAGTTATATCGTGCGCCGCAACGTTGAAGAAAACGCACAAGGCGATGGGGTGACCATGTCACTTCGGTTCTATGCCTTTGCCAAATTGTCCTGGCCGCCATCTTTAATTTGGATGCCTACCTTGTTTTCGGCATCAGCACCCCCGAATTCCAGGGCAATGATAGCCATCCCCACATCCTGCAGGTATTCCAAGTGCGACGGCTACATCCTGGAGATGGAGAAGGGCACGCTGCAGTGCCAGCCCGGCTGCACCATGGAGGAGAGTCTCGAAGCTGTCATGCTGAGCGAGCTCAGTAGTATCAGGTAAATACATTTCTTTTTAATTATAAATAATAGCAATAGGGTTTTTGACTACTATTGAAAATATACGTGAATATTTATTTTGAAGACGTTACTAAAAAAGAAGTGCGAAAAAATAAATAAAATCGGTGCAAAAATGGAGAAGTTAGACGCTTTTGAAACCATTCTTCTATCCTTGTCACGCAAAACAATCTATGTACTGAATGTTGCGTAGTTACTATGGCGTTCCTGTGTTATGCCGTCACATAGCGGTAGTGCTGTCTCTGTCTATCATAGACTTTAAAACACCTAGAACTTCGCCATTTTTTAAATATTTAATCAATTTATTTTTATGTGACTTATCTTTTTCTATTTTTCGAGAAATTTAATTTAAAAATAACTGGCAAATACCCTATTGTTAATTTCGATTAGTTATTTTTTAGTCTGAAAGGAATTGGGAATAACAAGTTCTTTACAATAACTTTGTAATGTAGGTACGCAGCTATGTTATAGTAAATACACATTAAAAATATTGTGAAATTGTATCGAAAAAACAAGATGTGCGGATAGTTTGGATTTTCACCATGCGCAAACATATCCTTGTACGGTTACACCTTTTTTAATATTTTAGGTTGGGAAATCTTATATAACTTCTCCCGCTCTGGGCGGAGCGGGAGAGTGTGTCAGACTCTTACTGACTAAAATCCACCCGTGTTCCTTCAGTTGCCTGTGCCAGGGGCCACGGTAACCCTTTCGGACTTGCAACCCTGGCAGGCATCGGCCCTAGCGGACCCCGTCATTACCTACACCATTACTTACACCTATGATACGAATTCGCAGCCCTTAATTTCCCGCACCACGTACACCACGGTCCCTTGCAGTGTTTGCCAAAGACGCCTGCATTGTGATGTCTAATCGGTTGATATCTTTAGGATAATAATAAGGTAATTTAGGTTAATATTTTCTGTTTGATCAAGCCCAATTTTGATGTATTTCAGAGAGTTGGCCGCTAAAGCATGTTTCCGAGAGCTACACCCGACTAATGCACCTCTTATAATGGCACAGAGCGGCTCCAAAGGTTTGTTTTTTTAAATATGATGTCAAGAACATCATGTGACTAGAAAAGTGTTCAATGGGAATTTGTGGCTAAAAGAAAACAAGCAAGACCAAAAAAAATAAGGATTGCGTGAAAGATGATTGTGAAATTTTGAACGTTGGTTGGTTTTCACTTTTACAGGTACCGCCTTTTTTTATATTTGACTGTTGTTCGTGAAATTCTAGTTGTACTGTTGTTTGTCTTAAAGTAAAAGCTGTTTGCATGCAATAGTTTTATCATACTTCGAAATGCATTGCACAGTTTCTGTTAGACGTCATACAGGGTTATATTATACTTAATTAGTTGGCGAAATGACGACTGATAGAGACGTATGGAACAAAAAGATATGTTGCCTGACCCGAAATTAATTGGACCTTATTGCCAATTGCTGCCGCTAGAGGGCACTGTTGCACTAGAAAACAAAAAGGTTATAATAAACAGTTTTTTTTTTTACATTTAAATTACAAATAATTTGAATATTTTAATACATTTTAAGACACCGTACTGTCGCATTAGATAATGCAACCTGTAATGATAGTTATAATGGTTATAACTAACGTAAACAGAAAAACATGCAGCTTAGGCTTATTCTGTAATCTATGGTTATCATGAAAATACATTTTGACAGTTTGCTTTGTTTACTTCGTGTAAATGTGGCGCCATCTGCTGTTTTAGCTTTGCGTATTTATTTCCTATTGGTATAGGGACAGGAGAATGATGAATGATTAATTAGTTGGCGAAACTTCACAGAGTCTGTAAAGTTTTACCAACCAATAAAAAAGTAAATTATATATTAAAACGTCCGTGTCCTGGCAGGTTCGAACATCAACATATCGCAGATGATCGCGTGCGTGGGGCAGCAGGCGCTGAACGGCAAGCGCGTGCCCAACGGCTTCGAGGACCGCTCACTGCCGCACTTCGAGAGGCATTGTGAGTAGCATACACCGTCTTAAAGACCGTTAATTAATGAAGAAATCTCGATGGTTTGTCAAGTCGGTGGGCCGCTTGAGGGTAGTAATTTTTTTTTTTTTTACAAAATCATAATTTCGATAACTGTTCTAGCATAATTACATCCTCTCACTAGCTAACACATACAATTAATTGTAGTGTTTCTCATTCGAATGTGAACTCTATGGAATCATCATTATGTTTGACTTGATAGCCAGCCTTACAATGGTTGCTTTGCTGTATTGGGGCCACGTGAATTGTGTGACGCCAGCAGTTTAAGCGCGTTTGCCTCTGGTTCTAACTGGATGTCCTTGGGCATGATGGTGATGCGCCTCGCGTGAATCGCGTGCAGGTTGGTGTCTTCGAAGAGACCGACGAGATAAGCTTCGCTAGCCTCCTGCAGCGCGATAGCAGCGGAGCTCCAAAAAAGCGATCTCACGCACGAGACAACGAGAGAACGGGAGCTTGCGGATCAGAAGTTCGGTACTCTTCTGGTAGCGACGAATCTCACGGAGGGCCACAGCCCCGGTCCTGTAGCGAAGGGGTTCCTTAACGCCGTTACTGTGCGCAATGTGCGCAGATACCAGATATGGACCCGTAATCAGCATAAAAAAAAATCTTGACTATACTTCTCACTTTTGGGCAAAGGCTTCCCTCCACTCCTTCGATTTTTCGCAAGTCTGCACGTCCTCCTTCCAGTTTTGACGGAACCCATCCAGCTCGTCCCGCCGCCATCAGCATTTTACTTAAAATTATGATTTTTGTTGTTTTATTGCTATTATTGTTTATCTTCAGTTAATAAACAAAAGCTCAATAATAAATTAAAAATAAAGAGAATGCCACACAGTTGAATTAATAAGCGACCTTACTTTTCTACAAAACTCGATGTGCAATAAGTATTAACGGCCGCGTGCTGTACTAAGTTAACTTCACAACTCTCTAGCCAAGATCCCGGCGGCGCGTGGGTTCGTGGAGAACAGCTTCTACTCGGGCCTGACGCCCACAGAGTTCTTCTTCCACACCATGGGCGGGCGCGAGGGCCTGGTGGATACTGCTGTCAAGACTGCCGAAACAGGGTACCTGCAGAGGCGACTGGTCAAGGTCAGTTCCCGTTGTCTGAGGTTTGGAAACTTTATATCAATTGGTTTATCTTATAATTGTAAATTAATAACTAACACCCTGTCAACTCTAATGTGTCATGTAACGGGTGTAAAAATACGTTTAAGTGTTATAATTTAATTTTAAATCCCCACTGCGCCCCGGTACTGCTGAATGCACCCATAGGCACAATGTTTGGGGCAGCGATTGTCTATTTTTTGCCTCGATAACGGTTATGTGATGTATCTTTTTACACCCTGTACGATTCCTTAAGGACGCGTTCTCAAATCCGACAAAAATAAGCTATTTTTCGGTAGAGTTTGCGATGAAATGAAACTAAATCAAACAAAACTAACAATTGCCACAAATAGCTTGCTTCTTTGTCTCCAAATGATGGACAAAATTTGGTTTGAAATTTTGGTATTTGATATCGTAAAAACGATTTTCCATTACCTCTTCACCACAAAATTGCCGATTTGGGGCTTCATACGGGATCATTTTTCTGCTATTATATATATAATTTTGGTTCTTAAAAAATACCCTAGGTAAGCAGATATAATTTTTTCAAAATCATGGACAAAATATTCATGAAAATGTTACAAATAATCTCAGAAAAAAATAAAAACGAACCGTAATTTTTCACATAATTTGCTTTTACGCATGAATCTTAAACTGTGGTAATAAGGGTTATTTTATTTTGTCACTCTGGAGTATTGCATAAAAAGTTCTAAGGAGAAAGCGTCAGTCCTCGCTCGGCCGCCGTCGTGAGTGGACACTGTGTCGGTTGTAATAGCATCTCGTGCTCGAAAAGATCGCTGTACAAACACAAATATTTTTATAAACTTCACAATACAGTTTTTGATACTTTACGTATTCTGTAATAAAGCGGAGGCAGTCAAGGTAAGATTTTCAAATAATTTTGTTTCCGATTTTTTTTTTTACTAAAAGTAGGGATTTTTAGATTCATGTTCGAATATGAGTTCAAAATCAAAATCCAAGATGGCGCCGATGAAATTTTCTATCGTTTCGTCATGAGTGTCATTTTCATGGTTTTCGGGGTCGCCAATAACGATTACCGGGTCAAAATCGAAATCCAAGATGGCGCAGACGAGATTTGGCAACTTTTCATCATGGGTGTTATTTTCGTGGTTTTCGGGGTCGCCAATAACGATTACCGGGTCAAAATCGAAATCCAAGATGGCGCAGACGAGATTTGGCAACTTTTCATCATGGGTGTCATTTTCGTGGTTTTCGGGGTCGCCAATAACGATTACCGGGTCGAAATCGAAATCCAAGATGGCGCATACGAGATTTGCCAATTTTTCATCATGGGTGTCATTTTCGTGGTTTTCGGGGTCGCCAATAACGATTACCGGGTCAAAATCGAAATCCAAGATGGCGCAGACGAGATTTGGCAACTTTTCATCATGGTTGACATTTTCATGGTTTTCGTGGTCGCTTATAGATGAGTTGCTTTTTAGTAATAAGAATGTGTATAGTGTATAACTTTTACAATTTAATTGTTGTTTTAGATGCCAAAGCCGAAGCCGTTTGGGAAAATTTCTCGTAAGCAACTTCGCGCAAATAGACAAAACACAAAACAGAGTAAACGGTTTGTATATATACTAACGATTAAAATACATGTTTAATTTTATTGTGAAAATGTATTAACATAGGATATTTTATACACAGGATTCATGGAGGTAGTTGCGATACTCGTAATACACTCGAAGAGCGTCCGGAAAGGCATGACCAAACGAGTTGTAGTACTTCTGAAGAAATGAATTTGGAAACGTCTTATGTAAGGTCATTTTAAATAGCTGTGTTATGTCAAAAATAAACCATTTACTAATACTCTTTTTTTGCTTTTAGAACACAAACAACGAAGAAACAGAACCGTTCCAAGTTTCAGGAAGAAGGGTTATAGAATTAGGTTATTTTATGAAACAGCTTCAAGAAATCGGAAGCCATAGTTCTATGTTTAGTTGCAATTTAGGGACTATTGAACTTTTAAATGAAAAAAGGAATGGACTTATCTCTACTTTTTATATGAAGTGCCGAATGTGTGACTCTAAATTTGTGTTGAAATCGTCAAACGATCCAGAAAACAAAATGGATGTCTATGAGGAAATCGTGGCAGGAATAATGAGTATTGGTGCCGGAGTTACTCAGCTGAATACAGCTCTTTGCCATTTAAATATGCCACCTACATATGTCGATACGATTGTATCAAAATAAACATGATACCATTTGTCGATGGTGGAAAAAAACTGCCCAGCACTGCATGGCTAAGGCTGGCGAAGAAGAAAAAAGACATGCTCTATCTATTGGAAGCATTAATGATACCGGAATACCAATGATCGCTGTATCGGGTGATGCATGTTGGTCCAAGCGTTCATATGGATCGAACTACAGTGCGTCTTCTGGAGTTGGTGCAATGCAATATTTTAAAAATAAAGAATTGATTTAGTTTAATTTTTTTCTGTGCTTTCCTTTTGTTGCCTAAAATATTGTTCAATCATCAAACTCTTATCAAGTCCAGAGGTTATCTCTGGTCATAACTAACAAAACGAGCCCAAAATCGGCATATCTAACTCTTGTCGTCTAGAAGTTCCAGTAGCAGTCACCGAGGTACACCTTCAGGTGACCCCACCAAGTCCGAAAGTAAAATCTCATCATAACTAACAAAACGAGCCCAAACTCGGTAGATCTAGCTCTAGTCATCTAAGAGTTCCAGTAGCAGTCACTGAAGTAAGTATACCTTACTCCATCAAGTCCAAAGCATCAACACAAAAAAAAATACAAATATTTACATAGGTACTAAAAAAAACATGAAAACGAATCTAAGAAAAATATTCAAACTTGCTAAAGTATCAAAATCAGTTTAGTTACTCATTATTCCCGCAGTTAACCTAGCGTATGCGTGTATGTGTGAGCCGTGTCAGTGTAGTGATGAGATTCGATACCTATCTGTTTTGAGAACGCGTCCTTAAATAAAATCACAATAGTCATTCAAATCATTTGACATAAGATTTTATAACAAATTAAATTCAATAGGCTTTCGGAAAACGAAAACAGGAACAAGTAACTTAGTTGTTGCCCCACACTATGTGAGAAACGTAATGAGCGTGGTTTTTCTTCGTGGCTCAGGCAATTGGGTAAATTGTGGAAATGCCAAGACTCTTTCACTATAGAAAACTTAAGGCGTTCTATGGCCCGCGGAGACACGTCACCTTGTCATTTGACTGTTAGCCAAGGTTCGTACGGACGATTTTCTTACGCGACGATTTGTTATCGCGCACTGTATTTCCAACTCTCGGTGTTGAGCCGAGCACTGAGAATCTAACACACTGCATCCCACTCCTAGCACGCCAAAACAACCAGCGCTTAGCAGTGTGTTGAAAACCCAGTGTGCGAAAAAATATCGCCCGTGCAAGGGTTTATTTGTAATAGTTACAATAAATGATTCAAACTAACTCCTCCTTTCCTATCATCCAGTCTTTAGAAGACCTGGTACTCCACTATGACATGACGGTCCGCAACGCGATGGGAGAAGTGGTGGAGTTCCGCTACGGCAGTGACGGCCTGGACCCCAGCTACATGGAGGGCAAGGACCGACCTGTCGACCTAGCGAGGGTCATGGGCGACGTGCGCGCCAAGTATCTGTCCAGGTGAGTAGTGCACAGCTACATGGAGGACAAGGACCGGCCTGTCGACCTGGCGAGGGTCATGGGCGACGTGCGCGCCAAGTATCTGTCCAGGTGAGTAGTGCACAGCTACATGGAGGACAAGGACCGGCCTGTCGACCTGGCGAGGGTCATGGACGACATGCGTGCCAATTATCTGTCCAGGTGAGAGTAAAGATTGGTTTTGTAGAACGGTGCTGAGCTAAAAATATCGAAACTCAACTTAATTTAAATTGTTAACGATATTAGATTGCGTTAAAATACACGTCACGCGACGCGTCGTCGTTGCATCACGTGACATGGAACGCGAATCAGAGTGCGACACGTCACACCTTCCAAGTGACTGTGTTTCAAATTGTAAAAAGAAACAAACTTTATACTAAATGATCTTGAAAGGAATCAAAATGGAAATTGAATTGAATCGAAGGCATCTTAATATATTGCATTATAAAAATGAAGAATTAGTTCTGTTAATGTTAAACATTTTACTGAAATATATTTATTTGAGGGAAATAAATCATATGGAACGTTACGAGTTGGTTTCTAAAAACTGTCAACTAGCCTACTGCGAAGTCACAGTTGCCCGCGTCAGCGCAACATTACGAAGAGCAAGGTTTAGCTGAATGCAATAAGATATACAGCTGGAAGCTGGACTGAGATGAACATTTTCCTTGCAGAGACGAGGACCCATTGGATGGCGATGGCATAGTGTTAGCAGCAGAAGAGACCCTCGCGCTAGACGACTTCAAGACTTGCACGCAGGAGTTCAAGAATGAATTGCTGTGAGTCTGACTAACGACCGAAATGAATAATTTGCCCTGATCGATATATTTTAAATCTAAAGCTATATATTAATTTCTTATTTGGGGGAAGCGTTCCAACAGGTTCACAAAACAAATATCTGATATAATTTATTCACTGTGACATTCCGTTATTGGGATATAGCACTACAAGGTTGAAGCAGTGGTGGCCCAGTGGTATCGGCCCCGACTTACGAGTTGTAAGTTGTGGGTTCGAACTCAGGCAGGCGCTTTAAAAAAATATTATTATTATTTGTAAATATTTTCATCACCACTGCTTTCAAAACGGTGAAGGAAAACATCGTGAGGAAGCCGGCATGTCCTAGAACCAAAACTTCGAAGACATGTGACATCTACCACTATCAACCCGCACTGGGCTCGCGTGGTGAATTACGGCCCACTCCCTCTCACAGAGAGGAGGCCTGTGTCCCAGCAGTGGGAACATCATAGGCTGATGGTGATGGGACAATTGATTATTTTTTCGCGATTACGTTGTTGGTCACATGGTGGAAGTTGTTCAATCAGATGGTCTGTACCCCACCCTTAAATATGACAACACATTTCTGATACACGCTGTATAGGAATGAACGGTCACCCCCTCCTGTCATTTAATTTTTCCATTATTCTGTAGGCGAGTGAAAGATGCTGAGTACCGAAATCCAACTTTGTTGGATCAGTTCCCTAATGAATTTATTTTTGTGGTCTGACGTTGCACATCGAGTAAAAGATGCCGAATGAAAGGCCAAAGTGAAGCGTCTGATGTCGACTTCACCAGCAGAGGTTGATGATAAAGCAGAGGTATTGACGAAAAATATTTGTCCCAGATCATTCCTCAAGGTGATAGCAGACAAGGTGCGCAACCTGCGCCTGCGCTACTCGCACTGCGGCGACATAGTGAAGCAGCTGCAGCGCCTCACGCTGACGCAGCTGGTGCAGTTCCTGCGCGTGTGCCACCACAAGTACCAGCGCAGTGTCATCGAGCCGGGGACTGCGGTCGGGGCCTTGGCTGCACAGGTAACGGTTTTGTACAGGGTCGAATTAAATTAACTAGCGAAACTCCTCAGATGTGGTGGGTATCGATACTTAAACATGATAAAACAAAAAAAAAGTTACCTGACCGTAGGATGTATATAGTTACTTGAAATATGAACTTTACAAAAACATTACATCTGTAAGTATACACAAAATAAACTTTTTTTGTGTAATTTTCACAGATGTAATTGGTATCGATATCTAAACACGATACAATAATTAAAAACTGATTTTCTCAACTTATACTTCAAGTAACTACTCTACCAGTCACCACTGGTAGAGTAGTAGTAGTTCGATATATTCCCTAAAGTTACGCTGAAGTCCCGTGCTGGACGGCGCGTACGTGTTCCACGCGCGCCTCAAAGAGATGTCAGCATCGAAGAGGGGGCCCACTAGGGCCCAAGCCTGCCGGGAAAGCGGGATCATCCGAAAGTGGTACCGCTGACCCGGAACATAAAGGGCCAAGGAAGGAACACGGGTGGGTTTTAGTCAGTAAGAGTCTGACACTCCCTTCCGCTCCACCCAGAGCGGGAGGAGTCATTTGATGATTTCCCATCCTCAAAAAAAAAAAAAAAGTTACGCTGAAGTGGAGTTTGATAAACTCTCTACAGTTACGCTAGCAAAGTTACGCAAAAGTGGAGTTCGATATATTCTCTACAGTTACGCTAAAGTAGTTTGGAAAATTCTCAACTTCAAATTCTCAACTGAGAAACGGGTGTTAGTTATGTATTTTGTATCCCCCCAACAGAGTATAGGCGAGCCCGGCACCCAGATGACGCTCAAAACCTTCCACTTCGCGGGCGTGGCGTCCATGAACATCACCCAGGGAGTGCCGCGCGTCAAGGAGATCATCAACGCGTCGCGGAACATCTCCACGCCCATCATTACCGCTGAGCTCCTACATCCGAAGGACCAGGAGTTCGCCAGGAGAGTCAAAGGAAGGGTGGAGAAGACAACACTTGGAGAGGTATGTGGCGTAGACAAAGAAATAGACGAACGAAACGATGACAAACAGATATAAAAAAAAATCGCTTCGAGAATCTTCGTTTTTCCTAATTAACACGAACGTCGTGCCACAGAGTAACTACCCGCAGAGGCAATGATTCTAATACTACCGCGCTTTGTAGTAGTGCACCTATCATTGCGCGTTTGTATGACATGTTTCTCTCTGTCGGGTTACCTACGCCGGGTCTCAGATCGTCATTTGTCACTCAAAACATTTAAATAGTTTTTTGGAATTGCATAGAGTTGTTAATCTGTAATTTTGTAAACATGGTAGTATATAATAGGCAAGTACTACCATGGTTGTAACAGCTCTATATTAGATATCATCGCGCGTTCGTTATTCCGAAGATAGACGATGATTGATGATTCCCGAAGCGCTTACTTTTCTTTCTAAAGCTGTAACCATGTTTGTGTTGTGTATGTGTGCGATGGCGTCACAAACGAATGATCTGTATTAACGAGGGTGGTTTAATAATAAATCCGTGACTTTTTTTAATGATACACACGTTTTTGGATAAAAAATAATTTAATTTTTTAACATAGTCTCCTTTGAGCTCTATACACTTGGCCAACGTTTCTCCAATTTTTTATTCCTTCCATAAAATAAGATTTGTCGAGGTCATCAAAATAGGTATTTGTTTGTGAGATGATTTCATCGTTGGAGTCTAATCTCTTTCCGCCGAGCCATTTCTTCAGGTTTTGGAACAATAAATAGTCATCCGGGGCTTAATCCGGAGAATAGGGCGGATGAGGAAGCAATTTGTAGCCCAATCATGGATTTTTCCCATGGAAACTGCACATTTGTGCACCCTTGCATTGTCCTGATAAAAATAACTTTTTTCTTGGCCAAATGCGGTAGTTTTTTCGATACCATTCCATATTAGCCAACATCTCAACTTTAGATGAATATGCATCCGAATATCCGATCTCTACTTATTATAAACAACGCATTGCTTGTGAATTCACTCAGAGAACAACATTAAAAGCCCATCACACTCGCTATGAGGTGGAGCGCTATGCTGAGCGATGTCCATTTTGCGAGATGTGATGCATATTTTCCCCATTTATTTAAAACTTTATCAACACCCATGCTATAAATCCTGTATACAAGTTTATGAAACAGTTAGCTTATTGCCAACATTAAAATAACCAGTGTCATAGTAACCATAATAACATCCAAACGAATGTTATAATGTTGTACTAAATTTCATTATGCAACTCAAACTCGATCCCTTCCTCTTTCAATTCGTGGTATATTTATGAATTTCAAAAAAAGAACACTGTCATGCACGCGCGTTTTACTACAAAAGCTACTAATTAAAAAAAAAACTTATTCGAATTCACGTCGCGTCGTACCCCGCCATTTTTGTTCGTTATTAGTAGGTATTGCGAATCTTTTATAGAGGATTCATAGCATGGGTGTAGATAAAGTCTTGTATGCAACTGTACATAGTTAGGTATTAAAACACTCATGCGATACATATTCGACACATTCGTGTTTTAATACCCCTTAATATACAACAGTTGCATAAATAACTATGATGCGTTATGTCTTGTCGCAGATAAAACTATTTTGTTTTCATCTTAGATCACAACGTACATAGACGAGGTGTATCTGCCAAACGAGTGCTTCCTGCTGATCCGGCTGGACGCGGAGAGGATACGCCTGCTGTGTCTCGAGGTCAACGTGGAGTCCATCGTGTACTCGTGAGTAACCTATTTATTTAATAATAAAAATTGTATATTCTTTCATTCACTCACTCACTAACAGACAGAGACATTTTGCATAAAAATACCTTTTATAGCGAAAAAGATTTTTAATAAAAAAAAAAGACGTTGCCCCGCACTAGGAATTTCTCCTGTGTTGTGGGTGCGTTTACAAACATTTAAACTCACATACCGACGCCTTAGAGTGAAAACCTCGTAAGTGTAATAAAAGAAGTAACTTTTCAGGAGGAAGAAAAAACTGCGTGCTGTAAAAATTTTGTACGGCGTCTTTTATGTTTTTTTATTAATTAATATGTAAATTTAACCCGCTTTTATCAACGAACAAATTAGTCAGATCAAGACGTGCGTTGCGAGGTTATCTTCCTAGAAAGGCAATAAAATAAATTTGCGTAAAAATGCATTCCCGAGGTTTTCACTCTAAGACGACGATACACAAACTGACAGACCCGGAACAAGGAACAACTACTTGTAGGTCATATTAATATTTATTCCGTGCGGGAATCGAACCCGCGACACGCAGCGTAGCAGTTAATCACTTAAGCAATGCGCCAACTGTTCCGTCAAATTCATCTCCTAACGGGTTAAATAGGGCATGAAAGTTAGTATAGAACTTTGTCATTTTCGTCGTTGAGACATTAATAAACCAACTATTTAATAAAGAATACCAACAGCCAATGTTGAAGGTCCCTATATACTTTCGACCTTGGATAACAATAGTAATTATTAAAGGTATTACTGTCTATATATACAAATTATAGGTGTACATAACTTTAAAAGAACAGAAGTTCAAGAAGCAAGCTGGGGTCGTGTGTGTACGTCCGCGATGATATTAATTTGTTGTCGTCGTCTTGCTTTGAGAGATCGAGTTTTTCTGCCATTGGATACTGGCGTGGAGAAATCTTTCTACATCGGCGTCAAGGAGTGGTTGTTCCCGTACCAGAAGACTGACCAGGAGGCGCGCAAGTTTACTTTAACGCTAGATCTAACCCAGCTGATGAATGTGGCAACGCGAGTACCGGATGTTGACGGCCATACACCCAATTGCTTGGACCTTCTGCTGGCAACTGATGCGGACAGTCATTCAGTTTCGGTCTCAGCCCCGCTGGGAACGTCTGACCACTGTCTGGTGAAATCCATATCGACCTGCTCTCCTCCAGATGAGAGTCCCAGAGGCACGAGGCGAGTATGGCGTTACGAGTCAGCAGACTGGGATGAGATGCGGCACTTTTTTGCGTCTTATCCTTGGCGGCAGGTGTGCTTTTCCTCGGGTGACCCCTCGTGCTGTGCTGACGTGGTTGTGGACGTGATTCGGCAGGGGATTGAGTATTTTATTCCATTCTCCGACATCCCGCTCGGACACAAATCCCGGCCTTGGTATAATGCAGAATGCGCCCACGCTGAGGCCCGAAAAGAGTCTGCTTACCAAGCCTGGGCCAAGGCCCGCGACCGTAAAACTGGAGCACGTAGGGTTCGCGCGAAGAAGAGAGCCTTTAATTCTGCCGCTAAGCTCTGCAAGCGGGTTTTACGAGGGGCGCGTTTTGACCATGTCGGACGTATTGGGGCCAAACTAGCATCACACCCTCCGGGTAGTAAACAGTTCTGGTCCCTGTCTAAAGCAGTTGAAACGAATGTCGGTCGTCCTACTTTACCTCCAATGACGAATTTTGATGGCTCGCTGGCTCACTCTGCAAGTGAGAAAGCAAATTTATTTGCTTCTCTGTTTGCAAGCAATTCACGTCTGGACACTGGCTCCAAGCAACCACCTACTGTACCTCAATGGGAGTCGGAGATCGCAGTTCACATTAAAGAGGTCCGAAGAGTACTAGACGTGAACAAGGCCAGCGGGCCTGACGGTATTCCAGGGAGAGTGTTGAGGCAGTGTGCGCCTGAATGGTCTCCTGTGTTGACACGCTTGTTCCGCCTCTCTTGATAAAAGAACGGTGCCAAAATCCTGGAAGCTTGCAAATGTGCAACCAGTGCCCAAAAAGGGCGACCGTGCAGACCCTGCCCATTACCGTCCAATCGCCATTACCTCCATCCTATGTAAGGTTATGGAAAGGGTACTGAACAGTAAGTTGCTGACCTACCTCGAAGACAATGATCTCCTCAGTGGCCGTCAATATGGCTTTCGCCGGGGACGTTCAACTGGCGATCTTCTTGTGTATGTCACGCACTGCTGGGGTGAGGCCATCGAGAAACACGGCGCAGCACTTGCGGTATCGCTTGATATGTCGAATTCTTTCGGCAGGGTCTGGCACGCTGGTATTCTCAGCAAGCTTCTTGCTTATGGCATCCCAGCTGATTTTTGTAGCTGGATATCAGACTACCTTAGTGAACGGTCGATCAGAATAGTCGTTGACGGTTGCTCCTCTGACCTTATGGCTATTGATGCCGGAGTTCCTCAGGGGTCTGTTCTCTCTGCAACTCTTTTCCTGCTGCACATCAATGACCTACTTCAGTCTGGTATTGTTGGATACGCAGATGACAGTACTGTTTCAGAGAGATACTTGTCCAGCGCAAAAACCAGCGGGGCCGAGATTCGTTCCTTGAGAGAGGCCATGGTAGACCGTACTGATTTGTTTTGCCTTGTCTCCCAGTGCGGTGATGACACTCTGGTCTCTTTTTAAAGCCACCAAAACACAGGCGTGTCTTTTACTGCTAAAAGGAGTCGTTTCGACCAAGCTCCTTCTTTTCGGGGTACCTGATCTATCTATGATCTATGATCTATTCGTGTAACTGATCGGCTCGAGCTCCTAGGTATGGAGTTGACATCAGGTCTCAACTTCGGTGCCACCATCGAGTACAAAGCCCAAACAGCGGCCAAGAAACTGGGCATCCTAAATAGAATGAAGCGATACATTACGACTGGACAGCTTTTGACCCTTTACAATGCGCAAGTCCAATCCTGCATGGAGTATTGCAGCCACCTTTGGGAGGCTCAGCAAAGTACCAACTTGCCGCGCTTGAATCGGTGGAACGCAGAGCTAAGAGGCTCATTGGCGACGTAAAACTGGTGGATTTCAAGCTTCACAGCTTAGCTCATCGCCGCAAGGTCGCCTGCTTGTCGGTCTTCTACAGATTGTACTTCGGTGAGTGTGCCCAAGAACTCCACGACCTCATACCACCGGCCCCCTTCTTCCATCGGTCATCTAGACGCACTGCAATTTATCATCCTTACCTAGTTACTATTCCACCAATTCGCACTAAGCGTTTCTAAATGTCTTTTGTTATGCGCACAGCAAAAGAGTGGAACTCCCTACCTGCGTCTGTGTTTCCGAACGCTTACAACCGTAATCTCTTCAAAGTGAGAGTGAACAGGCTTCATCTGGGTAAGCTCACTCCATCGTCGACTCTGTCTCTGTGACCACTGACCTAGACTAGAGTCAAGAGGAAACTCATCTTTAATAAAATAAAATAAAACATTGGATAGAAGCTGCTTATAAACTAGAAAAAGTAACATTTAACAAAGTAATTAACTTATATCAAAGCAAATAAAATAGAATACAAATTAAAGAAGGGCATGAACCTATCAAGCGTAGGGTAAGAGCAGCTAAACGATGGAGCAGTGCCTCAGTGATAATATATTTAATCACAACTGAATAGAGTTGCAAATAGCGGCAGCGAATAGACAGCAAAGAAAATGCACTAGCTAGCTCGATAATTATTATTTTATACTATGTCACATACGTTTACTTCGTCACCAGGATATGCACGTCAAAGCTGAAGATAAAGCCAGCGAACATCCACATAGTATCCGACTGGGCCATCAAGGTGTCTGCCGAGCCCAGCAAGCACGGTGGCTGGCTCAACATGTCGCTGCAGCAGCTCGCGCGACTGCTGCCGCCCGTCGTGGTCAAGGGACTGCCGCAGGTGTCCCGCGCCGTCATAGCGTGCGACAACGACAGTGAAGTCAGGTACAGTCATTACACAAGCACGGCGACTGGCTCAACATGTCGCTATTTAATGTCACAGATTACCTCCTGATTAATCCTGGGTTCAATCCCCGGGTACGGCACAGTTTCATTGGCTTTTCTATCATGAAGTTAGCTCGCCCCTATTACATGGGACTTCAACATCTCTGGTGAAATCTGAAACAGCCACATTTCTACATTTCCATCCAAGTTGTTTTTTAAAGATTGCCTTTAGCGATAAGACCGCCCATTGTGTCACCCTCCGTAAAACGTCTAGATTTATATTATATCTGTACCTATCTATACGCCTACCCCCCTCCGGGAATACACGCGTGAGGTTATATTTTAAATGTAATTGGTTGTATTACAGTTACAAGCTGTGCGTGGAGGGCGACGGGCTTCGTGACGTGATCGCGACATTCGGAGTGGACGGCACTAAGACTACGTCCAATAACATACTAGAGGTAACCACTTGGTGCAAGTGTTGGCACCTGTCCCACCGCCGACGATTACTGACAAGCGAGTAGAGCTAGCAACTAGAAACGAGTCGGCGAGCAACGAGCAGCGAGTGTGTAGTTCGGATAGTTTTGTCGCTGGGCTATGAGCGAGTGCGCGAGTACGACTAGTAGAATGAGTGCCCATTCACTTGCTTGTATGCGTATGTACCAAGCGAGGTCTCTCAGTGAGTGTTCTGCTCGTCAAGCGAGTATCGCTGAGATAAAAAGAAACCATTTATTAAAAAAAACTGTGCATAATTAGAATCACGAAAAGTTTTTAGAGGCTCATTCATTTTCAAAAGCGTACATTACTAGAAGGTCAATATGGTTTGAGAGGATCGGTTAAATAATTCCCTTTTTTCCTGCCCGTCAAGCACAACATTCATGGTTTGTAATTAGCTAGAAATGCTACTAAAAAAAAATTGTAATAGCGCACTATCGCATTAGGTTAAAAAAAACCTGTAATGATAGACGTAAGATGATAGATAAATAAACAATCTCCATTCAATGGAGACAAGCGACAGAGCTGTCCATCTCAAAATATAATAAGTGAAAAATAAAAATTGTTGGTCTGTTGACACAAAAAAACGAGAAGGATTTCAGAAACGGTATATTAATATCTTGTATGATCACCAGGTATACCACACGCTAGGCATCGAAGCAGCCAAGTCTACCATCATCAGCGAGATCCAGGCGGTAATGGAGGGTCACGGCATGAGCGTGGACCGACGCCACGTGGAGCTGCTAGCTGGCCAGATGACGGCCAGGGGCGAAGTCCTAGGCATCACCAGATACGGACTCGCGAGGATGAAGGAGTCCGTCCTTAACTTGGCTAGTGTGAGTTCGCGAGTTCAAAGGTCTTGATCTTGGGAGCTGGGGGTCTACTCCCTAAACAGGAAACCCATAGTTTGGCCGACGTTAAGTGCGTTTCCTACTCCACGGACATATGATTAGTTCGGGCCCCGAACTAAGAATTGATGACAACACGGTTTGACTGTTGTCCCTAATCCCGGTGTGTTTAAGCCCGTCCGAAAAATCTAATTTGTAACTTGTTTTTACGGAGCAACTTCTTTCGGACGGGACCGTATCTTTATTGTCGGACTTAGAGTAGATCCCTGTGCCGGCGTGATATGGTTCCTATAGGATGGAAATGATAAAATATAAAGGTTTTTGTTGACTTGGAATTCGTTGGGAATCCGGACCAGCCAGGTATCATAGATGGCAGGGCAGGCAAGGTGCAGGGCAGTTCTAGTTGACAGTTTGTGCGTGCATGGTACAAAATCGCACGACACTTCACTTTTCGTCTAATATTGAACTGCTAGAAGAGCCTGCTATGGTACCCCTCCAGGGGATGAAATACTTCATGAATATAAATGATAATATCACACTTCTGGGACATGCTGAAAGGGGCCTAGGTTCGATATCCAGGTTTGCCAAAATGGTATAGGATTTTTTCATCAGTAATTTTTGAGTAGCAGCCCGTAATCTGGGATAATAGCAAGCTGGCCCCCCGTAGGCTGACGCAGATGTGGGCGGGCCGCACCGCATTGCAATAATCCTCCTAAATTACTTTTGTACATTTTGTATGAACTATCGCACACTACAGACGGGACGCTCCGATTTTCTTGTATTGAAATGCGATGCGCTGTGGCCCGACGCGGTGGTAATGTGTGCTTTGCTTATTGCATAAAAACTGATAAGCTACACATCTCTGCCTTTCGGGAAATACAAACGCAATCGTAGTCAATTAACTGTAAAAAAAAAACTGTGTGTTTCCCCACCAGTTCGAAAAGACAGCCGACCACCTGTTCGACGCAGCGTACTACGGCCAAACAGACTGTATCGAAGGAGTGTCCGAGTCCATCATCCTCGGGGTCCCGGCCGCCATCGGGACCGGCGTCCTGCAGCTGATGCACGCGCACCCGCGAGCGGAGCCCCCGCAGGAGAGGCAGCTTCTCTTCGACCGGCCGGAGTACCACACGTCGATATGGGAATAACCCTTGGCTTCTGGTCGTAGACGAGCGCTTGCGACCAGAGCTTCTCCCAGGAAGTGACTTGTGGACTTGTGGTGGATGGAGGACTACTTAGAAACAATACAGGGTTATTGGTAATTTGGCGGTATACAACTTTGAGAAAAAAAACAATTATTCATGTTTTTTTCAATCAACCCTAAAATGACAAATGATAAATCAGAGCACACAATTTTCATAATATTTTGAGCAGGTTATTTTACTAAAATGGTTGATTTCTGCAAAAAAACAGGGATATACTTTATCAACAGAACATTTCAAAAATATGTACAACTTCTCAGCAATCCAACGAGATACAAAAAATATTAAATGTCAAATTACTGGAAAATGGTTGACATTTGCATATGGTTCATAAGGGGCCATTTGGTTGCAAATGACCTCCCCTACATCCCCTTAATGGATTTCCGACGTATTACAAATAACCCTGTATACATGGCTTATTACCTGATTGCCAAGAAAAGCTATGTTTTTTCACACGGTTTTGAAGGATTCAGTTCAGTCCCTCAAAGAGTTCAGGTCCTATAAAAACACTAACTCCCTGGCGGTTAATAAGACTGAAGGACTGAGACCATTTGAGCTATCTGATATTATAGCATTTGTTAAGATACATCGTTTTATAAATAAACACATTTTAAGGAAATATGCTTTTTATTTATATCTTTTTTTTGTATTTGTATGGAATATTATTAAAAGATAATGCAAATGATGTATTTCACATTTTATTAACAATAGAACTAACAACTAATTAACATTATAAATGCTTATCATACTCGTCATTCATTCAAAATACAACTTTTAGATGAGGAAACTGTCATCTTTATCTGGGCGATGAACAATTAAAAATAAGTTTTGATTGTTCTACACATTTTGTGAAGACACATTCTTAAACCTCGCATTGGCGGTATTAAAGAGCTGTGAAACATTGTTGCAGCAACATACTATACAGTTGCAACACGAGCGCAATCATGCTTCTCCAAATGTTGCGCAACTTTTTTTTACCATGTATGCGAGTTTTATGAAAATTCGAAGTGTTGACTTTTCCAATCTAAGTGTTAAGCCCCCACTTGTAACATGTTCACCAACAA
Source organism: Brachylomia viminalis (assembly GCA_937001585.2). Taxonomy (NCBI): domain Eukaryota; kingdom Metazoa; phylum Arthropoda; class Insecta; order Lepidoptera; family Noctuidae; genus Brachylomia; species Brachylomia viminalis. The sequence goes on from OW443307.2 coordinate 24,894,391, forward strand.
AACTTCCAACATGTGATATATGAGTAGCAAAATGTGTCGTCACACAAATATCCATTCCGAATTCTGATAGAAAAACACAACGTTTTGCCCACCTTGCCGAACAAACTTACGTGACGCGAACTGTAACACTTTTTGACAAAGCAGAACTAGACGTCATCCGTTAACTTGCTGACAAACATCCCGGAGGGTGTTGAACAAGGGGAGGGGGGGATGAAAATTTTAATATTTTTGACTTAGGCCGTCTAGTTTTTGAGATCTTTGCGAAAAATTTGATAATAAAGCAGCACTAATAAACCTGAACAATTTTTGACAAAGGTCATGGTTAAAGCCAATTAAAAGCCATCTATGAATCTGTGGACAAACATCCCGGGGGTTGTTGTACAAGGGGGGATGTAAATTTCATTATTTACGACCATGGACGTAGTGTTTGTTTTTTAACAATTTCAACTTACGACTCCATTTGTGAAATAAATAATGTTTATTTTATCTCCACAAATTATGGATATTATTTAGATTAATGCTATCTGGTGGATAGTCAAATCAGTTTGATTATTAACTTATCTGACGGTCCACATTAAGCGTAAGATGTTGGGAGAGGTACGGGCGTGTTTGTTACAAGTGGGTGACGCAGTAAAATCCAGAATGTTGAAGCTGAGCTATTTGCGCTGAATCACGCGGCTTTAGCTTGAGCGATGGCCGCTTTGTGCTCCTCCAGCTTGGTCCACTTCTCGCTGACCTTCCACAGCCAAGCTGCGAGCTCGTAGTCTTGAGCTGTCGTTGATGGAGCCTTTTTCTTCATATCACTGCGAAAATTTACATTTGGATGGAATTAGCAGTCTGTTATTTATTTAAAGAAAGAAAAACTGGTGTATTGGCACAAAAACACGTGCATATAAAAATTATAATTTGGCTAAGTTTATTCTACAGGCGCACATGCAATGTATTTAGAGGTACACGATTCTGCGAAACGTTAGTCCAGCAGGAAATGCAATATCTCGAAAACTTGAAGACGCACAAATTATATTTTCGGTGCACTTTTTTACACAAATATGAGCTCTCTGGCCATGCACAATATCTCTCTCCGATCATTCGTTTAGAATTTTCCTGCTGGAAAAACGTTACTCTAGCAGGAATCGTTTTTTCCGTTTTTTTCCAAAACGACAAAGAGGGCCAATTCTTTATGTGGTACACAGCAGATTATGCACTAATTATACGTTTCACTCATATCACTCTAGGAATCATTTTCCTGCTAGGGTAACGTACACGGAGTTACTTGCCGGCTCTCCTCCATAGGAATCGACCAATTGGAACCGTGCACCTAGCGTCTGGTGTTTCATAAGTGCCTATGTAGGTTTATGTGACATAAAATATTTTGAATTTAAAACTAGTTTTCGTAAAAAACGCAAAAATAAATTAAAGTCCCGTCATTATCTCCATAACCACTCGCTTCCCAGATAAAGTCGAGAACTAAAATAATTGCAATGACGGGAAGAACATGTGACTCTCGGATAATTCATGGATGTTTATACTTACACATAATAGTCTCCCGAGGCACCTTCGACGGCAGGATCCAGGGCCGCATGCAGGATGACTTGTCCCCCGATCTTGGGCGACTTCATGAAGGGCCAGAAGATGGGGTAGACGAAGAACCGCGAGACGCTCTTCATCATGGACATGTGGCGCGTTATTTTGGTGTCTGTCAGGCTCGGGTCTACTGCCACCACTGATACTCCGGTACCTGGTTAATGATGAGGGGTTTTGCCTTTGTTAGTTCGCCTTTCAGTCATCCTCTTAACATGAGCAAACCATTTATTTAATTAATTTATTTATTTAACCATTTATGTACACACTTATATAAATAGACAAGAAGAAAATAACAGAAAAAATAGGTACAAAGGACCATCTAAGCATACTACATACAAATTTTTGTCACTGTTTGTATGTTTGTTTTGTGTATTTTGTCTGACATAATACTATCTATTTGTTAAACTTTATGCAACATACAAGGTATTGGACCACCGAACGAAAAAAAAAAAACTAAAAACACGATAACAATATGTGGTGCAGAACAATGAGTAAAAATAGGGCGAACCTATGGGACATTGATCTTAGGCCTATGTGAGTGCACTCTAAACCCCAGCCTATCTCTTCGGGAACACCGGCGTAGAGTTATCTTCTACTAAATAAAAATCGTGAATTAATTCACTGACAAGGCACAGCCGTAACCTCTGGGTCTAGGAGCATGAACTTTGCGCAAGAGTTTATTATATAATGAAAGTAAGAACAAAGCGCACATTACAGCTGCAACGGGTCGCAGCGCAATGCATTTCCGTTCAGTTAGTGTGCGTTGGTTCATAGAAAATGTACTTAGGTGATGCAGGAGGACTTTTGCAATGCGTTGCGTTGCGGTGTGGCACGCCCCTATCTGCGCCAGCCTTAAGGAAGGATTTTAGAAAATTCACCCTTTAAAGTGGTTAAATACCAATCGTGTTAAAATTGTGTAAAATATTGCGTCATTTCTGCACTTATACATACGATATTAAAAAAAAATATATATATTTTGTTCGTCATTTTTGCCGATAGGGAACCCTATCAGTCACACCGCTTGTATGTAACAAATGACTTATCGACTCACCCAGCATCTTCTTCCCCAACTCTCTAACAAACAGTACATTGGCGAGCTTGCTCTGCGCGTACGCAGATGGCGCGTCGTACTTGCGGCTAAAGTTGAGGTCTTCCTTGTTGATGTCACCTCTGTAGTGCGCGCTGCCCGCTACCACCACCACGCGGCTGGGAGCTGAGGCCTGGAAACGGGCTGTGTTAGGTTACAGAGGCTATGTTGTATACCTACTTGAATTCAGTATAAAAAAGAAAAGAAAGAAAGAAAATAAATTTATTTGACCCAGGTTAAGGAACACAAATACACAATTATTTTGTTGAAAAAACGTTGCTACAGTATTGTGTGCCTCACGGCTCCGCCAAATAGGTCCAGTTCAGCATAAATGCCAGACAACTAGTGCCTGGCGCTGGTATACAATACATAGTATAAAATGCGCTAATCTCTGGAACTACTAGTCGGGTTTGAAAATATGTTTTTGCATTTGATAGCCCAATTCTTCAGAAAGGTTCTAGGCTAATTAACATCACGCTACGACCCTTAGGAGCCGAGCAAAACGAAAAAAGTCAGACAGAAGCTAGTTACTAAACAAAATTAAGAAATATCTCTCTGTGTTAATAACAATAACACTAGATGAGATGCTGGTAGGGATCTTGAACGTACTTCCTGGATTGTCCGGTTAGCCATGGAATACGTCTGCACTCCTCATAAGCACCTCAGGACATGTTGCCCCCTTGTCGCTACGACACTATGTGCTAGCGAGCACTTTCGGGCAAGCAAGCCACCCACTGCCGTTTTATCTGGGTATTTTCTGTAAAACATTGGTCAGGCAGCGGCGTAGGCGCGGGCTTGCGAACGGCGAGCAATGGGCAGCTCGCCGTTTGATAAGGACCAGGCCCGGGTCGACGCTTGCGAACGGCGAGCAATGGGCAGCTCGCCGTTTGATAAGGACCAGGCCCGGGTCGATGGCGCGTTGTATTCCACGCGCGCCTCAAAGAGATGTCAGCATCAATGACGGGGTTTGCTAGGGCCGATGCCTGCCAGGGTTGCGGTAAAGTCCGAGAGGAATACCGTGGCCCCTGGCACAGGCAACTGAAGGAACACGGGTGGGTTTTAGTCAGGAAGAGTCTGACACGCCCTCCCGCTCTGCCCAGAGCGGGAGAAGTTATTTAAAGATTTCCCACCCACAAAAAAAATAAAATAAAAGGCAGCGGCCATAGTATTTTCATAGTCCTAGATGAGCAGTGCACTTATGACTTAAGCTACCCAAATCCATAATCCAATATCTTAGTTTCCATATCCTACAATAGTCCAGCACCAACCGGGGGTTGTCCTTGCGTGCACTTGTATAGCGAGTACAGGGATACTCGTCGGTAGATTCCTCATTAAATTAAAAACGTCTAGCACGTGCATAGCGTCTGCGAGTTGGCTTCGTCCCGTCGAACGCCTTCCAAAGAATTTCTCGTTAAGACAATGTCAAGAGATGTAATAATAACACTAGATTAATGTTGTGACAGTTTAAACTAAATATTCAGAGTCGCTACATACCATTTTTGTAATTCATAATCAATAGTTTAGTGCAAAACAGGGCGATATTCATAATTTACTGACTTTCAGAATGTACGGTTCCTAAGAGGCTATGGTGTATGGAGCGAATTCGAATTCAGAACTTTAAATAATAATTTACTTCCATTGTTACTTACTCAACTACTAACTTTAGTTTTATGCAGTTTAAGTGGATTTTTGAGTGATCAAAAGGTCCTAAATAAATATTGGTTGCAATAGAATTTGAACGACGGCACGGTTGGCGCAGTGGTTAAGCGATTGACTGCTGCGTCACGGGTCGCGGGTTCGATCCCCGCATGGAACAAATATTTGTATGACCTGCAAGTAGTTGTTCCGGGTCTGGCTGTTTGTGTATGTGAGTTTAAATGTTTGTAAACGCACCCACGATACAGTAGAAATTCATAGTGTGGGGCAACGTTAAAAAAAAAAAAAAACTTTATCGTGTATGAGTATGACATTGAGTATGTTTTTCAGTGAAAACTTTATAATTATCTGAGATTTAAAATTGTAGTTTGGCTTTTGATTGTATGAGGAACTAAGGGGATTTATCAAAAATGAGAAAACATGAGGCAATCCTGTCGCCGTATGACTGATAAGTTCTTGCTTAACAATTCTGGCAGATTCCCAGACAAATTCTGATCGATTTCTGTATGTATCTGGTACACATCGTTTCTGGAGTACTCTAGCAATCAAGCTGCTTGCCCAACTAGTGAGACCTGTTTGGAAAATAGAGAGAAGTACCTGCGCATTGAGAGTAGGTCTAGTTGTTACCTCACCTGGAGTGTGTCTAGCAGCAGGTTGGTGAGCAGGAAGTGTCCCAGGTGGTTGACGCCCAGCTGCGTCTCGAAGCCGTCCCTGGTGACGCTTGCAGGAGGTTCCATCACTCCTGCGTTGTTCACCAGCACGTGTAAATTGGGTTCCTCAGACTTGAACCTGCAGATGGTAGTAAAGTGTAACAGAACGGTTAAGTTATAAGTGGCATTTTAGAGAGCTGTCGCTGTCGTACTTCTGTGGCGGCATCTACAACGCCACATGCGAACTATCGCTGTCGTACTTCTGTGGCGGCATCTACAACGCCACATGCGAACTATCGCTGTCGTACTTCTGTGGCGGCATCTACAACGCCACATGCGAACTATCGCTGTCGTACTTCTGTGGCGGCATCTACAACGCCACATGCGAACTATCGCTGTCGTACTTCTGTGGCGGCATCTACAACGCCACATGCGAACTATCGCTGTCGTACTTCTGTGGCGGCATCTACAACGCCACATGCGAACTATCGCTGTCGTACTTCTGTGGCGGCATCTACAACGCCACATGCGAACTATCGCTGTCGTACTTCTGTGGCGGCATCTACAACGCCACATGCGAACTATCGCTGTCGTACTTCTGTGGCGGCATCTACAACGCCACATGCGAACTATCGCTGTCGTACTTCTGTGGCGGCATCTACAACGCCACATGCGAACTATCGCTGTCGTACTTCTGTGGCGGCATCTACAACGCCACATGCGAACTATCGCTGTCGTACTTCTGTGGCGGCATCTACAACGCCACATGCGAACTATCGCTGTCGTACTTCTGTGGCGGCATCTACAACGCCACATGCGAACTACGCATCAAAAAATCGACGTCACGCAGATCCTGCATCGCGCAAGCAGAGTTATCCGCGCGACAAGCATATACACAATATCCCGACATCAGCTGTCGGGCAGCAGCCCAGCAGACATAACACCCGTCTGTATGTTAGTATACTAGTATTAATTCACATTATAAAAATTCAAATAGACATTAAAACACCACATAAAAATACAACAAAAATAACATTACATATATTAATTATGTCACGTGAAGCCGAATAAGCCTCCCCAGCACTGCAGACTCCGGCCTATCTGATATCATCCTCAGAATTCCGTTGGGGCTCCCACGGATCCTAAACATCAGAGATGCTGCTTTTTTACGCATTATGGCATATTGGTCGTCGACCCTAGCGTCAGCAAACATGCCTGATGCGCTGCAGAAACGTGGGAGCCCCACCAGAACTCTGAAGGCGTTGTTGTATTGTACCTCCATTCTTCCATACATCATTATAGCAAACGCAAGACGTTCACATAATTACATAGAGTCTCCCACGAGTTTTGCCACAACGGTCTGTGCTGCCCGTATTCAGCGAAATCCTCCTTCGCTTAAGAGTGTCGGAGAGCTAAGTATCCATGCTGCCTCTATTTATCGATGAACAGTAGAATAAAAAATCTGCCAAATGCGTGCACTGACTGGACACGTCCACCTCAAACTGTGTGGTTCTTACCTCAAAATACCATTTCAGACACTAGTCTATACTATCGACATGGTCCTCACATGATCTGACCAGGATAATGTCTGGACTCTAAAAGAGACTGGACAACTCACACACTGACATAGTACTTGTTTACATAATTTGGGAAATCGTATACTTTTACAATGTTTGTAAATATGTGACATAATTATGTGTAGGTATGACATGTGTGTATCTATCACATTTTTTACTTATTTATCATTGCTATATTTTTTTATTATTTCCACATATTGTGGTAGGATAATTTTATTATAGGTGCATCGTCTTCACATAATTTTAATTATCAAATTAATGTAGGCAAAATATTGGAACACATTTTAAAAGAGTAACGGTGGAGTTTCTTGCCCATTCTTCTCCATGCGAAACTACCTTTTGGAAGGAGCGACTAGAATCAATTCTATTTAAATGTAAATGTTGACGTTCAAAAGTGCCTTCTAAGTGCCTATTTGAAATAAATGCTTTGACTTTGACCTCCGAGTTTCTTTCGGTGGTTCTTCCCAGAGTAAACGGATATGACTGACAACTTCATCTAGTTATAAAAATACTATTGACATGTAAAAGTGTTTGTATAAACCTACATACTTACAAAAGTGAACATCATTCATAATTCTTTGTAAACCCCAAAAGTAACATAAATATAACTTGAACTTTAGAAACATGTTCTTACCTCTCAACAAACTTCCTGATAGACTCGGTACTGGCCAGGTCGCACGGCCGGCAGTACACGAACTTGTTGTTCGCCTCCAGCACGATGCTGCGACGCTCTGCCTCGCACTTCTCCATGTTGCGACATGCCATGAACACCTGCAAAACGAATTAACTTACATTTGTGTAATATACACTACTTATATATACGAGTATCATGGGAATATCTGATGACAATGTAAGCAAACGGATCAGAAAACATACTTGTGGCATCCCAATTTGTAGTGCCACTTACAAATTGGGTGCTTTGATTTTATTATTTGAATACTTAAACCCGAAATTCTAATTTTAAATCACCATAGAGGTGTTTTTCATTTGACAATTGAGGTAATTATAGTTAATCTCAATGTTCGACGATGATTCTTCAAATAAACTTTAATAATATTATTCGAACAATAATTTGTTGGAAGAACCGGTGAGATATAAAGTTGAAACCTTCAAAATACAGATAAATCATGTTACTGACGGGAACACCCAAATAATCCGAAATATTTTATTCATAATGTCGATGTTATTAACGAATTTCGAATTATAATGTCTATTATTTAAAATCACGAAATTTATTTTACCGAAACTCGTAAATGCGATTTGTTAGTTTTCCGATTTTCATACGTTCGAAGAATCAAATGCTCGAACGGTTCTCGGTCCGAAAAACGTCATTCCGATTTTCAATACTTCGAATAAACTAAAAGTCAACATGTTTTGCCACAAAATTTAGTGACAGAAACGAATCGCTGCAAAACCGACTTCACGCAGTCTTGTCTGCCCTACCCTAGAGTGTAATTTAAGCCCGCGTAGGCGCGGAGGGGTGGGGCGGCCCGCGAGCTGAGGAGCAGGTGGTTCGAAGGCCTGCCGCCGCGGCTGAGGCTGGCCGTCGTAGCCAGCCAGCAAGCCGAAGCTGCGGTGGTGAGCGTTAAAACCATCTGCGACGATAAGCTCGCGTGGGGCCGCCCAAACCCCGCAGCGCCCGGAGCCGTGACAGAAACAATGCTTGTTGCATGCCTGCTTGCATGCTGCATGCCTGCTTGAGGCGTTTTTATTTCGGAATTCGTATTTTTGATGTCTCGTTGTTTTTTATTTCTATTCGTGTTAATTATCATTAAGTCGGACTTTTTGTTTTTCGATCTATTGTAACTCGGTATTTTGAGAATAGTAATTATAAACGTTAGGAATATTGAAATTACGGAATTATAAAAATAGGAGTAATGATAAGTTTTGAACCATTCGGAAATATGAAAATCGATATTTTGAAATTCGTATTTGTGACTGACGGAATAAAGTTTTGCGTATATATGTAGTATAATATACATAAATACATATATAGTATATACCCGTTACTGATTCCCTTTAGTAAACGATTGCGTAAGAATTTTACCTGAAGGTTTGCATTTTCATCAGATATTTCTGGCACAGACTATACAGGGTTATTTTTCAAAACCCTGCCATATTTTCAGAGATGATTCAGAATCGATAAATAATAATAATAATTTACGAATTCTTATTTTTTTTTTTCAGGACATTTTCTTCGAGGTGATGTATTAGGTAGGAATTCACGATGTAAAATGTAGATTAAATAAAAATCAAACTTCACATTTGAAACTTGAAAGTAACAATTCAAATAAAAAACTAGATATTGGAATTCAAAAGGGGTGTGGCGTGAGAGTTAGGAATGCGTAGACGACCCGACGGACGATAACCAATATAATAATGCCGATTCGTGTCTGTGTGTTTGCGTTGCCGAATTATGTTACAGTACTTATAAGCGCGTGCGATTTTTGAACTGAAATGATATTAACCCTGTATATAAAAAAATAACTCTTGACACTCAGTAATATAAAAGCTGGATGAATTCTGGGAGACATGTTTTCTCGTTGATTTTAGAATATTTTTTGGCAGAACGAATCGCCGAACCAGAGTTGCTTGTAGTTACTGCAGTTGTATATCAGTTAACCTGTCTTAAGGCGGCAGTTTAAATGGGCCTTCCGCCACCTGGTGGTCTCTAGACCCTGGCCTCACCGTAACGTTTATGACTGTGAATTAATGGGAACGCGCTATGGTGTCCCGCGAAATGCAAAATCATATGTTTTTTGCAATTATTAGGTCAGTGTCAAGTTGTAGGCTGATCGAAATGTGATTCGCGACCGTAACAAATACGTATATACAGAATTACAATAATTAGAATCATCAATAGCACTCTCTAAGATAGAATGGGTCTCAAATGTATAAATTCGATTTAATGAAATAGTAATTCAATAGGATAATGTTATTGTAGTGATGATTTTGATAATCATAGAGTAATTTAACTTGTCCTAACTCCCGAGTAGCCAAGATATACCTTAGCGCCTCTCCTGGCGAAGTCCCAAGCTGCCTCTCTGCCGATGCCACTGTTGGCGCCCGTGATGATGACGACCTTGTCATCAGCTCTGATGTTCTTGTCGTAAGGCGAGCCGCTGTAGAAGTCTCTGTAAGGTCACAGGAGTCATGATAAGGTATTGGGTGAGAATCGATTTTATTGACAGTCAATTATTTTTATTTTTAGTGATATTTATTTTATTTAGATTTAGAAGTATGTTTGTATTTTAGCGCCGCGATTATCTTTCGGCGCCCTTTGGTGGACGCTATCACTTTACTTAAATTCTACTTCGGTTTTCTGCTAAATAAATAGATAATGATTCCCAAATTTTCAAAAATCAACTTTTACTGTAAATATAAACACTTAATGAATTTAAATAGATTAAAATTCATGTTCTTCCTTTTATTTTTGACACTATGTTATTTAGCAAAAAATAATCCTTATGATGAAGCCTTTCGATCGGTATGATAAAGCTACAGGGTGATTATTTTTCTCGTGTGACGGATTCGATTTCCGGTTCAACCATGTAATTATTTAAATATCTATGAATGCAGTTTAAATTGTTTTTTAAGTTCAAATAATGACTTCTTTTAGTAAAATGTTCTATCTACAATATTCAAGGTACTTTCCCTCCATGTGGCATATCCGTGGGACGCCCTGTATAATAAAATTAGTATTTGGTGTTAATTGTTTTTCGCATTTGGCTTTTTGGCGCCCCTTGCCATCTGGCGGCTAGAGCGACCGCTCCTCTCGATCTACCCCAGAGCCGGCGCTGAGTAACTATTTTGTATGTTTTATTTAAATAAATGAATAGTATTTTGTTTCATGTTACCTTTTCTAATTTATCTTCTACTCTAACACACGAAACTATATCTCTTTCTATATACTCTCCTATCGCAGATCCTATTGTAGTAGGTATCTACTAATTATTAAGAAAATCTCGATCGTGATCGTGATAGTGTAGTAAGCTTTGTCAATTAAAAAATTACGCAATTTATATTTGAATAGTGGGAGTTCCTTGGTGTTTAAAATGTCCACAGGTATTTAAATGCCATTTCAAAAAAACTTTTGTATAGAAGGGCAGTTCTGTGTGGTATACTACCAATGTACCACGATATGTTAAAAGCGATTTTGAGAATGGCTTTTTACTATAATGTTCAGAAAATGCAAAGGGAAATCAGCCTTACCAATTCAAATATCTATATCTACTCGATTTTTCTGTTCCAAATCATCGTTGTCACCACCACCAGCCTTATTAAAGCAGACCGCTGCTAGACATTTTGTAATGCAAATAAGGCCAGTTTCTAGAACGCGAATTATCGCAAAATGTCTATGACAAATGGTCAAGCCCTCAATAATAAACCCAGAGTAAAATTACACTCGTATTAACTTCGGTTTAATCATAGGACGGGGTTTAAGTTTGGCAAACTTTACGCCGAGTTTATTAATAACTTTGATGTTTTAAAACGAAGTTTCATTTTGATTTTCTTAAGAATTACATTATGTGCAGTCAGGGAAATTAATTGTTAAGAAAATGGATGCCCTGCGCCAATTAGCCGCATTTCATACAACGGTCAAATTTAAGATAAAAGTCAATTTGTATAACAATGCAATTCCCTGACTTTACCTATGAGACAACTTTCTTTATAGTCAACTCACTAGTTAGTTCCACTTACTTGAATAAGCAGACGCCGCCTGCAGTGGCCGCCACTGCTGAAATCACCACCACCGGCAGATTGGGGACCCACATGGCACGTAATTCTAAAAAGTTAATTAAACATATTTTTAAAATATAGCTCCGATTAAATGATAAAAATTGAAAACCACGAAATATGACACTAAATTGCGACGTTGCCACTCATAAGGTATAAACGCTCTTAAGGCTCCAACAGACAGGCGCGATGCGACTCTTGTAAACCAATGTCCATGAAGTTTTTGTAGAAATTGTTCTACTAGTCTCGTAGCGCCTGTTTCAATTAAACCATTTACAGACGCTTTTCAATTGTCAGAGTCGGTCACTTAGTCAGCAAGTTGAAGCTAGTTGCCCATTCCAAAACGTAGAACTCCATGGAGAAGAACGGGCTAGAAACTGCAAGGACACTCTCTAACGGCCACATATTCCCAATGTCATATCCAAATCCTTATTACAAATGTATGTTTTTGTCACCACGATTATCAATTTTACTAAGCGTAAATTAAGTTGATTTCGGAATGATTAAGTAGTAGGTAGTTTTGAAGGACATGTTTTTTTGTTAGTTGTAGGAACTATAGGTATGGCGAATAAAGTTGTTTTCCGAAGACAATGTTTGCATGTTTGGCAGCAAAGTTGCGAACGCAGGATACGTAGTTTTTATGTTCCGCGACTCGTCGTTCGTGATTCGTAATACGCTATAACATAAATGCTTGTAGATATAGTCAGTAATTCTACAGTAGTATAGTGGGATCGCACTTTTATTCGCACTAAGGGTTGCCACTTCCAGCCGTCCGGTTTTAGGTATCCGGAAATCCTTACCAATTCAAATATCTACATATCTACTCGATTTTTCAGTTCCAAATCATCGTTGTCACAACCACCAGCCTTATTCAAGCAGACCGCTGCTAGACATTTTGTAATGCAAATAAGGTCAGTTTCTAGAAGGCAAATTGTCTATGACAAATAGTCAAGCGCGTGTGAACTGGCTGTGATTAGTTGAATGATTAATGAACAGCCAATCGCAGCAGCTTACGCGCGCTTGTGAGTTTGTAGCATCCCTTAATCACAGCATACAGTAGAGACGCCACTGCATAGTCAGATCAAAAAAGCTTTCGAGTCAAATTCTAGCTAAATGGTACAGTCATGCACTAACATGTATACACTTAGGTACCAGCTTCTGAATGTGATTTTCTCCTACTGTATTGATTGCAATTTTATGTTGTTAACAACATAATAATAATATTTTGGAACCCATACAGTTATGAAAGAGGTCTTACAAAGTTGCAATCAATATTCCACGAGAAAATCGCTTTTAATTTTTGCTAAGTGTATACTCATTAGTGCTCGAGACTGTACACGTCAAACACAAGTCAGGTATTTAAATTTTTGTGTCCTGACAACCCTACCTATTTCGCGTGGTCCTCTATTTCATACGAGTATAACGTAAAATGTTTACGACGCCCTTCCAGCTTTTATTTCAATTGTCCCCTACATACCTATCTACACACATACAAAAAACGTACAGCGTATTTCTAAAACATCCAAAAGAAAATAGTTATTTGTTATACAAGAGTGCAAAGTTGCTTTTTAACCGCGTGTTCAATTTTGATGACCGAGCAAGCGAAGGATTCTAAAATTGAATCACGAGCGCAGCGAGTGATTCAAAATTAGAATCCTGAGCGTTAGCGAGGGAATCAAAAGAGCACGAGGTGAAAAATCTTTGCACTCGAGTGCAACACGTAACTTTTCATTCCACCTCAGCGAGGAAATGACTAAATGCAAAAAAAAAACGTTTACAATCACAAGATAGGTACACTTTTATTTCAGTTTAGGTATTAATTACTACATTATGACAGGTAAGTATTACAGAATAATCTTTAAATTATAACAAAATAATACTAAGGTATAATTAAGAAAATTTTAAAGTAACGTTGCTACAGTTATTTAAATTGAGTGTAATATTTTTGTTTGGTACTGTAATATTGGTGTTAGTCACTTGTGTACTGTTTTTCGGTAAACTATCTGTCATACTTAATAGTTGTACCGATTCATCGGATTCCCTTGGCGTGAATGTTGGAGAGAGAGGGAGATGGTTAGGTGTTTCATAACGGCTTATTTTTGATGTAGAAGGGCCAGTCCAAGGATCCGATTGAGGCTCTTTCAGTGTAATGGCTCCTACGATGCCTTCACATATTTTAGACTTATTTTGGATGGAATCCTCTATGTATCCCTCTACAACTGCATTGGACTTCCAGCCTCCGTGGCGCTTAAGGGACAGGAGATCAGCTCCGGAATCAGCCAAAAGTGTGGCTGAAGTTCGTCGGAAACAATGACCCGTGTACAACAGGGGTTCTGGAAGTTCAAGAAATGTTGCTATTTCTCGTGGGATACTGCCAATTTTATTAGTACCCATAGGCTGTCTAACACACTTTCCATTGCGATACTGTAGAAAAAATCGATTGATTGGAGTGTTAGGCGGGCGTAAGGCTTGATATTTCTCAACAATCGTTACGTATTCCTTGCGAATGACGAAGTTGCGGTCTCTTTTTGTCTTTGTATTAGGTAAATTAATTAATAGTAAGTCATCTGAATGTTTCTCAATGTTTTTGACATTAAGTTGTGTTAGTGCATTAGTTCGACATGCTCCGTTTATTCCAATAATAAGAACAACCTGTAACGTAAAGAGTATTGTAGTAGATACATGAATAAAATTGATATGAACGCATAATTATGCCTATCAACATCTACTAAGTATACTATTTAATTGAGATTAATATACTTAAGTAGATACTGAATGTGCAACTGACTTACTTTTGCCGCCAAATATACGGAATCGGGTGCTTCGTTAAGAAACTTTTCAATATCAGATAGGTACTGTGAAAACCTTCGATTTTTTTGGTTGATGACCAGATGAGGCTCTTTTTAAAAATGCCACTAATTTAGGATAGGTATCGATATGTTTGTCTTTTTTCATCTTTATTGTTGCTTTTAGCATCGAATACGTACTCCATAGAGTGCTTGCTTTCTTGTTCTCGGATAATTCTATAAAATATGCCAGCAAAACGTTTTCTGAGAAAGTTTTGGCTCCTTTTGCTAGTCGCCACGTGTTGAACATATCGTACTGTTTTAAATATTTCTCGCGTGATTGTTGAGGGAGAAAGCTCATTTGCGCATTATTAACAGTTTCAGTCAATTCTGTTGGCGTCAAGCAAACTTCCTCGTCGCTAGAATCACTCATTTTAGTTTTTTCACTTGTTTTCAAGTTTCTTGTTTTTAATATAAGGTTTAACAATGACGTGAAAAAATGCCGCGTAAAGAACCGCGTACAAAGCAAATTGAAAAAAGAACACCAAGAAGGTTCCGAGTCTGAGTTTTTAACAAATTAAAAAAAAGTTGTATGATATATACGGCACCATAGAGGTAGCAGTAAATAGGTTTAATGTTTTTTTTAATTCACAAACTTAGTGCACACGATGTTCTAAATTCAATTTACTTTATCCTCTAGAGAATAAAAACGGCTTTTCCACTCAGATATTGAAGATTAAAAATACTCTTTCCGAGATGGTGGGATGAAAACGTATTTTTGTATCCGGCGAAAGGACTGAAATTGTATATTTTCTGCCATTTCCAGGTGCGAGTAGACCCACTTCCACTACATAAGTATCAAATTTGTAATAATGAACCCACTGCCAGCCACAAGTAGGTTATCACGTCGCACTCGATCACCCGAGAACTGATGCTAAAAAGCCTCATGCCTGTATATGCTTTCATGCCATCTGTAGCCTTCAAATAGGAGCCAAGCTATGCTGTTTGGCGGCAGAAATAGGTAATGATGGTAGTACTCGAACTACATATTTAAATATTCAGGGAATCAATATAAAATGGGCTCAGCGCAGAGCAATTGTTGTAGTATGCTTCGAAAAACTTTACACTTTCGAATTAATAACAAAGTTTATTATTCAATGTCATCATCTTCTGCGCTGCGTTCGGTCTGCACTGAGCCTAGGGGAGAAGCATATCAAACAAAAGTATAGATTTCTTATTTATATATTTATCCTCTTTATATTACATCTGAGTGTAAGGCTAAGTGTGAGTCGTTTATATAATACAAGTGCCGTAACTAAACTATTTAGTTTATTTATAATGTAGTTACATGGCTAGGAATATGTGATACTGCCTCTTTGTAGGGTAGATGAAAATAAATGTGTAACAGTTATTAAGTCATAAAAAATCTTGGAAGTTTTTTTTTGTAAGTTGACTGAATTTATATTTAAACATTATTCTATTATAAATCCTATAAACAGGAAGTGCTCATAATTATTCCTACAGAAATAAACATGAATTCTGTACTCTACAAAACAAATTAATGTCACATGAGCACGCAAACCCTCCCTTACACTGTATGGCAAAATAAATGACCACCCATTAAATTACCATCACATATTCCTAGATTCGGTAAATTAGATACTTTAATATCTATGTCAGTCTGGCTGAACGGAAGATTCGTGGTGTGATGTACATAACTGCCGTTTTTAGAGACTGCACGCGTCAGACAAGAGGCTCGTGATGTTAAAATTTGCTCATCTAGTTACTTTTGCACCATAACGAATGGATTATTTGTTCTATGGGATCCACGAAGTGTTCTGCAAGGAGCTAGGAAGGAAGTGTTCGCAAAAATTCAGTGGCTTTCATGGTATTTCAATTCGTTCAGCGTGCAGTCTTTCATAGTTATTTACGCTCGGCTATTGAGGTTTATCTTAATACAAAAATATTACTTTTTACCACGTCGACCACATTACAATGGAGTGCAACTTAATTAGGTGTTTGTTGGTGACAAAAATATAAAAATTACATTACTTGTATACTTTACGTGCACTGCACTGTAATGTCGTCAAAGTTTATTACAGCAAGTGTATGATTATTTATACATAGGTATTAATCTTACATTTATATTTGAAATAAATCTTATTTTATATCACTGACTGGTTGGGAGTAGGCCTATTTTTAGGGCAACGTACGATTATTCCAACTACATTGTCGACATTTTATAATTTAATTACACTAACTTGTAGGTTTTCAAGGCTATCGGAGCGTCTCCGACATTATTTATTAAGTATTATTTCATAGCTGAAGTAGATTCATTGACAATTGATGAAAATACAACCCACAAAAGGAAATCCGACAAATGACTGATTTCAGAAAGTATAACTACCTACTGTGATGGTACGAGTCGGTAAATTAATAATATCCGAACTTTTATTTAGAATGATTCCCTTACACTGTCAAAACCGTATATCGTTCGTGTCATTGCTTGGATTGTTTTTAAGCTTTCATTCAGAATATTTGATTTTATTAAAAACAAAAATGCTTGCTGCAAGGTTCTATAATATCGACTTCGTCCTGTGACCACAACTGATCAATGACACAGTATCTGTTGAACACATAGTTCAACAGGGAGTTAGGTTTAACGAGGGACATACTTTACGGGAGTGTAGCAGTATGAAAATCAACCACTGTTACAATAGGAACAAACCTGAAACCGCGAAAAAAGAAACAACTAAGCACATCATACATTTATGTTTGCGTACCTCGACATAATGTTGGGAACAACGGATAATATTTTCCTATTTCAGAGTTGGTCCGATAGTAACAATTGATCATCTTTATGAGTAGGTACTACACTGCCGCGAGGTAATTGCGAAACACACTAACAGTAAGAATAGGTTTCATTTTGACAGTTCAACAACATTCATTGCGTTATTTACGTTGTTGAGCGACAAATGTTTCGAACTTAAGAAGCAATGGATTAGTAATATCCTTCAAAATGATTCAGATTGTGATTGAGTGTTTTTAGAAATTAGGGTGCAGGACACCTAAATCAAGCCACCATGCAATTCCATTTTAGGTATAAATGCTCGTGTCAAAGACAAAATTTTTATGCAGTTTTGAAGCCGACATACAGGCCGTCAATTTGGAGTAGGTAATCATTGTTCTAATGCATTCACGACCATTTAAAAAGTTATAGATACTTTACGAAAAAAAAAACGCAAGTTGGCTCGATTTTAGAGTCCGGGAGTGTAATATGCGTAGAACCAATGCACTTCTCCCTAACAAAACACAAGGTTATATCCACAAAACTGGCTACAGTCCTAACACATGTCTTCCTTCTACCAAACAATTATTTAATCCAAACATTCCTACACGAGAAACCGCTCACTTCACATTTTAAACAAGGGTTATTTTGGACCGTGATTACATTACATTTTTCAAAGTGTGTGTGTTTATAATCTACAATGTTGGTCAGGTTTACAGTAAAGTGTGGGAATGATGTAGTTTTCACGTTAGTTCAAACACGCACGCCTTTGCACGTCAAATATGATACGCGTGCTTTGTGGTACGGTTAGCGACACTGTTTACTGACGTTTTAAACAATTCTTGGGTATTATTAATCCTGCATTCTCCATAGGGTGCGGCAGAGGTGCACCTTAGTACACCCACATTTCGCTAGTTATGTTAATATAATTAATAATAAACAAACAATTTAGAAAGCATTAAATGCTTACGCTTGAAGCTTAATTTTTTTCACAAATAAATTTAATTTTGATTTTCGAAATAATACTCTATTAAATTAAAGGGGGATAGCAAAAAAAAATGCTAAGTATGTACCTATTTTAATAACCGACTTATAACTGATCTTCGGTTCCAAAACGAATAAAATATGTTTATTTTTTTAAATAAATAGTATAGTAGGTACCTATGACAATTCGAGCGCAACAATATCTATTCTGGACGGCGAAGAACGCATCACCTTAAAAAATAAATACCTAGTCTTTATAGTTCTGTATCAAAATATCGGTATTTCAAACGCGGAATCGTTTCAGAAAACACTACCCACGAAGCACAAACTTCGCCGGCATTGAACGTACCTCTTAAAATAGCCACAGCCAGTATTGATAAATCAAAATAGAAAATTGGTGTATGAAAATATATAATGCGGTCTTTTACGATAGCCTTTGGTAGTAGTTTTTCACCTTACTTTAAGAATTCGGATTCAGATTGATACTAATTTTGACTGGGCGAATGTTTAGATTATTTGTCTATTGTGATGTTGTAGCGATTTATTTGCCCCTTATTATTTTTTCTTCGATTGATTTTTTTATGGTTTAGGCAATATGTGAACATGTATTTTTCCATAGATACTAATATTATGAATGCGAAAATAACTCTATCGGGTCCGCGGGCAAAAGCTAGTATCAGATAAAAACTAAATATTAACCTGAATAGTTAAATAATTTGAACGAAATTAATATCAGACACGCGATGTCTTATATCTATTAATAATGCAGTGACTTGACCGTGTATACCGTAACATAACATCCTCCTTTTTTTGAAGTTTGTTAAAAACAGACCAAGTGTGTAAAATAATTTGTTAATTAGAGATCAGTAGGCGAACAGATTGTTAAAATAATATTATAATTAGTTTTAGGGATGAAAACGAGACAAATTTATTAAATAACAGAGGGAATAAAAAGCCTTCCATTTGTCTAGTTTTGGCAAGTACTTAGTAGGTATTAAGATTTCGTTTAAATTGTTATTTTTTTTTCCTAATATTTGTTGAATGCAAAGTTAATCATCACCATGATCGCACCAAGATTATGTCTGGACTTTAAAACGAGACTGACCACTGAGTTAGTTTCGCCATTTCTTCTTAAGGGGTAGTCTGATAGGAAATGTCAACTCCATATGTATATATTTTTTAAATTATATTTTTATATGACGTGAAAAAGTGATTCCGATATCCTATTTACAGAATAAACAATTCCATTTAATTTGAATTTCTGTTTAGTCCGTCTTCATCACAATAAAATGCGAGTCATAGATTAGTCAAACTATGTTAAACACTCATATCACATGTGCTCGCCTAGTTTTAGTGCGTTAGTATACAAACATACAGAAATGCATACTGGTATTGTATCTAAAGTCATACCACAAAATAAAATGTTTTGGTTATTAAAGTTATATTCCTACTGAATAAGGCGGGAGGAAACGCCCCGGCTGTCACCAGTGTGGATCGCCCGGAGGACACGGTGGACCATAAGTTGGACGTCTGCCCGGCTTGGGCGGAGCGCCGCCGTGTCCTCGTGGAGGCGATCTCTCGCATCCGGCCCTGGTCCAGGCCATGGTACGGAGCGAGAGGGCATGGTAAGCCGTCACCTCCTTCTGCGAAGCAGTAATGCTCGCGAAGGAAGGAGGCGGAACGCGTGACGCGTGAGGGAGAGGCAAAATTCACGCCCTCACGTCCCTAGTCGCCGCAGGAGACGCCCTGAGCGTTGAGAATCCCAGGCTGATTCCCAGCCACCGTAGGCGCGGGCTTGCGGAGGGCGAGCAATGGGCAGCTCGCCCTTCGATAAGGACCAGGCCCGGGTCGATGGCGCGTTGTGTTCCACGCGCGCCTCAAAGAGATATCAGCATCAATGACGGGGTCCGCTAGGGCCGATGCCTGTCAGGGTTGCGGGAAAGTCCAAGAGGGATACCGTGGCCCCTGGCACAGGCAACTGAAGGAACACGGGTGGGTTTTAGTCAGTAAGAGTCTGACACGCCCTCCCACTCTGCCCGGAGCGGGAGAAGTTATTTTATGATTTCCCACCCTCAAAAAAAAGTTGGTTTAAAATCTATTTTTTTCTTGTATTTTCCTTTTCTACTTGCAAACTATACACGATAGGTACTTACAACGTAATAGATTTTTACAAAAAATATAAAAGGCAAGAACTCAATTCACAATCAAATCCTTATTTTTTATGTATAAATATGTATATTTATTTTAATACTATCCAATGTATGTGTAGTGAGATTCGATTATTCGTATTATTTACATTAAATTTTATTTTATATAATTGCTCCCATATGTAATATCTACAAGATACGTGATATTACAATCTAGAGTAAAAACAGATTGTCCAATACAGGGAACATTTTTTGTAAAATTATTATAGATATCACTACTTCGAGTGACTCGAATTCTTATAAAACTAGCTTTTTTGAAAATGTATTAACATAATGTTAATTCCCTCGGCAAGAGTTGCTTAATATTCTAGATAAATATTTATTTAAAATGTTGGTTTAAAAAATAACCATATAGTTTTGAAAGTGACTGTACAGCATTATGAAGGTATTTTTTTATCCTCATTGTTGTTTTACAAGAATTCAAGTCAATAAAATACATACATAACTTTTAAAATGTGCATTTAAAATGACATGTGTGTGTCTTACATAATACTATTTAACTAATAAAGCGTTAATTATTATTGTATCATACGAGTTTTGAGCTCTGTCGTGCATTCTCCGTGTAACTTATGTCTACCGACTTTCTAACAAGCTTTGGACAGAATCTGACATATTGATTAACACAATCTTAAATTAAAAGTGAAAATTGTATGGTTATTTTAATACATTTCTGCAAGTAAATCTAAATAAGCTTCTAAAGCTATGAAAGTTTGTTTCAACTAATACACATTATACAATGTCAGATTCCCCCCAGCCATCAGCACACTCCTCGATATGTAGACCCTAAAGCATACAGATATGACTCAAGTTGACTAGTGCAGTTATCAATCACATTTGACGATTAACTTGGCTTTGTATTCAGTGTTGTGGTACTTTTTGACTTAGGATCCTGTGGAGGCAGAGGCCGAGCTACACCAACCTTCACAACACCTCGTGCAGCACCCTTCAAAGCTTGCACAGCTTGGTCCAGGGTTGCATTCTTAATACTGACTCCATTCACTGACATTACTCTATCCCCTGGTGAGATTTCTCCACGCTTCTCCGCTACACCTCCAGGCACTAAACTACGTACAACTATGACTGTACCCTGAGGATCTACAGGGTCCTGGTAGTCTAAGATGGAGAAACCCAACCCTTGATCACCTTTCAATAGTTCCACTATATCTTCTTTACTCTGCCACATAGCTAAACCCGAGACACACTCCAAAGACCGAGACTTCTTTGAATGTCCCGAATGATTTGTTAATGTAGCTGTGCTAGATGTGTTAATTGAAGTGTCTGACTGCGCTTTGAGTAGAGTTGTCAAATTATTCAAACTGCCAGATATGATCTTCCTCGCTTCAAAACCTTCTCTGTCCGGTGCCAAGTTTATGAGTGGACGAGGACCACTGTCTATGCTACTTCGTGCACACACTAACCTGACTCTATTTGGAAGCTTCTTCAAAATATTAACCACTTCTGTGTGAGTTAAGCCATGAAGCCGGTACTCGTTTGCTTCTAGTAGTTCGTCTCCAGCAGAAAGACTGCCTTCCTGGCCAACAGGACCTTCAGGAAGCACAGATCTAATATAGTGATGAGGTCTAACTTCCTGGCCTCCTTCAACGTCCACCGTGCCTTCGAGACTGATGCCCAAACCTTCAAGCTTGCTCACTTCAGCAACTAATATTTCCTTGTTAGGACCTACTTCTCCTTCCCACTTTTTCTTGATTTCTTCTTCACCAACTGCTAATATTTCATCAAATCTTCTGTCTAATTCTTCTTGTGTTGGTTCTTGTGTTAGTTCTTGTGTATCAACAATTTCCAAAACATTTGAGTCAATAGTAGTGTTAGACTCAGGCTCAGGTTCAATTTCTACTGTACTATTTTCAGCTTGGGAAGGCACTGGGAACCAGGATAAGGTTGTTGTAGACGGTGATGGGGACGTAGGACGCTCCTCATTAAATATAGCTAGCTGAAGATGCTCATACTTTGGACCTCTCAGATATCTCTCTAACACTAAGTGCACAGATATGCCTGTGTTTCTTAAAATCTCCACTGCCTGTGGGTTTGTCTTATCAGCTAAAGATGCCCCATCAACTTCTATTATTCTATCATTAGTTCTAATTTTACCACTTTGTTCAGCACTGCTGCCTTCAATAATACTCTTCACAAATATCCCAGAGAGCTCTTCCTTCTCACACACATAGCCCGCTACAGTTATACCCAGTCCATACACATTCTTATTTAAATCCACATGAACAAGCTCAATCTCCGGTTGGTTGGGGATCTCTACAGGCACAGTGATGGTAATGGTGGGCGAGATGGCGTCAGATATGATAGGGTGGTCGGGAATCTGTTGAGGATTGTCACCAATAACACTGACAGCAGCCGCCACTATGCTGGGATTCATCACACCATTCTGAGCATTGATGTAGTCAGTGAAGCACTGAGACAGGTCATACACAGCACCATACCCAGTCTCTATGAGGTGTCGGTCGAGTTGCTCTGGGTCGCCGAGGATTTTAGTTGGTACGAGAGCTGTGCCAGGGAGAGGGGCGCGTAGAGCTGCGGCAGGGTCGGCTGGGCGCGCGACCAGCAGGCGCACGGCGGGCCCGGCCTGGCGCAGCACGGCGGCGACCTGTTCCGACGTGAAGCCGCGCAGGTTCACGGAGCCCACCTGCAGCACGTGGTCTCCGCTCTGCAGGCGCCCGTCCTTGTCCGCGACGCCGCCCGGGAGCACGTACTTAATCACGACCCCTGTGCTGCGCCCGCCTACCAGGTTAAACCCCAGGCCGTTTCCGTCATTCGTGAGATCGACAACTTCAACCTGCGCCCACTCGGTACTCAGCACCATCGCGGTTTGTCTCACCATCAGGGCACTCCCGTCGTTACGTGATGCAGCGAGCGCGCGTCGCGCGGAGGTTATGAGTCCCCAGCGCCGACATCACTACGTTTACGTCGCGAAAACCGACACAAAACACACGAGCGATCGTAAAAAACTCAACGCGGGTCGTTGTTAGCGTAAAAATGTGTAAAATATAATAATACTATGACATTTGCATACTTGCTGAAATCGGAGACAGCAGAATGTGGCCAGCTGCGCGCAGGGGTGTCCGACGAATAAATTCAATTTCTACTATTTTGTTCTAAATGTCATTGGAAATTATTATGCCCAGTTATTTTATTTTTATGAATTCATTTTACTTAGTCACAATTATGCAACACGATATTATATCCCATTCGTAGTTGTTTTGATTTCAGGAAACCAGCAGAAAAAACGAACAAATACAGATAAACTAAAATAAAACTGACAGATATTCGTTCAAAACGGAATAAACGTAGACTTTCTGTCTACGGGAATAAACTTCTTTTAGTAAATTGACAGCTAGGTTTTCACAAATTGGTCAATAGAGGCCGATAGAGCCTTTTATTGTAGCGACATCTGTTAACAAATAGTTGCTACAACTAAACACTACCATACACATTGGGACGTTGACAGCGGTGAAAATTCTACTTGTCACTAGATGGCAGTGTAACCGCGTTTGAAGAAAATGCGAGCCGAGTGGAATAGGGCACAAGTCGGTGGCAAAAAACGAAAATACAAAACCAAAGACACTGACTTCCAAAATTATTATTTTTTCACTATAGTAGTGTTTTTTTTTTAGTAGTGGTATTTTTTTATGGGTAGTAAATTTTACTACCCATATTACTGGCGTATAACTTTTCTCAGGGCAGCACGAGCCATTTGAGTAAACTAAAAGGGATATCTATCTGCTTACATGCATGCACGTTTAAACATACAGCAATCTTGTACCTACTATACTCCACAAAACCGTTTTCACGGTTTGTGTGACTCTGAACTCAAACTCAAAGCGTTTATTTCATATTCACCAATTATGGCACTTTTGAATTGTGAACTGGTCGGTCAGTCAGAAAGATGAAGCTAGTTGCCCATTCCAAAGCGTAGTAGGTGCTTATGGAGAAGAACGGGCAACAACTCCATGGACACTCTTTTAAATCAAAATATTGTTACAAAAATTGGTTAGGTACATCATTCGTGTTGAAATTACCTATACATGTGAGAACGATGTAGAAAGACGTGCACGTTAAAAGCGTCCGTAATAAAAAAGATAATAATAATTCAGGAATTAAAATAAGCCGTGGCAGCTACGAGATGACCAGTGGCTACTGATGGCGCCCGTTCACGAATATGACGTACGGATCAGCACCGTTCGGCTCAACCATTTTGAAAGGAATTTAATGATCCAGTACACACGCCGCCACCAGCGACACATTTGAGTGAGCATGACATACTCTCAGCCGCCAGGGCACATTCAAGTCAATTAAAGACTAACCCAGTAAACTTTATAGTAGGTACTATCCACAAAGTTGACGCATGACCACCTTAAGGCTTATATTTCTTTATAGCGACTAGACCCAACCCCCGCCATAACCAATTTGACCAAGCAATCAAGGAAGGAAATACCAAATATTTTTTGTCCAGGCAAAGGATTAAAACATGTGTTTCTTTTAATTTAAAAAAAATATATTATTTTATCAATTTACTACAAAATTGTGGGCGGGGGACTGAGCATGGTCACTTCGTACAAACGAAAAATTTTAAAAGTGATCATGCGTCGACTTTGTTGATGGTACATAGTGCTCCCACATGTGCTATGCAATAATAAAATACCTACTAAGAGATTGAATTTATACAATGCAAAGATAGTTTTTACAATCTTCAGCAGCTCCAACAATATTTTCAAATGCTAATCAATTAGTTTATGCGCGCGCCCTGGTGGAGCAGGACCAGCGCTGAGCCAAGCATTTTTTTCAGTTAAGTAATCCCCCGACTTATAAATGCTTGGCTGTATAGTGTGTGTTTTATACAGGATTTAAATTTCGTTTCATTCAGTTGGAGTATGAGGGGAGGTATTTAATTGTAACATTTTAAAAAGTAGATACCCCATGAAGGATGTGTCTACTTTAGCCATTCTGAAACCCGGTTTTAATTGGTATCTATTACCTACTAGTCCTATAATTGTGTCTTTCGATCACCTCTTTTACTGAAAAAATTAAAAATTTTCCTTACGTAGGTACATGATGTTTTCATAGTTATATTGACAAGGTACCGTCATGATGTTAATGTCTTTAAACAGTTCCCTTAGAAAATCGCGCCTGCGGAAGCCATAACCTATTGCTCTGATGGCTCTTTTCTGCAGAATAAAATCAGTCTCGATATCGGCAGCCCGTCCCCATAATAAAATACCGTAAGACATGATACTATGAAAGTAACTATAATAGACTAGCCTCGCGGTATCTACATTAGTAGGTAAATTGCCGGTTTTTTCTTACAGCACATGCTGCTGAACTTAGCCGTCCTGCAAGAGATGTTAAATGAGGACCCCGTTACAGCCTTGAGTCTAGCGTGAAAACAGGAAAACAGGGACTTCTGTGGGAACAGATCATACATAAAAAACTTTTTTACAAAAAAAAAAACAACCGACTTCCAAAAAAAACACTACAAAGTGAAAAATTACTTTAATTTCGGAAGTCGGTGTCTTTGCGGATCTGTATTTTAGTTTTTGCCAGTGATTTACGAAATTAATGTTATTTTTCACTTTGTACCTAGTGCTGTTTTTTTGTAAAAAAGTTTTTTATTTTTCACTTTTTAGTTGTGGTACCTACCCCACACCAGTTCGAAAACGATCGTCTTACACGTCCACGTCTGTTTGATGGCGATTTTTTTTATTTAAAAATAATTGTTAATTGTTTTTTTTTTAAACCACTCGACCGATTTCAATAAAATTTAAATGGGACCACCCGGGGGAAGTATATCTACCCTTTGAACCAAAAAAATAATTTTTCAAATCGGTTCAGGCGTCTTTGAGTAATCGGTGTAAGTACCTACTTACATACATAAAAAAAAAACACCAGAATTTAGAACCTCCTCCTTTTTGAAGTCGGTCAAATATGTTGTTTTATAAACGGTGTTATTACTATATATGGATCAATCAACTATCATAAATCCAGGACCGCTCCTTTGTCTCTTAAACAAGGTAGCTACTGTAAAACATTGAGGAGTTCCCTTGACTGCCCTTCGTCTTCATCATCAGACCCCTAATGACAGTTACAACTCATCTAGGTGTAAAGTTCTCATCAATACAGATGAATCAAGCCCAAACACCAGGTAACTGCTGTAAATCGTTGAGGAGTTCCCTCGACTGTCTTTCGGCTCCATCATCAGAACGACTACTACATCAGAAGCACTCCTATTTAATGAAGATCTGGACCTTCATTAAATAGTAGTGCTTCAAAATACTTAATGAAAAAAAATTACAAACGCACTAGTCGCCACTACGATTTTCGAAGATTGTCCTCGATTTCTCTGGGATGCCATCATCAGATCCTGGTTTCCGTATCAAGGTACCACCCTTGGGATATCTACTTTCTAACAAAAAAAGAATCGTCAAAATCGGTTCATAAACGACGAAGTTATCCGTGAACACACATAAAAAAATATATACAATATATACGGTCGAATTGAGAAACCTCCTCCTTTTTTGGAAGTCGGTTAAAAAGAAAGTTAATATACTTATATCATAATGATAATAGTTAATAGCATATGCTGTGGTGATAAGACCATTTGCAAGTTAGCAAGTAGTTAGGTACTGCGGCGAACTCTCGCCATATCGTCTCCGTCACTTAAGTTAATCAACACAGCCTATCACAGTCCACTGCTGGACATAGTCCTCTACCAGGCTGCTCCACAACACCCTCTCCTCTGCCTTCCACATCCAGTCCGTTCCAGCCACCTTTCTAAGGTTGTTGGTCCATCTAGCTGGGGGGCGTCCCACAATACTTACCGATACACATTACACGGTCTCCCCCCAGGACTCCTTTGCTCTATCGACCATCGGTACCTACTTCGACAAACATGGCCACTATGGCCAGCGGACTGCCACTTCAGCTTGTTTACTCTGCAATATGTCGGTAGCTCCGGTTCTTTTCCGACTGTCAATTAAGTAGGTGTACCTGTTGTGATTGATGTGATCTTTTTGTAAAACTCGGTGTGCCTTATTTACGACCGGGTACTGTACCTAGAACATTAGGGGGTAACACCACTCGTGGCGCTTATTGTACCTAATAGAAGATAAGTACCAAAGGTAAACAAGGATATAATAAATACATACACATACCTACGAGGTACCTACTTATTTAATTAAATGTATCTAAACAAGAGGGAAGAGGTCTGAAGAAAAACAACAATTTTATTTCATGGTTTATTGTTAGACGTTAATGTCGTTAGTTATTGAGATAGGTACCTAAATACCTATTAATGTCGGCTGACGGCTACCTATACATTTAGTTATTGAGATAGGTACCTAAATACCTATTAATGTCGGCTGACGGCTATACATTTAGTTATTGAGATAGGTACCTAAATACCTATTAATGTCGGCTGACGGCTATACATTTATCTAGTTATTGAGATAGGTACCTAAATACCTATTAATGTCGGCTGACGGCTATACATTTAGTTATTGAGATAGGTACCTAAATACCTATTAATGTCGGCTGACGGCTATACATTTATCTAGTTATTGAGATAGGTACCTAAATACCTATTAATGTCGGCTGACGGCTATACATTTAGTTATTGAGATAGGTACCTAAATACCTATTAATGTCGGCTGACGGCTATACATTTAGTTATTGAGATAGGTACCTAAATATCTATTAATGTCGGCTGACGGCTATACATTTAGTTATTGAGATAGGTACCTAAATACCTATTAATGTCGGCTGACGGCTATACATTTATCTAGTTATTGAGATAGGTACCTAAATACCTATTAATGTCGGCTGACGGCTATACATTTAGTTATTGAGATAGGTACCTAAATACCTATTAATGTCGGCTGACGGCTATACATTTAGTTATTGAGATAGATAGGTACCTAAATACCTATTAAGCTATTTCTATACAACACAAATCATGGACCTTACTACAAAATATTTACCTAGGATGTAACATTACATAACACAACATTACATAACTTCACGCTTGTATTCCCCGAAGGGTAGGGCAGACATGTACAAATATTACACCCACATTTCGCCAATTATTTTTAAGCCCAACGGGCGAGCCTGTTGCCAGCAACCGGGCACAAATCTAGACTCCGGGATACTACCGAGTTATTCCGAATGGAAAAACCGAATAACACTGCCCGAGCCGGGAATCAAACCCAGGACCTCGTGCACAGCAGTATAGCGCTTGCGACCTTAAAGGATTTGTCACACTGGATACGTTCTGTGGTTTGCGGTCAGGTCAGCAGACAATATTGTTCATACGTGATGCGGGCTGCGTTCACTTTGACCTGACCGCAAACCGCAGAACGCATCCAGTGTGACAAATCCTATAGACCAACAAGGCAGTAACGATGATTTGTTTAAAAAAACAAACTTTGCCCCACACTTCCAACCTTTTAATTTTGTTGGTGCTTTTAGTCTTAGGTATTTGGTATATCATACTTTCACTTACTCCTTAACTACACAAACACCCGGATAGCAAAAACTTAAGTTACCTACCTCTGCCTACCTATAGATAGATAAAATACCTCTTTATAACACACAAAAACCAAAGGAAAGAATGAAAACTTTAAGCGTGATTTGTCAATAGGGATGAATTAAGTGGGTTGGTTAAGGTTGTATCTACTTGCTTCGGCAGTACATACATTTGGTTACCTTTTTAGTCCTAAGTTAAATTAATTATACTTAAACAGTTGCATTTGTTAACTTAGATTATATATTCATTATTATCTGTCGAAAGAGACTGGATCCTGCGAGCTGCGACACAGGGTATCCTAGTGCGAGATCCAGTGTCATACGTAAATATTATAACACGTTACACGTTATGAATCAATAAACTTACTTACTTATTACTTACTTACTTACATAATATACAAAAATTGGAACGATACAGAGAAGACACGCAAAATCGTGAAGCGTTTCACATTTTTTATTCCAGTTGGGGGTTGCGGAAGGATCGTACGTTCCCGCGACCCCCGGCGTAGGTGTGAGATGGAACACCGGGGTGGTTTTTATAGTCAGTAAGAGTGTGACAGACCCCTTCGCCCCCCAGGGCGGTGGACATACATGAGGATTTTCCATCCTGAAAACAAAAAAGAAATGTAGGCTATGGTTCAGTAGGTACCTATTTACAAAGTCTTCCCTTATTTCATCCGATAGGTAAACTAAACAACCACATAATCGGTGAGGTAAATGACGAGGTCGATAATGTGTATGAAATTACGCGACGGAAAGATCGGTGTATGCTTTGTTAATTCACACATCAGGTTTAAAAAAAAAACATAAAATCGCGGAATTTTCGGTAGGTTCGTAGTTCTACTTTGAATCATGATCTGGCAGTTTGAGTAATTTATGCGGGTTTCTTAAATGTCCTTTCTTTGGTATTGTTCGTCTACTAGGTATGTACCTAGGTACAGTTATTAACAAACTGTATTATAATATTATTTTAATTATTGTGAATGTGAGAACTATGTCGGTCATGCTTTTTTTTGTTTATTTCTCAGTTAGTTTGACCATGATCTGGCAGTTTGAGTAATTTATGCGGCCTACTCAAATTTCCTTTCTTTGGTATTGTTCGTCGAATCGTTGAGCTCCTTTATATCTGAGTTGAGCTGCACGATTACTGACACATGCGTGCACTGACTGGACAGGTCCACTTAATCTTTGTGTTTCTTTCCTCAAAAGACCATTTCAGACACCGATCTACATAGTCACACAGGATCTGACCAAGATTTTGTCTGCACTGTAAAAGAGACTGTGACCTTTGAGTTTGTTTCGGCCTTTCTTTTCAGAGTACTCAGACGCCTCTACCTACTTACAGAAATAAAATCATTTATCATTATTATTTATCTACTCAAAAACAGGTTGTCATGTCTGACATAATTTTTACCTATCAGCCTTTATTATTATTACATCGGGGGTGCACGAACTGAGGACCGCCGGCCGTTATCGATTTGTTTGCGGCCCGCCATCTAAGTAGGTAGGTAGGTATACAAATAAAATTGAAGTGTCTTTTTGTAATGTCAAAATAACAGCGTTTTACTAAATGCATAATATACTGTACTTACCTATAACAGAAAAACTAATTAACAAAAGAAAAAATGTGTGTCTGTTTGTTTGAAACGACTGGACCGATTTTGACGGGATTTTCACTGACAGCTAGCTGATGTTATAAAGAGTAACATCGGCTACTTTTAGTCCAGGTATCACGACCCCGTGGGATAATTTCCGACATCCACGTGGGCAGAAGCTAGTGTAATGGTATCTACACCAGTAGCCCACCAGACACGACACCCGTCTGGTCGGAGGATCCTCCCTTTTCTATGGAGGTATGAGTGAACTTTACACCCTGTTCCTCGTACCTCTATCCTAGTTTCAATAAAAACTTATTAAGTTTTTTGTCTAAAAATGACTGCATAAACAGATATAAAACACCGATGAGCATTCATCGCTAGCTCACCGTGTTGTTGGTTTCACCTACTTAGAAGTCCCTTTATCCCCACACACGGTGACGATCCTAGATCACATGTCCTACGTAGGTATGAGATTGAGAGACTTACACGCATTGTTACATTTGTTACCCGTCAATGCGTGTAACTTTGGTCCCTACCTACGGTACTTATTTTTTTTCGTCCACGGCTTATTTTTGCCGATTATTTGTATGAACTATTTATTAGTATAGGTAGGTAAATGTTGAAATAATTTTAAATTGAGTTTAGACATAACCAATCATATACAATAAATAAATAACTAGGAATAATAGAAAACACCGGAAATAGTTTTACACCGGAAAAACTAACAATTTAACACATTCTTAAATAAACTAACACAATTTCTAGCAATCATCTACCTGCCTTTTCCCAACTATGTTAGGGTGCGACTGCCTATCTGACCTCCACAACCCAGTTAATGGGTAATACCCCTTGGTAAGACTGGTTGTCAGACTTTCGGGCTTCTGACGACCTGTAACGTCTGTCAAAGATGTAAGAATGACAACCGGAAACAAAGGCTTAACGTGCTTTTCGAGACACTGAGGGTCGTGGTATGTAAAAATGGTCACCCATCCACGGACCGACCGGGGCAAGCGTAGCTTAACCTGACCGCTAACACAATTTCTAATAGTATCAATAAATATCTATAACACAATGTTTTGTAAAATAATTACCTTGAATATTATGTAATTAGGTATAACAACAGAGTCGAGCTGTGTCCGCCTGGTCTGAAATGGTTTTTTGAGGAAAGAACCACACAGTTTAAGTGGACCTGTCCAGTCAGTGCACGCAATTGTCAGCAATCGTGCAGCTC
This sequence comes from Brachylomia viminalis, assembly GCA_937001585.2. Taxonomy (NCBI): domain Eukaryota; kingdom Metazoa; phylum Arthropoda; class Insecta; order Lepidoptera; family Noctuidae; genus Brachylomia; species Brachylomia viminalis. Next base: position 24,925,823 of record OW443307.2, read on the forward strand.
AACTCAGAACTTAAGGAGCTCAACGATTCGACGAACAATACCAAAGAAAGGAAATTTGAGTAGGCCGCATAAATTACTCAAACTGCCAGATCATGGTCAAACTAACTGAGAAATAAACAAAAAAAACCATGACCGACATAGTTCTCACATTCACAATAATTAAAATAATATTATAATACAGTTTGTTAATAACTGTACCTAGGTACATACCTAGTAGGTAAACCTATTTATGAATAAATCGTGAGAATTTTATAATTTACCAACTTCATCAGCAGTTAACAGGGAGTACTAAGAATAAATTCATCACAAAATAATTTGATTGAAATGTAATAAGGAACAGAATATAACTGACTTGAAAACCATTTGGAATTGAACAGTTTCGGAACACCAGTTAAGTAGGTACCTATCTATTAGTTGTTCGTTACCTATACAGCATGTAACAACCCAAATGTGTGGGACGGCTGCTTATTATTTCACGATCACGATGTTGGTCACATGGAGAAAGTTGGTCAGTTTGATGGTCTGTTCAACACCCTTAAATATGACCACAGTTTTCTGTTACATGCTGTATAACTAACGTCGTTAAGAACTTTGCACAAAATACATGAATTTCTGCTGCTGCAGCAACGAAAGAGGAACACCTATCACCAAGATGATCTATTATAATAAATAGCTACTCATCGAGAGCAAACGATCCTTCTGCTGTAAGTTGTCAAAGAGTTGGGTAGTCTGTAGACTGTCCTGGTCGCAGCATCCTTCGTCTTCTTAGCGTGTCGATGGCCATTTATATGCAGTCAGTCCAGAAATTGGCTACGAGCTTGGCACCTTCAGTAGCGTCCATCAACTCCTGTAGCGTGCAGACAACAGGACACGCTGGACACTATATTAAGTGCCCCATTGTTTGTGGGACAGCAACACATTTACACTCCAGGGCGGCGTCATCTGTGAATCTCCATCTAAACAGGTTTATTTGCTTCGGCCTACCTGAGTCCGAAGTCTATTTAAAGGTTTCCAGGTAAGCCAAGGCAAGGCAACTCATGTCCAGGTGGGAGATATTCAGCAGGTGGAACGAATTGATTGGGTATGGAAGCACTGTCTCGCCACAGCTTTAGCCTTTCCTTAGACCGTTCGCCAGTGAGTGGGAGGACACACTTTAAAAACCTGTTGCAGCTTTTTAGCCTTTGTGATACCAGGATGCTATCGTGCAAAGCGTCTCGTGTGTCGACTACCCCTAATATTGCGCCAAAAGTCGGTCGAACGCGTGAAATTGAAATAACCTGTAGGATTGCTGCTGAGATACCTATATACTAAAGAAAAGCTTATTAACTTAAAACCGGCTGAACAGATCGTCATCAAACATACCATCAGCATAAACCAGCGTTCTAGCAAAAAAAACTGCATTGAAAACTTCCATCAGTTTGGGAGCTGCAACGGAACACAAAAAGACAGAAAAACAAAATCTTCTAACTTATACCTAACACCCCTGTTTTTGCGTCGGTGGTCAATTAATAAAACACTTTTTACAGCTAAATACCTACTTAATAGTAGCAATCCACCTTATTGATGATAAATAATCAATTAAGTACCTATTTGATTAATTTCACGAACGCGCAGAAAACACTTAGGTACGACACATCCCACACACTTTCTATTAATCCTAGAAAGCGTAGCAGTTTCGTAGCAGCCTACGAAATCCAGCGTAGCGTAGTCATCAACGATTAATTGTCTACGAGCGTAGTACTACATTCTGTCTACGACCGTAGTCTGCTACGCTTTTTGTTACAAATATTATGCATCAGTCCTATCATCCTATGTCCTTCAATGGATGTGTTTTGACTAAAATGATGATGATGATGGTTTGTCGAACAGTCGATGAATCAACGAACTAGAAACTTAAGATAACAAACATCAATTTCAATTTCCTGTTTTGTCAGTCTGAAGCTAAGTAAGTAAAGTAAGTAATAATATTAACTGTATTTGTAGCTTGTACAATCTGAATTTTCCATGTTAGGTAAGTAAGTACACCAAAATTTGACGATTTCTTTAATTATAAAACAGTTTCTGCAGCTATGACCGTAATAGGTATAATAGGTAGTTGGGTGAGTACCTAGAACTAGGTTAAACAAATTGAAATCACAAGGTTATTATCATTGAACGGAATCAACAATTAGTGATATAAATAGCCAAGTCAGTAGGTAGTTAGATGACGAAAACTTCATGATGGCAGATACTTCATAAAAGAATTTGGGTATCTGCCAATAGGTGAGTACCTACGTTGGTGGAACATTCGTAGGTAGGTACCTACGTAAGTACTTATCGTTTCACCAACGTATGAAGGTAGAGGTGACTTGACAAAAGGGACAGCAATGATTTGTAAAGTAAAATAAGAAGATATCTTAAAAATCCATCCACTCCGGTGTTTCAACTCAGTCGCACTAACTTCACAATAGTTATCTCATTAAAAATTAACATTACTGTCCATAAAGAGTTACTCCTTATTCATACGTGTGTTGTTAACGAAGGTGTTTATATTTGCCGAGACACACAAAGGGTACACATACAAATTCCTAACAGACAACAAACATAAACAATATGGATACATAGTTGATCGTCACATGTACCGGCGACGCGCGACGGCCGCGCGCGCCCCCCCCTCGTGGCGACTGGCACGCCGCGCGACGCAGACTGGCCCGGCCCGGCCCGGGCCCACCCCGCCCGGCCGCCGGGCCGCGAGCCAATCCGAGCGCGGGCTCTGCGCCATAGGAGCGCGCGCCGGCCGGGGGCGGGGCCGCTGGAGTGCCGTAACCCGCGCCGGGGGCTCCGGCCGCCACTCTCGCCCCGAGAGCCACTAGAGGCTGAGCCGTCGAGTGGCGTCGAGTGTCGGCCGGTCGGATGTCCGCGGAGGGCGGCGACTACTCGCCGTGTCCGGCGGAGGCGCTGCCGGAACTGAGCGCTGCCGAGCTGGCGATGAGCTTGTCGCCCAAGTCGGCGCTGCTGCAGCAGAACCTGTCCCAGCTGCAGCTCCAGCACTCCACTCCGTTCTCTGTCACGGATATCCTGTCGCCGATAGAGGAGTACCGCAAGCTGGAGTTGGCGAACAATCCGCCGTCGCCGTACAGGTGCGTGGATCGATCGCCGGGAGGGGGGGGCGCCCTCCACCCGCTGATTTTTCGAGTGGCGAAGGTCCCGACGAGAGTGCTTGAGCGTCGTTCGTAGTCGAAGGATATAGTTCTGTGACGTTTGTTTGTGCAGGTATGTTGTGATTAGCGGTCAAGTGGTGTGTGTGCGGTCAACGATGTGCTGTAGGCGCGCGCCTCGCGCCTGAGCTCGGTCCTACTCGACTCTTGATCGATGCTACTCCACTCGGTTCTCCAAAATAACGTCTCCATTCATGAATGATAGTGGACTGAATGTAGCACCCTGAGGGACGCCATCGTTAAGCTCTACGGTTTACAGTCATGCTGGTGGAAGACTACCATTATATGTAGGTATACAATCATAGTGTGTCCGTGGCTAATTAGACTCTAGTGTTTGTCAAATATCATCAAGAAAAGCTTTCAGTTCCACTCGTTGACTTTGTCAAAAGCTTTCTATATTATTTATTTGATTTTGATTGATGAAGTTTTTTAAATGCAATGCAAAATTAAACAAACTTAGAAATTTATAGGATATCAATAAAAAAATATTTAGGCCTAAAATTTTACAAACCATAATAATTTATATTAAAGTAGGTACAAGTTGTTTTTTTTTTTTTTTCTTTATATTTACATACAGTCTTAATACAGGTTCAGGTTTATTTGTACCATTAAACCAGAAACGATTTGTATTGGAAACACAGCAAGCAAGTAACATGTTCAGTTAACACGGAAATTCTAAACTTGATAATTTTACTAACTGAATTGAAATAGGTACAGCGGGAGTGGAAATACACTGACGGGATGACTATGACATACTAACTATAGGTAGGTGCTTAATGATTGTTTTTTAAATATTTTAATACACTACCGGTGATGATTAATGAAAAGAATGTTAATGTTTCGATTTTGTGAAGTGTAAATAAAATTACTCAGGATCTGTAAATATATAAATACAAATACCGATATAACACAAAACTAAGTATGTAGGTAAATGAAAAAGACACCAGCCATCGAATCACAAATACCAAAAAAAATATTTTGCCTACGTAAGTGTAACTACAATTAATTAGGCATGTTTAATATAAATAAAATTGCCTCGGATTTAAAACAAGTGCACAAATTAGATTAATAAATCGTCACTAACAAATAATACATCGGTAGATAACTTTCAAAACGTGAGTTGTTTGACTTTAACAGTTTTTAGCATACCTAAGGATTTTTACTGAAATAGTTTGTTCCAAAAAATATTGTATGCAGCTAAACTACAATTTTTAAAATTCCTAAATGCTCCTCTTTTTTAGTTTTATGTATTACACTATATATAGATATTATTGTATAATTATGAAGTAGTTCATTAAAATTATTATTAGGAACATTTGATAACCCAATTCTTGAGGCAGGCTATAGGCTATTTAACATAAAAAGTCTGTAACAACGCTAAGCGAACACTAAGTGATAGCGCGGGCCGGTATGCGATGCGACGGGGTGGGTCGGGGGAACAAAAAAATTCTCGCGAAGTCACGGGTAGACTAGTTAACTGTAAGTTACTAATTTAGTACACTCTAGTAGTCTATTAGGTAGATATAATTAGCGTTTTCCACCTCGTTATTTTCGACGCCCGTTATCTAACAATCTGATCTATCTACCGATGAACTTTTATCGAAAAAGAAAAGCTATCAAACTCAAAGTCAAAGATTTCTTTGCAGTTAAATATGGTACAAAAGTTCTTACAATGGTCAACAACAATATCCTCCTTCGCTCATCTTCTATTATTATAAATATATTAGTAAATTAAAGTCGCTTTCCGTCTCTGTCTGTGTGACCGCGTTGTTTTTATAAATTGCGCAACGGAAATTGATGCGGTTTTCACCATCGTTTAAAGAATTTATTCCTGAAAGTATAAGTGTATGAAACATTAATATTTAACTTACATATTATATACATTATAAAGAAATATAAATGTATTGTCAAGTCGTAAATACCTTGCGAAGCATGGGCGGATGACTAGCTTCATTATAATTTGTATGTGTGTAAAGCGGTCGTTATCCTAATTAGTAGATAGGTTGTCTTTTCCCAAACGCCAAATTTGTTTTAAAATTAACAACTTTAAAATCCTAATCTAGTATAGAATGTGGAGACAAAAATACGACCATAAATAAAAAACACTGGCAATACTAATGCATACGAGTATTTTGGAACTATCAAATAAATCCTAACATCGAAATTAAAAAGTGACTTTTTCAAAGTAACTAAATACTTAACAGCTTGGCTCATCGCCTCAAGGTCGCCTGCTTGACGGACTTCTACAGATTGTACTTCGGTGAGTGTGCCCAAGAACTCCACGACCTCATTCCACCGGCCCCCTTCTTCCATCGGTCATCTAGACGCACTGCAAGTTACCATCCCATCCTTACCTAGTTGCTATTCCACCAATTCGCACTAAGCGTTTCCAAATGTGTTTGGTTATGCGCACAGCAAAAGAGTGGAATTCTCTACCTGCGTCTGTGTTTCCGAACGCATACAACCCTAATCTCTTCAAAGTGAGAGTGAACAGGCTTCTTCTGGGTAAGCTCACTCCATCGTCGACTCTGTCTCTGTCACCACTGACCTCGACTAGAGTCAAGAGCAAACCCATCTTAAATTAAAAATACTTAGTAATGATGGGCCGACTATGGGTTTTACCGATCTTTGACAAGATAAGTGACTAAACCATTGGATATATTTGATTGAATTTTCATATGCTTATTGGGAACGGTTGTAGACATACGCGGTTTAATTTAAGTGTCGTTTCCACCTTGTATAATTATCACTGGTCACAGTATTTTGGCAGCGTGGGCACGCGGCACCAAAGTCAGTTGTATTGTAATTGGAAAAATATTAGATCAGCGTTATTAGAAAATCATCATCGTTACTTTTAACTGAAACACTGTGGCTTCGTATACGGAAAGGGATTAATTATTATGTTTAAACAGGAGGGTTCTCCTAGGCTCGCTTTGAATGATATAGGCTTAGAAATTATGTCCTATGGCAACGGTGCGGTTATAAGAAGATGTAGTGACAAAAAAATCACTCAACTTTAAGCAACTTTTATAAAAAAAAGTAGTGAGTCACAACATAAGCGATCTTATTAAAAAAAAAAGGAAGGTTATTCTTTAGACATGGTTTAAACGATTGAGCCAGTTTTTGTAATAAGAACCTAATTGTAATCGAAGTATACAGTTCTCTTTTAGTCTTTACCTAAGTTGGGATGGAATGGAATAGAATACTCTTTATTATGAAAACAAAACAAATTACAGCTATAAATAAAGTTCGAGATACAAAAACTGGCTCGAAGATATAGACTCGGGCTTAAAATAGATCTTGTTTTGTGATAAGATGGCGGCATAGGTATTATGTTTCATTGATCTGTACGACCAATTCACTAGTTATTTACCAATGAGATTTAATATTAGAATAGATATCCCGAAAGATGTTTCGGGGCTCCTGACTAAGTACCTAATAACAGCCGCGCGGGTCGATCTGTTGTCGCGGTCGGAACGTGGATGGATGACCATCCATTACTTAGCGAGATCCCTCCGTGACTCGATCAGCACGTTAAGCCGTAGCTCCCGGCTGTCATTCGTAGATTTGACGGTCGTTACGGGTAGTCACAAGCCCAAAAGTCTGACAACCAGTTTTACCAGCGGGTATCGTGTTACTCAGCTAACTGGGTTGTGGAGGTCAGATAGGCAGTCGCACCATGCAAAATACTGGTATTCAGCTGCATCCGGTTAGACTGGAAGCGGCTCGGCTTAACATATTTGAAAAAAAGGCTAGGCAGATCTATGAAAGATGTTTTAGAAATGGTCTAGGTACCTACAGGATGAAAAGGAGAAAATATTTTATAAAGTAAAACTTTTTACCCTGTCTGGATCTTCCTTCTGACTCCATCGATTTTTAAAAATCTACCGTAACTGTTTTACGCTTACGATGACTTCAAACCATTGATTTTTCACATTCAAATGAACATCCTTGTTTAGACTTTGACATCATGGCTGACGTAATTTTTATCTAAACACAGAATAATATTTAAATGTAAGTTTTATTTAAAATTTATCTACTTAGGTACTTTGTTATAAGTTTGTCGAATCAATGCTAGCTTACGGTTTGTATAAAAACGCTTAAAATATCAGTGCCTGGGCTCATTTTGCCAAATCAAAAATTATTTGCTTAAATTCATTTTCAACTTAATATAAAGGTTAGATTCTGATTGATAGTCAAATATAATAAGCCGTGATAATAACTTATTTCATTACCCGCTTAGATACAAAAACAATACTAAATAATAATGAGGAATAGGTACCTACTAAAAGAAACAAGGACATGATGAACAGGATTCAAATTTTCCTGAAAACCTTGATCTGTAAGAAAGATCCAGTCGCACATTTGTCGCTAGTAGGCCCTATTAATGATAGGTAAATATAATTCTTCTCGCTTTTTAACTGTGCTAGTACCTACTTCTTTTTCTAAAACATCTTTTATATCAAGGGTTTAAAATATATAGAATATCTCTGTTCTAACCCTAACCTTCGGAGTCTAAAGGCATGAGATTATATTATTTCTCTGTTCTATTTTTCTTAAGTTCTGTTATCTCTCGGGACCGCTAATCACTATCACCAGTGTACCCTCAGTCAGGGAAATTAATTGTTTATCAAATTGTTACACTACGTCAATTTGCTGTGTCATTGCCACTTCATGCGGCCGGCAAAGAAATACAGTTGAGATTTGTTGAATATATACGGACAATTTCAGTTGGTAGTCAATTATGTTATAAACCATTTATTTCCATGAACTTTCTTCCGGTGCCGACTATAGCCACTAGGTAGGTACATACGTTTATAGGCATCCATTCTTTTTTAATTTTTCCCTTTATTAATTTTTACGATATTAATTTTAACTCTTGATTAACAAATATATCCTCCTTTAATAATTTGTAAAGTATATAGAGATCCTACTTATAATATTATACATGTGAATGTTTGGATGTTTTTTTTACTCAATCACGTGAAAACGGCTGAACGGCTTAACGTGCTTTCCGAGGAACGGAGGGTTCTTGATATGTAAAAATGGTCACCCATCCACGGACCAACCGCGGCAACCGTAGCTTAACCGGATTGATCGACCCGCGCGGCTGTTATTACTTAGCCACAAGCCCATTAATAATAAAAGCAACTGAAGCTTCTCCGTCGGCAAAAGGATTCGCTTTATTGTCAGTTGGTTTACCAACTAGCAGTACGTCACGTGCGCCATAGCTGTGTTTATAATACCTACAGAACTACATAAACTCACGCCATCTTCCCATGGGGTGAGGCAGCACTACGGAACGCCATCCTGATACGATCCTTACAATACTCCTTTACCTCGTTTACATTTAAGTACAAACTTTTTTTTTTTTGAGCGTTGGGGGAAATCATCAAATAACTTCTCCCGTTCTGGGCAGAGCGGGAGGCCGTGTCAGACTCTTACTGACTAAAACCCACCCGTGTTCCTTCAGTTGCCTGTGCCAGGGGCCACGGTATCCCTCGGACATTCCCGCAACCCTGGCAGGCATCGGCCCTAGCAGACCTCCACCGTATGCTCTACCGTGTCCTCCGGACGATCCCCACATTTGTATACCTGTGTTTATTATTGCAGTTATTTTATCTAAGACACATAGGTACTTACTTACTCTCGTTACGAAATCATGACAGTGCAGAATTATTTGATGTCCATCCCATTCATGTCAGCTGGAATGACTTTTGAAAAATCACACTTTTAACACTTGCAACGTTGTTTCCCGTTTCCCATTCTTTGATCATAAGAGGATGGATTTAAATTCAAATTATTTAGGCATTTTGACAGCTTATTGAGCATTATATACCTACCTATCTTAATTATTTATTATTGCATTATCGAGCCGCCCCTGCTTCGCACAGATTTTACAACTTGACAAAACATCGGGATTTGCTCATTATGTGTAAGTTTAATAATATTAATGTAGGTATTATACTCTTAAACATTCCGGAATAAATGAACAACGCAGAATTTTTTACGCTACTTTAATTTTTAATAAATTTATTTATGTATAAGTAGATATAGATTTACAGTTACAAAATCCACTGTGCCAGTTACGTAAGACAAACTTTACACAGCAGAACTTGCACTGCAAACCAGACTGACAGCTTTTCTTCAATTGCCAAGAGTACCGTAGGTACCTAATATTCAACACCAAACATTCCAAAAATGAAAAGTAGGTGACTATACAATTTGACAGGCAGTTGACGATGAGACAACCATTGGATTTAGCCTTTTATAAACTAAACATTGCATGAGCAAGTGTTTATTCTGCCTATGAGTGGTTCACACCTACAGATTTTTCCGCTACTGATGAATAAACAGTGCTTTACATGACAAATAGTCGGCCATTATGTTATTTTATGGCGTGGTAAAGTTTGGGAAGTGGGAAAGTGATAGTGATTATGAGGTTTGAAACTGGACGTGCTGTGACTTGTGAAGTGATTTAAAACTGCATTCGAGAAAGATTTTAAAAGTCATCTTTGTTGTGAGGTGATGGATCAGTTTGAAAATACTTTGGAGTACTTAGGTACCTATGAAAACAGACCTATACTTAACTACATAGGTAGGTAATGAAAATCTTGGAATTTCAAATATAAAGTACCAAGGTAGGTACCTACCACAAGTATAAATGATATTTCAATAACATCAATCTTTAGGGGTGTTTACTGATAAATCGACAGAAATAACTAGGTATCTGAAAGATTTCAGTTTACTTTAATTCATTTTGATTTATTAAAAAGTTTGACTTACTTAGGTACCTACCCGATTGCGTAGGTACCTACTAGTGTTGTAAGAAACTCGAGTCTTGGAGTCTTATTTAATAAAACTTGAGCTATTTTTGATGACTCGAGTCTTATAAATAAAACATAGAGCTCAAGTCCATCAGGATTTGGAGTCTTTTGTAAAAAGACTTCAGTCCTGCCAAAGAGAACTCAAAGACTGAGTCTTTTTAAAAGTACTCATAACTGAGTCCTATCCTGATTTAGAAAAGGCCTGCCCTTATTTTATTAATTATAAGTAGACGGTACCTATTACGTGTGTTTATCATTTTATTTATTATAAGTAGACGGTATTAGGTAAGTACGTGTGTTTATTATTTTATTTAGACGTTTCAACTCGCATTTTGATTCAGCAAATCGTCAGTCTTCAGGTGGGTACTTTTGACTAGGTTATTTGCGTTTAATGCAATCTAATTGTTACAAATTTTTATCGTGCGATTTATTTGCAATCAGTAAATAAAATATGGATGACGATATAAAATCACCCAGTATTACCAACTCAAGTTCATGACTCAGTCTAGCTCAAAGAACTTAAAAGACTCGAAAAGACTCAGAAGACTCAAAGGACTCGGTCTCATGTGGCTAACGAGTCCTAATGTTGAAAATCTACTCAAGTCTCGAAATGAAGACTAAAAGAATCGAGTTTCTTACAACACTAGTTGGTACCAAAATTGCTTTAACTTAAAAGTTTATTTCTACCGTCCCAATTTCACATAGGTAGGTAGGCCTAAAAGTACTAATCAAATTACCGAGAAACCAATTAAAACTTATATAACACGCTAAATTGAAAGATAACAATCTTAAAAGCAAATTAAAATTAACTCCAATTACGGTAGCTACCAACTAAAACGGTTCGCGCCATAATTTCCCGCCCTGTCAAAACTCAATTTGTCAAACCAAACATCGTAATGGCGGCCAGGGGGTGTACGAGATACAAGGATATATTTACCGATTAGAAGAATTGATTTAATCGTTATTTTATTAAACTTAAGGTTTAAAATTGCTTGTAAATTGTGTTTCTTGATGCAGGGATGGTTCGATAGGGAGATTAAATTGTGTAAATAGGGATTAGGCAGATAAGCTCAGCATTGTTTGAGAGTGACGTGTTGGCGCCTCGTCGGGTAACGGTTTAGAGACCTGCGTGTGGCAGATTTGGGTCAAATCTGTTTTGTTTGAATTTAATCTTTTAGATAATTTTGCAGATAAAAAAAGGAAGTTCCAAATGCCGGAAGTCCGTTCAAAATATTGTTTTGTTTTTTTGATGTATTCTTTAGCGCTGCCATTTCTTGTCGATTTACTGAAGCATCCAGAACGAGATATTCTCTACTTTTTAAAAGTCCAATTTCATGTTTTCATATTTTGTATTACGTTTGATTGTGATGGTGTGTCAGCGTATTTATCGTATTTGCCACAATTGCTGCATTGGTTAACTACATGACACTTGCAAGCGTTTAAATGTAATGTTTTGTCCACCGTAGAAACAGCTCCCATTTATTTTTACTTTATTGATAGATCTTCTTGAACATAACTAAATGTCATTTTGCAAACAATGTCTTTCTGTTCTCACAAGAGCCCATGAGTGTGACGGAAGGTTGAGTCAAAGTAGAGTACCTATTCCTCTTCTTCATATTCACGTCTACAACTTAAAGCACTGTTGTATCACACTAACATTCTTCCTTAAAGTCACACTCCTGCGCTGTTGCAGACCATGCATCAGATGCAGGGTAGATAATTAATTATTTACCTGATTGACATCCTACATCAATTCGCCTTGTTACTTAATGCCGATTTCACCAATGAAGCTGAACGCGATCAGTAGGTACTTCTAAACCGCGCTCAAGAGCTGTCAGTGTCATAATTTTTGGGGAATATTGACACTGACAGCCCTTGAAAGCAGTTTAGATGTGCTGGTCGCGTTCAGTTTGATTGGTGTCATCAGCCCTTAGCCATTTCACACGTCTGTCAAAAAATTACAGTTTTGATTTGAATTTACAGACTTAAGACTAAAACTTAAGTTGATAGTAAATTTCCTAGCAATCATTTCCCTCAACTTTACATGTGTTATTTCTCAGTCTAACATCGTCTTTCCTTTCAGATCGAACTCATCAGGCAGCAGCATTAATTCCCCGCTGGGGCCTTCCTGCGGGATGGCGGCGAACCCGTACGGTGTGCCGCTGTACGGCGGTGCCCCGGTCCAGGGGTACGGCTGTGCCCCATCAGACCTGCCCCACTACGGAGACATGAGAAGTGCCGGCTGGTACCCCGCGTCTAACGACCCCAGGTTTGCCAGTGAGTCGGCGATATTCTTTATAGCAAGGTTGTTGGTGTGTGTGTTCATTTTTTTAACCGACTTCAAAAAATGAGGAGGATTTTGATGATTCTTTTTAATTTTTTTTTTTGGACAAACAAACAGTAACACATTATATCTGCGCAAATAATATAAACAAAGATATTGTATAAATGTGAAACTCACACAGTTATCCACAGCATATACAATTCATATAACTTTACTAATGAACAATCTATGCGAGTAAGACTACAAGACTGTTCAAACAACTACCTATACATCGGAATCCTTGAGTTTCTTTAACAAAGCAGAACGAAATCTATTTGCTGACACTGATAATAAATCTGATTCTGTAGTTTCTAAACAAAAATCATTATAGTTTTTGCACAAGCGACGACGTAGCGACATTTTTATTATTTTATAAAACGTTGCCCCACACTAGGAATTTCTCCTGTATTGTGGGTGCGTTTACAAACATTTAAACTCACATACACAAACAGCCAGACCCGGAACAACTACTTGTAGGTCATACAAATATTTGTTCCGTGCGGGGATCGAACCCGCGACACGTAGGTAACGCAGCAGTCAATCGCTTAACCACTGCGCCAACCGTGTCGTCCATTCGTGTGTCGTTTTCATTAGAAAGGAGATATTCCCAAGTGTGGTACCATGATAAGGAAACCAGGATCTGATGATGGTATCCCAGAGAAATCGAGGGGAACCTTCGAAAATCGTAGTGGCGACTAGTGCGTTTGTTATTTTTTTTTCATTAAATATTTTAAAGCACTACTATTCAATGAAGGTCTGGAGTCAATCTGATGATGGAGCCGAAAGACAGTCGAGGGAACTCCTCAACGATTTACAGCAATTACCTAGTGTTTGGGCTTGATTAATTTGCATTGATGAGAACTTTACACCTAGATGGGTTGTGACTGTCATTATGGGACTGATGATGAAGACGAAGGATAGTCAAGGGAACTCCTCAACGTTTTACAGTAGCTACCTTGTGTTTGGGCTTAATTCATTTCTATTGGTGAGAACTTTGCACCCATATGGGTTCAAAGTGCCATTAGGTACTGGTCTGATGATGGAGACCATAGACAGTCGAGGGAATTCCTCAACGATTTACAGAAGTTACCTTTTGTTGGCCTTGCTTCATACGGTTTAATATGCTAAAATGTTCAGTTCGTACAAAAATAATAGGTAAGTACCTAATTAGGATTGAAGTTTTACATAGGAATACCACTACCTACTAGACATGCTGATGCGTCAATTTGACACTGAATTTAAGTTGCGTAATCGCGCCATCTCTAGCAATTCTCTTTCGTAGTGTGGCCTACTCAATAATTTGTTTGAATCTAAGTCAGACAACGCTATTCCTTCCAAGATTTTAACACGACTCAGAGCAACATAATATGTTGCTCTGAGTCGTGTAGGTCGCTAAAGGACCGGTATATTATACCTGTCCTTTAGCGAATTTTTTCCTGCCTAGATCAATAACAGCTTTTTCTAATGTAGTTCCCTGTAACTTATGAACCGTAACTGCCCAACTTAAAATCAGAAGTAAAATTCGGAGCTCGACATCTGCGTAGGTATCCTTTTTTTGCCTGAAATATTGCAACATTAGGAGTAATCGGTACCCAGCCATTTTCATCTATAATTCTACTTCCAATCGTATCCTTATCGGAACCGATTACTTGAAGACGCCTGAACTGATTTGGAATATTCTTTTTTGTTTCAAAGGGTATTAAACTACCAGGTGGTCCCATTTAAATTACACCGAAAGAGATCGAGCGGTTTAAAAAAAATCAACATTAAATTATTTTTAAATATAAAAAACCGCCTTCAGACGATAGTTTTTTAATTAGTGTGGAGTAGGTACTATAACTAAAAAGAAAAAAATATAAAACTTTTTTACAAAAAAAAAACAACCTAAGTAGGTACTTCAAAACACTACAAAGTGAAAAGTAACTTTAATTTCGGAAGTCGGTGGCAAAAACTAAAATACAGATCCAAAGACACCGACTTCCGAAATTAAAGTTATTTTTCACTTTGTAGTGTTTTGAAGTCGGTTGTTTTTTTTTTGTAAAAAAGTTTTTTTATGGAAGATTATTTTTAAACCTTCATTGAATATGATGGATGAATTAGGACCGATTATTGACCAATAATATGACCAAAAGTTATGACGGATATTTCAAGTTAGGAACTCAATAAAGTTTAGTTTAGTAAATAAATAATATGTTTGTTTGTATGTCTGTTCATTTTTACTTCGTAATTTTTTTTTATATTTGAAAGGACTAAAGGAAAAGGACTGTTTCTGATTATCCAGTAGTCATAAGCTACCTAGCTACGTTGATAGATTGAGTTTGTCGCAAGACGGCGGCGTTCGTAAGCCGTGCGACGCGACGGCAAGAAGCAAGGAGGCACGGAGCCGACTCAAACGTCTATTTAACCGTCTCCATCTTTGACGGTCGCTGCATTTCGTAAAATAATATTTTATTTACCGCCTAGATAGGTTTTAACTTAACAAGATAGGACTTTTCTTTCTTTATTATCAAATCTGGAGAAAAGTAACGTTAATTGTCACAGTTAGGTATCTATAGTACAGGCTCTGCTTCAAGCTGCTACAATCAGCCGTAGACAACTTTGGTGGTGTTAAAGTACTCTCCGAAACTAAGTAGGTATCTATTGTCATAATAATCATCTCTGCCAATTTATTTTTTAAAGAAATTCGACACAACTATGTCATCAACATAATAGTAACAAATCTGAAACTAAACCAAGGCAACAGTAATTCGTACTATTAACGCATTAGAATAAATTGACGTTGGTAATTCAAGATGGCGGGTGGGTTGGCGCATGCGCGTAGCGAATGCCGCTGACACGTGAGCGCGTCGGGTAACAAACGGCAATTTGATGTAACCCGATGCGTTTACTAATTCGGTATTTATCGGAGAACTGATATGGATGGTGTTTGACTGTTCAAGTGGGATGGGGCTGTTTAGGCATATGATATTGTGAATAGCTGGTCAGTGGAATAGACGAATTCTTTGGTCAACTATTATGGCCAATAAAACACTCACGTGTCATTACGCTTACTTTCCTAGAACCCAAATGTTGTCCCTGCTTATTTAATTACGAAGATTCTAACATTTAATACAACAGTGCTTCCAAGATTGCAGCACCTACCTACAATTTCGCGGTATCCATTTTTTAAGAATATCATAAATGTAGGAAAAACTATGCATTGTTTTCGTTTTTGATAGGTAGATATTCAATCTTGTACTGCAAACTAGCAGTATTTGTATCTACTATATGTAGGTAACAATACCATCAAATCTTCGTGTCCAATACCTAAATCAACGATTTCTAATTTCTAACTAACTACTTAGCTTCTTGATTACCAAAATAAAACTGTCTCAGATTGCGAGTTGGCAGAGCAAACACCATTACCCACCGGTGACAAAAAAAAAGGAGCTACGTGCTCGGCTACCAAGCCACCATCTTAGCCCTAGATCAGCCATCATTTGTGACAGAGGCGTCAATGCATTAAAATATCAGTTTGCTTCACCACGCACGTTGTTGGTGGAGTTTGATCTTTTTCTGTTGTTGACCGACTGGTGGCCTGTCTCTTTTTAGAATGACTTTCGGAAACGCTATTGTGTTATTGTTAATTCGTTTTCAACTACAGTTAGCTGTGCTGAGTTTCATATGTGTGTGAGCATACTCCGTTAGCGATTATGTTTTTCAAAGAATTGGTTTTCACGTTTTCAGTCGTATTGAATGAAAGATTCGACGAGGATGGTAATTGCGTTCACGTATTTTGATATACATATACCAACGTACCTACAGTACGAACTATTTACTTCTTAATATCCATTGTAGCATTTAAAAGTACAAGGAACAAAAGTTAGTTGGTGTCTGTAAATTCCTAACTTGTCATTAGGTACATCAATACTTAGTTTTTAACTGCGTGCTAAGTCCAAGAACTAAGCAGACAACCACACCTCTATAATCTTTGGCTCAATGGTAATTCGATATACCAACGGGAGCGCTTACCATGGCGCAGGTGCAGAGAGTATCCCCTGAAGATGTACACAGACTCTTATTTACATTACTACCATTTGTTTACTACCTCTGCGTCAGAATTTGACTGTTTCTTGGGATCGTGCCCCTTGGTTTGTTTGTTAACGGTTATGTAGATTATAAAGTCGTATTTTAATTATTTTTATGTTTTTCTAAGAACCAGGTACTTGGTTAAGATTTGTCTTATCATAAGAGGCGTCTTGCGTAAGTAGTACCACTGATTGTTTTGGTGCTACTGCGGTTTGGACGTGTCGTTTTTAGTTTTAAATCAACGTGACTATGAACTATATAGCTACCGAAAGTTACTTAAGTCAAACGTAATTCACAATTGAGTCTCTAAAATCAGTCCAATTTAAGCCACTATTAGTTTCCAACGTGTCTGTTAGAGCTGGAAGTAAAATATTTATACATATAGTTTTTAATTAATCAATGCTGACGTTGACAGAATCATAACGAAGGTAGGTATATAAACGAACACAACCGCTCTATGTACTTAGTACATACGTGTTGTTTGTTTTATTGGCAATTACTGCAACTCGAGTGTATGCAAGGCAATTTTTATGAAACAAAATAATATTTTTAGATTCAACAGACAGATTGTGGAGATGAGTGAAATAGGTAATTGGGTTTCCAAATAATATAAATGTAGCTTACATCTAGCGTATGGATAGACTGGAAGCCGATCTCAACAAAGTTGGGATAGGGCTAGGCAGATTGATTGATCTAGCTTATAGTTATTGTATATATTGACTTTGTTAAAATTTGGTGTAGAATAAAGCATAGATATATTCTATCTTCCTATATTGATTTTATTTTTGGTATCTGCTACCAAACTGCAGTGACTAGTTGACAAAAATAGCAGCAATAAATCTTATTAGTGGGCATGAGATTTTTCAATAGCATAAAATGTTTTTAATAAATTAAAGATGTATCGAGGAGCGAGAACGGGGCTTTCCTCTAAACTAATTCTAAAACTATCGTAGTCACTCGAAGCTGACGATGATCGCAACGAGACACCACTTGATGTCGAACGGAAGACAATACGGAGTAAAGACAATCGGTAATTTAATCTAAACTCTGTAGAAAAGCCAGTAGTTGACGAGAGAAAGTATAATAAATAGTATAAAGACGTACTGTTTGTTGTAGAGTAACTTGAACATCTATCGTAGGGAAGGGAAATGGATTGCGTTATAATGGTTTGTCAAAATTGAAGTAAAAAACAAATGACCGATGAAATATTTCTTATTCTTTTTCACAACAGAACAATGATGGCTTTAACACGGCATATAGTACGGCTCCTAGTCCGGACTGCGTTCAGTAATCGTTAGAGGAGATTTTATTTTATATATCAATAAAAAAATCATTGGTTAATTAATCCATGGAAAATTTATAGAAATGAATGCTCTAGTACCTGATGATTATAACACACCATGTTCCCAAGTCAACACTTACCTACCCCTGATTATTATTATAAACTTTCTGAGACATAAAGTTTATTATGGATGAGAGTGTTAACGTGATTAAAAAGGTAAGATATTTGATAATGAGATATTGCAGGTATATATAATATAAAAAATACATAATAAAAAGCGCAAAGGATTTTAACGGTCCTTCACAATAAATTCACTGAAATAATTGAGCGTAGGACGTCTTAGACAATAGAAAACAAAGATGGCGCCGATCTATTTGTTTCTATAGATGCGGAAAATTAACCGTACAAAAAAAAACTATAAGTCGAATAATAATTGGCCATTGATACTAAATATACTTTTAGTTTCAGAGGGATACCTATATTATTTTGCTGGTAGGTATATGGCCACCAAGTATATCAAGAAATAATTTTTTACTTTTAGCATTTTTAGAGTTTTGGTAATTTGCATTAATTTCACTAGTTTTTATTTACATCTATGTAAATGGTTACGGCTATGTAATATTATCTACCGACCGGACATCAAACAGTGGCACTAAATCACATTAGTGTGCCTTTCTAGGCCGTGCAATAACTACAACGTTCTGAATACAACAAAGCTTATCTCTCATAACAGAAAAAAACAATACTATCGAAACAAAACCAACACCTCGTTGAACAAAATTTACAAATAATTTAACACAATAATACATCACGCTTCCGCACATACGAGTACCTTTGAGCAGAGATTAAAACGGTAAACTATCGAGTGATGTCCAACGGACAAAAACATCTCGAATACCCACCGAATTATTGTAAAAAAAGATTAGTTACTAAAGTGGTCCGAGGACCGAGCCCTGAGGCACGCCTGTCGCCCGCCTGTACCTGTTGTACTAGGGAGCTGTGTAGACAGACAAAATAAGCAATTCCATTTGATCGGGCCCATATTTGCCCACCACTAGAGTCTTGACTGAGTAAACATGAGGCCTCACGTCCGCAAATAGCGTGATGTCGGTGCATTCGAAGGCTCCAGCCGAGTCAGGAGAAATTATTTTAGTATATTATGGTAATGAATATGGTAATTGGTGTTCGATACTTGTGTTATTGCTTAGTGTGAAAGGTAGTTTGTAAATGTCGCATAAATACAGTAACTTGCGTGTTGACATAATACCGAGTAGGTACGTCAAATACTTGTACTAAAAATATTTATTTAACGTGCAGAGTAGAGGTGAAGTATTTTGCTAGAATTACGGAAAAAAAATGTTTCCTATGTATTTGCTAAATTATAATAAATGAACATTACTTATGTAGCTATTTACTTTATATATATATTCTATAATACTACTCTCCAAAATAGCAGAATATTTTAAAAAGTCAGCTCTCCATATAAATAGGTCATGAAGTCGATGGATTTTTTTAAAGTACGAACTAACAATTTTTCTCTCTGCTGCTCTATCAAACGCTAGTGCCAAACTGGAAAAAAAATATTCGCACAATGTTCAACCGCTCGATCCGCAGCATTTTTCAAGTGTTGCGACACATCAAACGTACCCAGCATCCACGGTCAGCGGTAAATTAAAATTGCCGCGGGGGAAAAATAAGTGTGTGACACACTTAGTTTCCATGCAGGCGCGCCTAATGCGGGCCGAGTGGCCGCGTCACCGCCAGCCGGCCGTAGTTTATCTTCCTTAGTGTGGCAACACTGAGGGAAATAGCCGCGGAAATGTTTGCTATCACATTTCCCGCCATCTTTGTTGGTTTGTTTACTTTTAGAAATGGTGACGGTTCCGTTTTTCCTGGACAAGATGGGCCAGTCTGTGAATTTACTTACGGAATCGTTAGTTTTACAAAATACTACTTTTCCTTGACTGTCGACCTACTACTTCATTATTGTTACTTACAAGTAGCGGTTTAATAATAATAATAACATATGCGTCGTTTTCATTTATTTAGTCAGATTCTCTTCTAATAAATAATGAACGCGTGCCCAGAATCTTTGTTTAAACATAAACATGCTAAAATCTACCACAATGATTAGAGATCGATTGTCTCAGCCCACTCTGCTCAATATGCCGTAACGATAAGCTAACATCAAACCGGATCACTAAACGACCAGACTTAACAATCATCTACCAAACTACCATGATTTTCCTCAAGCAATAAATTAAACCCAACTAAAAAGTATCTAATAGCAATCCGCCTCATTTTCCGATCGGCCGCCCGCCATAAAATCTTCTCTATTTTGACAGCACACCCGGTTGGGGTTGCAACAATGCTCCTATTATTGTCAATGTTTATCCACGCACAATTTGCTCGCGTTTATACAGCGTTGGTAACATTTTCTGTAAGGGGGCGATCTGATGCGTATGTATGGCGAATTTTAATGCGATTATTATGAACTGTTATAGACAGTTCATGGGGATTATGAGCGTTTTAATGATGGATTATTTTTGGTCTATCTGGACGATTTTGTTATGATATACCTATTCTCTTCATACAAAATTCAACCAAATCACCGTGTGTGCGACATTAACTTTTTGATTATTTTAATAATTTCATTCAATAAAATCAAAGATTATGTTTGAATTTTTTTCAAGTTCACTCCAAACTTCATTAGGGGTCACGTAATAGTAGATTATTATATTAATAAACATTAAAGCGTTATTTAGCTGACCAATTCCTAGAATGGGCACCAAAAACAAATCCCACCTATAACACACATTCTCAATTTTACTTTCAAATTCACACACACGACCCCTCGCTCGCAAAATCCATTAGTTGTCAGCAAATATTGACCCGACCGTGACGCGGGCGCACGGGCCGAACGTTGTCGACGGTAGCCGAAGTGGCCCGAGCACGTCCGAACTCATTATGTATACACTGTACGCCGATTTGAATTCTTAGTGCTTCAGCAAACATCATGATTATTGTGATTCATCTAATCAATATTGCGACTCCTTGTTTTTACGTTTAATTGACTTATTTGCATTGTCCGACTTAAATGTTTGTTAGAAGTAAGGAGGATCTTTATTTTTTCTTAACAATAGTAGATTTTTAGAGATTACTTAAGAACTAAAGCTATATTGCAATCGTCCTATCTTTAATATCAGCACTTTTATCATCTCATTCAGTTTTGTATGAAAGGTCAATTTTACCTGTGATTTGAACAACATGCAAGAAATGGTCAATTATAAAAAAACATTACCCACAAACTGTTAAATAGTTAATTTTCTACTGACTCCCTTTCACAGATCTATAATTGAATGAATAATTTATCAAATCAGTGTCGTAAAATCAAGTTCTGTTGCTTGTCACACTAACCGTTTTACTCGCTTACATAACGCACACTTGTTAGATATATCTATACTCGAGTTTGAAGGTAGCTTGAAGACAAACATTTAAGACAAACAAACAAAAATGTCTTATGTACTAATAAGAAGGTGTTACCTAATGTATTCGAAGATGAAAAGGTCAATTTGTCACGGCTAGTAGAAAAGTAAACTGTTTGTAATGTTTATGTAATCTATGCTGCCTCAACTGGTGAAGCGGATGTGGAGACAAAGTGCAGTACAGATATCAATCATATGAAATGGAACAATTTGTCCGTCTATACGTCAGAAACTATAGTGGGCACTTATCGGAGGCAATTTCTACGTTTATCTTATAGCTGCTTTTGTCTCTACGTATTTCGCTTTTTCCTACAGTTGGCCAATGCACTTTCTTCTCGGTAATTCTCTTTGCCTCCGTTTTCTCTTCTAAAATGGTGAAATTGGAAACGAACTGTAATTTTTCATTAATTTCCACTTTGGTAACGATCTTTGTAGAACACTTTAGTGGTGGCAAGAAACGTTTATGAAAAGGATAGTATTTATGGCATTAAAAAAAGGGGCTCTTAAATTGGGTCCATGAACTCAGTATATAATCATCATGGCGATCTAAATGGTATCCTCGTGCAATAGCTAAAACAATGAGCCCCTGCCAATTGAGGAAAATGTTTAGAAAATCTTTCAATGAAGCATGTTAAAAATGATAGTCAGGAAACGGTAGCATGTAGAAGCAGTTGACCCAGGCGACAAGCAAACACAGTGATTGTGTAATTTGCAACAAATACTTATTTGCGAATAAACCCAAGAAACCATTAACCAAAGAAACTAACAATAGACAACAAAACAATGAGGTATTGACCGAAATCACCTCCAAAATAATCAGAGCCTCAAAAGCAATAATAACTTCACATAAAGCGGGTGGCCATTAAAACTTTGGTGAATTTTCAACTAGCATTGTCTAGTTGGTAATTACTTGCGGTCAGCGGCCGTCAGACGCACGCCTGCTTGCCCCCTCGAGTCGGACCCCAGTGCCCAGCCCCCAGCTCCCAGTTCGGGCCAATTTCACGCCAATCGTGTCATCAAATGCACGCGTTAAAGCCAAGTGTCTGTTTCGTGCAACTATTTATTTTTCTTCTGACTTTCTGTGCGGGTAGAATGATAATTGGGGCAAATGGGACCGTAATGTTAAGGGTTCGTTTGGTAGGTTTTTGATCTTGCGAGATGTAACTAAGTATACTATTGATACAATCTTCATAAAATTTACCGGTTTTCTCAAAACAGCGTTTGTCTGTAGATTGGAAAAAATAGGTTCCAGCTAAAATAAAGCTTTAGAAATGAGACAACTAAATTGGAGGAAATTGGATTTCCTGAATGCTATTGACCATTCCAGTCTATAATTTCTTCTTCGATTACCATTGTATTAAGATGATGCACTGCTTGCTAGGTTCTAGGTTCAACAATCTCACCAAAGAATGTCTAACAAGCATTTTCTACCACTCATAGAAAATCATTTTAATAGCAACACCGACCCGCTCGGTCGTGAAAATAGTTCCGTTTACAACGACATATTTTGACGTCCCAACGTCCCTCGTCGTGGCCAGCCCCCGGTTCAATTACCGATGTATTTGTTGTCAAAATATATGCACATCTCTGTCCGACCCCTGTCACACACGGGCACATGAGTGTGTATGTATTTTTAGGAAATTCTAAGGTCTGCTTCACACTTTGGTAGTGGGCTGTCCGATCTGATTCTAAAGATACATTTATTCACACATGATATTGGCAGTATCCAATAGGTATGAGAAAGCGACACAAAACGAATGTAAGAATTGAGTAGGTAGTAAAACGAAGAGAAATTCAACTATTACAAAAATAATAACAGGTTGTATTATTAATAACCACCACTGCATGAAACAATAAAAAAGCCCAAGGATTGCATCAATTAAAATAAAATCATAATCTCCTATTTTCGTAAGCTATTCAGAAATGTTTGTAAACATCCCCTCACGTGTCATTTAACAATTCAATTGGAATCTAAAAACGCGCCCATTCATCCGCCATTGAAATTGCGCTACGTTTCAATTAAACCCTGAGATCCACAGATAACAAAATGTCCGGTGGTCTATTGACAGTACAAAGGAGGTTCGAGCTGAGCGGTTTTTTGGGGTACCGTAAAAAACTGGAACAACTTTTCCAGTATCTGTGCTAACAAAGATACAGCACTATCCTTTTTTCTAGTTAAAGCTGGTTAGAACTTGAGGTACATAAATAAACTGACACATACATAACTCACGCCTTCATGTCATAGGGTTACCCAGAAACTACAGAACGCCACCTGCTACGATACGAAACTGACACATTTCAGGTAATATTCAAACTCTGTTAGGCTGTCGTGCTGCTAGCATTTTTACGAAATTGCGCGACTTTTCAGAAAAAAGAATGTTGGTTAAATGATAAATGATTTTATTTCTGTAAATAGTTTTCTACAAACACTTTTACACGTCAGTCGTATTTTAAAACTAGATGAGGTCGGCGCTTCCTATCTGACTACTCTGAGAAGAAAGGCCGAAACAAACTCAGAGGTTCATCTTTAACATCGTTTATTACTTTATTAATATGACGAACAGAACCCACAAACTCCCAGCTTGCACCAATTTCCTCGATGAGGCAAAGATATCGCACAATACAGCCACACACGCACAATAGAGTAAGACAGAATGGGGAGCAATATTTTATTGAAAGACCCTTTTCGTCGAGTGTTGTGTAAATACGCGGCGGATTCGGTGTGTGTAATGTGCGGGGTATTGCTGTCGAAATGCTGATGTGCAGACCTTAGCGAATGCTGTCTACGGGCCTTTGTTGGTGAAAGAATTGTAATTATATTTGTAACTTCACTTAAGTACGTAGGCAGTCAACCAAAGAGTGTACTCGGGCAAAAATATTCACGTTACTATTATTACACTGCCAATATTTATTAACTTCTTAATCTACGTATAAAAAAGGAGCAGGTTCTCAATTCGTCCAAATACTTGTTTATATATGTTCGGGCATTAATTATTTGTTATTGAACCATTGTCTTCAAGCTTAAGACACACTTACAAGAGCTCTGTAAAAACTTGACAACTCAGCACTCTCATAACATTGTCTACAATGCCTACGACATTAATTCGAGAATAAGGCACATTGAGTTTTTAAAAGAGGTTAGGCTTTGTAGAGCGTTGTTTCTGACTCTCAAACTATTTAACAGTTTCTTAAAAGTACCATTTATGTGCTATATTAACTCCCGGGCCCTGGTTGCTACTGTACTTACATACTGAGTGGCTAACTGGCTAAGATATTATTCTTTACGTCGTGCGTCGGTGGTGTCGCGCCAGTTTCTAATTTCAAAAGTTCACGGACTACGGTTTATGAAAGGCAGCTCTATAACTTTTAAGTGTTTTGTACTGTCTTGTTATTGAATACAGTTACGTGTTTTAAAGGTCGTCGGCCTACGCGATTAGGTAGCCAATTGTCATGATAGCGGATGGCCGCAATCATTTGTTTTTGTCACTGTCCCTTTGTAGGCTTGTGGTTACCTACATTGTTAATGTAGTCTAGAATAATACGGTGTAGTTGTGTCTTCAAGTACCTAATATAAGCATGTGTCGATTTAGTATTAGGAACTATGAGTTACATCCCCGCTGTTGAACAATAGCTTCGAGCTCAATCTCCTACAAAGTATTCTCGGTAAGCTAGCTGGTAAATATGCCACACGCAATGAAGTGACAGAAAACAAACATGAGCACAGTGTTACAGTATGACCCTTGGCCGTTAGGTACTGTTTTACTTAACATTCAGTTTATGCACAGAATATTCATCTAATATTTGTTTTACATCACCCATTTGTACTTTTTTGTAGCTTTATTATGCAAAACTGAGACGTTGGATATTTTTTTTGAAATTAAATAAAGCTTGTAAAAATGATAAACACGATTTTAAACATAATTGTATGTTCTCAAAGTGCCTAAAATATGATGCAACATGCAAAGCTAGTAGCGCGGGAAACCACGTCTAGTGTCATTAGGAAAATGGCGGGCGCCGGCTTAAATGTTGCCAGCGTTAAGAGATTAATTTCTACCGCGAGAAAGTATTAATTTTTATTTTCCCGCTACTCCCCTTTTATAATTTGCAAGGATGGATAAAAAATGTGATTAAAGTGATGCAGTTGTTTCGTTATAAGTATTGCGAACATGTTTTAAATTATGAGCTTTATGAATATTACTCGTGGAACAGTAGGTACCTACCTACACTTAGCTGCTACTGAAATTGCTAAATTATATTATTGTGACCTATTAATGTAGGTACCTACTGTTAGGGTTATTTTTAATTTTGGTACATAGTTACAGCAACTAAGAGGAACAAATGAATGCTGAAAGGCTTAAGTTTTTCCCGATTTTCCTAAAACTTTAGGTTCCAACTCAGAATTTAAATGTTAGTCCAAATAAGTTTTCTTTTGCACGAAACTTACAGTAGAAATAATAAACAAAATAGTAAACCTTTTCTATCTAAATCTAAACTCAGCAGAGCTAATAAACTAATTAATACCAAAGATTTAATGCATACTAAAGTTGGTTAGAGACAAAAGCTTTCAGTTCGAAAAACGACCTCCATTATGAAAATCTGGTGAAAATTCAATGCTAACTTAATTAGCTTGTAAAGCTGAGAACTTAATGAATTCTTCTTAATTGCTCGCTAATCTTATAAAAGGATAATTAGGAATAGTAGTGCCTATAAAATACTGCCGATACCCACATACTTTTATATCATTGACATGTTGACAGGCTTTCAATTGCTATGATTGACGCGCGTTGGGCGATGTCTATAGTCTATTCCAAAAGTACAGCTATCTGATGAAAATGTAAAAAAATGGATCAGGAAACGTACAGGGGATGCCACTTTTTATAGTGCCACTTCCAAAATTAGTGCTTTGATTTGATTATTTTGCGTCGATAATTTTCAATTACAATTCGACAATATTGTTGAAACAGCAAATGTTGGAAAACGTAGTGGAAACTTTCTTAAAACAGATGAATGTGTTACTAATACCCTTTAGTGTGTGACTGCGTAAGAATTCGATCTGAACAGGGTTTGTTTACACTTTCATCAGATACTTTTGGAACAGGCTATACCTACCTATTAACATTAATTATAAAGCGACTATAGGCTTAGGTACTCGATCCGCTGCACTATTGTTGCATCAAGGTTCACCGAAAATTCCTGAAGTTTCATAAATTGGAAATCATTCTAAGCTTTGTCTTCAGGGTCGATGGCAACAGACAGTAATTCTATACCTATGCTGAAACTGACAGATCAATCACCACTACTTCGACTAAGAAGTTTCCCAATTCCAAATACAAACCTACCAATAAATTCGTTATTTAACTTTGTCAGATCAAAGACACCAAAGACACTCTTGTACAATTAGCTTAGTTGTTACACAACACACCATATTTTAGATTAGTTAAGTACTTGATTTAGATGGCTGAATATCTGCTTAGGAAATGAAAACCTTAAATTAATTCAATGACAGAAACGCAAAGCCTAGGCCTGCTGGGTCTATAAGCTTGAAATTTTGCACAAGTGTTCTTTATAAATCTAAATAGGTTAAATAGACGAGGAAAGTTTCTATGGAAGTTACGTATTTTTTTTATGTTAGAAAAGTGGAAGTTGGTATTTAGTCTAAGTCAAAGCATTTATTTCAAATAGGCACATACAAGGCACTTTTGAACGTCAACATTTCCATTAAAATAGAACTGATTCTAGTCGCCCCTTCTAAAAGGTAGTTTCGTATGAAGAAGAATGGGAAAGAAACTCCACCGTTACTCTTTTAAAATGTGTTACAATGTTTTGTTTAAAAAAATTCATTATCTAATTATATGTGATATGGCCTGTTGATTTCAAGTCGAAGTTGTATCATAGTTTTTTTGTTACTCAAAAAGTTTAATGCCCATCGGGCTCTCATCCTTTAATCAATCATTTAGCTTAGTTGATCCAAGTGTGCGTATCTGAGCGGCTGCTTTAGTTTCCAGGCTAATGACGTCGACGGGCGGCGGGATGGGCCACGTCAACAATATGGGGGGCCTGGCCGCCTGCGCTGGACCTGATTCCAAGCCCATGCAGTTCCCTCTCGCGCAGAGGAGGAAGAGAAGAGTCCTGTTTACTCAGGCACAGGTGAGTGAAATTAGCTTTTAATACCTATCACTTAAGTCTTAAAGCAATCTATTTTGTGTTCGGATTTAGTCTCGCGTTTGGATAAGTAAACTATCTCACCTGATGGCTTTTGGTAAGCGTAGATTCGGTCAACGATGGTGCACGTTATTGAAAACTGTAGTTGAGTCAAGAAGATTGAATGCAAGGTCCAGTTTGTACCAAGTAGGTAAGTTTGTAAGTAGGTATGTACTTGTAATCTTCATACAGCGCGGCTCTATTATGTTAGGTACAGCTTTCGCTTTCAGGGACTATAATCTCCTTAAAATGAATGCTTAGTAAAGTAACAATCTAACTCAAATCTTTGGCAAATACATTTTAATTGTTAAGTTACCCAACTTCTCTCGCCTTGCCTTTCACTATCGGATACAGGTACCTACATATATTTTATTTGAATTTCTTACCAAAAATGGGCACGTTGCCTACAAGTATATAAGTACCTCCCGTTGTTCTGCAAAGCCTCCGTATTTGGATCGTCGACCCTCGCCGGGGGAGTTTTATTTGCCGATCATTTTACAAATAAATACGAAATGGGGGACTTTACCTGCCTTAATTCGCGATGTAAGGAAGGATATTCACTGTGCGATTGGCGCTCGAAGATGTCAAAAAAGAAAGTAATTGAAGTTAGAAATACTCGCGTCTCTAGTCTCTAGTAGAGATTCTAGTCTAGAAGAAGAAAAATTGTACTGTGGAAGAAGTAGATTAAGAATAATTTATTCGCCAGAATATGAATGAGTACAGAGAACATACGTTGACGAACATAATTACCATACATTGTTAGGTTTTCATCATAAGAGTCCGAAAGTCAGAAAATTATAGCGCAGTAATTAAAGTAAAAATCTCTACCAGCATGACAATCAATTAGTCCCTAAGTAGGTACTAGGTACAAAATTAAAATGATAGGGAAACAATATGGTGGTGGGATACCTATATTTATTTATACTCACAAAAGAACGATAATCTATCACCGAGACTTACGAATATTGTAGAACTAGAAAACATGGCGACATAGATTCAAATCACAATGGCACGCACAGTGAACAGCTCGCTTTACGAGGGTGAATTGAAGCGTGAAGCATGACCGGTTGCATAGCGGGGCGGTGCCATGGTGACCGCGACTGTGTCGGGTCAACTGTCGACACGAAATAGCAATCGCAACGAATGTTAACAAAAGAGTCGTGGCCTTTTAAATCGAGCTCTGATTTTGCAACGCTGCGACCTTGCATATTATAAATTAAATTCGCCTTTCGTGTCTGTCTGTACTCTGTATGACCGCGTTATTATTGAACACCAAGGGCAATGAAATTGATTCAGTTTTCACCATCATTGAGAGAATTTATTCTGGAAGGTTTATGTGTTTAAAGCATTAATTTGTATTAAACTTCCATATAATTATAAAGGAAACTCGACATATTGTAAAGTCGTAAAAACCATGTGAAGCAGGAACGGGTCGCTAGTAACTAGTATTGCATACAAGAGTGATGGATAACGTTGTAAATATAACTACCTAAGTACAAAAACAAATGAGTGGGAATAACTCAAAAATAGCATACTTTGTTTTTTTAATGAAACCCCTGGTGTTCTGTATACAATATAATTTGCCTTTTAAATCATTTACAATCCAATTCGGTCAAAAGTCAGAGAAACATCCTAAAATTTCCGTCTTTTTTTCCGTCCGTTTCGCTTGTACCCGTCTTGAGCAAGCGTCGTGATCAATGCTGATGCCTTCTCCGTATCAGAAGAGGCCTTTTCCTGCACTGGGACTATAGGTAATAGGCTGGCATTATTTTATTTTTATTCTTGGTGGGTATATTAATAACTTCGATTGTGACAGCATGCTCGTTACTTTGATATAATCTTCCAGAAAAACAATACACAGTATAATTTCCCGTTATCATCTACATGAAAATCGCAAAACCCCGCTGATGCATTAATCTGCAATCAATTTAAATGTAACATTCCACCTAAAATCATATTAAATCAAGCGAGCAACACAACATTCAAAAGCTAACTAAAGTCTAAAGTCAAAATTACGTTAGCGTGCGAGGGCGGCGCCGATCCCGCCCGCCCTCGCCGCCGCCGCCCGCCCCGCCCCGCCCCGCCCTCGTAACATACCACCAGCTATCAACCATGTAATTAATTCTATTTTCACGGAATTTTCCGGTTGCAGTTTGATTCCAATGTTGCTGTGTGTGTGTATGTAAATGTGGGGGTGTGTTAGTGTTTATATATTTATGAGCATAGGGTGTGTGTGTGAGTGAGGTTAGGTTGGCTAAAAGTTGGATTTAATTGAGGTTAGAGGGAATTTGAATATGTGTGATTGATCTAACTAAAGGATCGTTTTAGATAGTTACTTTACTGATTTCAGAGGGGTTACGGTTACATCATAGTACCTACTCGTACATACAAATAGGCCACAGTTTAATTGAGGCGATATTTTACGTTGTTTCATGAGATTGAGCACCCTTACATAGTTCCCGACGGCACATCTTTTGTGTAGTCAAGCGTACGATACAATCAGTTACAATTTTACATTTCTAACGTTAACTGAAACAATTGCATAATTATAGAGCTATGTATCAGGCCCATCACCCATACACTCGTCGGTAGCGTTGCCAAACAGACGCTAAAAGAATTGAGAAGTTTATTTTATAAGGCTGATTAATTACAGATTTTTTTTAACACAAGTAGGTTCTCTAAATATGGACCACCCTAACGACTTTTTAAAATAAAAGTCAGATTTTACAAGCTATATATTTATTTATTGTTTTAATCAATAGATAAACTTATATGTAATTATAATGTTTAGTTAAAAAGTTAAAAATATACAAAAGTTCTAACAAATTTACTTATTTTTTATAAACGTTCAAACTTAAATCATAAGAAAGAGGTAGTTCAATATAGACCACTAGACTTTTAATATGGACCCTGGGTGCTTAGTATGGACCACGGTAATATTTTGGTAGATAATAATCACAATAGAATACTTATTTATGAATTAAACTAATTAAAGTAATCAGTCAACAAATAATCACAGTATGTTTACTTATTATAGGAACTAATTGGACTGTTTTTCTTTTGAAAACGCATGGATCAGTTTATTTTTTTTCTACTAATTGATACGCTAATGTCATTATATCACATCGTGATCCTGATTCCTCCATCTGAAGTATATATTCAGCCAAATCCATTTCCAACTCTGTGGGAAACGTTGCTTTTCTTCCAAGTTTCATATTTGTTACCTGTTCCAAAGGCTAATTTTTATTTTGACATAAACGTATGAGTGTGGTTTTTGGCACTCCAAAGGTTTTCGAAACTTTTAAATATCCCATTTTTTTTCTTTCACAGCTAGTAGGTATAGCCATGGTCATAGAATCTATGTCCCATTGCTGTCGAATTGGTTTCTTTGATGTCGTAGCCATATCCTAAAAACAAAAATGATTTGAGTTGTAAAATGGACTACATGACCATAATAATAATATGGACCACTAGTCCATTTATAAAATTCAGTAATCGGTCCTTAATATAAAATGGTTACATGTTGACGTAGGTATATTCATTTTAAAAAAATATTAAAGAGAGATACGTACAGTTACGAGTTCAATCAGAAATAAAAACTAGTGATATCTTGGAATTTTACTATGTAGACAGTGGAAACTTAAATATTATAAATAAAGTAGAAAATCCTTACAAAACTTACCGAAAAAGTACATCAAACGGTGTAAAAATATTAAAATGCCTGCTACTAACAAAAACGCACGTGCAACTTCGCTGTGATCACTGACGATGTGCCTCGGGGTTCGGGGCATCGACGTTGACTTCACTTGAAAAGCAGCCACATCTTTCGAAATAGTTCAGTGGTCCATATTACACGACCGGTCCATATTTAGAGAACTTACTCTACCCTTTTATTATTATTATATTATCAGCCGTTTGTGTCCCACTGCAGGCCAAAAGGATCACTTCCCTCCCTCCACTTATTCCAATCTACTGCTGTTTGTGGCCAATCCTTTTAAAAAAAGTACTATACCCAGCTATTCTTTTCTTTTGGGACCTGTATGAAGACAAGACTAACCGGACATCATTTGTGCAGGTATACGAATTGGAGAGGCGGTTCAAGCAGCAGAAGTATCTGTCGGCGCCGGAGAGGGAACACCTGGCTTCACTCATACACCTAACACCAACGCAGGTAAGTCAAAAACCATGACAGGCACTAGCCAAAAGTTAGTGTGACTCAGCACGATTCCAATATGTCGATACTCGATTTATTAGTTATTCAATTATTCCCAACTGGCAGATTTCGTACAAACTTAACTAATATTTTTGTTATATCTAGATTAAAATGGGTTATAAACTAAATTCTTGACTGAGCATTGGTTACGGTAAAAGTGATCTTTGTCTGCAGGCAAAATTGAAAATGTGTTTTGTATATTTTGGTGACCTGGGTAGGTACAGGCTGTGTTAAGGTGTTTTTGTCTTGCTTTCTGGTATCGATTATGAATTGCAGGTAAATTCGTGGGTTAAATTTAAATTACATTAGTGCGTTTGACTGGTTTAGACGATGCCTAGTTTTTTGTCACCCACTTTTCCTCCAAGGGTTGTGAGAATAAAATATAAACTGCAAAAGTGACAATGTTCAAGATCATTATTTCGCCTTTATCTAGAGGCTTGGAGCATCACGTTTTTGACAGAACACTAAAATATGAAAATAAACAGCAACACAATAAAAACAGCCCCTACCGGTAGGTACCTACCGCATGTAGGTACAAACCCATAATTCAAAGACGGTTCTTAAAAATGTAACAAACAAGGAATAATTCGTACCGTGGCACTTGTGAATCAAAGCATTTGGAGCACTAAGTGCGGGCGCGCCTGTTACGTTATGACTTTAACGAGCTGTCTTAGCTTGCCAGAAAAAAAAATAGAAATGCGTGTGGTAGATTATTTTTAATTTTACTCAAAAAATATGGAGCTATTCAAAACTTAACTGTTCTAGGCTTAGACCATGGTCTAACTAAGGTTAAGGTTTTTTATTTCTTTCTTTCTTTCTTTCTTTCTATAGGTACTATTGTTTGGTTTCTATAGAAATTGCATATATATATATCAACAAAAATGCTCAAAGTAAAAAATTCGTAGCGACTATGAACCAATATTTGTGAGGTAGCACTTGCAGTATCAAAGCGTTTTGGAGCAAACTGGCGCTACAATAGACGATCTAATGTCTACTGGCGCTACAATAGACGATCTTATGTCTACTGGCGCTACAATAGACGATCTAATGTCTACTGGCGCTACAATAGACGATCTAATGTCTACTGGCGCTACAATAGACGATCTAATGTCCATTGTAGCAACAGTTTTAGCGAGTTATCTGTCCAGTGTTTTTAATTGTTGTGTTCTGTTCGCTGTTTCGATAGTAGAGTTTGTTTGTTTGAACGCGCTAATCTCTGGACTATCCATCGGAATTCAACAAATATTTTGCATTTGATAGCCCAATGCTTGAGGAAGGTTATAAGCTATTTATCATAACGATACGACACTTAGAAGCCGAGCAAAAAAAAAGTAAGAAAGAACGTTAAGCGAAAACGAAGTCGGTAATAGCGTAGCGAGCGATGCGATGCGACGCCGTGGGTCGCGGACAGAAGCTTGTCAAATAATATACCTAATATTAAAGAGAAATTCTGAGTTTACTAAGTTTGTTAGGTATTTAACAATATCATAATCGTCATTTCGTTTTGACAAGCGTTTTGAATTTGTATAGATATTTCTACTTGCATCTGTCCCCTTTCTCGTCTTCATGCTCAAAAAGTCAAAACAAAAACATAAATAATTCAGCCACAACCCAATAACCAGATCTTCTAACCCCTCAACTTTCCCATGAAAACTAGTCATTCCTTTTGAATTTTTCAATAACCCTTCAACAACGACTTCAACTCATAAAAACTAGACGCTCCATATGAATTTTTCTCAGAGCCAACCCTAAAAAAAAAATTCACGCCTATATCTCATAATTTCCCGTGACCACAAACAGACATAACTTACAAGCTACACGTATCAATAGCGTTCTGCATGGGCGTCACGCTGTGCCAGTGACAAGCGGTCGTAAATCACGCTATAACCGCTCAGAAACGCCTCCGGCGATGACCGACGGAGTCAATTACAGAAAACGCCTACGAAATGCGTGTTACCCTGCGGCTGGTGTCGGTTCGAGGGTTAACTGTCGTTTGAGCGGTGGTTTAGGGGATGTAGTTATCAATTGAAGCTGATTGTATTACGTAATGGTTGTTTTGTACAGCTAATTTGTCGTTGGGTCATGTGTAAGGGTTTCGTAAAAGCTTCTCTTTTTAAGGGTGGCTTCAGAAGTTAGAGTACTACGATGCCCTGGGGCAAACTTGCACTACGCTTAGTAAGTCAAGCTAAATCTGTCGTTTTAATTTTACGCAAGTATCTTAAATACCTGATATTTGTTTATTCGGTGTACAAAAGACTTTTGACAATAATGTATGTCTTGCAGTTCATCTACAATTCTACAGCTTGTGTTATTCTTATGACGGCCTATAGCATCTTCCAATGCTCTCACTATAATCCCAAATTCACGCACAATCGTGCAAGTAACTGCAATCAATAACGTAATTAACCTGCACGACTAACAATACGAACTACACGGCCCAATTATACAACAACGCATTATCTTCGGCTTAACGCGCGGCGCCATTGTGCCCGGTTGACGTTTGTTTTGGCGCCAAACGACTGCTGCTGACACCGTCAAAATGGAGATTATTCATGGACCTAAACCATTGTTGGGGTCGCGTTCGTCGAGTTTATGAAATTTATATCGACACGGCCAGAGATTATCGTCGCATTGTTGTAAAGGATTTGAATTGTGTAAACGAATGTGGGAAATAGGGCGCGTGCCACTGACAGTTATATTAATAATAACGATGACGTTTTTTTTAATGTAAATATTAGGTGGAATATTTCACGGATTGTTAGTGTGTCCGTTTTGTAACATTTATTTCTAAATATAAGAGACCCCAAAGTGGCGAGATGCGTAGATGTTTTATTTTGACATAGCTAAAAGAGCCGGGTGATCTGTAACTGAGGACCCTCCTATCCCAGACACCTTTCTCTATTATAAGATTGGCATATTAAAAAGGTCCTGTAATATGATGTTGAAATAAATAAAGATTTATGGTAATGACTATTATGATTATTTATTTAGCATAATACGAATTGCTACCAGGTAGGCAAGACAACATTATCCTAAGGTTTCGGAATCTGGTACAGCTTATGATTTATTATTATTACCTTGGTACCTACTGCCTTGGTTACTAGCGACTAAAACAACTCACTTCATGTTGATATCCATAAATATAATATACTATAGATTCCAAAGGTTCTTTACATAAATAATAGGACAATCAGCAATAATAAACCACACAACACAACAACACAAAGGCAAGTGTGTCTGTCTTGTCTGTTGTAAGTGTACTGTCATTTGAATAGAACAAATGCATCCGATTGCTGTTTTCTTAATTTTCCCGAGGTTTCTTGTAATTAAATATTATATTGTCTAATTATCTTTAGCAATTTCTGTTTTACTTTTATTTATTTATTTAACCATTTATGTACACACTTATATAAACAGACAAGAAGAAAATAACAGAAAAATAGGTACAAAGGTGATGCTTATTTCTAATGAAATCTCTTCCAGCATACCTGCGATAGGATAGTAGATTTAGGGATGTAGACAGCGTGTGTAAGAGTAAAAGAGAAAATAAAATACATAAAATCTCTTCTTTGCTTTTACTGTTGTTTCTACTCTCTTCCCATAAGTACTTTGTTTTTAGGTAGGTACTTTTGATTTATCCTTATCATTTTCGTTCCAATAGTTTTTCCTTCTCCTCAGTAGTTTTTCCTCCTTCATTCTTTATTTTCATTGATTCTTTTCGCTTGGTTTAAGTGTAATTCATTTAGAGTTAAGTCCTCTGCTACCGGCCCGGTCAGCCGTAGCCGGGCCGCCCCCTAGCCGCTGTCAGGCGCACGCTCGACGCGTGCATCCATCGCTTAGCACTGTATTATCTGTATTGAGTTCCGACAATTTTCTGATAATCTTTATGGACTTATATTGTTTCGCGAAGTAAGTGTTTCGCAGGTTTTTGTTTTTGCCTTTATCGGTAGGATAGCAGGATTTTGTTTATTATATCTACCTACTACTGATTCAGAGGGTTGACACTGGCATCGCTGCTAGTAACAATTGGCTGACGACAAGGACGGCACGAGGTTTCTTGTAAATCATCGAACGACCGAATGGGAATACCATTAAGGAACATTTTAATTTAACAATTGAATTAACACCTCGCAATCCCCACCATATGAAGGGACCTAGCAGCCGGCAGGTAAACCCAGGCATTAAAATCTAAGCCCACTCATTCAAAATCTAACTCAACAAAGCCATCAGCTATAGGAACCAAAACGCTAAAACCGTGCATATTCATGCCATTTAAATAGCCCAGCAATAAAGACGGACTCGGCCACAATATCCCGACTGTTTGACGTTCGCGATAAGCAAACAGAGGGCGCCTTCGTTCAACTTAAGTAAATTTCGATGTTCGCGCGCACAGCCACCGGAGCCTCGCTCCTCTCAAATAAACTTTGATTTAATAATGCTAATGGCTATTTTAATGACTGTTGTATATTTTGTGTATTTTTTTAAATTGCTGGGTTCGATTCTGTTTTAAAGCTGGTTCAGAGGCATTTCATCGTCAATCTTTCCAATTTTATCAAATAGGTAGATCCACTTTAGGACTAGGAATCAATTAAATCATGGAGAATACCCATGTTGTGTTTAATTATTTCACCTAAAATTTTCTATTAAAACGCCAATAACCTTGTTATACAAATTAGAATCTTATAACAAAAAATGTCTCAATTTCAACATCACCATCAAAACCGTGAGAGCAGCCAAAAAAAGTTGAAAACAAAAGCTTCAGCTCATTGTCTATGGTCACGAACTCTATGGTCTTGTCTCCGGCGGATGCGCGCATGCGGGCGCCCAACACGTTTAATGAGAGGAATGAGATAATGGTGCTTCATGAAACAATAGCCTGTCAGCGATGTTCGTTCACTGGCCGATGTCAAGTAGCCCCCGGAAAAATTATCATGTTTGTGTCAGACAACTGTTGCTGGGACCACAGAAGTTGTTATGTTTTTGTACTATTTGTTCAGCGACAAAGGAATACGTTTGTAGACCATTGATCAAACTATGATCAATCTCGTACTTACCTACTTTTCGGTAGGTACTGCATATGATGATGACATCATTTATCTACCTATACCAGATGGTCTCCGAAGACGTTTATGCTTTACTGTGAAGCATTGAAGATGATGACGTGCTACGGAATGGAAAACTGCACCACATAAGCTGATAGCAATGTAACAAAGATGGTTGGTGGGATCAAGGTGTACCCTTGCGTGAAGACAACCATTTTCATCACTAGTTCTTTCCCCGTAGCATTTTCGGATTCAAGGCAAACCAACACAAGTTTGTATTTCATCTCAATACTACTTAGATCAGCTGCAAGGTCTTTATCTTTTCAATTCAAACTAAGTAAAAAATTTACAAAACCCATTTTCACCAGATTGCGGTTTCACCAAAAAGTATTTTAACCAAAACTCCATTGAGGATACGTCAATGAAATAATATTTACATTCGCATCATAATTATATAACGCAACCTGGTTGAAAGCCGTCGGCGAATCCCTCTGAGCTTATAATTTACCAGTAATCCCACTCGAGGTTTTTTTTAAATCCATAATCGGCGTGGGATTTCAATAAGCTTCCTGTCAAGGGCCCGGACTCATCTGCCTTATTTCGGTTATTAAAAATTTGTCTGGTTGAAAAATGCAGCGGTTTTCGTTTTTCAGCTTCCGAATTCCGTACGTGTTCATTACGTGCATTTTTTTGGGTAAAATAAAAATTCGATTCGACGTTGCTAATGAAACAGGGAAACGTAGGACTGTGGTAGATTTACGAGTATGTTTGGTTCGAGTTAGAATTACAATATTGTTCAGCCGATCGGTTTTCCAATCCATTGCGAAGATGTCATTACTTGTAAAGAAATGTTGTCCTGAAATACATCAGTATTCATTGCCTTGTAAGCTGCAATATTGTTGTATTCTGAATTTCTTGTAGTGTCCAGCAGACCTTAGAAGATTTACTTCCTCTATTGTATTAAAGGAACTCTAAAATCATACATCACCATTATCCTCGCTAACATTATACTACTTACATTATACCTACCAAAAGACCGCGGCCTCAATGCGGCCAAAATGTCAAAACAAATTTGAAAAAAAGTTTTGATTCGTTTCCCGCGTTTAATAACCGCGAAAATTATTGCCTCGCTTTTCGCTCGGGTTGCCAGCACAAAGTAATATATTTGAGATTAAATTGTATGAATGGCAAGGTTTTTGCAAGGCATTGTGAAGGATTAATAGTATCTTAAGCGGATGATACACCTGACACAGCCCTTTGTGGCACAGGTAAGGGGCATTATTTGAATGGTAATGTTCCATTGTTAATATTGCGGTGTTTGCGTAGGATCTTAAGGGATTTTTTTGTGACTATTTCGCAAATTATAGATACCGATTCGGACCGAAGCTTTTTTTATCATATTGGGCAGATTCTTGTTTGCGTTTTGTGTCTGAAGTAGGTCTGTATTGAAATGATTTATGGTTATCTATTTTCAAAACCTTGTTTTTCTATATGAGAGCTACCTTATTTCTTCTAACTCAAAAATAAACAAACAAAATTGTATAAACGAAGTGTTTATCAAATCTCAACATCAAAGTATATTTGACTAAACGCACAGTCGTCAAAACACAACAAGCAACATTTTAAACCAACTTTAATAAGCATACAACTTACAAATATTAATTTGGTGGATTGATGTGTAAATATTAGCGGTAGCTACGAGTCACGGACTTACGGTCGACGGCTAGGGGTCGGAGTTACATTAAACGATACTTAAAGCGTATGTACAGTTCATGTAATTGCTTAGATTCCATGTTTTATGTAGACGATAGGATCGTATCTATTTCTTGGGTGGATTAAGCGAACTTAGAATTCGGTCAGTGGGCAAACATCAGGCCTTGAAATGTCGAGAACTGTAAAATTTTATCTTAGCAGAATCATCTACAAAATAAACCGATTTTTAAATTAAAGTTACAAAATTTGACGTCCAACTATA
This sequence comes from Brachylomia viminalis, assembly GCA_937001585.2. Classification (NCBI taxonomy): domain Eukaryota; kingdom Metazoa; phylum Arthropoda; class Insecta; order Lepidoptera; family Noctuidae; genus Brachylomia; species Brachylomia viminalis. The sequence goes on from OW443307.2 coordinate 24,964,436, forward strand.
GCAAAGATTAAGACACAATACAAGTAGAAATAAAAAAGACTCACTAACACCTGAAAAAACACTGTCCACGAGAATTTATTTGTAACCAACATTCACTCACGTACTTTCCGCCATCGTCATTTTGCATCTGTCAAATCAGATTTTACTGTTGAATTTGAAATTCGGCTTTCGAATACGATTGAAAATCGTTTGTCGAATACTTTTGTGATTGCATGTAGAGGTTTTTTTGCTCAATATTTTTATAAGTTACAAAATAAATGAAGCTCATTGATGCGCTGTCATGGCGCGGAGCGGTGTTTACTCAGCGCGCCGTCGGATGCAGAGGTTTCGATACAATAATGTGCGACAATCAGCCATTGTGAAAGCTGCGGGGACTGACAAATCAGTGACATGCCGTACGTTCCTAAATGAAATGACGATGGGACCGTTTATTGAATCATTCTAACGGTAATTTAGTTAGCAGATATTTATTATAGTTGTCGTTTTTATAACTAAGCATTTTATTTTCTCAATCCGTTCCGATACAGCCATGCCAACCGTAAACCAACAGGTAGCCAACAGTAAACTTGTGGCTACCTGTAATTTTCTGGGATGAAATGAAAGGAAATTTTATAAAAAGTTAAATACACACACCTAACCCCACCTAAACTGGTCAAATGTTTGAGCTACTACTCCCTGTAAAATCCTAAGAATTGATTTACCAACACTCCTAATGCACACTCAAGCACGCAACAGAGCCCAAATACGGGCCATTGTCAGTAAACGTTTCAAACGTGATGAGTTTGACGTTTTAAACGTCAAGCTCATCGCTGGAAAAAAATACTGCAGCAAATGAAGAGTTAAACAAACACGAGTGCATCTTTCTTTATAATAATTGTCGCTCGATATTCCAAGTCATGGTTCAGAGAAACGGAACACCTACGCGGGGTCCAAATACCATACTATTTCTAATGAGGTAAAGCGCCATTTCAAACCTTGTGGCGTGAGGGTTAGGTTTTAATTCGGACACCCAAGTATTTTTGACGAAGGAAAGGCATTGGCGCCAAAATTGACTTGTATTGTAACGATGACAGCTGACTGGGTGGCCGTTTTTTCGTTTTAATGAAGGTATATTTTTATAATGCCAACATTAAATGAAGAGTCAAAAAATCTGTAAGAATGTCACCTCTAATTACCGAAAAAAATCATAATTAAGAAAATACCGCGAGGGAATCCAGAAACCGGTCCATAGTTTGCGGTCCACGCTTGGAAGCTAAGTGGGTGTAAACTCAAGCACGAAAGCCCTCGGACACACCCGAAATGTCTCATCATCGACGAGTAACAACAGTCGTTTAGATGTAAAACAAATAAGTGAATGGTGCACTCGGGCGTAGAGTGCGTGCGAGCCAACACCGAGCATTATGCACAAGGAGATTGAAAGAAAGTACTCCACACGAGAGCGTCCAAGCCTCGCCGGAGTGCAATAAGCGACGCCCGCCGTCGGGGCCCGTTCATTAACTCTCACCTCCTCCATAAATAACCTAGCGAGCATCAGTCCTGAACGCAGCACAAAAGCGCGCGTCACTGCTGCCAACGTTCCCACAACCAAGCACTACAAAGTAGGTAAACAGAAAAAAACGACCAATAAACTGTCTAGTGGCCAGTATTTAGTAACTATGTAACGATTTTGTTTTTATAACGGATGTATCAACAATAAGTTGGCGCGCAGAACTTAATATTTGGTATCGTAACGGGAGGAAATCTTGGTACGGGGGAGCACACATCCATTTCAAAGAATAAACACGAGGAAACGCTCTCGATGTATAAATAATAAATAAAGTGTATATTTCGCTGCGTCGTCGGGAGCGTGCGTAGACAAAGGCTGGCCGCTCGGTGAGGCAAACAGCGAATGTTTATTCTTTCGTCATTATGGTGGAGTGTTGACCGGGCTCGGCCTAGCGCTAATTTCAGGGAGGCACTGACTTCTCCTGTTGACTCGTCACGTGTTTGGGATGGGATTAGCGCATTAATTGCAATCGTTCCCTGAATCATTGCAACGTTTGGACGGTTTTAAAAGCTGAAAGTCATTAGGACCGCTCTCAAATCAACCAGACAGAGTTTGATGTGACATTGTGCAGGTGTTCACGATATTACATTTTATAAACGTAGGTACTTAAGTCTGCCTAACCGTAACTCCACATTATCATTTCAAATACAATTTAAGTAGTTCTTTGTGCAGTTCACAACATTAAGTTTTAATGCATAACTTACTACTCCTTATTTTCTGAATAGGGTAGGCGGATCTCCGAGCATTTGGTAGATCTACCTACGTTTTTGCCATTGTTGAAATGTAGTAGTACCTACTTAATTTTTACGACTTCTCCATACTACTATCTTGCCACTAAACGCGGATATCGCTAGTTAATCTATTCGTAACGTTAATGTGTTTGCAACGAGTGTGACGGGTCGCCATTTTTATTTTCCGCGATGTTGGTATTTTTTCGAAATTTCGAATACGGAAGTGTTGCAATGTTCCTATCCTAAGTAAATTTCAAAGTGGTAGAATCTCATTGGGAACCACTAAACATCATGAGCGTAAACAAATAGGTTATATATGACTGCAATCTTTAGCAAATTTATTTGTTACAGGTCAAAATATGGTTTCAAAATCATCGCTACAAATGTAAGAGACAAGCGAAGGAGAAAGCGATGGCGGAGCAGAACCAACACAATCAGGTGAGTCCAGTTAGATTAATTTCGATAAACTTCAACTTGTGTTCATACTTTAAATAAATAAATAAATAACAGGTTCATGGAAATTTTTAACGGAAGTTGAATCTGGTATGGATGGCTCAGATATTTTTTGAGCCAGCATGTGCAGGGCAAAAAGTTGATACCTGAGTTGGTGCGGCATGAGGAGGGAATGCCGCAAATATATTTGAAAAGTTTCAGACAGGAGCCTCGTGGCTAGGAGTCCACTGTCAGATTTCGAAAAAGGACCAAAATTAAAGTGATCTTCAGAGCCGTTGTTTTTCATAATTATGATCGTGTGCTGCCTAACCCATTATGACTCAAATAGGCAAATCTGACGACTTTGAAAACTCAAAGGACCATTTTTAAAAGGACATTCAGGGCGAATGAAAGTTATTCTGTGCAATAGTGTTAGATACATGTCCTGATAGTGAATATATAAATATCTAACGGATTGATGGAGTCTTTCAGCAAATGTGACGAAAGGAGATGTCCGCTTTTTGTATGGACGTTGGTTTTTTATTCCGAGAAAAATCTAACCAGAACGAAACTAAGCCTAAATAAAAGCTATAAAAATATGGAACTTGGAACCACTGAAATTATATTTTTGGACCCCTCCATTTCTGAGAAGAATTATAAAATATTGAATGTTGGTACTGTATATAATTTTTTCTATGATGGCAACCCAAATTAAATCTCCCACACACTTTGACAATGTCTAAAATATGGATGGGAATTATTTTTACTGGACGCGGCGTTAAGTCCGCTGCCTGACCTCTCATTGTAAGGAAATCCTATACAATACGAGACCAGCTTATACTGGAAATTATAGCGTGATCTGTAGCCGTGCGTACTTAGACCGCCAGCTTCAAGATAACGAGGTTTAATAAAAGACATGAGATGCAGATTTATTAATAACCGACTTCAAAAAGGAGGTTGTCAATTTGTGTGCGTGGATGTCCAAATCCAAAACTGTAAGTTGTACCCAAAAATATTAAAGGAGGCTCGGAGCCAATTTTAATAAAAGATAAACCTGCAATATGGGATATTTGAAAAAAAAAAATCTTAGCCGTGAATCGAACCCATTGATTTTGGAAAATAAAATATCCTATATTATGGTACCATCTGCAAGTGTCGCTATTAAGGATCAAATTCTGTGAAGTACCTAATGTCAAACTTAAAGAAATGATGATTTTCAAGATCAAATCAAATGAACTAATTTAGGTTCATAGTACTAACTATGCATAAAACTTTGCGCTTGGTATCGTTATTCATACCGCCCCTAATTCATACCGTAAGTTTGCTTTTTTGTGAGTTTTATTATAAAAGCCTCAACACCTCTGCTTAGACCGCCAGCTGCGAGTTAGCTTAGATTAAGTAATAGATCATTAGTTACAGGTTTTTTTTTTTTTAATTCATCGTCGTCATCGTCATCTTCAGATCAACTAATATTATCATCTTGTACAGTCTCTTCGTTTTCAGAACTTTCGGCTATATCATCTGGTTACTGCCTTCTAGCTAGACGGGCTGATATTTGGTGTCATTTATTTCCCTTCTGGGGTAGTGTTAAGAGGGTAAGCTAATTCAGCTCTGTTCCACAACTGAGATATATAATTGCATCTTTAAAATTTTTGCAATAGAGCGTTTATAGTAGGCGGATGCAAACAAGGGTCTGAATTCTTAATGTTGTCAAAAATAATTTTCTGAGGCTCTTTAATGCTTAAAAAATTAATATTTCTAGCCATGTCGATGTCATCGCATTTTACTCCATAGACGGAGCACATAATTTTTCTATTGACTTAACTGACTCTGCAGAAATTGTTTCACTGCTCCAAATGGTTTGAAAAGCAGATTGGTAATCAGTAATCACTGTTCGATTTAAGTTTGTTGAAAGGCTTTACTTTGCCTTTTCTGCAAAAAGTGGCGATATAGTCACACCCCGTGAAACAGTGAAACTGTGGGAGAGGTCTTGCTATTTTGCCAAGTTTTTGGTGGTACAGTTTTCTGAAAAAACCGCAGTATATTTGGTATTGTTCGTGATTAATTTTGTGTAGGGAGAGCGGGGCTGAAAGTGGCGATTTTGACAAATCCTTAGATAAATCGGGTAAGACGAATGCTTCGGTTAATAGTTTTAGTCTATCTTATGTAAAATTTTATCTAGATTTTAAATGTATACCCAATTTTTGTGCTTTTTGAATGGTTTTATATAGAGAATTATATTTTTAAGCAACGGTCGTAAGGCACTACTGACCCCTCGCTGGGGCAAGTTGTGCCGCAGCTGAGGTCAGTTGTGCCGTTCATAAAGTATTGGTTTTTACACGGATTAATATATGGATTTTGGAATAAAAAACCATAACATTTGATAGCTTTATATTTATTCGAAATAAAATTTATAAAAACATAAATATTTTATAAACTTTAGTAGGTAATAACTTTTAGTTAAAATAATAATTAATAAACTTTAGTTAATTAAAATACTAAACATAAGTGAATAAAAAAACAACCTGTTACTCTTTTAACTATCTGATACTGAGAGTATCTTCTAAATTAATAATTTTTACTTAATTTTAATAAAAATGAGGTCTATAAGACAGAGCTATTAAAATATAACCCTTTACAGATTTTCTCCCAATACCTAAGGTCAGCGCAGCTAGATAATTATCATCTTATTAATCAGTCTCTCAAATTAGTCTTCACAGTGAACTTATATTAAAAAAAACTAAAAACATCAAAAACTAAACTAATTCTTCAGACGACTGATCAAAATAGCAATTAGGACAAACAAATGTTAAGCTTTCTTCACCATCCACACATTGCAAATGTGCCCAATTCTTATATACGCTGAATGACCGCATCAGCAGCCCTTTATTGAAGACCCTGGGAGTAGTTCTCCTTTGTGTTTTTCTCGTGTATGTTCTCATCCTATAAAAAAAACAATATAGGTTAATAAAGGTTAGTTGGGGGCTGGTTGTGCCGTGGCACAATTGACCCCGATTGAAAGGCACTTTTTACCCCGTTTCACAGACATTAACTTTTTATCATATGTCAAAAAAATATTCTGTACAAAGCGTTAAAATTGCATAGATTAATATTTCTGGATAAACACATTAGTAAAACTCCCATATCCGAAACACCAAAAATGCTTACTTGAGACCAAAAAGTATGAACGAAAAAATATTTACTCACGTGGTACCAAAGGATCCTCACACACACTGCCGCTAGGTCCGCATCTCTAGCGCAACCAAAATGGTCGCCGAACATGCGCTAGATTGCCAGAACACCGGACAAAATACGAATTTGTTGCTAGCTCTTTCTGTTTTTTAGATATTTGCATCGGAACAACTTACCCCCGGCACTTTCAGCCCCGCTCTCCCTACGTTACCTATGAATATTATCAGAACATCAGTGTTAGACGTTCGCGCTACCTTATTAGGAGGACAACACTTGATGTTTGGCAAAAGTTGAATAAATTATAAAAAGTCTTGTTGCAGATTTATCTTGTATCGAAATCGGCTCCGAGCATCCTTTCAGTATTTTTCGGTACAACATATAATTTCGGATTTGGAAATCGACGCACACGAATTTACAACCTCCTTCTTTTTGAGGTCGGTTAAAAATAAATGGGTATCTCATGGTTTTTATTTAACCTAGTTAACTTGAAGCTGACGGCCTAAGTAGAAGTTTTTAGGCCTATTTAATTAAAGTCACGAAAATGAAGTAGGTATCACTAAGAATTAGGGCCGGTATGAGTAACAATATCGAGCGCAGAGGTTTATAGTTACAATAGAACCTCGAACAGAAAAGTGTTAAGACGTAAAGAAAATCGTTAATTAAGAGCGTAATATAATTTAATATGAATGCTTACAGTTATTTTACAATGAAAATAACGCCCTGCAAGTTTCCAATGTATTATTTGCATATTAATAGAACTGTAAACGCAACGATTTCTTACCTTTTACACAGTTTTCACATAATTCTAAAAAGTTAATTAAACAGATTTTTAAAATATAGCTCCGATTAAAATGAGAAAAATTTTAAACCACGAAATATGACACTAAATTGCGACGTTGCCACTCATAAGGTATAAACGCTCTTAAATGTTTTTGTAAATTTTGTAAGTACTGTTTTCTATCTTTGCGAGCTTTATCAAAAGAATTACGGGCACCTTTGAATATGTTTCTACCATTACATTGCTCGTTAATAAGATGTTTTTCAAATATATTGTTAACTCTGTGTCATAGTAAAATTTTGCAATAATCAACAATGTTTAGGGTGTACCCTGACGATAGTCCAATTTTCCTACTTAACTTTTAATCATTACCTTCAAGTGTTTGGTATTTTCGAACTTCTGAATATCGAGAAACCTTCACAAACGTGTCAGCTTCAATTCAAACAGTAATCGAAGCTACTGGGTTCCTTGATTTAGGGATATACCTATGCAAAATTATGACCACGTTTAGGTAATTTTCTGAATTGATGAAATTTCGTCATATTTGCCAAAAGGCTCCATCAATCCGTCAGATATTTATATATTCACTATCAGGACATGTAACACTATTGCACACAATCACTTTCATTCGACCTGAATATCCTTTTAAAAAAGGTCCGGATTTTTAAAGTCGATTTAGGGATAGCCCACAATCCTTCGTCAGCTTTGCCTATTTAAGTTTCATTTTAGGTTAGGCCGCACACGATCACACCAAAATTAACGGCTCTGAAGATTATATTATTATATAAGATTATATGATATTTTGGGCACGTGTGAGTGAACTCCTGACCACTTTTCAAATATATTTTCGGTGTTCCCTCCTCATGCCGCACCAACTCAGCTATCAACTTTTCGACCTGCATATGCTTGATCAAAAACCCTCTGGGCTCCCCTACCAGTAAGTTAGTAGGTACTTAGATTGTATTGATTTCGGCTTGACTCAGTTTTTAACCGCACAATTAACGCCTTATAATATAAAATAATATAATTTTACAATTATATCTGTAAATGATATGGTGTACATACTATAGAGTATTCTATCTATCTCTTAATTAAAGATGGAACATAAGCAAGGTAAGTGCGCCTTGCGATTGTGGGTTGTTTGCGAAAATGACATATCTTATTACTTACACCCAAATCTGTTTTAATTAGTGACATGAAATGATGTACTTAGGTGTTCAAAAGTATGATGTTTTGTTTTTTGTTCCTTGCAATTTTATTTTGTTCTTTAATTTTAAAATTCATTTCCGACCCCTTACAATTTTTTATCTCAAAAATTCGCATTCTGATCTTCCGACGTGACATTATTAATTCATAAAACTTTACACAATGCTAATGAATATTAACGTGTAAGCGATAATAATCGTTCCGTTGACTTGATACCAAGGGGCTGGTCCCCTGTTTGCAGAGGCGATAGACTTGCCCACTCGATAGCAATCTCCTGCTGCGCTCCTCAATGGGAAACAAAATACGGGACCCGCACTTTCCAAATCTGGCAACCCCGTGACAATTAGAATTATATTTCGCGGGAAAATAGGGCTGCCGTGCGAAATGTTTGCCTTAAGGGGAATCGCCTGGTTACCCGCGAAATTCAAATTTTCTTACAATTTCATAAAATATCAATCAATAGGATTATATTAATATGAACTTAGAAGGTAGTATTGGTGATTTTTATGATTACAATTCTGGAAATACAAATCTGTTCCGGTCCCGAATCATATTGTGTTCAACATACAACCTGACGCTGACCTGCAAATTGCAAAACACGTAAGAAAATTTAAATTTCGCGGGCAACCTGGCGCTTCCCCCTTAGGAGATGATATCTTGTGCCTTTTAAACTAAGGGTTGAAGAAACAATTGTTATCGGCCAACATGATGATGAAATTTTGATAGAAGTAAGGTAGACGCGAGTCACAAACATTGCACAAAATGATGTGACATTTCTTCTGTTGGAAGCCTCAAGGGTCAAACTTCAAGAGTAGACAGTGCGACAAAGCGTAGCGTCGCATCGCCGGAATTTAGGCCCGGATTTCCCATTTATATATTTTTTTGCCAAAAATAACAAGAATTGCTTTTGCTTAAAATAATTCAACATCTACGTTATATTGTACAACGCTAACTCACAGTAGTGCAGTAACCCTGTCGTGTGTAGAACATTGGTTCAATTTGCAGGGCGGGGGCGGGCGAACCGACGACCTTCTGATTGTTCGTTGGGCGCCGCCCACCCTACTAATGACCTGCTCGTTTCCATGTTATTTTCATTATTGTATGTTGTAGTTATTTAATTAATTTTGATGTAATTTGGTGAGCGGGATTCACAAATAATTTTTTTTTTATCAACATGCTTTTTTTTAAATTTTTAGAACAATTTTGTGTCTGGCACAGCCCAAAACACTAAACATAGTTAAATGTATGTTTTTAATGCGTGTAAAGGTAGCCTAAGTAAAGATTTTCTTAAACCCCACCTCTGAAAAAGTCAAGTGGGGATTCGCATTGTTTAGGTACGCGAATGCATACGAGTCTCAAACAACAGTTCGTGCAAATCTGTCCACTGACTAATTTTCTGTAACAAACATTATCTCCTCCTACAGTCATCCTCCTCGCCCCGACGAGTGGCAGTTCCCGTCCTGGTGAAGGACGGGAAACCTTGCGGCTCCGGGGAGTCTTCGTCCCCAGCGCACAGCCACTGCGCCACCCCCACATCGGGTTACTCCGCCCCGCAGTCGTCGCAGGCCGCGTGCAGCAACCCGCTTGTGTCCTCGTACCGCCAGCCCGCGGCCTATCAGCAGCAGTGCTCAGGTTACCTGCCGCTACAGGGCCGCGCCTGGTAGAAGTTCCCACAGCTTTATCACGAGACAATGTTCAAGGAAGAGATGTATTTCGATTAACTCGAATGATTGTTCGAATGGTTTTTATTTTTTTGTATTGTGTCCTTTCAATTAGGCTGAATGATTTTATGTCTTTGCCTTTTTTTGGGTAGGCAGAATGAATATTTCTGTGCCATTCAGATATTTTAATTCATCGGTGTTGCAGTTTAAAAATAGTTTCCCAGAATTCGTGGCAAGTTAAAATTAATGAGTTTAAGGCTTAATGTGTCCTATTTGAAAAAATATCATTTGACTATTTGTTTTATCCACTCACAAGAAAAAAAAAGAAACAAGGATAATAATTTATTATCCTTGTTTCTTTTCGATTTCTATATACTTATTATTTGCAAGAAAATTATTTAAATGTTGGTATGTATTTATGCTAAAAGTCTCGATACCAAAAGTCTGCTCTAAGAACACTGTCTCGGGTGAAGCGTCGCTGGCTGCAGCTTCCAAAATGAACATTGATTAGAAAAATAGTGAAATTTCGAAAGTGTTGATGTGAAATGTGGACATAGTCGGTGATAACCGCAAAACGGGAGGAGGGTAATGTGTAAATAATTAGTAATAGCTTTAGTTAAGCACACGTGAGGATTTGAATTGATTCTTTGTGATATTTTTTTTACTGACTTAAAAACCTGAAGATAAAAATATTTTTCTGTTTTTTTTTTTTCAGTAGAATTATTGTAGTTATAACGTTTGTGTGTTTACAAGTTATTATAAAAACGTTTTCTTTTAGATGACACCGATTTTTAATAAGTAACTGTAGGTTTAAATATTTTTCTGTTCAGGTTTCAAATACGAGTGCCAAACTTCCAATTTCATGGTTGATGACTCCGTTTTATACGATACGATAAAAGCACAATTGTTTTGCTTATTAAACGTAATGAGTTTGATGGAGTGTTTCACCACCTAAATTGAGTAAAATAACATCAATAATTCCATTGTTTATTGAATTGGTTCGTCACACGAGAAATTCTATTTTCTTTAAAAATAAAACTGTTTCTGCAATAATTATCCACTATTATTTATGTTCTAGGTACTTACCTACTACCTATATCTAATCAGTTTTTTCTTTTAAACGCGGTGGTGAAAAGCTCGACGTCAGCTGTAGATACATTACTGTAAATAACTGATAAAGAAGTAGCTAATTGTTGTGTGAATAGAAAATAATTTAAAAAGAGTCAGTGTTTGCGTGTGTAGATACTATCTAATGTAAATAGTTGTGATCGCTCGTAGAATGACGAGCGGGTACGGGAGACATCCCTTGTGCAATCTCGGCTATGGTTTTAACTTGGTTGATTGAATATCATTTTACAAAAAAGTAATGTACCTACCTAATGTGCCGTGCATGTTTAGAAAAAAAAACACATCGAGTTCACTAGCTGTAGTAAAAAAAGTTATGAATTAATAATCAACATTATGTTAAATATCTTGAGTAGGTACCTATATTTGTTTAAATTCTAAATCAACCAAGTCAAAACAATTTAAATGGATCTTTTAAATGCGTTTTCTTACTTTAATTACAAGAATAAAAGTATCAAACAACGAATTTATAATAAATAATAAACAGGAGCTTTCCGTTTCAGCTTGATTTCTCTACATAATGTCGTTATTTCAGTTTGTCGTTTCATTCTCTTCAATAATGTTCTCATAGAAAGCAGCAAATACGATGATATTAACTTTTAGACTTTTCATTCAATATTTTCGATCACTACTTACAATCTTATTGTGTACTTAAGTAAATTTTTATTTTTAATAACAAAAACCTGCGAATTGCTGCAATGTAAATATTAATTAAATTGGTGAAGATTTTTTTTATTGATCATGTCGGCAACTTCGCGACAAGATGGCGGAAATTCCCGCGCAATTCGACGAGGTAAATAATAGCAATAAGAATTTAATAAAAATTAGAGTAATTCGTCAGTTGTAATTTATATGTTCTGAGAAATTAGGTCGATGTATAATTTGTAGGTTTAGGGGAGTTAATAATTATTATTAAGATAATTTATAAATAATAGTATTAATGAGAAGGAATTTGTAACTATAATGAAGAATGAAGATGTAATGAATTTCGATTTATAAAATTAATAAAATTAATGAGTTTTATTTGGACTTTCATTCGAGAACTTTCTTGAGCCCCTTTGATCCTCAAGTGGACCTCAAAATGATGGGGTCAAGTCTTACAAGAACAGACATTTATATCTAGGTAGATCACTCGAGTAACTCAAGTACCTACTCGCTTCAAAGAGAAAATGCTTACATCGAGTTCGAGAAATTTGCATAAAAAGGGATACTTAGTAATTTTTGTCTATCTATGTACTTTTCATCTTGAAAATATGGGCAAATAAAAATGGAAAGAATTTCCTGATTTATTTTTAAAGTAAGAAAATAAGTTATTGTAATATATAAGAAGGGTAGGTAGAACATTTAATTTGGTGCAACAAAAGACACTACACCATGCTCGAAACATGAAAAGCTAAGGCACAATTAAAATTTCATTTTATAAAACACGTCACGTTTAACGCCTGTAATCTTCGAAGGATTTATAGTCCATTTATTTGTCAGAATATTGTTACATACTTAGTTGTTACATAGATTTAAAAGTTCGTCATATTCTGCCGTTTCCGGCGTACAAATACATTTTCAGGGTTTTGGTAAGTTTGTTAGATATGATATTGAATTAAATAAATTAGTATAGCTTTCAAATTACAAATTAATCAAATATTAGAAATGGAAATGTCAAAAAGATTAAATTAAGTCAAAGAGATATTAATAACAGAATACCTACGATTACCTATTATAATATTTAAGTCAACTTTTCTTTTCATTCATAAAATCATTAGTCGAGTAGTAGCATTTACTTGAGATACTTAATCGAAAACTTAGATTTAAATGTCCTAAAGTTAAGAGTTTTAAAACAGTCTGGTAGTGTATTATAAACTTTGGTCGCCATACAAAATACATTATCAGCAAAAAAGTTTATTATTTCGTCTAGGTAAACGGAGCATGTGGACTTTGCGGCTAGGTCTGGATACAATATCATTATGCAGATTAAATTCATGCTCATTTAGATAAAATATATATTGCTGGGAGTGGTAATATTTTAATTTTTTTGAATAATGGAACCCAGCTGTCCGTGGGGTGCACTCCACATATTGAGCGAATGCATTTCTTCTGAGCTCGAAACACTCTGTTGAGTTCTACCGAATTACCCCATATTATAATGCCATAACGCAAAATTGATGACACGTAGCCATGGTATGCACATAGTGCCGCATCAACACCAGTCACACGTGTTAATCTATACAGAACGAATACGAATCTATCTACCTTTGTGCAGAGTTCGGCAATAAGAGCTTTCCAGTTACAGTGTTTGTCTATTGTTATCCCTAAGAATTTTGTACTCTCAACTTCTTCATTTGCGTCATTATCGTGTTGTATTTTTAACTGTGGCCGCTTACTGTTATATATATGTTGTTTGGAACTGTATCATTTTTGTTTTGCTAATATTAATGTGGAGATTGTTTTGATTCAGCCAAGTGATAATTTTATTTAGTGTCTCATTTATTTCAGTCTGTTATTCACCTACGTCATAATTGTCGTTTTGAATGTTGAGGGTAGTATCGTCAGCATATCAAATGCAGTTGTGGGAGGTAACGTTAGCTAATTCATTAGCTTACAGCAAAAACAAAAGTGGTCCCAGTATGGTTCCTTGAGGAACACCACAATTATTTTCCCGATAGGGAGATCTACAGATGATTTTTGGTGCCCTGCTTGTCTCGAGATCTCCACACATTGTTGCCGATGGGTGAGGTAACTTTCGAGCCATTTCAAAGCGTTTCCTCTAATGCCGTATCGATCCAGTTTGAGAAGAAGCAATTTATGGTTGACGAAATCGAAAGCCTTGGACATGTCTAAGAAAATAGAGGTGATTGGTATTTTATCATTAAGACTTTTGGTTATCAATTTTAATAGAGCAAAACGGGAGAGGTGTACCTGTAGTACCTACCTATACTCCCACGTTTTGTCAGTTAAGTACGTTTAAGTCCCATAAAATAGGGGGCAGACCTATTGCCATCACACGGGCACAAATTCAGACTCCGGGCTGCTACTGAGAAATTCCTGATGGAAAAACCCAATTACATTTTACCCGGCCTGGGAATCGAACCCAGGACCTCAGCAATGGCACTTGCGACCACTGGACCAACGAGGCAGCAAAAAGAAACCTTATTAAAGCAAGATTAGGTAAGGTAGGAGTTTTCAACACTACTCGCACTGAAAAAAGATTTTTTTTTTGGAACTACATTGAGACATTTATCAAGAATGTCAAATCAAATCAATAGTAGATTGTTGCATCGAGCGCAAAGTGAGTTATTTATACACAAGTGTTATGTTGGTGCCCGAGCGCACGCGAGGGCATTAACACGAGTAGGTACATTAATTACTCACTTTAGAAAGGTGCGTAATCTACATTTCTTTCAACTGCCAATCTACCTACCGTGATAATATATACCTACTCAAAATAAAAACTCAAGTTAATGAAAATAAAGTTTAATTCATCTTCTCCTCAAACATTTAAAACTTACAATTATTTAGTGTGCAGTTATTAATACGAGGGGCATGCCAAAAGAAATTAGATACTCAAAAATTATTCATTATTTCTAGTATCGATACTAGAAATAAATAATAAATCGAAGTATTCACCCTGACCACGTATACACTTTTCCATACCTCTGAACCAATTGTAAAATACCTCTCACCACTCTTCTTTAGACACCTCTGAAATCTCGAAATTATAGGCAGCTAGTGCAACATCTTTGCTATCAAAAAGTTTCCCCTTTTGATCTTACATTTTTGGAAACAGGTAAAAATCACGAGGCTGTAGGTCAGGGGAATATGGCGCGTGAATGAGGATATACACGTTTTTTGAGTAATAAAAGTCGAGTGTTCTAGCAGACGTGTGCGGCGGCGGCGCCGCATTGTCGCAGCGCGGTGCCAGAGAAGGTGCCGGATTCCTGACTGGCTGCGGTAGCTTGTCACACCAAGCCGATATTACTGTTGGAGCACAAACTGTCGCATACCATTCGGAGTTCACCGTTCTTTGATCATCTAGCACTACAGTAGCAATATGACCCGTTTTGCAGAAAAACGAGGCGACCATTTGTTTCTGTGTACTTCGTGCACGGCGACATTTCTTTGGAGTTGGCTCATCTTCAAAGCACCGTCGACTGTCGCTTTGTTGCGGGATCATAGTTATATAGCCATGTTGCGTAACCAGTCAGTAGGTATATCATACACGTTTTTTTCTCACCGGCGTCGAATTTATCTATCATGAATAGACACCAATCCACTCGACGGTATTTATGCTCATCGGTATGTTTGTGCGGCACCCATCTCGAACAACGCTTACGGAGAGAAAGGTGGTCGTAAATTAGGCTTTGCATTGTTGCTGATCCAATTTTTAGTTCTCGCTCCCGGTCTACATATTATGTGGTTGCGGGAAAGTCCGAAAGGGATACCGTGGCCCCTGGCACAGGCAACTGAAGGAACACGGGTGGGTTTTAGTCAAGTTTTCTTGTGTGACCGCGGTTGGCGGCCGACCTGTCTTCGTTCCATCTTCGAGACATCCCCGTCCACTTTTAAATTCAGCAAACCAATTAAATACTATTGTTCGTGAACAAGCAGACTCACCAAAAGTTCCAAACATTCTTGAACGTTTTTATAGTCATAATAAATCATAGCGCCAAAATCACATCGACTGAGCTCCATTGCTGCAAACGAACTCCCGCCATATTCTCGGAAAAATAATGCTCATCCAAATAAAAAAATTATGAGTTATATTTTCAAATCATATCAATAAAAACCAGCCTATAAAATGGTGTATAACTTGCTAGTGTCAAACAAATGAGTAAAGAATAATGACAACTTCTTTTGACATGCCCATCGGGCCATCGTAGTGAAATTTACACTTTTACTTGGAACATTTATCTAGTGTTTATTTGTGAATAATACTTAATTATTCTGGAGTTGAATTCATATCGCTATCGCTGTCTATTTCCATTTTTTAAAACTTTTCTTGCTAAATATGAAACGTATCAAAGTTTTACAATGGTACAAAATGCGATGCGCGCCAAATGTTCTTTTTTTTTCACCAAGTCGGTTTTATTCTGCCGATTTTAATTTTCAGCCAGTGTCTTTTTGATCAAATGCATACATTTTGTATTAAACTTAATAGGAGACATTAAACCTCTGTGGTAAATTTATGTCTAACAAAAAATTAATAACCGCGCATTAATGGAAAACTGTGCGACCATGAGATTTCATTAACATTTCTGCTGTTTTGGTTCTAAGCAAAAAAATACGTCCTTTGTGATCGGTTTTGTAGTGATTAATGATAACATTATTAGTGCACTCCCGAGAGAAATAATCATTGATGTGTGATTATTATGGTTTAGATATGGCCACGAAATTAAAAAAAAAAAATGTCTGAGAAAGTTTGATTATTTCTCTCGGGAGTGCTCTAAATAAATATAATTTTTTTCTTGTATTTGAGTGTGTGACTCTTCAAACACTCAAATACAAGAAAAATTGTGATAGCCCTCTTAATAACAATTAATCTGTTGAAAGACACTGGACGAGACACAATTTGAGAAATAAGTACTTAGCTGTTTTAAATGTTATTCAGCTAAACAAAGATAGTAAAGTCTATAAAAAGGAAATTAAATTTGCCTTTATACGCTGTAGGTAAGTGTAAGGGGCTCCTGGCTAAATAATAACAGCCGCACGGGTTGATTGAAGGTTAAGCTACGCTTGCCGAGGTCAGTCCGTGGATGGGTGACCATCCATTACATATCGAGACCCCACCGTGTCTCGGAAAGCATTTCAATTTTTGTAGATCTTTGGCAGTCGTTACGGGTAGTCAGAAGCCCGAAAGTCTGATAATCCGTCTTGAGGCCAAGGGGTACGTATTAACCAGTAACTGGGTTGTGGAGGTCAGATGGAATGCTGATATTAAGCTGCATTTGGTTAAACTGGAAGCCGACCCCAGCATAGTTGGAAAAAGGCTATCAAATGAGGTACAGTTACCTCGTTTGCCCTTAAAACGCTTAATTTCAGCGATTAACAATACAAAAACATCGCAATCTGAGTCAATCACTCCCCTCGAACAATAAAAGTAACAAACGCTCACATCACCCCTATTCTAAACGTAAGCTCATTCTTATTGTCTTCAATATTCCCAGATTACGCCATAATCTTTCATAACTCGTATTACAGTTTATTCCGCATGGCAACACCGACTTTGAACGTCAGTCACGGCCCGCCAAAACGAAATAATAACATGGCCGCTCGCGCCATTGTAAAAGCTCAAAAGAAAACTGACTTCTCTCAAATTTAACTCTTGCTTTATTGATATAGAGAACATTTTCGAATAAACTACATATGAGGTAACATCGTTTGGATGTCGAATAGTAATTTTGATAGAACAAAAGCGGCGTAGGGTACACGTGCGACTCGTTACGGGTCTCGCTAATAAAACGCTGGATTAAGTGAAACATACAGGTGAGGGGTCGAAATTGAAAACTATTGGCCACGCGAACAGATTATACGAGTATATTGCTAGGATTTGTGTCTCAGGTGACGGATAGGATGAACATTCTTGTAGGATTCACAAGGGTCTATTGAGTTTTTATTTTATTTCGAAACTATCTTTTCAATGCAACTCTGAGATTTTTAGGTAGTTAGGTACTTACATACTTTTTGGTAGCGGATTTACTGATCACCCAGATGTAGGTAGGTACAGTCAGCGTCACAATGCGGGTACCCCCCTTCAAAGTTAATTTTAATACAACTGGGGTACCCAATTGATGCAGCCCACCGTACGTCTAGGAAGTCAGCCTCATTAGCAAGTTGGTAGACCTTGCTAATTAGCTATTGCGCTATTCTCGTATCTAAAAGCTAGATACTGCAGTCACTAAAATCCGAGTCAAGGCCAGCACTATTCTTATTTCAACTAAGTACGCAAGGTACCCACCTGTCGAAGATAAGCAACGATGCGTAGGATCTTAATCAAAAAATAATCTAAGCAGCATGTGTAATGCTCGTCAACCAAGTGTATTACCCTGTCCGGATAAAACAGACGATAAAAAAGATGGCGGGAGCCACGATTGTGAGAAGCTCCATCGATCGTCAGATAGGGCACGTGTGCGTCGCGGGCTATTGTCGAAACTGCGGGAAAGGGTAGATTTAGATAAAAATAGGTACGAAGTTTTTTGAATTCGGAAGCGGTTGGTGTGAAATGATGAGGTGTAGTGGAGTTTTAAGCGTTTCGCACGATATATTTTGGCCAAATAATAGGTCATAATAATGGTAGACATCACGGCAGACCAATTGCAAGGATACTAGCACGAGCAGCGATTCAGAAGAAAGGGGGATAGGGAAGGGAATGGAATAATCCTATTTAATTAATTTAAATCAATATCATAGTACCTACCTACCTATCAAATTAAAAATATAAATTCAAAACAATTTTATTAATTTAATATAACTTTTATTGTAATGTCTACGATTTGCATGCACTTAGCTTATTTATTTTTTCTACACCAGCAATGGTAGTATATGTGAATCAATGTTTAATTTAAGATCTCAATGTACTTATGCTTTGAAATAAAATATTAGGTACTATTACGTATGCTTTTAGCTTGCAGCGGATAAACAATTATAATTAGAATGTTGTAGATGAGCAAGTGACAAGCCTCTATCTTTTGTAAGTCATGTCAGCTCAAAAGATTTCAATAAATGAATGATAAGAGTTATGTCAGGCGTCTTCTTTGTCTTGAGGATGCACAGACTGTCAGGGATATAAACAGTGTATCTACTATAAGAGCTTCGCGCTGTTGCAGTACTGTGGTTAATAAAAGACTTAGTTTAAGCTCTCCGAGCTGACTCTCTATTCTTTTCGATATTTTCCTATTACATGTCATCAACTAGACTATATTTGGGAAGGTTACATGGGAAAGTTATGCAGGCTATAACTTCTACACTGCCTACTTAATTGAAGACAAAAATAAATCTTTAGTCAAACTCAAACTCAAAGCATTTATTTCAATTAAACCATTTACAGGCACTTTTGAATTGTCAAGTGGTCGGTCAGTCAGAAATATGAAGCTAGTTGCCCATTCCAAATCGTAGTAGGTACCTATGGAGAAGAACGGGCAAGAAACTCCATGGACACTCTTTTAAATTATATTGTTACATAAATATTAGTTACATCATTAATCTTGTATATAGGTATAATTTTATGTGAGAACGATGTAAATAAGACGTACACATTGAGTGTCCAGTGTACAGCAAATATAAATTCAAACAAAACAATCCATACTAAAATAATTAAAAATAAGCCGTGGTGGCTAAGAGATGACCAGTCCCAACTGACAGCGCCCGTTCACGAACATGACGCATGGATCAGCACCATTCAGCTCAACCATTTTGAAGGGAGCTAAATGATCCAACACACGCGTCACCGTCAGCGAGACATTTGAGTGAGCATGACATCTATCAGCCGCCAGGACACATTCAAGTCAATGAAAGACATTACCCGGTAAATGGTAGCTCGATAGTACATAGTACTCACACTAAACTTGTCCTATGCAATTATTATAATACAAAGGAGATTGAGTTTATACAAAGCAAAGGTAGTCTTACAATCTTCAGCAGCTCCAACAGTATTTTCAAATGTTAATCAATTAGTATTGCCCACATAAAGCTCCAGTCAGAGCATTCCAAGATTTATGTCTACAACGCATCAAAATTGCTTTAAAAAAAGTATATTCATGCAAAAAGTCCCCAATGAAAACAAGCCAGGGTTTCCCCCATTGCCCCCTCGCTGAAATACCGCGTATTGTACGTGGGTACGCGATCTGTAAACAAATTTGTGAATATTATTCGTATTTATGGTACCCCATGAATACGGAAAGGGGTGAGACACCATTACGCCTTAAGATTCGCCATTCATGGGGTTAAGGAGGCCGTCTTACTTGAAATGCATGGGGAGGGTTCCTGTAATTGCTGTAATTATTGTGTTCAGGTATTTTATTTATGTAGTTAGGTAATTTAAACGAAATGAAATAATACCTACCTTTAGAAATCTAATTATGTATAATGCATAGGTAGGTAGGTACTTACGTTAACTTTTCTGAAGACAAATTATTGTTTATACTTGGGCGAAAAATCTTCGAAATACCTACAACCAACTGTTGTAGCCACAGAAATATTAAAAACAGGTTGTAGCCCACAATACGTTATTTATACATAGATATATAATATCACGCTATAGTTGCCTCCTAAGCCAAAGCGAAATTCATTCGATACGCGACATTATGCTCTTTCAAAACCCTCTTTTACAGTACCTTTAGTCTGCCGACGGACATTCTGTAACCTATAAGTATCACGTGTATGGTACCGGTAGCAATAAGCAAAGTATTGATAAATTCTTGTGCTCTACGATTGTAAATATTTTCTTACAACTCAGATTGTCGAAACACAGCCACTTTAATAAAGTCAGCCAAGGGTGTCGCCAGCCGATGGCCCGGGGGGGGGGGGGGGCATGTTGATATAATATGGAAAATTACAAGATTTTAATAATAGACGGAGCGGGACCCTGTTTACAAGGTTTTATTTAACTTGCCTTGATATCTCGTAGTTAGTTAGTTAGCATGTAGGTATGGGTCAAGCTAAATTAAAACCACTGCCACTTTTCTACGGAGTTGAAATTTTACATCTTGGTTTAGTTTCAAAGACAATGCATGTATATTATGCGTGACCTGATTCGGCACCTAGGATTGTCTCCAGACGAAGGAACTCCTCAACGATCAACGGTACAGCCACGAAATTTATTATAGGCACGCATTTAATTATGATAGGCCGTTCTAAAGTATGACATGACCAGGATAGTGCACCTCGGTTGGTTTCACACCATGACTTGTGTAAAGGCGTGTTTGGTTTCATTGGAAGGTGATAGTACAGATATACCTATAATGCTAAAAACTACAAAATAAAGTAAAAACCATTTTAAAAAAATTGTTTAACGAACTATAAACCGGCCAAGTGCGAGTCGGACTCGAACACGAAGGCTTCGGACCACAAGTGCGAGTCGGACTCGAACACGAAAGCTTCGGACCACAAGTGCGAGTCGGACTCGAACACGAAAGCTTCGGACCACAAGTGCGAGTCGGACTCGAACACGAAGGCTTCGGACCACAAGTGCGAGTCGGACTCGAACACGAAGGCTTCGGACCACAAGGCAAAAAACGCCGAAAATAAAACACGTTCGGAGACCCCCTTTAATTTTACTTTAACTTTATTTTATTATCGGCACTAAAGTACCCACTCTGTGACAATTTCAACTGTCTGCCTATTACGGTTCATGGCATACAGCCCGTTTCAAAAAACGCTGAAAAAAACACTTTATTGTACGAAGACCCCTTTAATTTTTAACTTTAGTTTATTATATTATTATGTTGATAGAGCGTCAATAGAAATTTTAACTGTCTGCCTATTACGGTTTATGAGATTCAGCCCACTAACAGTCAGACGAAGGAAGGGACAGCGGAGGCTTACTCATAGGGTTCCGCTGATACCCTTTGGGTAGGGCACCTTAAAAAGTACTGAATAAAAATTAAAAAACAGGACTTAATATTTTCTTAAAATCTTGAGGCGTGAACGTCCTTCTTACACTTTATGATAAGCTTTTACATAACTTTTATTTGAATCTCTAGGAGGGGGGGGGGGGGCAACTGCCCCTCCCAGCCCCCTTGGCGACGCCCATAAAGTCAGCCTATCTAGGATAATAGTCTGATTTACATTTTGATGGAGCTATAAGGTAATAATTTTCCGAATCTCAATGAAGCGAGGTACGTGAACTTTTTGTAATATCTTCACAAAACATTGGCGACCGACGACGACGGTTTGGTTGGTGGCAGGAGCGTGCGGAGGTCGAGAGCGGGCCTAACTAATTAGAACAAAAAACGCGGGAAAACACAAGTACGCTTGACAGTGAGGCAGAGACAAAGAGCGCGCAGTTTTCCAACAAAAAGGTTTTATACCACCCCTTGAACATTGTGCAAATACGTACTCTTTGGCTGAGGACGTAAAGTTGAATTTGGAAATAGGGTCCTAACATTGACCGGAACATTTATTTTTGGGATACTTTGAATTTGGAACGCCCTTTCTCATTTCTCTATCAAGGGAATCCAGACTCTATACCAATGGATTAAATCTTTATTTGGCTTGGAGCATAGTTCAGGTTCTATGTCATTTATAGCTGTCTACGGCTGCGTAGAGAAGCGCCATCGCGTCGATTGTCTCTGGCACGTTCGGGCAAAGAGGCCACAATCGATAGAGCACGGGCGTGCGTTGTAATGAATTTATTAGAGAACCTAGTATTTTGACGAGGTTATTCCGTTGTTTTATTTTTATGCGACTGCCGAACTAGGATAAGTCGAGAGCACTGATTGATTCAGGATCGCGTAAGTTTACGAGTAATGATTGTAACAATTTCGGATGGTAGATGTTTTTAAAATTATTTGATTGAGGTAAGTACCTGACTAGATCTAATTAGGTAGGTACGTTAGTACCTTACTTAGGTATTTATTTTAAGTTCACATTTGGAACGGAGTAGGTATGCAGGGTAGTATTAAACAGTTGGGATGGAAAACTAAATGATATCTACATGTTTAGGTAGATTGTAGAGTCTCCGCTTTTCTAAACACCTGGGCCTATTAAGATAATATATTTATTGGTAGCTAATTTAACAAACAATTAACTACGTTTTAGAATATTACGAGAGTTTCTGTAGCTCAGTATCATTATAGGCAAGCACTCCATTTTTTTCTTGTTCATGAAGAATCCGGCCCTTTCTTAGGCAGCAGGGAATTTACAACCTCAGAAAACTATACACGGAAGCGTGAAAATGAGAAAGGTGAAATTTGACAATAAGGAATTTATGACCCCGGAAAACGAAGGCCCCTTCACACGGGCAGTCTGGTACATAACAACAGCACATATCCAACATATAGGCAGTGTGAACAGTTCACACATTCACACGTCGTGGTTGGTGTGCCTCAGTGGCGCGCACCTCGTTATCTCGCCCGCCTGTCTGTCACGACCACCGCGGCGATCAAACTTGGGATGCTGGTTCCGTAGAGTCAGAGGAAATTGTTGGTGTGAAGCTATTATTGGCTATTGGCCCAACTGGGTCCAGAGAGGTATTTTAGTAATACCAAGTAGGTCTCTAGATACAGAAAATTAAAGCATTTATTTCAAATAAACCAATTACAGGCACTTTTGAATTGTCAAGTGGTCGGTCAGTCAGAAATATGAAGCTAGTTGCCCATTCCAAAGTGTAGTAGGTACCTATGGCGAAGAACGGGCAAGAAACTCCATGGACACTTTAATGGTTATGCTGTAGGTAATTAGGCTGATTTAGTGATTATTTATTCCCACGAAAAATTGGCAGGTGTAAGTACCTAAAATAGAAATGCTTAAAACTTTTGCTTGATTCTAATGCAAAAAATATCAAACGTAGAAGGAATTATAGTGCAATAATCGTAGCATTCTTTCGTTTCTGCCTACCGAAATGGGCAAAAGTATCTAATGAATTAAAGTAAGTACATTATGTAGGTAAGAAAAATTAACAATATTGTAAAATGGTTTTTCGAATTACCCCACGCATCTCCGCTTCGCTGTCGAACCGTCGCGTCGCGTCGATCGCACAGCGATGACTCGGCAAATTGTTCGAATGTTCAATAATTCTTCTTTTATTTTAGTCCATTCTGTATCGAACGTTATTTTGACAACCCTCCAAGCGATGACAGGTGGCGTCAGTATACTTGATAAAGGTACATTCATATTATATGGAAATAATTAGGAGACTGATTACTGGGAAGAAAGCAGATTTAGAAGGAACAATCACAAACTGTGGGCAGAAAGTCCTTGGCTTATACGTTCAGGAAACCACATAATCAGCTGTTAAGTAGGTAGGTAGGTTACGCTTTGCACCGATATAGTTAAGTAGGTACCTAAGTAGGTACGGTCAGTTGAACTAAATTCGATTAACACTGTTACTTTAGAGAGTTGATATGACAGAGGGGCATTAAATTACACTACGTATACTATACGTGTTTAGTATTAATTCGATACGGTATAAAAATGAAAAGCACCAAAAAGTTTTTTTTTTTTTTCAAACAAACTACTTAAATATCTTACAAATCAGAGTAAAACTCAACCACCCTTTGTAATGAAAGTGCAAGTGTGTGTGTATTTATTGCTTCCTAGTTTCTTGTTTGCATTGCCATCATTTTAGCGAAAATATTTGGTTGTAGGTACTTGTGACTTGCGTCAGACATAATCAGCTGTTAGGAAAGATACATCGTGTACAAACGGGGCAAAAACTTAAAAAATCATTTGCGATTAAACTACTGCTCCTATTTAATTGATTTTTGGTACCTACAGAGCTTGAAAATGGTACCTACCTAGTATAGGCAGTTTAAAGGAAAGTCCCTCTGTCGTATCGACTCTGTAACATCATCTAAATATTCACAAAATCATAAAAACAGGTATTTACACTGCTCTCCAGCATTTATGAAAGCTATAGGTAAAGCTTATTTTAATAATTAAAGTAAAAGTAAAAACTGTACAGGGACACAGAAAAAACAATTTCAGGACTTTCCTATAATTTTAACTGTTGTTTTAAAATAAATGAGGAGGATGTGATTATAAAATGAGAAAATATTTAGCTATATCTAATATGAACACACCTTAGCATTTTTTAGAGCGCTCATTATAACAATTCATATCATTATGTTATAATGAATCTAATTACGAAATCAAATTGATGTTTGTTTTGATTTTTTATCAAGAACTTTGTCTATGGTCTATGTCTGTGATTTTTTATTGAATACTATTGTTATTGCAGCCTACAAAATTATTTTGCAAGCAGTTTCATTTAAAGGTCAATTTATTGTTATTTGCTTCCCTTTTGTTTTCTGCTAAAGTCTTGTCTAATAAAACATTGCGATACCTGTTCAATAAATTTATGGCTGTTAAGTATTTTAACGAGGGTTGTCTGCTAATATCCTCACAAGATACAGGATTTTCCTAGTCTGGGGGGCAGGGTACCTATTCTTATTGGACTTCCGACCTCACTACCCACCTTTTGTACCCAATCTTTATAATTGTACCTACTTAGTTTGTACTTCAAGTTTAATAAGTAGGTGTCTGACTGACCGCATTCTGAAATCAAAATCAATCTAAAACTTCAAATAGGCCAGTTTTTTATCTATCTAGATATATTAGGTACTTACCTCATTTTATAGAAATTATAGGTAGTCACTTTTCGTGTCTGTCTGTGACCGCGTTGTTCTCCTAAACTATGCAACGGATTTTGATGCGATTTTTACCATTATTTAGATAATTTATTCCGGAAGGTTTAAATATCTATAGCATAAGGATAATCAGCCTATAATGTTCCCACTGCTGGGACACTGGCTTCCTCTCGGCGAGAGTGGCCATAATCCACCACGCGGGCCCAGTGCGGGTTAGTAAGTAGGTAGATGTCACATGTCTTCGAATTTTTGGTTCTAGGACATGCGGGTTTCCTCACGATGCAGATGTTTTCCTTTACCGTTTTGAGAGTAAGTAGTAGTGATGTAATAATTTTACACAAAGTAAAGCGCCTGGCTGTCGTCAGTTAGAAACGACGACCCACAACTCGTAAGTTGCGGCCGTTACCACTGGGCTAGCACTGCTCACTGGGCCACCACTGCTATAATAAATACCTATAACATACATAATATTAAACTAACACCTGTTAAAGAAAAATCTCGATATTTTGTCAAGTCGTAAAAACCATGCGAAGCAAAGGCGGCTTGCTAGTTAGGAATAAGAAATTGTTTTAGGTAAGCCGAGCATAGATACCATAATGATCAATAATAATTAGGTTAGTTTAAACCTAATTATTATTGAACAAGATAACGACAGATTTTGTGCCCGGTTGATGACAATAGGCTCGCCCCCTATTACATGGTACTTAGCAAAACTGGCGAAATGTGGGTGTACTATAGGTACCTAAACTTCTGCACAACCCTTCTGGAAACAAGGTGTGATGTACCTACCTATGTTATGGTATAAAATACCGACAGAGAAACATTAGTATCTACACATTCCTAATACATAAGCGGGAACGTATTTTCTTACAACATATCCTATTTACAAAGACCTCTAAAATTGAGCAGCGTCCTCGACTCGTTAGGTATTTTACGCACGGTCCGTACTCCTTGATACCTAGGTACTCCAGTTAAACACAAAGAGAACGGACATAAAGGATTACTTTTAAAGGCAAAGGCACGTCGACTTTCATCCTCTCGAGGGAAAATGGCGCGCGATCTGACAGCTGAGAGGTTTTGGCGCGCTTTCATTTGTACGATTGTTGCCCGCTAATGGCGCGCACCGAAACAATGGGGAAATATCGTGATCTTTGTACACAAAGGACATTTACGTTTGATGTCGAACGCCATTGTGGTTATATACCTATATGAATCGGGTTAACGGTCTACGTAGGCACTTTTTTATGCTTTTCCGATAAGTGAATGTTTGCTAAAGTCGGTAGTTCTACTTGTGCGTTTCAGTGCCTCTAAGTAGGTTATGAATGAGTAAAATCTCTAGAATGCGAGACTGATTTGTCAATTTTAATCTGAATTCCAGCTTGACACAATACCAAAAATATAGGGTCATATTAAATTTGCAAGCGAAACTATAAACTAGACATGATGGGTATCGATATCTATGAAGATGAAACGAAAAGAAAGAAGGACTTTCCACATTCATTTTCTAGTGTCGCCAGCTAATTTAACTTGACCTTGTACCAACAATAACTAATATTATTGCTTTCAATAACTCATAAAAACTTACTGAATACCTTGGTGGTCTTGTGGCCTGATATGGGTCCTAGAGGGTCCTGGGTTCGGTCTCAGACAAAGTGTTTTTGGTGCTATCGCAGTATCAGTCCGGAATCTGTTAACCCTTTAAGCGCGTGGCTAAATATCAATGGCCGTGCCCCTAGCGCGCGTCTACAAATCGAAAAAAATTTTTTTTTTCGTTTTAGTTGTACCACACAGTTATTAGGACGAAAATAGAACGAAAAAATCATGCATGTTTTCTGTCGCAGAAATACGACACGCGCGATAGGGACACGAAAATATTTGTCGCATATATGCGACACGCGCGGTCAAAGGGTTAACAATACACGGTTATAGTAGGTGCTCCTATATTTCACAAGCCAATTGCCACTGACCGGGCACTAATCCAGACACTCGGCATAAGAAACACATTAAATGAAACAAAGCAACCCTGAGATAAACAAAGCCTCAAAAACAACCCAATTTCTTACGATCACTATACCTAGATTCCTACTGAATTGTTTAAACCGTTTTTATTTAGCACAATGTAACTACACATACATAGACTCGCCTCGTACACATAGCTGTTATTGAAAAACGCAACGGTGTTCATTGTAGCTCATTACATAAGTACATGCGTTGGCACCTCAGCACATGCCATAATTGTCGTCCTGCAACAGCCGGGTGAATGGGCTCTCGAGACGAGGACGGAGGGAGATTACGAAACAATGGATTTTTCCAAAATACATAATAATTCACAGCGTCAAATGAGGCAGCTTTTTGTGTGAGCTTAGAGATCCGTAGTGATGTGTGTGGGGTTTGAAACTTATTTTTTTATTAGGTGGTGCAGGCAGTTTTTTGTTTTTTTAGCTGTTTTGGTAGGCCATATTCTTAGTTTCTTACCTAATAAAATTCGGCATTCATAAGTGAGGGCTAAGTATACCTACCTGTACCTATAGGTTACTAGCTTATCGCCGCGACTTCGTCTGTGTGAAATTTCTTGTTCCCTCGGCCCACCCCGAAGCATCGCTTCGCCTGCTCGCGTTATTACTTCGTTTCTGCTTAGCGTTCTTTATGACTTTTATTCTTCTTGCTCAGCTCCTTAGGGACCATAGTGATGTTAAAAATACTTTTTCAAATCCGACCGGTAGTTCCAGAGATTACCCCCTACCTACATACATTCAAACAAAATTTACCTGTTTATAATAATTAGTAAAGAATATAGATAATCGAACCGTATTAACCTTTTTAGTAGCTAATAGGATAATAGGTACAAAAAACAATGCCTACTATTAAAGGAAATTGGCTTAAAAAAGTAGATCATTCAAATACTCGTTTTATTTATCAAAATATCAAATTTGGACACATCACTGAAGATACATACCTACGGAACCACGATCAATTTAGTCAAAACTACAGCAACACATGGGTAGATTTTTGAGATTTTTTTGGGTCCGTGCTCGAGTGGAGTGCTCGAGTCTCGACCGCTGCGCCGCGGTGCCGCGCGAATTATTAAAAAGTAAAAAAATAAAAATATATGACCCTTGAAACTGAGGTCGCCTGTGAAATATAACATGCCAGCTTACTCGCGGACAAATGATTAGGAAGTAGGTATGAATTTACATTGATAATCCATATAACATTATAAATTCGAAAGTAACTGTGTGTATGTTACATTTGCACTGAACTGATTCGATATAATTTGGCAAGGAGAGATAGGTGGCATCCTAGGAAACGACATAGGCAACTTTTTGTCCCGGTAGCACGTTCCCGTGGGGTAATATCCGACATCAACGCGGGCGAAGCCACGGGTAGAAGTTAGTCATGAATAAAGTTAAAATTGGCACACTGGGCTCAATTGTTTGGGGAGTTAAAATGTGTTTCATTTAAATTTAATATGCAATGTGACGTACTGAAATAACTACACAAAAATAAATACTGAAAAGAAAGTTATCATTCGATGTCGTGCATCTTTTTGCTTCTTAACAACTACCCACAAATATCAAATTTATTATTTTGTAATAAAATTAACAAAAAGTCTGTTCAGCTGTGTAAGTCAGAAAAGCAAAATCAGAAACTCTTAATCAAACCATAATGCATCATTTTTAGAGAGCCACCTAAATATTTTCTCAACAACCATTAACTTAAATCCAAATACTCGAAAAACCTAAAAAAATATACAAATCAGATCATTAATCATGATATCTGTTACTAAAACAGCTTTTTAAAAACCGGTAGCCGCGAACAAAAGCGCGAAATGAGTTATATCTCCCCTCCAGGTCTAACCAACCGCACAACAAATGAATTAGGCGAAATAATACAAAAAAAAAATACACAATAGCTTTTTCAAACCGGTTGTGGGCGAATTTGTTACTAAAATGTAGCAACATCTGTCTAGAGGGGAGAACGTGACATCCTTATTTCAAAACTGTGTCTTATATGTTAACCAATATACCACTCTAACTATTCAGCTTAGGATCCAAAATCAAGCTATCAAATGCAACTTTTACGACTTTTTCAACCAAGAATATTCGAGTTAACGCCATTACTGTCAAATTGTTAGCCAATCACCGAGGTATAGCTCCAACCAATCAGAGAGACGCACAGCGCGTGTTCCGATTGTAAAATTTGGGGGGAAACTATGCCGTTAGTAAGTTTTTGTGTTGACTCGGCGAGAATTAATTTGTTTTTGGGTGAATGAATATGGGTTGGATGTTAAATACCACATGTTTGTTATTCTATCTACTGTGTTGAACTTAGATACGGTTTCATGTATTTAATAGATTAGTTTTGACCAGGATGGATGTTGGCATCGTAAATTTGATACGGTAGATAGCTATGCTACCTATTTATGCTATTACTATAGAAGTAGGTACTTAGTAGAGATCCTAGCAAATGGGGTTTCCCGGATATAACTTTACTGACATTTTAATTTTTGCCAGCAAGCAGCACTGCTGATTTCCGGTTTGATGGAGCTGGTGAAAAATTGCAACGTAACTATCTACTTACAGTAGACGTTGTTAAAATAAATAATTTAAAAAAATCTAAAAATTCTTTTGATGCATGAATGGTTAAATCTAACTTTTCTCTGTCTCTACTAAATAATGCAACCTTTTCAGTAACCTTCCAAAATATAAAAGTTTGACTCCCAAAAAATACAATTATTTCAATGATTGATTGGTAAGCTAATTTAACAGCCAAAACGTCGTGGAGGGACCACGACGTTTGAGAACCTTGTGGGACACCTGACGTGTCGTCGTTTTTGAAACGAAGTTAACTGTTAAGACGGCTAAAAGCCAAACCAATCCTAAAAACGTCTGTTTTATTCAAGCTTTTCACCTCGTGACATAAATCATGAATCTATTTCTCATGTTAAGAGAACTAGGTAAATAGTTTACCTACCATGTAAGTACCTACATAATGTGGTACCTACTTAATGGCTTCAAGACATAGGTAGGTAGATAGGTAAGTGGTAGATATCATTAGGGCATATTTAAGTGTTTTAAATAAGACACTGTAATGTTTGCATAACAATCACCAACAGGGGCACCTCTGACTGATTTCAAATAACAAACCTAATATTTCGCATGCGATTGCTTTCCCCAACCATCGGCATGTAACAAATCAGTCCACAGACCGCCCATGTGTCCGCATTCTCACACACATCACATATGAACCGGAAAGCTTATACCTCTGCTCATTTCCCATAAACTCGCCAAGATCTAGAATGTTCACTTTACCATGAACTAATATGTCAAAGGTTTGTCTTTTGTCGTTGGTACTAATGACGCGGGGGGATCGGCACGGCCAGCGTGACGCCGCGCGACCCGCGGCGCTCGCGTGACTCTGAAACGCGTCACGCTGCGCAGACGCAGCATGCTTCCGAATTCAAAATTCAAATTCCGTTTGACAGATGACTTTTGATTTCCGAGTCTTGAGAATTTGAGTGGCGTTTCTAAGTCGGCGGAGTGTGAATGAGCAATTCCCGGTTTGATGGGAATTTGACGGATCACATTGTGATGTGAGAGGGAAGGTCAAGTGGTCGTGATTCGCGTGATTTTGACTCGGCTGATTGATCCGCGCCTGTGTGAACGTGAGTCTTTGAGTGTGCAGATCCTGTCAAAAACCATTAGTAGTTCACAATTCAATAGATTTTTGGTTTCTTATGGCATGGGATATTTGCTTTCTTTTCTACACCAGTAGGCCCTTTTATAGAAAATCATAGTAGGTATTGACCAATTTAATATTGATCGGTAATTAAGTATACGGGACACATCAAGATTGGGTGTAATAAAATGAAGATCTGACTAACTGATATTTTGTATCTTGCAAGTTATTACCTATGTTTGCCAATGTTGGTTGGAGATCTTTATGCAGTGATCTCGTAGTGTGGGACGCATACCACTCCCACGCGGCACCATTTTCCAATGGAGATGGCCTGATCGATGATGATCACCTTTTAGAAAATTGATATACCTACATTTCAATTCATTTATAAAATGAATAGGTACCTTTGATCTATACTAATATTATAAAGAGGTAAATTTTTTTTGTTTGTATGTAATGTAATGTAAAAAACCTTTTTGCATTTTGATAGCCCAATTCTTGAGGAAGGCTATAGGCTATCACGTTGTGACCCATAAGACGAGCAAAAAGAACGCTAAGCGAAAACGAAGTGATAGCGCGGGTTGGTGATGCGATGCGAAGGGTTGGGTCGGGGAACAAGAGTCTTCAAGCGGACGAAGTAGCGGCAGTACGGCAGAAGCTGGTTATTTTTAAATGAGGTTCCCATCTTTCAATTATAACCGTCCTGCTATACCTAACTTGCTCTCAAAAGAGTTTTCGTAAAACACCAAAAGGATACGTCGGTAGTACCTATACAAGCAGACGGGATGAAACTATAGTATTTTCCACGCACCTTTTTCTTTGTTAACTTTTCTTTACCTACCTACACCCAAAAATTGCCCAATGAAAAAACTAATGGCTTCAAAACATAATAAAACCAGCATTAGCGAACTAAGCGCAATGAATTATTTACAGTCCATTACATGCTACCTGGACAAAAAAATCTTAAAAAATCGCCGTTAACTTCATTCATACTTCAAGAGGCTCCTTTCATTGCCTACCTTCAATTGTGAAAGAATAAAAAAAAAAGCGATTGATCGTGCACAAACGCGCGCCACTTGAAAATCTTTTGTCCGCCATATTGGAAAACGTTTTGACATGTGCACTAACGTGTTTTAATACAATATGCGTTTATTTTCTACGCATATGTTGTAATCTCGGTGGTACCTAAGCGGTCTTCCTTAATACTTACTGTAGTATCCGTGAATATCTGTAGCAGGGCTTTTGTGAAAATTAAACATGTTTGTTCGGTATCTTCATCACTCTGTCTCGTAAAAATATGTACTGTGGAGGCTTATAATTAGTAACCTAGTTGTATATTATTGTTACTCTAATGACTGATATTAGTCTGTACCCAGGCTTAATCTTAGGGAAAAAATTAATTAAATAAACCCTTCGACTACTTATAATATTTTCAGAATGACATCGACAAGACTTTACTTCGACGGGACTCTTCGCCGACAGGACAACACTTCTGTGAGCAACTTGGAAGTAGCGGTTGGTCAGTTCTAACCTAACCTATTTCGCATAATCGATTTTCCAAAGATCGTTTTTTTTTTCCAAAGTAAGTATCTGATTATGTATGTATATTATATTATGCCCTGTCGGCGAAGTGTCCTGTCGGCGAAGAGTCCCGTCGAAGTAAAGTCTTGTCGGTGTTCAGTCTGTCGCCGCGCGCCGTAGTGTCTGTCGGCGTTTAGTCGTACACTTCTTTTCCGAGATGAAAAACACAATTTTTCGAAACAGAGGCTACTTTCCATGGATAGTAGGATTGACAGAAAAAACTACAAAATAAAGGTGTCGATATTTTTATTTCTTTTTGACATTGGCGCCGACATTTTATATCAAATTAATCTTAACTATTACTTCATCGCATTATTGCGGCAATCGTGACACAGGGAATATTTAACAATTAATATTATTAATAATGACGCAAATTATTATTATGATAGTTACATACAATACAATTGGGTGCACGGCAGTGCACCGCCAGGTTCGAAAATCAGTTTTAATTGTAGCAGTTCTAAATTATATATTATAAAAGTTTTAATAAGTATTACTACTAATTGCTCATGTCCTCCGTAATTAGTAAATAAATATTTAAATCACATAAATTGGAGGAACTATTTAATGGAAATAGTACCTGCACATGATCTTTTTACATGAAATTGCAAACCACAAAATACAATATAATTTTCGTGAACGTAAAGCAGTCTTGAGAGTTATCAGTTTATCACTCACACACTATCGTATGAAGTGTTCACAGCAGCAAGTGTTCGAAGTAGTTAGTAGGTACCTAATATATTGCAGCTATAAATCTTAGTCCTAATCAAAGAATACGTAAATTTTTCCAGAGATTGGACACACAGTTTTGAATTAAATACTAGGCTTACATAACTTATTCATCCTGCATTTTTGATAATTGAAAATTGGAAGAAAACTGTTTTTATTTAGACCTGAAAGCCAATTCCCCAGGTCTAAATGTCTATGTTAGGTATTCTAAACAGAAATAGATCTCTTTAGAAGTTAAAATTTCATTATTTCTCTATAAATGGATGATAAAAGTCACGTTAGTAACATATTTTTTTTTTGACAAAAATAAACTTCATTGTTCCCAAAATATACAACTTAATAAGCAAACAGCCACTTTCAAGTAAAAAGAATCTGAAAATGTATTTAATACAATATAGAAAATTATTTATATTTGAAATGTTTTTACTTCTTATTTTCGTATGTGAAATGCGCGTAAATTACACATGAAAGTGGGTACTTACCTATAATCACACATTTCTTCTTTTTTTTTACTGCCACCTACCCTGACAGCTATCATTTAAAGATATGCACATCCAAGAAACTACGACTTTTTCTGTCGAATCATCATTTTTATTACAACAATATACCTTAACTTAATTCCAGGATCCACCTCCGCCCTGACTTGAACCTTGATACTTTCTATTGGATCCCGGCTGTGATTGGTCGCTGCTATGTTTATTCCTAGAATCCCGTGACCCTTGGGAGCTGCTGTACCCTTGGCTTTGTGGGCCATACTTGGATGCCGAGGAATAACCCTGGCTGCTCTGATGGCCGCCATATTTATTCTGGTGGCTACCTTGTGACTCGTAGCCTTGACTGTGAGTCCTGTTTTGACTGTACCCTGAGCCACCTGATCCACCCGAGTTTCCGAACCTGTTCTGGCTGCCGTAACCGTACCCTGACCGGTTTCCTTGGCTGGATTGGTTGTACCCTTGGTTCTGGTTGTAACCGCGACTGCTCTGGCTGTAGTCTTGGTTGCCTTGGCTGTAACTGCGGGAGCCCTGGCTATGGTCTCGGTTGTAGCCCCGGCCATGTTCCTGGCCACCTGAGCTGTAACTGCGGCCATGTTCCTGACTGTTTTGGTACGGTACGTAGCCACCAGGCCGTGGGCCGTATGATTGTGAACGATCTGAAACAAAGAATAAGGTGTTTAATGGAAATCAAGTAATGTTTAGTTTTATCTCATGACATGTTGGCCGTATAGTTGGATACGCATTTATGAAACAATATACATTTTTTTTTTTAATCTTAACTAATATTACAAAGAGGTAAAATTGTTTGTAAAAAGTCATATAGAATAATGGAAGTACTGATCCGATTTAAAAAAAATATTCACTGATAGAAAGCTACACACACTACTGACGAGTGTCATATACATTCAGTCAAAAAAGTATCGGGAATGGATGATTTGTTTATGGTTCCAAATTCAAATTTTTGTTTCTTTGTAGTTGTTAGATTGGCACAACTGTTTTCCATTTTGGCGCGGAGTTTGAGTTGTATCTGTTATTTATATTAAATACAGTGCTGGTTTTAGTAATATCATATAATTATAGTGTGTATTGCGAATTTCATAATGGACAAAAATATCGAACAAAGAGTTTGCCTTAAATTTTGCATCGCCAATGGAATTTCGTGTTCGGAGTCACTGAAAATGTTACAGAAGGCTTACGGTGAATCGACTTTATCAAAAACTCGTGCTTATGAGTGGTTCAAAGCGTTCAAAAGCGGTCGAGATGTGATGGAAGATTTGCCTCGCTCTGGTAGGCCGTCAACGTCTGCAACTGAAGTTAACATCGCAAAAGTGAAGGAAATAGTGACTGAAAATCCCCATTCAACTCTGAGAGAGATAGCCGCCGAAATTTCTGTCTCTCACGAGTCGATCCGTACCATTTTAACTAATCATTTGGGTATGAAACATGTTGCTGCTCGGCTAGTCCCAAAAGATCTGAATTTTCTCCAAAAACTCAATCGCATGAAAGTCGCTGAGGACATGCTAGAACGAGTCAGTTCGGACCCAACATTCATGAAACGCATTGCTACTGGTGACGAGACGTGGGTTTACGAGTTTGACATGCAAACTAGTCAACAAGCTTCGGAGTGGCGCCTTCCAACTGAACCGAAACCGAAAAAACCACGCCAAAGTCGATCAAAAGTCAAAGTCATGTTGACTGTTTTCTTTGACTATCGCGGTGTTGTGCACTCTGAATTCTTACCGGAAGGTCTAACGGTAAATAAAGAATATTATTTGAGCGTTATGCGGCGTTTAAGAGAGCAAATTCGACGAAAAAG
Source organism: Brachylomia viminalis (assembly GCA_937001585.2). Classification (NCBI taxonomy): domain Eukaryota; kingdom Metazoa; phylum Arthropoda; class Insecta; order Lepidoptera; family Noctuidae; genus Brachylomia; species Brachylomia viminalis. Next base: position 24,999,703 of record OW443307.2, read on the forward strand.
GCCAGATTTGTGGAAAGAAAATTCTTGGATTTTGCACCACGACAATGCGCCTTCGCACAAGGCTATCATTGTGAACGAATTTTTAACCAAACACTCAACAAATACCATCCAGCAACCACCATATTCACCAGATATGGCTCCTGCTGACTTTTTTCTTTTTCCTAAACTCAAATTACCACTTCGTGGCACCCGTTTTCAATCGATAGAAGACATAAAGGAGAATTCGCGGCGAGAACTGAACTCAAAATCACCCAGCAACAGAACCGTTCTTTATGTTAGAGCTTTAGTGCGGGAATCAAACGCCATCTTTTATCCCGACACTTGCGTGAATATAAACGTTCCCTTTGAGCACAAAACTCGCGTATTGCGACACTCTGCTAAAAGTCGCAGCGACGCGCCCCGCGCGAATCGCACCTCGAGTGTTTAATCGCTCGCTTTGTCAAGATGTAATGCCGACTGTGATTATGTAGGCCTGGAAGAGAACTCGGGAATATAGCACAAGTCTCAACTGTGGCATAGCCGTGCAGCCAAAACGGCTTAGCCGTTTTTAATCCCTTTCGAAGTTTAATTAATGACTAGTTATGTGTGTTACTTACCAAACTTGGTGTTGGTTCCTAATAATATTAATAATAAAGAAAAAATTGGCAAGCAAATGCTCAGGACTATCTAAAAAATATTACAGCTTCATTATTATTTTTCCTAGTCACATCCAGCAATCCTACCTCGTTGCAAACTACACGACCATAATCCTTGCAGGTCTAAGTAACTGTGAGCTGTTTCGTACATCAAAAATTTGGCGCGTAAAGCGATTGCGAGGCGCAAGAGTGGCTCAGTGCGGCTCCAGTGGCTTAGTATCCTCGCAAATAGATTATGAATATTTACATTTTGTGTTCAGTGTAATGCCTTTGATTTTTCGAGTGGGAATAGGTATTTGAGGACTTTAAACCTTTTTATGCCGTGAAGTGGAGGGTATGCAAGAAGTGGTGGCGATAGTCTTTTGTCAATAGTTCGGAAGACGAATGTAGATTTGTGTCAGTATTTATTTTTATGATAAAGCATGCGAAGGTAGGTACTTGTGTTTTATCCCAAGGAGCAGCACTTCAAAAACATTTTCTTTGTAACTTTGATTTAAGTTTTATTACAACTTTTTAGCATCTTACGAACACGTAAGATCGTAGATTCACAAAACAAAAACCAAAGGAATTAATTTACCGAATATTCCCTACACCCAATCTAACCACGCAGCAATTGAATAACCGCGTATAGCCGTAATTTGCAAGAGAATAGTCTATTTGTACCTGTCACACGTAGCAGCGAAGGCATTAATAATGGCGGGAGATGTCGAGTGCGTAACGACGCGTCGCCATTAGCCCGCCATTGTTGGGCCCAGTTGGCGCCCAACGCGGGGCACGTACAACGCGCTATTCATGCTAAGTTTATGATTGTGGGTGTACGTGGAGCGAGTCGAATTGGTGGAAGGTTATCGTTTAGGCATTAGGGAAAGTTAGGGTGCAAGAAAATTCAAATACACTTCTCATCAAAAAAATCGAAACAGTACTGCAAGTTCTATTTAAGCGGCATTTAAATAAAAAAGAGGACTGATATCATTAAAAAAATACGTCAATAAATAGCTGGCATTTTAGTCTACATAATGGTGTACCTACCACAATTCCAAAAATAAATTAAAATTTTTGTTTTTAATCCTAATTTTGTTTTCCATGTGTATCCCGTCGGAATTTCTGCATTTAATCACATTTTTTTTGTGCAATAAATATCTCTTTTTGAATAGAGATTGTTTACTAAGCTCTGTGACATCCTACCAAACAGATTTTTTTCCAACAACAAACATGGATTCCTTGCCCACGGAAGCCGTCAAATTCGTTGCGATACTGGATTCAGGGCATAGTCAGCGAATTGTGATTGCACGATTGCATCTTAGCCTCTCAGCTTTCAATAGAGTGTATCAGCGTTATCGGGAGACTGGTATGTTTACTCGCCGCCCAGGATTTGGTAGATATCGAGTCACGTCTGAGCAAGATGACAGCTATATTAAGTCAGTTTCTGTAAGAAATCGTCACTTTAACTCTATTCAACTGCAGCAGCGGCTCCGTGACTCCGTGAGGTGCGAGGATTGAATTAAATAGAAGAAGATTGGCGGAGCGTAGCCTGAAACCTCATAAACCAGCCAATGGCCCAAAATTTACGGTAGACCAGCGAAGAGTGGCCTTAACTTTGCACGTGAGCACTTAAATTGGTCATACCTTTAATAGATCACAGTTCTCTTATTAAAGTTCTTAAAGTAAGATCTTGCTGTATAGTAACGACGGAAGCGAGGTGTATCGAAGAGAGGGAGAGCGTTTTGCACAGTGCTGCATTGAAGAAAGAGTCAGTTACGGTGGCGGTTCGGGGATGATTTGGGGTGGCATAAGCGCCGATGGAAATACCGAACTTGCTTTTGTATCTGGACCTCGCTTACATTCATTAAATGGGTCACATTACATCGAAGAGTGCCTGGAGCCTCATGTGGTACCCTACGCACATTTTACTGGCGAATAGTTCATTTTTATGCAGGACATTGCCAGAGCTCATACCGCAGGTATTGTTTATTAATACCTGAGCGAAGACAGTATTACGGTTATGGGCTGGCCAGCAAGAAGTCAAGAACACCTATGCGATGATTTGAAGAGACGAGTCAGAGCGAGAGATCCTGCTCCGGAGACGCTTGGCCAGCTTAAAACAGCTATACAAGAAGAGTGGGATGACATCCCACAACACAAGATTGTGACTCTCGTCCGTTCTATGAGGAACCGCATGGAAGCAGTCATTAGAGCCCGGGGAGGAAATACGAGATACTGAATAAATTTTTTTTTTGTTTTACGTCTTTGTTTCTAACATTTTACAAATTCTTCTTAAAGGGTAAAAACATACCTGTTGAACAGAACACGATAGCTAAATACATCTAATTTTAATTTGAAACATTAATATTCGTTAAACGATTACTTACAATATCCGCAATTAACTGGCTTATTTTTGTTTAATGTTAAAAATTACATAAAACTAATACAAAACCGAACTTCAGAGGTGTTGCGATTTTTTCGATGACAAGTGTTTCACGAAATAAGAAGACGTAAGTACCTATAATTACTACCGCAAGAAGAATTTAAAATTAAGTCCACCTCCAAGAACCGCATTTCATAAAACTCTTAAGAGTGTGGCTATGGTGCTTGTTTGGCTATTTCTATATTTTAATTAAAATACGTACAAAGCCGCCTGCCGAAATCTCAGCTGTCTTAAAAGACGCCAACGAGCTGTAGGCGGTGTGAGTGTCAAAAAATGCTCTTTCAGGACTTTCGCCACAAAATCTTTTCATGCAAACTTGAATCTTCACGTTAAGGTATCTTATCACTATGTCGTACCAAGTTAGAACATTTTATAACACCAAGGATATTGACAAATAAAGAAAGAAAAATATTTTATTTGAAACACGCACAGGAAATACAAACAATAAAAAAGCGTGTTAAAAAGGAACATTAAGAACTAATAAAATAATGGGAAAAATCATACGAATGCAAGGTACATACTTTAGGATTATTTATAGGCCTAAGGTTAGAGATAAGCAATTATGCAGCAGCTTAGTACTTGACTTAGCTATAATTATTTAGCTGCACTTGATTGCTAGTCTAAAGGAGGTAGTAGTAGAAGTATCTATAGGTACTAATATTATATAATCTTCGGAACTTTAGACCCGATTCCTAAATTCTTCCACTGATGGGAAGCTACAGTATTGACGAGTGTCATAAGACATGTTTTATGTTCAAAGTTGTTTTATATTTTTATTTCAAAGCTAAGTATACACCGAGCACTGGTAAAATGTTTTGGGGTAATATTTTATTACGGAACCATCTTCTAATTAGTGTATAATTAAAATACATAATTATTCGGTATTTCACCTGCGGGGCGAGTACGGCCTACTGTGATAGACTTGAGACACATTTTTATCACAGTTTGGAAGCAAAAACCGTGATAAAATGCGTGACTCAAGCCTATCACAAAGGCCGTGCTAGCCCCGCTGGAGAGCTAAGTGAATGTGCGTCGTGAATTCAAATGATCATAATGCCAATTTGGTGACAAAACGGAAACGATTTCCTAAAAATGTTACGTTATAGTAGGATACAACCTTTACCAGGAGCAGAGGTAAAAACCAAAAAATATAAAACCGCGGAAGCAGGCAGACATAATAGTCACCTAGTGGTCGCGCGGCGACACATTCACGTGAAAGCGGTGAGCGACGCCGACGCCGCACCCCCAAATTATACCACGTTCCCTGACTATCTGTAGTGGGTTGGTGGCTATTTTGAGAACACGGTGAAGGTTTGTTGGAAGATCTTGCACTAGTTTTGTATGCTTTTTGCTTTTTTTTTGTATATTTATTTTTAGTTTTAACCTGAATAAGTGTCTAGGTAAAGTTGTTGGTCAAAGATGTAGTTAGCACAAATCAATACCAATTTAGAAAAAAAAATGCTGCTTGACTTACAAAAATACTATTTAGTGAGAGAACTTATAAACGAAAACACAGACTATGGAAAGGTTGAACGATCGACGTTGATCGAATAGGTGTGAGAACACCCTAAGATTCTCGAAACTTGACAAAATTATTTTTTTAAGATATTTTTAGAGAAAATCTTGTATTTCTTATTTCTTTATTTTGCACGACGATGAATATTGTTACCGGCTACAAATGTCTTTGAAGAAACATCTCAAATCTCAAGCGGCTATGGCCGGGTAACACACCGCAGACACCACACCGAGAAAATAATATCAAGTGGGGTTGAATAAGAAGGATTTCGTATGTATTTCTGAAAACAGTAGGTATATTAAAAGTAACTGTGAAGTTGCTTGTCGTCTCTTCTCCATAGGAAGCAAAATCTTCGGAGCCCTATAAATAAGAGCCGACACGCTCTTAGCTGTTTTCTGTTTTTGTAATAACTATTTTTGTTTTCTTGCCACTATCATTATAAAGTTGGTTACAATTGTCAGATTTCTGCTCAACGAAGACAGAAGTTTTAAATGTATAATGGTTTGTTGCGTTAGTTGCAATTAGCGACGTAAAACAAAATTATTTCGCTGTACTTTTATAGTAAAGGTGCAATACTGTAACCGTTTTGTTACTCTTTGTTTGTCCAAATCAATGGGTGCAGCTGAATACCAGCATTTTCATAGAGCGACGGCCTATAAAAAAATGCTGTCGGGCTATGTGTGTGCGTGCTTATAATATATTAAAAATATTAAATAGCAGGTTATTCAAAATTAAATTATATAAATGGCTGAATGAAAATAATTTCTATAATATTAAGGATTTTTTAGAACATAAATTATAATGTTTGTAAATTCAAGTTTGTTTATTCGTTGCAAGTTGCAAGCTTTAATTTTTATGCAAAACATGTATTTTTTTAATTTAATATTTGTTTGCTCTTGGCTCTAGTCTAGGTCTCTCACTTTGAAGAGATTAGGGTTGTAAGCGTTCGGAAACAGACGCAGGTAGAGAGTTCCACTCTTTTGCTGTGCGCATAACATAAGTAGGCCAATTCTCGTACTTAAAAAACGTTCAAATTCAAGTCGCAATCTCATCTCAGCGACAATCAATGTCAAAAACCTGTCAAAAATGTATGTAAATTGATAGTAATTTTGACAGATTGAGACTGAGATTAGAATGCGAACGGTCTTAAAAATACGGAAATTGCCCCTCTGATATTTGGAAACATTTAGTGCGAATTGGTGGAATAGCAACTAGGCGATGATGGTAATTTGCAGTGCGTCTAGATGACCGATGGAAGAAGGGGGCCGGTGGAATGAGGTCGTGGAGTTCTTGGGCACACTCTCCGGAGTACCGACAATCTGTAGAACACCGACACGCAGGCGACCTTGCGGCGTTGAGCCAAGCTGTGAAGCTTGGCATCCACCAGTTTTACGTCGCCAATGAGCCTCTTAGCTCAGCGTTCCACCGAGTCAAGCGCGGCCAGTTGGTACTTTGCTGAGCCTCCCAAAGGTGGCTGCAATACGCCATGCAGGATCGGACTTGCGCATTGTAAAAGCTGTCCAGGCGTAATGTATCGCTTCACTCTATTTAGGATGCCCAGTTTCTTGGCCGCTGTTTGGGCTTTGTACTCGATGGTGGCACCGAAGTTGAGACTTGCCTAGGAGCTCGAGCCTATCACTTACAGGAACATATGTACACCGAAAAGAAGTACTTTGGTCGAAACAACTCCTTTTAGCGGTAAAAAAATCACGCATGTGTTTTGGTTGCGTTAAAAAAGACCAGATTGTCATCACCCCACTGGGAGACAAGGCTTAAGGTCAAATCAGTACGCTCTACCATGGCCTCTCTCAAGGAACGAACCTCGGCCCCGCTGGTTTTTGCGCTGGACAAGTATCTCTCTGAAACGGTACTGTCATCTGCGTATCCAACAATACCAGACGGAAGTAGGTCATTGATGTGCAGCACGAAAATAATTGCAGAGAGAACAGACCCTTGAGGATCTCCGGCATTAGGTCAGAGGAGCAACCGTCAACGACTATTCTGAATATTCTGATCGACCGTTCACTAACGTATGATGTTCACGTATGATCGCATATGCTTTAATAACACCTATGTATACCATGTTTTACGCAAATAAATTATCTTATCTGACCTCCACAACCCAGTTACACGATACCTATGCCTCTCAGAACAATAACTAAAGCATAGAAGGAAGCTAAATTTAACTAATATAGTCGGCTCTGTTTTCTTACACACTCATAACAGCATTAGAAAGAGACAGATGTAGGTTGCTCAAAATGCAAATCGTCACAAAGCAAACGTCAATTTGGCTACCTTGGCTACCTTTATGATACTAAGTTTAAAAGCTACTAAACGTCTCAGGTTTTTGTCTATGACTTTGTTCATCGCATTTTTTCGTATTATGCTTATGGGCGCATGGGAGTTGAAGTGCTTCGTTGATTTTACGTGTTTTTGTAAAAATAGTACAAAATTAATAGTGATTTAGTGTAAATCGCAAAGATTAAATAATGTCCTGCATTATAGTGTGATGTAAATCACATTCATCCCGCAAAGAAAATGATGCGGTAATCATAAGCTTCCATCGGTAAGTAATCAAATATGGTCATTTTATCGGTTTTGTATTCTCACTGTAGGTTATTTTGGCGTTTTTTCAAATTATTTGAGCTTAGTGTACACGTTAGTGTTTTGAAATCAATATTTTATGCAATTAAATAATTCGATTCTAGGGAAAATATAAATTTTAAATCGGCATATAAATATTTTGCAATAGTGCTTGCAAAAATAAACTATCGATAGAATATCGATAGAACTAGCGTCATCTAAATTATTACATTATTTTTCTTTACACGTAGTTTTGGGAAGGATTAAATATTTAAGAGTGAAATAAATACCTAAATACCTACGGTCTTGCCAGCAAATCGTACGTATGAGTAATGAAATGACAGTGGTCAAAAATCCGTGTGGCTCATGGTATAATAATTTAAACTCACGTGTGGCTATGATTTTTTTGTCATTTTCAGATTTCCCTCCGATATTGATACGAGGCAAAAATGGATCAACGCTATTGCACGTAACTACTGGGAATGGAAAAAACAACATCGTATTTGTTCCAAACATTTCAGCGATGACTGCTTTATTAAAATATTGCTACCAACGTCAATTTTTGATGATTTACTCGAACATTCATTCGATAATGATGTATTGGATGATCATAGAAATTTGTTGATTAAATTGATAAGCAAAGAATATTTAACAATTAGAATTAATTATATCGCAAAATAACTATCTTCTCCTGTAGTTTAAATTATAGTTTTTGTTAGAAATGTCCTTACTTTTTGTAAGGACATTTCTAACAAAAACTATAATTTTTAAAGGACAGTGATTTCAAATTTTTTGTTACTTGTTCCGTGGCCAATCGCTCTTTAAAAATTATTTAAGCGTTTTCTTGGTAATTTCAATTTGTTAATAATTTATCCTGTGTTTATAAATAAATAAGTTGATCAGACAGGTGAGTTCTTTATTTCACCTTAGCATATTTTAGATTTAAGAGCGTTTATACCTTATGAGTGGCAACGTCGCAATTTAGTGTCATATTTCGTGGTTTTCAATTTTTATCATTTAATCGGAGCTATATTTTAAAAATCTGTTTAATTAACTTTTTAGAATTATGTGAAAATTGTGTAAAAGGTAAGAAATCGTTGCATTTACAGTTCTATTAATATGCAAATAATACATTGGAAACTTGCAGGGCGTTATTTTCATTGTAAAATAACTTACAGTTATTTTACAATGAAAATAACGCCCTGCAAGTTTAGGCAGTTTAAGCATTACGATTACTTACTTTTTAAACACTTTCACGTAATTCTAAAAAGTTAATTAAACAGATTTTTTAAATATAGCTCCGATTAAATGATAAAAATTGAAAACCACGAAATTTGACACTAAATTGCGACGTTGCCACTCTTCTTAAGGTATAAACGCTCTAAATGCCAAGGAGCGATACCATAAACTAAAAAGTCGATATCGGTATTTATTTTATGCATAGTCACATCACTAGCTAATACTCTTTTGTCTATGACAGCGTACACTTCAAATGTCCTAAAGCGCCTTCTATGCTTTAGTTATTGTTCTGAGCTATGCCTTAGTAAGACTAGTTGTCAGACTTTCGGTCTTCTGACGACCCGTAACGACTGTCAAAGATCTACGAATGACAGTTATAATTACATTAAAGAAATGTTCATGTTATTGTTGAAACCCCCCCCCCCCCCCCCCCTGAGGTAAGCCTCATCTCATTGGTGTAGTGGTTAAAAGCAAGACGTAACCATGAGTCCTGGGTTGGTCCCCCAGATCGACCAAAAAGTTATATTTCTCACTAGGAGACCGGAGGGATTTGATGGCTTTTTACGCTTGCCCTCTATTACATGTAACTTTACGGCGAAATGTGGGTGTAATACTACATCCTGAGCACGTTGGGCGGTAGTGGTATTGTCCGATGTTGCGTCTCTGGGTCGGACTTAGTACGTCTATATACGAGTAGAACGTACTACCATTACTTCGTGGACAGTGTGAAGTTCGGCTCCAGATTTTACCGAGCATTCATATTATTTTTGGGACACTAACATTACTTTTAAGTTTTCTTTACTAACACTACTGCATGGATTCTCTGTGGTCCGAAATGTGGTCTAAGTATTTATTATTAAAAGCTTATTTCTTCAGTATGTAGATAGGTATCCTTAGGGGAAATCAGGCGTGTATTTTATGTTGTAAATTTGATAAAAATCACAAAATTCGTCCCTCAAACCCAACGGGAGTTCGGTGGAACTCTCAATGGTGAACTGGCGCGTCTCGCAGGTCGCCCTCTTGAGCACGCGCGGGCGGTGCCTCTAATTACCGCGCGACCGGCGACAGTGTGGAGTGGCGCAGACGACTCGTTTATTTCTATCTACCCCCGGATATTGTTGAGGGCTTCGTTATGCGTGACGCGTGTTATCTTACGTGGATGCGCCTGGTTTTTGCAAAGGTTGAGATTGTTTTCTGTTTGAAAATGTCGCTGGACAGGTAAATTAATGATTGCAGCAAAGTATCGACCTGGAGCTGTGTCGCAAACTATGTTCCAGCTTTGCCCTTCGCACCTCAAAAAAATCCAACCAACGACGCCGTGGAAGTGGCGAAGTTTTGGGCTAACAAAATATTATAATAAACTGTCGTGCCATCGACGCGAAGAAGGAGAATGATCGACTTTCTGACGTATTATGGGCAGTACCTTTGTGATTTCTTATCTATACAGGGTGGCGATTTAGTCACCTGCATCCGTTGAAGGTGTGCTTCTACCCGTCATAATTAACAACTTTCGCTATGAAACTCATATCCGAATTGTGAAAAAAAAAAACTATAAAACAGTAGACAGACAATGCATGTATGGAAACATTATTTTATTTTTACTAATCGGATTTGAGTTTCATAGCGAATGTTATTTAGTATGACGGGTAGAATCGCCCCCTTGATGGATGCAGGTAACTTAATCGCCACCCTGTATGTAGGTATTTATCTCTGTTATATAAAAGTAAATAAATACTTTAGCAGCAGTAGCGTTTAAAAACAAATCTGATAATAACAAGTTGTGAATTCAAGCGAGCTGATTATGGCGCATACTATTTCAGGAACATGTAATTGTTGCGGTTACAAGGACTCTGCAGGGACTGTTCAGCAGTGAGATTTTTACTTAGAAGATCTATGTGTGTAGCGTATTTACAAGTTTGAGTTACCTCTTGGCAGGTTGGTTTAAATTGAAAGATTTATATCAGTAAAAGAGACTTTTATACTTCAGATTGTATGACATTATTTATTGGCATGTTTAACAACCGACGGGAGTTAATAGGAAGCGTATACTTCTGCCTACTCTACAACAACATCATGACAACACATACACTATTTATAAACACGTCAATCTTAAAATAAAATACGCGTGTTCAATTAAAGCCTTCCCTAGCATGGGGGTAGAAACTCATAATTGGGCCGCGTGCACTCCACCCCTTGTTTCAACCTCTGTAATCATGCGAAAACCACCCCTATTCAATTGCAATATGAATTACAATTACTGGTTTTTCTTTTAAATTAATTGAATTATAATTGGAAGTCTTTTAGAGTGACTTTTGATGAGTAGTCAGCGTTTGAACTGCGAATTCATTGCTTTATTGGTGTTTGAATGTATTCGATGTAGGAGGGCAGAGTTACAAATAACTCTTGTTAACTCAACTTGAAATCCACTTTCGAGGTTACGCTGTGGTGGGATGGCATTTCGTATGAAATTAAATGAAATGGTTAATTCTGTAAAAAGACTATCGGAATCACAAGTAACATAAAAAAAAATAAGCTAGATGACAACATTTCCTATCTGACTACCCCCTGAGAAGAAATGGCGAAACAAACTCAGGGGTCAGTCTCTTTTGAAGTCCAGACATAATCTTGGTCAGATCATTATTATGGTGTGTGTGTATTTCTCATGGTCTAGGCTCTACAATGATTTCATACAAGTTAGCACCATCGATATATTCATGCTTATTGTGTACCTACTTGTATTTGTCCTCATGCATTGTATGAACGTGGGGTGGAAGGTAACCACTTTCCACCAGATGAGCTGTAGATTAGTTTGCCAACTATTTTTAAAAAGGTTGTCGGGTATTTTTCTTTTGACCCGACTACGACTGCGCGAAAATAAAGACGGGGTTATGTTTTTCCCGCGTTTTCTATGTATCTTTAGCACAGACTAAAAAACACACAATATTTATACAAAACTTAAAATGTACTGACTGCCATGCTGAGCATGAGGTCCTGGGTTCAATTCCCAGGTCGGGCAGTGTTATTAGGTTTTTCAATCTATACATATATATTTTTCAGTAGCCGCCCGGAGTCTGGAATTGTATCCGGTTGATGGCAATAGAGGACTTAAAATAACTGGCGAAATGTGGGGATTACTACAGGTACACCTCTGCCGAACCCTTCGGGGATTACAAGCTTGATGTTAAGTTATGTAAAAAAACGTATACCGTTGTAGAAAAATGTATATCGTTGTAGAAAAAAATATATACATACCGCATTAACTAATACCACCAACGCGCTAACTAGCCGTCGTTGGTAACCGATACGTCAGCAATAAGTGGGCGGATTTGTATTGATATTGAAACCCGATATTATGACATCGAACCCGCTTGAGGCAGTGCGAACTTGATCAGTTTGCGGGGGCGTTCAATGCAAGCTTTTAAGGCAGATTTTAGATTGTTTGAAAACGGCACAATCTTAATCTATCTGTACATATAAATTAAAGTACCTAGATTTTCTTCTCCGCAACGGATTTTGATGCGGTTTTCACAATCGTTCAGCGAATTCAGACAGAAACCTACCAGAGTAGGTTTATGTGTACCTATAATGCGTGACTAATTAAGTTTACATATAATAATGAAAGCTGGATGTATTTAAAAATCGTGCAATCCAGGGGCGGGTCGCTAGTAAATTAAAAAACAACCCACAAAGACCGATTTGAATCACTCCGACTGCTAATGAATAATTGTATTGTAGACAATTCAAAAGCCTACGGCTTGTTTGTGTATGAAAACCAAGTTTCTTATATTATAAATAGCTTTTGCCCGCTGCTTCGCTCGCGTCAAGTTTGATTTTGATTGATAAGTTTTAGTATTAGCGTTTTAATTTTAGGTTCAAAGAATAATAGTCATACTAATTGAAAAAATATTATCTACAAAACTTCTCTAAAGACAATATTCTTTATTAATCTATTAGTTGGTGCCAAAAGGTTTTATTTTATTATTATTTAATAAAACCACCAAACTACCGGTCGAGCTTACGTTACGCGTGAGCAAGCTACGTAGAATTGCAAATAAGTATTAACAAGCTTCTTGATCATTCCGGTTTTTTTTTCTTCTAAAAACTGTCAGTGTGACCCACGTAGGTACCGAGTTTCGAGCTAATCCGAGAGCGCCTTTACTTAGTAACTTTGACACCCTGTAAATCCTCCGTGAGCTGCTGTTTTAAGAAACTAAAAATGCCAATCTGTATTATTTACTGACGAAAATATTGCCAAGTTTCAAGTTTATTAACCAATAATAATAATTGAGACAACAAGGTCTTCAGGTCCCGAACTAACCTGATGACCTGATGACTGATATACCTACATATGTACTTATATACATATACACAATGGAAGGGAAGTTTTGAAAAATCGTTTGAGGTGTTTCCATTGTGTGCCTTGTTTATATGTGTAAGGAACTTGTAATTAATAAAATAAATAAATAAAATAAGTAAACTAAAGATTATTCATACTCATTGTTGAGTTAATCAAGCCACGCAGTTAAATCTTCCCCATAAAAAAATTATAACCCCAGTTCACGGAGCGATTTTCGAAAAACCCAGATACCTGTTATTGTTTATTTTTGGTCTTAAGTCTAAGTACTGAGTTTCGAGTTGATCGAACCGCGCGTTAAAATTATTCCATACAAACCTTGACACCCCCCAATCACCCTTTAGGGGGTGGTTTAGCAAAATAAAAAATAACAATCTTTATAATTTAGTTAGACATGTATTCGTTACAAGTTTATTAACTCAAGGAATAAGATTTTTCATACAAACAAAATCCGCTTTTTAAAAAGGTCTAATTTCCAAAAACCCCTTCTTAGCAGATGCTTACGTCATAATAACTATCTGTGTGCCAAATTTCAGCCCAATCCGTTTAGTGGTTTGAGCTATATGTTGATGATAAGGGGTTTTTGGAAATTCCACCTTTTAGGGGGTGAAAAGTGGGATATTGGCCCCCCTATCAGCTCTTGACGGATATAAGTCGAATTACAAGTAACCCTGTATATATCAATGTTTGCGACGGACTAACAATAAAACCTACATTTTTATTGTAAACGGGTAAATACTTCCATCCGCCGCAATATCGCGTTAGGCAATCCGCAATATACCAAAGCAATATCATTTAAAAACTCATTTTACTTTAAAAAAACACTCAAGCTTCTAATCTTTTATAAAAGATAAAAAGCGTAACACTTAACACTGCAAAATAACCCACATTTAAAGATCACAAGGTATCTTTATCCGGTTATTTAAAAAAAACCTAAACCTGGTATTAAAACACCTGGTTAAAGGTTACAAAAAGAAAAAGTTATAAAAAAAAACGACATTGTATCGGTAATCCTCTATAGGCAGCACTTGAGCTTCGATATTTAAAAAAAACCGGTGCCTATTGTTGGCAACCCTCTATAATTATTATTTTCGTAGCTGGCGACACGGCGGCATACAATGGCGTCCCTACGAACTTCCTGTTTGCCCTCGCGCGCTATTTAACGTGAATGCGAGCGATTGGCCAATTTGAATTTCGAATGTCGTATAATGGAATACATTTGCTGGCTATTGGTGTGTAATTTAGTTTTTTTTTTAATAGTGATGGGTAGTTATTAACTGTTTAGTGGACTGGGCGAGCTGTTGTAGTCTTTGTAAGGATGTTAGTTTGTATTGTTTGATAATTGAGGAAGTAAACATACTTTTTGTGTCTTTTTATGCAGTAAGTACTAAACAAAAACATGAAGATGGTGTAAGTAGTGCAAATAAATGATAAAGGTGCAGATTGTTTTCTTTTACTCAGAAAAACTTAGCGATCTTAAAAGAGTCTAATATTCACGAACTCAACTGTGAGTTTGTTTCGGTCTTTCTTCTCAGAATAGTCCAGGAAACATCGACCTGATCTAGTTTTTAAAATATAGGGTAGGGCACGCTACAATTGCGGCGATAAGTCCCCTCTTTGAGGAGTGGCTAGAGAGGCGCCACGGCGTCCTCACCTTCCGCCTGACGCAGGTCCTCACCGGACACGGTTGCTTGGGGAGGTTCCTGTTCCGGATAAGGCAGGAGCAAATGCCCGGGTGTTACCATTGTGTGGGTCGCCCGGAGGACACGGTGGAGCATACGGTGGAGTCTTGCCCTGCTTGGGCGGTGCACCGCCGTGTCCTCGTGCAGGCGATCGGCAGTGGCGATCTCTCGCGTCCGGCCTTGGTCCAGGCCATGGTACGGAGCGAGAGGGCATGGGAAGCCGTCACCTCCTTCTGCGAAGCAGTGATGCTCGCGAAGGAGGAGGCGGAACGCGTGAGGGAGTGGCAAAATTCGCACCCTCACGCCCCTAGTCACCGCAGGAGACGCCCTGGTCATCGGGAATCCCAGAGCGATTCCCGGCCACCGTAGGCGCGGGCTTGCGGACGGCGAGCAATGGGTAGCTCGCCGTCCGATAAGGACCAGGCCCGGGTCGTCGTCGCGTTGTGTTCCCCGCGCGCCTCATAGAGATGTCAGCACCAACGACGGGGTCCGCTAAGCCCGATGCCTGCCAGGGTCGCGGACAAGCTCTAAAGGGTTTACCGTGGCCCCTGGCGCTGGCAACTGAAGGAACACGGGTGGGTTTTAGTCAGTAAGAGCAGACTCTTATTGACTAAAACCCACCCGTGTCAGAACACGCCCTCCCGGTCCGCCCAGAGCGGGAGAAGTTATTTGATGATTTCCCACCAATAAAAAAAAGGGTGTAAATGACATCCGACGACTTTTACGATTTTTCTTCCCTCGGGGGCCTAGAATCATGTACTGAATTCATGTTTACCGTTTGCGCGTAGATATCCCTCAGACCCTGTATTATTGACGTGTAAAACTGTTTGTATAAACCTACTTACAGAAAGAAAATAATTTATCAAGCGGAGCCTACAATCATAAACTGGTCACGTGGTATGCATTAACGTAAATATACATATTATAAATAAAAGTCGTTTGTCTGTCTGTATGACCGCGTTGTTCATTTAAACTACGCAACGGTTTTCAAAATTGGTTTGGTCAAATCTCAAAAACTGTGCCAAGCACGGGCGGCTCGCTAGTACAACAATAAAGTCTACAATCCACAAACAGCCTAAGGTGTCATGTAAAACCACACAAAACAACCGGTAGCAGTCGCTATAACAGTAGCCTTAGGGCACCGGAAATAGGGGGTGTCCAATTAGAGAGAGACCGATTGTGAGGCGATCATGTTCACAATATGGGACAGCTCTGGCCTGAGGCGGTGAGGGATACTGCTTACACCTCGTGGGTGTGAAGTGAGCTGTGATGTTTCTTTTGGGAGGAAATAATGATTCGTAATTAGAGGTTAAGAAATAAAAATACGCTTTATTCGTGTGTGAAACGTGATTTATGTGCGAAACTGTAGGCACGCCAACGATTAACGAGAAGCGAGTAGAGCTATAGCAACTAAAAACGAGTTGGCGAGCAGCGAGTTCCCGACGGCGACGAGCGATTACTCGTGTGTACAAATACGCTGTGAATGTAATGTAATATATGTATCTTTTTTACTAACACGGGACCTACAACCATTTAAACGTTTCTTGAGCGAAAAAATAGTTGACGGCTTGCCGCGTCCCCGTCGACGGTGCGACCGGTGCCTTAAAATGAGAGTACAGTCATCATCTGCCTAGCCTTCTCTCATGTTGGGGTCGGCTTCCAGTCTAACCGGAAGCACGGAGCGACTGCCTTTCTGACTGCCACAACCCAGTTACTGAGTAATACGATACCCTTGGTAACACTGGTTAAAATGAGAGGACAGTATTATAACAATTAGCTGATTAAATAACTCTAAAATAAAAATACAGCAAAAGGAGCACCAAAGGCAGATTAGATTTTATTATTGTGTTATCATAATTGATTTAATAGTTATTTGTTATACAAGAGTGCAAAGTTGCTTTTTAACCGCGTGTTCAATTTTGATGACCGAGCAAGCGAAGGATTCTAAAATTGAATCACGAGCGCAGCGAGTGATTCAAAATTAGAATCCTGAGCGTTAGCGAGGGAATCAAAAGAGCACGAGGTGAAAAATCTTTGCACTCGAGTGCAACACGTAACTTTTCATTCCACCTCAGCGAGGAAATGACTAAATGCAAAAAAAAAACGTTTACAATCACAAGATAGGTACACTTTTATTTCAGTTTAGGTATTAATTACTACATTATGACAGGTAAGTATTACAGAATAATCTTTAAATTATAACAAAATAATACTAAGGTATAATTAAGAAAATTTTAAAGTAACGTTGCTACAGTTATTTAAATTGAGTGTAATATTTTTGTTTGGTACTGTAATATTGGTGTTAGTCACTTGTGTACTGTTTTTCGGTAAACTATCTGTCATACTTAATAGTTGTACCGATTAATCGGATTCCCTTGGCGTGAATGTTGGAGAGAGAGGGAGATGGTTAGGTGTTTCATAACGGCTTATTTTTGATGTAGAAGGGCCAGTCCAAGGATCCGATTGAGGCTCTTTCAGTGTAATGGCTCCTACGATGCCTTCACATATTTTAGACTTATTTTGGATGGAATCCTCTATGTATCCCTCTACAACTGCATTGGACTTCCAGCCTCCGTGGCGCTTAAGGGACAGGAGGTCAGCTCCGGAATCAGCCAAAAGTGTGGCTGAAGTTCGTCGGAAACAATGACCCGTGTACAACAGGGGTTCTGGAAGTTCAAGAAATGTTGCTATTTCTCGTGGGATACTGCCAATTTTATTAGTACCCATAGGCTGTCTAACACACTTTCCATTGCGATACTGTAGAAAAAATCGATTGATTGGAGTGTTAGGCGGGCGTAAGGCTTGATATTTCTCAACAATCGTTACGTATTCCTTGCGAATGACGAAGTTGCGGTCTCTTTTTGTCTTTGTATTAGGTAAATTAATTAATAGTAAGTCATCTGAATGTTTCTCAATGTTTTTGACATTAAGTTGTGTTAGTTCATTAGTTCGACATGCTCCGTTTATTCCAATAATAAGAACAACCTGTAACGTAAAGAGTATTGTAGTAGATAAATGAATAAAATTGATATGAACGCATAATTATGCCTATCAACATCTACTAAGTATACTATTTAATTGAGATTAATATACTTAAGTAGATACTGAATGTGCAACTGACTTACTTTTGCCGCCAAATATACGGAATCGGGTGCTTCGTTAAGAAACTTTTCAATATCAGATACTGTGAAAACCTTCGATTTTTTTGGTTGATGACCAGATGAGGCTCTTTTTAAAAATGCCACTAATTTAGGATAGGTATCGATATGTTTGTCTTTTTTCATCTTTATTGTTGCTTTTAGCATCGAATACGTACTCCATAGAGTGCTTGCTTTCTTGTTCTCGGATAATTCTATAAAATATGCCAGCAAAACGTTTTCTGAGAAAGTTTTGGCTCCTTTTGCTAGTCGCCACGTGTTGAACATATCGTACTGTTTTAAATACTTCTCGCGTGATTGTTGAGGGAGAAAGCTCATTTGCGCATTATTAACAGTTTCAGTCAATTCTGTTGGCGTCAAGCAAACTTCCTCGTCGCTAGAATCACTCATTTTAGTTTTTTCACTTGTTTTCAAGTTTCTTGTTTTTAATATAAGGTTTAACAATGACGTGAAAAAATGACGCGTAAAGAACCGCGTACAAAGCAAATTGAAAAAAGAACACCAAGAAGGTTCCGAGTCTGAGTTTTTAACAAATTAAAAAAAAGTTGTATGATATATTCGGCACCATAGAGGTAGCAGTAAATAGGTTTAATGTTTTTTTTAATTCACAAACTTAGTGCACACGATGTTCTAAATTCAATTTACTTTATCCTCTAGAGAATAAAAACGGCTTTTCCACTCAGATATTGAAGATTAAAAATACTCTTTCCGAGATGGTGGGATGAAAAAACATTTTAGATCCATTTAGAAATAAAGTTAACTGCAAAATCGAACACCATTTTTATTTTGGAAGACTAACATATTAATTCACATGACATAACCTCCGCATGTGTTCTCGGAAGGATGAGACAGAGGTGTACCTATAGTACAACCCCATTTCGCCTTTCGCAAATCATTTATTTAAGTTAAACCATTTACAGGCACTTTTGAATTGTCAAGGTGTCGGTCAGTCAGAAATATGAAGCTAGTTGCCCATTCCAAAGCGTAGTAGGTACCTATGGAGAAAACGGGCAAGAAACTCCATGGACACTCTTTTGATTTATATTGTTACATAAATATTAGTTAATCATCATTAATGTTGAATTTATAAATATATGTGAGAACGATGTAGATAAGACGTACATGTTCAGTGTCCAATACAGAAAATAGAAACGAAAAAAATAACAAAGCAAAAAAAAATAAGCCGTGGCAGCTAAGAGATGACCAGTCCTAACTGACGGCGCTCGCTCAACATGACGCATTGATCAGCACCATTAAGCTGAACCATTTTGAAGGGAGCTAAATGATCCAACACACGCAAATATTTCATCGATATTATAATTAAACGTAGAGCAGTGGTGACCCAGTGGTAACGGCCGCGACTTACGAGTTGTAGGTCGTAGGTTCGAACCCAGACAGGCGTCTACTTACGTTTACTTTGCGTAAACTATTTCATCACCACTGCACTCAAAACGGTGAAGGAAAACATCGTGAGGAAACGGTTGTCGTAGAACCAAATATCCGAAGACATGTGACATCTACCAACCCGCACTGGGCCCGCGTGGTGGATTACGGCCCACTCCCTCTCACCGAGAGGAGGCCTGTGTCCAGCAGTGGGAACATTATAGGCTGATTGTATGTTATGTATAATTAAATAATTACACCATCGAGGACCCCTATAAAGAAAAAAATATCAAACTTAAATAAACATAGCCCGTCAATCAGCAGCGCATTAACCTCCTACAGTCCGTGCCCTCGCGTGCGTTCCCTTCGCCGGCCAATTAACGAGTGCCGCGGTATGCGCGGGGAGGGTGCGCAGTGAGCGGGAAGGAGGTAGGCACGTGACGCAATTAAATAGCACGCCGCGCCATTGTAGGCGGAAGTGACGTGCGGCCAAATTAATTTTTAATAAATTACGATGTTTGTTAAGTTGACGGTTATTAGTTTGTGTTTAGGATTATATTTTATTCGCATTTATATGTTGTTTAATATGTGAACTTTCGCCTTAGTACCACAGTTGATTATATGTTAGTTATGATTTATAGTTTACATATTTTTTCTGTGAGCTAATAACCTGACTGACTGACTGTAATAACTCAGTAAAGTCAGGAAAAGAAATTGACTACCAACTAAAATTGCCCGTATATTCAGAAAACAAATTTAATTCTTTGACAGCTGAATGTAACGTCTATAACACGGCACATTGACGAGGGATGTCAATTTGCTTAACAATTAATCTCTCTGACTGTACAAACACGATCACACGAAAAGGTATAAGACTACCATTTTGACTGGAGGTTATTGGGTTAGTAAGACTCCGTGCTACCTAGTACAGAATACTACTCAGGAAAAGAAAAGTAAAGAATTTTGGCAGATAGTTTAGAACAAACTACAGCGGCCGTACTATGACATGTTAATTCCATCATGATTCCGTTGCGAAAAAGAGATAGTGCTATCGGTCATGTATAGCTCCGTCTCTCTTTCACGCTGGAACCATGATGGAATTAACACGTCATAGTACGGCCGCAGGAAACCAAACGTTGCCGTCTTCGATCACTTCGACGGTAGCGCCTGAATTTTCAGTAAAACGCTTGTAGACGGTTGACATCGAGTGTAGGCCAATCGTCCACATTTCATAGATATAACAAACTCACTGTGCTGCCCATGCTGCTGGGGCGGCGGCACCGAGGAGTACGGGTTCTGTCGCGGCAGGTGGTGGCCCAGCATCCTGCGCCCGGCCGCCTCCATCGTCGCTATAGTGTTGGAGCGCACCATGCCTGCGAGAAAGACAATGCAGTTAATAACTTAATACAAACAGAGATAATATGCATTATATTAACTCAAAAGACTATCTCAGACACTAATCTGCATGATCCTCAGATATAGTCAAGCAAATTAATCTTATCACTC
The DNA here is from genome assembly GCA_937001585.2 of Brachylomia viminalis. Classification (NCBI taxonomy): domain Eukaryota; kingdom Metazoa; phylum Arthropoda; class Insecta; order Lepidoptera; family Noctuidae; genus Brachylomia; species Brachylomia viminalis. The sequence continues at coordinate 25,020,184 of OW443307.2, forward strand.
TCCTCTGCTCACAGAAGTGCAAACATTGTAACTATATCTGACCAAGATAATGTATTTACTTTAGAAGAGGCTGTGACCGGAGTTTCGTTGCTTTAGTTTTAACAGTCATTAGGATTATTATAATTTTTTTATTTCTTCAGGACAACAAACAATTGCGCTATAATGCCTAATATTTAGGTACCTACAGATAATTTACAAAACACTTAAGTAATCACGCAACCAGCATCGTTATCCACAAATGAATCCAACAATGAAAATAGTTTGAGCAAGGTACAAGCAAGCAATTGTGTATCATAGATTAACTATAGTGCCTTGTGAAGTAACGTGCGACAAACTAGATGTGAGATTATAACGGATTATTACTGAAACTATGTGGTATTGAAAAGGATTTTTTATAAATACTATTTTGAAACTGAGAGTGACAATGCAAATATGTCATTAAGAGCGTTTAAACCTTATGAGTGGCAACGTCGCAATTTAGTGTCATATTTCATGGTTTTAAATTTTTATCATTTAATCGGAGCTATATTTTAAAAATCTGTTTAATTAACTTTTTAGAATTACGTGAAAGTGTTCAAAAAGTAAGTAACCGTAATGCTTACTGTTATTTTACAATGAAAATAACGCCCTGCCAGTTTCCAATGTATTATTTGCATATAAATAGAACTGTAAACGCAACGATTTCTTACCTTTTACACAGTTTTCACATAATTCTAAAAAGTTAATTAAACAGATTTTTTAAATATAGCTCCGATTAAATGATAAAAATTGAAAACCACGAAATATGACACTAAATTGCGACGTTGCCACTCATAAGGTATAAACGCTCTTAATATCAGTATCAGTAGTAACTTTTCTTTAGTCGACATAAAGGAGCTCGTTCTCCTGCGTTGGTTCTGCATCGCTTCGGCGCAAATAAACTGTGTGAGAATGACGTCAGAATCGTAAAAAAAAATCGACAAAGCGCGATATCTCTCGTTGTCGTGCTTGTTATGACACACGACAACTATTTACTCCCGCATCGAAAAGATAAGTCTATTTCTGTCGCTGTTCTCGTTTCCTGTTAGCGCTGCCATACAAAATACTCGACTCGTTCTTTCAAACTTAATATTGTCTCTAACATGGCACCTAAGTTATCTCGAATTTTGACAAATTCAACATGAGATAAGCTCCAATTCATCTTTCATTTTGTCGTCCTCAATTTTGACGACGAGAAGGGTAGACAAAATGAATATCGAGAAATATCAAGTTTGACGGAACGAGTCGAGAAACGAAAAATGTGACAGAAATAGACGTATGTCTTCGACGAGAGAGTCAGTAGTTGTCTTGTTAGCCCTGCAGGTCACTATTTTGCTTATAAGGATCTCATTATAGGTACGGAAGTCCGGATTTGTTGTCAGTATAACTGACAGTATAACGATATTAGTATCACACCTCTCTCCACCCCATTAGGGCCTACCAGCGTGCAGCGTAATGTTGTATTAAACACATTATAACTGACCTATCTGCGGCCTCCAGTTCCTATATCCTTCTCGGGCCACAAGTTCCCAGGCTTGGTCGGCTTCCAGTCTAACCAGATGCAGCTGAATACCAGTATTTAATACAACCCAATTAACATAATTAACACGATAAGGACGGGTCCACGAAATATCATATTCGACTCACCAATCTGCGGCCTCCAGTTCCTATTCTCCTCGTGGCCCAGGTTGCCAGGCTTCAGCACCCTCGGCGGCTGCACGGCTCCGTCGAGCCGGCGCGCCGGGAACTCCTTGTCGTAGGAGGGGTCCAGGAACCGGACGCACACCACGTAGTTACCGATGACAGGCTGGAGACCGATCACGGGCGACGGGAGCTGGCTGTATGGGGGAATTGTATGGTTAAAGATATTTATTTCTCAAAAGAATTACAAATTCACTTGAAGCGAAAACATAAATAGGTTTAAACAACAGTTTAAAATAAAATATTGCTACACGTAGTACGTATCTAACTGTAATAGATTAATGGCTACAATAAAAGAAACGAGTGAACCTTACATTAGTCGCATAAGATGTGTAACATCTGACGTCTCACCTTGGTAATAAGCAAAACATTAATATTATATCCTAAAAAAAAATATTCGGATATTAGTTAAAATGATTTTTCGTAACGAAGAATAATAATTTTTAATGAAAATTGTATTTTATTTAATTAAAACTAAGAGTAATGCAATTTATCTCGTCACACACACGCAACTGTTGGCTGACAGTACAAACCTCTCGAAAAATGGGTTGGTACCATCTGACGGCCAACTCTACCACCGCGCGCGCTCATTGGACAAATCAAATAGCGCGCGCTTCCCCGGTTGCCTGTTACACACTTCCGTCGCATTTCACGAAATCACTCCCACAGATTGGAGGAAAGCGAGAGGAAAGATATTACACATCAAAAACTAATTACAACTAAACTAGCTAATTAAAATTAGCTATGTTCGCTCGTGTGGCAATCGTAAAACTAGATATAGGGGACATTACTGAGGATTTCCATGTAAACACGTAGAAATTAAACAGGCTACTAGTCAGAAAGCCAATTCCCATAATTGAAAACGTCAAATTTTTGTCAAAAATGTAGTTAAATTAGAGATATTTTTTACAAATTGAGACTGAGATCAGACTGCGAGCATTCTTAAAATGACGGCAATTGCCTCTCTGATCAATTGTGTTCACGCTACCGAACGTTATTTTCAGGAAACGAATGATTGGCCGCCCTTTACCGAAATTGCGGTATTGCCACTGCTAAAACGATATACCGCCCAAATTAAAGTTTTTTTTTTTTTTTCTTAGTCACAATGATAAGAAATAAATGTTTCCTTGGTACTGTAAAAACTTGTTGACAAGAGTAATCATGGAGTTTATAGCCCATTGTTCACCATAGGAATCGACGTTTCGAAACGGTTATTAAGTATTGTGCGTTTCACGAAAGAATTCCCTTCGCCGTTATATTGGCACACCTGACTGTCAAGAACGTCAAACGCTAGACGCATTGTAGGCTTTGTTGAGTTTTTCCAAGATTTATAGTTGTTTTACGGTTTAAATCACGCCGAAGACACTTAAAAGTGGCGAAAGAGAGTTGGTGTTGAAAGTCAAAACGTTTTGAGAGAGTGAAAAACGTAACAAAGCGCCAATAATTCCATTAGAATGTGTGAGACTTCGCGTCGCCGCCATAAAATAGGGTTGCCATTGCCAGAACTAGATGCTCCCTAGTCCCCGCTGCTACCCCGTAGGTGCCTACCTACCCCTTTTAAAATAATTAAAGACCATAAAGAACCACCTATCTACGAAGTCGATTCATTGTTAAAAGAACACGGTCATAAAGTTGTAAGCCTTCCTCCTTATCATTGTGACCTGAATCCAATCGAACTCATATGGAGTCTTTTGTAAAGGCGGATTGCTGAAAAAAACGTGGGTCAGGAAGCAAAAAATATTGTAAAAATAACTAAAGAGGCAATTTGCAGTAGCACGCCAGAAGAGTGGATAAAAGAATGCAGCCACGTAGAAACCATAGAAGATAAGTACTTCAACAATGGAGTAACTGTTGATAACAAAATACATCGATTTATAATAGAAGTAGGAGATGACTAGATATACTAGATATACTATAGGAGATACTTCAGACGATACTGACCCTGGAGATAGTGCTATATCGGGTGTAGGTCCTTTGGAGGAGCACAGTTATTTTAAAAAGTAATTTTGTTGTTAATCATTACAGCTTATTAAGAAGTTTCGCAAATAAATAATTATTATGGTTATATTAAGAGTTTACTTTTATGAATACTTATCTTTACACGTAAGGTATAATTTTCTATAGACCTTTGTTGAAAGGTGACCAAACAAAAAGAACAACCAAAATAAATTTTCGTTTTCAATTTATACTGATTTATTGGGTAATATAATTTTGACAGCCTGGCAGCACTCATTTAAGCGCTACCAACATTACAGCGAAGGGACTTCTTTGATGAAACGCACTATAACTTAAAACTTTCTGACATCATCCTGATTTTAATGTTAATGAGTGATGAAACTGATGATGTCTAGAATATCAACGTCAGTTTTTTTTTTTAAATTAACTGTAATGAATACGTTTAAAATAGATCGTTTGTTGGGTTAGAATCCAAGAGATCATTAAGTTCGGCCCGAATGCAAGGTTCTGGGCACTTAGCACGCAGCGGTGCGACACGGAGACACAGCAAAGAGCCTGTGTTCTCTGCCGCGGCAGTAATTTTCTGGGACAAAGAGGCGAGCCAGCACAGCATGTAGATCAGGCTTGTCAATATTGCTTTACAACACACATAACTATGATTATAATAACAAAACTCACCCTCCGATAACAACGCAGTCTTTGCTGAGCATCACCTCGCCGGTCACCCCCTCACTCATGTAGTTGTACTTCTGCTGCTTCTCAATGAGGACCCGGAGCTTTCCACCTGCCTCCGTGTACAGTCCCAGCAGGTAGTCGTAGCTCTTGTTGCCTGTGCCCACGTACAGACGGTCGTGACCACGTATGTTTCGCAGTTCTAGGGTAAAAAGACGAAGATTTTATATAAAAAAAAAAAAAACTACAACTCAATATGTAACATTCAATACGCTACAAATATTTTTTATGATAACCAACTATTTGCCGCGACTTCGTCCGCGGGGCAGCAGAATAAATTTACTTAATAAAAATCGTATAGACATTCATTCGATGACAGTCAACGCTCAGCCTCAGGCTTCGTTCACACGGAATTGTCCTGCACGTTTTTTTGGAGTATACGTCTTAACGGATAAATAGTGGCACATACTTTGTTCATAGAACCATTCACACGGCGTTTGTACTGCAATAAAACGTACATTCTTTATACGTTTAAACAGATACTCACCGGACTTGTCAAGCAAATCGAATAAACTTTAACGTATTCGGTTTGCGGTGGCGCGTAGTTTAGTTTTGTTTCATTCACACGGCACGATGTTATACGTTTTTTTATCGAATAGCAAGCGAATGCGTCTATAGTACTAGAGTAACTTTTGGCGGGAACGCACGTATTTTGTTAGCAATTTCGAGATTAATTCAAAATGATTGGCGAATCTTTGATAGACAATGAATTATTAATTAATTTAGTCGAACATAAGCCAGTTTTGTGTTTTGCTTTTTGCGACAACTACGTGAAAACTGTCGCTATTCGGCGTGAAAACGGTTATTAAACGCATGAAAATCTACCGTGTGAACACCCGACTGGTTGTACGTTTAAAATCGAATACGTGCAAAAACGTGCAGGACGTTGCCGTGTGAACCGGCTAGGTTCACACGGCAACGTCCTGCACGTTTTTTTACCACACGGTAGATTTTCATGCGTTTAATAACCGTTTTCACGCCGAATAGCGACAGTTTTCACTTTCTAGTTTTTTCTTCCTTCGTCTCGAAGTTTGGATCAACTACTTTCACAATTTCCTTCCAAGCCGCTTGAGTTGCGACACGATTTTTATATAAATCGGTAGTTTTATCCCATAAAACTGGCTTAGGTTTGACTAAATTAATTAATAATTTATTGTCTATCAAAGATTCGTCAATCATTTTGAATTAATCTTGAGATTGCTAACAAAATACGTGCGTTCTCGCCAAAAGTTACTCTAGTACTATAGACGCATTCGGTTGCTATTCGATAAAAAACGTATAACATCGTGCCGTGTGAATGAAACAGAACTATACAACGCGCCACTGCAAACCGAATACGTTAAAGTCTATTCGATTTGCTTGACAAGTCCGGTGAGTATCCGTTTAAACGTATAAAGAATGTACGTTTTTTTGCAGTACAAACGCCGTGTGAATGGTTCTATGAACAAAGTATGTGCCATTATTTATCCGTTAAAACGTAAACTGCAAAAAAACGTGCAGGACAATGCCGTGTGAACGAAGCCTAAGTCGCTGTCAGAGCCATTTATAATCTACGTCAACGCGAATCTCTCAGGGAACTATTTAAAAGCATTAATATTATGACGGTACCTTGCCAATTCATCTATGAAAATATTATGTACGTAAGAAAAAATCTACATCTTTTTAATAAAATAAGTGATAGACATAATTTTAATACAAGAAATAAAGATAAAATAGATCAACCATTTTTCAGATTAGCTAAAGTACATATATCTTTTATGGGGCACTGTGTTAAATGCTACAACAAAATACCTTGTAATATATTGGAATTAAATAAAAGAAAAATTAAAACTCATATAAAAAGTTCACTGTGTAAACAAGCATATTACAAATTAGAGGATTATATCCAAGATAAGAATGCTTGGAAACATGCTGGTCCACCTCAGGACAATCTAGGGTCTTGACAAAATTAAAACTTGTTGCTACTTTAATTGTATGGTTTGTTATTTTTATGACATTGGTTTACATTCTGTGACTACTTTAACTCACACACTGACATATTAATTGGTTACATAATTTGGGAAATCGTATACAAAAGTATACGATTTCCCAAATTATGTAACCAATTAATATGTCAGTGTGTGTGTTCACATATTTACAGACATTGTAAAAACAATGTCTGTATATATGTGAACACCATGTATCTATCATTTAATTAACTTATTTATCATTGCTACGTTTATTAAATTCTTTTTACCTATTGTGGTAGGGTAATTTTTATTATAGGTGCATCGTCTTCACATATAATTATATAATTAATGTATACAAAGTATTGTAACACATTTAAAAGAGTAACGATGGAGTTTCTTGCCCATTCTTCTCCATACGAAACTACCTTTTGGAAGGGGCGACTAGAATCAATTATATTTAAATGTAAATGTTGACGTTCAAAAGTGCCTTTTATGTGCCTATTTGAAATAAATGCTTTGACTTTGACTTCGCTGGCTCTAGAAGCATGAAATTCTGCACAAGAGTTCTTTCGTTGTTCGTCGAATCGTTGAGCTCCTTAAGTTCTGAGTTGAGCTGCACGATTGCTGACAATTGCGTGCACTGACTGGACAGAGTGGACAGGTCCACTCAATCTGTGTGGTTCTTTCCTCAAAAGACCATTTCAGACACCGATCTACACAGCCTTCACATGATCTGACCAAGATTCTGTCTGGACTTTAAAAGAGACTGTGACCTCCGAGTTTGTTTCGGCTTTTCTTCTCAGAGTAGTCAGATAGGAAACGCCGACCTCATCTAGTTTAAAAAAAATATGATTGATGTGTAAAAGTGTTTATACAAACCTACTTACAGAAATAAAATCATTTATCATTTATTATTATAATATAACGAAAGAATTATTTCCTTACAGGGGTTAAATAGGGGATGAAGGTTTGCCATTTTTGCCCGTGGGAAATCGCACCGGGCACATGGCTTGTAACACCATGAAATAAATAACTATGCCCGCGACGGGAACGGTCCATGTGGATGTGGAATAACACCATAGAGTTAAATGGTGTGCTTATGAAATGTAATATTTACGTTCAGTGACCAACAACGCGATAATTAATGACATTAAATTTTATTGTGGTCTCATCCCAGCATGAGAGAGATGGCGATTAGAATAATAATGATAATGCCTTCTGGGCACATTTCCGGATGACAGCGATGTGGAGCCGCCTAGTGGTCCTTTTGCTTTGTTTGTACATTTTTATAGTTGGTTATATAATTAAGTACCTAGTGTTAATCGTTAGTTGTTTATTAATTTACTACTGTATACTTCGAATTATTTACTGATACCTAAATAAATTAGTGTATATTATATTAATACTAGCGAGCCGGCCCTGCTTCGCACGGTTATTATGACTTGATGTTTTGTGTTGTCATCGAGAGCTCTTTTTTATTTGTAACTTTAATAGCAATGTAATACACATAAACCATTCGGCATAAATTCTTTAAATAATGGTGAAGACCGCATCAGAATCCGTTGCGAAGTTTAGAAAAATAACGCAGTCCCACAGACAGACACGAAAAGCGACATTAACTTTATTAACGTCAGGTCGGTTCTGTCGGGGTGCCCTAGATTGGTTACTGCGACCAATTCGACATTAGAAGCCACACCAAACGCTTTCTGTGACTGCAGATAAGCCATTCTGCATTACGTCTAAACGTCAGTAGCAGTTTTGTTAAACGTAACGTAATGACAATTCAGCTAAACGTCGTTCAACTGTTTTACATAAAGAAGCCGTTTTGTAAAACAATTACATGTTTTACAAAACAGCGGATTCAACAATCCACCTGCGACATAAATATATAAAGTTTAATAACTTACTCTCAGCCTCGGTGAGCTCTTCATAGAAAGGCTCCAGAGCCTTGAACAGCCTCTCCTCATCCACAAAAGGTAGCAACGCAACTCCCTGCCACGCGAACTTTTTTCCGTTCAAGTCAATCTTGAAGTCCGTGGGGTAGAAGTCGATTATCGGCGAGAACTGGGGGATAGAAGATAAAAATGTAAAGTAACGAAAAACAAAATCAGTGGCTAAGCACCGCGGGACGTTTCAACCAATTGTTCATCATTCAACACCAATCGCAGTAGTTTACGCGCGCTTAACAATTTGTCACATTCATTTTGCGATAATTTTCGTTCGTGAAACTGGCCCTGAACCTTTTGATGAGTTATATGAAGTAAAAAAAATAGACTGATGGACGCAGGATTGGTTGAGTTACATACAGAGTTACTCACAGCACAGGATTCTACTTTGTACTTGTAACAAATTGCGATGGCAAATACATCTACAGATACAGACGGTACCTTGCCAATTAATTTATGAAAATATTATTTATGTAAGAAAAAATCTGCATCTTTTTAATAAAAGTGATAGACATCATTTTAATACAAGAAAAAAAAGATAAAATAGATCAACCATTTTTCAGATTAGCTAAAGTACATACATCTTTTATGGGGTACTGTGTTAAATGTTACAACTAAATACCTTGTATTGCAATTAAATGAAAGACAATTTCAAACTAATATAAAAAGTTCACTTTGTAAACAAGCATAATACAAATTAGAGGATTATATCCAAGATAAGAATGCTTGGAAACATGCTGGTCCAGCTCCATAGGACAATCTAGGGTCTAGACACAATCAAACTTGTTGTTACTTTAATTGTACAGTTTATTATTTTTATAACATTGATTTACATTCTGTGATTACTTAAACCCACACACTGACATATTACTTGGTTAAATAATTTGGAAAATCGTATACTTTTACAATGTTTGTAAATATGTGAACACCATGTATCTATCACCTAATTAACTTATTGATCATTGCTACGTTAATTAAATTCTTTTTACCTATTGTGGTAGGGTAATTTTTATTATAGGTGCATCGTCTTCACATATAATTATATAATTGATGTATACAAAATATAGTACCTAACACATTTTAAAAGAGTAACGGTGGAGTTTCTTGCCCATTCTTCTCCATACGAAACTACCTTTTGGAAGGGGCGACTAGAATCAATTATATTTAAATGTAAATGTTGATGTTCAAAAATGTATTTTTTTTATTATTTGAAATAATAATAATTATAATAATAATAAGTTGACTTTGACTTTAGTGTTTCTGGCAATACGAACTAACACCATTTCCGCTGTATTAAGAAGTCCAAGATCTGCAATGAGTACGTATTAAGAAAGTACTTACAGGATCGCTCATAAGCTGAGCCCAAGGCTTAGGCACGTGCGAAGAACTGGCGGCGGGGAATACGCCCATCAGCTGCTCCAGCGGACGGAACTGTAAGTAAAATGAACCTTACTGTTAAAGAGATAAGATTTAATATTATATACGAGAATGTAAGCAGATAGAAGTGACAAAAATAATCCTTATTGTAATGCAGATAAAGTGCCACATTAAAAAAATTCATGAAATTGTTTATTTTGAAAACAGGATATCGGAATCACTTTTATACATCGAATAAAAAAAAACATGCTGAAGTCGACATTATCCATCTAAAAAAGAAATTAGGTGAGAGTCATGGTACGCATTCTTCTTGCAACAATCTTGCTGCTTTCATAGAATCATGCTGATTTTAAAGTGTTCAAAATTGGAACACTACTTTTCCAAGATACTATAGCTAACGAAGTGTAGTTTACAAAGTTTAGTGGAAAAAAAAACCTAGATTTTTTTTTTTTTGTATATCGTCGCCACGCATTGATAGCCTCGTAAAGAAACACTAATTGAATTCTTTCTATTCATTTGTTGTGTAGAAAATCTTCGTAATGCATAATAAGAACAAATGTGCATAGCTCTAAGACCTTAGCTTTTATGCATTCTATTGATGCCCTCAGAGAACGTCAATGACGTCCATTTTTCAGACAGTTTTTATCTTCACGAGGTTTTCACAACACGGCGACGACATGTGATGCAAAACCTCTTATGCCCACTTGCACCGCCAATCACTAAACACGTTTCGCGCTAAACAAATTAATAAACATCATTCTGTCTCTGTCATCTTCAAACATTTGACAGAAACAGAATTTGTTTTTAACTCGTTGGACAGAAACCCTCGGGGCACCCAAATCTTACACAGATGCTCTCAACAGACCAGGAGACTTAATGAACTTCTGGAGGGAGGTGGGCTGGTTAGAATAACTACCCACGGCCGCCATGGCCCACGCACAATGGTCTACCTTCAGATGGATGGATTTGTTTTCCGTACTTAGTCCTTCAGGACTAAGTACGGAAAACAAATCGTCTAACAAAAAAGAAAGAAGAAAAATAATTTAAAATCAAATCCTATTCTTGTATGTTCATAGAAGAGTAGAATTTCTTAACCTTTTGAACGCCAGAGCGTAAACACATCGGCGCCCCTTCTACGCCAAGCCACAAATTCAGTACAAAAACCTACAAAAAAAAATAGTGATTCCAACATCTTAACGAAAAGTTATCGATAACCAATGAATCCGTGCTTTTCGTTCTATATTTTTTAAATAAATATTATTCGTTGCATTGGTCTTTTATTTAACTTGACCCTATTTGGTATCATACTATCATTAAACAGCAGGTACTAAGTTCTAAGCAACCTAAAAGCAAACATTAGAACTACAAACGAATAAATCAATAATAAGGTACATCACTAATCTGGTTCGTGACGTCATCCGCCGACGTGAAGACACGTCTCTGGCGTGGCTGGCACGACTTTTGACAACTTTCTCGCATGCGAGTAGGGATGTGATCATGTGATATTGTGGTACATAAAAAATAATAATATTTTATTATTTAAAACAATTTAATCATTTTACATATAATTATTAGTCGGATTCTTCGAAACTTGGCAAACTTATGTCATCCAAGTCCTTTTGCTGTCTTACTTTTCTTATTACGTTCAGTATATTGACATATGTGACTGACCGTTTTTCTTCTGGCACTCGATCCAATTCAAAAGCGACCAGTCTTGCGAACGCCGCATTTCGTGGGTCGCTAGGTCCTGGTTGGGCAAAATCCAACGGAGGTAAATTAGAAACGTCACACCTTAATTCATTTGCGTCCCATACGCTCCGTTGATATAAGTGTTTGCACTCGTTATATCTTCTGCAGAAACTTGTATTTTTATAGTTTTCTTTGTCGTTTCTTCATTTGAAGATGCCTTCCTTTTGCGACTTAGGTCACTTATTATGCTTGGTGAGGAAGGTCCAGCTATATCCTCAGGAGAAGACATAATTATCACTTTTATAAACTTAACAAACTTTTTAACTTGTCGTAACTTGTAATTACGGCAACTACCTACTTTATGATTACTCTATGATCAAAACTTTTCTAGTATTCTATCTTTTTTAGTGTTGCCAACCAAAATGAAAAAAATATAATGAACGAATGAAATCACTACATAATATAATTTATGGAAAGGATCTGCTGCAGATGTAAGCTAGTATGCAATAAGTTTCATTCAATTAAGATTTTCCTGAATCTGAAATTAAACTAGTTAGTAAACGAAAAAAAAAAATACAAGTAAATAATCAGTCTTTTAATTGTGTTATTCTCGGAATTACTAATAATATTATTTAAAAAAATAAAGCATCAGTAGTGAGTGCTAATCTCTATGGATACTGTTTTGTGCCAGCACGACCTCAGCGTCGAAACTAGTCACAGGTAATCAAAACACTTAAGGTGATAACGTCAGGGTAGCCCGCGAAATTCAAATTTTCTTTGTTTTTTTGTAATTTGCCGGTCAGTGTTAGGATATATATTAACCAAAATATGATTCGCGATCGTAACACGTATGCCTTTATATGATTATAACATTAGAATCTTCAAAACAACCTTCTTAACCCAATGATGGTCCGATTCATAATATTTTCATGAATCGGACTATCATTGGGCTTAAGAACTAGGAGGGTTGTATTTATGATTTTAATTCTTTAAATGCGTACGTGTTACGCTCGCGAATCATATTTTGGTTAATAAATAGACTGACATTGTCCGGCAAATTACAAAAAACGTAGAAAATTTGAATTTCGCGGGCTACAACTGAGTCTTCACCTTAATATTATACTGTAATATTGTAAATTATACAGGGTGTAACACCAACGCGAAAACGCTTACCACATACTCAGTCCATAATAATTCTGAACCCCACATAATAAATTAAAAAAAAAAACAGCTTTTCCCTACAAAACTGCAAAACAACATTTATGGTCAAAATTTATGGGACAGCTGTTTTTTTTTAAATTGCTGACGACAATTTTCTGTTGTTCGGGTTGATGGACTGAGTATGTGGTAAGCGTTTTCGCATCGGTGTCCCTTACATCCTATATGACGACAGTTTTTATAATTGAGTAGATAAGTATACAAACATCATTAGTCTTAAAATATCACAATAAAGTCAACAACTCTTCAAAATTATAATACTTAAAACGGTTTTAATAATAATTATAATATGCACCTACGTAATTGTTAATTAGTCTTAAAATATCACAGCAAAATCAAAAACTCTTCAAAATTATAATAATTAAAACAAAGGTTTTTATAATATAATATTTACTTACGTAATTGGTCTTTAAATATCACAGCAAATCAACAAAACATTGGTAAATATAAAATGTAACATTGATATAAACATACAATTTTGTAATATACCTACAAACTTAAAATAAAAATATAAAAAAGTATTGAAAAAATTGTCATTTATAAATAAAAAAATCATATGAAAAAAAATCAACACCATTATTTAAATTAACAGTGATATTTTACAAATGTACTTTTTACTACAAAAAGTACATTGGTCAATTATCACTCGAGTGATATTTTTCAAAACATGGCGCAGCACACAAATAGACCTTGCATATTTTACAAGCGTACTTTGTTTCTTTTCTTTTTTTTATAACTGCGCATTGTCTACAACGTCGGTATTTGCCCATAAGGGCATGTGATCATTGTTATTTTTCAACAGTATACGAAGTGGGTTATGACTACTGCTTATGGACTGAGGTAGTGTATTGTGACTATGAAAATTTTCTATAATTTGGCGAATAAGAGACAGATGAAATTTTGCAAAATGTAAATTTGGCATGTTATTTATTTCCTTATAACAGAAAAAAGAATTTAATACGTGCATATCAATTATGTGGAGAAACAACTTTTTATACCATTTTATGGTTTTTCTTATGCACTGTATTGAAGACAGTAACATGTCAGCCGTATCAACGCTTCCCATATTTTTGGAATAGTCCAAAACTGCTTGTGGCTTCATAACTGGTAGCCCCGTCGCTCTATCCTCTTTCAACGATGGCGCCATGATATCACTATGAATTGTTGACAAAATAAATATATCTTTTTTGTCTCGCCATTTTAGAGCTGTCATTGGAGGACAATATTTAGCTTGGATTTCACCACGCTTAATAGTATTATTAAAGCGTGGCATACCGACTCTGTTTTTTTTTACAGTACCACACGCGTATATATTATTCCTGTGCAGGTAATCCAACAATACCGGGCTAGTGTACCAGTTGTCAACATATAAATGACGGTTTGAACCGAAAAAATCCCTAATTAAAGTTGAAACAACAGCGCCTCCGACACCTAAATTACAAGGATCTATTATTTCAGTAGCTGCGCCACAGTAAACAATAAAATCTATGATAATGCCGGTTTGTACATCACACATTACAAATAACTTTATTCCAAAACGATTCCTTTTCTTTGGCAAATATTGCCTTATTGATAATCGCCCCTTGAAGGGAACGATGCTCTCGTCTATGCACAGATTTTTATAGGGTGTCATAAGCTTTTTATACTTTTCCCTAGCGTGATTAATGCAAGTGTCGACTTTTGATAATACGTTAGTCTCTTCACTATGCCGAGAAAAATGTAGCATGCTTAGAATTGTGCAAAAGCGATTTCTAGGCATTAGTTTGGAAAAAATCGGCGATGATAACAACACATCCGTACTCCAGTGCTCTTCTAAAGTCAAATGTCGATTTCGAGTCATTAACATTAATAAAGCAAAAAATATGTACAATTCTGGAATGGATACATCGTGCCACCGTTGTAGGCGAGAATGCATACGAAGGTCTACGTTTAGTACAAAGCGTGAGTGAAATAAATTTGTCATATCTACAATGAACGACATAAAGTCTAAATCTAAAAATTTTTGAAATATATCGAATTCAGTAATATTTTCTGTTACTTCTAAATGGAGACCTGACGTAAACTCATCAAAGCTAGTTAATGCAGGCACGTGTGGTACTGAAGTCCACTGGTAGGACGGCTCCGTTTGTCTTCGACGGGGGTCACGGCGGGATGTTGATGCTGATGCAGATGTCGAGGCCCAATTGTTGTCAGGTGTTTCTTGAGTAGTGTGAGATGTTGAGGGCAAAACAGGTGAGTCATTGACTTGTTCTTGACGATCTGTGATAGACTGTAAACAAAAGCGAAGTGCTTATTACTATTTACGACGACAGAGGCACATAATATAATATTTTGGCTAAATTTATTTACAAATAGGTACTTATACTTGTTATAGTTATCGCTCATTACAAGCTCTCTAGTCCAACTCAATAAATAACTATTATAACATGATTAAAATAAAAATAATAAAACGTGTCAGCTGCCTCCCCACGGCTTAGGTAGCGGTTTCTGTGTTACAATAAACATATACCTACTAAAATGTACATACCTACCATATCAGATGTGTTTGAAACAAGCAATAGTTAAACTTAGTTTTTGTAATTTTTTTGAGTTGACAGTATTCATTGTTCTAAATGAAAAAAAAAATACATGCATATTCCCCTTTTTACTGTGCCTTAGGTGCCGGTTTCATATTTATTAGTGTACCTACCTATAATACTTACTTTGTATAAGTATACCTACTTTTTTTAGCTAAATTCGAAATGGAATTAAAAGAGAAAATATACAAAATAAATGTAAGTAGGTATAATAATTTGTATCGTTAAAAGTAATAGACGGAACCATTTACCTTTTTAATATTTTATATTCGCTTTTGTTTTCCTAACGCATCATTTAATATTAAACAAAAACTACGTACCTATCTATATATGAAAAGTTTGATCATAAATAAAACTTACCTCTAAATCGTCCTCGTATAGAGATATTGCTTCGGAAAATTCGTCATCCTCTTCTACATTTCCTAACACACGAAGGAGTTCTTCAGTAGTCATTTGACTGTCAGCCATTTTTAATATAGCCTCGCACAATAATAATGCTTCAAATTTTAATATTACCACCGATCATAATAATAAATGTAGTAAAGCACTAGCAGACTCCCGTAGCGCTAATGACGTCACCGCTTGACGTCCATTCCCGTCTGTGGCGTACAGGTAACTGTCTATGAGCTCTTACATAGGGATGCGCGAGAGTGGACAGTAAACTATCGATTTAAGGATATCAATTATAAGTTCTTTTCCACATTTTTTTAAATATTATACATTAGGAATATTCAGATACGAATATTTGTCAGTAAAAAGTAATTGTCAAAGTAATAGTAAGCTACTTTCAATAAAATATTTCATAAATTTGGAATATAAGTTACCTTACCTACCCATCACTAGCTGACGTGTCTTGACGTCTGTGGCGTGGGGAAATACACAATTTTACGGATTTCGATTAGCAATATTTGACGATTGTTTTTTCTTGTGAATTCAAATAATGAATATATCTTTGTGTCAATTTACAATATTTCACTAAAGTAGTTTGAAATAATAGGAAAAAGAAACACAGAAAACTTAATTTAGTATATTTATTTTGTATTTAAAAAATGTCGTTTTCTTGACGTCTATAGACGTCGGTGGCGTGTTTGGCACGATTTCGTTAGACGTCTATAAACGTCCGTGGCGTTCAAAAGGTTAAAAAACAATCTCACCGGCAAAGTTCCCTCCTCAAACTTGGTGGACAGGCCGCAGATATTGACGAAGTCTGAGGCGAAGGGCGCGTAGTGGTACGGGAAGTACCACTTCCAGCTGGCGCAGCCCTGGTAGTAGTAGCGGAGCACCCAGCACAGCCCGCGCACGTACTGCAGGGCCACGCGGTACCTGGGGGAACGGGGGAATGGGTATGTTTGAATGGTATTTTTTTGGGATGCGCTAAGTTAACCCTCGAAATTAAATTTTAACCGACTTAAAAAAAGGAGGAGGTTTTTTTATGTTTGTTACCTCAGAACTTTCGACTGGATGAACCGATTTTATTAATTCTTTTTTTTATTTGTAAGCTGGTGGTTCCCGTGTGGTCCTCCCATTTAAACTCTATCGAAATCGCTCAAGCGGTTTTAAAAACTCAACAATAAATTGTTTTTAAATAAAAAAAAACTACCTTCAAATGGACGTGGACGTTTAAGACGGTCGTTTTCGAATTGGTGTGGAGAAAATAACTTTTATTTCGGAAATCGGTGACTTTTTTTTTCCACCGACTTCCGAAATTAAAGTTATTTTTCACTTGTTTTTTTTTTTGTTAAAAAGTTTTTTTATTCTTACATTTTTTGCAATTTGCAGGGGCCGTAACAAATATGTATTTATCGAATTAAAATCATCAATCACTCCAAGTTCAAATTACCCTATTGAATAAGTATTTCATGAAATTATGAGATTTGAGGGCCCATTCTAACTTAGAGAGATGTGTACAGTCGAGCCATAACATTCGTCAAACTCTGGAAATCTGTTCCACCTAAGAATTTACATATGAAATATTCTGAAAAATTCTTAGGTGAAACTAATTCCCAAAGTTTGACGATTGATATGAAATTGATGAATACTATTCAGTAAATATATCATTCCTACAGTCGCGAATCGCATTCTGATTAACATACGGCGTAAAACAGAGCTGTAATTTGCAAAAAACCAATGAAATTTTCAATTTGGCGGGCTTCAACTGAGGATTCACCTGAAGGTAATTATCTAAAGGCCTGTGTTGCCTGAAATAAATGCATTATTATTGATGATTATAAATCTGTAAATACACTAGAGCTTTCAGGGATCCATGATAGCACTCCATTGTGGCCCCTGATGGCCCTACAGAGATCCACGTTAGCCTTCCACAGTGAGCCATTTATCATCATCACCGACCTGAACTCGAGGTTATCCCTCGCCACTTCGAACTTGCTCTCGTAGTAGCGCTCCTTGAAGCCTTGCTCCCACAACCGAACTTCATCATTTTTTTCTTCCTCATCTTCATCCAGTCCAGCTTGATGGGCAGATCGCTTGCGCCCGCGACCGTCTTGTTCATCTTGCTGGAAAGAACCATTATTTTCGTGAGGTTTTTAGAATAGAATAGAATACTCTTTAATATATACTAGCTGCCCCCGTGGTTTCACCCGCATAAGTCTCGATTCCGTGGGAATAAGGGGATAAAAAGTATATCTATAAGTATATAATTATATAAGTATACTTAAAAATAAAGATAAAATTGAGCAACCATTTTTCAGATTAGCTAAAATACATACATCTTTTATGGGGTACTGTGTTAAATGCTACAACAAAATACCTTGTAATATATTGCAATTAAATGAAAGAAAATTTAAAACTCATATAAAAAGTTCACTGTGTAAACAAGCATATTACAAATTAGAGGATTATATCCAAGATAAGAATGCTTGGAAACATGCTGGTCCAGCTCCACGGGACAATCTAGGATCTTGACAAAATTAAAACTTGTTGCTACTTTAATTGTATGGTTTGTTATTTTTATGACATTGGTTTACATTCTGTGACTACTTTAACTCACACACTGACATATTAATTGGTTACATAATTTGGGAAATCGTATACTTTTACAATGTCTGTAAATATGTGAACACCATGTATCTATCATTTAATTAACTTATTTATCATTGCTACGTTTATTAAATTCTTTTTACCTATTTTGGTAGGGTAATTTTTATTATAGGTGCATCGTCTTCACATATAATTATATAATTAATGTATACAAAGTATTGTAACACATTTTAAAAGAGTAACGATGGAGTTTCTTGCCCATTCTTCTCCATACGAAACTACCTTTTGGAAGGGGCGACTAGAATCAATTCTATTTAAATGTAAATGTTGACGTCCAAAAGTGCCTTTTATGTGCCTATTTGAAATAAATGCTTTGACTTTGACTTTGACTTTATACAGAGTTGATATGGCAGATGGGCATTAAATTACACTACGTATACTATACGTGATTAGCATTAATTCTATACGGTATAAAAATAAAAAGCATCCAGATAGTTTTTATTTTTCAAACAAACTAAATAGTTTACAAATCGGAGTAAAACGCAACCACCCTTTGTAATGAAAGTGCAAGTGTGTATGTATTCATTGCTTCCTTGTTTGCATTGCCATCTTTTTAGCGAAAGTATTTGGTTATACTTGTAAATTGCGTCAGAGTGGCAACAACTCATCGTAGGTTATACTCAGATTTATCTATGCGTATAGACATAATCAGCTGTTTTATGAAATATACATCGTGTTCAAACGGGGCACAAACTTAAAAAAATCATTTGCGACTTAACTACTGCTCCTATTTAATTGATTTTTGGTACAGAGCTTGAAAATGGTACCTAGTATAAGCAGTTTAAAGGAAAGCCCCGCTGTCGTATCAATTCTGTATACCCTATGCCCTAATCCAAGTCATGGTCTATGCATGTGCCAAATTTCATCCAAATCCGTTCAGCCGTTTTGCCGTGAAAGCGTAACAAACAAACAAACATACAAAAAAACTTTTTAACAAAAAAATTAAACCGCCGAAAAAACTAAAAACAATAAAAGCACTAAAAAGTTAAAAATAATACTATATCCTACCTATATTAATAAACCTAATCTAACCTACGATTAACCTATACTCAAATTTAAAAATTTTTTGCAGTTGGTGCCAAGCTAAGTAATGAAACGACTGACTGGTAATTCCAGAGTATTTTATATTATATTGCTTGGCACCGACTCAAAATAATTTTAAATTTTAGTTTTTATTTTAAATTTTATACTCTATCCAATAAAAAAAAAAGAATGATCAAAATCAGACTAATCTGTAAAAAATTATGCGTGATCAAACATTACAATCAGTGAGTGAACACTCAATCATCCCCTGTTTTCCTTCACTTAGTGTTGGAATATTTTATCCAAATTTATATGGGACCAACTTCGGAGCTTACCCTTTCCAATAAAAAAAGAATTATCAAAATCTAACAACCCTGTAAAAAGTTATGCGTGGTCATACATAAAAAAAATATATATATATACGCGTCGACTTGAGAACCTCCTCCGTTTTTTTTCGTCGGTTAAAAATTTAATCTTTTCTCTTTATAATAATAGTTTAGACCACATAAAAATTACAGATATAAATGTCGAAATTTTACATACGGTGTACATAATGACGATATTTTACAGACAATTTAATGGATTATGGAAGAAGATGTACCATTTACATAGGTTCACCCTTGTTTGGTATAACAACGTTTGATGTAATTTTACTAATTCGAACAACGTTTAAGAAAATAATCAATTTGTATAATATCGATTAATATAATTTTCATTTGATCGAATATTTATTTGCGATAACATCATTTGCGCTATTGATCAAAAGGTATAATGTTCATTTGATGTAATGTTCAGGTGGTATAACATGTATTTTATCGTATATTCAATTGGTGTAATGTAATGCAGAAAAAAAAACATGTAAATATTTGCAAATTTTTATTGTGCGCAAGAGCGAGCGAAGCGAGCTCGGGACTTGGGGCACCCCGACTAGGACAGGTTAGGTTAGAAGGGGATGGCAGGGTCTAGAGAGCGAGCGAAGCGAGCGAACAGACCCTGCCATCATCTTCGTGGTTATTTTTTTTTTAAACCACCCAGAAGTAGGAACCCCGCGAAGCGGGGCTCCGTCGAGCATCTCCGGCGGGGAAAAATGGTGGGGGGTGACTCCAGCAGTCAATATTGATCAAAAGGTATAATGTTCATTTGATGTAATGTTCAGGTGGTATAACATGGTATTTAAGAAATAAAATTAGTGCATTTGAAAATTCGGTCAAATGACATTATTTCAAAGAAATAAATATGCTAAATAAAAATTTACCAATTAATTATTCGGTCAAATGAATAATTATACGAAATGACTTTATTGTAACTGAAATTCGGCGAAGCGATTTTCGACAAAACGTTGTTATACCAAACAAGGGTGAACCTTTACATATACAATAAATACTTTTTTTTATATCTTCAAAATAATTCACGTATGTAATACAATCATAACCCATATATGCAGATGGCTATCCAGTAGTAGCTTTTTGTGTAAGAACAAATGCTTTTTTTAAAGTAAAAGGATGAGAATGAATACATACATTGATAAAAAAATCTTATTATTAATCTTATCTTAACAATTATTAGCGTAAATTGCTACGAGTTTGACCCAGTTTCTGTGATCTCTCTTCCCCAAAAGGATCGTTATTCAGCCCCACTTTGCTTGTTTTGTAAAGATTGCCAGATCCAGTCTAATTACTCATAATAATAATTTTGGAACTCAATGAAGTTTAACTAGAGCATTCTGTCATCTTTACCTCTACTATAGTATGATAGACCGCCTATCATGGCCGCCTATCATTAGGGGGTCAATCACCTCGAGGGAACCCAGTAACCGCCAAGCTGGTCTAAATTGACGGTCCATCAGATGGACCTCACCCGTAAGGGCGCTGGTACACTGAACCGCTATCCGATGACCGCCTATCATTAGACTATGAAAGTGATATAATATTGAACACTTACAGCGGCTTCGTGCTGCATACCCGCAAGTCGCATGTTTGCGGCCTCCTTACGAACGTTCTCCAGCGGTTTTGCCGGATTCTGATTCTGACCCAGGGCCTGAAACCGGATTAAATAACAAATTAATATCAGAACACTAAATGATTACTCAGCAGTTAATCCACATATGAATAATCCCGTTTAGGAAAATCGTCTATGGTTACAATATTTGTAAATATGTGAGCACCGTGATCTATCACAATTTATCTGTCATTCTTAATACTTTGTCTTCAAATATAATTATATAATTCATATTTACTATGTATATTAAAATATTGTAAACATTCTAAAAGAGTAACTATTAGATATATTTCTAAGAGATTTTTATAGATAAGGATTTGTGCGTCACTCACCACAGGCGCAAACTGTGTCCTCTCCAGCATATCAAAGTTGACCCTCTGCTGCTGCCTCTTGCGAGCCCTATCCTTAGCTTTGAAGTTGATCTCGTTCTGGTGGCGTCGCTTGAAGATCTCGTCTTCCATGTGTCCTAGCTCCGTCATGATGACCTGGACAAGCTCCAGCTTTACGTCGCCGGAGTCTGTGATCCAACCCTGAGGAGACAAGGGATTATGTTAGGAAAAATTTCAAGTTCCTCATTGGTCTAGTGATCGCAAGCGCTAACGGCTAAGCATGAGGTCCTGGGTTCGATTTTCAGGTCGGATAAAGTGTCATTGGGTTTTTCCATCAGGAATCTCTCAGCAGCACCCCGGAGTCCGATTTGTGCCGGTTGATGGCCATAGGCCGCCTATTGCATGAGACTCAAACATAACAGGCGGAATGTGGGTGTACTATAGGTACACCTCTGCCTAGCCCATAGGCAACTATTAGGTGTTATGTAAATTAAAAATGATAATTTTAATTTGCCTATAAACGATCGACTGACCAAAAGTGATAATTTTAATTTGGCTATAAACGATCGACTGACCAAAAGTGATAATTTTAATTTGCCTATAAACGATCGACTGACCAAAAGTGATAATTTTAATTTGGTTATAAACGATCGACTGACCAAAAGTGATAATTTTAATTTGCCTATAAACGATCGACTGACCAAAAGTGATAATTTTAATTTGCCTATAAACGATCGACTGACCAAAAGTGATAATTTTAATTTGGCTATTATTATAAACGATCGACTGACCAAAAGTGATAATTTTAATTTGCCTATAAACGATCGACTGACCAAAAGTGATAATTTTAATTTGGCTATAAACGATCGACTGACCAAAAGTGATAATTTTAATTTGCCTATAAACGATCGACTGACCAAAAGTGATAATTTTACTTTGCCTATAAACGATCGACTGACCAAAAGTGATAATTTTAATTTGCCTATAAACGACCGACTGACCAAAAGTGATCATTTTAATTTGCCTATAAACGATCGACTGACCAAAAGTGATCATTTTAATTTGCCTATAAACGATCGACTGACCAAAAGTGATCATTTTAATTTGCCTATAAACGATCGACTGACCAAAAGTGATAATTTTAATTTGCCTATAAACGATCGACTGACCAAAAGTGATCATTTTAATTTGCCTATAAACGATCGACTGACCAAAAGTGATAATTTTAATTTGCCCATAAACGATCGACCGACCAAAAGTGATAATTTTAATTTGGCTATAAACGATCGACTGACCAAAAGTGATAATTTTAATTTGCCTATAAACGATCGACTGACCAAAAGTGATAATTTTAATTTGCCTGTAAAAGATCGACTGACCAAAAGCCGTAAAGTATCGAGGAATTAATTACCGCATATATATGGCACGGAGAAAAGTACTTGTATTATGATATAATAATGACAAAGGCCAACGTTACTTTAAACATATGGAAGCAGTTTTAAATCTTTTTCAGAACCAGTGTCTCTTTATAGGAAAACTACATTAAGAGAAGACTAATACTTTTTCGCCGTACTGTTTTACTTGATAACTTTGAATCCTTTGACATATTTTTCGTCTCATTTTATATATCGTATTTTTTTTTTTCTATCATGTTATTGAACTTCAGTTTACTGAAAAATATCATCCAAACTCACCTTAGTCTTAAAAACACACTTCTTATACAAGTTCACGAGCCTATCAACGGCTCCCTCCCTGATCTCCAAGCTAGGCAGATGCGGCAGGAAGTCATTCCCGACGAAGAAGCACATGAACACCCAGTCATCCAACGCCCTCTCGAAGTCATAAGGAAACGGAAGGTCAGGCATCTGCAGTTCCTTCTCTAGGTACTCTCGGAGGACCGACAGACGGACGAAGATGAAGCTGTCCTGGTTCCCGAAGGCAGGGTCTGATCTGACGAGGGCAGCGTCTGGGTTGCTGCCTGTGCATTCCTTCATTTCGTGGCCTGGAAATGGGAGGTCAATCAAACTCTGTGTTGTTGCATATTACATTGCTTTAGGCCATTTTTTTCTCATCTTCGGCACGTATCAACAGCGCAGAGCAACACAAAGAGTTACAAAACTAGTTTTTACTTTTTTCACGATAACAAGTTTTTAACACTTTGACAGCCGATCACGGACCTGGGTCGTCACGCTCAGTTTTGCTCCGTGCGCTGATCACGAACGCAGCTCGTTATCGGAATTCCTTGAATTTATTCTAAAAACACTAGCTACGCTCGTGATCGGCGTTTGTTGCATTGTGTAGGTGCGTTCTTTAGCTACACAACCGGGTGGGTACGGGTGATTCATTTACGTAAGGAGGTGCGGTGCGTGCAAGGGGGTGCAACCACCTACAGCGACCAAAACCAAGGTCACAGGAGTCTGCAAGGTTTGCGCGAACACAGTAAAAAAACAGACAGGCAAACGGGGAAGAAAGAAAACTTCTTTTTACTGTCCGGACTGCAATGTGCCACTCTGCCACTAAGGGATAGTTTTGAAAATGTGCATAGACAGGCAGATTACACGGTTCAGAACTGAGAAAAAACACGTAATCGAGGACTTATGTTTATGTAAGAGTTTATTATTTTTGTCGAAAATTTATAACAATAACTAGATATTTTTAATTAAAATATATATATATATTATATACTTTGTTTTATTTTTTATTATAAAAATTAATTAGTTATTCTATTAGACACAAAAAGAAGCAAGTGTATAACTTTTTTAGTTATTTTTATATAATTTTTACAAAAATGCCGTAAATGGCCGGCGTACAAGGGGAATGCGCGTTACAAAATGCTGGGCTGTCAAAGTGTAAAATTTTATAATTTAACTTTATCCCGGTACTGTTGCATGGACCCTTAAGCACAATGTTATAACTGTTATAAGTGCTAAACACCGAATTTTCGCACCAAAAATAAGTTTTTTCCCAGCAAACATTTTTGCTCAACGTACATTATGGCTACATGATAGGTCTTCTTACAACCTGTATTTGAAGAACTAATGCTATGATAAAAAATACCAGCCAGCCAGAATATGTGGGCCCACTGCCCAACATACGGTAGGCACATATTCTCTGCTAGAAGCCCGAGCCATGTAACTCACCCAGCTGTCCGCACACGTCACAGGGGCGCGGCTTGTTGGGCTTGAACTCTTCCCTGATGATGGTGAAGTTAGGCTCGTGAGTGGCCAGCCCCAACATGATGAGATCGGCGTCAGCTCCGCAGAGCACATGCTGTGTGTTCGGGTCGTGCTCTGGCTGCACTGGAAGCACAGAATTTATTTTTAAGTTACAAACTTGTTATCGTGATGCCCACAAACTGGGTTATGAAGGTCAGAAAGGCAGTCGCTCCATGTAAAATACTCAGCTGCATCTGTTTAGACTGGAAGCAGACCCCTTCACAGTCGGGAAAAGGCCAGGCCGAAGATGAAGTTATCGAATTAGAAGCTTGTAAAGAGATGTAAAAAGGGCGTAGGGAGGCGTGGGACCAAACAGACATAATGATAAGGTGCTTGCGGTAATATAAGCGTTATACATATTGCAGGAATTCTCTGTGCGCCGACAAAAGTGCACTAGTTTGAAACGTGTCAAAGTCGCATAAAAATCATACCTACGAAAAATTGTTTCATCAAGGGAAAAATTTTATAAAGCTTTTGTCTTACCTCTCTGCTTCCTAATATAGTCCATGATCTTATGTTCGCCCTCGCCGGGCACGTTGGCGTCTGACAGAATCACCTTGATTCCCTTCCACCCAGGATCATTGTTTAATCTATTTGAGAAAGAAATATGCTAATAGTTAATTATTTTCATGGGGTAATGTACTTGTTACAAAAATCTAAATTCTTACATGGAATGGACTGAAATAAAATGACGATGAATGCGCTATGAGCGTTTAGGAGATCAAACACAAACTATTTATTCCAATTAAACCAACTACAAGCACCTTTGAATTGTCAAGGGGTCGGTCAGTCAGAAAGATGAAGCTAGTAACCAATTCCAAAGCATAGTTTGGAATTAAATGTAGAAATTTGGGTAAATATCATAAAGCCCGAAAACTGAATTTCGGCCATACATACAGGGGGTTCAATTTGTTGCATTTTTGCCCCCTATCGGCTCCTGACGGATATACGTCGAATTACAAGTAACCCTGTTATGTTTTGGTCGCGAACCAAATTTTGATCATCGCCTGACAATGACCTGCAAATTCCAGAAAACGTACGAAAATTTTGCTAACAAGTGTATTTACAAACCTGTCATGTATATAGTAATGTAGGCACTTGCTGAGCCGGTCCATGAAGGGCGTTCCCGGGGTGATGCAGTTGGAGTCGAAGTGCGCCTCCTTAGGCCTCTCGGGCGGCAGGTAGGCGCCCTTGGCCAGCAACTCGTCACGAATGCGTGCGATTTCGTCAATCTTCTCCTGGGTTTCCTTGGAGGCACGGAAACGACGGGAGCGCTGCTGGTTCATCTTCGCTCTGGGTGCCTGGTAGACAAGTCAAAGTAATTAATTTGCCAGAAACATGGTATCATATGATGTTAGCTGTAAGTAGCTCTATACCTGTTTCACCATCAACTGCTAAACAAATACATATTAGTAAAAAGTAGGGGAAGATGTTTTATAAGGGCATGTGGAAGAATAATTGGTTTGTTTTGGGGAAAAGTCGTATTGTTTAGATTTAATCTTAAAACAAAGAGAACTTGTAAAAATACTCAGATGTGGAATTTTTCGACACCATTTGATTTTCGCTAGGTTTAGTGTATGTGTACATAGATTAGTTAGTTATTAGTAGTCGTTCAGACTCACCACTCCATCAATAGCCATGTACAACAGCTTCCTGGGCCGCACGATACGGAACAGGCGGTCGATGCACTCGAAGATAGCCACCATCATCTCATCCTCATCCTTGGGCGGTGGCTTGTCTTCCGGATGCGTGCACGGGTGGATGATGCCGTTCATGTCCAGGTAGAGGTTGTCGAACTCCACCCCATTGGGGTTTGGGAGCGAAGAGTCTATGTGGATGAGGGTTCCATCAACGTCTGTTGGCTGGAAATATAAGGATAAAGTTGTATTAATAATAAGATGTCCTAAGTCGTAACCCAGGTCATAGTCTACCTGTGTGCCAAATTTCATCAAAATCCGACCAGCCGTTAAGGCATGAAAAGGTACCAGACATGAGACAGACCTACCGAAAGAAATAAAACTAAATAGTGTTTGTTTCCGTAAGTATGTCTTCCAAGACACTTTTTAGACACTTTACGTCTATTTTACGCGATCTATAAAATGGGTCCCTTAAGGAGCCACTAGCCGCGGGCACGAACTCACTGGTGGGCGTGGCCAAAAAGCACGCTGTCTCAACTGGCATCTTGTCCGACAGAGATAGTATCAGTGATGAGCAGTTAGACGCTACTATACACGCACAACGTCTAGTTCGCACGCACACAAACACAGTTCCGAACTGAAACGACGTTAGGCGATGCACACATGCACCGCCGCTGTGCAGCTCGCCGACAAGGCAGCAGGTACCTACAAACTGGTACTAAAGTAGTAGGCGCGCGCTGTTGTCGTTTTACACCCTAGGTATCTATTCTATATTGCTTATTTTATTATGTTTAGTTTTCCCCTTGTGGTCATACAGGCAGCGATCGCTCAAGAGTTCACGACGCATGCTTACTTGTCCGGTCATCACTCATTAATAAATACTGTTTATGTCCTTGATAAATAATACTTAGCTAATTGTAATTTTAAGTTCAAATAAATGGTGTCAATTCACTTAGTTTAAAAGTAGAAATGGGAGTTCCACAAGGCTCGATATTGGGTCCTTTCCTCTTTTTAGTGTATATTAATGATCTACTCCATTTATTAAAAAATCAACCACAAATGGTGTTATTTGCTGACTATACTTCTTTAATTTTTAAGGTAGAAAGAAGTGCTACAAATTTTGACGACGTTAATAACGCCCTAATGCAGGTCCATAATTGGCTCACTGCTAATAATTTAGTATTAAATGGGAAAAAAACTAAGTGTATACGATTTTCTTTACCTAATGTCAAAAGTAGTGATTGTGAGATAGTATTGAATCAAGAGAAACTAGAATTCGTCGATAAACTGTTTTCCTGGGGATCACGCTCGACTCGAGGCTTCAATGGGGTTCTCATTTAACATCTCTGGCGGGACGGCTAAGTTCAGCAGCATATGCTGTCAGAAAAATCCGTCAATTTACCGATGTAGATACCGCGAGGTTAGTCTATTTTAGTTACTTTCATAGTATCATGTCTTACGGTATTTTACTTTGGGGACGGGCTGCAGACGTCAATTCTATTTTTATTCTGCAGAAAAGAGCCATCAGAGCCATATATAATCTCCGCAGGCGCGATTCTCTAAGGGAACTGTTTAAGGTTATTAAGATCTTGACGGTACCTTGTCAATATATCTATGAAAACATCATGTACGTAAGAAAAAATGTACATCTTTTTACTAAAAGAGGTGATAGACATAATTATAGTACCAGAAATAGGGACCTATTAGTTCAACCAGGTTTCAGACTGGCTAAAGTGGACTCATCTTTCATGGGGTACTGTTTAAAATGTTACAATAAAATACCTCCCCACATACTTCAACTGAATGAGACGAAATTCAAAGTTTGTATAAAACGCACACTATGCAGCCAGGCATATTATAAGTTGGGGGATTATATCGCTGATAAAAATGCCTGGCTCAATGCTGGTCCTGCTCCACAACCACAACTAATTGATTAACATTTGAAAATACTGTTGGAGCTGCTGAAGATTGTAAGACTACCTTTGCTTTGTATAAACTCAATCTCCTTTGTATTATATAATTGCATAGGACAAGTGTGAGTACTATGTACTATCGAGCTACCATTTACCGGGTAATGTCTTTCATTGACTTGAATGTGTCCTGGCGGCTGATAGATGTCATGCTCACTCAAATGTCTCGCTGACGGTGGCGCGTGTGTTGGATCAT
The DNA here is from genome assembly GCA_937001585.2 of Brachylomia viminalis. NCBI lineage: Eukaryota > Metazoa > Arthropoda > Insecta > Lepidoptera > Noctuidae > Brachylomia > Brachylomia viminalis. The sequence continues at coordinate 25,048,771 of OW443307.2, forward strand.
TTAGCTCCCTTCAAAATGGTTGAGCTGAATGGTGCTGATCCATGCGTCATGTTCGTGAACGGGCGCTGTCAGTTGGGACTGGTCATCTCTTAGCTACCACGGCTTATTTTTAATTATTTTATTATGGATTGTTTTGTTTGAATTTATATTTGCTGTACACTGGACACTCAATGTGTACGTCTTATTTACATCGTTCTCACATATAATTATACCTATATACAAGATTAATGATGTAACTAATATTTATGTAACAATATAATTTAAAAGAGTGTCCATGGAGTTTCTTGCCCGTTCTTCTCCATAGGTACCTACTACGCTTTGGAATGGGCAACTAGCTTCATATTTCTGACTGACCGACCACTTGACAATTCAAAAGTGCCTGTAAATGGTTTAATTGAAATAAATGCTTTGAGTTTGAGTTTTTTATTATGTAAAATCAAATTTACTACCTACCTATAAATTGTTTTAAATGACTAATCTTCTTATTTTTATTTATCTATACCTACCCAATAAATTTAGGTACCTACCTACTTAGTTAACTAAATGTATCTTGACACATCTTTCTAACTAAATATACAGTGTAATCACTTGAGTACCGTGAACGAGACACTAGATTTTTTTTGTTGTTTTGTATCACCGGTGTTACGAGCGGTAGGTAGTGTAGGTACTCAACCTATTACAACCGATACGGCATCCCATAGTTTACACAAATAATGAGTGTCATAAAGGTTAAAATACCAATTTGTAAGCCAAACAAATATGAACATTGCAGACCTAAAAATAAAGTCGAAAATAAATAGGTAACCCAAAATATGCAGTTTTTTTCCCTTTAAAGGCGTTCTCGATCTAATGGAAGTTTATTTATTCTCAACTTTATTTCAACTAAAGCAAGGTCGATATTTGTTTGGCAGTGACAACAACAATAATTTTTATATGAATTCAACTAGAAACAAGGGGAAAGTGGTATGAAAAAATATTAATAATTATAATCTTGTACGGGTTCCATTTTTTCATGAACCCTAAAAACTACAAAGTGTTGAATAAATGTCAATTTATAATACTAGGTTACTATTTCAACGACAAGGCAAAGCTGGGTATAAACAAACACTTGAAATCTACAAAGAATGTCGCCTTGTTCCTTACAAATAAACATGGGGTCATTTCTTGATTTCAAGATTTCATGCCTCTGTTGTGTGCGGTGAGATGGTACGAAGACATGTTTCAGAAATGTTACATAAATACGTTAATTGTTACCGAAAGCTCTGCAAATTAACAACTGAACCAGAGAAATGCGTTAAAGTTTATAACAAAATGTAAAGTTTAAAAACATTAAAATTAAAAACTTTCTCATGTATGCTTCTTTTGTTCTATTCCTAGTTGGTCCAGAAAGGGTCACCATATCCGTAGTCAGACATCTGTGATCGTTGTAACAGACCGTACAAAAAACACACGAACAACAAAAAAACAAAAACAACAAAATATTATTAAGTATTTTTGTTTCATTGGTCGATGCAAAAAGGGTCGTAAAACAGATGTGGTCATCGTGTTCACGGGATTTTGTTTTAAAACTGCTTAGATATGAACTTCCTCGAAAGTACCTATCGCATGTAATTAAAAAGATATTAATTACTAAAATAATGATTTAGTTCAAATGTCCGGGCAATAAAGATTCAATAAAAATATTTGAACCAAATTTAAATAACATGCATATTCCCTATTATTATTTATTCAGCGCGAAGTCAAACAGATAAAGTAGGTAGTATCGAAATCCAAACTTCAAGCCAAGGGTCAATGTAGTGTTTACGTACGAATTATATTTAACGTAAAGCGCAGGGAGTATAGTCTACAAACATACGAACGTACAGCCCGCGCCAAACTTTGTGACCGCCGAAACTAGGCTTATTGCATTGAGCAGAACACAAAATCAGGTATTAGCGGGACCCACAAGAGCTTGGGGGCAGGGCCACACCCCGCGCGCCCGCACCGCTCACCCGCGACGCGCGCTGGCATCCACGCCTTAGTGTGAGTGCTACGTCCGTACACGAATCACGCACTTGTTGAGCTCTGAGAGTACTGTCGCGTTCAGAATTCGTTTCGTTAATTTGTTGTTATAGTTTTTAGTTACTGTTACTTGTTGTTATTGTAACTCGTTGTTATTTGTTTATAAACATGCCTACCGGACGTTGTAATGTTTTACGACGCCAGGCTCGTAAAATGGTCTACGATTTTTATAAATTTATGAAGAAAGAAGCTGAAGAAGGCCTTAAATACGATTTGAAGGCAGTACATAAACGGACTGCAGCCGCTACAGGAGTATCAGAAAGAACTGTACGACGTATTATATCGGTTGCTAAATTTTGTACGTAACGTAAGCCGCAGTAGCAGACTGAGTACGGACTGAGTATTGAAATCTTCGATGATTGAGCTTTGTCGGTACGGACTTTGTTTAGGAGATTTTACACTTCTTTTATTACTTATTTTAGCCCAAAGTTGCGTTAAAATTAGCAAGAAAAACGAATCTTTGTTGGCTCATAAGTTTTTAATGGCTTTTTATTTTACTATTCTGTTTCCGTACAGACAAAATGAATAATGAGACGAAACGATATCATGTTTAACTTTGGATGCACAATATCAAACAGTGGAGTAATACCCCCCCGAAATTTGTATGGAAAAAATGGCGACCTGTGTAACCTTGCCTTGGTGTCTTCACACCACATACGCCACTGGCGTTAGCCGGTGGAAGTCAGACAACTTTTGTTTAAAATGAGCCCGGCGGCTAAGCCCACGGGAAGGGTTAGCCTGCCACGCCGGCTAAGAAATCGATATACTGACTGCTTTCACTTTAGGTCTTACGACTTTTCGAAATTAAAAGAGATTTTCATAATAAACTCAAATTAAAAAATAAAACACGCAGTAAACATGTTGTTGCTCTTGTGTCTAGTCTAGTCAGTGGTGACGGAGACAGAGTCGACGATTTAGTGAGCTTACCCAGAAGAAGCCTGTTCACTCTCACTTTGAAGAGATTAGGGTTGTATGCATTCGGAAACACAGACACAGGTAAAGTTCCACTCTTTTGCTGTGTGCATTACACAATTCATGCATCATGATTCATGGCTAACTAACAAGGCTCTGGCGACCGAGAAATGGCGGTATAACCATACACCTGGCCGGGCAATCGGGCAGAAGAGGCTACAGTGAGCCTTGGGACCTAAATAGTTCCTAAAATGTCTGGAAAAGGAGAGGGAATAAACATGGAAGCAAAGTTGAAACAGAATTTACCCCAGGAGGGTACCAGCCATGCTGGAGAATCCCTCCCTGAGCCTAGCTCAGGCTGCCCTTCGTATTCGGGGGGGGGGGGGGGGGGGGGGGGCACAATTTTGCAACAAGTGGAAAATCCTTAACGGCGGGCACCCAGGCCGTTGCACTAGAAAACCTTACTGGCCAAAATAAACAGAATAACAAAGAACTTGTGCAACAAGCATTCCACCCTAGCTTGTTCCACAATAGGCGGAGATGCTCATCCCTGGGCACCAAACCTAGTTCTCCTTCAGACTTGAGTAAAAACACCCCGAGTGCAGACCAAGAAGAAATGGAATTATCACCCGAACTAAAGGACATTTCGTGGCAAAGAATACCAGCGATGCGCAATCCCAAAAGACAAAAAGTATCAGATAGCCCCCCACAAAAGCTGCACACTAGCAATAGATACAGTAGCTTACCGATAGATCTAACGGAAGAATATACAGATCCTAAAGTAATAAGATCCGTTAAGCCTCCACCTATAGTTCTTTACGGTGTAGAAAACCTAAATAAGCTCACGGAGCTACTGGAAACTGTCGCAGAGAAAGACCAGTTTACATACAAAATTGTTACCAGGAACCAACTCCGTATAATGAGCGCTAATGTAGAAGTTTACAAAAATCTTATATCACTTGTAAGGAAGGCTGGTCTCATCGGCCATACTTTTAATAAAAAGGACGAAAGATGCTTCAGAATCGTCGTCAAAAACCTACACCACTCGACTCCAATCAACATAATTAAAGAGGAATTGGAAAGTACAGGAAATATTGTGAAAGGGGAGATAGTTAATGTCAAATATGGACCTGATAAAATACCTACTTCAACCTTCTTTGCAAACTTTGAGCCAGGGCCCAAAAATAAGTTACTAAAAGATGTTAGGTATATCTACCATCAGTCAGTTGTAATAGAAGACCACAAAAAGAAAAGAACTATCGTAAAATGCCAGAGATGCCAACAATACGGGCACTCTAAAAACTACTGTATGAGACCCTACAGATGCGTTAAATGCGCCCAGCTTCACAAAACTTCCGATTGCACTAAGCGAGACCGAAACACACCTGCTCAGTGTGCGTTGTGTCACGGAGCACACCCAGCCAACTATAAGGGATGCGAAGTATATCTAGAGATATTGACACGGAGGTCGAAAAAGCGACAGCCTATAAAACCCAAAATAAATCTAACCACAGAAATACAAACCACTGACACCAAAGATACACCGCACATAGATAATAATATAAAGGAACTCAACAAGAACAAATCTAGGATGCAACAATCAGACAAATCCTATGCCGAGACCGTAAGAACTAACACAACCCGGGAGAACTGGAAAAAGCCAGATGCACCTGACTCTAATACAATTATTGAAAGACTTCTAATCCAACAATCAGAGAAATTCGAAATAATCCTTCAACAAATGAGTACCCTTATGAGTCTCATAGCCACGCTAGTTCAGAAGCTAACAAAATGATTGCACTGAGGATAGCTACCTGGAACGTAAACGGTCTCGCTCCAAATAAACGGGAAGTAGAGTTACTAATGGATGAGCACAAACTAGATATTCTACTAATATCGGAAGCACACTGCACTACCCGAAGCTCAATAAAATTCAAAGACTACCAATGCTACTGCACACATCATCCGGATGGTACAGGCCACGCTGGAACCGCATTAATTGTAAAGAAATCCATTAAACATCACGAAATGCCAAGCTATAAAACTAACCATATACAAGCTACTACAGTAGCGGTTCAAGACGAAACTGGATACCTCAACGTTTCTGCTGTGTACTGCCCACCCAAGCACATAATTAATGAAGCAATGTTCACAAACTTCCTTCCAATCACTTGGCAATAGATATATCGCAGGTGGGGACTAAAACGCTAAGCATGTTTACTGGGCCTCTAGATTAACCACAACTAGAGGCAGACAGCTGAAACTGAGCGTCGACAGCAATAATCTAGTCGTTATCTCCTCAGCAGAGCCAACATACTGGCCGGCCGACTGTAATAAAACACCTGACCTCCTGGACTTTTTTATAACAAAAGGTGTATCGAAAATATATCTTAAAGCCGAATCATGTTATGACAGCTCTTCCGACCACACGCCAGTGCTACTAACCATAAGCACAAAAATAATAGAATACGAACAGCCCGAGACCCTTTGCAATAAAAATACTGATTGGAATTCCTTCAGAGACTACATTCAAAATAACATCAAGACTAATGTTGCCTTAAAAACAGCTGATGAAATAGAAGATGCCACTAAATATCTTACAGCTCTCATTCAAAAAGCATGCTGGATTAGTACACCAGACGTGAAAAACAATGACAAAATTATAAATTACCCGCTGCAAATAAAAATGGCAATCCTAGAAGAACGGAGAATGCGTAGAGTGTGGCATCAAAGCAGGACCAGAGAGGACAAAACCAAATTTAATCAAGCAATTCAAGACCTGAAACAAATGATACAAGACTGGGATGAAAACACCTTAACATCGCAACTAGAATCACTAACTGCAAACGATTCAACTAGCCACTCGTTGTGGAAATTTACCAAAAACTATGACAGGCCACCAACAACTAAACCCCCCTTAAAAAGTAACACTGGCTGGGCAAGAACTTCAAAAGAGAAAGCTGATTTGTTTGGTGAGCAATTGGCTGGAGTATTCAAGCCAAATGACCCAGCCCAAAGCGAGTCAGAGAAGGAAGTCCATCTTATCCTGAACCAAGACTACCAAATGTATCTTCCACCAAAACCTGTCTCTGTGCGGGAAGTCTGGAAAGTTGTTACAGAATTGAAAGACAAAAAGGCACCAGGGTTTGATCTCATTACCAAAGAAGTAATCAAACAACTTCCAAAAAAGGCGATTGTCTTTTTGACAACCCTATACAACGGCATCCTAAGAGTACAATACTTCCCGAAGCTATGGAAAGTCTCACAGGTCATACTTATTCACAAAGATGGCAAACCACCAAGTGATGTCAGCTCCTATAGACCTATCAGCCTTCTCCCAATATTGTCAAAAATTTTCGAAAAGCTGCTCTTACGAAGAATATTACCTTTGCTAGAAGAAAATAACTTTATACCCAATCACCAATTTGGATTCCGCCAGCAACACTCTACCGTTGAACAGGTGCACAGGGTGTACGAAAAGATAAGAAAGACTCTCGAAGAAAAACAGTACTGCTCGGCAGCATTTTTGGATATCCAACAGGCCTTCGACAGAGTGTGGCATGATGGACTCCTCTGTAAAATAAAGACTTGTCTCCCACACAGCTACTTCGGAATACTCGAATCATACCTGAGAGAAAGAATATTTCAGGTTAAAGAAAGAGATGCCACATCTGACTTCCACGAAATACATGCTGGTGTACCTCAAGGTTCTGTGCTGGGTTCTGAGGTGGACAACATAACCACGGCTACATTTGCTGATGACACCGCCATTCTTGCCAGTAGCGAAAACCCAGTCACAGCAACAGAAACCCTACAAAAAGGCTTGGATAAAATTACAACGTGGCTGCAAAAGTGGCGCATAAAAGCAAGTGCATCCAAATCTGTGGAGGTTACGTTCACGCTTCGAAAAGGCAATTGTCCGCCAGTCCAACTAGGGAATTCCACCTTGCCCCACCTAAATAGCGTGCGATACCTAGGCCTATATTTGGACCGGCGCCTGACCTGGCGTGAGCACATAAAGAAAAAGAGAGACCAACTAAACCTAAAATTCAAGGGCCTACTGTGGCTACTGGGGCGAAACAGCAAATTGTCAATAGACAATAAACTACTAATCTACAAAGTAGTACTCAAGCCCATGTGGATGTATGGTATCCAGCTCTGGGGGAGTACTTGCAATTCCAGCATAACATGCCTCCAAAGGATGCAAAACTCAATCCTACGAACCATATGCATTGCACCATGGTTTACTACTGTCGCGGAACTCCACGAGCATGCTAAGATTGCAACGGTGAAGGAGGAAGTCCAGAGTGTAACAACAAGATACAGGGAGAGACTAAAGAGTCACCCCAATACACTGGCAACGCAGCTCACAATACGCGCAGCTACGTAAAGCGTCTGAAGAGGAAAGATATTATCTTGCAAAACAATTAATGAGGGGTTGCTCCTACTGAGGAGCACACTCTACACGCCAATACATCACCCAAAACATCTGCTTATAGTGAAACTCACTGATTGCAGATACAACAACAAACAAAAAAAAAAAAACATAGCATTGCAATACACAATTTTAGATTAAATAAAACAAACAAGTCATTTCATATAAACAGTATCTGGTTTTATAACAAGTTGCCAAAGTTGGTTACAAAACAGCAATGGAAAGTTCAAAGCCTCAAATGACTCAAGACTAAATTAAATACTATGTTGAAAACAAGGATGCTGCCGCGCTAATTAGAAGTGCAGTAAGGAGGTTTTATGTTTAACTTCCTTACTGCACTTCTAATTAGCGCGGCAGGATGTATGGCAATAGTTTTCTCTAGACATGTGGCTTCCCTGATAACAGAATAATTATGTAAATGATGTCTATGAACTGCTCCCAAATTACGTTTTATTTTTCAATATTATTTTTGACATACCTACTTATATGTTAAATCTTACGATTAAGTCATATTATTGTAACTTTAACTCTTCATTAGTACATGATATCCACTCAGATTTGTTACAGTTGTAATGACAATCATATTATTTTATTTATCTTATATATTATAGATTATTTTCTGTTATGTGATTTTGAGAATGCTGTAGGTCTTGTAGACTCATAGATGTTTGGGCTTGATAATTATTTTCAACCTATCAACACTTCAACTTAACCTAGACACCTCGCTGGAATGCGGCCCCGTTCTGTACTGATCATTATTGTACAAGTGATGTCACAGCACCAGGTTTCTAGTTAAATCACAGGTTGTAAAAGCAAATTATTTTAAAAACCGTAACAATGGAGTTTCTTGCTGGCTCTTCTCAATAGTAGGTAACCACCAATTGGAACCATACACCTAGCTTCTGAGGTTTCCTAAGTTGCAATGTAGGGTTATATGAAATAAAAGTTTTTGAATTTTAACTTTAACACAGAGACAGACAGACTTTTGCATTTATAATGTTAGTATGGATTCAGGCACAAGTAAATGTCTGTATTTGTAATAAACAGTTTAATATAACAGTTTGTTAACAATTTTGTGATAGCATAAGCATTTAAAGTATAGCATAATCTGCCTATAATATTCCCACTGCTGGGACACACACAGGTCTCCTCTCAGTGAGAGGGAGTGGGCCGTAATCCACCATGTGGGCCCAGTGAGGGTTGGTGGATGTCACATGTGTTCGAATTTCTGGTTCTAGGACAATCTCACTATACTTTTATACACAGTTTTGAGAGCAGTGGTGATGAAATTATTTACTCTTAGTTCCGTTCCATTCATCAGTTTTTAAGTCCTACATTTGAGATGTGCTTCTATCACACTAGTATTTGTGCATCATAGACATGTAATCCCAAAAGATGATTGTTTATTGAAATTAAATTCTAGTTCCTAACAATAACTCATTTCTTTTTGCTGATGTCACCAAAATACTTAATGCTGGTCTGGAAATCTTACTGAATATGTAGCAAGTTTAAAAAAAATAACAAATGTCTTTTCCGGGGTACGTGAGTCGTGATGATGCGTTGATCCTATAGACGTCTATTCTCCATCGAAAAATTAGTTAAATGTGTAGACCACAGATTTGACTGCCACTAATATTATGGTTGATAAGTAAGATTTGTTCAAAACCTAGAATAATTGAAGTTCTCCTCCTCAAGATCAAGAATCACAATAAGAACACTAGCATTTCATTCAGATATTGAACCAAAATAAGCAAATCATTGGAATCGGTGAAACTAAACATATATTTTTAGGTTATGTTTTACCTTCTGTTCAACACATTCCACAATGACGCTCGGGTATTTTCTACTCAGCCAGCGGAAGAATGCTGGTACTCCCATCTTGAGGTTTCACTTTGAAGATCTGATCTGATTGTAACACTTCGTTTATATTTTGTTACGTATTCATTCAACACAAACAAATCGACGCAGATGCCATTTCGAAATGAGAGAGACAGAGATAGAAGATAGAAGAAGAAAGAGATGAATAAATGGATTTCGTCACAGACTACGAAGTATTTCGTTCTGAAATCACGCATCACCACTGACGACACTGACGTATTTATACGTCAGTGCGCAGCGCTCGTAGTATAACTTTAGAAACAAAAGTATTGTTTTTAGTTGGCCTTAATTTTTTTGTTTTGATAATTTACAAGGATATGTTGGCACTGGTTAGCACTTGGCCTAAATGTAAATTGGAACTAACACCGCATCTTTTTGGTACTTTTACAAAACTATTTCACTGTTGACGGCTGTCATTGAAGCTCTAGGCAGCGCACAGTGGATCGACTCCATACAAAGTTTCGGACATAGGATTTTTAAATTACACTTTTCCGATTTTTTAAAAACTAGTGATGATAAACTGTTCTCCTATATGATACAAGACCAAATCATTCTTATACATTTTTCGATTAAACTTCAATTAGAGAAGATATTTGACTTTAAGTGGTTTCAATGTATGAAAATGTATATTCAAGTTAATGTATCTTCTGATTTTCTCACATTTTCTCCTTTTGACTCATATAGAAGATTTGTAGAGGTGTTTAGCTAAATTTTTCCCAAACACACTTGTGCCCCCCCGGGCCCCCCCTTAGAAAATATTAAATTATTTTAAAATTAAATTATTTTTTATCAATTAATTAATCTGCAGCAGTAAATACTAAGATAAATTAAAATTTAAGAAAATATTACTTAAGATTAAATTAATTTTATCAAATATTAACTCAAATTTAAATATAAATTAGGAAAATATATGATAATAAACTATTATCTAAAAATCCAGTTTTAAGTTTGAATGGAAACAGGAACAACTTAAGTTTGGCTATTCCTTGCCTGACTTACAAAAGTTTCCCAGCTACGAAGTCTGATATACAATGGCCGCTGTTCAACAAGGAAAATGCAACAGCACCGGCAGCAAGCGTCGAGCAAATTGACTTTGTATCACCACCGGATACTAGTGAATCAACGTCAAAACAAGAACATTATATATCACAAGCAAGATGCCTCCACGTCTACACAGAAACTGCCCCGTAAGCCATTTGAAGATCTCAGTGAACGTCAGAAGCGTAGACGACTTTCAGAGAACGCACGAGTACGTACGAAAAGTGAAGCTAACGAACTAGCGTTTTCCACTGTAGAAGCACTTAAGTCAACCGGAAATAATGAAGTTGCTGAAGTATTAAAATATATGCTGGAGAATCCACAAGCTGTTTCAGCCATCAAAAGAAACATCGATGGAGAATCTCCAAATTTACAAATAGAAATACCAGCAGTAAAGGCGTTAGCCTTGTATATTACATTGAAACTATCTAAATGGCGCTACATTACTCTTAGATAGTTTAGCATGAACGAAGGCATAAGTAAATATCCAAGTTATTACAAACTACAAAAAGAAAAGAAAAAGTGTTATCCCGACAAAAGTAATATTGTTGTTACAGAGACATCAGCAAAAATCTATTTGCAAGCTCTTTTAGACCTAACTATACGGCAAGACTGTTTGAGTCATTGGTTGATAGTAACACAATTGATGATCAACAACTAATACTAATCAGTAAATGGGGCTTTGATGGCGCTTCCAATCAAAGTATTTATAAACAGAAAAGTAACGAAGACCTAATGGCAAGTGTTTTTATGGCTAGTTTAGTGCCACTGAAATTAGTTACGGAAGACGGTGAAGTTATTTGGCAAAACGAGCGTCCTTCATCAACTTCATATTGCCGTCCAATAATGTGGAAGTTTATGAAAGAAAATAAAGCTAACGTATTGTCTGTAAAGAGTAAGATTGACACAGAAATTTCAGAACTTACTCCTACAATAATCCGGAACAGCCATATCAAACACCAGCTACTAATGACGATGATTGATGGTAAAATAGCATCGTACATTTCAGACATTCCCACATCCTCTTGTACCATTTGTGAAGCTCGACCAAGAGAGATGAATGAATTGGCGTTAGTTGAAGACAAACCAGCAAATGAAGATATGTACAAATATGGACCAAGTTCGTTGCATGCTTGGATTCGATGCATGGAGTGTCTTCTTCATATTGCCTACGGGCTGTAATTTAAGACATGGCAGGCTAGAGGAGACGAAAATAAGAAAAAAATGAATGACAGGAAACTGAAAATCCAAGAAGATTTCAGAAGAGAAACTGGATTGCTGCTTGATGTAGTGAAACAAGGTAGTGGAACTACTAACGATGGCAACAGCGCTCGTCGGTTTTTTGGAGATCCTGACAAAACTGCTTCACTGACTGGATTAGACGTTGGTCTTGTGAAAAGATTTGCAGTTATTCTACAGTGCATTACATCAGGTGAAAAAATTAAGATCCCAGAGTTTAAGCAATTCTGCCAGGAAACAAACAAGTTGTATATGGAATTATATCCCTGGTATAACATGCCTCCAAGTGTTCATAAATTGCTTGTGCATGGGTCGCAAATCATAGAGCATCTTTCAGTAGTCCCAATAGGTTTCCTTTCGGAAGAAGTTTCAGAGTCCAGTAATAAGGACTTCCGAAGATTCAGAGAGCACCATTCTCGTAAAATTAGTGGCAAAGCTTGCAATGAAGACATCTTGAACAACCTGTTGATTTCTTTGGATCCTGTGTTGGCTCAAATTCGACCACGCATGGATACGAAAAGTAAAAGAGGTTTTTTCAAGGAAACCTACGAACTTCTGGTCCAAGAACCTGTTGATAGTAATTTCGTGGAAGTGAATGACATTTTCGGTGACACCGATAAAGATACTGCTAGTGAATCTTCGGATAATGAAGAAGATACACTAGCGTAGGCTTTAGTTTCTTATATTTTTTTTTCATTTGTAATCTTTTTTTTTAAGTCATCTTTTATTTATTTTTTCTGTACCTTCTCTGTTTGTAAAAATGTAAATAATCATTATAATGTAAAATTTGTAGGCATGTATTTACAAGAATGTTTTATATTTTAAAATAATTTCAAAATACCTTAAAGTAACTTTTTTTATATTTAATAAATTCATTTTGTCAAGATTAAAAATTTTTTACTTACTTTAACCCAAATATTAACTTTTGTAAATCATTAATTAAAAAATATAAAATATAATTTTTAAAATTGTCTTATATTTTCTAAGGGAAAGCCCTCTTAGGAAAATATAAGAAAATTCATTAAAGTATCATCTATACATATAATTAATTAATACAAAAAAAATAAAATGATCTCAAAGAATCGTTGCTCACCAATTGCAAAGAAAACAGTAGAACGAAAATTTTGTAGCTGGGAAACTTTTGTAAGTCAGGCAAGGAATAGCCAAACTTAAGTTGTTCCTGTTTCCATTCAAACTTAAAACTGGATTTTTAGATAATAGTCTATTATCATATATTTTCCTAATTTAAATTTGAGTTAATATTTGATAAAATTAACTTAATCTTAAGTAATATTTTCTTAAATTTTAATTTATCTTAGTATTTACTGCTGCAGATTAATTAGTTGATCAAAATAAATTTTATTTTAAAATAATTTAATATTTTCTAAGGAGGGCCCGGGGGGGCACAAGTGTGTTTGGGAAAAATTTAGCTAAACACCTCTACAAATCTGCTATATGAGTCAAAAGGAGAAAATGTGAGAAAATCAGAAGATACATTAACTTGAATATACATTTTCATACATTGAAATCACTTAAAGTCAAATATCTTCTCAAATTGAAGTTTAATCGAAAAATCTATAAGAATGATTTGGTCTTGTATCATATAGGAGAACAGTTTGGCATCACTAGTTTTTCAAAAATCGGAAAAGTGTAATTTAAAAATCCTATGTCCGAAACTTTGTATGGAGTCGATCCACTGTGCAGCGTTCCGAGTTGCGCTATCATCGATTTGGGCGCACTAACACCCGTACCGAATTAGCGTGAGAGCGGTAATGATATCCCGTGAATCGTCATAAATGACCTCATTACATGCGCCATCTTGCGATAACGCCGACCATGCCCTAAATTACGTGAGCAAAAATAATGGTAAACTAAAGCGGCATTTTCAAAATTATGCTGTAAAATCCAAGAAAGAAAGAAAGAACGTTACGTTTAACAGAATAGTACCTGAAATGAGTTATAAACTCATGCGCATTATGTTTAATCATTGTTGCATCTATGTCATTTGTAATTCTTGGTAACAATTAAGAGTGAGCAGTGGTGGCCCAGTGGTAACGGCCGCGACTTACGAGTTGTAGGCCGTAGGTTCGAACCCCGACAGGCGCTTTTGATATGTATATAACTAGGAGGTACGAAGGAAACGAACGAGTGTCTGGTACAAAGGCTAGTTTAATACTGTTGCTACATAATTAGTCAACTGACAATGTTTACAATTCGGACATGTGGGTAGGAGGTCGGCAGATATGCATCATTCCTCCACACTTAGTTTTGAAACCTGTTGACAAAATAACATAACAATAAATAACTTAACATAACCATCTTATATTGATCTATCTATAATATTTTGAATAATCAACTTTCTTTCTGGGACGCTCAGAACGTGCTCGTGACACAGGCGAGGTAACTGGTTCCTGTATGACGACCGAGGCTTGAGGAGCCTGACCTTCGGATACCTCACTACATGTCTGACGTGCATGTTCTTGGCTTACAGTTTCAGTGACAGCACTTTGATCTCTGTCAGCTTCAACACCAGCTGCAGCCGCCGTATCAGTCGGTGCTCCACCATCACCACCATCCTTCACCGGTTCCTCTGTAGCTGCACCAACTACTGTGCTTACTCTATTGGACTCGCTGATACTCTGTGGCATTGGCAATACTGGCGGTCTCAGAGGAACTCGTGAAGACATTGGACTATACATAGTTTGTGAGTCTGATGGTTCAGATTCATTAGAATCAACTGATCCGGAATATTTAGAACATGTTCCGTTCTTACAGTGTAGCAATTGGTCGACGTGCCTTATGGAAAACCCATTTTGTTCTTCAATAAATATTTTAAACATTCTATTTCCTATGACCTTATTTACTACTCCTAATTTCCAAGATTCTTTCCTACCACTATACCACCGGACCCATACCCTGTCACCAACTTTAAAATCTCGGATCTTACATCCAGTTGTCCTTTGTGACGTTTCAGGCGGTTTACATTCTTTAGGAAGTATTAAATCAAGACGCGATCTCAAATCCCTCCCAAACATTAATTTTGCGGGCGAATGTCCGGTAGTACAGTGTGTCGTGTTCCTGTACTCAAAAAGGTATCCTAATAATTTTTCATGCAATACACTAAGAGACAAGCTTTCACTTAAAATAATTTTTAACATTTTTTTACATGTTCGTACTGAATTTTCAGCTTGCCCGTTGCTACATGGATGATAAATTGGAGACGTCATGTAATTAATGCCATTATTGGAACAGAAGTTGTTAAAATCTTTAGAGTTTATTTTAACGTCATTATCTGATACTAGCGTGGAAGGTATACCGAACACGGAAAAAATTTGCTTTAATTTCTTTATTAATGAGTGGGTAGTGACATCATTATGCATCCAGATACATTCCAACCATTTAGAGTAAGCATCAATAACGACCAGGTATGTTTGTTGTCCTATCGACAAGTAATCGATATGAATCCGTTCCCATGGTGCCGCCGGACTCGGCCACGGTGCCGGCGCAGCTCGTGGTGGCGCGTGCCGCACGCTTGTGCATTTATCGCATGCGCCGATCCATCGCTCGATATCTTCGTCTATACCGGGCCACCACATCCTACTGCGAGCATTACATTTCATTTTTACAATGCCTAAATGAGTGCTATGAAGTTCACGCAGCATTCTTTCGCGGAATGCCATAGGAATTACCACCTTATGTCCACGCATTAAAATACCCTTTTCATATTGTAAGTCTGTTCTACACAAAAAATATGGTCGAATTGATGCACAAACAATCTTTCGGGGCCAACCGACATTGGTATATTTAATGACTGTTTGTATAGTTTTATCATTCTCAGTGGCATTCTTTATATCCGTAAACAGCACGGCCGGCGCGACCGAATCTAGGAAATTTAATGAGCAGTATGCGTCATAGCCCTTATCTGTTTCGCACACAACATCAGGTATAGGCGCACGGGAGAAATAATCGGCGACTAAGTTATTCTCACTCGATATGTACTGAACTGTATAATTATAGGCGGATAATATGATTGCATACCTTTGTAGTCGTAATGCTGTAGTTATCGAAATGCCTGTTTTATTATTAAATATTGATACTAACGGCCGGTGATCGGTTTTAAGAATAAATGGCTCACTCCTACCGTACAGGTACTGATGGAAGTGTTTTACCCCAAAAATGATAGCCGTCGCCTCCTTCTGTATCTGGCTGTAATTACGTTCACTCGTCGAGAGTGACCGTGACGCGAATGCCAATGGTCGTTCATGGCCATCGCTATCCCGCTGGGATAATACTGCCCCAAGTCCGTGCGGGCCCGCGTCAACTGCCAGGACCAGCTGCGCGCTCGGCTCGAAATGCGCTAGCACGCGCTCTGATGCAAGCTCGGCACAGACGCGGCGCACCGCGCGGCGCTGGCGCGGTCCCCACTCCCACCTAGCGCTGGCGCGCAGTAGCTCGTGGAGCGGGCTCATAATACTTGACGCGTTTGGAATGAAATTCCTGTAGTAATTAACTACACCGAGAAACCTTTTAACTTCTGTTATATTGGTCGGTTCCGGAGCGTTCAAAATAGCTTTAACTTTGTCGCGGCTAGTACGTAAACCATTTCTATCAATAACGTAACCCAAATAAGTTACGTTTTCCTTAAAGAACTCGCATTTATCTTTTTGAAGGCGCAACCCTGCTTCGTCTAACCTACTCAACACCTGAGCTAGTCTCGCTAAATGAAGCTTTTTCGTTGGCGCAGTCAAACAAATGTCGTCCAACCAGATGCTCACTCCTTCGATACCCGACAACAATACCTCCATTGCTTTTTGGAATACGGCAGGAGCATTGGCAAGACCATAAACTAAGCGTGTGTATTTAAATAAACCCTTGGATGTATTTATTGTGGTAAGCTCCTGGGAGTCTTCCGAGAGAGAAAATTGGTTATATGCGTTCTTTAAGTCTATTTTTGAATAGTGTTCGCCCCCACCGAGCTTCGCGAACACTTCCTCAATTCTAGGTAGCGGGTACTTATCGATTATGAGATCCTTGTTAAGAGTGACTGAAAAATCTCCTGCTATCTTAACTGTGCCGTTATCTTTCAAAACTGGGACTATAGGAGTTGCATATTGTGAATTACTTACTGGCATTAATATACCCAAACCGACTAACCTACTCAATTCCGTTTCCACCTTCTCTTTCAACGCAAACGGTATGGGACGAGCCTTAAAAAATTTAGGCACAGAATTTTCCTTCAGTTGCAAATGAACTTTAAACTTATTAAAATAACCTAGTTCGTCACGCCATAAATTAGGGTACTGTTCCAATAATGCATTGACTTCATCGTCTTGGCTTATTTTATAAATGTTTGTTAAAACTAATCCAAAAGCGGACATAAAATCACGACCGAGTAGGGGCGGGCCATTTGAGTCTACCACATAAAATTTGACCTCTTTCTTAAGGTTATTGTATTCAACTGTTTCTTCAAAATACCCCAATGGTGAAATTTTATGCCCATTATATAGACACATTTTGATCTTACAGTTATTTAATTTACAATGTGAAAACATCTCTGAATACATTGTTTTAGACATGACAGAAGCGCCAGAACCGGAATCTAACTCCATAGTAACTATTTTTTTTCCAACGGTAATTTCTAAACATAACGGTCTATCCGTCACATACCTGATATTAAAATTATGACACTCCTCACAGCTTGCTTCCGTGTCTGTATCACTATTATTGACCATTTTATTCACTCGCACACGCCCGGATTTTTGCTTTTTGTCACACACTTTCTTTAAATGACCTTGTACACCACATTTTTGACATTTATAATTTTTGTAACGGCACTTGTCCTTATTATGGTTTTTTAATCCACACACCGAACAACGGAAATCTTCGTAAGATGCCTCACGATCGCAACTCGACGTGGACGCTCGCGCCTCTCGCGCGCTCGCCCGAGCACCGCCATCGCTCCCAGCTCGCTTACCGCTCCCATCGCTCGGCCGCTTGTAACCTTTGCACGATATCTTGTTCACTGCCTCCTCTTTTATGAAGGCTGTGTCAGATATCTCCCTCCTCGCTTCCCTAGAGCATTCAGCTCGTTCTGCTATCTCCACTGCTCTCGACAAACTCAATGCTGAGGCATCTTGCTCAAACAATTTGTCGCGCTCGGGCCCAGATCCCAGGCCAAGGACGAAACGATCAGTAAGGTTCGTGTCTAAGGCAGCTCCAAACTCGCAGTAGCTCGCCAAACCCCGCAATCGCGCCGCCCAATCGCCAATCGATTCGCCTGTGTTCCTTTTCGCCCCGTAAAACTTCGCTTTGTCCGCAAAAGAACATTGCTTACGTTTGAAGTGAGTATCGAGCAACTCCACCAGCTTCTTGAAGTCCAGCTCCTCCAAATCTTGCGGGTATGCCAGATTACGCACCAACCGGTACGAGTCATCTGACAAATGCGTGATCAAAATGGCACTTTTATTGTCTTCTTTAACATCGTTGATCTTTAAAAATTGCGTCAACCGTCCTTTAAAAATTAACCACTCGCATGATTTATAATCAAACGTGGTTAAATTCCCCAAAAAAGTCTTCGCCATTTTCTTTTTTTAACACGCAGGGTAAGACCGATCTCGTCGCCAATGATATGTATATAACTAGGAGGTACGAAGGAAACGAACGAGTGTCTGGTACAAAGGCTAGTTTAATACTGTTGCTACATAATTAGTCAACTGACAATGTTTACAATTCGGACATGTGGGTAGGAGGTCGGCAGATATGCATCAGCTTTACTTTGTGTAAATTATTTCATCACCACTGCTCCGTGCCTCGGAAAGCACGTTAAGCCGTTGGTCCCGGCTGTCATTCGTGGATCTTTGACAGTCGTTACGGGTCGTCAGAAGCCCGAAAGTCTGACAACCAGTCTTACCAAGGGGTATTGTATTACCCAGTAACTGGGTTGTGGAGGTCAGATAGGCAGTCGCTCCATGTAAAATACTGGTATTCAGCTGCATCCGGTTAGACTGGAAGCCGACCCCAACATACCTAGTTGGGAAAAGGCTAGGCAGATGATGATGGTAACAATTAAGAGTGTAATTGTAGTTTTATTAATTCTTTTTAACATAGCCAATAATATTGGCACACATATAAATATTGTGAACCCCATGGCTATGTTTTCAAGTGATACAATAAAGCGAACTGTAAGAACTGTCTTTTCAGCTGTGACAAACAATAAATAAGTGAATATGAACATGGTATTTTACTTCGGGGTAAATTTTTGCCGGGAGCATGTAAATACGCTAATAAGTACTTCGATGTCCGTTTCATCCCTGGACGAAGTGTCGTTCTCAAACTCAAAATCTGAGTTATCCGAGTCGATAGAGTAATCCAACAAAATAGAAGTGCCAATGCGTTGAACTGCCATTTGCAGACGAATATCCAATCGGTCTTTTTTGTGCAAGGTTTGAGGTTGACGTTGAGCGACCACTGTGAGCGCGTTCATGAGCGTTCCGAATTGATGACAGTTCTAAACTGTCATAATCATGATAATTATCTAATACGGAACCACTGACCTCTATTAAAATACGCTGGACTGGCTATCGCTATCAATTTCATGTGCCTATTTGAAAATCGCCATTTTGGCGCTGACGGCAGCAGTGTGGGGGAATGGAACTAATACTAGTGATGTATAACAAAAGGTTTGTTATCGATAAAAACTTTTCTGATATCGACCACAATGATAGAAATATTACCAACGCTATTGTTACAGATTTCCTATAAATTAAATTGGTTTAGGTAATTATTAACATGTAACATTCGTGTTGTCTTTTATACGTACCTAATATGTTTTTAAAAACGTGAAATACGTTTTATAACATATGTTAAGATTTACTAAAATTGTAGATAATTGATTTAAAACAATATAGGCATATATTTTGTTAAATGTTACTAAAACACAGATAAAAAGACATGTCTGCACTAGTTGAGTACCTACCTAACTAAACTAATGAACTATAGATAGTCGTAATAAGCAGATATTTTACGTAGAAAACATAACTTGAAATAGCAGTGTCTAGTACTGTTTATGGACTGTAATAATAAGTATCACATGTCCGGTTGACCCCTTCCTTCCTTGTTCTCCTTAATCGGATAACAGTTCACTATAGGATCAATAAATAGTAAAATTCTGTAAAATAGTAAATTACTAAAATAGAAATAGCAATTAATAAGATAATCCCTTCCTATAAAGAGTGCACAATAAGATAGTATTACTAGTCACATACCGCATGTTGCCATGTGATAAGAGACACAATAACTTTCTATTAGGTCTATAATTATGGTAATTAACTTGTAACAACTTAATTACCGCAGGGGAGGGGGACAGGGAAATAAAAAAAGCATTCTCAAATCACATATTTTATTAAATTAAAAATTACTGTCGAGCCATTTTTTCAACGTAGGTAGTCCGTGACTGATGTTTTAAGAAACAGGCTTCCGTGAAGTGTTTAGAACACAGATATGATACATTGTCGGAGTCCAGTTGACAACCTTCATATTTTTTAACCAAAGTTTGAGAGTGTAATCGGA
Organism: Brachylomia viminalis; assembly: GCA_937001585.2. Taxonomy (NCBI): domain Eukaryota; kingdom Metazoa; phylum Arthropoda; class Insecta; order Lepidoptera; family Noctuidae; genus Brachylomia; species Brachylomia viminalis. The sequence continues at coordinate 25,068,902 of OW443307.2, forward strand.
GGGGAACCTGTAATTAAAGGAAACATTAAAGTAGGTATGGGTAAAAAAATATAAATTATATACATATATCTATAATTATATAGAACACTTATTGGGAATTATGAATCATAAGTGTTAAATTATTTGTTATTGACTCTAATAATAATAAACCTTGAAGTGTTTTGCTATTATTAGAGATCATTATAATGTGCGTATCATTATTTTAACAATGATGAGCATGACTTTTTCATAATATTACGAAAGTATCGATATGAATTTTGACATCCCTAACAAAAGTTACGGGGTTATAAAAATGTTCGTAAAATCCCGTAAACTCGAATAGTTTACGTTTATTATTGTAAGAATACACTGTTTTATGCGGTTTTCTAATAAGTATTTATGTTTTAGATTCACTTACTTGTGAAAACTGACACCACTGCCCTTTTCGTATCGTGTTTTACAATATACGCACGATTTCTTGTTGGACGAACAATACAAGCTATGATACAATCACTGTCACTATTATAACACTTTAATTTATATCACAATCACAGTAAACACTTTAGAAAACTTTTTATTCCGCAGAGACACTTAGCGTAAAATCAACAAACAACGGCCATTTGCAATCTTATTAGTTCTCAGAACTCTCACGTCTGTCACTGGGGGCGCTTTGAATCGGCACAGTAAATAGCTGTCATTTTGTATGGGATAGCCAGTCCAGCGTATTTTAATAGAGGTCAGTGTACGGAACGCAAAATATCGATGTGATCGTTGTGAGCGCTCACGGTCTAATTCGGAATGCAGCCCTAGAATGAAGAGACCGTAGCAAAGTAAATGCAAAAGTGAGTAGAAGTACAAGTAGAAAAGAACTTGAGTATTCCCTTCGGATAAGTTCATTAGGTCCCCGTACCGCTTTCCAGAGTAGACGTGTAATTGATTTATACAAAATTCTACTAATTAGTGCTCCTCAATTCTAACACCTATCTTGAAGCAAATAATAACTATTGTGGTGTGTACATTCCTATGTGATTTGTGACTTTAATAACTAGTGCAAGTGATCTGTACAGCGCGCAGCGAGCGCGACGACGCACTTCACCCCCGCGTGGGACAAGTACGGTTGCTATTTTTCGACTCGCTCACACAGTGACTCTGCGTTCGCGTTCGTACAACACCGAGCGATTGTTGTGCGCTTACCTACACAATACATAAGATCTGGCACAGAGTAGCCTGCGAGTGAGAGGTCGCCGATATCAAAATGACTACAATAAATAGCACCTTCAATCACGAATCTGAAAATGAACCTAGGCATGGTGAAATGAGCGTGGATGGATCGCTTATCGATAAGGAATCGCCACCACCTTACATTACGTTCCGGAAAGGAGTGTCACACGGCCACGACTCCGAATTTCGTCAAGAATTTAAGGCATTTCAAGAGAGCATGCTAACTATGCTGGAGACGTGGTTCACAAAACAAGACGATAAGTTTTCAAAATTACTTGGGGAATTCGAGTGTGTGAAAAAATCCATTCAATATATCAGCGATAAATATGATGACCTCGAAATAAGTACACAGGCAGTCAAAAATCGTGTTCAGATTATCGAACAAAACGCCCAAACATACGAACCACGGCTTGCTGAACTGGAAGCGAAACTTGAATCTATGGAACAAAGAGCACGTAACTGTAATCTTGAAATAAGTAATCTACCTCAAAAACGTGGGGAAAACTTGATAAATATTATTGAAAATATTGCAAATGTTTTAAAACAACCTATATCTGCTCGTGATGTGGTCGCGATTCACCGTGTACCACAAGCCAACCCAACTAACTCACGACCTAAGAACATAATAGTTAAATTTTCCAGCCAAATAATTAGGGATAACTTTATCTCTGCTGCTCGCCTCAACAAAGGTATTACATCCGAGCATATAAATATACAAGGTTCCACACATAAAGTATATTTAAATGAACACTTGACACTACAAAACAAGAAATTGTTTCGTCAAGTCAGGGATATTGCCAAAGATATCGGATACAAGTTTGTCTGGATCAAGCACGGAGTCATACTTGCCAGAGCCGACGTCACCACCGCTGCCATCGCCATTCGTTCAGAAAAGGATATATCAAAACTTACTCCCCATGTTCCGGGAAATTGATTACTTAATATTAATTGTTTTTTTATTTTTAGCCATCAATGTCAGCGAAAATATCGTGATTGACGTAAATCGTATTGTGAACAGTGTTATTTGTATTATGTTCCGCGTGCGGGCTCTGTTTCATGCATTGCTCTGTGTGTTGACGGGGTATGCGACTACTCATAATTTGGTTTTTACTTCCACCGTCATATTTACTTTATCTTTCACATTAAATTCTAAATGTTTATTCCCTTTGCAGTTACAATCAATTCTTACAGATACGTATAGGTATGATGTTCAAATAATGGATTATATTATACCTATCAAGTTTCCTTGTGACTTTAATCATACACAAGTATTATTTGGAACCACAAGGTTCCCTGGCTATAGATTATATTATTATGCGCGGATTATGAGTCACTTGTTTACCTTTCTTCTAGTAACATTTATTGATACTTTTATTTGGTGCAATGGTCAGTAACATCTCGATCTATTATCAAAACTGCCGAGGGTTAAAAACAAAATTAAATACTCTGTACAATAATATACTGGCGGACTCCCACGATATCATTATTTTATCAGAGACATGGTTGGTTCCCGATATTGACAATGGTGAATTCATCGACTCAAGGTATGTTGTGTATCGTTGCGATAGAAACCGTGTGTTGAGTGGAAAGTCTGATGGAGGAGGTGTATTGATAGCGGTTCGCCGTGGTTTAAGTGCAACGCGTTGTGAGTTAACGACGACGCTTTGTCAAGATGACTGTTATCACACTATGCCTCATAACATTGACTATGTACTTTTAAAGTTTTACTCTAAAACTGCTAATAAGTATCACACTGTGTGCGGCGTATATGTTCCACCAAACCAAACGCTAAATACTTACCAATCGTTATTTTATTTGCTTGAAAAAGAAATGTCTAGCCTTACTATCAGTAATATGTATATTTTTGGAGATTTTAACTTACCGCACATCGAATGGGTTTCATATGACACACCTGCACTCATGCCTTGCATACACAATAATAACAGCTCATTGGAAATCCTGCTTCTTAATTTTTTATCGACTATAGATTGTAAACAATATAATAACACTAAAAATCAGTTAAACCGCACTTTGGACTTATTGATTTCAAATGATGTTTGTGTATGTGAGCCTGTGCCCATTCCCCTAATATCCGTAGATGCTTTTCATCCGCCTTTTCGGACAATTATCTCCTTTGAATTGGTGCATGCGCCCATGGTTCGGTGTTCTGCGCCTAGATATCGTTTTGTTGAAGCCAATTACTCTGCTATTAACAAAGATATTATTCTGGTTGACTGGACCTCAGTTCTAGATAGTAATGTCTCAATAGATTCCGCTACTCAATGCTTTTACGAAACTATTTATGAAATTATAAAGTCTCATGTGCCGATGCGACCGGTTAAATCTAATGAATATCCGATTTGGTTCTCTCGTCCGTTGATACACATTTTTAAAAATAAAGAAAGGGCATGGTGTAAGTGGAAGAAATATAAAAATTGTGCAGATTACGAACAATTTTCCTTATATCGCAGGAGATTTAAGTTGCTTTCTGCTGATTGCTTTAATAGGTATCTGCGTTCTGTTGAAACCAGCATACAAAAAGACGTTAAGCAATTCTGGTCGTTTATAAAAAGCCATAAAAGAAATACAGGTGTACCAAACACCATGACATATAATAATGAGGAATGTAACGGGCCTGAGGACGTTTGTAAATTATTTTCTAGGTTTTTTAGCTCAGTGTATGAACCTACGTCTAATAATGTTGATGGAAATTGTGTGTCGCCGATAGAAGGCCTAGTAACTATAACGGACTTATCATTCTCTAAAGCTACGATAGTTAAATCGCTTGAATCCTTAGACGTTGCTAAAGGTTGTGGGCCGGATGGTATTCCTCCTTTCTTTTTGAAACACACTGCTGAGTCGATGGCCGTGCCGTTATTTTATTTATTTAACCGTAGTCTGAAAGAGGGTATAGTGCCTCAAGTATGGAAGACTGCTCATATCACGCCTGTATATAAAAGTGGCACCAAAAACGACGTTACCAACTATCGTCCAATATCATTGTTGTCCACCTTGTCAAAAGTTTTGGAGCGACTAGTTCATAATGCAATCTATCCTATCTTACATAATATTATTATCCCAGAACAGCATGGCTTTGTTCTTGGTCGCTCCACTGTAAGCAACCTAGTCTTGTACTCAAATTTTTTATTCGAAAATATGGACAATCAATTGCAGGTTGACTCAATCTACACTGACTTTTGTAAGGCCTTTGACAAGGTGGATCACAGTATGCTTTTGCATAAAATCGAATTTAACGGTATCCGTGGGAGTCTGCTGCGCTGGTTTGTATCGTACGTGAAAAATAGAACTCAGAAGGTTGTGGTCCAGGGGTTTTCTTCCGATGTGATTAGCGTGACATCTGGTGTGCCGCAGGGCTCAATTTTGGGTCCACTGCTTTTCGTTTTATTTATAAATGATGTAAATACATGCTTTAGAAACTCTGGATTTCTGTTGTATGCTGACGACCTTAAAGTGTTTCGTAAAATAAGCTCTATTGATGACTGTGTTAAATTGCAAGAGGACTTGGATCGTTTTTCTGCATATTGCTTAACAAATAAACTACAATTGAGTTTACCCAAGTGCAAATCTATCTCTTTTACCAAAAAAATTCATGTCGCTCATTTCACATATTCGCTCTGTAGCACAAATTTAGAAAAAGTTTCCTTAATAAAAGACCTGGGTATACTATTTGACTCAAAGTTGCACTTTGATGCTCACGTTGACCATATCACGGCTAAGGGTTATCAATTTTATGGTTTTATAAGACGGACCTGCAATTTATTTAAAAAGCCTTCCACATATTTACTACTATACAAGTCACTCATAAGATGTCAACTGGAATATGCCACATGCGTATGGAATCCACTTTATGAGAAATACAGTGACCAGCTTGAATCAGTACAACGTAGGTATCTTCGTTTCCTAAACTACACGTTTTTTAAGAAACGTTCTTCATATCATTCTCTCCTAGAAAAGTTCTCTTTGTCTACTCTTAAATCAAGGAGACTGTATCTTGATCAAACATTCTTATATAAAGTCTGTGGAAATGAATTTGATTGCATTAACCTCATAAACCAGATTTATATTCGCATACCTAGTCGCTCCCAACGTATTCGCGATACTTATACTCATAGTCTATTTGCCCCCAAGCCGTGCAGGACTAACGCAGGCGAACGAGCTCCTTTACGGCGTATTATGAAAAGTTATAACGATAATTTTGCTGATATCGACTTGTTTGTTTTGTCACTTACCCAATTCAAGAGATGTATCTGTGAAAAAATTTATCACACTTCCTCATAATGTCAATATTTTACAGATATTATGCTTGTTAACATTTATATTTTTAACCGACTTCAAATAAGGAAGAGGTTCTCAATTCGGATGTTTATCTTTTTGTTTTTTTTTTATATTTTTTACTATGTGTTTTGTTTTGTAGTATCGGACATAATTCCGTCATATACATATAGATGTATTTGCAGAATTATTTTCTGTTCGCATGCATTTCAATTTTGTTTAGATCTGCCGATTAGTTTCGAAGTCGGTTGTAAGTTTTTCTCACCTTTTACTAAGTGTTGTGTAAATCACATTATAACAGTTAATCTTTTGTTTGCTTAAGTTTGCTTGTATCTAATTAAGTTTTTTTTTTTTTGTATTATTATGTGGATAACGGTGCTGGTTGCGTTATTACCTAAATGTTCTTTAATCTATCTGTACTAGTATTAAGCATTATTACGCAATTGTTTGTTGTCCTGAAGAAATAAAAATAAAATAAAATAAAAATAAAATAAGTTCAGTTTTCTTTTGACTAACTTTTCCTAAAGAAATAAGTAAGATAGGTAGAAAATCTACCAACCCGTACTGGGCCCGCATGGTTGATTATAGAGGAGGCCTGTGTACTTGTAGTGTAGTGGGGACGATTATAGTCTGATTATGGTTATGCTATGTAGAAAAGCTTAAGCTCGTTTTACAGCACCTTGGTATTATGAAATGTTTGGGTTTTGGTGGCCCTTCGAACCTAACGTATACACAATGACATATCAAGCTATACATTTCCAGTTTAAGCTGACTTCTCATTGTACGAAAAGCCTGTACAATTCGAGGTCAGCACAAAGCATAGAGCAACACGGAACAACAACACTCCGGTCCACCGCGCGCCGGTGGCCCGTGTTGCTCTATGGCACAAAGTAAACCAAGTCAAAGTAATCATGCAGTCTCTCAACAGCTGGAATTATTTCAGGGGCGGGAGGGGGGGGGGGTCATGACACCCGTGACGACCCCCCCGCCCCCCGGGACTGTGCAGCCTCCGAAGTTGCAACCATCAGCCGAGAATGTTCTGTGGCCAACATTTCGGAACGAAGGAAGAAAACTCTGTGTGAAGGTCCTTCTTCAAGCAACAGCCTGCCCAAGTAGGGCGAAGAGAAAAAAAAAATACTTCAAGCGACTTCAAGCTATGATTTTAAAATTTTATGTTGGCAATTTCAAATCAAAGTGTCAAAGGAGCAGTCAGCACAGCAGCCGGATGAGCCGGACCCGGTCGCAGTCAGCTGTCACTGCTGTCAGCTGTGTGCGAGTTTGTTTGGGCATGGAGTTTTATTTAATTAATTTATTTATGTGAGAAAAGGGCATTTTACAAACATGAGTCGTTACTGGAGATTGTTTAAAGTTTCCTGGTCTAGAAGATACTGCTCTAGCAGTAGAAGAGATAAAAGCAATGTTGAAAATATTCGTAACATTGGTATCTTGGCTCACATCGATGCAGGTTAGTTATTACTGAAATCTACTATAATTATCATCATCTGGCTATTCTTTTCTCAACTATGTTGGGGTCGGCTTCCAGTCTAACCGGATGCAGCTGAATACCAGTATTTTACATGAAGCGACTGCATAACTGACCTCCACAGCCCAGTTTCACTATAATTATGTAAACTCATCATTTAAAATGACAGAATTACGCTACTAAAAAGAAATAATTATGAATTCTATGTTAGAAGGTATTGATCACAGTCACTAATACAATGAAATTGTCAGAGCTCTCAATGAAATCTTTAATATAATATAATTTTTTACATAACATACCTTGTGTTCTAGGTAAAACAACGACAACGGAGCGGATGCTGTTCTTCTCCGGGACCATCAGGTCCATGGGAGAGGTGCACCATGGCAACACAGTCACAGATTATATGGAGCAAGAGAGGCAGCGAGGAATCACCATTACATGTAGGCTATAACTATTAAATATAATCGTAATCTTTATATACATGGTGACATTTGTATCACAGTTTTGCTAGAACAAACATTGTTTAGACCATGGTCTACTACCATTCTACAGCATCAAATATGTAATTAAAACAATCTAATCTAGGAGTTCTCAAATTAGTCTTATGTTGCTCAAACGTGTAATAATGTTTGAAACATTAACTGTAACTTCAAAGTACTCATCACGGTAGCGATATTGCATTCAAGACGCAAGTGCAGTGCGTCGCAGCCGCAATGTCTGTGTTGTAGGGCGTAACGATAATCCCAATATTTTGAACATTGCTTTTTTTGTGTTTTTTTAGAAAACCAATGACGTTTTTTTTTCTATATACACGGTGAGTGTATATCATATTACACTTTATAGATACTGGTTAGTAAAATGCACAATCTTAAATAGAGAAAGGTGTCTGAGGAAGGAGGGTCTTGAGCAGCTACATATCACCCAGCTCTCTTAGATGGGACATGATGTTCATTTACAAATGGTTAAAGTCAGGATATATAAGTCTGAAATTACATGTAGGTAAAAGCAGTACCTATAAAATAAATATAAAATAATTAAAAAAAATACATATTGTTTCTAAAGAAATTGAGGAAAATTGCATAATTAATTGACTGAAACATAAAATGATCAATTTTAAATTACTTGGGTACAGGTACTTTTTTACAAAATTCAGAACATTCCATTTTCAAACAAAATCAATAAAAACAAATAGTTAAAGTCTAAGTCAAATCTTTATTTGTTAAGGGGGCAACCACCAGGGTAGCTCGCGAAAATCTAATTTTCTTAAGTTTTTTGTAATTTTCCGGTCAGAGACTATTTATTGGTCATTCAATGGGATTATATGAACTTAGAGGGTTGTATTGATGATGTTAATGATTATAATTCTGTAAATAAGTACTTGTTACGGTTGTGAATCATATTTTCTTCAACATATAACCTGACACTGACCTGCAAATTGCAAAAAAATTAAGAAATATTTAATTTACTTGTTTTTAATTGGTAAACTGTCACAGGGGCCATCATACAATGCCGCGGTATATTGGACATTTTATTTGTGTACTAAGATTGTAAACCTACATTGACTAGTTAGTTTTTTTCAGAGGCCTATTAAAAGGAAATAAAGGAATTAGGGGCCTCCAATAAAAGCACATTCCAAGTAGCTAGGTTGGTCTGTCCATGTATTTTGTGACTGCATAAGTCTGAATAAAAAAGTTATTTAAAAACAAATCAAGGCATTAGGGCCATACATAAGAATTTCTAAGATAAGATAAGATTTTATATTTGCTTAAACATATGTGTGTACATACATAGAAAGTGTATACAAGATGCTAAAGTTAGTTAAGTGCAAACATGTTTGTCACTATGTGACATGCAAAATAATAAAGAACAATGGGTAATTTTGTATGGAACCCGTACCCACCTTTGTAGCATTTTAGACTAGGTGTCATTTAGAAGAGGCTTAATTGACTAACTCAAAAATGAATGAACGAATGAATGAATGAATGGGAGACCGAAGTTATGATAACTTCTTTATTACATTTTTAATTGCAAAGTGTTATAGCAATCGCACCTTTTTCTGTTCTGTAGACCAAATAATTAACCAGTTGTTTTTTCTGCCTAAAGAGAGACCGACTTAGCTTCCTACCATTCGTTTTTGGTATGGAAAAAATATTAAATAAAAACCATAAATCTTAAAAAGCACAGTTTTATTACAAGACCAGCACAAACATCATTTTTAAATTGTCGCTTTAATTTAGATTCTCCGGCACAAATATTAATGGGAAGGCGTATTAACACTAAGTTGCCAGTAAGTTCAAAGTTATTACGCGAAACAGTCGACAAAGATCGTAATTACCGGGCGCTAATGGCACAGAGAGAAAAAGACAAACAATACTACGATCGCTCAGCGAAACAGCTGCCATCGTTATCGTCAGGTGACAGGGCGACGCTGATAGACAAAGGATCAAGAAAGCCGGTCTTGATAACTGTGCGTGCGTCAGAACCACGATCGTTTACGGTGCAAGATGAGCACGGTCAACGTTACAGGCGTAGTAGACGTCACTTGGTAGTACGCAGTCGTGTTTCAGGAATTCCGGACGTCAAATCTGGACCATCTTCGAGATTAGCCTCTCCAGTAGACCAACCCAACCTTGATCAGTTCCATGTAACAGAAGAAAGAAAACACAGACGACGTGAGATAACACCAAAGTTTGAGGAACAACTTGGTGAAGGAGAATCGTATTCGTCGCCTGGAGAAAGTGACAGTCCACGGGACGATGCTATTACTGTAGTTCAAGGTCCAATCACTCGGTCCAAGGCTCAAATACTGACGTCAATAGGCTATAACTTATTGTTTGGAACAAACAATGGTGATAATGAGTAATTAGATATATAAAAAAAAAAAAAAAAACCTGTGCATACGTGCCCGTAGTTAGTTGCTATATTAATGTAAGTGTAGGTACTATTAGTATTGCAATAATACAACCTATGTTAAACCTTAAAAACTCTGCTAATTTTTTTTAATTTCTTTTCCTTTTGAAAAGGGAAAGATGTAGTATAATATGTGGGTGGGTTACTGTGAATGTTATGTACTTGAAGGTATTATGAAATAAATCAGTGTTCAACTGACATTCGTGTGTTTCACTATCAATGATTATAATATATCATCCCAGGCACTTGCCGGACCTATGAAGTTATCTAGGTGCCTGCCAACACCTAAGTACCATATTATGCTAACAGTGTGAGCACAGGCACCTAGAGTTCTCATACCCGTCATGCAGGAGCAATAATAGGCTTCGATGGCTTCTCTGTTCTTTCTGGCTTCTCCAATTTTTACGACACACCGACGCTAGCGCATAATAGTTCGAAGTACCTAACGGAAAAATCGCAAAAACGGCGAATGTGCATGGGTCGCTTTTATTAAGGATTTTCGGCATTTTCAACGTCGAATATCTTTTTTCCCCCGCAAGCTACAAAGTTGCCCCCATACAACAAATATATATATTTTCAAAGACCTTTCTAATGGTACCAATTTCAATTTGCTACATGGGTTGGGTACGTTTTGTCCATGTTCTTTATAAAATTAAAAAATAAATTAACAAAATTCTAAAAGTTTTCATATTTAATTATTAATGGGTTATTAAAATTATAGATATAATCAACATTATTATATATATATGTAGCTCCAAATGAATATAATTAATTACTTATGTCAAGACAAATTCCTTTTCATTAAGGAACTCAGTAACGCTATAAGATGCTTTGGCGGTCAAAAAAGTAGGAAGTTTATTTTTAAACATAGATACTTTGTTATAAATGACCGGAGCCATACAGAATACACTTTTGCGCATAAGGGACGTCTTAGCGGATTGGTGACAAAGTTTACCATTGTCACGTCTATTGCGTGGGAATATGTCGGCTCGACGCTTATAGTAATGCGGATTCGACTTAACAAACACAGCTACTTCTAATATGTACAAGCACGGTAAAGTTAATATCTTGTAACTTTTAAAATAAGGCACGCAGCTATCGGTCTTCTCAAGTTTGAACATCGCCCGTAAACATCTTTTTTGAGACTTGAATGCTGATTATTTTTCTGTCGAGTTACCCCAAAATATTAGCCCATAGCGTAGATGGGATTCTACACTTAGTTCTTCTGCCACTAATGTATCTTAACCTCCCACATACAGCTGCTGCTGTGTCATTCCCCTGGCGGGACAGTCAGATCAACCTGATAGACACTCCGGGCCACATCGACTTCACCATGGAGGTGGAGCAGAGCCTTGCCGTGTTGGACGGAGCTGTCATAGTATTGGATGCGTCTGCTGGTGAGTTTTTCTGATAAAAGAGTCCAATCGATCTCCGTAGCTATTTTACCTTTTTCCATTTAACGAAGATCACCATCATCCTGTTTATTACCAAACACGTACCCCTTTACTTATAGACGTTGCTTAAAGTTAAAAGCCATTTAAACGTCAAAAATGTATGGTTAAACAGACGCTAATCATTTGGTACTTAACTTTAAGGAATGTTTATAAATAAACCCCATTATCTCCCCAGGCGTAGAAGCTCAAACCTTAACCGTCTGGAAACAGGCGAACGGCTATAGAGTGCCTCGTATCCTGTACCTCAACAAGATGGACCGCGGCGACGCCAGCGCGGAGGCCTGCGCGCGCTCCGTCGCGGACAAGCTACACGCGCAGCCGCTGTTACTGCATACTGACGTGCGACTTGAAGGGAGGCTTATAGGTAAGTGATAGTGAGAACCAAACTTACACCCATACCTTTAGACTAAGTTAGACCATTATGTGATAATAGATGGTGCAATCAATAATTTCTTCTTCCAGACCCGCTTAGGTACGAAATGTATAAAAAAGCACACGCCGTTGTAGACTCAGCAGAATCATAGAAGGGCTGACTGTCCAAGTTAGACGTACATTTAAGTATCGCTACTCGGAGAGGCTAGAGCTTCCCATTATCAATAAAATTTTATGAGAAACAGCACTTTTGAACGTCAAAATTACTTAGAATAGTCCTCCAAAACGCCAAATTCACCACTTTCTAGTGCTTTAGCTGCGAAGAAGTGGCGCAACAATCTCCCCAGCATATCTTCCTTCCGCTGAAAATCCCACATCATTTCCATAAATATATCAGGCTTGGGAACGTAGTTTGTGCCCAAATAAATAGTTGCAATTAAAAACCTAAGTAACCTATCAACATTTCTTTACCAGGTCTAATAGACCTGATAACACTCGAAGAGGTGATATGGACACAAGGGCGTGGTCAGACCCTGGTGCGTCGGAAACTGACGGAGAAGGTCGACGGGTCCAAGTGGGAGACCGCCATGTCTGACCACAAGGAGCTGGTGGATACACTGTCCAGTCTGGATGACCAGTTGGCTGATAATATTATACAGCAGGTAGGTGTCTTGTGGGGGCGCGGGCGCATCAGTGGCGAATCGTTGGTTTAACTATGTGATCATATGGATAGGACCTATAGAGGTGCGAGGAATAGGGTGTAAATTTCACTCATACCTCCATAGAAAAGGAAGGATGCGTGCACTGACTGGACAGGTCCTCTTAATCTGCGTGGTTCTTTCCTCAGAAGACCATTTCAGACACCAATCTACATGGTTCTCAAAGATGATGTTCGAACTTTTATATACACATTAACATTGATGAATTTTCATTCAGTTACTTTTAATCACAATTTGGCAGCTTGAGTAATTTATGCGGCCTACCCAAATGTCCTTTCTTTGATTCTTTCGTCGAATCGCTGTGCTCCTTAAGTTCTGAGTTGAGCTGCACGATTACTGACAAACGCGTGCACTGACTGGACAGGTACGCTCAATCTGTGTGGTTTTTCCTCAAAAGACCGTTTCAGACATCAATCTACTTACATGGTCTTCACATGATCTGACCAAGATTATGTCTGGACTTTAAAAGAGACTGTGACCTCTGAGTTTGTTTCGGCCTTTCTTCTCAGAGTAGTCAGATAGGAAACGCCGACCTCATCTAGTTTTTAAAATATGATTGACGTGTAAAAGTGTTTGTACAAACCTACTTACAGAAATAAAATCATTTATCATCCTCCGACCAAACACCAGTCGTGTCTGGTGTGCAACTGCCTATGATTGATGTCGGGCAGTTGTGTATATGCTACTCGCGCGGTAAACCGCGATGCATGATTTGCGTAACGTCAGTATGACGCGCAGCTCGCATGGTGTGGCACCTGACGACCAAAGATCTTTGAATTGAGAACTTGTTTGAAGTGGCGATGTAGATCGCTACAGACCTGTGATCACAGAGTACATTTTTATACAGGGAATAGAGGTCTAACTCAGCGACAAATAGAGAAACTACAAGTGTCGCCCTCTGAGTGCTGGTTTTGGAACTAATACCAACACACATACACACAGGTGCACACAGATGTACGTACGTATACGACCTCTAGCGCTCTACGTACTCAAATATTACAGTATTCTAGGAAAAGTAAAGAAAAAACAATGTTTTTAGATTACTATAATAATTTATTTCTTTCTTTTAAAACACTTTCTATAAAGTTTTTTTGCTTTTATTTTATACAAATCTGTATCATCATCACACTCTCTCTTATTTATTAATATTTTATTTAAATCTTTACAATAATTATATATGAAGAATCTACAGGATATTTTTATCAAAAAATCAATTAATGCCTCATTGTGAGTTGTGCATTGTACAAAATTAAAATCCACGTGCATTAATATAATGGTCTTGATAAATTCTTTTAAATTTATTTTTTCTAAATGTTCTTTTAACATTATATAATTAATATCCTGCAGATTCGAAATACAATTTAGGAGAGAGTCGCTGGGACTGCAAAGCCATTTTTTATTGGCGTATTCTCTGTACTTTAAATATTCAGGCTCATGTTCCGATATCAAATCTTGATTACATTGAACACACCCCTTGAAGACTCTTTTCTTAGCGCTTTTAACAAAATACCCGCTCACATATTGAAGACTGCCGATTTTGCGAGGATCATTTTTTTCTTCAAGGGGTGTGAACGTAATGTCAGGAATATTTTGAATTTCACAATGTTTTTGGTCTTTGCTGCCCCCGCCTGTGATGAGTACTTCATATAATGAGTAACAGCTGTCTGCTTCACAATTTGCCCCAGGGGCATGGATACTAGAGAGGTTGTTAACTAACAGTGTCGTAAAAGCTGCTTCAAATTTCTCCGGCGTAGGGTTTACGTTGCGGCATCCGTGGCTTCTTATGGACCCAAAGAAGTTTTCTATTGGATCCTGATTAAGATGCCGCATCCAAACTGACGTTACGCCGTATTTTCTAGCAATGTTATGTAATAGTAATTCAAGGCCCTCTAGAGTCCATACCCAATTTTTTAATGTGGGAACATACTCATCATTTAATGTTTTTTTGTTAACAAAACTCATAGACTTCAATACATATTTTGATTCCCTCCATAATTTATGATGTACAGAAGTAGGCGTTGCAGGTCCAAGAAGAGGCTTTCCATGTTTCTTCCTTTTGCCAAAACTTCCGTTCACCGAGTCAAATAATTGGTCAAAAAAGAGTAGTATGTCTGCTGTATTTTTGGCTTCTTTCAGTATTATGCCTTTATCTGCAAAATAAAAATATAGGATATTGTAATTACGGTGTTTAATATCTCGCAGAATAAAAAAAAAATTGAATTGTTTAGCATGTACACACGGCTACACATCTAGATATACATTTCCAGTTTAAGCTGATCTCGCATTGCTTACAGAAATCCTATACAATTAGAAATCAGCTTATACTGGAAATGTATAGCTTGATATGTAGCCGTGTGTACTAATATTTAATATTATTATCATTCACGAATAGTATGATATGTATGCCTAATATAAATGTGTGTTCATCTGAGTACTAAACTGGGGTCCGGCCACAGAGGAACACACAATATAAATTAATGTAAGGACAATATTAAGTACTAATGATATTCACCTGCAAGATAGCCCATATTTGATGCCACAGTTTGGCTGAATAGCTGTGTAGCGAATTTCACCTTCATTTTGGGAATTTTGCTTGGGTCACAGTGAGAATCTGTCAATTTTGGTATTAATCGAATCCCCTTGTATCCTGGGTTTTCTTTATGTAATAACATTATATGTTCCCATTTTGCAATTTTTATATCATTATTTTTGACATATTTCAAATGTTTTGAAATTAAATTATTTCGAATGCATTTCATTAGGTGGGGTGGGTCATACAATGGTATGATTTCTTGGTTATTTACTAAAATTATATTGTCTCTTGCTTCTTCACCCTTTCTCAAGAAGATCCCCCGTGTCTCTTGTAACAGATATTTGATGCAATTTGCATTATTTGTGCCTTGATCGCACACAGTTGCTACTACATTAAGCCCTGCATCTTGTAATTCAGTGATAACCATTTTCAGCTGTTTGGCAAGTTCAGGCCCCTTTGTTGCAGCTTGCGAAAATGTGTATGCAACAGTTTGTTTATAGTTTTTTATTAGTCCTCTTACCATGAACACCTGCGCATGATCAGCATATTCAGGGATTGTATCTTGGCCATTTGTGACAAAGCCACTTACTCTGTCCTTTCTTTCATTATATGCCACATTAGGTTTCAGTGACATTTCATCGAACAGTACAACACATAATGTGTGTTCTGTCTTCATTTTCTGTGTTGCTTTTCTTATCTGTTCAATCATATTTTTATTTATTCCTGGATTAATGTCAGCCAAATGTATTAATTTTAGGAGAGTTTGGCGTGATGGTAGGATGAAGATTTTCCTGAGAAATCTGTACCCTTTTGGGCTTTGCTTTAAGATGGACAAAGCAACAAGTTTTTCTTTAAGAGTGAAGCGACGGCCTTTGATTCCCTTTTTATGCTCCCTGAACTGTAGTAAAGTTAAAATTTTTGATGTACTAGGCAATACATCTAGTGTTTTCAAAAATTGTGGATTGGTTGTTATATTTTTCAGCACCTTTATCTTTTTTGCTTGATCCTTAACCTTGCGACATTTACTTAATTTCACTCTCACACGCAAAAGTTTTTTATAAAGCGCATACTCGGATTGAGTGCAAGCAACATGTTTCACACGCTTATGGGTTCTTATTTGGCACCCTGGTATGGCACTATGGTTCCCTGCAATAAAAAGAAACAAAAATATAAATAAAAATAACTGAATTTTATGGTTATAAGGTATCTTGTATGTACAGAAGTGACAACAAGTTTATTAGTATTTGCAAGCCTGGAGTTTTTACATTGTTTTCCACACGGATGGATTTTAAGCAAGTATCAATCAAAAATTCTCATAAAACAAATCCAGTAGTTTTACTTATTAGGTCTTTTCTGCCACACCAGGAAATTATTTGTATGTACAGTAGGTACTGATAGATAATACATAAAATAAAGTCATTTAAGTGGAGTAACAGTACAATAGTTTATTCTTTATTTTCACTTACCAAGATTTTCCTTCATTTGTACATCTCCTGCACTTGGAGTGTCTGGTTGCATAGCCACAGCATCCAAATTTGCAGTAACTGGATCTAAAATGTCAATTAATCTGTTTAGTGAGAACTGTTTTTATTCAAAGCCTTATCCATATTAGTGGATTATACAAAATCTTCACTTACCAAGACTTTCTTTCATATGAACATCTTGATTTAAAGTGTGTGAATTCAACTGCGAAGCCACAAATTCTGCAATAATATATTTCATTATTAGTGATTTAAATTGTAAAACTGATAAAAAAGAACTTCGAAGTGTTTGCTAATATCAAACTTCATATTAAAAAACATTTAAGTATAATATAATAAAATGTTTTTTAATAATATTACAATATACATGTATGTATAAATTTTAAATTAGATGTTAGTAGGTATACCTTTTGATGTAGATGGTTCAAACATCTGAAGAGGTCTCAAAGGTCGTCTTTCAGAGGTAAATTTTAAGTAAGACAATCCTGAAATACAAAAAAAAAATGGAATTATGTAGATTCAGGAAATATTCAGAAGAACAAAGTTTAAGGTTCAGTGAGATTTATTTGCAGCACAAAAAAATCAGACAAGTATGAGTCAAGCTCGGACACAAAGGGTTACATACCACTTAGTACCTCCATACAATAGCTAACATTACATACAAAGTAGTTTTTTTTTTAAATATTGTTATTGACAAAATTAGCTTTCCAGATTAGCAGACAGATTACACAAGTGATCCTATATGGGCTCAGTTTTCTATTTGGACATACTTACAGAACCCTAAAAATGCATATTAATTCAGATTATCAGCAGATATTTACTATTGATTACCTGGCATATTTATTGTTGGTACAGCATCTTTGGTAATGCGATTATATCGGCACCAATACTTTTCTTCGAAGTGTACATGACACACACGGCGGTATTTGAAAATATGGTTATTTTCAAGATGCAAAATATCACCACCAATAGAATAGACCCATGTATTGAATAGCTCCTTATCAATAGCTGGATTAGGGAATTTATGCAAATTCACTTTAGTTTCTGAAATGATAGCACAAAAATATAATTATTAATAATAGTTATCTGTGGAGTAATAAACTAAGGGTAAGGGTAAGGGTTTAGTAGCATGATGATTACTTTCTCCCTTAGTTAACTTTTCAATATTTGCATATACAGTTGACCCCCTGTAAGCCGGGCCCTGTCTTGTAACCCAATAGGAACAGGCCTATTGATTAACAAATGATGTTTATTTAATAATATCCTATGCCATCTATTGTGTTGTTTTATTCACTTAGTCCCATCATATATTATGTAGTAAGTACATAATGAATATGATTGAATAAGTTTGATGTTATCTTTTTAGTGAGTAATATTAATGTATTTTGACAATCGGAGTCTGTGGCAGTACTCCACAGTCCGACAAATTCGATAATCCGACACCGCCTTGCAAAACGTTTCTTGGATTACCGCGGGTCTACCGTAATCAGTTGCACAATGCCAACATTTTGAAATTATCATACATACTTCATCATGTCTTAGAAAGTAACCCTATAAAGTAGGTACCTATGTAGTTGCAAAATGTTGACATTGTGCTACCTACCTACCGAAATACGATTACTGTCACCCATAGAGGTATAGCTTTTCAAAGTAGCAATCATGCAACTAATTTTAAGGATTTATTGATGTCACTGACACAGCAGCCTCATTATGCTATTTGCTCATAATATACACTTACCTAAGCTATTTACACATCCGGGGACGCAGCATTTTCTGTTAGACATGATGATGTTTAGCGCAAATCTCACCAAAGTGATCGACAGTCTTATCTCAATACTTAGATTTCAATCCACACAGCACAAAATCGACACGGCCGGAGGAGCGGAGGCTCAACTCAACGGACTTAAGTGGAAAAAGCACTTAGGAACGATAAAAATCAAGAAAACAAGCAAGAATTACAAAACTTGAACTATCCGTTAACCGATCAATTTTGTAATGTTTGGTTGCCAATGCAATTTTAGCATTTTCCCGAATTCGGAGAGAAAAATTTGCAGATTGCCAGATTCCGCACAAAATCCCATCCAAATAAAATATTAAGGAATGAAACAACTTTCAAGTACTTAATGTACTTATGCATAAATATTTGTTTATGTCTTTCACATATCACATCGAACGTTTTTTCCTAATATGTTTTATTGCAAGCACATTACTTGCACAAAATCGTACCGTATTTCGGACAGAATACAAAATCAAAGTAATTAAAAACTAAATATTATATTATTATTGTATTCAGTTTATTAGATATATTGCAGTAGGTAGTATAAAACTCCCGATAATCTTGATGAATGATTGAATGATGCCGATGAATGATCCCGATGAATCATAAAATAATTATGTTTCTAAAAAATAACGAAAAATTGTCAAACATGTTGAACATGTTATTATTTAACGGTGCGTGGTTAAAATCCCCGCATAATACCAACTCCCAATCAATCCTCAATCATTTTGAAAATCCCCTTAGCTTGTGGAGTTCCTCACAAATTGGCAACCTTGGTGTAGGTACCTTGTGATTTTACGTTTGAAAAATGTTGCCTAATGTAAATAGTTCTGATCAAACATTCAATGATCTAATCTCATTTATTTTCTTTACAGTAATTAATACTATACAAAAATAAATAAACTCTTTCTGATTTTTAAATGCTAAAATTTACAAATCGAGCAAGATTAGGCCACACTAAAGTCCCAATACAGCACTCCCGCCATCTTACGAACGCTAATATAACTATGTAATCAGGTATTGAAAATACTGCCATCTTTATGCCCGTTTATGAGCTATCCTATAATATAATGACACCAAGTTAAAAAGCTAGTTAAATGTATGGATGGGCAAAACTTTTTGTGTCGAACCTAATTTTGCATACTTATATTTGTACGATTACCCGTTAGCCAGTACTAAGATTGTCAACCCTGCCTGTGATAGACTTGGTACTAAATTCACTTCTAAGAGTCAGTAACTCTGTGGAAATCTATATTTTTTAGGACCTGTTTCACAGGCACTGTATATCTGCTAGATAAATTAATTAAAATAAGAACAGAATTTACTTGACATTATTTGCTAGATAAGGTAACCAGTACATAATTGTATTAGTGAAAGAGATCATTATTGTTGAACAAATAAATAGAACCTGCAACTGGAATTGACAAAAGAAGAAACTTCCTCCAACTAATCTAAAATTTTAGAGATGAGCCGTGGGTGATAATGATAAAGCAGCTAAAATATGTTTGTTCTAAGCGTGCGTTCACATCAATAACAACGATTAAATTTACAACATTAGACCGTGACTGTTCCGTTTGGGTAATGTTATCAACCGCGAATTTTCTTCCCTGAAATGTTTTATAACAAAAAACTTTATCTTTGTTTTTGAATATTGGTTTACTAGCGGTCTTTTTATTAGTTTTCTCAACTTTTATTCCTGTTATCGAAACTTTCCACAGGAAACCTTAGACATCAGCAGCAAAGAGATAGAGGAAGCCATCCGGCGCTGCACGCTCGCCATGAAAGGGTTCCCCATCCTGTGCGGCAGCTCGTACAAGAACATAGGGGTGCAGACCCTGATGGACGCTATCATATCCTACCTGCCCAGCCCGGCTGAGGGGCACAAGTATGTTGTGTAGTCATTCATTAATTAAACGTTGGAAATTACTTAGTTTGCATATGAATGACTTTTACCCTTTTTGTGGCTTTGCTCGTGTTTCATCATTTCATAATAATCGTGCCTTTCTAGGTGATATCCTAAAGCTGCTTGCACTATATTATTATCTGTGCCTAAATAGCAGAGCGCGACGGTTCATTTTAAAAAATACGACCGGGATGTAGGGGTACAAAGACTACTAGGGGGATTTTCGCAATGTGCGGCCCGCCCAAATCTGCTTCTGCCTTAAAATTGCAGCCTTCATCTAAATGTAAACTTATCTATATAAATAAATGCCACTTTTCGTTGTAATTTTATAACTCAAGAACGGATGAACCGATTTTTATAATTCTTTAATTAGAATATTCCTTGAAGTACGAGGATGGTTCATACGAAGAGAAAAATTTAAAAAAAAAAAATGTTTGGCGGTATGAAGTTCGCGAGGTCAGCTAGTAAATTTATAAAGACAAAGTTTTTTTGTAAAAGATATTCACTGGAATTACAAATCCGATTACAATAAACATTTCACTGATAGCTACACTATCCTCGAATGACATTGGCTAATTGTTATGCCCGAAAAAACATAGTTCCTGCAGGAATGTCCATGCGAATGAACCCGCGGGGTGCAGCTAGGAGTGCAGTTAAAAAGTAAAGGGATTCATTTTTAACTATTTTATTTTACTTACCATACTAGAAACGTGTTTTTATGCTTTGTATTACGGAGCCCTTCGTGTACGAGTCCGACTCTCACTGGGCTTGTTTTTTACGTGTATCCGAGATGGCTCTGTACTCTTTTCTATTCTTCTAAATACGAAATAGTATTTATCTCTTAAGAGCGTTTATACCTTATGAGTGGCAAAGTCGCAATTTAGTGTCATATTTCGTGGTTTTCAATTTTTATCATTTAATCGGAGCTATATTTTAAAAATGTGTTTTTAGAATTATGTGAAAACTGTGTAAAAGGTAAGAAATCGTTGCGTTTACAGTTCTATTTATATGCAAATAATACATTGGAGACTTGCAGGGCGTTATTTTCATTGTAAAATAACTGTAAGCATTACGGTTACTTACTTTTTAAACACTTTCACGTAATTCTAAAAAGTTAATTAAACAGATTTTTAAAATATAGCTCCGATTAAATGATAAAAATTGAAAACCACGAAATATGACACTAAATTGCGACGTTGCCACTCATAAGGTATAAACGCTCTTAATATTAGGCCATTGGCTTATGGAGGGCCAAAGAAAAGATAGATGGATTGGGTGAGGAATGATATGACAGAGAATGGAGTGGATATTAGTGTGACGGTTGACAGGTAGAATCAAAAAAGAAAACGTGTTGCGCTCACCGCAAGTAACGTTGGACACGGGCAGGGAGATGATGAGACTGTGCTTAATAAACATAATTCCGTTCTAGGCTGTACCACAGCTTCGGATCCGAACTAGCTGCCAGAGCCTTCAAGGTGCAGCATGATGACCAGCGCGGAGTGTTGACCTTCCTGAGACTGTACAGCGGAGAGATCTGCAAGGGACAGAAGATCTACAATCTTGCGCGGGATAAGAGTGAGCAGGTAAATTATACCTACTAGAATTCTACTGGCTAGCGTACTTTGGATTGCTTAACATTTATTTTAATTACACTAAATTTACCATGACGTAGTACCCTATATTCTAGCAAATAAAAATATAATACACATTCATTCCATTTTCAAAACCTTGTTTCCAAATTGATGTTAAAATATAATAATACCAGCCTGTTGTATGCAGCATGGGCCTCTTCCCATACGAGAAGGCACGAGCATTAATCACCACGCTTTGCGATTGGTGATTTCATGTTATTTCTTCTCAAACAAATATCAACTTTATGCTTATATTAATTAAGTTTATTTCAGAATAATTAGTCCAATCGATAAAGTCATAAAACATTGAAGTAATAATGTAAATTAAGCTTTATTTATAGGTTTTAAACTTATTTTTCCAAAAACACATTTAAGTTTACATGTTTGAATCTAAATTGCAAACGCAGGATAGTTTTCTCAATGCTGGTGATCGAACCATAATACGGGGTGTCCGATAAAAAAAAAAAAAAAATTGTGTCATAACCAGAGGTCGGAATTAGGTAGTTATTTATGTACTTGCATCGAAATGTTGATATTAATATGGATCTTCCCGGGATTTCTAATGGACAATCCCGTGTGGCCAACAATATTACAAATAAATAACAATAAAAACCTCAGAGATAGACAGACAAATAAAACAAAGACAATTAACATAACATTTTTATTAGTATTTACATTAATTCACAGTACAAATTATTAATAGTCTCAAATTCTCATATTTATAAGAAAATACTTTTGCTTCTAGCCTAGACTCGGGAGTGTTTGCTTATTCAAACGACCCATCAGAATCATTTTCTTTGTTCGATTCATTCAAAGTACCACTAAGATTTGAAGTGTTCGCTTCCTTTTTTATTTAATAAATTACGGGATTTTTTATGCTCTTTAAATATTCTCGGGATTTGAGGCATATCCACTTTGTTCTTTCGCTGTATGAAATCAGTGTAAGTACATAAGTCATCAATGGAAGTACATAAGAAGTCGTGGTGTCTTATGTTTACGTTTTTAAACAGACAGGAGCGTTGTACGTGGCGTTGGCAGACGAGTACCGTCCAGTGGAGAAAGTCACTGCGGGGAGCATTGCCGTCGTCAGCTCGCTGAAGGTAACTATTTGTTTTATTAAAATTAGAATGGTATATTATCATATCACTTACACTGATTATTAATAAACTTCAAAAGAAGGAGAAGCCGTAGATATGTATGTGCAGTCCTTTCACAGTTGTTACTGGTCGCGACGCTAGGTCGTGGTGAAGTAAAATGCAAATTGATAGTGGACTGTGTTCGCGCCAACACTACGCGACCAGAATTTCGCCTGCTCCGCGCTTCCCCTCACTACAGAGACCCGCCTGCCCTCCCGCCCCGCAGCGCGCCTGCGTCGAGCGAGTCGCGCTCTCTGCGCTTCCCCTCACTACAGAGACCCGCCTGCCCTCCCGCCCCGCAGCGCGCCTGCTCCGCGCTTCCCCTCACTACAGAGACCCGCCTGCCCTCCCGCCCCGCAGCGCGCCTGCTCCGCGCTTCCCCTCACTACAGAGACCCGCCTGCCCTCCCGCCCCGCAGCGCGCCTGCGTCGAGCGAGTCGCGCTCTCTGCGCTTCCCCTCACTACAGAGACCCGCCTGCCCTCCCGCCCCGCAGCGCGCCTGCGTCGAGCGAGTCGCGCTCTCTGCGCTTCCCCTCACTACAGAGACCCGCCTGCCCTCCCGCCCCGCAGCGCGCCTGCGTCGAGCGAGTCGCGCTCTCTGCGCTTCCCCTCACTACAGAGACCCGCCTGCCCTCCCGCCCCGCAGCGCGCCTGCGTCGAGCGAGTCGCGCTCTCTGCGCTTCCCCTCACTACAGAGACCCGCCTGCCCTCCCGCCCCGCAGCGCGCCTGCGTCGAGCGAGTCGCGCTCTCTGCGCTTCCCCTCACTACAGAGACCCGCCTGCCCTCCCGCCCCGCAGCGCGCCTGCGTCGAGCGAGTCGCGCTCTCTGCGCTTCCCCTCACTACAGAGACCCGCCTGCCCTCCCGCCCCGCAGCGCGCCTGCGTCGAGCGAGTCGCGCTCTCTGCGCTTCCCCTCACTACAGAGACCCGCCTGCCCTCCCGCCCCGCAGCGCGCCTGCGTCGAGCGAGTCGCGCTCTCTGCGCTTCCCCTCACTACAGAGACCCGCCTGCCCTCCCGCCCCGCAGCGCGCCTGCGTCGAGCGAGTCGCGCTCTCTGCGCTTCCCCTCACTACAGAGACCCGCCTGCCCTCCCGCCCCGCAGCGCGCCTGCGTCGAGCGAGTCGCGCTCTCTGCGCTTCCCCTCACTACAGAGACCCGCCTGCCCTCCCGCCCCGCAGCGCGCCTGCGTCGAGCGAGTCGCGCTCTCTGCGCTTCCCCTCACTACAGAGACCCGCCTGCCCTCCCGCCCCGCAGCGCGCCTGCGTCGAGCGAGTCGCGCTCTCTGCGCTTCCCCTCACTACAGAGACCCGCCTGCCCTCCCGCCCCGCAGCGCGCCTGCGTCGAGCGAGTCGCGCTCTCTGCGCTTCCCCTCACTACAGAGACCCGCCTGCCCTCCCGCCCCGCAGCGCGCCTGCGTCGAGCGAGTCGCGCTCTCTGCGCTTCCCCTCACTACAGAGACCCGCCTGCCCTCCCGCCCCGCAGCGCGCCTGCGTCGAGCGAGTCGCGCTCTCTGCGCTTCCCCTCACTACAGAGACCCGCCTGCCCTCCCGCCCCGCAGCGCGCCTGCGTCGAGCGAGTCGCGCTCTCTGCGCTGTGCTCCGCTACCGCCAACGACTACACTCGCGCCCATGCGCTGCCTGCCGCGCGTCCACAAACGACTCGCGATACATAACTATTCTACATTTAAATATATAATTGTTCAACTGACTGTTTCACTTCGAAAGAACTACTTGTGTATGTTGTGAAACCCACGCGCTTACAGACTGTATCAAAATTATAATAAGAAAATACGAAATAACTATATAATAATAGAAAATAATTATAGACGTTAATAAAATGCGCAAACGTAGCCGTACGTTGACGTGCAACAGCTGACTTGTGTGTGCGGGGCCCGCGCTCACTGACGCCAGCGGGCGGCGGGTAGAGGGGAGCGGTCTCAACAGATAGCTTTGACTTTGCATCACTGTCAAATCGCTGATTTGTATTCTCGTTACAATAAGGTTTTGGATTGCTGCTGTCAGAGGTAAAATAACTGAAAGGTGCCGCGATTTTGATGATTTCATTGAACACATCATTAAAAGAATATAAATGTACCTTTTATTATAATTCTTCTACACTAATCCGTCAAACACAAATAAACTAAACAAAAAATATTATATAATATATACCGTACGAGAATCAAATCTACGATCAATCAAGCCACAGCAACAAAACCAAAAGCTCTGCCCTGTGGCAATCAAACTGTCATAATAATATAACCTAGTGCTGCGCAGGCGACGATGACTGGGGACCTCATAACTTCGACCCAAGCGGCTGCTACTCGCGCCAAGGGGCAACTGGCCCAGCTGCTGCAAGACCCTGTGAAGGTGGAGGAACTGGTGCTGCCCAGCGCTCGCCAGCGTCTCCAGACCCTGGATGCACAGCCCAGCAATGAGGAACTCGGTGAATTATTACTGGGAATTGGTAAGGTTCATGTTAAAAACTGCTAATCATCCTCAATTTTCGTGAATTCTTGCACCTACCACTATGTCTCTGCAGCACTCACAGGTTGACTGGTAGAAAATGCTTATGGCCGCCTCTGTACATTTGTGTGTTTGAAGTTATAGAAGTATGTGGAACAGGGTGTAAAGTTGACTCATACCTCCATAGAAAAGGGAGGATCCTTCGACCAGACGGATGTCGTGTCTGGTGGGCTACTGCCCGACGATTGATGTCGGGACGTTGTATATATGCTAGTCGCGCGGTAATCTCTGCTTGCACGATGCAGGATTTTACGTGACGTCAGTGTGAAGCGTAGTTCGCATGTGGCGATGTAGATGCCGCCACAAAGCAATAAATAAATAATAAGCACACCTTGTGGACGAGGAACTGTACGTTTGTTGATACAATACGTACGTTTACGACGATACGTTTGTTGTACGGGGTGGCCCAGTGGTATCGGCCCCGAATTACAAGTTGTAGGTCGTGAGTTCGACCCAGGCAGGCACTTTACTTTGTGTTTTTAATTTCATCACCACTGCTCTCAAACGGTGGAAGAAAACATCGTGAGGAAACCGGTATGTAATAGAACCAAAAATTCGAAGACATGTGACACCTGCCAACCTGTACCGGGCCCTCGTGGTGGATTGTGGCCCACTCCCTCTCACACAGACGAGGCCTGTGTCCCAGCAGTTGGAACGCTATAGGCTAATTATGAAGCACACCTTTCAGAAATTAACCTGGATCCTGTTGGACCTTTCTAAGAGCTGGTGATGTCATCTAGGAACAGCTATAGACCAGCTCACTAAACTCAAAGCATTTATTTCAGTTAAACCATTTACAGGCACTTTTGATTGTTAAAGGAGTCAATCAGTCAGAACGGTGAAGCTAGTATTTTCAAAGCAATGTCTTCAAAAACGATTACTATAGTCTTATAGAATTATTATAATGTCCTCAATCTATCGGAATCTGTTGCTACTGGCTAGCCATAGACAGACATCTTATAAAGTTTTTTTTTCTATTTAAACAGTAAGGTCCTTTTTTCCTGCCTTTTAAAATCTGTGTCTTCATAATTATTACCATTAAACAACAAAACATCAAATATTACATTAAAAATATTTGAAAGAACGAAATATTTTTTTTTTATTTGGGACATGCACAGGACATCCAAACAATAAAAAAAAGTACATTAAATCTAACAAAATCATGAAAACAGTGTTGAGGTAGGATCGATTTATTTTTGCTATACTCCCGAAACTTGTTGCCTCATCTCTTAAAGTATCTCTCCATCATCAGGCAACACAGTCCCAGAGCCAGTGTTCCTGTGCTCCATCGAGCCTCCGAGCGTGGCGCAGCAAGGAGCCCTGGAGGTTGCGCTGACAGAGTTACAGCGCGAGGACCCCAGCCTCAGGGTCACTACAGATGCCGACAGCGGGCAGACCGTGCTGGCGGGTGCGTATTTATTTATTTAGGTCTACCAACTACTGCTTACAGTACTAACATCTTAAAAAGAACATGCATTTAAAACTTTATACAGTGCAAAAATTTCTTGAAGGTAAACACCATAATGACCAAAATTCAATTATATTAATTGACAGCTCGAGTACATGTCAAGTTTACAAGCAAACTTATTATTTAGGAAAAAAATTGGTTATGCTTTAAGTTATCCGCATACATCAAAATTTTGGAGTGCGTATGCTCTCCATCATCTGCTATCATGAGCATCCTGAAGATTGTCCTGACAGAGTTATAAGTGAGAGAACCCCAGCCCAGGGACCTGTACTGGGTTATAAGTTATGACTGCCATAGAATACAATAGAATATTCTTTATTATGTACAATTAAAAATTGACACTATGGGCGGTCTTATCGCTAAAAGCGATCTTTTACAGACAACCTAGACTATAGACTTGCTTTTTACAAGTTAAAATTGCATAAAACTGCAAGACGAATTTACTTGAGTTGTAACCACAAAGTTGCGGTCTGTCTAGCTTTGCTGCACCCGCTAGCGCTGTCGCCAGGGGTCTCTGATGGCGAGCATACGTTATATAATAACGCACGCTCTCCATCATCAGCAGACAGCTCAATTTTTTTTTATTTTTGTGGATCGGGAATCATCATGCTGTAACTTCTCCGGCTACGGGAAGGCGGAGCAGGAGGGCGTGTCAGCCTCTTACTGACTAAAACCACTCGTGTTCCTTCAGTTGCCTGTGTCAGGGGCCACGGTAACCCTTTCGGACATTCTCGCAACCCTGGCAGTTCAGCAGACAACCCTGGAGCCGGTTAATGCTATTTAGGACTTGCATCAAGTAGTTTTTTAATGTATCTCGTATAGTTATCAACCACGAAATAATGAAAACTGGTTGTTTGGTTCTTGCGGATCAGTTTTTAAAAAAACCTACTTTCGTAGGCCCACTTGCACCACGAATCACTAAATGCGTAATCTTAAACGTCCTGTTTCTGTCAGTCGTATAAAGATGATAGAGACAGAAACATGTTTAAATAGTTTTAAATATGTTTAGCGTTAAACGCATTCAGTGATTTATGGTGCAAGTGGCCTTAGGCTCAAAGCACGTAAAATATACACACACAACCTGATAAATATCTTCTCCAAAACCAGGCATGGGTGAACTCCACCTCGAAATAATAAAAGAGCGCATAGTCCGCGAGTACAAGATCGACGTGGAGCTGGGGCCCCTGCAGATCGCCTACCGCGAGACACTGGCGGGGCCCGCGCGACACGAGCTGGCCGTGGAGCGCAAGATCGGAGGGGCCCGCCAGCTGTGCAAGGTCACCATGTCCGCTAAAGGGGTGAAAGGAATCGCACAGGAGAAGATTTTGAAGTAAGTTATTAATCGTTCTCTTCTCTGTACTGTAAGCCTGCTCTTGAAACAGAAAAATACAACTAGATTCAAACGTACGTACATTCCTTGTCAAGCATATCATTGAAATAAACGCTAAGCTTTATTGGTACGAAGTTCATTAAGGCGGCTCGCGGTAGGTAGAGTCGACTGATAGAAATCGTCACGTCACAAAAAAGCGCTATGTCCCCTCCATGCGACTATCTCTCGCTCTCTGCTTCTGTCTATTATACAATGTGTGCTCCTGCGAGTATCGCGTAAGAAACTTCATTCCTGACGGGATTCCCCGCCCTCACACGTATTTTTTAAGAACGAAGTATTTATGATGATGTATGATGAGTTATGGCCGGATGGTATTGTTTTTAGGCGTTATGTGCATTTTATGTATAGAACAAAGCCTAAGGAGTCTATAGTAAAAGTTAAATAATTACATTGATACTCATGGCTACACAAGGAATTATTAAATACTTTAAATGTGTTAGTTTTAACTGTAAGTCGGTTAAGCGATCGATTGATAATATTAAGGATGTATGTGTGTGGTCTGATGTGGTGGCCCTACAGGAGACCTGGCTACTTTCCCATGACATTCCAATCTTGGAAACAATAAGTCCTGACTTTGACTATACCGGTAAGTCAGCTGTGGATACCTCCGAGGGTCTATTGAGAGGAAGGCCTCATGGTGGGGTAGCTATTCTCTGGCCACTAAGCGAGGACTACTACAATTAACAACAGACACCGAATCAAATATGCCTTTCCTATATTTGATTCGGTGTCTGTTGTTAATTGTAGTAGTCCTCGCTTAGTGGCCATCACAGCATCGTCGAAGGGTCGAAAAATTCTTGTTTTTTCTGTGTATATGCCTACAAATTGTTCAGACAACTTACCCGTTTTTACAGATGTGTTAAGTGAGATTAGTGCCACCATAGTGAGCTGTGATGTAGAAAATGTTTTTATGTTGGGTGATTTCAATGCTCACCCTCATGAAATGTTCTATAAAGAACTGATTAACTTTTGTTCAGACCAATCCTGGATTTGTGCTGATGTTGAGAAGCGGGGGATTGATAGCGACACATACACGTTTATAAGTGATGTTTATGGTTGTAGAAGGTGGCTGGATCACTGTTTGGTATCTGTATCAGCGTGGCATACAATTGTCAATGTTGACGTATCTGAAGATATTTACGTGTCGGATCATCTACCCATTTGTATAGAATGTAATTTAGAAGTGGTACGGCCTAAAATGGTGTCGCGGCCCATCTGTCGTGATTCTGTGGTGTGGGGTGAAAGAACTAAGTCTGAAATACAAAACTACCATAGTATCTGTACTAGTAAATTGCGAGATGTTGACTTCCCCCACGATTTTCAGAGTTGCGGCAATGGACCGTGCAGTTCGGCTGGTCATAAGACTATTCTGGACAATTTGTATAGGCAGATTGTTGAAATACTTTGTGTGGCGGCTAGGCAATCTAAAGTGACACGCGTTGGGGGGCCGAGACGGGGCAAGCGTGTGTATGGTTGGAATGAGCACGTGAGAGACGCTCATCGCGAAGCCAGGAGTAGTTTTCAGGCCTGGAAAGATAGCAAACGTCCCTGTTCGGGACCTATCTATGATAATATGCATGAGAAGCGAAAGTGTTTTAAAAGCCGGCTGAAATATTGCCAAAACCATGCTGAGCAGATTGTTATGGATAGATTGGCCGAACAACGGGCTAGTAAAATTTTTTGTGATTTCTGGAAATCCACTGGTAAGCTGGACGGGAGACCGGGACTCCCTACGAGTGTAGGAGGCGTAAATGAACCCACTGGAATCTCGAATATGTTCAAAGAGCATTTTCGAGTTCAGTCCCCTCTCGGTCCCTCAATCGTGAAGGTAGATGCTGAGCCCAGCAGCTGTGGAGGTAAACCTCTAATGCGATTCTCGAGCAAGCAAGTAAGTGCAGTTATTAATAGTATGAGCCGAGGCAAATCTCCAGGACATGATGGGCTCAGTATTGAGCACTTGAAGCACGCGGGTGTACACCTGCCGCGAGTCCTGTCTATGTTGTTCACAATGTGTATTAGTCACGCGTACTTACCTGATGATCTAATGAAGACCATCGTGACTCCCATTGTGAAGAACAGGACAGGAGATATTTCTGACCAGGGTAACTATCGTCCCATTTCACTTGCGACTATAATAGCAAAGGTTTTGGACGGTGTGCTTGATACTTGCCTTAATGACTATATACATCTTCATGATGCGCAGTTCGGGTTTCGTCCCGGACTTTCTACTGAAAGCGCGATTGTGAGTCTCAAGCATACAGTTCAATACTATGTAGATCGCGGGACGCCGGTGTACGCCTGCTTCCTTGATCTCCCCAGAGCCTTCGATCTTGTCTCGTATGATTTACTCTGGGAGAAAATGGCAAGCAGGGGTATACCGGCAGAAATTTGCGGGCTATTCCAGTATTGGTATGGCAATCAGACCAATCATGTGAGATGGGATGGTACGCTCTCTGAACCGTATAGGTTGGAGTGTGGGGTCAGACAAGGAGGTCTGACTTCTCCCAGGCTCTTCAATCTCTACGTGGATGACGTCATAGAGGGACTCAGCAGCACGCGTGTCGGATGCAGTGTTGGTGGTGTTAGCATTAACAACATCAGCTATGCGGATGACATGGTTCTGCTGGGTCCGTCTGCGGAGGCTGTAAGAAAACTGTTGGGGACTTGTGAAGCTTACGCTGCCGCACATGGTTTAATTTATAATGTTAAAAAATGTGAGTACATGGTCTTTAAGGTCGGCGGCAAATGCCGAGAAGAGGGCCCCGAGCTTCTTATAAACGGGTCAGTAATACGAAAAGTATCGAGTTTCAAATACTTGGGTCATTTTCTGTCCGACGACCTTAAAGACGATGTAGATATAGAAAGGGAGCGCAGGGCACTAGCCGTCCGGTGCAACATGTTGATCCGTAGATTTGCTCAGTGTACGGACCTAGTTAAAATAACTCTTTTCAAGGCCTACTGCCAGAGTCTGTACACGGGTAATCTATGGGTTAACTACACCAAAAGGTCGCTAGATGTCCTGCGCGTCCAATATAATAATGCCTTCAGGATGTTGTTGAGACTTCCTCGCTACTGCAGTGCGTCGGGGATGTTTGCGCAGGCTCGTACCGACGGATTTCACGCGATCATTCGTAAAAAAAGTGCCTCGCTACTCAGGAGAGTGAGAGATAGTCGCAACAGCATCCTGAGAACTGTAGCGGAGAGCTATAGCTCTCCAATCGTAATTTTTCTTGTGCAGAGGTCAATTGGTACTAACACTAGATAATAAGCTATTTAATATGTTACTAACACTCTATGGATCTTTTTGTGTCCGAAATAAAAATGCATTATTATTATTATTATTATTTATTCTTCATTACAACACAAACAATCATAGGATCAAGCTTTGAGACGACAGTTTAGAAAGGTAGTCATAAACTCTTGAACGAAGATCTTTACAGCCAAAAACATCTAAATATAAGTGCTTCCACAAGTAATATTGCTATCACACTCAACTGCCTCAGCTGACTATTGGTTTATTCTGCTGCCTATTCCCATAGCATTTTGAGAGGGTAACTGTGTATTATTCAACTTTAATGGCTTGGTGAATGTCAAAATCGGGATAGTTAAAAAGGCAGTTAGAGACAGGGACATTCAAGAGAGCTTAATTAACATTAATCTCTTCTTCCAGGCTGGACAAGAGCGGTGACAGTGCTGCCAATTTGTCACACTTGCACCCTCGCCACCTGCAGGCCATCAAGCAAGGAGTCACCACTGCGCTCATGCACGGAGCCAAGCTCGGCTGTCCGGTAAGTGACTTCATAATATTATCATAGTATGATACAAGACGGCGACAGTGCTACCTCCTGTCACACTTGCACCCTCGCCACCTGCAGGCCATCAAGCAAGGAGTCACCACTGCGCTCATGCACGGAGCCAAGCTCGGCTGTCCGGTAAGTGACTTCATAATATTATCATAGTATGATACAAGACGGCGACAGTGCTACCTCCTGTCACACTTGCACCCTCGCCACCTGCAGGCCATCAAGCAAGGAGTCACCACTGCGCTCATGCACGGAGCCAAGCTCGGCTGTCCGGTAAGTGACTTCATAATATTATCATAGTATGATACAAGACGGCGACAGTGCTGCCTCCTGTCACACTTGCACCCTCGCCACCTGCAGGCCATCAAGCAAGGAGTCACCACTGCGCTCATGCACGGAGCCAAGCTCGGCTGTCCGGTAAGTGACTTCATAATATTATCATAGTATGATACAAGACGGCGACAGTGCTGCCTCCTGTCACACTTGCACCCTCGCCACCTGCAGGCCATCAAGCAAGGAGTCACCACTGCGCTCATGCACGGAGCCAAGCTCGGCTGTCCGGTAAGTGACTTCATAATATTATCATAGTATGATACAAGACGGCGACAGTGCTGCCTCCTGTCACACTTGCACCCTCGCCACCTGCAGGCCATCAAGCAAGGAGTCACCACTGCGCTCATGCACGGAGCCAAGCTCGGCTGTCCGGTAAGTGACTTCATAATATTATCATAGTATGATACAAGACGGCGACAGTGCTGCCTCCTGTCACACTTGCACCCTCGCCACCTGCAGGCCATCAAGCAAGGAGTCACCACTGCGCTCATGCACGGAGCCAAGCTCGGCTGTCCGGTAAGTGACTTCATAATATTATCATAGTATGATACAAGGCGGCGACAGTGCTGCCTCCTGTCACACTTGCACCCTCGCCACCTGCAGGCCATCAAGCAAGGAGTCACCACTGCGCTCATGCACGGAGCCAAGCTCGGCTGTCCGTTAAGTGACTTCATAATATTATCATAGTATGATACAAGACGGCGACAGTGATGCCTCCTGTCACACTTGCACCCTCGCCACCTGCAGGCCATCAAGCAAGGAGTCACCACTGCGCTCATGCACGGAGCCAAGCTCTGCTGTCCGTTAAGTGACTTCATAATATTATCATAGTATGATACAAGACGGCGACAGTGATGCCTCCTGTCACACTTGCACCCTCGCCACCTGCAGGCCATCAAGCAAGGAGTCACCACTGCGCTCATGCACGGAGCTAAGCTCGGCTGTCCGGTAAGTGACTTCATAATATTATCATAGTATGATACAAGATGGCGACAGTGCTGCCTCCTGTCACACTTGCACCCTCGCCACCATAATGCAGGCTATGTGATGGCTTATCAACTTTACCATCGATGTAGATTACTGGCAGAGAGGACTCTTTGTAACTGGAGATGGTACTTTCATCTCAATTATAAAAAAGAATAATAAAAATTTGACTTTAGCTTCATTTAATTTAAATCCAAGTTCCAACAAGTCGGGAGGTCGGTGTAAATTAATCGGTCAAGTGTGTGAATTTCTTGTCATCTTACACAGAATTCATTCATCGCTTCTTTAGTCTCAACGACAATGCCCAAAACTTCATACCTACCTGTTCTATATTACAGGTCGTTGATGTGCAAGTAACGCTGCACTGGTTCGAGCTGGGTCGCGGCACATCCGACTCGGTGATCACTGCCACCGTCGCGCAGTGCCTCCGGAAGGTAAGATCCCTTAGTGGCCTGTTTCAGCATCTCCAAATAACTTTCGGTTAACATCTACGAGATAATTCCATACAAATTCGATTCCAGTTTTTAATTTATCTACAAATACAGTGACCCACTAAAGTAGGTCCTTGGTTTTCTCATATTTTAAAAGTACAGTATGTACTCTTTTAACAATAATAGTCTTGTAAAGAAAAGTACTATGGTATGTTCCAAAAGTATCTGATGACAATGTAAATGTAAATAAATGGATCAGAACACGTACACGTGGACACCAATTTGTAGTGCTACTTACAAATTGAGTGAGTGGGTGAGCTTTAAATAATTTTAAAGATGTTTTTATTTGACTGTTGAGGTCAATTTTATAACTTAAATTATTTTCATCAATGTTTTTTTTAATAACATTTTAATAATGAAATTCAAACAATCATTGTTGGAAAAAGTGGTGAGACCTTCTAAGTACAGATGAATGTGACTAATTACAGGAATTGAGTGAGTGATTGCGTAAGAATTTGACTTGAACAGGGTTTGTTCATTTTCATCAGATGCTTTTGGAATTGATATTACGAAGCTAAATATACATAAAATCACGAATTATTCCAGTAAACCTCTTGCCGACTCTAACAAAGAATACTCCTTCACAAAAACACTCCTTCCAGGCGTTTGAAGAAGCAGACTCGATTCTCCTTGAGCCCCTCATGTCGTTGGAAGTGGTGTGTCCCGAGAGCCACTCCGGACGAGTCCTCTCCGACCTGGCGCGCAGACGCACGCAGATACAGCATATACACATCCGGCATCACAACAAGGTATGTAGGTTATCGAACGACACTTAACTTTAAGCCCGCGTTTACACCCTTAATACAAGTTGTGTGATATTTTTGATTTCGACTAGTCTTTTTTATTTATTCGGTACACCAACAGCAGTAAAAGACAGCAGTCTTGTAAGTCACCAGTCTTGTAAGATACATCAGTCTTGTAAATCCGCGGTCTGTAAGAGACAGCAGTCTTGTAAGATACATCTGTCTTGTAAATCAGCAGCCTGTAAGAGACAGCAGTCTTGTAAGTCAGCAGTCTTGTAAGATACATCAGTCTTGTAAATCAGCAGTCTGTAAGAGACAACAGTCGTGTAAGATACCGCAGTCTTGTAAATCAGCAGTCTGTAAGAGACAGCAGTCTTGTAAATCAGCGGTCTGTAAGAGACAGCAGTCTTGTAAGATACATCTGTCTTGTAAATCAGCAGCCTGTAAGAGACAGCAGTCTTGTAAGTCAGCAGTCTTGTAAGATACATCAGTCTTGTAAATCAGCAGCCTGTAAGAGACAACAGTCTTGTAAGATACCGCAGTCTTGTAAATCAGCAGTCTGTAAGAGACAGCAGTCTTGTAAGATACCGCAGTCTTGTAAATCAGCAGTATGTAAGAGACAGCAGTCTTGTAAGTCACCAGTCTCGTAAGATACCGCAGTCTTGTAAGTCAGCAGTCTAAGATTCCGCAGTCTTGTAAGTCAGCCGTTTTGTAAGATACAGCATGAAATAATTTACACAAAGTAAAGCGCCTGTCTGGGTTCGAACCTACGAGCTGCTAGTTGCGGCCGTAACCACTGGGCCACCACTGCTCTATTGCCATCAACGAAGCACAAACACGGACTCCGGACTGTTACTGAAAAAACCCTCATATCCTCAGGTTATAGAATGCCTAGCCCCGCTGTCAGAGCTGCTCGGCTACTCGTCTTCGCTCCGCTCGCTCAGCTCCGGCCTGGCCTCCTTCACCATGGAGTTCCACTCGCACCACCAGATGTCGCCACTCGATGAGGAGAAAGCCATCAGGAGCGTCACCGGATTTTAAACGATACTAAATGAATCTATCACCTCCTATTATAAAGTACTAGGCACCTGTCCCACCGCCGGCGATTAACGAGAAGTGAATGGAGCTAGCAACTAGAAACAAGTTGGTGAGCAGCGAGTGTGCGATGGCACGACGGCGAGCTATTACTCACTGGTATGCGTTTGTATTGTACTAAGCGTGAGTCTCTCGGCGAGTGTTCTGCCCGCCAAGCGAGTGTCGCTGAGCGTGTACTCTCTTTGATAGCTCTTGTCGCTACGACAAACGAGTACTCGCCGGCGGTGTGAACAATCAGCGATCAACTATTGATAGCATATTTTGTACATTTACAAACATACTTACACAAGACCTACAATCTTTTGTACATTTCTTGAGCAAGAAAATCGTTGATAACTAGTTGCTTCCTCCTCGTGGGCGATGGGACAGGTGCCTTAATGTCTTATTTTTTCGCTGCGAGAGTGACATGGCTGATAGCACCATCCGTATTTCGTAGTGGAATCACGTTGGCATTCATACTTCGTAATACGGCCCCAGTTATGCTAAAACGAGCCAACCCATACTAAAACTTCATTCATCATTTCAGCTGAAAGACGTCCACTCCTGGAAATAGGCCTCCTCATTTGAATTTAGATTAGTTTGACTTTATTTACCGAATAATTGAAAGATTGGATTGGTTCGTTTTAGTATAACTTAACGTACTCAGAGAAGACACTTAAAAAAAAAACTCGCTGCTCACTTCGAGTTCGCGATGTCATTGTGACCCCTGTGGGGTCTTACTTTAAATAAGAACAAAAACGATAATTATTTAAACCTGCATGCATTCATTCTTTCCTTGATGTCATCTTGGTGTAATAAGTATTTTAAATATTAATGTGGAATATATTATAGTTCTTCGCTCAAAAGTGGTGGTTGCTAGGTTGAAAAAAAACATCTTTGCACTACGCTAGCAACACTAATTATTGCGTGCGTAGAAACTACCTAAACTTAAGCAATTTTATGTCCTTTTGGATAATACATGTTTTTATAAATGTTATCAATATCTTGTTGTGAATATGTTATTAGCAATGTGTTTTTAAATTTAATAATGTTATTAGTATATCTATGTCTATGCCTCGGCCTGTCTGCCAAAAATTATTTAAATAATTTAAATGCCTAACGAGAGATACCAAATGAGTTTAATATTAAGTATGCACCATATAGGGTTAAGGAATAGTTTTAAGTATTCTGCATTTACACGTGTCGATATACAAAAACTGTATGAAAAAATCGTCAAACACAATCACTTCTCAACTGGGCGATAATCGGGCAGTTGACTGAGCCCAGACCGATTAAGGTAAACTTACTAAGGTAACAGGCGTTAAACTTACTAAGGACCGGTTTTTTGATCCGTAGTTAACTTAACCATTATTTAAAAATAGTAACTATACTACGTAAAAGATAGCTTGATCTCTGCGACATAAGTCAAACTGACATTCCTAGGGTTGTCATGATATAAAAATTGTCGATAGAAATTATCGACGTTTCTTACTATTATCGATGCTTATGTAACATTTAATTGGGTTTAATTTAATTACAAACGTTACTAAATTAAACGAATATTTGAATATAAAATACATTTATTCTCGTAAAGGTGTACACCCCAAATCCATATCTGAATCAGTTTCTGAATCGGTAGAACAATATTTTAAATTTATTATAAACTCTTGTTCGCAAATATTATCAAATCGGACGTCCCGCTCCCAATCTTCTTCCATTAGTTTTCTGCATTTGGTTACCACCTTCTTCCAGTCTTCTGCAAATACATTGTCGACCGCACGATGATTCATCGCCCATCACTAATTAGGTCGGCATGCCCATAAAGTATGACATTTACAGGTACTGTCTGTACTACTATGAAATTCAGAACTTCATAGGCGTGATTTTACTGACAGCTGTCGCAGAGATCAAGCTATCTTTTACGAAGTATAATGGCTCAATTTTGGCTAAATGTGTTGATTTATCAACACATTTTGCCAAAATTTTATTATAGTTACTATTTTTAACCAATATTTGAGTTAACAGTACAATTTTGCCAAAATTGAACCATTAGTTACTATTTTTTTTTTATAGTATCTATGGTTAAAATTTGCCGAAATGTGTTGACCAAATCAACACATTTATTTTTATTTTTAACTGACGGTTGAGTTAACTACAGAACAAAAAACCAGCCCTAACAATGGTACAAGGTCTCTGGCGCGTGTTCAAAATTGGAATTAACGCTGCCATCTTGTTTTGTCAATACAATATCTGTGACATTTCGCAAATATACCTACAACACCTTTCAGTCAATGTCAATCAGGCGCCAAAAGATCCTTGTAGCACTCTACTTTAGTTTTGACTATAATGAATCGTAATGTGAGCGTTTAAAGCGCAAATTCCACTGGCAAGATAAACTATGAGCTTGGTAGGGTAAGTAGCAATAATTTATCAAGCCGTATAACAAACAACATCACGCCTGTTTTCCCCGATGGGTGAGGCAGGGTCAGGGTTTATTGAAATATATTTTAAATAAAACACATAATAAATAACCGTTGATGTATTTATTTTATTTTGTTCTATATACAGTGATTATTATAATGTATAAAGTGCCGAGTGCGATTGCTTATTTAAATAAATTCTTAGACAGACAGTATCTAAGTTTGTTTTTTTATGAAGTTTTTCGGTTCATTTTTCCGCTGTTACACAACTGGTGCCTGGAAAAGAAAGCGCTAATATTAAAACAGGTTTAAAAAGAGTACTAACTATCCTTTTGCCCACCATCATTCTAGTTGGATACAAGATGGCCATTAGTTTTAAGCCAAATAAAACCGTGCTGTTGGATTTTCAAAGCTCGGCTTAGCGACGAAAGTTGAAAATCCAACAGTGCGCTTTTATTTAGTTCTTAATTTAGGTGACACGTTGTGTTAGAAAAAACGGGCACAATACCAGGCCTGCTTCACTCGACGGTATCTACAGCGATAATTGTCTACACTTTCGCGTGGTGCCGTCGCCACTCCGCCAGTTGGTTGTCACCGCTCGCGCGCCGAGTTCGCGCGTGCGTAATATTTTAAATACGTTTCGAATAGTGAACAACAAGAATGGCTGATTTAAAGCATTGCTCACATTTGACGGATGTGTGTCAAAAAAAGGAGACGAGAGAGTGTCATATTTTTCATTACCTGCAGATGAGGAAAGGTAAGTTCAAATTCAATTAAAACTATGATAAAACTTCGTTTTCATGTGCATTATGTCGGCAACGAAATCCCATCTACAAGTTAATTAGGAAACGAGTAGATACAGTCTTATAGAACCCTAGTTTTAACGTTTAATGTTTGATATGATAGTTTTTAAAAGAATTGCTGTGCGTTTTTATATAATTACGAGAGCAACTTGAAAATGTGATTTTTTGTTTGTTGAGATGTTTTGACGCGTTAGCGTTAGACCTTTCATTTGATACCAAAATCGGTACCTATCAAATGAAAGGTCTAACGCTAACGCGTCACTCCGCGCCAGACAGCGACAGAGTGACGCGTTAGAAGAGAGTGGCAATGTTTAGGTGAATATCGTGTTAGGCACTGAGCGCTTATGCGAGCTGAATTGTACTTTGTTGCTTAGTAGCAAGACTCGCTATTTCTATTAATTGCTATTACTATTTATTCTGTGACAATACACTAACTGTCTGGGTTTTATTTTGACCACCACACGCTACTTTGTCTACGAGGCTAGGTGGAGCGACCATCTTTGCTGTGTGGTTCGTAGCAGCTGCACGAGAGCCGAGGGCCGAGAGCGCCGTTCACTAGCAGTAGACAGCTATTGGCTGAAGATGATGGGCTATACGTATTTTTGTGTAGTTCGTGCATATAGGAGTGAAGGCTCGTGGCTAAATAATAAAGGTCGCACGGCTCGATCGAAGGCTTAGCTACGCTGGCAGGGGTCTGACAACCAGTCTTACCAAGGGGTATCGTGCTACCCAGTTACTGGGTTGTGGAGGTCAGATAGGTAGTCGCTTCATGTAAAATACTGGTATTCAGCTTCATCCGGTTAGACTGGAAGCCGACCCCAACATATTTTGGAAGTATTTGGAATGACCGGCCAAGTGCGTGTTGAACCACGCACAGTGAAGGGTTCCGTAGTTGAGACGAATATTTAACGCACGCATTGTATTGTTTTATCAACCATAATACGTTTGTATTTCATAATATTATTAGTATTAAATAGGAAAAAAAACTGAACGTCTAGACAGCTGTTTCTGCAGTTGTATCCGAAAATATCTCAAAAATGTTAACAGAAAAGTCACTTAGAAACTATGATTTTAATAATGCAGGGATCCAACAATACCCCATATAGATAAAGAGTAAAACCGCGGACAGACAGACAGACAAGCAGACGGACTTGGAGGGTTCCTTGTTTTACTACGGAATCGGAAATCTAAAAAAGCTAGGAAGAATCTTACTCTGAATAGGTTCTGCAGTTCATCCATGAGGGTCTCGTGCCGGAAGGAGATCCGGACATCGGGCACGTTGGTGTGGGTGATGTCGTTGCCATCCGGACCCTCGCGCAGGTACTCCGAGCCCAACCAGGCCTGCTTCATCTGAGGGGAAGAGAAGATGTGTTGTGAAAGGGACGGATTAGCGGAGAATAGCCACGGAGCAGAAACAAAGAGAATAGCGGTTTTTGATGGGAGTCAGTATAGTTATAGGCACAGAAACCTGAGACCTTTCAGCTTTGTCTCTAGGATGGCAACGAACCTGCGATGCTTCTGGTATTGCAGATTACAATAATTGACGGCGCAGCAGTGAGTGCAGTTACCACTCAACATCAGGTAGGGCGCATGCTTGCTTACCAGAATCTTTTTAAAAGACCACAACTTTCTGTTGTGTTGTGCTTAGGCTGTATGCCCTAACCTTTGTCTTCAAGCGGCTGGGCTGCCCGCCGCCATATTGAAATGAAGTCAGTGTGTCTGTAACCGGCGCTTCAGTTAGTCCTGTGACGTATCCCGTAGCTGGTACCGCGAGTGCAAACATAACACTTTCTAAAACGCCCCGTGACATTAAGAAACGGGCGTTTACAACTGCTCCTTTAGTACACTGCAATAGTTCATTTAGCTGCCATAAGTGGTGCCACCAAAACGTGAATCAAACTAACCTCATGTGGGAATCCAGACATGATGACCGAATTCCTCGCAAGCTCGCACATGTCACAGGCGCTGAGCTTCCACGCCTGCGCCGCGATGCTGTACTCCTCCATCAACGGTTCCTGTGAAATATAGTAAGCAGACACACCAATAATATCATCATCGTCAGTCTATAGCAGTCCACAGCTGTACATGTGCGTCTCCATTCGCAAGCGATTCAATCCGATCCTCGGCTACTCTCATCTGGCTACTTCTAACGAAGATTATCGCTTCACCTAGCCTGAGTTGTCCTACCGTCCTATATTTGCCGTTTCGGGGTCTCCAATCAAGAACACGTCGGCGACCTTATGGAGACTTTATCGAAATGTAGAGGCGCCTCGTGAAGGAGTTTGTCAGGAAAACTACCAACTACCTGTCCGCCCTTATTACCTATGTGTTTCGCCAAGCAGCTTCGTTTTATTCTCCATCTACTTATAGGTACTTTCACACTAGTCGTCAAGTTGTTATTGACTAAGATATCATTAACCTTTTTTTCCTAAACCTAAACTTTCCCATCGCTGGGCAACGGTCTTCGCCAACGATTTCCACCTATCTTTTATTTTTTTGTATTTTTTCTGGCCAATCTGTCATGAACATGAATGTCTCTTACCAATTACAAAGTTGTACCAACCTTAGTATAATGAAACTGCAGCGGATCGTCCGTGCTGAGCGTGACCCTCAGTCCTCTGTAGAAGTACTCCGGCAGAGGGTTGCGGTGGTACCTCAGGAACAGTGAGTTGTTGCTCAGCGGGGACATGGCTATGAAGATCTGCGCTAAGTAGTACATGTACTGCAGCACTGGCACCTGAAACGAGAGGGCTTATAGGTACCATGTACCCCTCGTCATAGACACTGTAAGAAATTGTATCAGCGCCATGAAAAAGTAACCCTTGCTTGATTTTTTTGTTAAATTGACCCGCCGATATTTCAACGCGTCCACGGCTAAGATTGTGGAGTACCAGTCATTGCGTTGGTTGCATCAGCGCTGGGCGAGATGTTTAAGGCTAGTAATCGTGTTACGCTGACTACAAATACACAGGTACGCGACTGACGTCTGCGTAACACTTTTTTCCCAGCCTAAAGGTGCTCTTCCGAAGGCGACTGCAGCGACACTACTGGTTTCTATGAAACTATATGAAAACGCATCCATAGATGGTGACGTTACCGTTGGCGATAGTCTTAAGGGGACCAACATAATTTGCCCCTTCTTTATAAGTGAGTGAGTATGTATCTACTTAGCTAGATTAACTATTATCATCTGATCTCCAATTCTCTCCCTCCATTCTCCATGTAATAAGACTGTTGACTGTTGTCTTCTAGCCAATGATATTGGACCTACCTTCCTCAGCATGAGGCCGTGCGAAATGTTCTCAGCGAGCAAGAAGCCGACGCTCAGGTGCATGGGCGGGCCTGCCTCGCCGCAGTGGGGGCGAAGCACAAATGTGTTTAGGCCTTGCTCTCTGTAAAAGTAATAAAGTCTTATGAAATTATAGTGCTATATTATTATTATTATTATAAAATATTAATGTGGTAAATTATTGCTAAAAAGTATCAAAAAACTTTTTAGCTACATTTTACCACATTAATTTTGTAGTGTCAAGTCAATCGATTCGTGTTCAGGTTCAGAGAGACTGTGATTGTCTCGTCTCATAATAGTACAAGCTTAATAGCATAATAATAATGTATACGTGCGTCGAGATCGCTTCATTCACACTCCTTTTTTTTCAATAAAATCTTGGTCCAAGACGATACTTCTCTTTCGTTATAATGTAGGTACTTCACATTCTCCAAATAGTAGGTATTAAATTAACAATTTATAACATTTTTTTTTTTTTGTTTTTATCTTAGATTTTTATTATTATTATAACTAGGTATTCATTTTTTTATTTTGTTATTCAATTAACCCACAGTAAAAAACTTGTTAAAAAACTAAGTAACTGTCGGTGAATTGTCCGCCGCGCTCGGCGGCCTGTAGC
This sequence comes from Brachylomia viminalis, assembly GCA_937001585.2. Lineage (NCBI taxonomy): Eukaryota > Metazoa > Arthropoda > Insecta > Lepidoptera > Noctuidae > Brachylomia > Brachylomia viminalis. Next base: position 25,111,733 of record OW443307.2, read on the forward strand.
GATTTGTGAGTGCATCGTGGATGGATCAATCTTGCAAGGTAATCGCTAAAAACAGGTTTTGCCGAGTTGGTTCTTGTTGTTTTCGTTTTGTAAGTAATTATATTTGATTACTAGTTCATTTATTTATTTATAAGTATAAAGATATGTATTATTTATTAGGTATTTACCTATGTCGAAACTGTTTGTACTCCCCGTCACTTGTCCCTAAAGGTTCATTAGAAAACCAGCGTCAGACAGCATGTGTCTGGCATTAATGCTGAAATGATCCTTTTTGGCGCAGCCGTGAGACACACACTATTGTTGTTAAACCATTATTTTCACTTTTTATTTTGTTATTTGTATTCTGTGTTTCACGAACTGTGTCCAAATAAACGTTATTCTTTCTTCTTTCTTTCTTTCTATACATTAATCGGCTTGAAGGTATTCAAAGGCGATTTTTGAAGTACACTCAATATCGCTCAAATACCTATCTCCCTAATTATATAAGTCGGTGTAAAAAATTCATATTCTGCCTCTACACGAGCGAAGGAAAATTGCAGATCTTGCTTTCTCCTTTTAGCGTTATGAGCGGATCTACTGACGTTCCTGAGTTGGTGGGCAGGATCAGGCTTCGTGTACCGGGCGCATTTCTTCGAAGACCACGTCTTCTCCATGTGCCTCAAGTCAGAGCTATCTACAGACAGAACTCGTACGTGATAAGAGCTTGTCGTACTTTTAATATCGTGTGTCAGGATGTCGAGGGTGATTTAGATTTATTTACTAGTTGCGTTAAGGAAGTAAAGAAAAGTTTGAACAATTGTTTTTTCGATGTATAACCATTTTTTTTCTCTCAATATTATTGTATTTTTTGAGCATGAGATTATTCATTAGCTTATCTCTTACGTCGCTGTTTTCGCGTATTTGTTAATGTTACTCACATTAATCGTTAGTGGAAGCTTGTAATTGGCCATCGTTTACACATTGTACTAGATGTTAAAATGTATTAGCTGTAAGTTTTCCTAAAATAATAAAATAAAATAATCACCGTATGTTGTTCCCACTGCTGGGACACAGGCCTCCTCTCTGTGAGAAGGAGTGGGCCATAATCCACCATGCGGCAGTGCTGGTTGGTAACTACTCGTCTCATAATATCGACACGAACAAAACACGCTCCAAAAAGTATGAAACAAGAAAATATTCTCATCTGAAATTGTTCTGTACAAAGTATTAAATATTTATCGTCACTAAATAAACAACTTACACGTAATTTATTTTGGTGCACTTAATACAATCATATTCATAGTGATGTTCAGAGGATAGACATAGTCATATGCCACTTTGCCATATAGCTTATAATGATCGCTTACGGACAAGGTAGATTTTATGTGACCTCACAAAGCCTATAACCAGCGGACGATCAAGACGCGTTCCAACGATACCTCATTTGTCAAATGATTATTTATGTAGTTTAGAAGTTATGAGGGAACAGATGAACATACATACCGATCAAAATCATAACCCTCCTTTTTTCTTCGCCATAATCGCGTAAAAATATGGAAATAGTAAGAATACCCGTAAAAAAAATTATAATTCAACAGTCAGAAACTGTTAGCGAGGCCGATTGAACAGAATGCTCAGGATAATGAATGTGTTACTAATTACCTTTAGTGAGTGATTACGTAAGAATTTAAATTCTAAAGGGTTTGTTTACACTTTTATCAGATACTTTTGGAACAGGCTACAGCGTACCTACGTATCACCACTCGTGTAGAGCGCGTCTCACCAACAAAGTCTCGAAGACGCGGTTTTCAGTCATGCGACGGAATGTTGCTAATCTGTAACTACTGACTGCTGCTCACCACTAACCTAAAAATGAGTTCCACTTATTGCCGCGGGACTTCCCTCGTGAGACAGATACTAGGTTTTAATTTCAATGACAGATACTTACTTCCTGATATGGTTAAGCACGGTCATGTTGGCGTACATGTAGTACAGGTAGTAGGCATAAGGCGGGTTCTCCTCGTGGTCCCAGTTCTCCGGGGTTTTCGTGTTCTCGTTTAGCATAGACTCCTCAGGCTTGGACTCGTCGTCCACGCTGTCGAAGCCAATCACGTGCTGCAAGATATCACGACCCATCTTAGAGGACCGCAGGTTTAGGTTCTTGCTTTAGAAAATAACGTTAGCCTTGCAAGAGGGACTTCTGTCCAAATGGGTAATTGAATAGGTTCTTCTGGCCCCTTGTCAAAATAAAATCAGCCGCAACAAAGCGACAATCATCCCAATGTTACATCGTCGTTTAGTAAGAAAATGTTGATGCTGCGTGATAATTGATTATCAAGTTAACAGTATGAATGGCTTTCATTTTGACGGTTCAACAACATTCATTGCGTTATTTACGTTGTTGAGCAAACAAATTTTTCGACCATATGAAGCAATGGATTGGCTATACTTATCCTTCAAAATGATTCAGATTGTGTTTGAAAGTTTATTATAGGATCAGTGTTTCACGGTGTAAATATTCCAAATGAAATGAATTCTACTGCTTATGCATGTAGGTATTCATTGTTAAAGTGTTAATACATAACAATATTGTTTACATGGTTAATGTTTTGATTTCGTGTATTGTTAAAACACAGATAACATCATGTGGCGTCATGCCATCGTCAAGTGATTGATATGTGATCGTCGTGAAATCAATTAGAAACGTTAAGAAGAGCCTATGAGAGTAGAGCACGCCGCGCGCCGTTCTCTCTTTTTAAGAATTCGTAACTCATGGGGACAACATCATTAAGTACCCCTATTTTCCTCGAAGACTATGCCGTCCGGCCGAGAAGCATGTGATTGTGACCTCATATTTCGTCACTTATATTTAAAGTTAGCCTATTGCCACAAAGCCAATTATATCATAGGACAGGTCTAAGGCGTAGGGCAGTTAAGTAATACTACACTTATGATAAAATAAATTGTACATTGAGGAACTTGTGCAGGTTCGGATTGGAGCTAGGGTCCACGGAGACGAGGAACAGCGGCTCGAACAGGTTCGTCAAGAACTCCTGGAAGTTCTTCAGCAGCTTCTTAAACCGGTAGATATCACTGAGAAGAGAATGAGGACATGCTTTCATCAAGATACCGGTTTCCCCCGTAAGGTTAGCTCAGGTCATGGCAGGTCTGGCCGCAACGCAACACATTGCAAAATCCTCCTACATAACTTTCGTACATATTGTATGAACCGTTGCGGTCTACAGGCCCCTCCAGGGGTAATTCCCATATTTTTAAGAACGATCGCATTTAATTCTGTCTAGTTTTTGACATTGATTTTCGCTGAGATGAGATTGTGACTAGATTTTGAACGTTTTTAGGGTTCCGTAGTCAATAAGGAACTTTATCGTTTTGCCATGTACGTCCGTCTGTCTGTTGTCCACGGCTTAGCTCGGAGACTCTTAGTACTAGAAAGCTGTAATTTGGCATGGGTTCACGCCAACAAAGTGGTAAAATAAAAAATAAAAATAGGATACCTCTCCTACACGTAAAACGGCAATGTTTTTTTATCTCACCCATCCCATGATGTGGGTGTCGTTGGATAAGTTGTTCAAAAATATTGCGGGTGTGTGAAAACCATTTTTCGATTCAGGGATCCGTTTGCTGCGCGTGCTGGCCCTCACGACGGGGGATGCTGTGGCCCGGGGTGGCGTCGTCTTGGCGGTGTCTTTAGACATCGCCAATGCTTTCAATACCCTGCCCTGGAGTTGCACCAGGGAGGCACTCCGGTATCACCGGATGCCGACCTACCTCTGTCGTGTGGTCGAGGCCTATTTGACGGACAGGGCCGTCATCTACCCCGGTCACCAGGGAGTATGGAACCGGCAAGAGATGTCGTGCGGTGTCCCACAGGGATCGGTCCTGGGGCCGCATCTGTGGGACATCGGATACGACTGGGTGCTGCGCGCCGACCTCCCTAGCGGCGTCAGCGTGGTTTGTTACGCTGACGACACGCTGGTCCTGGCGCAGGGGAGGTCGCACCAGGCGGCGGCCGAAATAGCGACACGCGGGGTTGTGACAATCGTCGAGAGGATCCGGCAATTGGGACTCGAGGTGGCCCTGCACAAGTCCGAGGCCATGTGTTTTCATGGTCCTCGGAACACGCCACCGTCGGGTTCCCAAATAACGGTAGGAGGGGTTCACATCGGCGTCGAGTCGACGATGAAGTACCTGGGACTCGTCCTCGACAGCTGGTGGAACTTCGTGGAGCATTTCCGACGTTTGGCTCCCAGACTGGAAAGGGCCGGGGCTGCCTTAAAGCGGCTCCTGCCCAATCTAGGGGGGCCAAACGCCTCCTGCCGGAGGCTCTACGCGGGGGTCCTGCGGTCCATGGCCCTTTACGGGGCACCGGTGTGGGCGCGTTCCTTGAGGCGGCGGCCAGCCCGCTGGTTGAACGCGCCCCAAAGGGTCATGGCCACCCGGCTGGTCCGGGGATACCGTACGGTCTCCGGTGAGGCGGCGAGCCTCCTTGCCGGATTACCGCCATGGGATCTGGAGGCAAAAGTCCTCGCGCACGTTTGGGAGTGGCGCGAGGAGGCGAAACGCCGGGGCGTAGCTCCGCTGCCGCGAGAAATCACGGTACAGCGGACAGAGCTCCGGCGGGATCTCAGGGCGGCATGGAGAGTGCGATTGTCGCAACCCAGCGCTGGGCACGCCACAATTGCGGCGATAAGTTCCCTCTTTGAAGAGTGGCTAGAGAGGCGCCACGGCGTCCTCACCTTCCGCCTGACGCAGGTCCTCACCGGACACGGTTGTTTCGGGAGGTTCCTGTTCCGGATAAGGCGGGAGGAAACGCCCGGGTGTCACCATTGTGTGGATCGCCCGGAGGACACGGTGGAGCATACGGTGGAGGTCTGCCCGGCTTGGGCGGAGCACCGCCGTGTCCTCGTGGAGGCGATTGGCGGTGGCGATCTCTCGCGTCCGGCCTTGGTCCAGGCCATGGTACGGAGCGAGAGGGCTTGGGAAGCCGTCACCTCATTCTGCGAAGCAGTAATGTTCGCGAAGGAGGAGGCGGAACGCGTGAGGGAGAGGCAAAATTTGCGCCCTCACGCCCCTAGCGCGCCGCAGGAGACGCCCTGGGCGTCGGGAATCGCAGGCCGATTCCCGGCCACCGTAGGCGCGGGCTTGCGAACGGCGAGCAATGGGCAGCTCGCCGTTCGATAAGGACCAGGCCCGGGTCGACGGCGCGTTGTGTTCCACGCGCGCCTCAAAGAGATGTCAGCACCAATGACGGGGTTTGCTAGGACCGATGCCTGCTAGGGTTGCGGAAAAGTCCAAGAGGGTTACCGTGGCCCCTTACACAGGCAACTGAAGGAACACGGGTGGGTTTTAGTCAGTAAGAGTCTGACACGCCCTCCTGCTCTGCCCAGAGCGGGAGAAGTTATTTGATGATTTCCCACCCACAAAAAAAAAAAAAAAAAGGGATCCGTTTGCGAAAAAATAATCTTTAAAGTGCGAATTTTTGTTACAGTCAAGTGTCTCCCCCCTGCCAGCTAAATGGTCGTTTTTGGGCAAGTGAAAGTGGTCTGACACGCACTCAGCCGGTTTTTTTAATTACCGGAATCGACCTTTTAATACTCAGGTACAACCCGTGAGACTGAAATCGGGCCCCATAATAATTGGGAAAAGGCTGTGCAAATGATGGTGAAGATACTCACTACAGCCTGGGCACCTGTATCAGATTATGGTGATGATACTCACTACAGCCTGGGAACCTGTATCAGATTATGGTGATGATACTCACTACAGCCTGGGCACCTGTATCAGCCACCGTACGTGCGATGAATGGACGTCATGCTTCAATGCCCACGAGGCTAGCTTGTTCCACTCGTTCGGTCGCTTGCAGTAGATCGAGATCCTGGGCTCCGTGTATGAGTACCTGCTTTCCTGAAGGTCTGACATCACCTCCTACGAATTAAATAGATTTAAGATTATAGAGGCACGAGGAACAGGGTGTAAAGTTCACTCATACCTCCGTAAAAAAGGGAGGAGCCTCCGATCAGACGGGTATCGTGTCTGGTGGGCAACTGCCCGACGATTGATGTCGGGTCGTTATATATATGCTAGTTGCACGGTAAACTCTGCTTGCGCGATGCAGGATTTTGCGTGACGTCAGTGTGATGCGTGGTGGTTCGCATGTGGCGATGTAGATACCGCTACAAGATGATGTTCTACAGTTCGAATACTAATAACTTAAGAGTATTGAGATGTAGAAGATTACAAATTGCTAAAGGAATGGGCCATGTAAGCTAGTTTGTTAGTTTCAAAATATATTTATAATTGTAGCAGCCTTTTCCAACAGTTGTGAGTGACATAGGGGCCATGGGGCAAGACCAAAGTCCCAATTCCAAAATGGCAGTTCTGCTTATCTGGCACAAAAAGTATTTAGATACCTACCTTGAGAAGTAAATGGACTGCGATTGATTCTGCTCAACATACCTTGATGATGCTAGCGAAATACTTCCCGTTCATGTAGTTGTCAGTCTTGAGGAACACATTCCTCAGAGAACTCGCTCCAACGGGATTGTACTTCGCGTTGAACTTGTCGAAACGGAGAAATGTGTTGCGATCCTGTTCACAATTCATTTAGAATATAGTCCTGCAGATCCAGGTTAAAGAAGTGGGGGTGGGACCCCCATGTTTTGTCTTCTCTCGTATCTTTACGAGCTATGCTCACGTCATGGCTCTCAATAGGATTAGTAGCAGCTCTTAACTACCAATGTGCGCTTTTATAATTTCTAACGTGACGATATTATCGTGGACATTCACGTCCACGTCCATAAAATGTATGGAAACACGTGCACGTTATAATGTTATCGTGGACGGAAATTTAAAAGCGTCTTCATATATTTCCATACGTTTTACTTCCCTGTGTTATCGTGATGCCGTGACGTGGAGGTGGACGTTCACGATGATATCGTCACGTTAGAATAGTAAAAACACACAGTAACTAAAACAGGCACTAGTGTTTTCCTGTCTTCCAACAAAAATAATTTCGTCTGCAAAGTGCTAAGCGTGGTGAACTGGTAAAATAATTATAGAATAAGATCATCAATCTGGTTGTAGGAAACTCCCTTTGCACTGACGAAATAGACATGATCTCGTTCCCACTGGATACGGGGAGCACAGAACCAAGCATTGTGGCAATGCTTGGGGATGCCTAAGCCTAGCAGTGGACGTCAAACAAACCTACAAATATTAAAATGCTAGTACCGCATGCACATCCAATATATCCACATTGAGATCGTACGCGTCCAGCCTCATGTCCTCAAACACCATCTTGAGGGTGATGGGCACACCGTTGCGGATGTCCACCACCTCATCCGCCTGCGTCCTCAGGGTCTTCTTGATGAAGCGCAGGAGATGCTTCTGGTTCATGCACGACGCTGCGTGGATGTGAGTATCCACTTTCCTGATGATTGATCGCTCGTGAACAGTCGTGAATATGGCGGGAGAACTCAATTGTACATTTTGGGTTCTCTGTCTTATATGAGGAGCAAATATGCTTTGTGGCAAAATACATTCCGCTCCGTTAGGTCCTAGAGGAGGAGCAAATATGTTTTGTGGCAAAATACATTCTGCTCCGCCTATATGATTGCCTATCTTCATAGGTTATAACTATGAATATAGTTGAACGTAGGCACATTACGCCCAGTTCTGACAGTGCCATGAAGAAAGTCGTCTTCTTGAACGAGTTGCAAATGGTATTTTTAAATCATTTTCGAAACGCTAGAACAGCACGCAACGACTTCTAAAAATAAAAGACCCAAATTCTTACTTGACATTGTAGAAGTCTCGATGTGGCACGGCTTTCTGCAGCGCCAGCTCGTGCAGTTCGTTCAGAAGCTGATGCATCTTAAACTTGGACGATAGATACGACAGACGACGGTAACAAAACGATTTGCTGCAAACAAAGTACCAATTTGACTTTTTCAATTTATATGTACTTTCTGAGTTATTTATAATATTACATAGTATTGAAGTATGGATAAGCAGTAACAAAACACAACGTGGGCACGTGTCATCGGACTGAGAAGTAGTAAAAATAAGAATGACCACCATTTTTTTAAAGTTTAGTAGGCTGATTTTTCTGTCGAAAAAGAATGTAAGTAAGTATACACCAAAAAAACTTAGCACAAGAACATGGACATTCTTCAAACTCCATAATTAATATAATACAGTATGTCGTGTTGAAAAGCTGAAGTATATATATTTAAACATGATTTTGCGGTAGTAAGGTGAAAAATTGCAATGGTTCTTTATTGGATATCCTAAAATGGTCTCACAAAATTTTTCCTAAAACAAAGATGTATGTAGGACATATTTTTTCAGGACTTAAATACGCTAATTTGACTAATTCTAAAGCAGGCAAATTCGGCCCCCCCCCCCCCCCCCGCCTATTGTATAAGTCTGAAATGGTCAAACCGCATTGACCTTGCGCGATGATCAAAGCTATTGCTGGTACTAGGATGGTATTATGAGTAATTAAAGTCGAAAACTCACAGCGGCCCATCACAGATCATGTTCTGCATGTGCTGCAGGTCCACCACGTACTTATTGAAGGACATGAACTCGTAGTGCTTCGGCCGGTTGGACTCCAGGTCTATCTGGTTGCGGAAGATCTTCATTACTCCGTCCTCGAACTGACAGATGTAGTGCTGGTCCGCTGGCTGGGAGCACGCCCATGGGTCCAGTGTCATCCCTGTTGGTGATAGAAGTCACATTATGTCAAGACAAATGCGTGTCAGACCACGCACTCATAGGTATACGTCACGGTGAATCCTCCGACTGCAAATATATGTTTGTAATCACAAAAAAGAAAATTGATAAAACTACAAATTAACGATTTTCGGTCTTTTTCCTTTCGTAAAATAAAGAAACGGAATGATGTAGTTATAAGCCTGTTAATATTTTTATTGATTTTGGTAGTAGTCTCCGTTCCTTGCTAAGCACCGTCGCATGCGATGGAACCATTGACTGAAGCAGTCGGCCCAGAGTTTATAAAACGAATTCCTCTAAGTTTATGTTTTATTTTTGGAAATAAATAAAACCACTGATGACAAAATGCGTTGTGGTGTGTGCTTCCTGATTGTGCACGTCTAGTGATGCGTATCTTCGTATGTACACTATGTGAGCCGTTCTTGATACGAAGAGGTTATTTTTAGTGAAAGCCTGCGATTGCGATTTCTTTCCCCTAGGTTTGGCTTGCTGGTTGCTTGCTCTGTTTTTGTTTCGTTGTGAAGGGTGTGAGCCATGTTTTTTTGTATTTTATTGAAGTGGTCTCGACGAATAAATCTATCATCAGCTTGCTTACAGGACGGTTTTTGATTTTGATAAAAAATATCTTTAGAATAAAGTTTGAGGTACTAATTTTGTTGATACAGTCAATTTATCCCCCCGCACCGCCCCATTTTTTTAAGGAAGGGCTGAACTGCCCCGTCATTAAAAGGTGATTTTGTACTATTGTGCGTTTCACGAAAGAATTCCCTTCGCCGTTATATTGGCACACCTGACTGTCAAGAACGTCAAACGCTAGACGCATCGTAGGCTTTGTTGAGTTTTTCCAAGATTTATAGTTGTTTTACGGTTTTAATCACGCCGAAGACACTTAAAAGTGGCGAAAGAGAGTTGGTGTTGAAAGTCAAAACGTTTTGTGAGAGTGAAAAACGTAACAAAGCGCCAATAATTCCATTAGAATGTGTGAGACTTCGCGTCGCCGCCATAAAATAGGGTTGCCATTGCCAGAACTAGATGCTCCCTAGTCCCCGCTGCTACCCCGTAGGTGCCTACCTACCCCTTTTAAAATAATTAAAGACCATAAAGAACCACCTACAAGTTAAAAGAACACGGTCATAAAGTTGTAAGCCTTCCTCCTTATCATTGTGACCTGAATCCAATCGAACTCATATGGAGTCTTTTGTAAAGGCGGATTGCTGAAAAAAACGTGGGTCAGGAAGCAAAAAATATTGTAAAAATAACTAAAGAGGCAATTTGCAGTAGCACGCCATTAGAGTGGATAAAAGAATGCAGCCACGTAGAAACCATAGGAGATAAGTACTTCAACAATGGAGTAACTGTTGATAACAAAATAGATCGATTTATAATAGAAGTAGGAGATGACTAGATATACTATAGGAGATACTTCAGACGATAGTGACCCTGGAGATAAGTGCTATATCGGGTGTAGGTCCTTTGGAGGAGCACAGTTATTTTAAAAAGTAATTTTGTTGTTAATCATTACAGCTTATTAAGAAGTTTCGCAAATAAATAATTATTATGGTTATATTAAGAGTTTAATTTTATGAATACTTATCTTTACACGTAAGGTATAATTTTCTATAGACCTTTGTTGAAAGGTGACCAAACAAAAAGAACAACCAAAATAAATTTTCGTTTTCAATTTATACTGATTTATTGGGTAATATAATTTTCACAGCCTGGCAGCACTCATTTAAGCGCTACCAACATTACAGCGAAGGGACTTCTTTGATGAAACGCACTACTTAAAGAAGGAATTTTATGTAATACGTCGCGATGAAGCCTTCGGAAATCTGACGCAACACAGGATCTCGACGTGTGTTTATTAAGTCGGCTCTACGACCACACATTATTGGTACCTAACTAGTCATCAATGACGATACTGTACGTGGATCCTTTCGAAAATAATGTCTGTCGCAGTAAGTTACTTGAAGCTATATATGTATGCTATGTAAAATTATATCCCTGGGGATATAGCTATATACCGTAACATTGTTGTATGAAACCGGTTCATAATTGTCTTACTAGGAATATAACTATGATACGAGCACGATCTAGTAATATTTAACTATCTTACTGGACTAATCTAGTGAAATCATTTTATTATAAGTATATATTTTTTCTTTGATTTGCACAACTGGTTACTTATTTTAAATAAAACGGTCATCAAATAGCTTTTTTTTATTAATAATAATAATAATAATCTTTATTTTATCCAACAACATACAGAATTTTAAATACAGTTTGATATTTAGTTTAAAAATATTATATTAGTCAATCGTTGCTACCAAAATAATCCCACCGCCGTATATCTACGTTGACGTTGCGGTGGGGCTTGCGAGCTCCGAACTCAAGGCATGTGCAGGTAAAGTTAACTTTGCCGAAACAGGTCTAGGGGGAGGATCCAGACCAAGAGAGATACATAAACCCGCAGGGCAGCACGTGGCGAGCTGTTGGCTAGTAGCGACCCCTATTCTGATAGCCGTGAAATACCTCTCCACTCCTCAACCTCTTCCGAACATGTTGCCCCTTTGTCGCTACGTCACTATGTGCTAGCTAGCGACAGTTTCTGGGAGCCCATTAATGAGTGTGTAAGTCACCCCCTGCCATTTTATCTGTGTATTTTATATAAAACATTGGTCAGGCAGCGGCCATAGTCTTCCCATAGTCCTAGGTAACCAGTTCACTTTAGTCACCCAAACCCAATATATTTGTATCCATATCCTGCAATAGTCCTACACCAACCGGCAACCGGGGGTTGTTCTTGGGTGCACTTGCTTAGTGCGTAGGTACAGGGGTTGTCGTCGGTTGGTGTCTCATTCCATTGAAAGCGTCTAACGGGCCTCTGCGAGTTGGTTTCGGCCTCTCGTACGCCTTCCAAAGGTCCGGGACCCCATGGTCGCGAGATAAATGTTAACATAAAAATATAATAATAATTGAGTAGAATACGTAATGTCGACGCACAAAATATCGATAAATGCTAATACGATGCTACAAAATTGCGATGCACGTTACGGTGAAAGACTGTCTCTGCGAAGCCACTACACTTCGATGCACGTTACCGCGATAGATCCTCACTGCGATATTACTTAACTTCGATGCACATTACCGCGAAAGATTTTCACTGCGATACTACTTAACTTCGATGCACATTACCGCGAAATTATTGGGGGAAAATTAGTTTTAGCAATTTATGACGCCTCCAGATTTTTTGTGAGCAAAGTATTTCCGTGTGTAATTGCTATTTGTAGATCTGTGTTTATCTTTTCCTAACTTTTAGTCTGTACCATGCACGTATATTTATTATTAATGATCTCTAGGATGCAATGCATTATTTGTTTGTAATAATACTTTTAATATTGATAAGCTATCATACATTATGCAATTTTTTGTTGTTAATTTATTTTATTACATATTCATTTCCTATTTTGATACGAGTTTAATAATGAGGGTAATTGGAGATTTTGTTCGATTCTGTGTTGACATTTTATAGTAAATCAGTTCGAGGTTAACATTGTAATCATGGATACTCCTTGTTTGTTTATTAAATCAAGAAAAGGCAAAGACCAGTTGTTTTTGGATAATTTTCTGTATAGTTTGAATAAAAGGTCTGAAGACAATTTTTATTGGAGTTGTGTAAGAAAAGGATCTTCGAAGTGTGCTGCAGCAGTCAAAACCAAAAAGATTGGTGAGCATCACTATGTACAACTTAAAAATTGCATAGAGCATAGGCATGAACCCGACCATGACACAGCACGATCTTCCGTATTAAGGAAATCATTAAAGAAAAAAGCAGCCGATAGTTTCGATTCTCCGGGACAAATTATTCAAAAAGTAATCCAAGAAGTACCTAAAAAAGCGGCCCCGTATATGCCCACTAAAAAGGCGATGCGAATGATAATACACCGCGAAAGAGTCAGAACTGAGCCAGCATTACCAAGTTCGTTAAACTCGTTTACCGTTCCTCATCAGTATAGTGTAGTTGGTCCTGAACAGTTTTTGATTGGTCATTATATAGGCAATGATAAAGAAAATGAATCGATTCTTGTTTTTAGTACTGGACGAAATTTACGTTTACTAAACAATTCAAAATTTTGGATCGTTGATGGCACTTTCAAATGCTGCCCTAACCTGTTCTGTCAAATTTTTACACTGCACGGGATGGTCGGGTCTGAGTATGGTGCTCAAAAAATTGTACCGCTTGCGTATGGGTTGCTGTCAAACAAATTAGAAAACTCGTATTTTATATTTTTTGAAATAATAAGAGTTTATTGCAAAAATGTATTGAACATAGATCTAAATCCCGAAATAATCATTTCTGATTTCGAACTCGCTATTATAAATGCCAGTCTGAGGGTATTTCCCAACAGCAGTCACAAGTGTTGCTTTTTCCATTTATCGCAAAATATATGGAAACACATACAGAAAGCTGGCTTAAGTAAAAAATACACCAATGACAGCGAATTCGCTCACAAAATGCGACATATTTTAGCATTGGCATATTTGAAACCTGAAGATATTCCAGCGGCCTTTGAGCTTATTCGGCGAGATTACCGATGATATGATACCGAATGAGTCGAAACCAGTGGCAGACTGGTTTAGTAAGTACTACGTAAATGGAACATATATCAGTAAGAGATCATCGTCTTCTCCAAATAAACCAAAATTTACTTTAAAGAAGAAACCACCCCTATTCCCACCTAGTTTATGGTCTGTTTGGGACTGCTTTGTCACGGGTATACCCATCACGCAAAATGCAGTTGAAAGCTGGAATAACCGTTGGAATAGTCTACTTAACAGAAGGAAAATAAATATATACAAAACAATGAGAGAACTTGTAAAAGAGCAGAAAAATACAGAGTATGAAATAGAGAGGTTAGCTGGTCTGATGGAAAAAAAAGGAAAAACAAAAACACAGTACTACAAAAAACTCCAAAAGCATATTAATAAGAAAGGTGATATGGATATGTTAACATATTTAGATGGTCTTGCATATATATGCTACATAAAGAAATAAAACAAATTTTCCTCTACGAATTCTTTGATTCTTTTATATTTTTGTATCAATCAATAACATAATTATTAAAACTTTGTTTATACATATTTTGTTAACATTTTTGTTTTATCTAAGTCTGTATTTTTGTCAAGTTGATTAAATATACTAATAATTATATTATGATTGTTTATTATGTACTGTACAAACCATTATGGAATATATATTATTTTGTTCACTATGCGTTTTGGTTTATAATTTTTTAGGCTCATTCAAAACATATGAATATTAATTAATTATGTAATAGTTTCTTAGGAACGATGTTTCGCAATAGATTATCGAAGTCAAGTCGCTCCGTAGTTTTTTGCGGTAATGTGCATCGAAGTTAAGTAGTATCGCAGTGAAAATCTTTCGCGGTAATGTGCATCGAAGTTAAGTAATATCGCAGTGAGGATCTATCGCGGTAACGTGCATCGAAGTGTAGTGGCTTCGCAGAGACAGTCTTTCACCGTAACGTGCATCGCAATTTTGTAGCATCGTATTAGCATTTATCGATATTTTGTGCGTCGACATTACGTATTCTACTCATAATAATTAGTTTATGTATTTTCTCTCACAATGGTTTTGCAGCACTTCAACAGTTTTGAAAAATAGAAATTCATATTATCTACGTGTCTTTTTTTTCTTTTTCTTTGAAGGTTGGGAATCATCAAGTAACTTCACCCGCTCTGGTTGGAGCGGGAGGGCGTGTCAGACTCTTACTGACTAAAACCCACCCGTGTTCCTTCAGTTGCCTGTGCCAGGGGCCAAGAGAGGGCTGGTGCCTGAAGTAGGCTTTAGAGAAAACCTGTGTTACAGGTCACCAGGCCCCCCCTTAGTGGCATCATACAAATGTTTTTTTTTTTAATAAACATTTTAAACAAAATATAAATAAATGAAAAGAAAAATTAAAATAACAACAAAAGCAGTCAAAGCATGTGTAGGTGAATGGAGGCGAATGTGTAGGTGAATGTAGGCGAATATATTATACATATATCTACAGGGTGGAAACTTACAGCGGGGCAGTAAGGGGAAGTACCTTATCCATTGCAGCTACACGAAAATGGTCTTAGGAGACTATCCGTAATTTTTTATGGAATTTTGATACCCATTCACAGATTTTCAAAAAAAAAAGAAAATTAATACGCCTTCTTTTTGATATGTGTGAAATTCTACGTGATCATTTGTCTTTTATTTTATATTTTGTATTTTTGTTACACAAATTCTTTACAAAATGTAAGGGAAAAGTTTTTAGCAATTTGTGACTTTTTGAGTACTCCAACGATGGTTGGTCCCATAGAAGTTTTTGATCAGTATTAGAAACAGGATTGATTGGCATCAAAAAATGTTTTTGTGTAAAATGGCTATTTTCTTGCTAACTGTATTTTTTTTTTGAAAATCTGTGAATGGGGATCCAAATTCCATAAAAAACTATGGATAGTCTCCTAAGACCATTTTCGTGTAGCTGCAACGGATAAGGTACCTACATCCCCTTACTGCCCCGCTGAAAGTTTCCAGCCTATAGTAGTTATTTGAAGTAAAATTAAATAACAAGTGTTATTTAATTGAGTTTAGCAATTTCTCTGTGTCCTCATATGAAAGAAGTCAGTTACTTTTTGCTTACAGCTAGGTTTGTGAAGTGGATCAATATTTTGACCATTGTTGATAACATAGCAATGATAAGTAGGTAATGACCAATGTAGTATACTCGTACAAACGAGTAGTAATACAATGTTATAAGTAGTGATTCAAATAATTCACATTAATAAAAAACATACTGTTTTATATTTAGGCATAAAATCAACAAACAAGTAAGTACCTATACTTTACGCGAAAAACGGCGCTTTAATGACGGTAAATCGGGCCGTCACCCGATACGCTCTTAAAATACTTAGTCCCAACGGTAAGTATAAAGGGCGCCACCAGCGAAGAGACAAAGGAAATGCTGACAACAGGCTGAAATACAGATGTTTGACTCAAGATGGATTCTGGATGTTGATAAAAACATATAATAAAATATTTTCTAATAATTTTATTTATTATGGCGACCAAAGTGTATAGCCCCGCCAGTTTGTAGTTTACTACCAGATTATTTTTTTAAAGTTGATTTAAATGTTAGGAAATAATTATGATATTCCCTTCTTACATTTCTATATCTAAGACTAGCTACTGCCCGCGACGTCGTTCGCGTAAAATTTCTTGTTCCCCCGCCCGCGCCCCGTCCAATCGCATCACCTGCCGCGCTATCACTTCGTTTTCGCTTATCGTTTTTTCTGACTTCGTTTTATGTTTGCACGGCTCCTAAGGGTCATAGCGTGATGTTAAATAGCATATAGCGTTCCTCAATAATTGGGCTACCAAATGCATGTTTTTGTTTCAAATCCGACTCTTAGTTCCAGAGATTAGCGCGTTCAAACAAACAAACAAACTCTTGAGCTTTAGTAGTATATATAATATATAAAAATATAATAATAATAGTATAAATGATAATATGCTTCTGACCAGACCATGCCCCACTTGCCGGAGTGTCCTACATGCCCGTTCACTTGCACCTACGACTACGATGACCTACAAAATGTAACTAATGCTGCAATCAACGTGGCCACCTACTAAGGTCAAACAATATGTTTATAAGCAAAGTTCCATTGACACGAAAAGAAGAAGATATAATAACGAACTATGTACAGTCTGCAGGTCCTCATAGCTCTCGTTGACGCCTCTCATCGCATCTGTATTCTTGCTCCTGGGCCTGTCCACGGAGGAAACTGCAAAAAAAAATTGAGAAATAAAATGCACATACTTAGTGTTGTGTTTTGAAATAACTAAGTACGATACTAAGTACTTAGGTATGTGTTTAAAAAAAAAAGTGAAAAGTAACTTTATTTCGGAAGTCGGTGTCTTTGGTTTAAGTTTTTTCGTTGTTTGCCACTGACTTCCGGAATTAAAGTTATTTTTCACTTTTTAAGTGTTTTTTATGGGAGTCGGTGGTTTTTTTTTGTGAAAATGTTTTTATTTTTCACTTTTTAGTTATGGTACCTACAAACAAAAAAAAGTCGTATACCACTACTTGCAATGTAAATAACAGTGACAGGAAGTTATTACAACATCATCAACATACACTAAGTGGAAAAAATACGTATTATTGCAGCTGACTCAAAAACTCATCAGAACTTGACCTAATTTATATGGGACCAATCGGGAAGTATATCCTTTCAAAGAAAAGAAGAATTTTTCAAATCGGTTTATAAATGACGGAGTTCTGAGGTAACAAAGATAAAAAAATACACTCGAATTGAGAACGTCCTCCTTTTTTTGAAGTCGGTTAAAAAGCAGTTTTACTCTCGTTAAGAGTTAGTGCCACGTTCATCATCAGCATCCTCAGTAGCTTTGGTCTGCCTACTGCTGAGTATTGGCCTTCTCCCTTTTGTGGCATGCTATGCTTCACCAGATCTGTGCCACAATAGTTATCAAGAATTATGCTGATGAGTAGATGATTAAGGAACAGGTACTTACGTCTGGTCTCGGAGCGTTGCGGACTCAGCATATGCATCGGCCTTACCAGCTCATCGGAAGAACACGTCGTCAACCGCATGTATTGTTCAGCAAATGCACCTGGGATATTGTAAGGACATCGAGGTTTAGTAACAGACAGGCGTAAGTGGGCGTGGATCTCTATGTGACTTAATGTAAGTGGGCGTGGATCTCTATGTGACTTAATGTAAGTGGGCGTGGATCTCTATGACACTTAACCTTTTGACCGCTTGTGTCGCATTTATGCGACACATATTTCCGTGCCCCTACCACTCGTGTCGTATTTCTGCGACAAGAAACATGCATGATTTTTTTTTTCGTTCTATTTTCGTCCTAATAACTGCGTGGTACAACTAAAACTAAAAAAATATTATTTTATCGATTTGTAGCCGCGCGCTAGGGGCACGGCAATTGATATCTAGCCAAGTGCTTAAAAGGTTAATGTAAGTGGGGCGTGGATCTCTATGTGACTTAATGTAAGTGGGCGTGGATGGGAAATGAACATTTTTAAACAACCAATTTTAACTATTTCCATTTATAACAGCGTTATTCGAAGTATTTTGGAGTATTGTAGTACGGTATGGAACCCGTTTTATCAGGTGCACTCGGATCGGATAGAGCGCGTTCAAAAAAGGTTTTTATATCATCTATGTTACTCGGATAACAGATGTCGCAGTCTGAACTCGTATAACTCTAGGCTGAATTATTATAAAATGAAATCTTTAAGCGCACGTAGGAAATCTTTAGATTTCGTGTTTTTGTTTAAACTAATAAATGGTTTAATAGATTCTCCTAAGCTTTTAGAAAAAGTGAAATTTAGTATCCCTCGTAATAATAGCCGTTTACTAAACCGAAGAACTTTCGTCCTGCCTCACAGTCGGACTAATATCGGTAATTTTTCACCCATTGGCCGCATGCTTTCTCTTGCTAACTTTGCTTAACTTTAGTTATTTTCATAGTGTAATGTCGTAAGGTATTCTGCTGTGGGGAAATGCCGCCGATATTCAGACGATTTTTGTTTTACAAAAAAGGGCAATTCGTTAAATTTATAAATTAAGTCCCAGACACTCCCTCAGAGAAAAATTTAAAGAGATTAATATAATGACTGTGCCTTCTCAGTATATTTATGAAAATCTTTTGTATGCACATAAAAATATTAATCTGTTTAAAAAATACAGTGATATCCATAGTATAAATACTAGGAACAAACACAAATTTGTAGTTCCTAAAACCAGGCTCAAGAAAATAGGTGGCTCGTTTAGATGTCAATGTATAAATTTTTATAATAAACTTCCTAGCCACATTCAAGAACTAAGTCTTAATAAATTCAAATCTTTTATAAAAAAGGAAACTATGCCAGAAAGCCTATTATACTGTCAAATACTTTATTGAGGACAAAAAGGCTTGGGAGTGAGCTGTTCCAATAAATTTACACAGGGAACGTTGATTTATTTTTTTGTTTTTTTTGCTAACTATTGTACTTTTAATCTTTGCTATAAGTATCTATAACTTTTTACATATACAATGACATGAATATTTACTGTATAAAGTATTATATTATTTTAATTGTTGTGAATGGGAGGACTATGTGGGTCATTGTTCCAGTTTGAATCATGTTCTGGCAGTTTGAGTAGTTTATGTGGCCTACCCAAATGTCCTTTCTTTGGTATTGTTCGTCGAATCGTTGAGCTCCTTAAGTTCTGAGTTGAGCTGCACGATTGCTGACAATTGCGTGCACTGACTGGACAGGTCCACTCAATCTGTGTGGTTCTTTCCTCAAAAGACCATTTCAGACACCGATCTACATAGCCTTCACATGATCTGACCAAGATTCTGTCTGGACTTTAAAAAGAGACTGTGACCTCTGAGTTTGTTTCGGCCTTTCTTCTCAGAGTAGTCAGATAGGAAACGTCGACCTCATCTAGTTTAAAAAAAATATGATTGACGTGTAAAAGTGTTTGTAAAAACCTACTTACAGAAATAAAGTCATTTATCATTTATCATTTATAACTCCATTCGTGGCGAAATAGATGTATTTGCTGGTTCTGTAGCCTCAGTTAGGAGTAAACTTAGAGCCTTAATTGTATAATTTTTCATATTTTTTAATTTTAATTTTGTTTTTTATATA
The DNA here is from genome assembly GCA_937001585.2 of Brachylomia viminalis. NCBI lineage: Eukaryota > Metazoa > Arthropoda > Insecta > Lepidoptera > Noctuidae > Brachylomia > Brachylomia viminalis. Next base: position 25,131,199 of record OW443307.2, read on the forward strand.
TTTTTAATTGTTCTTTCCCAAACAATTTCATTAGGTAACTATATGAATAAGTTCACATTTTGTAAGTTTTGTTTAATTTTTGTTTTTAAATACTAAGTAATTGTTTTACTTAAATTATGCATGCTAGATTCACATCGAGTAGGTGTCAATCAGAAATATTGTGTTGTAACTGTTTTAATGCATTTGTGATTGTACATCAGTTTTGTGAATTATAATAAAAATAAAAAAATAAATCTCTATGTGACTTAATGTAAGTGGGCGTGGATCTCTATGTGACTTAATGTAAGTGGGCGTGGGTCTCTATGTGACTTAATGTAAGTGGGCGTGGGTCTCTATGTGGATTAATGTAAGTGGGCGTGGATCTCTATGTGGATTAATGTAAGTGGGCGTGGATCTCTATGTGACTTAATATAAGTGGGCGTGGATCTCTATGTGACTTAATGTAAGTGGGCGTGGGTCTCTATGTGACTTAATGTAAGTGGGCGTGGATCTCTATGTGATTTAATGTAAGTGGGCGTGGATCTTGATGGCCCAGTGGTTAAGGCCTCGCTCTATGCACGAGGTTGTGGGTTCAAATACGGGCAAGCACCAATGTGACTTTTTCAATTCACATGTACTTTCTGAGTTTATCGTGGACATTACTGGCATCGGTCAAAGAAAAACATCGTGAGGTAACCTGGACTTATAGGTAATATAGGTTTCGAATCGCCAACCCGCCTTGAGCAAGCGTGGTGATCAAAGCTCGTGCCTTCTCTATATGATAAGAGACCTTTGCCCTGCAGCGGGACAGCAGGCAGGTATTACTATGTGACTTAGTAACGGCCGTGTACTGTACGTTACGGTAGTGGTGCCAGTTAAAATTATTTTAACCCTGCTATTGAAAGAGTTCAGTTATCAATAGGTTATTTAACTTCTCACGTTCCCACTAAAAGACCCGGGAGGAGTACTACTGATGACATAACATGTGCAAACTCCCATTATCCTTGCAATTTTCAAAGCATACAGCAAGTAAGATTGACTAAATATCTTGGTATAACAGTTGGCCAAAGATTTTCCTGGCACACCCATATCGAAAATACCACGGCCAGGGTCAGAAAACTTGGGGTGCATGTTGATGAGCCTCCTCGTGGCGCACCCTGGGCAACGTTTATAAATATATCCAAAAAGCTCTTGACATAATTAATAATAAAAAGTACGCGATTGGACTCCTGCTGGATATGACGAAAGCATATGATAAAGTACAATTTGACATATTATTAAATAAACTATATAGTATAGGACTTCGCGGTAAATGCTATGACTGGTTAGTATCTTATCTGAAGCATAGAGAACAAATAGTAGAAATTGAATATTATAACAATAGTAAAAGTGAAATAGAATTAATTAGATCTCACAGCAAACAAATCACCGCCTCAATCCCGCAAGGAAGCGTCATAGGATGTGTCTTATTTCTAGTCTACATAAATGACCTTCCTAATAATATACATGAGCAATGTGTACTGTTTGCTGATGACATATCTATACTGACATCATGTGAAAACAACAGCAATTTAAATGATAAATTAAATTCTATATTAAATGACACAATAAATTGGATGACTAAACATAATCTGGAAATCAACTTCAAAAAAACTAAAATAATCTCATTTTACCCCCGCCAAAAAACACCAATAAATATAAACTTTAGCTATAAAAATAATAAATTAGAAGTCGTAGATAAATTCACCCTACTAGGCCTAAATATTGACTCACAAATAAATTGGAAGTCCCATATTCAAACAGTAAGAGCAAAATTATCAAAATTTTCATACGCCCTCCGCGAGATCAAAAAAACCACCGACCTTAAAACTGCACTAATGACGTATTACGCGTACGCCTACGCATGGCTGAAATACGGTGTGATCCTGTGGGGAAATAGCACTGATGCGCCCACCTTATTTACCCTACAAAAAAAATTAATTCGAATCTTGGTAAACATTGAAGCCACCGATAGCTGTAAACCTCATTTTCTGGAACTAAAAATTTTACCCCTACCTTGCCTCTATATATTCGAAGTATGTAAGTTTGTGCGTAAGTACCCAGAATTCTTTACAAAAAGAGAGGACATACAAAGTAAAATAACTTTAAGACATAAAAATAGATTGAACATACCAACATCGAGATTAAAGATGCACTCGAATAGTGCCTACGTCATGTCCATAAAAATCTATAATAAGTTACCCGAAATTATAAAATGTTCAAATAAATATAATATTTTTATCAATAAATTGAAATTTTTCCTTATAAGTAAATGCTACTATAGTATAAACGAATACTTAAATGATAAATTGTAATTAATTACATATCTAATTATATTAATAAATACTCAAAATATTAATGACATATTAAATAATTGCGTAATAAATTAAATAGAAATAATTTCGGTGGATATTTTTAAATAATTGTAATTAAATATTGTAACAAACACTCTGTATCCTCCCTCCTCTCTCCTAGTTTTAATGTATGCTGTGCCCGACAGGGTCCATAATTGTGACTAAAATAAAATAACCCTAACATCTATGTAAACATTATGGTACGCAATAAAGAATTGAGAATTGAGAACGTCGGCTCCAATTGCCTACCAGGTTTTGGTGGACAATTGAGGCTGGCGGCTAATCTTTAACAAACGAGGAAAGGTCATGGTTCCAATCACCGATCATGCTTGATGGTCGGTGAAGGGAACCGGGCTACGGACGGTCAATACGTCCACTCCTCCTCTGCTTACACAGGTAGTTGAGTGGGCGTAGACTGGGAAGGGCCGCCGCTGCGGTGCAGGCGCACCAAAGCGGCGCGTGTTTCTCTCCTTGAAGAGTAGTCCTCGAGGAGAGAATTTTCGGCGGGTTCGTTGAGTCGGGTCGGCCGGACAGCGAACGGAGGCATGTTTAATGCCGCCGCCGGGGGCTTGGCTTAATTGCCTGGCCCAGAGGAAGGCTACCTCTAAGATAAAAAACCACCCAATCCTAAGCTTTGAAGCGCGGTGAGAGGATGAATGGCTGGAGGGAGTCCAGTCGTGAGCGCTTCCCCTGCAGAGCACCTGCCGCACTCTGCAGTATTTAGGCTTACCGGGTATCTAGGCTCTGCCCGGTGGACATTTTTGCCCTATATTTACTCGTGGGAATAGTATGGTTAAAAAAAATATATTAAAAAATAATAAAAACGACGAAGAGGAGAGGAGTGATGCGGGGTCGGAGTCCGACGCCGCATCTGGCGCAAGGGGCTCATGCCAGAGCTCGGAGCACGAAGTGGAGGGGGCTGCTGCGAGGAACCGAAGGTTCTTCCAGAAGCGCCCCAGATCAGGGGAGGGCCAGGGGTCGTCCTCCGAAGAGTGGACCTCAGGGCCCAAAAAAATCCACTCCAGCCGGCGGGGTGGGGCCCGAGAGAAAGGTTTGGGCAGAGGGCTCGCCACCCAGGAGACGAATGCGCTGCGCTCTGCCAGCCCAGCCGAGCCGAGCCAGCGAACTGAGAGACACGCCTCGGAGGGGAACCAGCCGGGAGAGACCAGCCGCAAGGCGGCTCTCTCAGAGTCCTCGGGTGGCGAGCCGGATGCCGCCGGCGGCTCCAATTCGGAGCGAGCGGCCAGGTTTGCGGAGGTCGTAGTCGCCGCAATTAGGGATGTGGCCTTGAAGAGGAATAAGTCCTCAAAAGACAAGGCCATAGCCGCGGCCACGGCCTCCATTATGGCGGCAGCGGAGGCCATTCAACCCGGGCCTCCGTCAGATGGAATATCTGAAATGCGGGCGGAGGTCGCCCGCTTGACAGCCGCCATGGAGCTTCTCCGGAAGGAGAACGGGGAGCTCCGAGCGGACCTGGCCGGGCTCCGAGCAGCTGGCCTCAGAGAGGTGCCGCAGGAGGGGGCGCCGCAGCATGGGCAGGGACGGCCCATGCCTGCGGAAGACCGGGTTTTGACCCTGGTGCGGCAGGAGCTGGCTGCCTTCCAAAGCCGGTTTTCCGCCCTGGAGGCCATTGTCCTGCGCCCCCCACTAGCGGCGAGCCAGCCGGCCGCGAGCCGGCAGAAGGCGGTCTCATTTGCCGCCGTCGCAGCTGCCGCGGCCAAACCTGGCTCGTCGGGGCAGAGGAAGGCCCCCCCCGTGCTGAAACCCGCGGGGACACCCATGCCCAGGGAGGGCGGGACGGCAACACAGAGGGCGAGGGCAACGGCCCCGGCTGCAAGACGGCCGCCCCCACCTCCTATATCTCCTCCGGCCGGCGCTGAATGGCAAGTAGCCGGGGAGAAGAGGAAGGCCGGTAAGGCGGCAAGGGCGGCCAAAAGGAAGGAGAGGCGGCAGCGGCAAAAAGCGCGAAGCGTCGCGGCTAGGCTCCGCGCCCCGAAATCCGCAGCTGTAGTGATTACGCTACAGCCGGAAGCGGAAAAGAAGGGCGTGTCCTACCGCGACGTGCTAGCCAAGGTGGGAAAGGCGGTGAGCCTCGAGGAGATTGGCGCCACCGAAGGCATCCGGGTGAGGCTCACGGCGACTGGGGCCCGGATGCTTGAGATCCCCGGTGCGGCTAGCGGCCCGGCCGCTGACGCTCTGGCCGAAAGGCTTAGGGCGTCCTTAAATGCGGACGAGGCCCGAGTGTCCAGGCCCACCAAGTGCGCTGACATGCGCATCCTGGGCCTGGACGACTCGGTGACGGAGGGAGAGGTGGTGGCCGCCGTCGTTAGGACTGGAGGGTGCTCTGCCGAGCAGGTGAGGACAGGCACCATCGGTCCTGTCTTCAAGGGGATGCGAGCCGTTACGGTGAGCTGCCCTGTGTCGGCGGCCAAAAAAATAGCCGAGGGCCGTAGGCTACTGGTGGGCTGGGTTTCCGCGCAGGTGAAACTGCTGGAACCCAGACCTCTGAGGTGCTTCCGCTGCCAGGTGGGCAACCACGTGGGAGCTAAATGCACCTCGGAGGTGGACCGCAGCCACCACTGCTTCCGCTGTGGTCAGCCCGGTCACAAGGCCGGGTCTTGTAATGCCGCGCCGCACTGCACCGTATGTGCGGCAGCTGGCAAGCCAGCTGATCACCGGATGGGGAGCAAGTCCTGCGCTCCACCCGCCAGAGCCAGGGGCAGGGGCAAGCCCTCCGCCACCGCCGTCACTGCCGCAGCCGCCGCCACTGCCGTTGCCGCTGCCGCCTCGACCGTCGTCGTCGCCGCCGTCACCACTGCGGCGGGGCCCTCACAGAGGGCTCGGGAGGAGGCTGACATGGAGTGCCAATAACGGCCCCATTACGCCTCCTCCAGGCGAACATCAACCACTGCGCCTCTGCTCAGGATCTATTGCTCCAGAGCATGGCGCAGTGGTCGATTAACATCGCCGTGGTCGCTGAGCCGTACTTTGTCCCGCCCAGGGATGACTGGGTGGAGGACCTGAGCGGCTCAGTGACCCTAATTTCGTTGGCCGCCGCCGGTACTCCGTCCCTCGAGGCAGTCACGAGGGGACGGGGTTGCGTGGCAGCACGGTTCGGGGAGATTGTAGTGGTGGGGGTATACTTCTCCCCGAACCGAACTCTTGCCGAGTTCCACAACTCCCTTGCGGAGTTGAAAGTCGTCGTCGTCGGGTTCCGTTCCCTCCCCGTGCTCGTCCTCGGGGATTTCAATGCCAAGAATGTGGCTTGGGGTTCCCGGTATACGGACACACGGGGCAGGATGGTGGAGGACTGGGCTCTGGAGACAGGCCTGGTCGTCCTAAATCGGGGTTCTGTCCCCACGTGTGTGCGGATGCGGGGTGAATCGGTGGTGGACATCTCGTTCGCCAGCCCCGCTCTGTCACCGCGTGTCCTTCATCGTCGTCATCAACGTCGAGGCGTAGTGGTTCCGGGAGGCCATGTCCGAAATATGCGACGTGGCAATGCCCCGGGCCCAGCCCGGACGCTCTCAGCGCCAGGTGTGCTGGTGGTCGCCAGAGTTGACGACTTTACGCAGTGCGTGCGTCGCTGCGCGACGCCGGTACACCAGGCACCGCAGGCTCCGTATTCGCCCTCCGGATACGGAAGCCATTCAGGCGGAGCTGTACGAGGGGTACAGAGCGGCGAAGACCGCCCTCCAAGCGGAGATCCTGCGGGCCAAGGGACTGGCCCGCGAGGAGTCGCTGGAGACTCTGAACAGGGACCCGTGGGGGCGCCCCTACAAATTGGTGCGTGAGAAGCTCCGCCCATGGGCTCCCCCGCTGACGCAGAGTCTCCGGCCCCAGCTCGTGGAGGACGTGGTGAGCACTCTGTTCCCTTCTAGAGGGGACCATATCTCCCCGCCCATGGCTCCGCCTACTGCGGTGCTGAATGCGGACCACACCGCCGACGACGACAACGATGCTCCGGAGGTGACCGAGGTAGAGCTGCGAGTGGCGGTACGTAGGCTAAGTGCTAAAAATACCGCCCCAGGACCCGACGGCTTACCTGGGAAAGCCTGGGTCCTGGCCTCGGAGGCTCTCGGGCCTTGACTAAGGGGGCTCCTAAGCGCATGCATGGAGAGGGGCCAGTTCCCACTTCGTTGGAAGACGGGGAAACTGGTCCTCATCAAGAAGCCGGGGCGCCCAGCGGACTCTCCGTCCGCTTACCGGCCCATCGTGCTGCTCGACGAGGTGGGCAAGCTCTTTGAGAGAGTCATTGCAGACCGCCTCGTCGGGCGGCTGGTGCGGGTGGGGCCGGATTTGGCGGAGAGCCAGTTTGGCTTCCGCAGGGGGCGCTCTACGGTGGACGCCATCATGCGCGTGCGGGCCCTCACGACGGGGGATGCTGTGGCCCGGGGTGGGGTCGTCTTGGCGGTGTCTCTAGACATCGCCAATGCCTTCAATACCCTGCCCTGGAGTTGCATCAGGGAGGCACTCCGGTATCACCGGATGCCGACCTACCTCTGTCGTGTGGTCGAGGCCTATTTGACGGACAGGGCCGTCATCTACCCCGGTCACCAGGGAGTGTGGAACCGGCAAGAGATGTCGTGCGGTGTCCCACAGGGATCGGTCCTGGGGCCGCATCTGTGGGATATCGGCTACGACTGGGTGCTGCGCGCCGACCTCCCCAGCGGCGTCAGCGTGGTTTGTTACGCTGACGACACGCTAGTCCTGGCGCAGGGAAGGTCGCACCAGGCGGCGGCCGAACTAGCGACACGCGGGGTTGCGAAAATCGTCGAGAGGATCCGGCAATTGGGACTCGAGGTGGCCCTGCACAAGTCCGAGGCCATGTGTTTTCATGGTCCTCGGAACACGCCACCGTCGGGTTCCCAAATAACGGTAGGAGGGGTTCACATCGGCGTCGAGTCGACGATGAAGTACCTGGGACTCGTCCTCGACAGCCGGTGGAACTTCGTGGAGCATTTCCGACGTTTGGCTCCCAGACTGGAAAGGGCTGGGGCTGCCTTAAAGCGGCTCCTGCCCAATCTGGGGGGGCCAAACGCCTCCTGCCGGAGGCTCTACGCGGGGGTCGTGCGGTCCATGGCCCTTTACGGGGCACCGGTGTGGGCGCGTTCCTTGAGGCGGCGGCCAGCCCGCTGGTTGAACGCGCCCCAAAGGGTCATGGCCATCCGGCTGGTCCGGGGATACCGTACGGTCTCCGGTGAGGCGGCGAGCCTCCTTGCCGGATTACCGCCATGGGATCTGGAGGCAAAAGTCCTCGCGCACGTTTGGGAGTGGCGCGAGGAGGCGAAACGCCGGGGCGTAGCTCCGCTGCCGCGAGAAATCACGGTACAGCGGACAGAGCTCCGGCGGGATCTCAGGGCGGCATGGAGAGTGCGATTGTCGCAACCCAGCGCTGGGCACGCCACAATTGCGGCGATAAGTCCCCTCTTTGAGGAGTGGCTAGAGAGACGCCACGGCGTCCTCACCTTCCGCCTGACGCAGGTCCTAACCGGACACGGTTGTTTCGGGAGGTTCCTGTTCCGGATAAGGCGGGAGGAAACGCCCGGGTGTCACCATTGTGTGGATCGCCCGGAGGACACGGTGGAGCATACGGTGGAGGTCTGCCCGGCTTGGGCGGAGCACCGCCGTGTCCTCGTGGAGGCGATTGGCGGTGGCGATCTCTCGCGTCCGGCCTTGGTCCAGGCCATGGTACGGAGCGAGAGGGCTTGGGAAGCCGTCACCTCCTTCTGCGAAGCAGTAATGTTCGCGAAGGAGGAGGCGGAACGCGTGAGGGAGAGGCAAAGTTTGCGCCCTCACGCCCCTAGCCGCCGCAGGAGACGCCCTGGGCGTCGGGAATCGCAGGCCGATTCCCGGCCACCGTAGGCGCGGGCTTGCGAACGGCGAGCAATGGGCAGCTCGCCGTTCGATAAGGACCAGGCCCGGGTCGACGGCGCGTTGTGTTCCACGCGCGCCTCAAAGAGATGTCAGCACCAATGACGGGGTTTGCTAGGACCGATGCCTGCTAGGGTTGCGGAAAAGTCCAAGAGGGTTACCGTGGCCCCTGGCACAGGCAACTGAAGGAACACGGGTGGGTTTTAGTCTCATCAAAGTTATGTATTTCAAACCCTTCCGATATCCTACAGACAACCTTTACAAGATTAGTAATCTGCTTACTGTTAGGAAATTACACATTTTGAACATAACCATACATTTGCACAAGACCCTCTTATTTGATCCATCAAATTTGAAAATAAACTGACCCAAACAACTCTAAATTTTTTGTCCAAAACCAAATCCCTATAGTAAATAATTGACTCGAGAGGCGGGTTCTGGGCGCTGAATGGGGCAACGCGTGCAAGGAAAGCACTCAGGCGGCAGGATTTTTCTTCTTATTTTTTTTTCTTTTTGTCTAAACTTTCCGGAGGAACCTATCTACCTACTAGTCTTCAAAATCTGTTTGTTGATACATCCGTACAGACAGACTGACAGACAAACGCGCCAGGGGGACTTAGTTTAATTAGTATGTGGTGATTAAAAAATCCTGCCTAAACTAGATAACGAACGCACTGAGTAACCAAGGACATAAAATATAAACAACAAAAATGCGATTTATTTATTTATTACAAAATTCAAAATAAAAAAGCACAACGAACAAGCAAACGGCAGACCGTTCAAACGACGTCTGACATCTGACATTTGTTTTTTTCATAGAGATGGGATTGAAGTATAAAAATAAGTTTAAAAACTAAAACCCGACTACTGAAAAGGATGAAACAAGAAAGTACCTTCGCGTGGTCGCATGCCGCTGTACTAACATACAAGCTATGACTACGTGGGTCGCATAAACAGAGTACCTACTTTTTTTAGATAGGGAGTCGCATTGAAAGTTTTTAGAATATGCCAGTAAGAAAAGCAGCTGATGAAAAATTTATTGAAATTTCGAATTAGGAACTTTAAGCAACTTTCGAATTAGGAATTAGGAATCTGTAGATGTGTAATGAATTCGTATGACATTTGTTTTTATAAAATGACGGCAAATTAAAAAGTGTCTGTCGTGCGTCGAAATTAATTTGACTAGAGATTTTTGTTCAATGATTTAATTACGACTTTCGTTGCAGTCTTACTCAACGGCTATGTTACGATAGACTTCGATTAGCATTTCATGACGAAGCCACATCCCGTGCCACTGTTTACCACTGGTTTAATGAGTTTAAACGTGGTCGAAGCAAACTCACTGATGATTCGCGAGAAGGACGACCTTCTACGGCGACTACTGAAGATAACGTGAGTGCTGTGCGGCTAATTAAAGCTGATAAAAGGGTGACATTTGACATGATTGAAGGGTGACATTGACAGATTCGTATCAGGAAACTTAATTACTAACTTTAAGACTAACACAGTACCAATACCTACTGCAAATAAATGATTATGATTATGGTGGTAGTATCGCCCCGGACAAGTTTCTTCATAAAAAAACTCCTACTGACAATGTGGCCGTCACAGGACGCCCGGCAGATGTAAAACATCGAGTAGCGGCGCGGCGGCGCCGGCGGCGCGGGCGTCGGTGTGTCATGTGGTTTGCCGCCACCAAAATGCGAGTCCGTCTTACCCTTAAGGCGCGCCAATATATGTTTCACAGGAATAAAATAGATCTACTCACTATCCAAGTTGATGTTGCTTTGATCATAGTCATTAAATGATATCTTCATCGTAGAGAACTTCTCCCGTTGCTTCTGATTGCGCAGGTACCTTTCTAGCATCGGAGAGAAGTATTGGCGCGACACGGCCATGTACTCCTGTCGGGTCGTCAGTGCCTGCAGCAGCAGCTGCGCAGAACGGATCAGATCCTCGAGAGGAACCTGTTCATCAAAATTGGCACTAAGGCAACATTTGGTTTCTATTTACATAAACTCATGCGTTTTTCCCATGGCAGAAACTACATAACGCTACCTGCTACAATCCATATATACCTTCTCCCTTTGTTTCGTTTGATTTGACATTCGATTTCTAATTGTTATCAAATGTTATTGGCCTGGCAACTAGTCTTACCATAAGGTATCGTGTTAACTTTTTTGGAGATCGCTCCATGTTAAATACTGGTATTCGGCCGCATTCAGTTAGACTGGAAGCTGATCCTAACATAGCTAGGAAAAGGCTAAGCAGAACGTGATCAAATGTCACTGGATATTTGGTTGTATCCGTCTGAGGCCTTCCTATAACACATCACCAGTACACCGCGTCACGACGTCGTCGTGTCGTGGAAACTGAGGATTCTTACAATAATTGTAATAGATAGAAGGACAGAAAGTACCTACTATTACTTACTACTACGCTATTGTACTTTTGCGGTACTATGTTTTCTTTGTGTGTCCTAAAGACTAAGACCTAAGAGTCTACCGGTCCAGATGTCCAGAGAGAAACTGCCACTATTTCGTCGTAAGATGCTGAATTTTAAGACACACCGTATTTTCGACGTCGCAGGCACTTCTTTTTTTGTTTTGGCTTCGCACGGTTTGTGCATTTAGTCAATGTCACGTTTAGTTATCGAGAACAAAGGTTTAAGGTAGGGAAACGAAAGAAAAAAGTGTAAAATATTTATGAACAATTGTAACGGTGTTTATCTCGTGTTGACTTTAGATGTACTGGATTCTTTCGGCGCGTGGAAAAATCTGAACTAACGCCGCCCGCCACCATGTTTTTTCAGTACATTTCACAAACTCGAGAAGTATAAGTTTAGCAACAGCGCCCCCCTGCCATCTGTCAAACGTCAAAAGAACCTTGTAGCAGCGTATAGCTGGAGGAGTACGAACCCCGGTGACGTGTATCCCGCTGACGGAGACCCGTTGGAAGCGCACGTTGTCCTGCTGCACGCCGTCGGCCTCGCTGTCACCCGGGACGCGTATGTGCGTGCGGTTGTGGTCGCGGGTCGACAAGAAACTCTTCTCTTCCAAGTTCTGCGTGGAAGCCAGGTCCCTACAAAAACATTGATGGCACATCTGATATTTCATACAAAAACCATAAATAATAAATGAAATTAGGACTCGTAGAGTCATCAATGCTAAACTGTTGCTCCCAACGTACAGAAAGTTACACGGTGATCGCTACAAGAGATCGTTAATAGTTTAGTATGCACTAAGGGGATAAAGCAGTGTCTTAATGTCGCGGGCGCTATTTTGAATCCTGAACGTAACGAAGGATTCTAGGGCACCCGAGCGCAGCGAGGAAGCTCTGAGTTAACTCTTGAGCGAAACAAGGAAGTGAAGACTAGGCGAGGGATTCAAGCTCGCCCAAGACAAAGACAACCTTTATCCCCGAGGAGAATATTTTGCATTTCGCACTTATGTACTGCAAGCTAATAAAAACCAATTCGATTATCAAATTAGTAGTTTATGAAAGTGTTAAATAACCGGGGAATACCTAGTTATGTGCAGTTTCATACGTTATGTGCAGTTTCATACTCTATGTACCCGACTACGTGATAGCAAAGGCAGGGTTACGATTTTCATGCGTACGTATCTCTATCTTTGTATGTGGAATTATTTATGACCTCGAAGCATCATAACGGCAGGATGGATTTGAATACATGAGGTGTCTATCGACTCGCCTGGGTCGCGCGAAGGTTATAGGCTGTTTTGTTTTCATTAAATCAAAATGGCGGATTTCAGACGTAACTATGAAAGGTCTTGAAAAAGAAAATTTGTAGCATGATTATGTGGGGTACAAAAATAAAGGGCTTGAAGAGACGATTCAACAACGATCAAGCAAATACTAAACAACAAAAAACAACTATAAAAATAATAAAAATTCAGAAAATCCAAAAAACCCGACTTCAAGTATACGCTTCAAAACAAGAATAGAATAGAATTAGAATACTCTTTATTATGTACACCAAAAAATTACTTAGGTACTAGATATACATATATGTAGAAATTTTACATAATATGGTGACACAATGGGCGGTCTTATCGAAGTAGTTATTATTATTATTTTTAGTCTTATCTTAACAAGCTCACTTTTCAACCAATCTGATGCAGTTGGTGGCATCAAATCTGAGATTGAACTAAAATGACTTAGGTACTGCCCCGACTACTTACTAACCCGACAGGTTGTTGATTTTTTATATCTAAACTCGTGCAATTTCATCAAAAACACAATAAATAACATCGACGATAGGGCGTCAGCCCTGCTGCTGCTGTGGCGCGTCAGGGGTACGTGTCACAGCATCGGATCATTTTGATCGGGTGCGGACTCGTAGTCACACCAGATTGTCACACTAGTGCTACTAACAGGATTTTTTTTCCTGTTGGTCACATTGCTAATATTTCTACACCATGTAGAATTGATTTTGTTGTTTATTGTTAATTCAATTGTCATTATCAATATTAACTAGTGCGGTGAAATAAATGTTTGTTTGACTATAAAACTATTGAATTTATTATTTAACATTTATTTATTTGATCGGTCTACCAATGGGTCAAACTCACGACCCAATGGGTCTCTCTTAAGGGCAGACGGAGATGGTGGGATGAGCTGGTTTCTTTCAATAAGAACTTTTTACTTAGACGTTTTGAATAGAGAGAAGTGGAAAGATAGTATAGAGACATTTACCCTACAGTGGGACACCACAGCCTTTTAATAATCATAACTCCGAAAGGCAGCTTGTGGCGAGCTGTTGGGCAGTATTAGATCTCCTGGGAGAAATTGTTTCTCATCTCTGGCTTGATCCTTTATTGATCGACGGGAGCAAATACTGACGAGAAACAGAGCTCCCTTTTCTTTCTTTCCTTAATTGGCCACCAGACGTGCTTGCAGGAAGACATGTTTATGAAGCAACGCACACTAAATATAGGCGGGCCAAACCGCACTTTTTTGTATAAAAATGCGTTGCGCTGCCGCCACGTTGCGGCTGTAACGTTGCGCTTGGTTTAAGAAACCAGATTATAATAGAGTAGGTACAGTACAGTTACCCCGGCTCGCGTTTGCTCCATTTCTTGTATTCTTTGTGTGGCCCCTGAACTTTGGGCGACAGGTGGGCTTTGGATGTACTTGGTTTGGTGCCTAGCCTAAAAGTAGATCGTTTATTCATTTTCGTTAGTGTTTGTACACAAAAGATTTATCCCATTTTGGCGGCACTCGTCAGAATGACAGCATACGCCACGATGACGTGAGTTTGAATGCGTACCTATTGAATCTATATTTAGACGTACCTAAGTTTCTTAATGTTTTGAACGAAGAGGTTTCTCTTCATCGTTAATTCAAGCTTCATCTACTCTACGGACGGATAAAAGTTAGTAGAATGTAGGGTAGGCAGTCCTTCTAGGTTTTTTTCTAGTTAATTAAATGAAAAATGTTTATGTGTCCCAAAACAATTACATGGATTATAAATGAGACAACCCCAGTAAGTAATTATTAATACATGTGTTGGGGCTATCTCGCTCTTTCCCTTAAATTATTAACAATATTGAGACGATTGTTTACCAAAAGGTGACTAAAACTTAAATTTAGGAAGAAAAGATAACATTATATGACTTAGGTATACCTAAACTAATTTGCAGCTCTTTGTGTAACTTGTAGGTGTATGCCTTTGTGAAACGGTATGTGCGTGTGTGTGTGTGTGTGTGTATGTGTTTGTGAATGTGTATATCTTCTTTATAGTGTCGACGTGTTCGAGAGCAATTTATTGATAGATTAAACTCGGTGAGTACTTACATTATTGATAAGAATGAAATTCTAGCTAAAACTTGCGTTTCCTCATATGTTAAGGCTTTTAGCCACTCGGTTATTACCTACCTTTTGCATACATGTGAAACCCCATGGTGGAACCTTAATTTCACGTTTATTTTATTATAAGTGAAGGCTGATTGGGTTGCAAACTGACGCCGTGCAAAAACGGTTCGGACCCTTGGGGAGTAAGCCACTATATCCTTCCGTCTTTTCTTCTGACTGTCTTGGTTAAATTGTGGGTAGATGTTTATAAATATAGGGTCGTAAATAAGAAATATAATTTTCTTATATAAACCACACAGGTCCTGTATGGTTTATAGTAGGTACATAACTTTTATAAGTGCCCTTTGGGCTCTTTCTAACTCAAGGAATTTAGTTTTAGTGGCACCTCCCCAAACTGGTAAACAGTATGTAATAACTGATTGAGTAAGCGCAACGTAATGCTATTTAGTGTCCTCGGAGGCATCACAATATCGTAGACTTTTAAAAATCTATATCAATTTTCGCACCCGTGACGTCACAATCTCAATAAGCGAATGCCAAGTTAAACACTCGTCAACTGTAACTCCCAGGTATTTTGTGGACTTTATATGTTTTGCATGCACCTGTTTTGTTTTGCCTTGAATCTGTCTCTTTTGTAGAGAAACCTAATAGCATGATCCGCCAGATTAATCTTCCGGGTGTCATTAGTCGCTTAGAGAGCTTGGACTACTCTAGCATTCTGGATAGCACAGACCCCAATCAAAGTGCAGAGCTACCTACTCATTTCCATTTTATCTGACTCAGTAAACGATCACAGTAAATTAAAGAAAGTACCGCACAGAAAGGGAATTATCAAGCCATGATCACTCCTGGTCTTTTGAGATGCATACGAAATTGTGACAAATTGCATTTAAAGTCAATGCAGGATCCTGAAAATCTCATAGATAAAATAACGTACTCAAGATGTCGAAATTACTGCAATAACCTGTTAAAGACGATTAGGTGCCAATATGAACAGAATGAGCTCCAAAGGCCAGTGGAAATCCAAAAGCAACTTGGGATGTCATAAAGTCTATAAGTTATAAAAATGGGGCCAACATATTAATAATTCAAAATTTGATTTTAATTATCTATCCAACCCGCAAGGGAATTCGTTGGTTTTGCCGGAGACTGACTTTGCTGAGGTAGGCAGCATTATCATGGGATTGAAAAATAACTGTGCGGTCGGCTACGATGGTATACCTGCTTCAGTTATTAAATCTGCTAGGCATGTTCTCATCCCCTCAATCACTCATATATGCAATCTGTGCTTGTCAAAGGGCATCATCCCAAATGCCTTCAAAAGAGCATTAGTTTCTCCTATATTTAAGGTCGGGGATGGAGAACGTGTCGAAAACTATAGGCCTATATCGGTACTCACGACCTTGTCTAAAATCCTGGAAAAAATCCTAACTGATGAGACTAATGAATTATTTAGATCACAATAATGCAATTGCCTCAAAATAATACGGCTTCAGGAAACGCAAATCAACAGAGGATGCGGTCCTTGAGCTAACAAATCACATTACTAAGAATCTCGACAACAGGACTAAAACAATAGGTACCTATATTCTTAGATTTAGCCAAGGCTTGTGACGCGGACTCCCATCCTTTTACGCGGATTGGAGGCACTAGGAATAAGAGATGTTGCTTTAAGGATTTTTTGTGACTACCTCACTGATAGTAGTCAGCGAGTAAAGGTAGAGAACCACACTAGCGACGATGAATATTTATCTTTCGGACTCCCTCAGGGCAGTGTGCTGGATCCTACTCTCTTTCTTGTGTACGTGAACAGGCTATGCCAGCTCATTATACCGGACTGCAAGATCCTTGTCTATGCTGATGATACTGCACTTATTATAAGTGGATATACCTGGGCCTCTGCTCATCGCTCGGCTGTAAATGCTCTTGGTATAGTGATGGATGGGCTTTCCTGTAATTTACTAACATTAAACGTCTCCAAAACCCACCATGTTGCTTTCTCGGCGAACGCTTCTACACAGCCTAGCGTTCCGGATATAAAGGTTCATGAATGCGCCCGTCCTAATTTAATCGTTAACACCTGTAATTGCCCTCCTACTCAAAGAACATCTTGCGTGAAGTATCTAGGGGTACACACTGATTGCACACTAAGTTGGAACAAACATGTAAACGTAATCTCCTGTACGAAAGCTTATGTTTCCAATGAAAAAGCTCAGAAACGTGGTTCCTTTTCCACTGTTAAAAACTGTTTATTTTGCCTTAGCTCAGTCACTTCTAAATTGTACCAAAATTATTTGTATCATTATAATTATTATTACTCGAGCTAATCATCATCAATCATTATGTCACTGTATAGCTTGTTACTTTTAATCTTTAGTCATTGCTTTTAATGTTGTAGTGGGAAGGCACCGGTGTCTGTCACACAGTTATACTAGCAAAGACATCGCCGTTTGCTCTATCTTAAATACTCATTTGTAGATACATCTTGTTTTAGCTTAGGATAGATGAGATGTAACCATATTTGTAAATAAGTAAAATTATTATATTATTAATTATTATAATAAGTGACTTGCAATCTAATAATGAGAGATGACATAATATTGTGCTGTTGTATATTATTTACTTGACTTTCTTTAATGTTTAATTGTTGTTTGACTCTTTAATTATGCATTACTAATCGACTTGAAGCACGATAACAAATCCTGACATTTTATTATTTTGTTGTATTTAATTAATTAACTATAATAATTAGTAAGAGAAAGAGAGAGAGAGAGAGTATAATTAGTAGTAGAAACAAATACATATAAAAGTGCATGCCTTCACGCAGATTATGGAGAGACCAATGTACACATTATTATGTTATCTGATATGTACCCATTTTCGCAATAAATGAACTTGAACTTGATTATTATTAAAAAATATTATGTTTGATGTCTTGACAATTACAATTTTGGTCCAAGTGGTCCGCGCACGTGTGAATTCAAATTCTAAAAGTAGAGCCTGGTTTAGACCTTATACTAGTTTAGTGTGGTTCTTGAGGTAAGTGTGTGTGGAGATAAATAAAGTTTGTACACTGGCACAATAAAAGTTTATAGTTTATTGGAAGGAAGTAGGTACACGAGATAGAGTTCACAGCACAGAAAGAATGAAGAGTAGCACTAGGTAGAATAGAATAGAAGGAGTATACAGACAAGAAAGCACAGCGAATATTCGAATAGCAAGCGTAAGCGCGTTAGCGGGTTGAGCGACACAGTGGTCACGCGGAAGGCGATAGGCTGACTAGCGGGCCGCCGGTCTCAACTGATGCGCGCGCGCGGCTCTGGAATGCGAGCCCCCACCTCGCGCGCTAAACAATAAAGCGATTAGGCGGCCGGCCGGTTTAGTCACTACTAATACGCATGGTTTGCTTGTCCGTCCGTATATAAAGTTTTTATTATTTTAATACTTACATAGGTAACATTTTAAAGAAACAAACAATTATAATTACTACTATTATTTTACATTTATACCTAATTATTATTAATCTACGCCACATCACCCCCCTCCAGAGACCGTCGCTACGGGCGATAATAGTCTGGGAAATGGACTCGACGACCAGATCTTGTCGTTCTGACATTAGTTCCTGTGTTTTCGGGTAATTCGGTAGTGGGTGTTGATTTAAGTAGTGTGGGTGATGGCGTGTTCGTGTGTATTTTTGTGTTGTTGTTTGTGAGAGTGTTTGGATCGTGTAATATGTAGGCAGGTTTAAGCCTGTCAATAGTAACTGTGACAGTTTTGCCATTGACGAGGAGCTTGAAGGTCTTATCTCCGTGTTCCAGGAATTTGTGCGGTCCCGTGTATGGTGATTTTAGGGAGCCTGATGTCTCATCTCTGAGAAAAACGTGACTCGATGTGCCCAGATCTTTGAACACGAATGTTGATCTGCTACCGTGTCGGGATGCTGGTGATGGTTGCAATTTTATTGCAAATGCCCTTATGCGTGCCACATAGTCTGACATATCGATTGTGTCATCGACCTGAGGCTGAAATAGTTCCCCTGGTAGCCTGAGCGTTTCGCCGTACAGGAGTTCTGCCGAAGTAGAACCTAGGTCTTCTTTGTAAGCGTTCCTAATACCTAGCAGAACTAGTGGCAAAGACTCGACCCAGTTTTCTGCGGAGTGGCAGGTAATAGCGGCTTTCAATTGCCTGTGAAACCTCTCTATAAGGCCGTTACAGGCGGGGTGATATGCCGTGGTACGCTTGTGGTGAAAACCAGCCATCTCCGATAGGTGTCTGAACAGTGCTGACTCAAACTGTCGACCGCGGTCCGTTACAATATCAACGGGGCAGCCAAATCGACTAATCCAGCCACTTACTAGGGCCTTTGCCACTGTCTCTGCTGTTATGTCGGATGTAGGTATCACCTCAGGCCAACGTGTGAACCGATCGATGGCTGTGAGGCAATAACGAAATCCTTGTGCTAGCGGCAGTGGGCCTATGAGGTCGATGTGGATGTGGTTGAACCTAGCCCGCGGCAGCTTGAAGGTTCCCATTGGTGATGAGACATGACGGGTAACCTTGGATCTCTGGCATGCTAAGCAAGAACGGCACCATTCTCTGCAGTCTTTTTTTACTGCTGGCCATACATACCGTTCAGTAACCATTTTGGTTGTTGCTTTTGCGCCAGGGTGGCTCCACGAGTGTACGCTATCGAAAACTCTGTGACGGTGTTCTTTTGTGACATATGGTCGAGGGATCTTGCTTCTCTCATCGCAGTACAGTTCGGTGTCTGACCCTGGCAGTTTTACTTTAGTGAGGCATAAGGCAGTGTTGCTGGTGAGCAGCTGCTCTAGTTCAGTGTCGTGCTTCTGTGATTCAGCTAGCTTGTAAAGGTCTACTGGCTGAGTTATCTCCTCGATCCTTGAGAGACTGTCAGCGACGACGTTGTTCTTGCCTGATATATGCCTTATATCTGTTGTAAACTGTGAAATGTAATCCAGGTGCCGGAACTGTCTTGGTGAGCAATTTTCCTTTCGCGAGTGGAATGCGAAACATATTGGCTTGTGATCTGTGTAGATGACAAAGTTTCGTGCTTCGACCATATGCCTGAAGTACTTTATAGCTTCGTAGATCGCTAGCAATTCCCTGTCGTAAGGCGAGTATTTCTTTTGTGCCGGACTTAGCTTGCGGGAGTAGAACGCTAGTGGTTGCCATGGTTCTTCGTCCTTGCACTGCTGTAATACGGCACCTAATGCTATGTCTGAGGCGTCCGTCACTATTGCTAGTTTAGCATCGCAGTCGGGATGGGCGAGCATCGCAGCTTTGCACAGGCCTTCCTTGCAGGTATTGAAGGCTTCCGTTTCTTCAGTGGTGAAATGCACTGGGTGAGAGCCTTTTACAGACCCTACCAGCAAAGCATTTAAGGGGGCCTGGTGTTGAGCTGCGTCGGGTATAAATCGCCGGTAGAAGTTTAACATACCCAGAAATCTGCGGAGTTCCCGGACGGTTTGGGGCGCCGGGTATTTTATGATGGCTGCCACCTTCTCGGGTAGTGGGCTGGTGCTCTCGGCTGAGATCTTATAACCTAAGAAAGTTACTTCCTTTACTCCGAACACACACTTAGCAGTATTGATCACCATACCATATTTCTGCAGGCGGGTGATAAGTTGCTGTAGGTGGTCTTCGTGGGTCTTGTGGTCTTTCGAGAAGACCAAGAAATCGTCGAGATATGCATAGCAGAAGTCCAACCCTCGCAGCATCTCATCGACGAACCGCTGAAAGGTCTGTCCAGCATTGCGTAAGCCAAATGTCATGAAAGGAAATTCATACAAACCAAATGGCGTGGTGATAGCGGTCTTGGGAATACCCTCTGGACTTACTGGAATCTGGTTATACGCTTTGACAAGATCGATAGTACTGTAAACCGAACATCCCGACAGGCTATGTGCGAAGTCATGAATATGACGGATTGGATAATTGTCAGGTACTGTCCTGGAATTCAGCGTGCGGTAGTCACCACAGGGTCGCCATCCGGGGGTGCATGTTGAAGAGCCTCCTCGTGGCGCACCCTGGGCAACGTCGGCTCCAATTGCCCACCAAGTTTTGGTGGACAATTGGGGCTGGCGGCTAATCTTTAACAAACGGGGAAAGGTCATGGTTCCAATCACCGATCATGCTTGATGGTCGGTGAAGGGAACCGGGCTATAGAGGGTCAATACGTCCACTCCTCCTCTGCTTACAAAGGAAGTTGAGTGGGCGTAGACTGAGAAGGGCCGCCGCTGCGGTGCAGGCGCACCAAAGCGGCACGTGTTTCTCTCCTTGAGGAGCAGTCCTTGAGGAGAGAATTTTCGGCGGGTTCGCTGAGTCGGGTCGGCCGGACAGCGAACGGAGGCATGCCTAATGCCGCCGCCGGGGGCTTGGCTTAATTGCCTGGCCCAGAGGAAGGCTACCTCTAAGATAAAAAACCACCCAATCCTAAGCTTCGAAGCGCGGTGAGAGGATGAATGGCTGGAGGGAGTCCAGTCGTTAGCGCTTCCCCTGCAGAGCACCTGCCGCACTCTGCAGTATGTAGGCTTACCGGGCATCTAGGCTCTGCCCGGTGGACATCAAAACCTATATCTACTCGTGGGATTAAAAATGGAAAAAATCTATAATCAAAATATAAATAAAAATGACGAAGAGGAGAGGAGTGATGCGGGGTCGGAGTCCGACGCCGCATCTGGCGCGGAGGGCTCATGCCAGGGCTCGGGGCGCGAAGTGGCGGGGGCTGCTGATAGGAACCGAAGGTTCTACCAGAAGCGCCCCAGATCGGGGGAGGGCCAGGGGTCATCCTCCGAAGAGTGGACCTCGGGGCCCAAAAAAATCCACTCCAGCCGGCGGGGTGGAGCCCGGGAGAAGGGTTTGGGCAGAGGGATCGCCACCCAGGAGACTAATGAGCTGCGCTCTGTCAGCCCAGCCGAGCCGGCTCAGCAAACTGGGAGACTCGCTTTGGAAGGGAACCAGCCTGGAAGGACCAGCTGCAAGGCGGGTCTCTCAGAGTCCTCGAGTGGCGAGCCGGACGCCGCTGGCGGCTTCAACTCGGATCGAGCGGCCAGGTTTGCGGAGATCGTGGTCGCCGCAATAAAGGATGTGGCCTTGAAGAGGAATAAATCCTCTAAAGACAAGGCCATAGCCGCGGCCACGGCCTCCATTATGGCGGCAGCGGAGGCCATTCAACCTGGGTCTCCGTCAGACGCAATGTCTGAAATGCGGGCGGAGGTAGCCCGCTTGACAGCCGCCATGGAGCTTCTCCGGAAGGAGAATGAGGAGCTCCGAGCAGACCTGGCCGGGCTTCGAGCAGCCGGCCCCAGGGAGGTGCCGCAGGCGGGGGCGCAGCAGCATGGGCAGGGACGGCCCGTGCCTGCGCAAGACCAGGTTCTGACCCTGGTGCGGCAGGAGCTGGCTGCCTTCCAGAGCCGGTTTTCCGCCCTGGAGGCCATTGTCCTGCGCCCCCCACTAGCGGCGAGCCAGCCGGCCGCGGGCCGGCAGAAGGCGGTGTCATTTGCCACCGTCGCAGCTGCCGCGGCCAAACCTGGCTCGTCGGGTCAGAGGAAGGCCCCCCCCGTGCCGAAACCCGCGGGGCCGCCCATGCCCAGGGCGGGCGGGATGGCTACACAGACGGCGAGGGCACCGGCCCGGGCTGCAAGACGGACGCCCCCACCTCCTCCTCCTATATCTCCTCCGGCTGGTGCTGGATGGCAAGTAGCCGGGGAGAAGAGGAAGGCCAGGCAGGCGGCAAGGGCGGCCAAAAGGAAGGAGAGGCAGCAGCAGCGCAAAGAGCGAAGCTTCGCGGCTAGGCTCCGTGCCCCGAAGTCCGCAGCTGTAGTGATTACACTACAGCCGGAAGCGGTGAAGAAGGGCGTGTCCTACCGTGACGTGCTAGCCAAGGTGGGACAGGCGGTGAGCCTAGAGGAGATCGGCGCCACCGAAGGCATCCGGGTAAGGCTCACGGCGACTGGGGCCCGGATGCTGGAGATCCCCGGTGCGGCCAGCGGCCCGGCCGCCGACGCTCTGGCCGAAAGGCTTAGGGCGTCCTTAAATGCGGACGAGGCCCGAGTGTCCAGGCCCAACAAATGCGCTGACTTGCGCATCCTGGGCCTGGACGACTCTGTGACGGAGGGAGATGTGATGGCCGCCGTCGTTAGGACTGGGGGGTGCTCTGCCGAGCAGGTGAGGGCAGGCACCATCCGTCCTGACTTCAAGGGGATGCGAGCCGTTACGGTAAGCTGCCCCGTGTCGGCGGCCAAAAAAATAGTCGAGGGCCGAAGGCTACTGGTGGGCTGGGTTTCCGCGCAGGTGAAACTGCTGGAACCCAGACCTCTGAGGTGCTTCCGCTGCCAGGTGGGCAACCACGTGGGAGCTCAATGCACCTCGGAGGTGGACCGCAGCCACCATTGCTTCCGCTGTGGTCAGCCCGGTCACAAGGCCGGCTCTTGCAATGCCGCGCCGCACTGCACCGTATGTGCGGCAGCTGGCAAGCCGGCCGATCACCGGATGGGGAGCAAGGCCTGCGCTCCACCCGCCACAGCCAGGGGCAGGGGCAAGCCCTCCGCTACCGCCGTCACTGCCGCAGCCGCCGACACTGCCGCCGCCGCTGCCGCCTTGACCGCCGTCGTCGCCGCCGTCACCACCGCGGCGGGGCCCTCGCAGAGGGCTCGGGAGGAGGCTGATATGGAGTGCCAATAACGGCCCCATTACGCCTCCTCCAGGCGAACATCAACCACTGCGCCTCCGCTCAGGATCTGTTGCTCCAGAGCATGGCGCAGTGGTCGATTAACATCGCCGTGGTCGCTGAGCCGTACTTTGTCCCGCCCAGGGATGACTGGCTGGAGGACCTGAGCGGCTCAGTGACCCTAATTTCGTCGGCCGCCGCCGGTACTCCGTCCCTCGAGGCAGTCACGAGGGGACGGGGTTGCGTGGCAGCACGGTTCGGGGAGATTGTAGTGGTGGGGGTATACTTCTCCCCGAACCGAACTCTTGCGAGTTCCACAACTCCCTTGCGGAGTTGAAAGTCGTTGTCGTCGGGTTCCGTTCCCTCCCCGTGCTCGTCCTCGGGGATTTCAATGCCAAGAATGTGGCTTGGGGTTCCCGGTATACGGACACACGGGGCAGGATGGTGGAGGACTGGGCTCTGGAGACAGGCCTGGTCGTCCTAAATCGGGGTTCTGTCCCCACGTGTGTGCGGATGCGGGGTGAATCGGTGGTGGACATCTCGTTCGCCAGCCCCGCTCTGTCACCGCGTGTCCTTGACTGGCGCGTCATAGAGGGGGTGGAGACCTATTCCGACCACCGGTACATCCGGTTTGACGTCTCCGCCCAGACCTCGAGCGCGCTGGTCCGACAGGCCCCGAGTGGTCCGCGGTGGGCGCTGAAACAGCTGGACCGGGAGCTCCTCCTGGAAGCCTCGATCGTGCAGGCCTGGGTGTCATCACCGGACAGGCCTGCTGACATCAACGTCGAGGCGGAGTGGTTCCGGGAGGCCATGTCCGAAATATGTGACGTGGCAATGCCCCGGGCCCAGCCCGGACGCGCTCAGCGCCAGGTGTGCTGGTGGTCGCCAGAGTTGACGACTTTACGCAGGGCGTGTGTTGCTGCGCGACGCCGGTACACCAGGCACCGCAGGCTCCGTATTCGCCCTCCGGATACGGAAGCCATTCAGGCGGAGCTGTACGAGGGGTACAGAGCGGCGAAGACCGCCCTCCAAGCGGAGATCCTGCGGGCCAAGGGACTGGCCCGCGAGGAGTCGCTGGAGACTCTGAACAGGGACCCGTGGGGACGCCCCTACAAATTGGTGCGTGAGAAGCTCCGCCCATGGGCTCCCCCGCTGACGCAGAGTCTCCGGCCCCAGCTCGTGGAGGACGTGGTGAGCACTCTGTTCCCTTCTAGAGGGGACCATATCTCCCCGCCCATGGCTCCGCCTACTGCGGTGCTGAATGCGGACCACACCGACGACGACGACGACGATGCTCCGGAGGTGACCGAGGTAGAGCTGCGAGTGGCGGTACGTAGGCTGAGTGCTAAAAATACCGCCCCAGGACCCGACGGCTTACCTGGGAAAGCCTGGGTCCTGGCCTCGGAGGCTCTCGGGCCTCGACTAAGGGGGCTCCTAAGCGCATGCATGGAGAGGGGCCAGTTCCCACTTCGTTGGAAGACGGGGAAACTGGTCCTCATCAAGAAGCCGGGGCGCCCAGCGGACTCTCCGTCCGCTTACCGGCCCATCGTGCTGCTCGACGAGGTGGGCAAGCTCTTTGAGAGAGTCATTGCAGACCGCCTCGTCGGGCGGCTGGTGCGGGTGGGGCCGGATTTGGCGGAGAGCCAGTTTGGCTTCCGCAGGTGGCGCTCTACGGTGGACGCCATCATGCGCGTGCGGGCCCTCACGACGGGGGATGCTGTGGCCCGGGGTGGGGTCGTCTTGGCGGTGTCTCTGGACATCGCCAATGCCTTCAATACCCTGCCCTGGAGTTGCATCAGGGAGGCACTCCGGTATCACCGGATGCCGACCTACCTCTGTCGTGTGGTCGAGGCCTATTTGACGGACAGGGCCGTCATCTACCCCGGTCACCATGGAGTATGGAACCGGCAAGAGATGTCGTGCGGTGTCCCACAGGGATCGGTCCTGGGGCCGCATCTGTGGGATATCGGCTACGACTGGGTGCTGCGCGCCGACCTCCCCAGTGGCGTCAGCGTGGTTTGTTACGCTGACGACACGCTGGTCCTGGCGCAGGGAAGGTCGCACCAGGCGGCGGCCGAACTAGCGACACGCGGGGTTGCGACAATCGTCGTGAGGATCCGGCAATTGGGACTCGAGGTGGCCCTGCACAAGTCCGAGGCCATGTGTTTTCATGGTCCTCGGAACACGCCACCGTCGGGTTCCCAAATAACGGTAGGAGGGGTTCACATCGGCGTCGAGTCGACGATGAAGTACCTGGGACTCGTCCTCGACAGCCGGTGGAACTTCGTGGAGCATTTCCGACGTTTGGCTCCCAGACTGGAAAGGGCCGGGGCTGCCTTAAAGCGGCTGCTGCCCAATCTAGGGAGGCCAAACGCCTCCTGCCGGAGGCTCTACGCGGGGGTCGTGCGGTCCATGGCCCTTTACGGGGCACCGGTGTGGGCGCGTTCCTTGAGGCGGCGGCCAGCCCGCTGGTTGAACGCGCCCCAAAGGGTCATGGCCACCCGGCTGGTCCGGGGATACCGTACGGTCTGCGGTGAGGCGGCGAGCCTCCTTGCCGGATTACCGCCATGGGATCTGGAGGCAAAAGTCCTCGCGCACGTTTGGGAGTGGCGCGAGGAGGCGAAACGCCGGGGCGTAGCTCCGCTGCCGCGAGAAATCACGGTACAGCGGACAGAGCTCCGGCGGGATCTCAGGGCGGCATGGAGAGTGCGATTGTCGCAACCCAGCGCTGGGCACGCCACAATTGCGGCGATAAGTCCCCTCTTTGAGGAGTGGCTTGAGAGGCGCCACGGCGTCCTCACCTTCCGCCTGACGCAGGTCCTCACCGGACACGGTTGTTTCGGGAGGTTCCTGTTCCGGATAAGGCGGGAGGAAACGCCCGGGTGTCACCATTGTGTGGATCGCCCGGAGGACACGGTGGAGCATACGGTGGAGGTCTGCCCGGCTTGGGCGGAGCACCGCCGTGTCCTCGTGGAGGCGATTGGCGGTGGCGATCTCTCGCGTCCGGCCTTGGTCCAGGCCATGGTACGGAGCGAGAGGGCTTGGGAAGCCGTCACCTCCTTCTGCGAAGCAGTAATGTTCGCGAAGGAGGAGGCGGAACGCGTGAGGGAGAGGCAAAATTTGCGCCCTCACGCCCCTAGCCGCCCCAGGAGACGCCCTGGGCGTCGGGAATCGCAGGCCGATTCCCGGCCACCGTAGGCGCGGGCTTGCGAACGGCGAGCAATGGGCAGCTCGCCGTTCGATAAGGACCAGGCCCGGGTCGACGGCGCGTTGTGTTCCACGCGCGCCTCAAAGAGATGTCAGCACCAATGACGGGGTTTGCTAGGACCGATGCCTGCTAGGGTTGCGGAAAAGTCCAAGAGGGTTACCGTGGCCCCTGGCACAGGCAACTGAAGGAACACGGGTGGGTTTTAGTCAGTAAGAGTCTGACACGCCCTCCTGCTCTGCCCAGAGCGGGAGAAGTTATTTGATGATTTCCCACCCACAAAAAAAAAAAAAAAAAAAAAAGGGTCGCCATCCGTTGTCCTTCTTAGGAGCCAGGTGTAATGGTGATGACCATGGTGAACTTGAGGGTCTGGCGGTGCCATCTTTCAGCATCGCTTCAAACTCCTCTTTAGCTATTTTTAATTTGTCGGGGGCAAGGCGTTGTGGTGTGCATGAAACTGGCGGTCCAGGTGTAGTCTGTATGTGGTGGACTGTATTGTGTGATGATGTACGGTGTATGCCATGTGGCCGGGTAATGTCAGGAAATTTCCGTAGAATGTTATGGTATGTGGTGTCACCAATAATTACCTTAACCGAGGAAATAATGTCTGACGAACGGGTAGGTGAAGCCGGGGTCGCAAGCATTGTATAGTGGTCTAATAGACGCTGGTTCCTGCAATCAACAATTAAATTGTAAAATGACAAAAAATCCACTCCTATTATCGCTTTCGTAACGTCGGCTACAATAAATGACCAAGTGAAGTCACGGCGCAACCCCAAGTTTAAACTTAAACTAATATAACCGTACGTTTTAATGGGAGTACCGTTAGCCGCGCACAATTGATAATCCGTAGTTTCACGTCGCCCTGGTAATACAGATCGTGGGTAAACACAAAGGTCGCTGCCGGTGTCGACCAAAAATTGTATCTTTGATCGTCGGTCGGTGACGAATAAGCGACCGGTGCTCGGACAATCGTCGGCCGCCATTACTGATTGCCCTTCGAGTTTTCCGCCGCTTTGTAGTCGCACGGTTTCACACATTTCTTCGCACGTTCTCCAAACTTGTGGTGGTACCAGCATTGAGGGAACTTGCTGCAACTCGACTGCGATCTCGACGAACTCGAGCGATGACGTGAACGGCTGCTCGATCGTTGCCGCGATCGTGACATGCGATCGATTTTTGCGGTCAGCTTTTCAACCTGCCTGGCCAGTGCGGCTATCTCGGGATTCGCACTGCTCGACGATGCTGCCTTGGCGACGGCTGATGTACATGCTACCTGGGGCCCGACGACATCGTTGATTCGGTCTGCTAGCTCCGCCAATTCCTCCATTTCGGCCTTGGACTGCGAGGCGATGATGGCCTGCGTCCCACTTGGTAGACGGCTCGTCCAGATGGTGCGGAGAAATTCCTCGGGAACGCCCGGTCCAGCGAGGTTTAGTAGGTGGCGGTAGAACTGCGATGGTTTACGATCGCCGAGTTCTTCATGCATGAGTAATTGTTTTACCTTTTTCTCACGCGAAGCTGACATCCTTTTTATTAACTCTGCCTTGAGCTTCTCATACTTTTTGGCAGCTGGAGGGTTTTCAATAATTTCTTGAACCTCAGAAGCGTACTGCGGGTCCAAGTGGCCTGTGACGTAGTAAAACTTCGTGTCATCTGCCTTTATGTTTGAAAGTGCAAATTGTGCTTCCATTTGCGAAAACCAAAGTGAAGGCTTCTCCGGATAGAAAGGTGGTACCCTCACGCCCACGCAGAATGTTTCTAGGTGTTTCTCACCGCCATCTTGGGCTGTCGCGGCCCTGTCGCGCTCGCTTCTGTCTGTCATGATAGTGTTCTTGCTCGGGGTCACCAATTTAGTGTGGTTCTTGAGGTAAGTGTGTGTGGAGATAAATAAAGTTTGTACACTGGCACAATAAAAGTTTATAGTTTATTGGAAGGAAGTAGGTACACGAGTTAGAGTTCACAGCACAGAAAGAATGAAGAGTAGCACTAGGTAGAATAGAATAGAAGGAGTATACAGACAAGAAAGCACAGCGAATATTCGAATAGCAAGCGTAAGCGCGTTAGCGGGTTGAGCGACACAGTGGTCACGCGGAAGGCGATAGGCTGACTAGCGGGCCGCCGGTCTCAACTGATGCGCGCGCGCGGCTCTGGAATGCGAGCCCCCACCTCGCGCGCTAAACAAATAAGCGATTAGGCGGCCGGCCGGTTTAGTCACTACTAATACGCATGGTTTGCTTGTCCGTCCGTATATAAAGTTTTTATTATTTTAATACTTACATAGGTAACATTTTAAAGAAACAAACAATTATAATTACTACTATTATTTTACATATACCTAATTATTATTAATCTACGCCACACTAGCAGAAAAACAAATATAGTTTGTTTTAGGAACACTAAGGATTAGTAGATGGGCTTTGAGCCATCTATCTATAGCAACCAATCCTTGCTCGGTATTATTGCACACAGCTTCCCACATGTCCCCAAAGTAGACAATGGCCGTGTCGTCTGCGTAGGAGAAGATTTTCCCCCCACCATTTCGTAGGTTGTAGAGTTCGTTAATATACACTAGAAACAGTGGTGGGCCGAGGACCGATCCCTGTGGGACACCGAATACAATGTTACCCTCCTTACTATGCGAGTTACCTATTTCAACTTGTTGTCTCCTACGTCGGAGGTTACTGTCAAAAAGGGAGAGAGCCTTACCTCTTATCCCTATAGCCTCACAGTCTCTGCACAAAGATGGGGACAGATACAGTGTCAAAAGCCTTTTAAACACCGTAACGTATTTATAACCCTTGTCCACCTGTCAGTGATTTCAGATGTCAACGCAATGACCGCATCTTGAGTCGACCGTCCCTGTCTAAAACCGTATTGGGAATAGGGAATACTGTTGTAATAACTTACTAGTCTTTTATTTAATATTATTTCTATTATTTTAGAAAGGGATGATAAGATAGATATCGACCGATAGTTATTGACATTGCTCTTGTCCCCATCCTTGTGCACAGGCGTAATCATAGAACGTTTTAGTGCGTCAGGAAATATACCCGTTTCGAAACACTGATTAGTTAACTGGCTGATAAGAGGAACAACAAGCTCTCTAGATAATTTAAGGAAACCCACAGGTATGCGATCCCACCCCGAAGCACTTGCTGAGTCAAGCGACCCAGTCAGTATACTATCCACTTCTGCCGGAACTGTCTCCAGCAACACGAACAAATCCATTTGAGATAGTGAACTTAAGTTAGTGACAGGTCTAGATGCTTGTCCAGTTAGGGTTATTATTTCTTCCGCGAGTGTTTTTCCAAATAGTTACGAAGAATTGGTTTACGCGGTTTAATGAGTCGAGGAGACGTGGTGTGACAAGCAGTAGGTGTGTACTAGAATCCTTGGGTTTTTTTTTATAATGGGTGATGTCATTAAGACGCGGTGTTATCTCAATATTCCGAAAAATTGGTTTCTTAGAACGTCGAGTATGACGTAATGTAATAAAAATAAGTAACGCGAAAAATACAGTGAACAGAGAAGGGTATAAAGAAGAATTTAAACCGAACAGAATAATAAATAATAGTTTGATATTCCCAATAAAAAATTGGGAAGTTGTAGCACAAAAATAAACTTTGACGTCGAAGATCTCTGTATTTCCAGCGATAACAACAGTTTTTTTTTTTAAGAATTTAGTAGGTTTTCCATTTTTTTAAAACTTTAACCAAACCATTATTTAATTTTATGTCTATATTTTAAATAATCTAAAGAAAAGCAGTAAAATAAATGCCCATTCGCAGCTTACGTCACATTTCAACACAAATATCATTTTCAATTTTCAATCTTATTGACGCTCCATAGTGGTGACAATAGTTTACGCGGTCATACTTTAGTCGTCGGGCAGCGCTCGACTTGGATAGTTGGCACCGGACGCTCTGTGCATAATTCGATTGTAGTTTTCAAGTAATTTATGACTGAAAACAGTGTGTGAATTGAACTAAAGTTCTGTGGCGGACCACTAAGGCTACTCACTGCCTAATATTGAAGTGAAAATTTAGTCTCAGTGGAAATATGGGCAATAAAAATAAAATGTTGCGAAAGAGTTTTACAAGAAAAAAACGAAAAACTCGAAAAAATTATGGAATGTTTGGGTAAGTAGGATGATTACGGTATTGTATCATAATAACATTTGAAATTTGTATTTAGTTTAGTATACTTACGAAACTGTATAAATCTATAGAAACGGTATTGACAATTTCTACAAACATTTTGCTAAATCCAAAAACAAATAGGTGCACTCTATTTTGATGTCTATAGAATGCATATTTGAATGCGCCTAGTGCAAACGTCTCTGGTCGAAGCAACCATCGAGGCGATAGCCATATTGCAATAGTAGGTATAAGTAACAAAAACAAACTTGCAGATAAATCAGAGTGCGTTCGTAATTATTATAATAATATAAATATTGCACTAGTTATATAAAAAGCATTTTGATTCTTTTGTAAGATTATTTTTATAATATTTATTGAGTCATTAGACCAGTGCCGATAATTTTTGAAAACGAAAAAGTCACAGTAGGATGAAACCCATTGGAAAAGAAAGAGAATACAACAAAAATGAAAGGAAAAATAATTTACGGGCGATCCGAGGTCGGGAAGTGGGGGTTTAAGGGTAAAAAGCGGTTTATCTCGATTTCCGGCAAAACTACAAGTCTTATGGAAAAAAGTGTAATGGCAAAGTTGTAGGTAATAAAAAGATCTACAACTTTTGTATTCACACTTTTTTCAAGTAACCTCAAAATTTATGTGAAAAATTCAAATAACCAAGTTATTGGTTTTATATTTTTATCTTTTACACAGCATTTTTTTTTTCGCGAAATTTGCTGAATACTTACCTTTTTATGTTTCAAGCACACTGCATTTTTATTGATTTAAAATATTTTTTTTTTTCACCTTATTTTGACCTAATATCGAAAAAGCACCCTAATTTTCAATCGAAAATTCTCACGTGAAAATATCTGTTTTTTTAAAAACTCGTTAAAAAAAATAATTGCTCAGATATAAACACAGGTACCTCGGCGTTGTTTATTATCCCAAGATGTTTTGCTTGAAGTTTACTTGTGTTTTTAATATTATATAACTTTACCTTCTTTAGTAAGTTAGTTTTTAACATAGTAGAGTTCAGTTCCACAATTAAAGGAGTATTCATAATACCTTCCTTCCTACTGGGCAGTCGGTAAATTTCCTTTATGTCACGTGAGTCCATCTCAAAGCTTAGATGTTTAGATAACTTCATGATCATATTTATTCATGCAGAGTTAATATTCCTGAGGCATTTTAGGGTCGTTCTTTATCTCAATGCAAGTTTTCTTACTACTTCTTTGTAAGTCTTCGATCTTATCCTCCAACAAGACAATGTAGTCACGGTCCTCTTTACTTTGTACCTCAATCATTTCAATTATCTTACGGAATTCTTCATTTTGACAAGATAAATTAGTAATGGCAACTTCTATGTTATTATTTGTTGTCTGAATATCCTTGAGATTTGAAGCCATCACTTTTAATTCACTTCCTTGAGTTGAGATAAAGGAAGATAACATATATTTGATTTCAGTCTTGAATTTAGTAAATTCTCTTGGTAGATCGTCTTCCCTTGGTATGCATAGAAATAAAATTAGGGGGAGTAATGTCCATCACTACGCTGATGTTTGGATCAAAGAGAGATTTGTCCATTTTATCCGTTCAAAGTACTAGGAGTATAAGGAGTCGATTAGCTGTCGGGACCAAAGTGGACTATGAAAATGTACGTATAGACACTACTGGTGCTGCTGGAAATGGGTGTGGGCCCACATACATATGCCCATATCCCAATATGTATATCTACTACCTATTAAGTACTTATACCAACGCCACCGGCCATTGGTCATGCTTCGCAACTCGAACTGGAATATTTGAAACATTACTGATACCTGCCACGTGATTGGTGAGGAGACATTCAGCGGTACCGACACAACCCATCTTAGCAAGAGGTATCTATCGTGTTACCTAGTAACTGGGTTGTCGAGGTAAGATAGGCATTCGCTCCATGTACAATACTTGTATGTATCAGCTGCATCAGCGGGTTAATTGCGTAAAAGGTACGGACAGACGTGCTCAAAAATAAGCATGCTTAAAATTAGCATGCTCTGCAACTGTTCACATTTGCCAGCAATAAGCTTGCTTGTTTTAAGCATACTCTTATATAAGCATGCTCAAAGCAAACGTACGGACAGACGTGCTATTTGGCACCAGGCTCTCGCCCAAAATGGATGTACAAAGACGTAGTGACAGTGCTATCCGTACAGAACTCAATAAAATAATCATATTGCTTGCAACGGAATTGTGTAAGAACATTTTGGTGAAAAAGAAAAAAACAAAAAAAAAGGAGAATTTGGGTTCGTAATTGGATAAACAGAAGAGAATCACTGGGAGCAAGTAATCGATTGTTGGCAGAGATGCGAAGCCTTGTGTGTTTGAAGCTGGAAGTATAGAATAATTTGATGGGTTGAATGTTTGAAGATTGAAGGGTGTTCATTCGCGTGTTCGAACCTGGAAGTAGTGAAGTGATGGGTTGAATGTTTGAAGATTGAAGGGTGTTGGTTTGCGTGTTCGAAGCTGGAAGTATTGAAGTGATGGGTTGAATGTTTGAAGATGAATAGGTATAGGTTTGTGTGTTCGAAATTGGAAGTACAGTTGCAGATAAATTATGATATATATTTCGACGTCTAGCTGCAGTCAAAATTGCCTGTATTTAATTTTGTACGCCTAATGCTTCGTACAATGGAAGTTGCCGCAGTTGAGACGCTACGTTCAATCCTGTACCTAACGTGTATTGGTGTTGGTAGTTCTGTCCTGCTCTAACTGAATTTATTTTGCATTTATCTATGCCGAGCTCCATTTAAATGTCATTTGTGGAAGTTTCTGCTAGGTTAGCTAGCTCGTAGAGTTGACTCTCGGTTTCTGTGTACAACTTAATATCATCCATATACAGTAAATGATTTAAAACTCCTTTCTGTGGGTCAGTCGGTCGGTTGGTAGCTGTTGAATTTAAAGGGATGCCTAGTAAGCTTGCGTTTAATATTTTAGATAGGGGGTTTAAAGCAAGGCAGAACCACAGGGGGCTGAGTGCATCTCCTTGGAAGATTCCTGTCTGTATTTTAATTGGGCTAGTATCTGTTGTTTCGGTTGGAGTAGTGAGTCTTAATACTGTACACCAAGTTGCCATCATTATCTTTAAAAAGGAGAATGGGCGCTTTTGTATGGCCTCAGTCCCCAGACTGTATCAAATTGAACAATACGTCATTTTAAAGCTTGTAGAATGGCTTTATTTTATTCTATGACACCTACCACCGCACTCGTGCGGGGGAATAAATACAAACAAACAAACATTTTGCTTCAAAAAAATGTCATTTTCGGTTTGGGTAATATCGTCCAATTCTTTTGACTTGCCAATATCCGGGGGTATGCCTGTACTCCGACTTTTAATTAGCTGCAGTAAAATGACACATCTTACTGTCACTTATGTGTCAAAATGTATGAAAATTGTTGATACTGTCATTTAGCTCGCTAGCTGTCATTTTACTGCAGCTAATTAAATAATAATAATATCCATCCAAAGTGCGATGGAGAGAATTTCCTCGTTTCTATCGTGTGTTTCCGCGAGGTAATGAGTGTTATGACAGTAGCTTATTGTATGCCACCAACAACGAAACTCGTGCAAAGAAAATACAGCGATTTTGTTTTTCGTAATAATATTATTTTTATCATAAATATATTTATTATAATTTTTCGTACCTACCTATTATTTAATTTACAACATTATTTTTTGTTTACACTAAACCCGAAAAGGGGTCATTAATTGTACTCATCATTTTACATGGGACCAACCTTGAAATCTCGAAAATAAAAAACAGCTTTTTCCTACATTTTGACGAGTTATGCGAACATAAATGTAGGGAACAGCTGATTTTTTTTCGCGATATCATGGTTGGTCACAGAGAAAAAGTTGTTCATAATGATGAGTACAATGACCGATTTTCGGGTTTAATGTAAACAAAAAATAATGTTGTATAGTGTTCTTTACGGTGAAGCTACTTGTCTTATGTTGCGCCTTTACCGCCACATCCGCAAAATGGTTTATCGAATACCTAGTTTTAAAATGAATTAATCGCTGTTTCCTGTGTTCACTTAGTTTATTTTTATATTATTATTATTTTACTATGTCATGTAAGTTCAACAAATAATGCAATAAAACAAGAACAATGGCAGTTACAATATTTATTATTCAAAAATAACACTATTCATCTAAATCTGCAATAATTTCGTCTAGAAAAGTTGCCGGTAATAAGATGTCATTTTGATGCTTCGCCCAACCCAAATACCATATAATAATCATTATATGAGCACATGTGCCTACTGTTCTTCGTCCAGTTAGGCACTAACAGTAATAATTGCGGACGGACTCCCTTCCCGTCGTTCTTGTATTTACTACAATGTAGGAGTAATATATCCGATTGGATACATGACGGGATTGAACACGACCTCTCAAAAGCACTCCTTCAACATTAAGCTGGTATTGTGCTAGGTCAGGAATTAAGGTTTCACATACTTCGATGCAGTAGACTCCATTTCTTATATGCTCGCTCAGGTAAGATCGGGCGAGCTTTATTTGATAGGTGCCTAGTGCTATTAGCACTAGATCCTCTTCGCTTAATACAAGAGTATGCAAGGTTATGCAAGCAAGATTATGCAAGGTTGTAAATAGCTGCTAAATTGATTTGCACTTTGAAAGTCTGGGCAGAATGAAGGCCAATTTTTTAAGCATCTTGCTAAATAGCTTCACTTTTCATTGTCTCGTTTGAGAGAGAATAGATATTTAAGTATAATTAAGTTCCTTACGATGTTACCTATATTAATAACTTAGACCTTAAGATTAGTATTTTTTTAATTTTTTATAAACTAGATTAATAGAATAAATTGTATCTTTCTCAACTTTTCATTTTCTCGTTGAGAGAGAATATATAATGTATTTAAATAATATAACAACTTATGAAACTAATAACTAGTTTCATAAGTTGTTATATTATTTAGTCCTTTAGATTAGTATTTTTCGTTTTTTAAACTAGATTAATATTATAAAATTGTACAACTCCTTTATCCATGCGGAGTTTACCTATAAGTGATTGTTGCACTGTTGCATTTATATTTCTGCATGTTACTTTTTAGCATACAACCTGTACAAACAATCGTTGGTGAGCCAAATAAAATAAATAAATACTGGGAATGCCAGCGCTCGTACAGCTTCATCCGTGATAGTATGAAATGCTGCCCTCTGTCGATTGAGATTGTTTTCCACAACGTAATCACCCAAACTATTTGCCTGGTGAAGTCTTTCTTGGATTTCTCTGATTATTTGGTTGGCAAGTGGCGTGTTTGTCACTGGCTCTTTAAACGTGTTTGTTAGAGCGGCAGCAATTCGTACATCTTCGAACATATGAGGCAGTGCTCTGTTGAAATATTCATGCCTTAATATTTTAAAATCACGTTTTAGGCGACCATTTATTACCTGATCATTGTGTCATTATTATTATTACCTGATCATCTGATTATTGTCACCAGCCGGGATTTATTTGCATCTTCAGTGCTGAGTTGTAATTCGGCCCTACTCTTGGTGGGAGGCATATGAGCATTATAACCATGCTCTTCTACATCTCCAAGAGAGTCCCTGAAGCCTCTGTCTAAGATGAGTACGTCGCCAGCATGAAGTACAACATGTATTGGAGCTTCGTTATGAATTGATCTCGACATAATCGTAGCATCTGATGTCGTTGCTGCGTGCGGTCCGGTAACATCAACAATAAATCCATCCGTGCAGACAATTAAATGTGGTTTTAAAAGGTTACGGAACTTATGCAGACTATATGACTGCTTTTGAAATAAAAAATTGCTACTTTTTTGGATGAATATATAAGTACCGTCAAAAATTAAAATGGCTATAGTCCCATTGTCTCCATACAATGAGTTTGGAATAGTTAGGTTCCGGGAAATAATTTCTTGCCCACTTATATGATCCCATCCTAAATGCCCAGGAACAAAGTCGGCCAACAGACACTCACGAGCTTTAGTCAATTTTCTCTCCAATGCTCGACGGCTCATCCCCAGGCGCGCAGCCAATCTTTCGTCAAGTTCTCCAGACCTTACCTTCATCAAATATGCCCCCAGCAATGTCTTGGGGCGCCGTGATTGTTCCAAGGAAGGAGTTTCTTCTAGAATCGTCTGGAATTGTTCGTGGGTTAGCCCGACACAAAAATGTAATTCCGTAGCTGTAATATTTTCGATAGTATCGAAATTAAATAAGTGTCGTTCATTATAAGCCGTGACAAGTGTATTCAACATGTCTTTTATTTGCCCTGGAGTAAATGAAGAATTATTTAATTCATTCAATTGTGTCCATGAGTTCCCGGTTAAATGGTTATCACATACACTAGCACTTACTGGGATGTACAATTTATTTTCAATCAACATTCTTACTTCGATGAATTGAGGTATTCTCAAAAGATTTTGCATTGTGCAGTTTGAAAATATACAACGTCGAGATGTATTCGCTGCTCTTCTATACTCTTAACTCTTAACATAGTAAAAATACATAAAATAAGTGTAGAACCTAAAACTAACATTTAAAAAAAAATTAAAAAAAACATGGTTCCTTTCCTGCATGAGTTACGTTGTTGGTCTCATACAATAAAATAAAGCTATTTTTATGATCTTTAAAATGACGTATACCACATTTTGATACACCACTGGGGACGAACCGCCCATTCTCCTTTAACAATTATTGGGTTTATTTTGTTTTCTAACACTTGCAAAAGCCATGAACGGGGAACAGAATCATACGCTTTCTTGTAATCAATATACATGGTGAATAGATCGGTTTTGGATTTCTGAACTCTTTTTAAGATAACGGAATCTATGATTAATTGCTCTTTGCAGCCTTGACTTTATTTTCGGTATCCTTTTTGCTGTTCGGCTAAGATGTTATTGGCGTCAATGTGTTCGTATATCATTTCGGATACGCAGGATGTGATGATCTTATACAAGGTCTGTAAGCATGTAATAGGTCTATATTTAGCTGGGTTAGAGAGGTCATTGCGATCTTTCGGTATCATGTAAGTTGTGCCCGACGTTATATAAGAAGATTTTTTTGTACCAGTAACTATGGATGTGATCTGATGCAGGTGCTTTCCAATTATGTAGGCAAACTAGAACTTTATGAAATATTTGTGGGGAGGTGTTGATGATAATTGATAGTTCTGCTTTTATCCAATCTGCTTGGGCGTTATGAAGAATAGGTTGTTCGCATATTCCTGCCCAGAATTTTTGTAATGCCTCTGGGTTAGGAGTGTTCAACTCATCATCATTTGGGTTGTTATTCTGAGCATTTGTTGTTGCCTGCCTGATATTGCGATAGAAACGTTTTTCGTTTTAGGTGAATTTGGCATTATGTTGTTGTTTTTTTAAAGTGCGTGCGTTATGTTATATCTTTGAAGCCGGCCTGTTACAACTGAGAGTTTTTGTTTAAGTGTGTCTAGAGTTTGTGCTACTTGTGTATTAGGTTCTTCATGCACGGTATGAATTCTATTTAGTTTTATAATCTTGTTTACATGCTTCTTTAATTTTCTACTCCTGCTACCGTTAATAAATTGTGTTATTCTACCTATTTTAGATCATAAATCGTTTAGTTTTTGTTTGTCTTTGCCATTTTGTGTTACATTTTGTTTTTGTACCTCGGGATATTTCTCTTGGTTCGAGTGTTATCTTGGCTCCATTAACCTTAGCAACGGTCCATGCCGCACAATATATAACGGTCTGGAATGTATGGAAGTCTGTGTCGTTGCTAATATGTTCAGGGCGAATGATTTTGTTTAGGAAGCTAATTATTCTTGCAAGATAAAAAATGGTTTTTGTTTTGGAATATAAATTCTATTAGTAGGGCTAGTGACTTTAGTTATAAAATTGGAATGCTTGTTGGAAATAATCGTCTATTATTGAGTCCCTTTCTAAATTAATTTGTGGGTTAGAAAGAATGTCTGCACTAGTTATTTCAGTGTTGTCCGGTGTTTCTATATTAGGTGTAGGTTCGTCTATAGAGTTTGTATCAATGTTATTTGTTAACTCGTTATTGGTATTGTTGAAATTAGTATTACCGGCTATCGTTTCACTATTGTAATTGCGTGTGTTATCTATACCGAGTTCTTTCGATACCTCTAACTTGAATGAATTTAATTACTCATCGCTTAAGTATGTATTGTTTATTATTGCTCTACTTTGATCAGCTATTCGTTGTTCACTTAGGTGAGCAAGTGAAGGGAATTGATTAATTAAATCTTCGTACATAGGTTTTCGATATGTAGTTTCATTAGTGCCCAAAGCTGTAACTCTATAATATGACCGCATTATAGCTTCGTAGTAATCACTTGTCGATCTCGTTCGGTTCTGTGTTCTATTTTGTGTGCTTTGTATCTCTAGTGTTGTAGGTTGTATTTTTGTAGATTGTATTGGTGTAAGTATTTGTTGTCTAAGCTCGCTAGAGTTTTGTGTCTGTAGCGTAAAATGGTTTGACTGTAGTTGGTCTACCTCGTCTTATCTCACTTATTTCTCTTACTTCGTTTCGTATCTCATCTATTGTTTTTTGTGGTCGTAATTTGTTA
This sequence comes from Brachylomia viminalis, assembly GCA_937001585.2. Lineage (NCBI taxonomy): Eukaryota > Metazoa > Arthropoda > Insecta > Lepidoptera > Noctuidae > Brachylomia > Brachylomia viminalis. The sequence goes on from OW443307.2 coordinate 25,169,910, forward strand.
ATTACTATAGCTCTTCGTTGGTCTCCTATTCTCTGTCGACTAACCTGCATGTTCTGGAATTTGTCTGTAATTTTTGGTGCAGCGGTTCATGATTAGTTCTTATGTCTATAACTAGGGAAGTTAATTGAATATAAGTGCGCAATATGAACTTATTCATTTTAGGGGTCCATCGTCTGCGCGTACTAGGAGTGCTTGTAGTGGGTGTAAGTTCAGAGTCAAGGTTGACATCTTGCACAACACTATCGAGTGTGCTAGTGGTGGACCATCTAGCTGTTCTTCTTGTCATGTAGGAGGGGTGAGTCGAAGGGATAGATAAGAATAATGAAATGGTATAATCGCCCGTGGAATCGGCTGTGGCTTCTACATAGTGAGCCCACCTGTTCAGCTCACTACGACCAGCTGTAACAATTTTGTCGGTAGGAGCCCGCTTGCTCAGTTCCTCACCGCCGATGGTTCGCATGCTGTGGCACCTAGCATCGGCTAGATGCACCCCGGCGCTCCCCGGGAAGCGACCATAAATTATAATTATACTCTTTTATTACTCATCTCCATAAAGGGTTACCTTGCCTTGTTAGCCGCGTATGTTTTTTGTACAGTCGTACAGTACACGTGTCAGCCCCCTACGTAGCTAGGTGTTCAGCTTGGACGTAAGGTTGGATTTTAGGGGGCTTATTATTATTTCCTTTATTCCATTTTTCTACATAAATCATATTTTTAAATATTGGAATAACAAAATTATAAAAACATTTAAAAATATAAAAAATAGTATCCCACCGGTATCGGGAACAGGGTCCAAGCTACCAGTGGTCAGGCCTCCTGAGAGAGGAACCTCCTCACGATACGCGCCGTGTCTAGAAGAACCGCTTTCTGGATCAAGCCATTGATCCAGCCGTCTAACGAGAGCCTCCTAAGGTGTTTATCGAGGCTCTTGGCTATTATGCCATTGGCCGTTACGACTATCGGCACAATTATTGCTGTATCCACATCCCACATGTCGACAACCTCGTGAGCCAGGTCAAGATACTTAATCTGCTTATCTTTTTCAGCTTTCCCGAGGTTCTCGTCATGCGGGATCGTTATATCAGCAATCATTGTGCGACGCTTTAATCGATCTATCACCACTATGTCTGGTTTATTGGCCAGAATAGTCCTGTCAGTGATGATAGATCGATCCCAATACAACGTGATATGGCCATTTTTGAGAACTGGGTCGGGGACATATCTGATCTATAGTACGGTACTTCTGATTCCACAAGACTGTATTTCAGAGCAAGTTGCTGGTGGATAATCCTTGCTACAAGGTTGTGCCTATGCAAGTAGTCTCCGTTAGCCAGACGAGAACAGCCAGAAATAATGTGACGGATTGATGCCCCCGGTCGGTGGCATGCCCGACAGATATCAACCGTACCGTCCTTCACAATATATTTCCGGTAGTTATTCGTCATAATAACTTCGTCCATTATCGCAAAGACAAAACCTTCGGTTTCTCCAAAGAGATCACCGAATCGCAACCAGGATACGGACGCTAAGAAGTCTACATCAGGGCCATGTAGGGCCCGGTAAAAGCGTCCGTGAAGCTCTTTGCTCTGCCATACCTCCTTGCGGTCATTAGTATCTAATACTTTAGGTTTGCGCCAGTTCTCGTTAGCTAAGGAGAGCGGGGTGAAGCCCTTGTCCACTGAGACCACATCTCGGTGCATCCCCACGTCGGCTTCTAGGAAGTATTCCCTGAGACTGCATACCTCACAGTTATGCAGGGTCTTAGCATTTAAGAAGCCTCGACCTCCGCACTTCCGCGGGATATACAGTCTCATCACCGATGATCGTGGGTGATGCATCCGATTAGCGGTCAGCAGTGTGTGTACCTTCCTATCTAGGGCGTCAAGTTCCGTCTGAGTCCATTTGAGTATGCCGAAAGAGTACATCAAAACCGGCATGACCCAACTGTTGAAAGCACGCACCTTGTTTCCGCCTGATAATAGACTATTAAGTACTTTATTCAGACGGCCAAAGAAGCGCTCCTTCAACGATTGTTTCATGTCAGTAGTGTTGATGCCTAACGCTTCCGACATACCCAAATACTTGTATGTTTCGAGTGAGGAGAGTGATCTTAGGTGTATGGAATCTGAGAGTTGGGTTCCCACGGATTCCATAATCTCCCCCCGCTTTACATGCATGACCGCACATTTGTCCACACCAAATTCCATCCTCATGGCGCTACTGAAAGTTTGAGTTACTTTCAGTAGCTCCATCAGTTGCAAATTGTTGGGGGCAAAGAGTTTTAGGTCATCCATGTAGAGGAGGTGCGATATAACCTGACCACCTCTCCTCAACCGATAGCCTAGACCTGAATCCTGCAGCAGTGTGCTTAGAGGATTCAAGGCTAAGCAGAACCAAAGCGGACTCAAACTATCGCCCTGAAATATGCCTCGCTCGATCCTTATCGGTTCGCTATTCCTATGAATATTTCGACATCCTGGATAGTGAAGGACCGTCCTCCATTGCCGCATACATGACATTAGGAAGGTGCGAAGAGTTGTATCTACTTTATACAACTCTAACACCCTCACGAGCCATGTATGCGGCACCGAGTCATAGGCCTTCTTATAATCTATCCAACATGTCGACAGATCCTTTCGGGAATGACCAACCTATTGGCTAATGGTCATATCAATGAGGAGTAGCTCCTTAGTACCGCGGGACCTATTCCTACATCCATTTTGAGAGGCAGACATGATGGAGTTGAGATGTTTGTTAATTTTAGCTCTCAAAATGGATGTAAGAACTTTATAGACCGTCGGTAAACACGTGATCGGCCTATAATTCTTGGGTTCCACGGTGCTACCTGATTTATGGAGCAGGTGGTTAATTCCTGTCGTTAGGAATTGGGGTAGCGAACCAGATTCCAAAGTATTCTGAAACTGAGATGCCAAGCGAGCGTGAGATCTTGTAAACCATTTAATCCAAAAGTTGTGCAGTCCATCCGGCCCTGGAGACTTCCAGTTGGGTAGTGGACGGACTGCACGAGCTACATCTTGGGGGCAGATGGTAATAGCCCCCATTTCTGGTATCGGATCGTAGGCTCGCTCGACTTCCCGAGTCCAATCACCTTCGGTGTGACTGACAGGTACCGACCAGATGCTGCGCCAGAAGGAACACATGGCATCATCATCCGGTAGGCGCGTCTCAGTCACACCATGGTCCGGTCGCTCCCAACCCCTATAAACCATATCACTCTAGGGCGAGTATTGCCCTCCTTGAAGCAGATTAGTTTGCCGATGAGCATCCTGGCCCCACCAATACGGCGTTCAATTCTGCACTGCCAAGCTGGTACGTTTGGTTTCGGTCGTGTAGCTCTAGTGTCATTTGCAAAGAACAATGGCAGCCAACCATACATTCATTTAGCTGATATTAAATTCTAGCGTCTTTATATGAAAAAATATCTTTTTTAACTCGGAGTCAAATTCTGAATTAGTTTGTGCAAGAATTTTTCTTCGAGAAGGCAGAGAATAATAGAAATTCAGTCATGAACTTTTGTAGGTTATGTCTATGGTAAGTAATTCCAATTCGAGGAAGTAAAAGGGCAATATTGCATTAGTATTTTCCTTACCCATTTATAACAGAATGCAAGGTTGTTCAGACTAATAATAATAACAGCAATACTAACTACTAATACTAATAATAACAACTACTACAAAAAAAAAATACGACAAATAATAAAATAACACTTCTCGTCAAAAAAATACAAACAGTACTGCAAGTACTATTTAGGCGGCCTTTAAATAAAAAAGATGACAAATATCATAAAAAAAATACGCCAATAAATAGCTGGCAGTCTAGTCTACACAATGGTGTACCACAATTCCAAATTTGAATAAAAATTTTCTAATTTTCATTCAATAAATGAATGTAGGTAGATATTGTTTTCCATGTGTATCCATCCCGTCGGAATTTCTGCATTTAAACAATTTTTTTTTGCAAAAAAAAATCGTTTTTTTAATAGTGATTGTTGACTAAGCTGTGTGACATCCTACCAAAGAGATTTTTTCCAAAAAAATATGTATACCTCGCCCATGGAAGCTGCCCAAGTCGTGGCGTTGCTGGATTCAGGGTAAAGTCAGCGTGTTGTCGCTGCACGATTGCATCTTAGCTTCTTTGCTGTCAATAGAGTGTATCAGCGTTATCGGGAGACTGGTATGTTTACTCGCCGTAGATGTCGAGTCACGTCTGAGCAAGATGACCGGTATATTGCGTCAGTTTCTCTAAGAAATCGTCACTTTACCTCTATTCAACTGCAGCAGCGGCTCCGTAACGTGAGGTTCCAGGATTGACTGTGAGCGATTCTACCAATAGAAGAAGATTGGCGGAGCGTGGCTTGAAACCTTATAACCCAGCTAATGGCCCAAAATTTACGGTAGACCACAGAAGAGCGCGCCTTAACTTTGCACGTAAGCACTTGAATTGGTCATAGCTTCAATGGAGCAAAGTTCTCTTTTCTGACGAGAGTATCGAAGAGACGTTTTGCACAGTGCTGCATTGAAGAAAGAGTCAGTAGGTGGTGGTTCATGGACGGATTGGAAAGGGATAGGCGCTGAACTTGCTTTTATATCTGGACCTCGCTTACCGTCATTATATGGGTCACGTTACATCGAAGAGTGTCTGGAGCCTGATGTGGTACCCTAAGCCCATTTTATTTTCGATGAGTTCATTTTTATGCAGGACAATGCCAGAGCTCATACCGCAGGCATTGTAAATGAATGCCTGAGCGATGTCGGTATTACGGTAATGGGCTGGCCAGCAAGAAGCCCGGATATGAATCTCAGAACACCTATGGGATGAGTTGAAGAGACGAGTCAGAGCAAGAGATCCTGCTCCGGAGACGCCAGCTTAAAACAGCTATACAAAAAGAGTGGGATAACATCCCACAACACAAGATCGTGACTCTTAGCCATTCCAAGAGAAACCACATGGAAGCAGTCATTAGAGCTCGGTGAGGAAATACGAGATACTGAATAAACATTTTTTTTTATTTTTGTTTTGCGTCTTTGTTTCTAAAATTTTACAAATTCTTCTTCAAGGGTAAAACATACCTGTTGAACAAAATACGGTAGCTAAAGAAATTAAATTTTAATTTAAAACATTATTATTCGTTAAACGCAATTAAATGGCATACATATTTTTTTTTATGTAAAATATATACGTAAAACTCATACAAAACCAAACTTCAGAGCCGTTTCGAATTTTTGATGGGAAGTGTATAGCGAAAAAACTTTGACTGCCCAGAAATTTCACCAGCGCGCCGTCACAAGCGTCCACTCAGTATATTAGAATGTACTCTGTAGTCCACGTCGAGCCAGGCTCGCGGGGGACTGTCGGGACTGACGGAGTGACGGTTTGTCGGTACGCGTTCTAGGAGCCCCCCGCGGGGGCGGGAATGTGTGTGCAGAGCGTACTTATAGAGATATTCACCATGGTATTACCGTACCCTGGTACAACTGTACCGGGTGTAGCCTACGTTACATAAGTGATAGTGACGATAGTGAGGAGACATAAAATAATAGTCCTGATCCGGGGTTGTAGAGTTTTATTGGTTTAAATATAGTATAATAATATACTTATACATGTTCTGAGAGCAAAATATCAGTGACTTTCATCACTGTTTCACAGTTTTTAATAATTTATGTACAGTCCGGAAATTAATTGTTTATCAAGTAGACACTCTACGCTAATTTGCCGTGATATAACCATTTCATACAACTGTTAATAGATGACCGTTGTGATTCGAGCATACGGACACTTTAGGTGGTAGTCAATTTGATAAAGAATACATTTACCTGTATTTTATTTCTATGGACAATTTGGACATCACTTTGGTAATAATATTATGAATATATAATTATCAAAAATGTCGTTTGAAACCCTGTTATATAGTTTCGTGTTGTGTATGTATTTTTTTAAATAAAAACTTTGATTAAATACAAACAATATTTCTCTTAAACTCAATTATTGGATACATGATTGACTTATACAAAAAAAACAATACTTTATAATACAAATGCAGCTTGCGGCATTAACATCCTTGAAGACAAAACTCAGTGAATACTGACCAAAAATTCATCACTATTATTACTTAATTTTAAATACCCACTATTACTTTATTTCCTTGAATAATAAAGGTGCTATTTAGAAAAACTGTAATGTTCGGATAGCTCGAAACTGTGTAAAAAGGAATTTTCGTTGCCTTTTCCATCATTTTTATTATTTGTATAATAAATAAAATGTAATCTGAGGTAGAATTATAAGACACTTTTTTCAACTGTAGCATGACATTCTTGTATTTAACTTTCTGATACTGTAGGATTACATTCTTGTGTTTAACTTTCTGATACTGTAGGATTACATTCTTGTGTTTAACTTTCTGATACTGTAGGATTACATTCTTGTGTTTAACTTTCTGATGCTGTAGGATTACATTTTCTGATACTGTAGGATTACATTCTTGTATTTAACTTTCTGATACTGTAGGATTACATTCTTGTATTTAACTTTCTGATACTGTAGGATTACATTCTTGTGTTTAACTTTCTGATACTGTAGGATTACATTCTTGTGTTTAACTTTCTGATACTGTAGGATTACATTCTTGTGTTTAACTTTCTGATACTGTAGGATTACATTCTTGTGTTTAACTTTCTGATACTGTAGGATTACATTCTTGTGTTTAACTTTCTGATACTGTAGGATTACATTCTTGTGTTTAACTTTCTGATACTGTAGGATTACATTCTTGTATTTAACTTTCTGATACTGTAGGATTACATTATTGTATTTAACTTTCTGATAATGTAAGATTAAATTCTTATAATTAACTTTCTGATACTGTAGGATTAAATTCTTATAATTATTTTCTGATACTGTAGGATTAAATTCTTATAATTAACTTTCTGATACTGTAGGATTGCACTCCTGTTGTTATCTTTCTTATCCTGTAGGATTGCACTCCTGTTGTTATCTTTCTTATACTGTAGGATTGCACTCCTGTTGTTATCTTTCTTATACTGTAGGATTGCACTCCTGTTGTTATCTTTCTTATACTGTAGGATTGCACTCCTGTTGTTATCTTTCTTATACTGTAGGATTGCACTCCTGTTGTTATCTTTCTTATACTGTAGGATTGCACTCCTGTTGTTATCTTTCTTATACTGTAGGATTGCACTCCTGTTGTTATCTTTCTTATACTGTAGGATTGCACTCCTGTTGTTATCTTTCTTATTCTGTAGGATTGCACTCCTATTGTTATCTTTCTTATTCTGTAGGATTGCACTCCTATTGTTATCTTTCTTATAGGGTAGATTTAACTTCATGTAGTTTACTTTCTTATACTGTAGGATAACATTTCTGTAGTTAACTTTCTGCAGATAACTTAAACAAGCGATGGTCGTTTCAGGCTGACGATGGGGGCCGCAAAGTTGGGGATCGCGGGGGACACTCCCCCATTGATACCGCTGAACGTCATGGGAGCTTCAGCCTGAGTGTAACGGCACTGTGGATGGTAACATTGAACAAAACTTATGTTAGTAAATGAAGATAGTTTAATAGACAAACATGCTATGAGCATTCTTTTTTTGTGTTCCTAATATGAATTGCTGTCTAAATTGCAAATCCTAAAATTAATTTAAATACTCAGTACCGTTTGTTTTCTGAACCATCGCTTTGAAACGCGACAAGTCACAACTGAAACTTATCACAGAAATTGTGATACTTACAAAAAAGTGTCTCCAAAAGAATTTACAGTAAGCGGGTGCTTAAAACGTCTATTATAAGTAGTTCAATAATAATAAATTGATTAAATCAAACACCACAGTAAATGAGGGTTAAGAAGGACTACTAATGCCTTAAGAAAGAACACAATAAGATCAGAAGATACTTCACATTATTAAATAGTTAGGGAATATAACTCAGATGGTATCCTACTGAACTAGTAAGTAGACATAATCGATGTAAAAGACACAAGAAACAAAAAGAAAGCAGCAAATTGTTATGACACATGATCCGAAATCATCAAACATTTCGTCCCAAGGTAACGCTGATGTAGTTGATAAAGATGATGAAGTAGAGAGAGGTATCTGTGACACACACACACACACACACAAACACACTCGTGTAGGTACCTTAGAAGGAGATAGGTGTGGCACACAGCTTTAGCTACAGACAAACGGTTGAACTAGTTAGAACAAAATTAAACTTTTGTTTGTAACCGTATAGTTCTAGTTTCTATGGGGTTCTTGCGTGGCTAAGTTATAACAGCCGCACGTGTCGACCAAGGTTCAGCAACGCTTGCCAAAATCAGTCCGTGCGTGGGTGACCATCTATTACATTTACTTATCGACACCCCTCCGTACCTCGGAAAGCACGTTAAGCGGTTGGTACCGGCTGTAGATCTTCGACAGCCGTTACAGCTTCCCTAGTCATGATGTCCGAGAGTCTGACAATCAGTCCTATCAGGAGGAGTAATCAGTATTTTACATGGAGGCAGTTGCTTCATCTAAAATACTGGTATTCAGCTGAATCCGGTTAGACAGGAAACCGACCCAATATAGTTGGGCAAAACGGTAGGCAGATGATGAGGTACTATGCCCCATATAGATGTATTAAACATTATCAACGAATTATACTAATTATCATCCTCCTTTCGGCATTCTTCTCAATGTAGAGGAACGTAATCATGGGACGCAAACAGGAGGAGAAACTCAAGGTAGCAGGCTTTGAACATAGTACCAGTTACATAGGGGAATTTCATTTGCTGGCAGCCCAAAAACTACCTACTCACTTATCACTTGGCCACGTCCTACACGTAGAAGCTACACGCGTCTAGTGACAGCGACTGCTGAGAAAACAAATGAAAGAAGTGGTTCAGAGCGTGCCGCGAGTCACCGCGATGCGATTTGCAGAGCAATGGATTGGTGCACATCACTCGTGTGAAGGAAACAGGTGCCGAGCGATTTGGCGCGTGAGTGATTCAAATATGCTAGCTAACAGCGCAGTGGCCACGCTTTCAGGGCGGGTGCGACCGTCGAGCGCGGTTGACAAGTTGCCGTCGCAACTGACGGGTCGTGGAGGCCCTCCAATCAACTTGCCCGTATTGATGGGCACGTTCAGCTTTAAGGGACTTTAGAGGTTTTAAGGGACATGCCCGTAACCCGACTTCTGCGCCCCCTGGCGGGGACGTAGTGACCCCCTTGTGACATGAATTAAAGTCGTGCGCTCGTGTCAATTCGCATCGCGTTGAGGTCGTGAACGTGGGGGGGGGGGGGTTGTACTGTAGACTGTAGGTACCTTGGCCTTGTGCTCCACATGAACTAACGAAGACCCTTAGTGTATTCAATTCCTTAAGCTAGTACAATTTAAAGCGGACCCTTTCCAATGAGGGGTAGAACAAAAATTGCTTCAGCTACATGTCTAATTCTTGTAACTCTCCAGGTTGATAATTTAGTTACCTCCATCAGTTAACTGCATCATGTGTGGTTTTTCCAGAATCGGATATACATTTTTAAGGACAGTTGTTCAGCATGTCGGGTAGAAACACAGCCCCTAAATAGATGCAGGTAACTGAATCTACAACCTGTTAAAGCAAAAATCGTGTATTGTGTGTTTTAAAAAACAGCAGGAAAGCTTTGCATGTACGTTTAGATAGTAGGAGTTAGATTGTGAGAGTGTACCTATGTATTGTGTCACTTTTATCAAATAGCAAGTCGTATTTAAATATTTTCTCATTATCAGCTCCTACATAATGGAACGATTCGTTATGTTTACTAATAACGCGATAACGATGCGTATAATTGCAGTTTCAATTATTTAATCAATTTGAATATTTTGTTCATTAACATTAACTTAGGGTAGGTAATCAGAAAACAGTTTCGGTATGATTTTTTTTATTTTCAACAATGATAACATTTATATTATTTTGTATGGTTTATAATTTATAAATATTGTTATAAATTTAATTAACAGGTTGTGTTATAGGGTTAAGTACGACGTGAAGACAAAGGTAGATTGCTCCATGCAAATGCTATGTGGATAATGAATTCATTGGGACATTCGTTATGTAATGAGGTAGAATTACGAGCGAGGAAAATAAAAATGTCTGACCAAAAGAGACAAGAAGGTGTTTAGAAAATACGCGATTTTATTTCTTCTAATTCTTATTGTAGAAATGTGTTTGATAATATAATTTTTGGTTCTTTTGTGTTTTTAATCAAGTTTGTTATCAAAGTTAAGGCATAAGATGAAGAGAAAAATTGAAGTCACAATCCCATACCATTTGAACAGAAGTACAAAATGCATTATTACTGAAACTATGCCCATTTGGGTATAGTTTTTTCCTTTCTCAAAAATTTTCAATAATTAATAATTAAAATATCAAAACATATCGTCTCAGTGTGCCAGACAGATTAGAAAATTTCCCAAATTAATCCGGATGCGAAGACTCGAGAATAGTTCCAGTAATATTAAATGTATAGGTAGATATATTAACATAATTAATATAAACGAGTAGATAGTCACACACAAGATTAACGATCACAATATAGTTAGAACGATACAACCAGTAAAGCTTGCGCCAGCAGCTCACTTAAGCTAAGCTATAATTAATGAAAACAGATGTTTAGATGTATAGATATTTATATATATATTGATATCAGATATTTATATTGTAAAACAGATGAGGACTGTTAAAAAAGACGCATTTAAATCGTTACTAAATATAAATGGTTTAAAAATGACGAATATATAATTCTAGATAAATTCGTTAAAGTAGAATGTATATTAATGGGAATGATGAAGAAAATGAATGAATAATGTGGAATAAAAGTAGAGTGTAATTAAAAATTAAGTTAAGAATTTAACCATTTTAATTTGAATATTTCATTATAATTTAACTGAAAAATCTAGTTTGTCTTAGAAAAGTATTTTGGTAAATAGAAATGTCATGATTACGATTTTGATAATATTATTTTTATTATAATACGTAACGTGAACTGTGGCTTGTATGATAGAGTATATAAAAATTGTTAATTGAAAAGCTTCATAATAAATCCTACTTAGTAAGATAAGATTTGAAAATTAAAATGAACTATGAATGTGCATGTTCATTTATAAAGTAAATCTCTCTCAGTGTATTAACGATGTTATATTTGCCTATTAGAAAAGTTTAATATTATTTTTATTATTTTAGTTTAAATGCAACAACATTTTCTCATGGCAGTACATAGTATTTTAGAGTGAGTGCAGATCTCTTGTCTCATTTTTTTAATGCTAAACAGTCTAGGGTAATTGGGGTTTTACTAGGATGAGAAATATTGTTAACTACGTCATCATCATCATCATCATCCTACCAACGAATGGTCATCATCATCCACATTCACAGTTCATATTACTTTTTCTAATTCCATAAATTCAAGATCAGGATCAGCAAACTTTATTCATTTTCTTAATGAAATGGGACTTTCAATAGTTTCAATCTTTCATTTTTGCCTAATTATCACAAGTGGTAATCTATAGGACATATCCTTAATATAATAAACTTTTTTTCATTTAGAGGCACTATAGCCCTGGATTTACGTATGTTATATATAAAAAAAAACAATTATTGATTAATATACAGTCTAAATTGATTAAAAATTAGTAAAAGTCTAATATTAATGTTTGTCGTCAACATCCACTGTCTTGTCGGTGGATGTAGGTTTATCTCCGAGCTGACATACCTTCCTGAAATTACAGTTTTTTTTAAATTATTTTCGATGATTAATTTGTTATATTTAATACCAGAACACACGACTGAAAGGAATTTGTAATTTTTAAATACGTATTTATCCTTAAAACATTGATTTTAATATGTTTAAGTATTTATTTACTTTCCAAATCTACAATGTACTCTGATATTAAAATTGATGTAAAGTTAACGTCAGTAATCATTCAATAGGTATAGTTTTAGAGATAAGCCTACAAAAAAGAGCGCATGATTAACATTTATGTGGGAATTATGGCAACATTGAAATGATGACAAACAAGCAACAGGTAAACACGAAACACACGAAATGATTTTTATCATAATTAAGCATTATATTAATTTATAAGAAGAGTAATAATCCAAACTGCATTTTGTAATCAAATAATTTTAGTACTGCAAACCTACTAGCAAATCATCCAGGTAAACCAACTAATTTATACGTTTGTTTAGTGTAAGTTATTGATCTAATCATTACTTTAGCTGTCTATTGTGAATAGTAAGTATTTATTGTACACGGTGTGTGAGTTGAATAGAGTTAAATACAAAGCACTTGTGCTTTTACTTTTACGAAGACGTTTATCTGTACTTGATCATACGCCTAAGCCGCATCTATAAAAAGGTTTAAATCTGTGGTGTTTGTAAGCATTTAAGCAAGTGCGAATATTGGTATCTAGCAGTGTAAAGTCGTGTCAAATATTAAAATTGGCATTATGATTTGATCTTTGGGTACTGAGGAGCACGGTACGTAACATACTTAAAAATCGACAATATTATGTTATTAGGTCTTCTTTCCCTCAAAAAATAAAACATTGTAGTGCTGCTCAGTCCCAAAACTATCAAAACACAGTGGCAACCTCCGATGTATTGCGAGGGTGCGATATAAAAATGTGCAGCTTTAGTATGTTCTTATGTGTGGAGAAATCAAATAAACAAAAAGGTGAGCCCAAAAAGTGCAGCTTCCATATTTTTGTGTTCAATACGTAGTTTCCTGGTAGAACTAATATACCTTAAATATGTTGGTAAGTTCGTCAAGCAGAGTCTCGTGTCGGAAGGAGATGCGGATGTCCGGTACGTTGGTGCGGGTGATATCGTTGCCAGCGACGCCTTCCTTCGTGTAGTTGGGGCCAAGCCAGTACTGCTTCATCTGTTCGATAAAACGGAAATTTAGACTCGGGCCAATTACCCTAAGGTGTCATTGGAGTCTAACATCTTCTTTATAATCAGTAATGAAGATGTAGAAAGTGCCGATGCCGTCATCAATCAATTAATAAATTAAAAGGGCATGGGAGCTAGTCCGCGGAGACCAGAAAACAGTTGGTCGGAAAGACGAACTGTGGCAGAAGTCGAGCGAATCATGACAGGCAGAAGACGTAATCTTAACTCTTGCTTACCTCGTGAGGGAATCCGGACATGAGCACAGAGTTTCTAGCGAGCTCGCACATGTCGCATGAGCTGAGCTTCCACACCTGAGCAGCAATGCTGTACTCTTCCATCAGCGGCTCCTGTAGGGGAAAGATGGGTTCATATATTATTAGAAAAATGTATGTAGTACATAGTTGGAATCAAAGGATTAGGTATCTAAGATGCGGAATAACACCTAACCTAACAGTTAGACGATGCGAAGAAAATGCGATGTGAATTTGAATATTCATTCAAGGACTCCTTACCTTGGTGAAGTGGAACTGTAGCGGGTCGTCAGTGCTGAGCGTGATGCAGAGTCCTCGTGCGAGGAACTCGGGCAGAGGGTTCCGGTGGTAGTTGAGGAACAGCGAGTTGTTGCTCAGTGGAGACATGGCGATGGAGATCTGAGCCAAGTAGTACAGGTATTGGAGGACTGGCACCTGAGAAGAAAATGAAGATGTAAAATTTTACGACCGTTGTCTAAAACGTTGTCCGCTGTTTGCTATTGTGATGATTTTTTGTATGATAATGCGATGGTCCTGTTTCAGTCCGATACTAACATTAATGGTACAATCTGTTCTGGTATCCAACTACTTAATAAGAATACAATAATAATGAACGTGCCAGTCTGGCAGGATCAGAAGGAGGAGGGAGCAGCCAGTGACGTCGGGCTGTAAACGATTCTTCTTCTTTTCCTGGTGTCCCTTAATTGCTAAAGGTAGGACATCCGCTCTGAATGTTTCTCCTTATCCTTTGCAAGGTTGACCAGTTGTGAATGATGATGGAGAGGATATGGTTACCTTTCTCAGCAGCAGTCCGTGCGAGATGTTCTCAGCGAGCAGGAAGCCGCACACGAGATGCTGCACGGGTCCCGCCTCACCGCAGTGAGGACGCAACACGAACGTATTCAACCCTTGTTCCCTGAGGACCAACAGATAGGGGTGAGCAAATATATTAGAGATTAGGTAGTAGTTGCGACCCGCTCCTGCTATGCACGGTTTTTACGACTTGACGAAACGTCGAGATTTTTTTACATTATATAAGTTTATCATCAACGAATTATGCACATAAACGGGAATAAATTCTCAAAATGATATAAAACCGCATCAAAATCCGTTACGTAGTTTAGAAGAACAACGTAGAAGCACAGACAGACACGAGAAACGAGTTCAATTATAAGGTATATTATGCATATATATAGATTGTATATTGAGCTGTCACTTAGATCCTTTTTCAGCAGCAATATGGATCAGACGGACAGACAAAGAATGACAGAAAAAGGTTAGTTTATGTGACATTTGTATCCTAACTATTACCCTACAGTTTGAACTTGAAGAGTTTCGCATCATGGCTGAAGCTTGTACTCAGCAGCAGTGAATAAATACAGCCTGAAATATTGAGAACCTTAACCATAGAGGTGATTCGCTATCTATTTAAATCAATGATACCCAAAGTGGTCTATATCGACCCCCAGGGTTCGATGACGACCTGTAGGTGGTAGGTTGTTTTTTTCTTCTACATCTCACTACAGTTAGACATCAGTCAAAACACATTTGAAGTTGATGAATCTAAAAATGCAATAAGTATTAGCTAAGTTACCCAAAACCGAAAAATGTTTTGGGGACCTCTGTTTTGAATGGTAAACTTATAAAGATTGAGTTGTTTTAAGATGGGTTTGCTTTTGACTCTAGTCTAGGTCAGTGGTGACAGAAACAGAGTCGACGATGGAGTAAGCTTACCCAGAAGAAGCCTGTTCACTCTCACTTTGAAGAGATTAGGGTTGTATGCGTTCGGAAGCACAGACGTAGGTAGAGAGTTCCATTCTTTTGCTGTGCGCATTACAAAAGATATTTGGAAACGCTTAGTGCGAATTGGTGGAATAGCAACTAGGATGGTAACTTGCAGTGCGTCTAGATGACCGATGGAAGAAGGGGGGCGGTGGAATAAGGTCGTGGAGTTCTTGGGCACACTTACCGTCAACCTTGCGGCGATGAGCCAAGCTGTGAAGCTTGGCATCCACCAGTTTTACATCGCCAATGAGCCTCTTAGCTCTGCGTTCCACCGAGCATGAGTCTGCGTTCTTTTAAAACCTTGAAAGAATATCTTGTAAATAGTCGTTCTACTTACTTCCTGAAGTGGTTCAGCACGGTCATGTTTGCATACATGTAGTAGAGGTAGTACGCGTAGGGCGGGTTCTCCTCATCATCATACTCCTCGGGACTCTTGGCGTCCGGGTCCAACATCGGGTTCTCTGGCTTGGACTCGTCGTCCACGCTGTCGAATCCAACTACGTGCTGCGAGTTGAAGGTACAAGGTATTAATTTGTGATAAGGGGAAGGACTGACAGATGGATGGTAGGTTAGACCGAGGTTTAGTTCTACAACGTAACGTAGGCATTAGGAACATAATCAATACTACTGTACAAAGCCTGCCCCTGTCAAACTGTTAGCAGCGTTACAGTAGCCTTACGTATACGGTGGAGGGGCTTTTAACATTGAACACGAGAGAATCTGAACCTACAGACCCTTAGAGCGTTAAATATCATAAATCATCCGGTAACATTTTATAAGAAAAATATTGTAAAAATATGAAATTGAACTTTAGAACAAGCCTGTCACACAGCACCCTAATTGCGTAACACAGTTTCAGTCGCAAGCCGAGGGTTTTGAAGGTTATTGCTAATCCATTGCTTCATAAGTTTGAAGAATTCGTCTGCTCGACAATATAAATAACGCAATGAAAGTGGGTGAACTGACAAAATGAAATACATTCCAATCTATTGTAATTTTATGTGTGTTACGAAATTACCCCGCAGGTATGAGTGATGTATGGTTGCCATGGCAGGTATGTAGTATAGTATAGTATTTATTTATCGTAAATATTAGATTCTTTGTATTTTGTGAATGTGAGAATGTTGTAGGCCTAACTTGTAAACTTAAGATTTGTAGACCATTTTCTATCTTTTTAAGTACCAGGTACCTGTTGACAGGCCTACATGAAAACATTGTAAAAACCAATTATTTTAAAAAGAGTAACCGTGGAGTTTCTTGTCGGTTCTTCTCCATAGGAAACGACCAATTGAAATCGTGCACCTAGCTACTGACGTTTCGTAAGTACCGATGTAAGTTTATGTGAAATAAAATATTTTGATTTGATTTGATTTGAAAGCCGAAGTTTTTCAAAGCTCGATGTGCTATATTAACACCAGGTACTGTATGTATGTAGATACTTACAGTAAGAAACTTGTGCAGCTCGTCGTTGGTCTTGGGGTCCCGAGTGACCTCGAACAGCGGCTGGAAGATGTTGTTCAGGAACTCCTGGAAGTTGTTCATGATCTTGTTCGACTTGAAGATGTCGCTGTAAGAGAAGACTTTGTTATTTCCGCTATCTACTTATGTTAGTGTGGAGGAACTTACACAGCTGCAGGTTGCAAGATACTGATAGAAATAGAGTTAAACAAAGTTAGAAGTTCGAATCCTGAGACACCCACGGTGTAAGGTGAATCTGAACGCCATTGACAAAATTTCAATAACTACGAAAAAAGAATATCCTGTACGACGACTGGAAGGGTCTATCGAGCTAAAAAGGAATTGTGCTTTGAGAAGAACAGCACAGGGATAATCAATCACTCACTATAATCGAGGTATCTGTATGAGCCAGCGCACGTTGTCCGAGTACACGTTGTACTGCACGGCCCACTTGCTGAGCTTCGCCCACTCGCTGGGGCTCTTGCCGTAGATCGACAGTCGCAGCTCTGCGTTCTGGTACTTGCTCTCCTCGAGATCTGCTGCTACTTCCTGGGGAAAAAAACATAAAACATTTGTTTCTGAAATCTTGAATTTAAATCGCACTGAGTCGAAGTAATCGTTTTTACTGATGGTTTATCACTGCTTTGTTCAAAATAATAACAGCTTCATGATACTAAATCAGTATTTCGTACAAATCCACCACTTGAATAAGAAAACTCATACTATAATATAATAACAATAGATGTCACATCATTGCCTATGAATATGAATAGAAAACTAGCCCACAAGTAGGCATCAGTAAATTCAGCAGGTATACTCTCGTACATTGATGATCCTGGCGAAGTACTTCCCGTTCATGTGGTTATCAGTCTTGAGGAACACCTCGCGCAGCCTGCTCTCGCCGATGGGGTTGTACTTCGCGTTGAACTTGTCGAACCGGTGGAAAGTGTTGCGGTCCTGAGAAACATACAAACATGATTTAACGGTAAAGGAAATATATCTCCAAAATTGTCCGGCCACACCGAGGTCAGCCGCACCCACAAAAGACAAAATTGTCTATTTCAATATTTTGTGTTTTTTGTCTTGTTTTGGTGGTTTCAACCTTGAGCTTGAGCAATTGAGCATACTCGCTTAGTAAAACTGAAAAAGGGTGGTGTTTTTGATAACATCAACGCTTATTTGTACTCACCGCGTGTACATCGAGCATGTCAACGGTGAGGTCGTAGGTGCTGAGGTTCATAGACTGGAACACTGACTTCAGCGTCATCGGAGTGCCCTTGTGCAGGGTCACCACCTGCCGAAACAAACATTATATTATAGCAGACTAACTAACTGACAATAATCCCATAGCCTTCACAACTTTACCCCGTGTCCTAATCGAAAGCGACTGTTATGCGAATACACGACTACGCGAGTAGGTACTTCTTCATATACATATAAACGAGCGCGGCGATCGCGTACTCCCGTGACAGTCGCTTCCTGTTTAGCCGCGACCGAAGGTGTATTAATTTTTTGTAAGATTCAACCCATCAAAGGTCGGACGTGTTTTTGAACTTTCTAAGCGAACGAATTCAGTCCAAGATAGATATTAAGAACACCTCATTGCAATAGAAGCAAAGTTATTTAGAAATTTTTGAAAAACATGATCTTTACGCACTTCGTCGGCATGGTTCTTCAAGGTCTTCTTGATGAAGCGCAGGAGATGCTTCTGGTTCATGCACGAAGCCGCGTGGATGTGAGTGTCCACTTTCCTGATGAACAAACAAATTCATTAATAAGTACATGGAACTCAAACGACAACTACATATTTTGCATGAAATAATATAAACTAAACAATAATAAATAAAATCGTTCTTCATAAATATTCAAAATGGGGTTATGTTTTGGTTGGTTTTCCCAATTTGGATAGTGAAGTAAGTCTTGTGGAGTCATGCATTTACATCGATACCTATACAATAATTTCCTTTTCGCCAACCGTGTCCAAATGGTAAGGTTTCTAACCTGATGTTATAGAAGTCTCGGTGCGGCACGGCTTTCTGCGAGGCGAGCTCTCGCAGCTCGTTGAGCAGCACATGCAGCTGGAACTTGGACGACAAGTAGGACAGGCGGCGGTAACAGAATGATTTGCTGGAACAATGCAAGGGTGGTGAGGAAGTATGAAGTAATGATGTGATGGCCGATCAGGCAAACTATCGGCAAGGCACCGCGCCTTGCTTGCTGCCTACAGCTTTAGTTTCCTACGAATGCGGTGAACGGTAACCTAATAACAGCTGGCCAAATACAGAGCGTTTTTGACACCTTAATGTCAATATGGTGAAAATGATATACTTCTATGACGGCCCTTAAAATATGACGGAACCGCTTTCCTAGGCAACCTTAGCTTTAGTGAGATACATCGAGCAAGTAACGGAGTCACAATGACGCTGCACTGAATACTCTATGACCAAAGTTTTCTTATGTGAAACATCTATACGCGCGTCAGCGTGGAGTGGCTGACGCGTGGTGATCGCGAAGCGTAACGTTACACAAACGTTACAACTATTGATAGTGCCATCTATGCTTACGATTGCAAACTACTGGTTCGTAGAATGATGTTGATAAATCCCTACAATGTTAACAGATGTCGTTGTCGAACGAAAACTCACTGAGAATAGTTTTGATGTCTCAAATCTGCCAGGCGTCCCACGACGGCTATATTTTTCAATAGCTGCTAAGCAAGAACTGGATTAACAGGTCGGACACCAGTGGAGCCATGGCCAGTGATATGAATAATATTTTAATTGGTAAGATATCACAGTAGATAAAAATGTTATAAAGGAATAAAATTTTTGATAATAAATACCCAGATTACTTCAGACAAGATTTCTAACGAACCATTACTCAATTGTGACCAAAACCATCAAGTCAAAAACTCACAGTGGTCCATCAGACATCATATTGCACATAGTATTCTTATCTTGCATGAACTGTTGCATGGTAATGTATTCATATGGGAGCCTGGTCTCCTGCCCATCCTCTCCCTTCTTGTACAGGTTGAAGACGCCTCTGTGTGGTTTGATTATGTAGTCCTTCGGCTCAGGGTTGTGGCACTCCCACGGGTCCTTGCCTGCCCTGAACGGAGGGTGGACGATATGGTCTGGAGAAAAGAGGTAGAGGTTAAACTAACTGTTTTATTGGGTAACTTCAAGATGCTGCATCAGCGTCCTAGTTTTAATGCAGATCACGTAACGACTTGCTTATTGTGCGGCAGTAACTTGACAATTGGTCATAGTGACCATCCATCTGCAAATGATTGAGCCTATTCATCAAAGCTTAAGACGCGGACCGACTACGATTTTAATCGCTATTACCGCACTCACACAACCGCATCTGCGCGTTTTACGGTAATTATGCACACACTCGCAAACGCTAACACGGGCGATTGTGTGCTCAAGGAAAGTTGCATAGTATACGTAAGGAAATCAGATGTTTTCTGTTGAATATACTTACTTATGGCGTGCGTTCTAAAATTCGATGTAATTACAGTGTCGGTTCATAATATGATACAATAAATAATTACACATAACAATTTAAAAAAAAACATCACTACTGTTTATTTTTATTACAGTACATGATAAACAGGTCAAATATAAACATTCCGAATTTTACCCGACTGCTCTAGAAGGGGAATTATGCTTTTCGGGTGTAAGTCAGTATCAGGGATGGAAGGGTTAATTAAATGGGTAGTTATGCCATTTCAAACTAATGTTTGTGTTTTAGATAGGTACTTAGTGGGTGCGGTAAAAAAATAGAAAACAAAACCAACATAAAGGCCCTCGGACCACTTAAAAATCACATAAACTCTAAATAAATGCAATAATATCACAGCTCCAAAGTGACAAATGCCATAATGTTTCTAATAAAATGCGGAGCCGGGACGGAAGCTAGAATTCTGAAAAATTTAGACGATAGAGGGATCATCCACGGGAATGGAAGCTGCTGCTGGCTGAATATTAGTTGGTATTTGCTAAAATTGGTAAAACAGTGCGTGAATTGAACTAAAGTTCTGTGGCGGACTACTAAGGCTACTCACTGCCTAATATTGAAGTGAAAATTCAGTCTCAGTGGAAATATGGGCAATAAAAATAAAATGTTGCGAAAGAGTTTTACAAGAAAAAGACGAAAAACTCGAAAAAATGATGGAATGTTTGGGTAAGTAGGATGATTACGGTATTGTATCATAACATTTGAAATTTGTATTTAGTTTAGTTTACTTACGAAACTGTATAAATCTATAGAAACGGCATTGACAATTTCTACAAACATTTTGCTAAATCCAAAAACAAATAGGTGCACTCTATTTTGATGTCTATAGAATGCATATTTGAATGCGCCTAGTGCAAACGTCTCTGGTCGAAGCAACCATCGAGGCGATAGCCATATTGCAATAGTAGGTATAAGTAACAAAAACAAACTTGCAGATAAATCAGAGTGCGTTCGTAATTATTATAATAATATAAATACTGCACACTAGTTATATATAAAGCATTTTGATTCTTTTGTAAGATTATTTTTATAATATTTATTGAGTCATTAGACCAGTGCCGATAATTTTTGAAAACGAAAAAAGTCACAGTAGGCTGAAACCCATTGGAAAAGAAAGAGAATATAACAAAAATGAAAGGAAAAATAATTTACGGGCGATCCGAGGTCGGGAAGTGGGGGTTTAAGGGTAAAAAGCGGTTTATCTCGATTTCCGGCAAATTTGAATTTTTCACATAAATTGTTTGTTGTCAAATTTGAATTTTTCACATGAATTGAATTTTTCACATAAATTTTGAGGTTACTTGAAAAAAGTGTGAATACAAAAGTTGTAGATCTTTTTATTACCTACAACTTTGCTATTACACTTTTTTCCATATGACTTGTAGTTTTGCCGGAAATCGAGATAACCCCCACTTCCCGACCTCGGATCGCCCGTAAATTATTTTTCCTTTCATTTTTGTTATATTCTCTTTCTTTTCCAATGGGTTTCAGCCTACTGTGACATTTTTCGTTTTCAAAAATTATCGGAACTGGTCTAATGACTCAATAAATATTATAAAAATAATCTTACAAAAGAATCAAAATGCTTTTTATATAACTAGTGCAATATTTATATTATTATAATAATTACGAACGCACTCTGATTTATCTGCAAGTTTGTTTTTGTTACTTATACCTACTATTGCAATATGGCTATCGCCTCGATGGTTGCTTCGACCAGAGACGTTTGCACTAGGCGCATTCAAATATGCATTCTATAGACATCAAAATAGAGTGCACCTATTTGTTTTTGGATTTAGCAAAATGTTTGTAGAAATTGTCAATACCGTTTCTATAGATTTATACAGTTTCGTAAGTATACTAAACTAAATACAAATTTCAAATGTTATTATGATACAATACCGTAATCATCCTACTTACCCAAACATTCCATAATTTTTTCGAGTTTTTCGTCTTTTTCTTGTAAAACTCTTTCGCAACATTTTATTTTTATTGCCCATATTTCCACTGAGACTGAATTTTCACTTCAATATTAGGCAGTGAGTAGCCTTAGTAGTCCGCCACAGAACTTTAGTTCAATTCACACACTGTTTTCAGTCATAAATTACTTGAAAACTACAATCGAATTATGCACAGAGCGTCCGGTGCCAACCATCCAAGTCGAGCGCTGCCCGACGACTAAAGTATGACCGCGTAAGCTATTGTCACCACTATGGAGCGTCAATACTCAATAAGATTGAAAATTGAAAATGATATTTGTGTTGAAATGTGACGTAAGCTGCGAATGGGCATTTATTTTACTGCTTTTCTTTAGATTATTTAAAATATAGACATAAAATTTAATAATGGTTTGGTTAAAGTTTTAAAAAAATGGAAAACCTACTAAATTCTTAAAAAAAAAACTGTTGTTATCGCTGGAAATACAGAGATCTTCGACGTCAAAGTTTATTTTTGTGCTACAACTTCCCAATTTTTTATTGGGAATATCAAACTATTATTTATTATTCTGTTCGGTTTAAATTCTTCTTTATACCCTTCTCTGTTCACTGTATTTTTCGCGTTACTTATTTTTATTACATTACGTCATACTCGACGTTCTAAGAAACCAATTTTTGGGAATATTGAGATAACACCCCGCCTTAAAATCGTAATTTCATCAACACCAACGTCCCTACGTTTACAGGTTCGTCATGTATATTATGATAACAAAATCAGCAGGGCGTCATTTTATGCTTGACGTACTTAGCAGTGTTTCGTCATGATTGCGATACACTCTTGGTCAATCTTAGACAAAAAGGGAGTGTTATGTAGATTAGTATCACTCATCACCTGCTTGTCCAGCCTAGGGACGTCTACTCTTAGAGAAATAACATTAAAGTGACGTACCCGCAATGTGTTTCTGCACGTGCACGCTAGGCACGTAAGCAGGCGCGTTGGCGTCTGTGCTGCGCACGAAACGCGCCGTGATGGTCGCGTAGCTCTGCTGCGACATCTCCATGTAGCGCTTGCGCAGCTCCAGTGCCTGTACCAAGTACGACGACGCTAGCTGGAGGTCTTCCAGGGGGACCTAGGAAAACATATAGAGCCATTAGGCACCTAAGTAGGTCATGTCATAACTTTTTGTCTTGGTCCTATCCAAGGATGCTTGACTGGTTTTGGCTATAATCATGGCATTTCAGGATTCGGCGGCTACTGTAGAGCTTCGTGAACGAAAATGGCTAAAGCCATTGACAGCTGTTAGTCTTAATTGTTTTTATAATTTTATTAATTTTAAGCCTCTAGTTGGGTTGATCCCCAAATTGTAAACAGACAACATAGAACATTTCGCGGCAACCCACGGGATGCAGGCAGCCTATGACTGCAGTGGTTGTAGCGGATCTTACAGAGTATTAGACGTCGCGTCAGTCTGCCATGTGATGAAGAATTAATAAAATGGTAATTTACCTACAAAGGCACGGGTGTCTTACTTTGCGCTCATAGCCCTACTGTACTTGGTAGCAACTACCAATCCTATAGCTAGTTCAACATCATTGGACTTTCAACAAGTACAAAAAAGTCTATTTCCATCCACTCACCCCAGATGTATCCTCTCCGCTGATGGCGACCCTCTGAAAGTGCGGCAGCACGAAGTCGGTCTCATCGTCATCTGCCATCCGCATCCGTTCGTCGAACACTGCGCCCGCGCCGCCTGTGCCGCCCGCCTCGCTGCCGCCGAACGAGCGCACTGATTGACCGCATTCTGCAGCCCTGAGGAAGGAAAGGAGGATGATTAGTGATTAATATGCCTTATAGTAAGCCTATAACCTAAAATCAGCCTAAGTTAAGTCTGTAACCTTTGGAGGATTCTACTCAATGCAATGTTTTAATTAATTCACTGACAGACAACGCACAGCCTTAAGCGCTGGGTCTAGTCTACTATTTATGTAACATTTAAATTGGTATTGAATTGAGTAGGTAAATTGTCCTTTTCGTTCATACTACTTCTTAACCAAATGTCTTTTCTTTGGTATTGTTCGTCGAATCGTTGAGGTCCTTAAGTTCTGAATTGAGCTGCACGATTACTGACAAATGTGTGCACTGACTGGACAGTTCCGCTAAAGCTATGTATGTGGTTCTTTCCTCAAAATACCATTTCGGTCACCAATCTACATGGTCTTCACACGATCTAACCAAGATTATGTCTGGACTTTAAAAGAGACTGTGACACCTGAGCTTGTTTCGGCCTTTCTTCTTAGAGATATGATTGACGTGTAAACTGTTTGTACACCTACTTACAGAAATAAAATCATTTATCATTTAACGCTAAAACGTAAAAATTAATAAATATCACAAAAAATATATAGTGTGTTCCAACATACCTATACTATAACTATTAAATATTTGCATGCCGTCATTAAATGGCGGAATGTGTCTTTCCACAAAAAAATTATGTACCTAACATGTCTTTTGTAGCACATTTTATGCAAATAAACGATTTTGATTCAGGAGCATGAAATTTCGCGCAAAAGTTCCTTTTGTAACGAAGGTGAAATTATGGTTTGATTTTTGAACATTCATCCTTAAATAGAGGATGAAAGTTTGTATGGAAGTTCGTAATCCCCGTCGGGCATCGGCTTGTACCAACTAAAAGATAATGTATACCTACAATTTTACTTAGATGTATGTGTACTTTAAGTAATCTGAAAAATCGCTGATCCATTTTATCTTTATTTCTAGTATTAAAATTATGTCTGTCACTTATTTTATTACAAAGATGTAGATTTTTTCTTACCTAAATAATCGTAATTAATATTATAAATGCGAAAGTAACTTCGTTTGTTACCTTTTCACACCTAAACCACTGAACCGATCATCCTGAAATGTTGCATGTAATAGTTGACAGGTGTACAGAAACGGACTTATGGTAGTATCTTTCATCCCGATTGCTCCCGAGGGAAACCACAATAACGTTTTAATTATAATAGATGGCGCCACGTGTAGTGTGTGTGTAGTGTAGTGTGTTAAGTTTTTTTATTTTAATTTAAGTAAGTTCCTACATAATACATCCTCGTTTGTGATTGCCGATAGACCGGCTTTTCATCCTCCTAACTATCCTAACTAATTTTCTCAACGATTCAATGTCAGCAGCCCGACCCCACAGTAAAATGCCATACGACATAATGCTGTGGAAGTAGCTAAAATAGACCATACGCGCGGTCTGTCTTATCTTTCTAACAGCATAAGCGGCCGAGATTAGACGCCCCGCAAGAGATGTTATATGAGGTCCCCATTGTAATTTCTCGTCTAGCGTGATTCCTAAGAAAACCGTGTGATTAATAAATTCCAGTTTTTCTTCATTCAATATGATGTCACATTCGCTACTTCTAACATTAGGTAATTTAAATCTAATGCATTTGTTTTTTTTTTCATCTAAGCAGTAGGTATACCAAATTATTTACCGTTAACCAATCTTGGTCCTGAAGAATAGAGCTAGATCAATGATCTGTCATCTGCAAATAACACCATCTTCGGTTGATTTTGAAGTAATTGGGGTAAATCATTAATATAACTAAAAAGAGGAATGGACCCAATATCAAACCTTGAGAAACGCCCATTTTAAGTTAAGTAAATAACTGGCCATGTATTTTACCATCTAAAGTCAATATTAACAATACTAATTATATCTTCCTAAATGATTAATAGCAACGACATGGGACAATAGCCCGTCGCAACTCGCAAGCCATTACCCACGCAATATTGCTCAAATGCTCAAATATTAGCTCAGTCATTTGGGGTGTTTTGGCTAATTACATTTGTGTATATTGCTATACATTTCAGTTCTGTTTGGTGTAGGTACAGTAATTAGGTTGTGGAGGCCAGGCAGCAATCGCTCTGTATACTGTATTCAGACCCAATTTGTAGGCGTAGTGGCAAGGTGCATTTGCGTGGTTACGAATTTGATTCCCGTGCGGTAGTAAGTAGGTAAATATTTGTTTGGTTTACAGTTAACAGAGAGATAGTGTTTATGCAATAAACTAACACTTTTGTTTGTACTTAAGTCAGGAACTTTCAAATCAAACTCAAACCATTTACAGGCACTATTGAATTGTCAAGGAGTCGGTCAGTCAGAAATATGAAGCTAGTAGCCGCAGACAGAGAAAACTCTGTCTACGCTAGTAGCCCATTCCAAAGCGACGTAGGTATTACCTACTATGGAGAAGAAAAACTTGAAGCCGAAATCAAACAGCGCGTAGTTCAGAAGATCGTGAAGTCATTGATTATTTATAATAGGTACCAATTTTGAAATAAGTAACCGTCCTAATGATATTTAGGAATAAGCACGTTGTTTATGTAAAATGGCAAACCTAATTAACGTTTTCTTGGAAACTATTATCGTCGTGGAATAAACATTGGAAACGATTTGTGATTCTCGGGTTACTTACCTATTGCTAAATTTATGAAAGTACTTAAATATTATTACGAAACCATTTCTTACAATATTGACAATTGGATTATGTTCGTGCAGGTTTTGGCGACGAAAAATTTGGTCATTGGAGTAAAAACTTTACTTCGACGGGACTCTTCGCCGACAGGACAACATTTCTGTGAGCAACTTGGAAGTAGCGCTCGCCGGCCGCTGCCGCGGCACCGCTCGCTTCGCTCGCTCGGCTCGCACGCGGTTGGTCACAGTTCTAACATAACCATTCTATTTCGCATAATCGATTTCCAAAGTAAGTATCTGATTATGTATGTACATATAAGTATTATATTATGCCCTGTCGGCGAAGAGTCCCGTCGAAGTAAAGTCTTGTCGGTGTTCAGTCTGTTGGCGTAGTGTCTATCGGCGTTTAGTCGTACACTGGTCCCGACTACCTGCATTTTAATAAACAAAGTTGAAGCTGCAAACGAGATCATGCCTTTGAAAATACAATACCAATTACTTGGAGTTACTGCAAAGGAGGCAGTGGGCGTTTCAGATGACATTCCATTCGATAATAATGTTCCTTATATAAGTACTATGCAATATTGAACCCGGTTAATTAGTCACCATAATTAAATATCTTACAGCAGGAATTTGATACATCGCATTACGTTATGTCTAAGCCTGTAGGTATTATTAATGGGCTTTGGAATCTGACACCACTGCCTCGTGTGTTGTAAGTTCACCTTTGGCTAATTTCTGTTTAAATATGTTTGATACGATTGAACCAGAATCATGGGTTCACTTCCGGAAGGCATAATAATCGAATTAGAATCCATCATAGATCCGTGCACGTTAGTTTATTAAGATCGACTCTGTGGTGTTAAAATATTTAAGCCACCCTATACGGAATAGAATAGAATAGATTTAAGATTACTCTTTATTATGTACCTACACCATAAAAATTACAGATATAAGTGGCTCCTTCAAACAAAGGCACCGCTCCTCGCGAAACACGCGGTGCTTTTGTGTCGCGTGCGATTCGCGTCGCGTGTCGCGCCTATTTGAAGGGGCCTTGCTTGCATGATTTCCAGGATTTTGCTACAAATAATTGCAATCAAATTGTGGTTATCGAACCTATAAGCTAATACTAAACAATAAAATAATACCTACCTAACATAAATTCAGTCGTCTACAAATTTTTGAGCCTGCCTGCATGAGATCGAAAATGTTTAAAAGCAAAAAAATTCTCACTTAATTTTCAAAACCCTTGTACATAATGTAAGTATTTTAACAAAGTAGGAAGTACCTAACACTATGTACTTAATTTGCATTAACAAAATAAAAGCGTGTTTCCGTTTATTTCCAAAACTATCGTGGCCTTCCAACATCGGATGTTATAAAACAACAATCGTACTTAGACCTAGTATGCATCGGAATCTAAACAAACGCAAAACTTCGGATAAGTACTTACCCGTTTCCCGCTCGGGCTTATTTATTTTATTCGTAAATAAAATTTCACATTATTCAAGTCTGCCCTATTTTGTAAACAATTTAAAATTCTAATTACCATGAATTCCTTGTCGATGTCCATCTCTGACAATCTATTTTGCTTCCAAACATAATAAAGTTGACCCCGAAGCACAGAAAAAAAAAACTGTCACGAATTCACATTTCCCGCCAAAACGGAACAAGTTTTTGAATAACCGAACGGCGGCAATGAAACGGCCGCGTTCTGCCGCCGACACGCGTTGCAATGCAATCAAATTACAAATGGCGAGCATCCCTCGCGTTAAGGGTTACTGTCGCTCCAAGGTTAATCCAATTACTTCCCACTAATAATATCGAGTCTCTGCGGCGTATCGTATCGCATGCTCGTGTAAACGTGGCGACCGTAAAAAGAGGTTTATCGATGGCTTTAGAGGAGCTTAGGCCCCGGGAATATTTATAGACTGGAGGTGGCATAAGACTTACCTCTAATGCCTCTTGAACACAATGGCGACAGTTAATTCCGCCCTTATACGGTCAACGTAATATTTATGACGTATTTACTTTGATAGAAAAGGCGAAGATGATGATGATAATATCAGATATGATCATGCATGACTCAAAGTCAGGATTGAATTGAATAAATATGTCGTCAATCAATCACAGAATAGCGACACATCGCGATTTCCCTGGTCATTAACTACAAATAGAGTCTGACAAAATAAAAAGGTACCTACCTATGTTGGAAATGTGCCAAGATAAATATTGGAAGCCTGAGGATGTCGACATCCAGTTGTAGATGATAACAAGCTGAACTTGACAAACATGACAATAACCAATGAATATCATTGACAATAACACCACGCATGCCTTTACTTTGTAGTAGGTCCGCTACTGCGGTAACCGCAATAGTCTCGCCCCATTACAATACAGGCACTTATAAAAACAAAAAAACATCTTGTCCTTTTCCCAATTTATTCAGCGCAACATGTCTAGAAAAACATATACCTGAAGAAAACAATAAATTGAACTTTGTTTATCTCGTACCAACCTCTACACAAGTCGAGACGTATCAGTATCAGTACCTACCTAACTGTCGCCTACACGGGTCTGTGCACGGAATATGTTTTTTCTATTCCGTGGGTCTATGGCTTTTATTAGCTCTATTATAACTATAAGGTAGAGCAGACGAAATATGTAGCTCGTAAATGTTATGTTTGCGAAGGCGAGGCGATATTATTTACGACTCGATGCCAATTGACTCGTGAGTCGTGGCACAATGCTTATCGATTTACATAACTGCTTATTGTAGCCGAGATAATCAGTTACGAGATGGAGAATCAAATTAATCTTTGGATCAATAACACATTGTCGACCTAATTATCAACTAAGGACCTATAAAAGAGCATCTGCTTTAAAACTCAAACTTTATCCTGAGTCCGTGACTATGATTTGGGTCGTGTTAATACGTTTCAAAAGTAGGATGTCAATCACAGAACAGATAAATTACTATCTGTTCTGTGATGTCAATAATGTTACTATCCTGCAGGATTCAGAACTACTTTCTAATATTAGCAACCTTCACCCCGTAGCCATGAGCTACACGCTCACCCGTCTTGCGACAGCGACTGCAGGGAAAACAAATGAAAGAAGTTTTTTAGAGCCTCGAGAGATGCGACTTGCGACGCGACTTGGTTAAAGAATTCAAATGTGAATGAAATAGGTACCAACGTAAGGAAAAATAATGCAATTGTAACCCTAGCGATTATTTTCACTGTTTTCATTATTTTCACTGTATTTATCCTATTGTTAATCTGTGAACAGCGTTGTGGGCTGCAATATTGTCTATAATGTATAATATGTTTTGTGTATTTCTTGTTTCTATGTTTTATAATGTAGCTGTTTGTTGTTCCTCTTGGAAAAATAAATATTATAGGTACTACGAACAGAAAATGAAGTAATATAGCTAAGCGCAAAGAGAATACTTAACTATTCAGTCGCTAGTACTCAAGCCGGTCGAGGCAGTAAATTCAGAAGTGAATAAATAATATCTCAGAGAACACGTGAATAGCATGCCGATCGGTGTTCTCGTACAGTACAGCTGATTCAAATACTTCCATGCAAGGTCGACGGAGATATATGTATAAACCACGCTGTTGCTACACTTGCTAGGTTAAGGTACTTAATATGGTCGTCGCCCTACTTTAGCAAATCAGCTGTAGAATATTGAGCTGTACCAAATACATAGGAGGTGGATGTTGAACTAGTTTGTATAATATAGGTAGTATCATCATACAAACCCGTATGTACCTACAGACCCTAGGTAGGACTACTAACCCAACCACGATCTCTATAAATACTAAAAGTTTGAGTTTGCACGATCTTAATATATCACATCCATCTTAATGTCCAATTTCCCATACAAGAAGACCAAACGGATTTAGCTGTCATTCAAGAAGATATAATAAAACATGTACAGGAGGGACTCTGCGCTGCCAATTATTCTGCCAATTTATCTTATAAAACTGTGACCTAATTCCAGTAAACAGATGGAGTAAAAAGAAATCAGTCGGCAGCAAATTGCAATGCGGAACGAAATGGGGGAGATAAGAGCTGGCTGTAGGCATGCACATATATGTAGTTAGATACACTAAACCAATCTTAAAATAATATAAAATACAGTAGGTATCACGTCCTCACCAACGAATTCAAACTGTTTCTGAATTCGAGTTAAACGAACACGTGTCATGGCTGACCCTGACTCCAGCCAAGGTCTCGCAAATTGAATTACATAAATACACACACCACGCTATGTGACTAGATTTGTACAATACTATGTGTTTGGAAGTCAAGAGCGACAGACGGAGGGTGGCTTTTGTCTAGCGTACGGTGAATACGAAGATCGGCTCAATAAAGGTTGAAGGGGCAGAATCTTAGAATCATTGGGACCCAGGAAGGATTTAATCGCAGCTAATCATACTTACTTGCCTTTAATCGATTTAATTACTTATCAGTAACGAGGCACGGGTTAGTATAGGTTTTGGTAGAGTAATACTAAGTGCAGATACATATGTAAAGTTTTGAAGAAGGGGAAGCGAATGCCTAACTGTAGGGCACACATTCGGGTAACTATTAATAAGAATGAAACAGTTTTAGAAATTGTAATTATTTATAGAGAAGCCTGAAGTTCAGGTTACGAGATCTATACAATATTATGGAAAATTACAAGGCCACAATAGACAGAATAAAAACTATTTGGTGAAACAGTGGTCATTGATCCTCAGCCAACGTAGGTATTCAAAGGTCAAATTGTATTGTGCAGGTACACCTATTAGAACTTCTACCTATTGAAACATGTTTTTGTTTAGTCCTAAAATAGACACTTCAATAGAAAGTTAACAAACAACACTTTTGAAATCGACAAACTAATTTTATATCGAACAATAGTCGATTCAATAGTTCCGATATATACCTATAACATGGCACCCAATGACGGTTTTGGAATGATATTGCTCGTGTAAAGGGTATAGGTAATCATTATTTGCCAATATTTATAAACGTGCAGTCTATGGGTCAAATAATACGCAGAAGACATAACTCAATAACACAATTTAAGACTCGATGTGGATAAAAAACTGCCATTTTATCAAGTTTATAATTCCTTCCATTTATTAATATTGATTGAGTAGTCAATCCATATTAACGACTTAATGATACCTATTAACAATACCATTTATTTTCTTTTAGTTATAAACTTTATCGTTCATCACTATTTTCCTTATATTATTGTCAATTTCTTCTTCGGGACGTTCATTAGTATCAATCTCATCGTTAACGTCTCGTCATCTAAGTACTAAGAGACTGTGAGGAGAGCACACTCGAGAGTCGGTTAGGAAACTCCGACCATAGCTAGCTTTAAAATATTATTATTTACTTTGTCGTATAAAAGGGTTTTTTACAACCAATTTACAGAAATAAAATATTATTTATCATAATATCACTAGTCTTCGCAGGGTGGTTGGTAGCAGCTGGATGAGAGTTGCCGAGAAACTGCTTTAGGCTGATGATGATATCACTAGTGACCCGCCCCTACACGGGTTTTACGACTCAACAACATATTGAGATTTCTTTATTACATGTAAGTTTAGTATAAATTAATAATACACATAAACCATCCGGAATAAATAGTAGTTTTGAAGAACAACGAGGTCACACAGACAGACACGATAAGCGACTTTAATGTATAATAATATATAAAGAATATTTACTATTATTTTCCCGATATATTTTTATTGTCGATTTCTTATCCTAATTGTTTATTGTTTTGTTCCCAACGCTCTTTCCTATAAGTAGCCACGTCTCAACGAGCTGGGATGCAACAGCGTGGTCACTTCCACTGTGAAGCTAAAGTAAACAGTTACTCGACACTAAGCTGCCTTGCTGTGAACTCCTCTGTTTACTCTCGAGTCTCGAGACGGTGCTACTCCTTGCGAGATATTGACTGCTAATGCAACGCAAGTAAAGTGTTGCAACGGTATTCAAATAAAACGGGCAATACTTTGCTTATTTATTTGTCTAATTCCAACAATTTCAAACAATGTTTAGAATTAGAGTAGGTTCCTACTTAATAATTTATTCGTCTGAACTTATGGCTAGGGGTTATCTCATTGGATAAATATAAACTCAGTCATGTAAATTCATGTCCAATGAATATTGTTGATATAGCCTTACTCGTATAGTTTTATAAATTAGCATCCTTTGGTAGATTGTGCTATACTCGACGTTTAGATGGTCTTGGGCTCACTGTTTACAGGCGATGACCCTTTGTCAATCCTGGACCCTTTGTTATTCCTTTTTTATTAACAAATCTAAAGAGTTTGCGTTAAAATCAATTTTCTCCGTGAGCCTAAACAGCGTATATATACTAAGTTATTACTTACTATACTAAGTTCTATATCATCTTAAACTCACTTCACATTAAGCTGCCTCTGTATAAGCAGCTTCTTCTCGATCTGTTCTATGGGGAACTGCGGCACCTCGTATGGGGCTGACAGCTCGTTCGGCAGGTCTCGGGGCGCTTCAGCACCCACAGCACTGGTGGGGCTCTCACTCCCTGTGAACAAAAGGAAAGTGTTATAGTTACCGTTTATTTTAACAGTACAACATAGTATAAAAGGCTGGATGTGGGTAGCGCAGGACCGGTCTTAGTGACCATATTTGCATGGTGCCAATGTCCAGCAGAATAATACTGTCTAATAATAACGATGATGATGAAGTGAGAACAGTGCTGACAGATTTTGAAAACCTTTCATCATAGATATTACAATGTATCCTGTACAGGAGAGTGTTTTCATCTCAGCCATCGATGATGTAAAATGTATAAACCATAATAAAGAAGGTACAGTTAAATGTTATGAAGATACAGTTCTCAATAAACTAGTTCATAAGGATAAAAGTATTCTCCATCAATTTTAATTTAATCAATGCGGCCTGGATATTGTAAAAACCTCGCGAAGTGGTGAGAACCCTTCAGCAACAACTATATTACTCAGAGAGGATCAAATACTACAATACATAATACAAAAGTGAAAGATGGGAAAATAATTATTATAATATACATGAAACGAGCAACCGTGCCAAAATCAGCATAGCAACGAAAGAGTTCTATTTAGTCACTATGCGTAGGTACATACTTAATACCAATAACCGAGTAGGCGTAGATTCTGAGTAATAGCGGCTTCTATACGTAATATATAGTTTTAAGACAGAATCATATTATTCAGTAGCAATTTGAGAGGATACGACTAACCTACGGCGACTTGGAATCTGACACCATCAGCATTCGCCGTGGAATAGCTTACTTAGGGATACCTATAGCTGGAGACTCTAATTTCACATTATCGGCTGATAGTGCTACGCAAATTCTACCATATGTAACCACACCAGACTAGAGCTGTTAGATTTAATTATGCGGACACTACTACCTACTTTAATTATAGTTATAGTGTTACGGTTCAGAGCTCTTAGAAAGTGCCCGCATTTCAAACCCATTTCAGGCCGAATCAAAAATGATGCTCGATGATTTCCGAAGAATGGAACAAACGATAATCAAATCAATGTCAACACGAATTAGTGTTACATTACACGCGACGGTAGCAAACTACTTCCACGTGGTATTAGTATTAATAAAGCAAGTGTCACTCTAGCTTGAGAGTAATCAACTGGAACGAATGGATCAGGATGTAAGCCAGATAAGATTATTTTAGTAGTGACATTTCCTGAAGACAACACAGATAAATAACTCGTTTGTTTGCATTATATTTCTGACTCTTTAGCCTCCGTGTGATCAACAATGAAACCGCAAAAAAATTATCAGCGACCCACATGTATGGGACGGATGATAATTTTTTCGCGATTAAAATTTTGTGTACAATGGAGAAATTTGTTTTGATGGTCTGTAGCTGTACCACACCTTTCTAGTAGACGCTGTACATGCGCATATCAAAGCGATCATATTAGAAGTCGTCGGTGTATCGGAGAGCTTTGCTGTGAATACAGAGTGGTACATGTTAGAAGAAGCGTACCTAGAATGACCTAGATCATTTATTATGTTTACAGAAGCGCGTGGGCTGGTCGGAAGTGGAACATAGGTCACTGAGCGTTTAACTAGTTCCAAGTTTGTTGTTGAATTAACCGAATTCCTGTTAACTGTTACTTTAGAACTCTTGTAAGTCATTGTAATAAATTAACTCTAGATTATGGATATTTTGTTTTCAGCGAGTTGTTTTATTTTATGTTATGTCTCGTGTGTGACTTTGTCATTGCTCAAATTAATGATCACTAGTGTAACAGGTAAGCAGAAGGTCCTTCCTAGGTTTAATTCCCAGCCGAGATCGGGCCAATAGTATTGGTTTTTTCATTAGGAACCAAGGAATTCAGTAGCAGCCTGGAGTGTTTACCATCTCCCTTTAGTAAGTAGGTACCTACCTATATAGGAGTCCCTTCTAAGGGGGCCTTTAAAATAGGGCTTTAGTCTTCCGTGTCTAAGTTATTTTATCTTTTAGAGGTATTTAAACATTATTCCGTCCTTAAGACACGGTAAACATTTTACCTTTATGTTTGAAAGGCAGTAAGTTGACACGTCTGGCTCCATGTTTACGAGGCAGGCAGACAGGGGTCACACACCCGCTCGTATCGGTTTGAGGCGCTAATTGACTAACTGTTATTTTAAGTGAGGACTTCTTGAGCACAACAATAGACTTGTGTTTCTCTATGTAATTAGGTGCGTTGGTAAGGTGTGGAAATCCGGCATTGACTATATGTAGATAGGTAGACTATGGTGCCGATTCTGTTGTACACCGAACTAAACTAACTAAACTATCACTAAAATTCCTTACTTTTGGCTATGAGAATCTTAACGCTATTCTGCAAAATAAAATCTCTAAATTTAAAAATAATTTTGACACATCTAAAATCAAATTTGACAATTATTGCGACTCCACGTGGTACTTTTTTTTTTTTTTTTTGTTTTGTTTTGGCTTCGCACGGTTTGTGCATTTAGCCAATGTCACGTTTAGTTGTCGAGAACAAAGGTAGGGAAACGAAAGAAAAATAAAATATTTATGATCAATTGTAACGGGATTTAGGATTGGACGATTTATAGGATCAGTGTATTTTATAAAGGTGAATACTAATAGTGAATAATGAGCAAATTACAATGGCGACAATTTACAACTTAATATTATTTAATGTGATGAATGAGACTATACATTTATAAACAGGGAAGCTATTTGTACAAAGTAAAGAAAGTATTGAGGTAGGAAAAGGAATACGGAGAGATAAGAGGGTACGAAGAAAAGAAGAACGGTCATATAGGGGACAGGACAAAATAATGTGATTTATGTCACCTACGTCTGTGCCACAGGAGCAAATGGGGTCGTTAATGATAATTATGTAGTTTGGCAAGATGGGCTGGAGAACAAACATGACCCCACGTGGTACTTGTTTGCCGTACCACGTGATCTTTTTTTAGAGCCGACGGCGCGCATTATGTGCGGCCTCGACTTGTTTTGTATGGAATTTTTTACTTTTTGTATGGAAAATATAAAAAAATATTACCAACATGTTGAGTTTTATAGGTTTACGGATCGCAAAGGGGGTCGAAATTTTCATTATTTTTGCGATAGGACACACCGTTTTCGAGATATAAGCAAAAGAAAAGAAAAAAAGATACAGTACTGTTTTTGCATCTGAAGTCGAGGTGTTGGTGTGAATTTTAGTTCATGACAACTAATTTTATTCCACACCTTTTTAATCGCGATTAAAAATAGTCAGATTTAGTTAAGACAATCAAAATTTTTGGTGAAAAACGTAAAATTCAGAATAGCAAAATTGCCATTTTCACTAAATTATAATCTCAGTGCCATCTTAGTGCTGTCAAACTAAAATTTAGTTAAGTTGTGTCACTTTAGTCAATTTCAGAATGGGAAATCGTCGTTTGACAGGAATAAACTAAATTTTGGTGATTTTTAGTCTAGTTTAGAGAATTTTGTGACAAGAGAATCGGCACCTATGTTGGGTAAGTTCGGCGCTGGGATAAGACCGTGCGAATCAAATTTCGGACTAATTTAGAAATATTTTTTAATGCTGTTGCTGAATATTCGCCGTTTTATCTATAGGTACTAATTATTATATCATGAAGCTGAAGAGTTTGTTTGTTTGAACACGGTAATCTCTGGAACTGTCAGTCAGATTTGTAAAATGATTTTGCAGTAGATAGCTTGATTCTTGAGGAAGATTAGAGGCTAATAAACATCGCGCTACGATCCATAGGAGCCTTACAGTCTCCTGACTTTATCCAAAGTCTTCGGTACTCCATAGATACCAACCTACCAACTATAAAACTGTTACCACGTTTTCAAAATAAAGGTACTGTGTTGGGGAATGGTCTACAACCTAAATAACTTGGGTAGATCGTGCTACTAACGCTTGAAGCATAAAATAAATGTTACAAAGCGCTTCCAACTTAAGGATTCACTACCCCGTCAATTCCCATGGGCCTTGTAAGACGAGATTATTTCCAGCGGACGGACAGCAACATCGAATATGATACCGTTGTTATACAAACCGTTATTCCCTAGAGCTGGTGAAGTTCTGCTGGTAATTATTAAATAACAGCAACGTTCTGTCTGCTAATTACGAGCAGTTTTTTTTATTTTTTTTGGTTCGCCTTATGTTGTTTATTGTTTTTTTTTTCTCTTTAAAGTGGGTTTGCTCTTGACTCTAGTTTAGGTCAGTGGTGACAGAGACAGAGTCGACGATGGAGTGAGCTTACCCAGAAGAAGCCAGTTCACTCTCACTTTGAAGAGATTAGGGTTGTATGCGTTTTCTGATATTACATATATATATCTTTTATATTTTGGTTTGTGATTGTAATTTTTTAGCATTGTTTTTATTTTCAACTGTATCTGCGATTTGTTAAAGATATATTTTAGGATCAGTTTGTCATAGAACTGCTTCGTTGGTCTGTTGGTCGCAGGCGCTACCGCTGAGCATGAGGTCCCGGGTTCGATACCCAGGTCGGGCAGTGTTATTGAGTTTTTCCATCAGGAATTCTTCAGTAGCAGCCCGGTGCGGTGTCTGGATTGGTGCCGGTTGATGGCAACAGGCTCGCCCTGTTACATGCGACTTAAACGTAGCTGGCAACACGTGGGTGTACTATAGATACCTATACAGGATATTATGTTATGTTATCCAAGGGGTATAAGGTCTTTGTTGTTATCATAGAACTGGTTACCATAGAACTGGTTACCATAGCAACACGTAGCTAATTAATTATTAATACCTACCAAGCTTTTTTTTTTGGTGGAAATCATCAAATAACTTCTCGCGCTCTGGGCGGAGCGGGAGGGCGTATCAGGTGCCCTACTCTCTAAGTCCGTCAACGAGGATACGGGCCCGTCCGAAAGTAGTTCGATACTTAGAACTGAACCTTACTCCCGATTAATTAACTTTTCCGGACGAGCAAAACCACATCGGGAGTAAGGACAACTGTCTAAACGTTTCGTCATTAATTTGTAGTTCGGGCCCTGTACTAATCTTATGTCCGTAAGTGATCCAGAGTAGGAAACGTCCATAACTTCGGCCGAAACGACGCACGGACTTCTTGCTCAGGGAGTAGGCCCCTGACTCTTACTGACTAAAACCCACCCGTGTTCCTTCAGTTGCCTGTGCCAGGGGCCACGGTAACCCGTTCGGACTTAACCGCGACAATTAATACCAGCCTAATATTGTCCCACTATAGGGTAAAGACCTCTTCTCATACATAGAAGGCACGAGCGTTGATCACCACGCGCGCTCGAGGCGGAGTGACGATTTCAGACTCAATAATTAGTTCAGGTGTCCTCAGGTTTTTTTTCCATCATCGATGGCAGTGATGACCAAAATAAACCTAACAGTAAGTACATTTCAATTGAAAGTCACATTGGCACTTGTCCAGATTTAAACCCACAACCTTGTGCGTGAGAGGCAAAGCATTAACCGCTAGGCCATCACGTTATTTAATTATCCATTCAGAATCAGAATCAGAATCAGAATCAGAATTATTTATTTGTTAAACATAGGTGAAGAACATATATACATTAATCATACATGTCAAGGTCTTAAATAGATAAGTGTTGCACTATGCTTTGTCATTGTTGACATACAAATATAGTCAGGTTCGTCAAAGTTAACAAAATTTTAAGAGGGCTATCACATTTTTTCTTGTATTTGAGTGTTTGAAGAGTCACACACTCCTCAAATACAAGAAAAAATGTGATAGCCCTCTTAATATTAACTTGAAGACGAATAAGAAGCCGTGAAAACGCAACGAGAAAAAGCTTGCTAGGGTCACAAGACAGCGGCAGCGTCTCGCTTCTGTGAGACATTCCGGAATAAATGTTGATTTCTCAGACCAATTGGTATGAGGTTGATTTATAATGCGAGAGCGCTTGAACTATTTAATGTTGATTATTGTTCATTATGCCCATAATCAACAATACACAACATACAAAATCGAATATTCCTTAGCAGGTAACCACGTACACACGGCTACA
Organism: Brachylomia viminalis; assembly: GCA_937001585.2. Classification (NCBI taxonomy): domain Eukaryota; kingdom Metazoa; phylum Arthropoda; class Insecta; order Lepidoptera; family Noctuidae; genus Brachylomia; species Brachylomia viminalis. The sequence continues at coordinate 25,208,856 of OW443307.2, forward strand.
CATCAAGCTATACAAAACCAGTTTACGCTGGTCTCGCATCGTACGGAAATCCTATACAATGTGAGATCAGCTTATACTGGAAATGTATAGCTTGATGTGTAGCCGTGTGTACAAATTCTAAAGGTTCTTCAAACTTAATGATTTCGAGTATTTATTTTAAGTTGATGTTTATTAATGACCAACCTACCTACGTAAGTACGTACCTATCAATATAATATGAAGTTTCGCCAACTAATCCACTGTAACGATGTAAGTAGTTACAGAAGAATAAACTATCGACCCTCAAATAAATACAGTAATAATAACACATGGGGTAGAAATTATGGTAAGTATAAATCTGCAGTAGTTTTAGTGCTTGTCGTTAAAATGTCCGGCCTGCCTGCCATGCCAGCACGAGTTGTGCGCAATGCGTAAGACCATATAAGTATTTTATTTTTAGGTTCAGTCCAAACGGTGCCAAGGGTACCCTATTACTAGGCCTCCGCAGTCCGCTGTCCGTCCGTCAGTCCATCCATCCGTCCGTCCGTCTATCTGTCAGAGGGCTATGTCTCATGAAACGTAACAGGTAGACAGTTGAAATGATCACAGAGTGCGCATTACTATTGCCGCTGTAACAACAAATAATAAAAATAAAATAAAGTTAGTAATTAAAGGGGTCCCCATACAAGAAACGTGTTTGTCTTTATATATGTAGTGTTATATATTATTCGATAGTACGGAACCTTTCGTGTGAGAGTACGACTCGCACTTGGCCGGTTTTTTATTCTGCCAGGATGCGAGGGAAGCCAATTTTACGATTCCAATGTGGTATTAAAGTGATTTGTGAAGAATTTCTCTAATTTAATGTTCTATCTCCGGCCGTTACAGCCTATCTCATTACATTTGCTGTCAAATCTCGTGTGTTTTATGTGATTAATAATTTTATCATTTTTTTTACTCTATTCGTCCTCCATCTCCTCTCACAATGGCTAAGTTCACGGTTCCGGCTTCTTTATCAGGTTCGATTGCAGATTAACTAGATCAGAAACTTGAGCCAGGGCGTATTGTTTTTTTTTTTAGCTAAAGAAACAAGACACTTCATGGTCCATTTTCCTTTAAATGGGAAAAAGCTTCCTTCTATGCACATGTAAAAATGATTCCGAATGGAATCCTCGATGAAGATTATCTAAGTTCATTTACGAAGAGTATTATTTTATTGTTGGAAAATACGAGTAGGTTTAATAAGCACCGAAGTTCTCGGATATTTTTCATAAAAAATTCAGTACGGACTACGGCAATAAATATAACTTCGAGCAAATTCCCGGAAAGTCGGCTTTTAGCGTAGCACTTAAATATCAAACCTCTCGGTTCCTAGAAAACCAATCATGAAACAAAGCACTACGTTGACTGCCCAGGAACGACAACGAACCAGCATTCCATTTACAAAATAGGAACTTTTATTTTCTTTTATAGTTGGAGCTTTCTTCTTTCATTATGGCTTCCGTGGTTTCATTTTAATGTGGCCCTCATTTCTTGCGGAGTTCTAAGTTTGATGGAAAACACTTTGCCCGACCTGGGAATAAAAACCCAGGACCTCAAATTGTTATTGGTCGTCACGCTAGTGGCCAAGAGACTGATAAGTGATACTGATAAGTGATGACTGAAGTGATGTACAACAGATTATAATTAAATAAACACTAAAAATATTTACGCTGTCTCTCTGGAGCAGTACTGTTCGGAGTCGCCTGCGAGTCCTGAGATTCCGAAGGTCTCCTCACATGCCACAAATCCTTATCGAAGCTATACATCTTCACAAGGCACTTGTATCACTTTGTTCTCACTATTAATATTACTTATAACGCATAACTTTTAAGTTAACTCATTATCACTAAAAGGAAGGTTATCGCTAAGTTGAGAAGATAATGACACTGTATAAGACGACTGCCTGCGTTGACGTGTTCTTGTTGAATGAACTCAAAGACTACTATAGTATACTGAATGAACTCAAGTTTCCAAATATGAATGTTAAGCGGCTTGAAGTAGACTGGCCGGAAGTCTTGGTGATAAATGGTAATATAGCCAGTTATATAGCTGCTTCATTAACGGAAGGGGAGAAATGTGCTTGATAAATGATTCATCGCACTATTGATACAGTTGTTTGAAATTGCTGTTAGTTATGAAATTGTATTATTCGAGTGCAATAATTATTCTAAGGATACCTACACGCCATTTGCACAAATGCTTTCGTAAGGAAATTAAACGGGTGCGTTTATTTAATACATTTTGAGACATACATAATTTCGGTACCGTACGAGATATTTTCACCCCATTACAACTTTTCAAAACCTCATAAATTATCATATTTAGCATGCAAAGATAAAAATTGTTATAAGTTTATATACATTTGAAATAAGAACGCAAAAATACGCGCTATTGCGTCACAGAGATCGAAAGGCGCGCAGCAACAGATTATAATGTTCCGACCCAAATACGACCCTTGTTTAATGCTATGCCCGCAATGGCGACGAGCGAACAGCTGAGTAGCGACGTCATCGTGCCCCTGTTGATCTACTCACGGACGAGAATGACCTTCTAAAAATACTGATGGAGCTATAAATAAGTGCAGTTTCTTATATTTTGATTTTATTGCGTCATTTCGAAAACTGGTAGGTATTGCTACTTTCAAATGTATTCTATCGATTTTGTGTCCGTATTGGATCATGAATACCCTTCGAACTAACTCGCATGCATGAATGTCGTATTTGACGTCCATGAGACAGGATAATAATCTAATCAATCAGGAAATCAACAATAAGCATTAATACTCAGTCTGATAGAATACCAATGACTATAAAGCCTATACCTAGTTGGTTTTTTTATTCGTCGGCGATATTTAGTATCGCCGACGGCTAAAAGCTGTTTAGCGTCATTATTTGGCATTTTTAGCATTCATTACGATTGGTTTGTGTGTCCGTTAGCATCTAGTATGGAATGTTTGTAATGTCGCATTATGCTTTAGTATTACGTCATTCGTCTGGCCCTTGTTTGGATATTTCGCCAGTAACGTCGTCGCAGCTTAACCGCCAGAGTAACAACACCACGCCTTGTTCCCCGAGGGGCTGGGCAGAGGTGTACCTTTAGTACACCCACATTTCGCCAGTTATATTAGAGTATCGTGTAATATGGCAATAGGCTCGCTCCCGAGGCCTCGAGCCCTGAGCCCTGAGCCCTGAGCCCTGAGCCCTGAGCCCTGAGCCCTGAGCCCTGAGTCCTGAGCCCTGAGCCCTGAGCCCTGAGCCCTGAGCCCTGAGCCCTGAGCCCTGAGCCCTGAGCCCTGAGCCCTGAGCCCTGAGCCCTGAGCCCTGAGCCCCGAGCCCTGAGGCCTGTTGCCATCAACCGGACACAAATCCAGACTCCAGGATGCTACTGAGATATTCCTGATAGAAAAACCCAATGACACGGGCAACATGTCATTGGGTTTTTCTATCGGGAATTACTCAGTCATTTCAACTTCAACCTGGGAATCGAACCCAAGACCTCATGCTCAGCATGCAGTAGCGCTTGCGTCCGCTAGACCAACGAGGCAGTCCAAACGCCAAGGTAAATTCAGGTTAAATCAGAAGTCCGTAACACCATGACTTTCCATATCACACCTACCATTCACATGGTCAACGGCTAATTTATCTGTAGTTACTAATACTATATTATAAAGAGGTAATGTTTGTGAGGTTGTAGGGGGTAATCTCTGGATCTACTGAACCGGTTTTGAAAATTCTTTCAGCATTTGATAGCCCAATTCATGGGGAAAGTTATAGGCTTTTTAACATCACGCTATGACTACGAAGAGCTGTGCAGAAAGTCAAAAACAACGCAACGCAACGCGTAACGCGTGTGTAGGAAAGGTCAGAAACATCGCTAAGTGAAAACGAAGTAATAGCGAGGGCGGGCGATGCGATGCGACGCGGTTGGACGGGGGAACAAGACATGTCACGCGGACGAAGTCGCTGGATGAAGATATAGTGTGTTATATTATAATATACAAGCAGTTTTTTTTTTATCAAAATCGTGCTCGCATTAACATTTTCATAAAAAAGATAGTTAAAACACTTCTAATGCTGTGAGAGCGCGATGAATACCCTACCAAATTATACGCAGTCGTTTCCAGAGTATATTTGTTAAGTAGAACTTTATTTAAATATAGGTAAGTCATAACAATACCTAACATAAACTAATAAGTTGCCATAACCTACGCGTTTGATTCTCAATTTAGCCCTGCATCTAATATTAACAAATGAGTCATGAAAATAAAATAAACCTCTTTTCATCCTATTCAAAACGTACTAAAGGAAATATAATATTATGTAGTATCGTAGACCTCTGTCTACGTGTAGTATGTAGTTTGACATCTAGAATTATCCTTGTTCTTGAAAACAACTCCATATTTTGCGTCAACTCCTTCTAACTTTAGTAGGTGAAGTTGAGAAAGTCCTTGCATCTAATACCTACCTGAGGGGCAATTCCCGTATTTTTAAGACCGTTCGCATCCTAATCTCTGTCTCAATCTGTCAAAATTACAATCAATTTACATACATTTTTGACAGGTTTTTGACATTGATTGTCGCTGAGATGAGATTGCGACTTGAATTTGAACGTTTTTTAAGTACGAGAATTGGCCTTCTGATAACTGAAGCTACCGGAGTACCGGCCTTGATGAATATTGGAAATGCTTCCATGTCTTTAACTCTTTCTGTATTTTATGGGAACGAGAAACAAAACTTGAAATTTGGTGAATTGGAGGAGCATGGAAGTTGCAGTGGAGAACCCAGTAACTGCACTAGGTCCATTCTGCTGGCTGGCGTAAAACCTTGGTGCCCAGAAATTACCAGCCTTTGAAATACCGGGTAGGTACATCTTCCACTTGATAGGCTCAAAATCAATATTAAAGCTTTGACAGAATTTTATCTGCCAAGGACCATTCTACATGAAAGCCAAAAAACAGTATCAGAACAAAAGACATTCAGTCATAACCTCATCACTACACAAGAGGCGAGTCAAGACTCATTATTAGGGACCTACGTATTTTTATTGAGTCGTCATAGTCCTAAGGCGAGGCGTCCTAACAACCCACTTATAGCTAATTTATGAGTCTAATACTATCGAACCAACGCGAATGTCTGCACGACATAATGACAAAACACGCCGGAGGAATTTTTCCATTAATGCTCAATTAGATGTGGAAGGATACCGTAATTACTCGAACTGATGTCACCGATGTTATAAGAAAACAATTCCCATTAAAATTTCATACGATTTATAACTTTGATAGAAAAGTGCAACAACGCGATGAAAATGTATGGAACAACATATTTATTTTTCATACTTCAGCGTTGGTTGTATACTTTTTGTTTATATTCATCAGTAGGTAGACTATTATTGATCGAAGGTAGGTAGGTACTTCATGCCATAAAGTATGTCCCTTCTTTTACTTGCCATACTGTTAAGTGATGGTAGACCGGATGAAAATTTGTAAATGTAAATCGTTAAATACTTAAGAGTCTCAAATAAAATAACAATTATGGGTGACCCAAAACTGAAAACAATAACGTCAGTGGATATAATAGCTGCTAACTACAATATTCTTATCCATTCAAAGATTGTTCTTAACTTTACCGGACCGGCAGAAACAAATGAAGTGATGGAATTGAAAGCAAACAAAGCCATAATATGGTGTATGAACAACATTATAATAATGCATTATTCATGATTCATGAACGAAATATTGTAGACAATTATTGACGTCGTCGGCTTGAAAAGAAAAGATAGCAAGTTGTTCTGTTCTATTCAATTAACTAGTAGGTATATCAAGCTGGTAAAGATCTTTTGTTTTGTGATATTTTGTGTGTAATTAATGACGATCATTTTTATGGTGCAATTGAGTAGGTAAATAAGGTCTTATTATTAGTAATTATTATAGTTAATTCGTCAGTTAGAGGTAGCAAGAAGTACCTACTTAGGTAAATAAACCATTTAATTTATAGCAAGTAGTAACAAACCCTAAAGAATATAATGTTTTTTTTTTTTGTTACAGATTTAAGTATGTTTAGTTGTTCAAACGAATGGCTCTTAATTTTTTTTCACGTGTCCTCTTCCGTTATTTCATTGCATGTGAAGGTAAATATTAGATCAAAGTTTGTGTTTCCAATATTCTCATGAAAAGACATTAAATAAAGATTCTTATTGGAATTCTGTACGAACGAGTTCAAACGGAATAATTTTATAACTTTCACTGCTCCTTCACTTTTGATTTCCTCGCGTGTTGGCTGATTGGAACACGCAAATATTACAGTAGCTCAAAACTGTGATGCAACTTCGTTAAATTCTCCACTAATTAACGCTTGAACTTACGCTAATTACGCAAGAGTCACTATCGCAGCTAAAACGATTAAAATACTTATTTTGCATATTATTATCAGTAACACGTCATAGTATTGAGAGCGAGTTAGTTCTATTAACCTACATTTGTTAGCAAACAAATTAAATGAAACATTCTATTTTACAGTCTGGCACTAAATTGTAAAAAGGAATAGACAACAAAGAGGCATTGCCTCGATGCAGCTGTAAGTGCTAACTACGCTGCTAACAGTGCAAATAATTAAAGTTAGCTAGAAACTTGTACTTAGACGCATTATGATGGAAAACTCAACGCTAAACTTGAAATTTCTATAAGAGTGAGAATACAAACATGTCGTCTTAACACAGTGTCATTACGCCATTAAAAAATATAATGAGTTGTCAAAATTTCAATATGGAATGCCACGCGACACGACAAACTGCGCGGGTGCGACCGCAGCGCCAGTGCGTCCTCGGTAGCGGCCGGCGACGATGCCGACGAACGCGGACTGACAGACGGATCACGGACTCACGGACGGACCCCACGGCCGACCGGCGCGCGGCCGGCGCTTCACACACTCGCCCCGCATACACGACTCGACATTGTAAACAAAAGATAGGATTTGAGGTGACTTTATTGCGCGATTTGATCGGCTTTTGTTTAACTATTCATTTGCGCAACACAAACAACATATTGCTACATTTGAGATAAACGGGACCAAACAAAACACATTATTGTACTAAAAATAAAAACGCTGTGATACCTGTGATAACAAGCGTTAGTAACCCCGACATAAATACTTACATAACTTAGTACCTAGAACATTAATTGGTACGATGAGGAAAAATAACAGAAATATTATGTTCATGATACATGTTATGATATGGATAACATTTAGCTAAAACAAATGATTCTCGCGTTCGATATTTAGATATTTTTGTTCAATACAATACAGTATCAACTGAGTAAAACATCATCGTTATCCTACTGTGACTAACGTGTGTGTTACGTATGTGTACTGTGTGGTTGATACTAAGAACCTGATATAAAATTTCACACCACTCACTAAGCCTTCGATAGCTCAGTTGGTAGAGCGGTGGACTGTAGAGTTACGAACATTGTTATCCATAGGTCGCTGGTTCAAATCCGGCTCGAAGGAGTCTTTTTGTATTCATACAAACAATTTTAAGCAACTTCGTTACTTTTTTATTTTATTTTAAATTTTTGTTAACTTCGAATAAATTATACTTTTGAGTGCTCATTTTTAAACAAGAGTTGGGTTTGTAGCTACTTAATTAACATGCATGTTTATAGCAGTCTCCAAAACATGAATTTACTATTATAATCTCCTGAAACCAACGGCAAGCGGCAAGAATAGGTGCGATAGTTATAATTATTTCCCTTGAGAAGCCCCTAAACTTTAAAACGGCACGTGTAGGCACTGGGGCGGTACGTTTTCTATTTATTACGTTTACTGTGCTGTGTGTGTGTGTGTCTAGAGCATTAAGTGTGTACTAAGCACGGCCCCAGTGGCCAGTATTCCTATTCAGTTTTCGCATAAAATTGTGAAATCTCTCCCCAGCTTATCTCCTCGGAATCTTTAGGAGGGATTCTTATTTAGGTTTAATCCTAAAATATCCACTGAGCATTATTAATTAACTGTTTTTGAGGCGGTGAGGACGTCAGAATATATCTTAATAATGAAACAAAGTAAGCACATCCATGCTTATAAATAAAGAGGTAAAATCTATGGAACTATCAGTCAGTTTTTTTTTTTTGTATTTGTAAGCCCAATTCATGAGGAAGGCTATTTAACGTCACATCTGTTAATGGTTCTGCAACCTTCAGTGAATGGGCAACTAAAGGGATATTTAATAGTAGAATCAAACTTTTTGAACTAAGTAGGTATATGAAGAAATAAATTATAATAAAAGTAAAGAATTAAAAAAAAACGTGTATAATGAAATATACGAAATTATTGAAACAAGTTTGTAGCGAAGCTAAGTGTCGATATTTATAAGCTCCAAAATTAAAACTAGTCAAAATAAAATATAAACTACTTGGAAAATTATAATAAATGATGAGACTGGAAGAGATAGAAAGCGTAATAGTGACAACAGACTTAATATTAACAATCTTCGATTGATCGAAGTTAACAACACAGAAAAGATTTAGAAGTTGCCACATTTTTTTGAAAACTTATTTGCAGTTATTCCAGTCTCAACCACTAAAATAATTCTTATTTCTTATTTGGGTAATAGGATCCAAAGAGTGGACGTTAACGGCAAGTGACCCTCGGATTCTATTGTCACTATAGGAGTTCCGCAGGGCTCAATTCTGGGCCCTTTTTTATTTCTCGTATATGTATATTAATGACCTACCTTGACTTTTATAGAACAGTCATGAAATAGTGTTATTTGCAGACGATACATCACTGTTATTAAAGCTTAAGCGACAGCAGACAGGTACTGATGATGTGAATAATGCTATAGCTCATATTATATTGCATTGGCTTAGTGTTAAAATTTTACTTTTAAATGACAAAAAGTCTAAGGCCCAATTTCACCGCCAATCACTAAACACGTTTAGCGCTAAACGACTTTTAAACATCATTCTGTCTCTGTCATCTTCAAACATTTGACAGAAACGGAATTATACGTTTTAAACTCGATTAGCGCTAAACGTGTTTAGTGATTGGCGGTGAAATTGGGCGTAAATGTATTAGATTTCTGACACCTAACGTTAAGCAGGTGAAAACCAATGTACGAGTATTAGTAAATCCAAAGGATTTTGATATTTCTAATGTTGCTTCATGTTTGAAAAATACGTCTGCTCGACAACGTAAATGTTGTCAAATTGTTGTAAAAAGTGCAAAATTAAAGGCATTGTATATATGTTAGTATGTTGCGCAAGTACCGCGCCGGTAATCCTGTGTCATGAATGTCGTTTCAATAGAGCTTAAAAGAAGTGGCGTAACTAGTCCTAAGGGGCCCTATAACACAATATGCTGTGGGGCCCATAGTTTCTGACTGCGGCGTATCGTCTTATCCAGTAACTGGGTTGTGGAAATCAGATAGGCAGTCGCTCCATGTTAAATACTGATCTTCAGCTGCATCCGGTTAGACTGGTGGAACTCAAGGCAACCCCAACACACTAGGGAAAAGGCGACTGCGGCGAAACTATGGGGAAGCTCAACTGGAAGATAGTGTTATTTTATTTACCAAATAAACAATATGGCATCCAGATTGTGACCCCGTAAAATTGGAGTATCCTATCCTGATTCGGATAGGTTATGTCTTTATTCTTCTTCTTCGTGTCGCTGGTACGACTTTTTTCAGACCTTGTTGGTCCAAAACTTCGCAACTTCCACGGCGTCGCCACGCGCCGGTAGCAGCGCAGAGCTCACGTTGACTGCAAGTTTTGGGACACAGAGGATAGGAGGTTTTAATTGAAAAGCATTCTGGACCGGAATTTCACCAAGAGAATGCAAGAGAAGAGCATCAAAATTAGAGCGTCCTGCATTGCGATTCTGTAACCACCTCACCGTGAAAACTTAGGTGACGTGAGCGTGGAGTGACCTGTCAGTGTCGTCCCACTGATGCTAGGGATGGACCAAGCATTACATTTACAATCATAATCGAGATTTTAATTATATTGGTTAATGTTATTTCTGTTGATCATTTTATATATAATAATTTTCTCTTACACGTGGGGGCCTGCATCTTGGGCCCTGCAACTTGGGGGCCAGAGGTGTATACCGAATAGCATAGACTAAACTATGTTCCACTTGTAGCTAGCCCAGGTGCCCACGTGCCCACTTCAAATAGCTGTAAACGAAACACGTAGGCACCTCTGTCGGTGCATCCATGTGTTCAATGCTTATATTTTATAAATAACGCATGGTTACCCTAGAAAGATAGGGGATGAAATAAATAGCTAGATTCTTTGTTTCTGTTGAGCTAGCATGTAATAACGTCTACGACGCATATCTATTCTATCAAGAGCGATGCTTGGCCTCGATACGGACAGAATATTTTGGAGAATTTGAGTAAAAGGCAAGGCTCGCCCCTTATGACGTGGGACCTAAACATAAGTAACAAAATGTGGGTGTACAATAGGGTACAGCTCTGCCTAGTCCTTCGGAGATTCATATGTTGTCGACTTCTTATTTATAAAAACTAGACAAAAGAAAACCTTTTTGGCACACAAAATTTATAAACGTTAAAGAAACATCTATATAAAGCGTTACCTTACCCTCATCATCGTAGAACGAGTCGGTGACGATCATCGGAGACCTGGAGCCATCTTGAACGCCCCTTATAGACATCTCACTCGATTATATTGTCACTTAGGTAGGTACATTACACTACACTACATTTAAAACCTGTAAACCATGATTTAAACGATATTCTCAATGAGGTGCAAATAATATATGTTATGGTCACATTTGACGTTACAATTTTCAAATAACTAAATAGGTAATTGAATCATGAAACACAAAGCGATGTCGTTCGATTCAAGTGTCTTGTGTCCGTTATGCTTACCTATAACAATTTTTTGGTTATCAAAACTCGCCAGATTTACAATTGAGTAATCCGATAAGGCAGTTCGAAATCTGCAATATGCCACAGGTGCAGTCGTGTGTTTGTTTGTCATGGAAAACAATGGAGTACGAGATTGAACAGCTGTTGTTATGCAAGAATGTTTATTAGAAAACAATTTGAAAGAATAGCTACCTATAGAATTTGTTATGGTACAAGCACTGGGACAATTTAATTTTTAAGTGTACTGCAATATCGCATTGGGTCTAGCCTGTAAGGATATTTGTATGTTTGGTGTGAATAAATAAATAAATAAATAATACACGGTTTGCTCGTATCTTTCATTTTGGACGGATCAACCAAATTGAATCGTGTAAACATAAAAGTGAATCGATGTTTTATGATTTCTAACGTGACGATATTATCGTGTGCACGTTATAACGTTATCGTGGACGAAAAAATAAAAACGTCTTCATAATATTATAGTTCCATTCATTTTACTTCCCTGTGATATCGTGATGTCGTGACGTGGACGTCCACGATAATGTCGTCACATTTCAAATTATAAAAGCGTGTGGCGATTAATAATAAGATTGTATATATCTACATATCGTACGTAACAACTTTGTGAGCATTTCTGGTTGATTAAACTTCATAACCTTTATAGATCACGGCGATTTAGTTTCATTTCATATATTTGGGAGCAACTACCTCCCGCAAGCGCACATTCAATGTCGGCCAAAGTATGCATTTCTGTGCCGTTAAATCAAAGTTTATTATAATAATTTAGTGGAATCGTGTACACAATATTACCACTATGTAGATAGAGGGTGGGAAATCATAAAATAACTTCTCCCGCTCTGAGCGGAGTTAGGGCGTGTCAGACTCTTACAACCCACCCCTGTTCCTTCAGTTGCCTGTGCCAGGGGCCACGGTCGGTAACCCTTTCGGACTTTCCCGCAACCCCGGCAGGCACCGGCCGAGTTAGCTGAGTGCCCTAAAGGTTCACAAAAAAAATTACATTTTTAGTGTTTGGTAATCGGTCGAAGTTAAACCTAGCCGTGCAGTAAGTAATCACAAACGTTAATAATTTACGAAGATTGTATTTCTATGGAAACCACATAAGTTCTTACTAAAATACACGAACTGTTGTTTACTTTATTAAATTAATTTGGAAACTTCCACGAATGCTTATCTGTTTTATGAACCAGTAAATAGATGATTAAAACCGAGATTTTATTATGGCTAAGTACCTAGGTATGTACACAATTGTGTATATCTACCTACATTCTGTAGTATAGGTACAGGGTAGCCAGGGTCGCGGGAATGTCCGAAAGGGTTACCGTGGCCCCTGGCACAAACAACTGAAGGGACACAGGTGGGTTTTAGTCAGTAAGAGTCTGACACACCCGCCCGCTCCGCCCAGAGCGGGAGAAACTTCAATCAATAATTATTGGTCGAAGGGCAGAAGTTATTTAATGATTACCAAACCAAAAAAAAAAAAGTGTGGCAGGGACATCGACCCGCAAACTGTAACCATATAATTGAGCACATGATTCTAGACCCCCTAGCGTAGAAATATTTCGTCCGTTATCAAAGAAAATCAGCTGTTTCATAGAAAAGTGCAACTACGCGGTCAAAATGTATGGAACAGCAATAGTAGATTATTAACCAAGGGGATAAAGCAGTGTCTTCTGTCGCGGGTGACGATTTAAATCGCGAGCGTAATGAAGGACTCGAGGTTTACTCCCGAGCGTAGCGAGGGTGTTAAAAACTTAAATCACGAGCGAAGCGAGGGATTTAAGACGAGTCCTGAGTGTAGCGAGGGGTTTAAGTTCACCCAAGACTAAGACAGCTTTATCACCGAGGAAAATACTCTACTTTTCGTACCATTAGCGAAAAAATTAACACAATAATAATTTGAGATAAGCATTTATTAAAAATAATGACAATTAAACGTATTTTTGGAACATCAACTTATTTATAAAAATAAATTAAAATAAACTTAACGTTTATGTATTTGAAGAAAACAAAAACGCGGCAAATTCCTAGACTAATATTTTTTTGTCGGAAAAGCAAAGGCATCAAGCTCATACGGCCTCGTCGGTTTTCGTAATTTTATTTAATAATCATAACTGCATAATAAATGCGTATTCCTTTTTCAAAAAGATGTATAATGCTTTATATACAAACTCAATGGTGTAAACACAGATGTAGTTCAGTATAAATTTCGGTAAGTATTCTAAGTTTAAATCATTTCTCAAAAAAGTGACATTCTATGCCACAAAAAGCGAACATAACAATAGTCATTTTTAATCTGTTAAAAACAGGGAAAGAAATTTGTACTGAATTTCATTCATCCTCTACGGGGGAGAATGTGATTTAAATTTGGAATACTTACCGAAATTTATACTGAACAACATCTGTGTTTACACCATTGAGTTTGTATATAAAGCATTATACATCTTTTTGAAAAAGGAATACGCATTTATTATGCAGTTATGATTATTAAATAAAATTACGAAAACCGACGAGGCCGTATGAGCTTGATGCCTTTGCTTTTCCGACAAAAAAATATTAGTCTAGGAATTTGCCGCGTTTTTGTTTTCTTCAAATACATAAACGTTAAGTTTATTTTAATTTATTTTTATAAATAAGTTGATGTTCCAAAAATACGTTTAATTGTCATTATTTTTAATAAATGCTTATCTCAAATTATTATTGTGTTAATTTTTTCGCTAATGGTACGAAAAGTAGAGTATTTTCCTCGGTGATAAAGCTGTCTTAGTCTTGGGTGAACTTAAACCCCTCGCTACACTCAGGACTCGTCTTAAATCCCTCGCTTCGCTCGTGATTTAAGTTTTTAACACCCTCGCTACGCTCGGGAGTAAACCTCGAGTCCTTCATTACGCTCGCGATTTAAATCGTCACCCGCGACAGAAGACACTGCTTTATCCCCTTGGTTAATAATCTACTATTTTAATAACCGGCGAAAAATTTCAACGCAGGGTTTTTAGAATCATGTGTACTGAATCCATGGTATCAAGTAGTGCGCCGATGACCCACCCTGCCACCCTGTATTTTGTTTCTGATAAAAAGAGGGAGAGGTAGGCCAAAGAGAAGATGTATGGATTGTGTGAGGAATGATATGACAGAGAAGGGAGTGAATGATAGCGTGATGGTTGACAGGGGAGAGTGGAAGAAGAAAACGTGTTGCGCCGACCACAAGTAACGTGGGACACGGGCAGGAAGATGTTGATGAAGTTCATACATCGAACCCATGAAGGGATTGGATGATAGTGTGACGGTTGACAGGGGAGAGTGGAAGAAGAAAACGTGTTGCGCCGACCACAAGTAACGTGGGACACGGGCAGGGAGATGTTGATGAAGTTCATACATCGAACCAATGAAGGGAGTGGATGATAGTGTGACAGTTGACAGGGGAGAGTGCAGGAAGAAGAAAACGTGTTGCGCCGACCACAAGTAACGTGGGACACGGGCAGGGAGATGTTGATGAAGTTCATACATCGAACCAATGAAGGGAGTGGATGATAGCGTGACGGTTGACAGGGGAGAGTGGAAGAAGAAAACGTGTTGCGCCGACCACAAGTAACATGGGACACGGGCAGGGAGATGTTGATGAAGTTCATACATCGAACCCATGAAGGGATTGGATGATAGTGTGACGGTTGACAGGGGAGAGTGGAAGATGAAAACGTGTTGCGCCGACCACAAGTAACGTGGGACACGGGCAGGGAGATGTTGATGAAGTTCATACATCGAACCCATGAAGGGATTGGATGATAGTGTGACGGTTGACAGGGGAGAGTGGAAGAAGAAAACGTGTTGCGCCGACCACAAGTAACGTGGGACACGGGCAGGGAGATGTTGATGAAGTTCATACATCGAACCCATGAAGGGATTGGATGATAGTGTGACGGTTGACAGGGGAGAGTGGAAGAAGAAAACGTGTTGCGCCGACCACAAGTAACGTGGGATACGGGCAGGGAGATGTTGATGAAGTTCATACATCGAACCCATGAAGGGATTGGATGATAGCGTGACGGTTGACAAGGGAGAGTGGAAGAAGAAAACGTGTTGCGCCGACCACAAGTAACGTGGGACACGGGCAGGGAGATGTTGATGAAGTTCATACATCGAACCCATGAAGGGAGTGGATGATAGTGTGACAGCTGACAGGGGAGAGTGCAAGAAGAAAACGTGTTGCGCCGACCACAAGTAACGTGGGACACTGGCAGGGAGATGATGCTGATTCTGATAAAGAAAAGTCGAGGTAGCTTAGGTAACGCTGCCGTGATGGCTTAGAAGTTTTAAATTGGCTTTACGGTATATTACCTAGGTACAAACCAACAAAAGAGATTCGCGAAATACTGTGCGGAGTGAGTTTGAGTTTGTCCAGCAATGAGGCTTTATCTACAGCATGTATCAGTAAGGTGCACGTGCAGACCAAACTGAACCACTTTCTCTGCGGGATCAACATCATAATCACGTAAAAATAATCAGCCGTCCCATACATTTGGATCGAGTAATTATGGAAGTTTTGCATTGGGACAGTTTATAATTTTTTCGCGATAACTCCCCTGGTCCCAAGGATAAAGTTGTTCAGTTTGGTGGTTTGTACCACACCCTTAAATATGGCCACACCTTTCTGATACATGCTGTATAGACCACGACGACCACAGGAGTTCACTAGGTTCTCATTATCTACTAAGGATATTATGTTGGACTAACAGTGATTGATGAGCATTAATTGCTTATCGCGTATTGTGGCTATTTACAGCTTATGTTGATAACCGGAAAAAAATACGTAAGTGTCGAAAACAATGAGTGATAACGATACTGTATCGCAGTATAGGTATTTGTATTTATCGCTCTGTTTAAAGTACCTAGGGATCTCATTTAGGTTGTGGAAACAGCTGAAAAGATTCCAAGTTTAGCCAAAATGTGAATGAAAGTTGTATAAAAGAAAAAAAAACTTACAGGAACAAGTCTTAGGAATAAGTTGTTTATTGATTAGCTTGTTTAGGCTCGCCCCTTGTTAACTGGGACTTAAACAGAACTGGCGAAATGTGGGTGTACTGTAGCTACAAGTCCGCCCAGCCCTTCGGGGACACAAGCGTGTGTTATGTGTGTGATCAGCTTGATATTGCATGGCAAAGATTTATTTATGATTGAGTCATTGGTCAAGCAACAGCTCGAGAGATATGGTGGCCCAGTGGTAACGGCCGCGACTTACGGGTTGCAGGTCGTAGGTTCGAACCCAGACAAGCACTTTACTTTGTGTAAATTATTTCATCACCACTGCTCTCAAAACGGTGAAGGAAAACATCGCGAGAAAGTCCTAGAACCAAAAGTTCGAAGACTTGTGATATCTACCAACCAGCACTGGGTGCGGGTAATATTAAGCATAGATTCCCTCATTTCGATATGTGCACATTATAAAGCCTCACTCTGTAAGTCCCTCGCGTCGTTTCCAATAACATCTGCCTTGTAAATACCTTTTGGTAGTCGTCTTTCATTTATCCTCTCAACTACTTACCTATTGTATTTATATTAATAATAAATAAATGCAAGATTGGATTGGAACCATGTCAGTCTAGTATTGTTTACGTGTACATGGCGATTTTATCAACGTGACATTCGCGTCCGTTTCAGAAAATAATCTCTGGCATTTGATTGCGACGCGATAATGCTTGGAATGTTCTGGGAAATGTCTGATTAGTGAAACAAATAATCCGGTAGACGAAGTTCCTGATTCTGATAGGAATACAGGGTAGGTTGTAGGTCTTTCGGCTGAAATACTGATCAGCGATCACTCATGAAACCTTCAGAAGTAATCACAATAACAATAGGGTTCTATTTCAATATTGCCAAAGTTTATCTAAGAGACCATAAATTCTTGTTCTCATGAAAGAATCGAACTCGTGATTCACTCGTATTAGGTTCTGGTCGAACTACCCCGACAATTACTTACTACTTACAGGCTTGTACACACAGCAACAGGTAAAGTTACCACAAACTGTCAAATTTTTTCATTCGATTTTGAACTTAACCTTCAACATTTTAAGGTTTAAAGTCATTTGAAGAAATTTGACAGTTTCGAATAACCCGATGTGCTAGCGACTGTACTATTATGTATTTTGTGCTGTAGTGTATAAATGTGTTAAAATCAAACTGAAAGATTCATTAACTGCTCTTTATCATTTATCTGTAATCTTTGCCTCATAATCTAGCCATGAAAAAGAACTGTCTCCATACTTATGAGTATGCCAACGTATAATAATAAATTAATATTATAAACGATGTGCGCACACGACATTAGCAAAGACAATCAATCTTGTGTTGTGGTCATCATTTAGCGGTTTGTGGTCGACAGCCAGAGAGACGATAGAAACGAAACAGTAGAACAACTTCTTGCAGATCCATTTCCTCGGGAGACTTTTCCGTTTTTTTTTTTCAAGTTATACGTAACTTGAAAAAAAAACGGAAAAGTCTCCCGAGGAAATGAATCTGACATCACGCCTGTATGGCCCCGAAGGGTTAGGCAGACTCATAGTACACCCACATTTCGCCAGTCCCATCTAGTTCCATAGTCTAGTTCTAGTTCTAGGGAGCGACCCTATTGCCGTCCACCAGGCTCAAGTCTAGACTCCAGGCTGCTACTGAGATATTCCTGATGAATAGAATAGAATAGAATTAGACATTTATTTTGCAAATATGGGTAATACTTAATAGGTGATAAGATACATTTAAGCTCAGCCATATTTCATCATTTGGCATGCAAACATTTGTTTATCATTTACCCATATTTTTATCCATTAAAAACTTACGTAGTCTAGTCTTAAACAGCACTGTTGTCAAGTCTTTCCAACCACCTGGCAATTTATTGTAAATAATTGGGGCCATACAGTAAACGTTTGACACGTTCATTGACATAATTTACTGTTGTCACGCCTATTTCTTGGGAATACATCAGATATAGACGTTCAAAACAACTTAGATTTTGCTTTACAAACATAGCTACTTCTAAAATATATATACAAGGAAGTGTCAAGATATTGGACTGCTTAAAATAAGTCGTGCAACTGTCTGTAGTTTTACGTTTGAACATTGATCGGAGACATCTTTTTTGGGCTTTAAATGCTGTGTTTTTAGCAGTTGAGTTCGCCCAAAACATGACTCCGTAACGTAATTGAGATAAGTGGTAAGCGTAAGAAGTGTTTTGGTGTCTACTATAGAGGATAATCTATGTGGTGAAAAAACCCAAAAACACTTTGCCCGACCAGGCAAGTTTTAAGCAAAGATATCAAGTTCAATCAATAAAATGTCCCTCATCTCCTAGGCTTGGGAAACTTATTCTTCTGCAGTTGTGTGTGAAAATTTTGGGAACATGTTCGGGGAATTCCTAGGCAAATTAAGTAATCAGTAATCACTATGTAACCTCAATCAGTATTCGAATGAAGCTAATTTACTTTCTCCACAATGCGCGCACGCAGCACAGAAACAAGTTTTCGCATTTGGCGCCATGTTAAATTATCCCGCCAAATTGCCAGTAGCATTCAATGGAGTTTCTTGACAACAAAGTGGGAGCTATTTTGGGTGGGAAAGTTGCCAAACGCCCACTGAAATGGACCGCGAGCACTGAAAGTCAAAGACCTATCAGAATTCAGACGCGATTCGTTCGAAGTCACGTTCGTTTTGAGAGAAAACAGACGATTCTATGTGATCAAAATAAAATTCTCGATTAGATTCTAAATTCTAAAGTCGAATGTTTTGAACTAACAGAGAGGAGGGAAAAATAAATAAGCATTTTAGAATTATCTTATCATATTTTAAGTTTACATTAATAAGATGAATGGATTATTATGCTGCTGTCTATATTCATATCTCTACTAAGTGTAGCTAGCCTATCATTTGCCTGTAAATCTGTATAGAAACCTCATATCACGTGATCACGTCATTAGGAGAATACCCTTGAAATGTTCATTTGTGTACAAACTTCCAGAACATTCATGACTTGACAAAAATATTTCGAGCAAAACATTCTACACTGTTTACATCTCTTGTTCATTCTGAAACTGTCCCGTCATGGCGCGAGCTGCATTTCGAGTGAAACCTCACGTACAGAGTTCACTTTTGTTATCAACAAATCGATCGTACCATCTCTATCAGAAAATTACATCTGCTATGAAAATCAACATTCTTTCTGTCTTCCACAGTTCCATCAGCTTTATGAAGTGTCACATAAAACCTACTTTTATTGAGCGACAGCTCAATCGATCGTGTCAAGGACAGTGTTAAAAGTGTTGTCGTGTTATCTTAGCTGTTCAATGTCGGTTTCAGAAGTGAGGCGAATCTAAAATACCTTATCAAAGGACGCTAGACGACTTATTTATTCTAATTGACCGAGATACTACGTTTTCGTCCCCGCAAGCAGACGACTGGCGCGCTCCGACGCAACACTTGCAACAACCACTGACGTCAGATCATACCACTTCGAAAATGGAACACTGTGCACCTGTGACATAATATTTCGAACTGGAAAATTCCAGTACTCAAGACACTCGATCAGATTCTGTTTTCCACTATTTACACTGTGAACACTAACACTATGTTATTGTGGCAATGTTTGGCCCAAGACTGAGCTTGGCACGGTGTTCGTTTCGACTCTTTTGTTCGTTCAGTTTTCAGTGACTCGTCACGCGCGATCTATTATGCGTTGTCGCTCGAAGATTACTGTGTAAATTACTCTAGAGAGGAAGGTAGTTAGATAAAGTATTTTGTGTTTAATGCTGTTGGTTTAGAGTTTAGAATGCTATGCAGCTGCAGTTTTATGAGTGATATTAACACGGTTTACTGTTTAGTACGAGAAGCGTTACAAACACCAGCAATTTGTCACTACCTGGGATCGTTTCAACAAGACATCATTTAAAGTCATATAGTTAAACGCTATAGTTTATTCCTAGCTATGGTCCCTTAGTTTATTCGTTGAGTGTACACTCAAAGCACACGAGGTGGTGGTGCATGGTACAGTAACATCGTAAGGGGCTTAGAAACCAGTAACCGACATGACCCATAATTATGTTTCCTTAGACCTCAACCTTGGTAGGACCGTTCCAATTCCGATAGAAGACGTACATAGGTGGTATTTATAACTGGGTTACTTGGGAGAAAATTAGTTTTCAGAACATTATAATATTCTAAAAACAGTTAAATTCGTCATCAACGTAAGTGACACGCTTTTTTCGTTCCAGCATTTTTCACTTTTCTCTATTTTATGACATTACTACGTAAGTTACGTAGTGATCCCTCCTTGATCTAGACAAAACATACTAAATACAGTTAGACTGACAGTCAAAACAGCACCAAGCAATGAGCCCTGAGGGACTCCACCATAGAAAACTAGACAGACTCCACTTGGGGTCGGGACAGGGGCCCAACGACATTTAAGTGTTTAGGATCTATACTTTTTTATTTAAAGCAAGAAAATTTTATTAGGTCCATCTTATCAGCATCCTAAATTATATTTCTTGGAAACGCTACCGTTTAGTACGCTACAGTTTTAGAAAAATAATTTAATAATTCCTGGTAATCCTTAAAAAGAATGTATACAATGTTCTGACAAGTCAAATTCAGAAAAGAAAACATTCCTTTTGATTTGTTATTTAAATTACAAAGCTTCTTTGCCAAATATTTCTTCACAAAGTAGACCAACAGTCTCTTGGCGCCGCTTCTTCACCTTCGTCTGTGACGAGCACTAGTGATAGCAAACTGACTTGACGTTTAGCGAGCCGATGACGCATAGTTAGAAGGACTGCCATGTCATCTTCAGTTGGCACGTCAAGATCTGCTATTTACGTCCTAAAGGTTCATATTTTATCTTCTTGAAGATTCGTTTGTATGGATATATTGATTTGACAGACAGTAAGATTGTATACGAGTATTATGATTGATGGTTGTTTTGTTACAAACGTCTAAACTATTGAACAGTTGGCTCCTTCGTTCGATGTGGGTTGATTCGTGAAATGTCTCGTGTAGTCTTACATGTGTCTTGTGTTAGTCAGTTCTGTCTAAAAGTCTAGTTTTCTTCTATTCTTACGATGTTTCCGATTTTGTACATTTATCTTCGTAGATATTTTTAGCTACAATAGGTAAGTAGGATTCCCTGTATCGTGGGTTCCATTCTAATAACAAGATTTGCATTTAGATTTCGTAGAAAACTTTTCATTTCACATTTTAAAGAAGATGACTTAAAAATAGACAAATTCTATTATCATGGAAGGTACAGCTTTACAGACAAAAATAGCATGCCATCTACAAGTTTGTGTGGGGGCCGCGGAACTCGGAAACCCACGCCAAGTTCAACGTCTCTCTTTACATATCCTAGTTTTATGATAATCACACGAACATACAATAAAGGAGGTGAGATAGTCACAAACATTTGAACAAATTCTAGTAATAGCCAGTCAAAACTTTGTTAGAGGAGTCATACCTAATTGTTATTTTTGTTTTTAATGCGGATGTTGAAGATGGTTAGAAAAGTGCGTTTTAGGGTTCCGTACCTTATGGGTGCCTATTACTAAGGCTCCTCTGTCCGTCCGTCGGGTCTGACTGTCACGGTCACAGGGCTATAAGGGCTGTATCTTTTGAGCCGTACTAGGTAGACACTTTAAATTTTCATAGAGTGTGTATTACTATGGCCGCTTTATCAACAAATATTATATATAAAATAAAGTTAAAAGTTAAAGGGGTTTCAACTGAAATATAAAAAAGTAGTGTTAAATATTGTACCGTGGTGCGGAACCCTTCGTGTGCGAGTATGTCTCGCACTTGGCCGCTTTTCTAACACGGTATTATTAGCTTCAGTTGTAACTAACAAACAATGGAATAAAATCATTGAATTCAATTTTAATCTACTTTTAATTTGTCGTATCGAAATTAAACTTTGTAACTAAGTACTTAATTAATTATGTATTTCGGATGACCAAACTATAATTTGTTATCTTGAAGCTGATCTGATGATGGAACTAGGAGGTGGATAGTGGAGATCTTCAGTGGCTACTAGTACCTAATTACTTCAACTTTTGGGTCATAGGTACGATTTGTTTTGATTAGTCCAATAGATTGCACTTGGTGTTGACGGCCTGATGATGGAGCCAGGAGGTGGGTAGTGGAACTCTTCAGTGGCTACTAGTAAACTGCTCAAGCCATAATTTCGTTGACTTTAGACTTGTTAACTAAATGAAGAAAATACTAGACTTAAAAGTAAAAAATCAAAATATGTAAGTAGTTTAAAAAAACTAAAAACACGCATCACGAAATAACAATTATACGCGTGTTTTTTAGAACAAAAAATGTTTTTATTTCCTTTCAGTAAATTGGAATTTTCCATGTTTTAGTTCTAACTTTCGTCTTTCAGAGTTTCGATAAGGCTCTCAAATTCTACACAATGCCCGGCCAACCGATTTCAAACGCTGGACATGAAGTCTTTCATCTACCTTTCTCCACACATTGCTGTGTGTTGGTTTCCTTTTCCTATATTACAATAGAATATAATAGAATAGAATGTTGTTATTTGCAAAGAATGTAGTAACACGCCATTTGTCCCGGTCTTACTTAGGATCAATAAATAATCTATTGTCGTCTCTATCCGCATCCAATCTAACCTAGATTCCCGCTTCATGTCCCTATCTTTTGCTTATCAGTCCACTACTTTATTTCGTTCCACGAATAACTGCTAAGTTATGTAAATACTATCTGTGTGATAACGATAAGATAAGCAGTATATCCCATTATCATCACAGCTGCCGGTAAGATTCTGTACAGAATTTAAACAGGAATATGGATTTTTTTCAAAACTGTTAAGTATCATAATTATCTATTTTCTTCCTTAGACAAATGTATTAGGTATAGAACCTTTATCGACCGAAGTATTAAAGTCAACGTTAAACTATTATTTTAGAGCTGACCGGTTAGGTAGTCACGGCGCGGCCTCTCAAGGCCAACTACGGGATGCCCTATAAAAACAAACCTTTTTAGAAATGCTAGTCCCCTGGCTGGGGGCTTTGAGTTAGCTCGAAGGCACCACAGGATTGATCGGTTGAGCAGTCACGGCCTCTCAAGGCCAACTGCGAGATGCCATAAAAAAAAAAGAAAAAAAAGAAATGCTGGTGGAACTTTGTGTGGTTGTGTTGTGTCTGGGAACTTCTCTTTATTTTTGTTGTTTTTATTATTTTGTTAGTTTTTATCTTAGATAAACTATGAGAGAATGTTCTTTTTTTGTTGTTCTCATGATTTCGTTAGATTTAATGTTCTTTTTTATTGTTTGTATTTCCTGTGGGTGTCCCAAATAAAATATTTTTGTTTCTTTCTTAGGATAATCTTGGTAAACCACGATTCGTCAAATCTAAAGTGTTTCCTTTGCAAACTTTTCTCAAATGCGCTGAGCATTGCCAATATGCAGGCTGCACTGAAAATAATAAATCGCGCTTCGGAAATACAAGTTACAGATCCACCAAATAGATTACATTGCTCTCAATATTTGCGAAGGCGCAATTCAGCTTGCTTGGCCACACAGTCACTATAGGTACTTTTGGAACAAATAACAATGATTATGGACTTATCTTTGCATAATTTATAATAGATTATATTATTTTAAGTAACACTACTATCAAGTAAATGGGTATTTTTTTAAACGGGTACTTCGGAATATCAATGACTCTTATTTCGACTTAGTCACGTCGTCGGTCGGTATCCTTACGCGTAGTCGAAAGCCTGAAATTTCTAACAACCAGTCATACCAAGGGTATCATGCTACCCAGTTACTGGGTTGTAGAGCTCAGATAGGCAGTCGCTCCATGTAAAATACTGGTATTCAGCTGCATCCGGTTAGACTGGAAGCCGACCACAAAATAGGAAAAGGCTAGGAGGTAGGAAGATGACAAAGGACTCGTGCCTGTTTTCATAATATTCTACTCACTACGGTAGATACTTTAGATAAGGAACTTGCTTAAGAACAATCCAACGTCGATTCGTTTACGTTGCATTTAGAACTTCAACAAGCTGCCCGTCCACTGCTGGATATTAGGATAGATAGACAAAATACTCTTTATTAGGCACACAGACATTATACACAAAATTATGCAAACAAAAATTACAGATATAAAAGTATACATTTTACAAGGGGTGACACAATGAACGGTCTTATCGCTAAAAGCGATATTTTAAAGACAACCTTTGGATAGATAAGGGAGAAGGAGATACAATACCGCAGGTAGTGCCACCACATAATTATATGTAGGTATAATAAATACATATTGGGATGCATCTCAATTGTTAAGCAGTATTTCGACCAACAGTTCATCGGCCAAACTACCATTCGATCATTGTGCGATAACATACTCCTCAATGTGTTCAGTGCTTTTTCTCTTTTTGCCCACTTGCCTGCATCACAAATCATCATCATCATCATCATCATTTGACTGCATAAATCGAAGTGGAGCTCATACATTTTGAATACTTGTACCTACGTTATGTTCCCTAATTATTATGATAAACAGATCCCTTTCTAGCTATCTAATGGTACATTACCATTACCTTATCTAATCATTAGATGGTATCAGTTTGGCTGGCTAAAAGCCGATAGACATGTCAAATTGTCAATGTTATTTAGAGGCCTGAGTAGGATATCGAATGCCGACTAGGAACATGATAGGTAGCGGTGCCATCAAGATAATATGTAAATATAATTTACTAGACAGTGGCAAATCTAGTAATTTTAAGGAAAGAGAATAAAGTTACTGTGGCTACGCCTTCGTTACCTTCTGACCTTCCTGAACTAGATCTTCAATCTCACGATTCATCATTTCATTCAGCCCTGTCCTATTTCTTTATTTATTTGGGGTCAGAGCAGTGCACGTCTTTTTCTTCCTTAAATCTCTATTAAGCGTCATCAGCTCAAGGTTCACCTCCTTCCTAGTTATCATCTTTTACAGAATCCCTCCATCTTTTCTATACCAGTCTGCCTCTTTTTAACCGACGAAAAACGGAGGAGTCTCAAGTCGAGGCGTTATAATATATTTTTCTCAAACATGCTTGGAAATGTGAGCATTATTTTGACAACCTTCTTCGAGATAAATCGAAATTGTGGTACTGGCCAAATGGGGTCCTGCCGCTTTGCCGAAAAGATTTTGCCAATATTTCACTACCCAAACAAATTTTAGCAAACTTTTTTTACACCAATGCGATGTTTGGAATGATTTTATAGTAGGTACTTACGCACATTTTTATTTGGTCATATTTTTACTTGGCAGAATATTATCAAGGATCATGTCATTTAGGCATTTGGTCTTTAATCAAATGATTTATTACATATTCAATCCGATATTCAGACAATTTTTGTTTTACAAAAAAGGGCAATTCGTTCAATTTATCAATTAAGTCCCAGACACTCCCTCAGAGACAAATTTAAAGGGATTAATATAATGACTGTGCCTTCTCAGTATATTTATGAAAATCTTTGGTATGCACATAAAAATATTAATCTGTTTAAAAAATACGGTGATATCCATAATATAAATACTAGGAACAAACACAAATTTGTTGTTCCTAAGTAGGCTACTACCTACTACCAGGCTCAAGAAAATAGGTTGCTCGTTTAGATGCCAATGTATACGTTTTTATAATAAACTTCCCAGCCACATTCAAGATCAAATCTTTTATAAATAGGAAACTATGCCAGAATGCCTATTATACTGTCAATTACTATATTGAGGACAAAAAGGCTTGGGATTGAGTTGCTCCAATAAAGCACAGGCAATGTTAATTTATTTTTATTTTATTTTGCTAACTATTTTACTTTTAATCTCTGCTTTAAGTATCTATACTTATTTACATATACAATGACATTAATATTTACTGTCTTTATTAAAATTATTTTTAATTATTGTGAATGTGAGTATTAATTTTGTGTTTTTGTTCCAGTTTTAATCATGTTCTGGCAGTTTGAGTAATTTTATGCGGCCTACCCAAATGTCCTTTCTTTGGTATTGTTCGTCGAATCCTTGAGCTCCATAAGTTCTGAGTTGAGCTGCACGGTTACTGACAAATGCGTGCACTGACTGGACAGGTCCACTTAATCTGTGTGGTTCTTTCCTCAAAAGACCTTTTCAGAAACCGATCTACATAGCCTTCACATGATCTGACCAAGATTTTGTCTGGACTTTAAAAGAGACTATGACCTCTGAGTTTGTTTCGACCTTTCTTCTCAGAGTAGTCTGATAGGAAACGCCGACCTCATCTAGTTTTTAAAATATGATTGACGTGTAAAAGTGTTTGTACAAACCTACTTACAGAAATAAAATCATTTATGATTTACAGCAAACAATCTTTAGACAAAAATTTTATGTCATTTGCGTACTTCTTTGTTAGTTTATGTGCTTGAATTTGTCTGAAACAAGTCAAATTTATGGTTACTTATGGAACTAGTTAGAGTAGATTAATTATTTAAAAAAAAATGGTTAGGTAAGGTTAAAACTGTGACCTCCTGCGCATGAGGCGACAGCCGAGCGAGCGAAGCGAGCGGTGCCGCGGCAGCGGCCGGCGAGTGCCAGAAACGACTAGATTAAATATGTATATAGAAAAAAAATATGGAGAAAAAACAGGCTACCCGAAACTGAACTAGTTAAGTTGACGAGATTAATTTTATTTAAAAAAAATGCTAATAACTAAAAAAAATACTATCAGAATAGTTAATTTTGCGTAAAATGAGTTATTCAAACTTAAATATTTGACTACATAATAATTGGTAAAAGTACTACCTAGTTGGTAAACAAGTTATTGTTTAAACGTTCACTTGCCAAACATTAGGTTTACGTTACAATTATTATTTGTGAAGATATTTTTTGCTAAGTTAGGTACCTATAATTTGGCAAATTAAACTATGCGGAAAATTGTTTGGGAAGTGATAATCTGGAAATTTATTTTCGGTGAAACAAGGGAGACCCTGGCTAAATACATGCGAGCAGCGGCCGGCAAAAGTTGTATGAAAATCCATATCTGTCGTGGTTTAGCGGCCAAATAAATTACATTAGTAAACTCATAACTATCGCTATCGTCTTATTTAAAAATGGAACAATCTTTTACTCCGAAACATGGCAACCAAGGAGGTAACCTATCAAAGGTTTTATTTAAATTTCGAACTGGCTTGCAAATAGAAAGCTGTTTCTTGAAAACAAATGAACATTTAAACGCGGGAAAAATTATTATTGTTCGTTGTTCGCATTGTTCGTCATTGATTTTGAAAAGTAATTGTATTTTAATTTCCGCCATTATTTGAGAAAAGTACTATACAAGCCTTGGCCACAACTAGGCATTGATGGACTTACGTATTTGTGCCTCGGCTTCGCCTCGGCCCACATTTATACGTTCGTCCATCAATGCAACTTTTGCTGGTCGCTGCAGTAATGTAGGTACTATTGATTGCCATCCACATAAACAACTTATGCCATAGCGAGGGCCATGTGACTAGAATAGACTGGAACAACCTACAAGGAAAAAGTTTCTCATTGATTGTTACGCAGCGTGATTTCATGATCTGAGGTGATTTCCGTGGCCCCATAGATTTAATCTAGGAGGTCACGCCATGAGCCTGCTCTAAGTCACTTGCATCCGATAATTCATTCTAATCAATAGGATTCCCTGCTGTGTTAGCTTAGAGTTCCCATTTCTACATTCTTAAGCAAGTTAGGCCAGAGGCATGTTTATGGCAAATGTTTAGAGTTGAGGTACCCTGCTACAATAATAACTGGGTTTAGTGCTCCGCGTCTGGGCTTCCTAAATTGATACTCGTTTCGAGGGCGCCCAGACGGCAGTATGAACTGTCGGACTCTACGGAAGCCGCTCCCGGTTTAAGTTTACCCAATTAACTTGAACTAAAAAGAAACAAAGAAAATTTTAAAAAATTATAATTTTTATGACTCAACTAAATGGGAAAGCATAATCCTGTAAATTGGCTGGTTCGTTGCTCGAATATAAATTAAATTAGTATAACTTCTTTCTCCAAGTTCGATATCGCTAATTTGCGACAGTTTTAGCTGTTTTATGAACATTGTTCAATCTACCACCACACGCAAAAGTACGAACGTTATAGGTACCAACATACATAGGTATATAGGCGCAGACATAGGCTAGTTATGTGGTCCGCAATACGAGTCAGCTGAGCGACTATCGATCGCATAATCCGGGAAAAGTGAAGAGCTCCCAGTTTCTAAGTCATGTAGCTCGGTTGGGACGTATCCGCACTCGGTAGGATAACGTCAACAAAACAAGCGACTGCCGCATTGAAGTGTTCGAGACTGGAGGAATATTATGCTTGTGATGCAAATTGAGACAGACCAAGTGTGATATTCCAGCCGGCTATTTGTTATGCGGATGTTCTGGACACGATATGCATGGATGATACTACCTGTTAGTGTATAGGTAGATTAAGTAGGTAGGTACGGGCGAGATA
The DNA here is from genome assembly GCA_937001585.2 of Brachylomia viminalis. NCBI lineage: Eukaryota > Metazoa > Arthropoda > Insecta > Lepidoptera > Noctuidae > Brachylomia > Brachylomia viminalis. The sequence goes on from OW443307.2 coordinate 25,237,297, forward strand.
AGTTTTGGTGACACAAAGAATACGGTAAAATAATTGCTGTCGAAAAATTATGTTTGTTATACCTACTTATAATTTTATTATCAGACAAAATAATCAAACCCGCTATGTTATTGATTAGATTTTATTTTAGGGCGTAAGGTAATCATGAAGTCTCGTTCCAAAATCAAATTCCAGTTGAAATAGAAAGTGTAATCAAGCCATAAAGTCCACTAGTCGTGCAATTAAACCTCTAACGCGAACATAAACATTATTCTGAGGCAGATATGCAAGTACGTACCGACGCGCTTGTTGAGCCGCGGCGTCCCTCGGTCCTGCTCCTCTTCCTCCACATCCGTATCGAACGAGAACGGAAAACTCTTCGTAGACCCCACAAAACCGGTCGCCATAACAACAAAATTCACTTGAAACACGCGTCATGCGTCGACAACCCTCCGGTGCCCTCCGGGTCTCCGATATGACTGGCTGGAAACAGCGTCGCGCAAAAGCAGCGGGAAAATTTCAAGCGCTAGACGGAAATGATACTTACCAATCACTGTTTAGTTTACCACGCACATCTAGCGCCCGATTGGCTGATTTTGACCGCTTTTTGCAGCGTATTTTTGTATTTATAATTATTATTTTTATATGCTTGCTGAGTCAACATCAAAAGGAAATTGAACGCGAATGAATGGGCGCAAATTTGTTCAATGTTTCACCTCCAACTGATTAGGTAACTGTCGCGTCGTTGGCACCATTTACGAGCAGTAAAATATTATAATAATGGAAGTATATAGGTAGGTAATAAGTGTGGTCATAAAAAGGCAATTAATTACACAAGTACATAATTATTATAATAAACAGAGTCCAGGAAGGAAAAGTCATAAGGAAATTCATGCTACTGACTAATCCTTCCCAGTCAGTACTTATCTAACATCGAAAGATAAAACGGCATTCTTAAAAGTCAAGTATTTTGATAAGGAATCATGTGTAATAAGGGATTAGGACTTTGATGTCAAGATTATCCATGTCCATGTTGACCTACCGTCAACTGATTGCAGAAAGCGGAACGTAAAAGTATCAATCGCAGTTACTACATCACTACATGTAGGACTTCCCCAGTTTATCCCAGGTACTCAATAGAGACTGGACAGCAGCAATAATCAATACATTTATATTTTACGTTATGTTGGCGGTTTCAGTAGACCGTTTAAACCAACAGCCAGGACAGGGTCGTAACACTACGTATAAACACATAACAAAATAACACCACGCCTTGCTTCCCCGAGGGGCTGGGCAGAGGTGTACCTACCTATAGTACCTACACCCACATTTCGCCAGTTATGTTTAAGCCCCATGTAATAGGGCGCGAGCCTCTTGCCGTCAACCGTCATCAGTATACCAATAGTGATGTGGGTAATATGGTTAAGCTGTGCCTGTGCACAAGTGCTTTCTGATGAACCACTTAACTCGAGTCACAGTCTTGGTGGATGCTCGCTTGAAACCGTTGCGTCGCTAGTAATTTGTGTAACCTCCTGGGCGTAGTAGTAGGGCTAGTCTAGAGAATATCCCCCTGACAACAGCCAATATTGTTTGGGATATCATTTGATGATTTTTTACTTGACATTAGATACCTAAGGTACTTAGCTACGGTAAGTAGCTAGGTACATGTACGTAAGGTACAAAGTAAGCTAAGTTACCAATAGGTATTGTAGGTTTTATGTAGGACTAAGTATACATAGAAATTAGTTAACTGGTAGTGATTGAATGTTATGAAGTTGCAGCTAGATAATATGCAAACGATACATCGATTTTTAAAATCATCGATGGTCGTTCTTAAGAGGGCTATCACAATTTTTCTTGTATTTCAGTGTTTGAAGAGTCACACACTCAAATACAAGAAAAAAATAATTTGGGCACTTCCGAGAGAAATAAGTAATCAAACTTTCTCAGGCATATTATTTTTTAATTTTGTGGCCATATCTAAACCATAATCAGTTAATCACACATCAAAACTTAGATGTGTGATTATGGTTTAGATATGGCCATCCAAATTGGACTCTGGCTGGCTGGACATTAAGTTTTTATTGATTTCTCGTAAAGCCTTACATGTGACGCCATAAATCAAACGTTATTACTGTCACACATTGCGTCACTAAATGTTAGTAAAGGTAAGGTAAAGGATCCATATTCGAAAACGCTCCCGTTACTGAGATTCGGAAGTGCCAGCCAGAAGTTTTATACGTAAATTCAAGCTGGCTGGACACAGATTTTTGCATTTTTCTACTAAAATGTATCACAAAACTTTAAGTTCGATGCCTGTCACAAATTAATGTGACGCCCGTTGATATGCAAAAAGTCGTCAAAATCACTTCCGTTACCGACATTGAGAGACCAGCGAAACGTGGTTTTTCAAGCTGGCTGGACACGTTTTCGATCGATTATCTAAGATTCTGTAGCGTCACAAATTCTGAAATAAGGGTGTTTAGCCGTCACATAAAGAGCCCTATTGACCTAGTTAAATGCGCGCTATTTTGAAGATTTGTCCAGCCAGCCTGAGTCACATGCAAAACCTTTATGTACAATGTACGAAAGTCATAAATCTCTCATAAAATTATATACTAAAACTTACTTTAATTAATTTCAATCGAACAAATCAAGGCTTTCGCTGACAGACATGACGTGACAGCGCAACGCGCCTCTAGTAGAATAAATTTTAGGATAACTTCATGGAAATCGTTCTACCAGATTCGCGTCGCGACTGTGTGCGGGGAGCCTTCATTCATTACAAGGCGAAAAAGAGACTTCTCCTGAAGATAGAGTACTGCAATAAACTGTGATGAGATATTGCTATAACGATTTATTTAGGCGTTTTCAGGGCGTACCTATCGCGTATGTATAATAATAATACATTTATTTATTCGGATAACTTTGATCCTTAAATGAGACATAAAACTAGTACAAAATAGTAAGCAGGGACTTGGTCCGCTGCACTAAAATCCATGTCAGGGGACAATCGTGCCTAGCAGCAAGCAATGGCACTTAAGATGCTGTGGCGACTTCCACGCAACCGGCTAATGAATGACAAATAAATTAATAATTGTATAAATTAATGCTATAGAATAACAAATCCCACCAAAAACATTTCATGTAAAATGTTGCCAAGACGATCACATAAGGTTTGCCCTGTGAAAAATATATATAGGTTTTTTAGTTACAGTTAGTTTGTCTACAGTCCCGTGTAAACTTTCTTGTCCTAATTTATAAAATTGGTGAGTCTCATTCAAACTTCCAACCCCCCCCCCCCCCCCATTTTAGGGGATGGGGGGCGAAAGTTATAAGTTTATCTGGGGGCACGGTAGTGTTTTTTTGTATACTGAACTTTGTTTACATACCAAATTTCGGCTTTCTAGTAAGTACTTCAGGAGGTACCCTAACATACAAACTTCCATCCCCCATTTTAGGGGATGGGGCGCGAAAGTTATAAGTTTATGAATTTTTTTGTTGGTTGTATACTAAACTTAGATTACATACCAAATTTCAGCTTTCTAGCACTTCAGGAAGTATCCAAACATTTTGATGATCATCAGTGACGAAATCGGTGTATTACCTATAGATATCAATAAAATCTAAAGTATTAGAGCTATTCAATTGAGACTTTGTATGTTTAATAAGTCTATTATTGACATCATATCCTGAGAATATGAACTATCTGGTACAGACGCCAGCAGGTCAAGCTACCCGGAACTGTCAAATTTTCCCAATCAACCTTGAACCTTAATGCTTTAGCGATAAAGTTGAAAATCTATTAAAGAAATTTGACAGATTGTAGTAGCTTGATGTGCTGGCGTCTGTACATTGGACACCAACTCTATGAGGGTTCAAAAAAACGACAAAACACTTCGAGAAAAGGTAGGTAGTGCCCTTGCGCTTCGATTGGCTCGTCTTGGCGGGGGCACTACCGTGCCCCCAGATCATACTCTCTTGATGATATTATCCTGCTAATCGGGGCGCTAGACGTACCCATTAGTCTTACCTATATAATTTTAGCATACCGAATTATAAAGCTGTTAGTACTCTGGCGACCCTTTCAGGAACACAGAAGACGTAATGTCTATTTTCTAATGATCCATCAACTAAAATGTGTATTATCAGTATTTTGGAAGACTACATTCTTTTGTAAGATCTAGTCAAAGTGAGGCTAATCCCGCGCGGCATGCGGGACGAAATTCGCTCGCGCCGATTATATCAACTAACATAAACTGTAGCGAAGTCATCAGATTACCTAATCATTAAAAAAATGGACGCGCGCAGTCGCATCTCGCGTTCAACGCGGATTAGCCTGTTTGACGTTAGTTCATATCTTCGTCTTGTTCTTAGTAGAAATTCATATCAATATACAATTTTTATTTTTTTTCCTATGCACAAAAGTGAGTTTACATTCAGAAAAACACAGATAAGCTGAGACCACCTAATTAAAAACAGCAGCTTAGCTTAAGGAAATAATACAAACACAGACTGTCTAATGCGATGACTTTATTATACACTTATAAATATACCATAACAAGGCGTTCACGGGGTTCTTTACTTGGCAAGTGGCTGTTCGTTGATGGGATCCAACTTGGGCTCCTCGAACTTGAATGCGGGGAATGAGGTCATGTCCACTCCGGAACCACCACCAAACCGCTTCTCAAGCTTCTCCAGTTCTGCTTTCATTTCCTTGGCAATGGCAGGGCTGACTTCCAGCTTGCCACCACTGAAAAATTATAAATTAAGTTCTAAATAAGTACTAAGTTTCCTTAAGTTCAATATGAAGGATTTAGGAATTTATAATATTATTTTCTAATTTACATGGTTTCTTCCCTATAAGCGGTATAGGGCAGAGTTTCCTGCAAAGATTCTTGGATTCAACAGAATAGCTATACGGCATAAGTACAGTCGTCAATAAAATAGGAAGCAAAATTAAAAGTCCGACATAATGATAATTCGACATCAAAAATGTGAATTCTGGTTATTACAGTACCAATTAATATGATTCACCAATAATATAGGGGATCTGGCGCGCGGCAGCCGTCGCCGCGGCGAAGTAAGTCTATGTCACAATATCCGTTAAATTGATCACAAAGTACTTATATTTTGTGCACAACTGTTCCATTTTCTGTCGTATAGCTAATCCGTCGGATCCAAGAATCTGCCCAATCTAGGAAACTGTCGAGTAGCGAATCTGCTTGAATCTGTCCTATATTCTATCTATATTTCATCCACCCTCCTAATATAGTAAGTGATTTTGTTGTATCTCGAGTTGAACCAATATTCATAAGAATAAGTAATAAAACCTAAATTTAGATTAAATATATTAGTTTAAAATCAATAAGAAGATAATATCTTCATGATTTAATCACCATGGTTATGGTATGCCAACCAAGAAAACTATGATACCATGACAACAGCAAATTTTATACTAAATAAAATACATTATTCTTTTCAGAAAATCTTCAGGAATATAATAATATGATATAATTAAGCAAATTATCCAGCAAGGTCAGAATATTTGAACTTACGCGCTCTTCTGTTTGTACTCGCGGATTTTGTCGAGGAAAAGCTGCTGGATAGGGTCGGTGGCCTTCTGCGCGGCCGCCAGGTTCCTGGTGACCACCACAGAAGTCTGCACCACCTTCAAACCACCCATAAGCTTGGAACTGAGCATCTGAAACCAACATAACCTCTTACAATAGTTACATAACTTTGGTGATAAAAATTAGCAGCCATCATTACTGTCATGGTTTGTAGAGTCTTAATCGATAAATGATTAAAGAATTGCATCTGAAATGGTAATAAAAATAGAAAAAGTACCTTTTTGTGTATTCGCTTGTCTAGGACCTTCTTTGACAATTTTGACAGTCCGATTTTTTTATTGATTACTACCACCCTGTTTTTTTAAGGCACTGGTAACTACTCAATAAGTTCTCTAAATATGCTTGAAAATAATATTTTTGATAAGCTTCTATCGAAACGTAATCTAAAAGCACTAGTTGACTTTTTTAGTATGCGAATTTCAAATCAACTAAATGTGTGGGGGTTTGAATTACATTGATTCGATTTTGAACGGTGTTGTGGCTGTCTTTTTATTCTGTTTTGTCAAAGTCAGACTGTCAAACTAACGTCACTGTTTATTTGTGTTCATGTGTTGTCAATTCGATATTGGTTTGGTTTCAGGTTTAGCCGCTGTATTTTGCATTGCAACTGAAATTGTGATTATAACAGAAATCTGCTAACCCATGCAATGATCTTCAAATACTACAGAGACCAGAACTGAAACATATGATATATTGAAGAATGGAACGAGGAAAAATGCCGTCGGCGGGTCGAGGAGCTAAAAGCAAGGCTCCGCAGCACCCCCAGGATATCTTCGCTTTGGGCAGCAAGTCCACTGTGGTGGTATCTAGAGACCCTGAGAAGAGGAACATTCATAAACCTTCTACAAGTAGTACGTACAACCAGCGTGTTCGAGATTTTTACTGACCTCTGTTTGAGGATTTGGAAGCAGTATCTTTTTAGAGATAGGTTACAAATAGGTTGTAGAGTAAGAATTAGTAGATTAAAGCAAGTACAGTGTAACCTGGATAAGTGGGATCTCAAGAGAACTACGATTATTAATATCACATAAGGAGCCTTTTCATTTATCCAGTTTCCCAAACAGGTTAAAATGACAGTTGTCTTATTTACAGCTGCCCCCGCTAAGACAGGTGGTACCGTTTTTCATTTAAAGACTGATCAAGAAATAGTACCAATAGTAGTAGATTCCCAATAAGTGCATCAAAAAAGGTCGGAAAATATGTTGTGGTCTTATTTTGCAACTTAGTTTTTTCAACCTTATTGCTTAGAATTTATGTTTTATTTTCCCTTAAATATTATTGTTCTTATTTTAAAAATATGGTTGCTTTCAATATTGCAGTAGTAAATATATTGTAAACGACAATAAACTTTATGTTTAAGTGTTAAGGCTTATTGTGATGTAGGGGGGAGGAGGGGTTGAGTAAACAACGTGATGCGTAGTTCTCCAAGAGCCGGCTGATCACTGACTCCTGTTCCTTTAATTAGTAACGTATATATACATACGAGCTATGTGACAATATGCATAAACTAAGACTACGAACACAGCATATCTATCTTAACTTAAACTATGTGCTATACGTGATGTTCTGATGTACGTGACTCTACACCACATTATAATCAAGATATATGCAATCGCATCCACTTGAGCAATGTGTTTTTGTTCCTAATCCTTAATTTAGTGCTATTGTTGATCGAAGTTTAAAGAGGTGAAAATGTTATTTAAAGATGCATATTCAAAATTATAAGTTATTATTAGTTGTCGATTAAACTTGGTTTCATCCCTTTGAATTAAATCTTAAAATTGGCTACGTCCAACTTAAACCAATAGGGGTGCTCCAGTTGAAACAAAACAGTAATGGCCGCTCATACGATTTTTTCGTTAGAGCTTGTTGTTTTATCTAATTTGAAAGATATATTCAGTGCTTGGGAACAAAACTGGTTACGTCCAACAGCTATTTACGTTTTTGGCTTATTTCTGTTAAAGTATTCATGATTATTATGATAACATCAGTGTAATGAGACAGTTGCTTTCCATTTATTTCAAATTAATAAGTGGGAGTAAAGTGAAGCTTTTTTTTTTCAAGGACATAACCACTGTCGATTCAACCCCCCCCCCCCCCCCCCCCTTTCCCTGAATTATTAGTAAGTAGTAGAGGTTTGTCACATATCCAGGTCCCACTTAACCAGGTTACACTGTGTTATGGACTATGTTATATTAATTTTCATGGGTTATCATACTTATCATTCAATAAATGTGCTGTATTGCCATTTTCCGTGAGATAAATAAATTTCCTTGCAAATTTCCCATTTTTCAATACCACTCCACTTTTATTACATTTGCACTTAGATAGAATAACAAACTTGACAAAAAATATGAACATGATGTTTTAGATGTAGAACGCAAACGAGAAACAACAGGGTTTGGCAGCCAGCCACCAAGCAAAAGGTCTAGGATTGGCTCTCCAGCAGAGGCAGTTGGAGGAACATCCCTGGAAGTAGACCCTGTGGATCTGGTCCCTAATGTTCTGCAAGCATTGGACACACATAATTCTGATAAACTGGTTTGTATTATTGATTTACAAGTGATAAGAAACGCATTTGCTATAGTTAATCTGTTGAAAGTTAAATAAAATGAGCTTTTTTTTCTAAATATCAATAAGGCATTCTTAACACATTAAACGCCCCTCAACGAAACCTCCTCAATAAAAATTCTATTGTGTCTTGTTTAGCGTCCTTCAATGTATAAAAAAGGGGGGAAGGAATGATAAAGCATTTATGAAGAAATGGTTAACTTTAACCTTGTTGTTCGCATAAAACACTTATAGATAGAAATAAAATTATCTTTTGTTTTCTAACAGTAGAAATGGTTAACTTTAACCTTGTTGTTCGCATAAAACACTTATAGATAGAAATAAAATTATCTTTTGTTTTCTAACAGTTAGGCCTCCTCACAGGCTCAATACGCCTCCTCAAGTCCCAGCGTTCAAAACCAGACCCCATACTATGCATGAGTCTACTCTACTTGACAAGGATACGCCCCAACATGTTCGCGCACGAGACTGTCACGCAGAGCCTCTGTACGTTGCTGAAGAGAGAACAAGGTGCGGCGTTCAAGAACAAAGGGAACCCACTAGTGTACATACTGGCTTGTAACATGCTGTATGCCGGACATAGGGAGAGTAATAACTGGCCGGATATATTTATTAAGGTATGCCATCATTTATGTCTGTATTCCCTACATTACCAGGTTGTGAGTATAATTACCAAATACATATATATATAATATATATATATATAGGCTATACCCTGTTTGAAAACTTTTAGATGAAAGTGTAAAGTATAAATTCCTATGCAATCACTTACTAAGGAATTAGTAAAAAAGTCTCACGGTCTGGCAGCTAAAGTAATTTATGCGGCCTACCCAAATGTCCTTTCTTTGGTATTATTCGTCGAATCGTTGTGCTCCTAAGTTCTGAGTTGAGCGGCAAGATTACTGACAAACGCGTGCACTGACTGGACAGGTCCGCTCAATCTGTATGGTTTTTCCTCAAAAGACCGTTTCAGACACCAATCTACATGGTCTTCACATGATCTGACCAAAATTATGTCTGGACTTTAAAAGAGACTGTGACCTCTGAGTTTGTTTCGGCCTTTCTTCTCAGAGTAGTCAGATAGGAAACGCCGACCTCAACTAGTTTTTAAAATATGATTGATGTGTTTAAGTGTTTGTACAAACCTACTTACAGAAATAAAATCATTTATCATTTAAATTCGTTCGTTCGTTCTGTATTTCAAAGGTTTCAACTTTGTATCCCACCACTTTTTCCACTGATTTATTGTTTAAGTAACATTTTTCAAATATAATTGCAAAATCATCGACGATCTCCGTCAATTACAAACCGATTTGAAAAATTCGTCTTTTGATTGAAAGAAAGAATACTTCATACTTCCAGATCGGTCCCATATAAATTTGGTCAAGTTCTGATGAGTTGCTTGAACCTTGAACTAGAGAAATAACCAGCCAGTACTCTGGCAGCTAAACCAATTACTGTTTGTCAAAAAAGTTTTTTCAATCATGTTTTAAATAAACTCTCATTCGTCTATCACCAGGTCTACATAGAAGATGCTCTGAACGAGCGGTGCTGGGTGGAGTGCTCCTGGTGCAAGTGCTTTGTTGAGAATGTGGTGACAGCCTTCAGTACCAAGCAGCCGCCTTCACATCTTATACCCACTGACACTACACTAGGTAAGGTGTCTCTATCCTCGCTAGGGTAGGCCTAACCAAGTATTTTTAAAATAATAGTAGTTTATGAAACTGTTGCATAATGAGGGGTGTTAAAACGCGAGCCGTTGGCGAGGTTATTTTTAATAGTAGCACACAGGTGTTTTAATACCTGAGGGGCAATTCCCGTATTTTTAAGACCGTTCGCATTCTAATCTCAGTCTCAATCTCAATCTGTCAAAATGACAATCAATTTACATACATTTTTGACAGGTTTTTGACATTGATTGTCGCTGAGATGAGATTGCGACTTGAATTTGAACGTTTTTTAAGTACGAGAATTGGCCTACTGGTTATGTGCAGTTTCATAGACTACTTTATCTACTCATAGATTGGGATTGAATCTACTACATAAAAGATCAAAATTTCCCACGAAATTTAATAAACCAAAAACCCAGCACATCGCGTGCGCTAAAGCGGCCGCTGCCACAGACAAGTAAAATTTGGAAGTAAAACTTTTTTGTAATGCTACTTAAATGGCGCGCCCCGCATTTAAGTTCCGTTAGAAAAAAAACATTGATAGAAACTCCTTGGATTTTCCCTGTATCGTATTGGTTTAAAAATTTATTGTTTTATAACATTATTGTACACCATAACCAATAAGAAACTAGGTACATTGGGTGTTAAAATGATTAATTTACAAATTATCAACATGAGCTCCATAAAAATAACATAATGATTGTTATGGTAAAATGATATGCAAGAAATTAGTAAGTAATAGAAACAACTAAGAATGTAAGAAACAAGTTAAAATCAAAATAAACTTGGTCAAACATTTTATTCCATAATCTTTTTCAACCTAACTATGAACTTGCCCAATACACTTGTTGCCATGCCTACATGAAGGTAATTATCTTTCTGTACAGGCACAATGTCTCCATCAGGGTCTGGCTCCCCACTGATGGGCAGCACGGAAGAAGACCCTGACAATATGGAGCTAGAATACTCCGTTTATCCAAGGTAAGAAGAATTTTCACTTTCTCATGTAGCTATGCTGTTATTTTGTAGTGGGCTAGCTAATAACTTACCTTCAGCGTACACAGGCTTGTGCAAAAAGGTTTACAGCGGAATTTAAAAACTATTTTCTTCTAAAATACTGATTGAAAATTATGAGATACGAAAAGTATCTTGTGTAATTTAACATTTCCCCCTGCCAGAGGTAAGACGTCGTCTCTAACTGAAAATGCTTGCTCAATATTGTGTGTATCTTTATCTTGAACTTCGTTCCCAGGTATTCCAGCAGCTATGAGGCTGTTGAAGCGTTAGTGCTGGAAGCTATCAAGGAACAGATTCAGAGAAGGTCTGCAGCACCCGATGCTATCGGCAAAGGGTTCCTCAAGTTATTGTCTGCTACTTGCGGGTTCCCTGAAGTAAGTTCACTACTGCAAATAAGCTATTATGAAATAAACTGTCAAATGTGTAATCAAAATATGCGCGAAAGAACACCTCGACTGCCTCGTTTGTCTAGCGGGCGCAAGCGCTACTGCCAAGCATGAGGTCGTGGGTTCGATTCCCAGGTCGGGCAAAATGTTATTGGGTATTTCCATCAGGAATTTTTCAGTACCAGCTCTGAGTCTGGATTTGGGCCCGGTTGATGGCAATAGGCTCGCCCCCTGTTACATTGGACCTAAACATACCTAACGAAATGCAGGTGTAGGTACTGCAGGTAGCTACACCTCTGCCCAGTCCTTCGGAGAAACGGAAACAAGGTGTGATGTTATGTTATGTGCGTGAAAAAGAAATATAACAAAAAAAAAAACAAGAAATGGAGCCTAGCAATAGGGTTAGGCCCGTTGTACACACACGTCTTTCTTGTCTTGAAAAACTACGTTTTATTCGTCGTGTGTAGACACGTTTTTTCTACGGCGCGGTTTATACGCCGTACCGTATAGAAACCGTGCCATGTACAAAGGGCCTTATAGTTAGATTTAAACCGTCTAATTGCAAAACGAGCTTTAACTTTAGCAGAAACCCAATACTTCGAGCCAGTTATACATAATAATTCTTTACATACACTCCTGTTACGGGCGCGAATCATATTTTGATCAACATAGGTACAACCTGACACTGAACTGCAAATTGCAAAAATGTATGAAAATTTGAAATCGTGGTCAACATGTCGCTTCCTCCCTAATACAAACTAAGCCCCCGCTACCTCAAACGATATTTCCAGCGACGATTTTTAATCGCGCACTAGAGTTCCAACTCACGGTGTTGCGCCGAGCATTCAGAATCCAAAAAAGTGCATCCCAGCGCGTCACAAAATATACTGTTGAATTTTGAACTCTAGCTGCTGAGCAGTGCGTTGAAAATCCAGTACGCGATAAAAAATCACCGTGTTCAAACATGGCTAGTCAGTATCTATCTTAGTCAGGACTAAGAATACAAATAATGAGTCAGTAATAGTCTTATCTTATGTTGGAACCTATGATTTAACAGCACTTTTGCAAGCATAGAAATATCGGCACAAATTCTTTAGCATGCATTATATTATACAGTATTTTCAACTTTATTCCCACAAATGTAAAGTACAAAATTCAATACTCAATACTTTATTGCATGCCATAATGTGTACAGTTGGTATGTTAAACATAGAATTAGAATCAATTATGGACCCTGTCGGGCACAGCAAAGTGGATTTTTACAATTATTTACAAACATTTCACTAGGAGAGAGGATGAAGGCGCTTCTTGTTTAGAAAAAATAAATAAATGAAACAGTACCTACAATAGTTTTTTTGTGCTATTTAAATGGGTCGTTGGTTTTATGTTATTGACAGGGTTAAGCCTCAGTTTTTATAATAAGAGCTTTAATGTTGTCGTAATAGAATATGAAATGGCTCGATGGTTTAGGGGTCTTCGAAAGATAAACTTTGTTTTGTAATAAGGTCGTTTGAGAGAGTGATTATAGTCTCTATTGTTTTTCTCAGATCCGCATGATATCCGCCTCCCGTCTCGAAGCCTGGCTGCACTCCGGCAAACTATGGCGATGTGCGCAGGAGTTGCTAGCCTACGTGTGCTGCAACTGTGACGCATGCGGGCCCACGGCCGCAAGAGACCATGAAGTTCTAGCGCAGCTGGCCCGCATGCGGCTCAAGACCAAGCCGCTGCAGGCCGCATACCAGTCCTGTCTCAGGTAAGATGTGATTGGGTGGCAAACAAGCAGGCGGCGGACCTGTTGGTATGTGATCACCGCCGCCTGCTGTACCAGAGGCATCGCAGGTGCGTGTGGTCTGTTGCAGAATATCTGATGAAAATGTAAATAAATGGATCAGAAACGCGAATTTGTAAGGCCACTTACAAATTGAGTGCTTTCATTTGAATATTTGAGTATGTAAACCCAATTCTAATTTTAAATGACCTTAAAGCTGTTTTTCGTTTGACAATTGAGTTTAATTTTATGACCTCAATTTTCATCGATGAATTTTCAATTACAATTTACTTAATAATGTTATTCAAACAATAATTGTTGGAAAAATTGGTGAGATCTGAAGTTGAAACCTTCTAAATACAGATGAATGTGTTAGTGATTCCCTTTAGTGATTGATTTCGTATGGATTTGAACTGAACAGGGTTAGTTTTTACTTTCAAGTACTTTTGGATCAGACTATATAGTCAATGTAGTCTGAAATGTGTCATCCTGCTGACTGAAACGGCGAAGGAAAACATTGTGAGGAACACGGCATGTCATATAACTAAGAGTTCGAAGACATTAACCAACCCACACTAGGCTGGCTGTGTTAGCCAGTATCCCCACGCACAACGGACCAAATGAGAGTCTAAGTGCGGAAAAGGGAGTCCCCATCATCATCATCATCAACCAACCCACACTGGGCCTTGCGTGGTAGATTGTGGCTTTTCTCACAGAGATGTGACCCGTGGGGAATATTATAGGCTGATTATGCTTTGCTGGCTGAGACCATCTTGTATACATTTCCAACCTTCTGTTCATCGTCATATTTGAGGTCGACGCTGCAAGTGTCTTTCTTCAGTAGGTACATCTCTGTTGGCCGTCATCTCAAAATGTACGACCAAGCCATTCATCATCTTTCACATAAACATGTTTGAAGATTTAGCGCAAACGGAATTTTATGTGTGGCTATTCAAATTGTTTTCCAAAAACACGTTTGTTTATGTTAGTATTTAACAAAATGTAACTAACTCTTTGCTAATTATCTATGGTGTGTGCTCATAAGCTTTATGGTATTAAAAGATTTATTTACTTGTTTTTCTGGAACCTTATACTGCGTTTTATTATAGTTTACATGTCTGGAAACAGTATAACTTCTGTCTTGTTTTCCAGAGAGATGGTGTCAGACAGCCCGCCACTCCTGCGCAGCGTGGTGACGCACACGATCTATAACGAGCTGTCCAACGTGCGCTCCCCCAACAACATGGCCGTCTTAGCCGCGCTCATACAAGCTCAGCCGCAGCAAGTGCCCGCTGCCATGGCGGATACTTACCAGGTACACTGGAGTCTTAATCATTCATTATTTATCATCATCATTTAGCCGAAGTACATACTTGATCTCCTTCAAGCATTGCCGTTACGAACGAAACAGTAGGATCTCATATAAGATGTAAAGGAAAAAAAAATATGATTTTCGGTCTCTGACACTCGGTGGTGTGGTGGAGTGTCAGAGACCGAAAATCATATTTTTTTGCCTTGTCACTTTTCGCATTTAATTCCTCCCAAATGCAATTGTGCAACGTACCAAGGGAGCAGCCTTCATACAACCCGATTCCTATCGGCTTCCCTTCGGAATAATCACTCGTCTTAGTGCCTACTATTGCCAAATAATATGGCAAACCTGTTTGTGTAAATGATAAATGATTTTATTTCTGTAGGTAGGTTTGAACAAACACTTTTACACGTCAATCATATTTTTTTTTAAACTAGATGAGGTCTGCGTTTCCTATCTGACTACTCTGAGAAGAAAGGCCGAAACAAACTCACGAGGTCACAGTCTCTTTTAAAGTCCAGACAAAATCTTGGTCAGATCATGTGGAGGCTATGTAGATCGGTGTCTGCAATGGTCTTTTGAGGAAAGAACCACACAGATTGAGTGGAACTGTCCAGTCAGTGCACGCAATTGTCAGTAATCGTGCAGCTCAACTTAGACTAAGGAGCTCAACGATTCGACGAACAATACCAAAGAAAGGACATTTGAGTAGGTCGCATAAATTACTCAAACTGCCAGATCATGTTTACGCTGAGAAAAATACAAAAATAAATATAAAAAAAACCAATGACCGACATAGTTCTCACATTCACAATAATTAGAATAATATTATAATAATCTTTGAGGACCATGTAGATTTGTGTCTGAAATGGTCTTTTGAGGAAAGAACCACACAGATTGAGTGGACCTGTCCAGTCAGTGCACGGATTTGTCAGTAACCGTGCAGCTCAACTCAGAACTTACGGAGCTTAACGATTCGACGAACAATACCAAAGAAAGGACATTTGGGTAGGCCGCATCAGCTACTCAAAGTGCCAGAACATGATTAAAACTGGAACAAAAACACACATAGTCCTCACATTCACAATAATTTAAAATAATATAATACTTTATACAGTAAATATTAGTGTCATTGTATATGTAAATAAGTATAGATACTTATAGCAAAGATTAAAAGTAAAAATAGTTAGCGAAATAAAATAAATTAACATTGCCTGTGCTTTATTGGAGCATCTCAATCCCAAGCCTTTTTGTCCTCAATATAGTCTTTGACAGTATAATAGGCATTCTAACATAGTTTCCTTTTTATAAAAGATTTGAATTTATTAAGGCTTAGTGCTTGAATGTGGCTAAGAAGTTTATTATAAAAACGTATACATTGGCATCTAAACGAGCCACCTATTTCTTGAGCCTGGTAGTAGGAACAACAAATTTGTGTTTGTTCCTAGTATTTAAATTATGGATATCACTGTACTTTTTAAACAGATTAATATATAATATAATATATATTAATATTTTTATGTGCATACAAAAGATTTTCATAAATATACTGAGAAGGCACAGTCATTATATTAATCCCTTTAAATTTATCTCTGAGCGAGTGTCTGGGACTTATTTTATAAATTGAACGAATTGCCCTTTTTTGTAAAACAAAAATCGTCTGAATATCGGCGGCATTTCCCCACAACAGAATACCGTAGGACATTACACTATGATAATAACTAAAGTACTAGAGCTAAGCTTCTTTGACAATTTATCTGACGACACGTTTGGTGTAGTGGCTACAGTGGCTAAGTGTAGTCAGCGAAACCAAATGGTCCTGGGTTCGAATCCCGGTAGGGGCAAATGTTTGTATGATGAATATGGACATTTGTACCCGAGTCATGGATGTATATTTATAATATGTATGTATTTACAAAAAAAAAAGTATTTAAGTAGTGTATCAACCATCTGGTATCCATAACACAAGCCTTAAGTGCTTAACTTGGAACTAGATGGTGCTGTGTGCAATGTCAGACGATATTTATTTTATTTTATTTATTTATCTATATGGGGGCCCCATTGAAGCTTGGCATCCAAAGTTATGCCTAAGAATACTGTGGTATTTTCGGGTTTCAACTCTTCACCCTTTATGAGAATACTTGTTTCTACTTGTCTAACATGAGGTATCGTAAACTTAATACATTTCGTTTTTTTCTCATTAAGAAGAAGGTTGTTAACATTAAACCAGTTAACTACTTTTGCGAGGGCACTATTTACATTGTCAGTAACCAGCTGCTGACGTTTGAGTTAAAATAAAAGTGAAATGTCGTCTGCAAACAGCACTATCATGTTTATCCTTTATGAGGTAAGGCAAGTCATTTATATAAATAAGAAATAAAAATGGACCTAGTATTGAGCCTTGAGGGACCCCCATTCTTACTACCGATCCGGGAGATCTTTTTCCGTTAACATCAACTCTCTGAATCCTATCACTTAAATAAGAAGTAAGAAGATCCAGAGAGGCGTTCCGGATTCCGTAGTGGTGCAGTTTCCTGATTAATGTTTCATGAAGAACACAATCGAATGCCTTGGACAAATCGCAAAAGATGCCCAACGCATCGCATTTGTCCTCCCATGCATTATATACATGCCCTAGAAGTTCAACTCCGGCATCAGTAGTTGAACGACCCCTTGTAAAACCGAACTGTTTGTTATGCAGTAATTTATGTACATTAAAAAATCTTTGCATTTGATTTAAAATAAGTTTTTCAAAAATTTTACTAAATGTAGGTAGCACTGAAATAGGTCTATAATTAGTAGGGTCTGATGTACTACCCGATTTAAACGGGAACTATATTTTCTATCACCAAAATTTATATTTGTCATCAAGTTGTATCACCTAATAAATAGATCTATCGCCACGAAATATTTTCGTTCTCAGATAAACAAAAATTGTTCTCAGGTTGATATCTCAGGATTTTAGGTGATTTATTGTGGAACTGATTTTGCATTGTTTGGTGACTTCATTTTGGTGACAGATCTACTATTTGGAGGACAAACCCTATTATTTAAGAAACACAAAACTAATTAAATTGGTAATAGCTTAAATGATACCCGAGACAAATTACCAGGAGAAACTGGATGCAATCTGGACTTTAGGGCACCCCGACTCGGACAGGTTAGGTTAGAAGGGGATGGCGGGGTCGAGAGACCCCGCCATCCCCTTCGTGGTTATTTTTTTATAAACCACCCAGAAGTAGGAGCCCCGCGAAGCGGGGCTCCGTCGACCAAGCCCTATCGTCGACATATTATGTATATCAATCGATCCGTGGTGAATAAGAAAACTACTACTATTGGTGATCTCTTTAAATTAGTTTGCTTAAATACTTATTATGACACACCTATTATAATACATACAAAAACATTTATTTGGTACTAGACCTTATATCTCAGGATTTTAGGTGATTTATTGTGGAACTGATTTTGCATTGTTTGGTGACTACATTTTGGTGACAGATCTACTATTTGGAGGACAAACCCTATTATTTAAGAAACACAAAACTAATTAAATTGGTAATAGCTTAAATGATACCCGATTTAAACAACGGTATTATTTTACTGTTTTTCATAAGATCAGGAAACTCACCACGGTCAATACAATTATTAAAAATAACAGCTAAAGTAGGTGCTACAATATTTATAATTGACTTAGCAACGTCCACAGAATTACTCCATAAATCTGCAGTCTTTTTGACATTTAACGTGTGAAAGGTTTTAATTATATCTTTAAAAGTGACATATTCGAAATGAAATTCAGAATCACAAACTGGAATGTTTTCTATAAGTAAAGACTCTGCAGCAGTGGGTGAAGAGTTTAGAGATTTAGTAGTCGAAACGGGAATCTCTGCAAAGAAATTTTCAAAGGCCGCGGCGACTTGAGAATCAGATTTAATTATATTGTCATCAATAGCAAGGCTGTAGTCACTACATCGGTTGCATGACCTTCCCGTTTCGCTATTAATGATACTCCATGTCATTTTTATTACATTACTACTATTTTTAATTTTTGATCTCAAATAACGTGATTTGGCCACTCTACAAACTTTTTTAAATAATTTAGAATAATTTTTAACATATAAATTAAATTCAGCAGTGTTTTTACAGGTTCGTTCATCTTACAATTCAACTGTAACTGTGTATCACATCACATTACAGATATTTAATACCAGTTCAATACCTTGTAAGACTAAAACGTTAAAAAAATGCCTTTTTTGTGTCTTAACAAAGACTTCCATTTAGGTACTGCTAATAAATGTGTTTTCTTTCTCTTTAGTAATGCTCGATTTCGTAGATTTATTGTGTTGATTTCTTGACAGATAAATTCACGTGTATTTTGGTTTCACCTGTTCTTTTGCATTTTATTCGTTATACATAATTTTAGAAATAAAACTGTAATCGGTAGTGTTATCGTTTTATTTCTGTAAAACATTGACAATTCTGTTTGTGTTGTGATAGCGTAATTTTGGTTATGTTACTTGACCACATATGGCGTTAAATTAGCAAAAGTATAGGAAAAATTTAATTTAGCTTTCCTCCAATGATACTTGTAGCTGCGCTACTGCAATCTACCCTAATAACATTATTTAATAGAAGACTGATAACTTAAGTTTTTTAAGCTGGTTCTCTGCATGTTTTGCTGTGCCCGACAGGGTCCATAATGATCTCATAACATTTAAAGTTACCAGCTCTATACACAATGTATACACAACACAACAAATGATATGGTGTGGGTGGTGCGACAGGAGCTGGTGCTGCGCGCCGAGGACTACCTGCGGCCGCTGCGCGCGCTGACGCGCGAGGTGGTGCGCGCGGCGCGGGCGGACGCGCAGGCGCTGCTGCCGCTCGCGCGCGCGCTGGCGCAGCCGCCGCCGCACGAGCCGCCGCAGGAGGTGACGCTCTATTCATTATGATATTTCTAATATTTTGAGATTATCGAAAGTGTTGACAATCGTCTCCAGCTGTGCAATCTGTGTGCAAATGTGCAAAATGTAAACGTGACATTGGCTAAATGCACAAACCGTGCGAAGCCATAACAAAAAAAAATAAAAAAATTGCAAAACTAATCCTTACTAACACACTGAATTTTTTTGATGTGAAACATCTATAGCCGCACGTAAAACCTATTGCTGGCGTGGCGACGTATGCCGTGGTGACGCGTCACCACGCTATATTTTAAATAAAGAACAATTTATTTCTTTACAAAAAACTGAATATTTGGATTTTTATTATGCCATATTTATTTTCTTTTATCAAACCATTCTTTCATACTAATATTTACTATACTATTTTGTACAGTAAATAAGTATGATTGAATGGTTTTCGATGTTTCACATCCGCCAGGCGTCCCGCGATGGCTCAACTTTTTTTGATGTGAAACATCTATAGCCGCAAATAAAACCGATTGCTGGCGTGGCGACGTGTCGCCATAAGTTTTGTCGCGATTGTGCGAACGTGTGATTATAGTCCGTATGGATGCGAACGTATTCATTTTTAATGTTTGTATGTAATGAAAATAAATGTTTATTAAATAAACAATCATCATTTTCCCAAAAAAAAATCGTAATATTAAATTTTTACATTATGCCATATTAGTTCCTGTTATTTTATGCATATTACTTGTACAAAATAATTTCGATGTTTCACATCTGTCAGGCGTCCCGTGACGGCTTAAATTTTTTTTGTTATCTGTTTTTGCCCGCATACACATATAGTGCAGAGAAAAGCCGTGATTCAAGCGCCTCGGAACCATACTTTTACATGGGGGGGTTAACATCGCCCCGCTTGTTCAACCTGTACATGAACCAGTTGATCGTCGAGCTCAGCAGTGCTAATGCGAGTTGCTCAATAGGCGGAGTGCCTATTAATAACATCAGTTACGCGGATGATATGGTGCTGCTGAGCCCGTCGGTAGGGGGGTTGCGGAAACTCCTGCGCATTTGTGAGACATATGCTGGGACTCATGGGCTTAGGTACAACCCTAAGAAGAGTGAGTACATGATTTTCAAGGCTGGTACCAAATGTTTCTCTGTTATACCTCCGATCACTCTTTGCGGTGCTAGTCTGAATAGGGTTAACCATTTTAAATACTTGGGCCACTGGGTCACAGATAACTTGTCTGACAATGAGGACATCGAGCGGGAACGTAGGGCGCTGTCGGTTCGCTGTAACATGTTGGCACGTAGGTTTGCACGCTGTACTGAACAAGTAAAGCTGACCTTATTTAAATCATATTGTCAGTCTTTTTACACGTGCAGCCTATGGGCCAACTATGTGCAGCGAGCATACAGTGCCATGCGCGTACAGTACAACAATGCGTTCAGGGTGCTGTTAGGTTTGCCGCGGTTTTGCAGCGCTTCTACGATGTTCGCGCAGGCGCAGACTGATGACTTTTACGCTATTATTAGGAAGCGGAGCGCCTCCCTACTAAGTCGCTTCCGTCGCAGCACTAACAGTATCCTGAGCGTATTGTCCGAGCGGTGGGACTCGCTGTTGTTGGAGAGGTGGATGCACCTGCATGCTAGTTCGTCACCATTTATTAAGTGACTATAATATTGTTTTATGTAGTACTTTAACTTATTTTATGTTTTGTTTTTATTTAAATCTTTATTTTTTAATGCCATGGTTTTAATTTATAATTTACTTTTTAATTTTTAATTTAATTTAATTTATAATTTAATTTATATTTTTAATTTATATTTGTCAATTTAATTTGTAGTGCTTTATATGGGAATAATTTCCTGAAATAAATGAATATTTAATTTAATTTAATTAATTTTACTCCTCTGTCTTTGTCCAGGTCCGAGAGCGCGCCTTCTCATCCCTAGCAGACCTGTTCTGCTGCTGCTGCCTCGTAACAGCGTCTCACAGCAAGCACTTACCGGAGTACAAGCAGCAGGTGTGCGTCATCCAGGCGGCGGCGCTCGGCTGGCTGCTGGACACCGCCATGCCCATCTACAGGCCCAGTCGACACGACTACCTGCTGGCGCTCAACAAGGTACGGGAAAAGGAAACTATAACAAAATGACTTAAACAACAAAAAAGGAGTGTCATGTGTAGGTGTATGAAATCTTTCAAAGAAAATAAATAATCCAGACTTAAGACATCTACCGCTGGACATCTAGGCTTCCTCAAAGCAGCGCTACCTCTGTCCCTCAAAATAAGACACGTATTTTTTTGGTATCAGTAGAAATATCTCAAAATGATTAAAATAAACTTTGTGTTGGGTATCTTGAAGGGTGCTTCTTCAATAAAACGAAATTTTGGTACTATTACTAAACTTGGTGTATT
The DNA here is from genome assembly GCA_937001585.2 of Brachylomia viminalis. Classification (NCBI taxonomy): domain Eukaryota; kingdom Metazoa; phylum Arthropoda; class Insecta; order Lepidoptera; family Noctuidae; genus Brachylomia; species Brachylomia viminalis. The sequence continues at coordinate 25,258,962 of OW443307.2, forward strand.
CCTTACTTTATATGAATGTATAATTATAATTGTTATGACGGGCGCACCCCGCGGCGGTCTAGAGGGTCTTCTGCTTGATCAAGCGAGTCGTTGCGCCTCTCCGACGGCGTTCATTTTCTAGCGACGCGCGGCGGCAACATGTTGCTTATCGAAATATTTGCGGTTCACCAACCAAGACCTGAACGCCCGTTTCTAAATTATTTCTGTAAGTCTTGATAAACACGGCAGACACAGACGGTTAGCTCAATCAAATGCTTAATCATTTTAACACCAACAAAATCTTACACGGTCAGCAATATGGTTTCACCAAAGGACGTTGTACGACTGGCGCCGGTGTCACTTTATTAAAACACATATTTACAGCGTGGGAGGAGACCCAAGATGCCATAGGGATCTTTTGTGACCTCTCCAAGGCATTTGACTGCGTTGATCACGAAACCTTGCTCTTAAAACTTGAGCATTACGGACTAGGTAAACTCGCGCTTAACACATTAAACTTAATGTAAAATATGTAAAAATGCGTCAGCCATTTTTGTAACACAATCAGAATACTCTATGAAGTCCTTAGAACTACTTTGACTACTAATATCTACTAAAGAAAGTAAACCCTTTATTTTTTGAAAATTTGATTGTATTTCCTGGATTAATGTTTGGTATCCGTCACAAGTGTCTTTCCCTAACTTACGATCTTTAATTTCTAGGTTCAGCTGAGTCAAAATACAATCTAGTTTACAATATTCTTTTTCTGCTTCTGCTAGTTTCTTAAAAGCTAAATCTTGTTTACGCCTATCTGGACCAAGTTTCACTAAGTACTCTCTTAAATATTTTAGTTTAGCGTGCAAATCTTGCAATTGTTGGGACATGCCTAATCTCCAAAACAAATTATAAAATAATACAGCATGATCTAATTACAGTAATTACAATTACCTACGTGAAATAGTGTTGAATATATTGAAAATGTTAATAGTGCAAAACTTACATTGTAGTAGGTTCGTATTTTACTGACAACGTGTATTATGTAGGTCACGACGTCTCACGTAGCGTGGATGAATGAACTCCTCAGCATTGGACTCGAACTGACTCCCAGCTGCTCCACATCGGACCCGTACAATTTATCTCCCGACGCCCTGCATATCCTCTCGTCATAAGGCTTGAGCATTCTCCCGGCACCCGGCAGCAACGTTCCTTTTCTGCCTTCTTATTTAATGTTTTCACCTCTTCAAAACAAATTCTTCTTTATAGATTCTTATTCTTCTATAATTTTAAGAACCTTCTTCGCTTTCTTTCTTCTAATTTTCCGTCTTCACAAACTTCTCTCAGTACAAATCTTCATGATTTCTTCAACTACAGACATCTTCGCTTTCACGTAAGTTGCAAAATTTTAATTGCTGGCTAAGGGTCGCCATGTATTAGAGTGGTGTAGGCAAAATAAAAGAGAACTGTTTAATTCAACGATCCGTGTAATAATGCCAATAATTAGTGTGTGCAGTTACAATATATAAGGTTAGGCGAGCTGCACACTACACCCCATTTATTTAAAAACCAACCACAAATGGTGTTATTTGCTGACGATACTTCTTTAATCTTTAAGATAAATAGACGTGCATCAAATCTTGACGACGTAAATAATGCCCTACTGCAGGTACATAATTCGTTCACTGCTAATAATTTAGTATTAAATGGGAAAAAAACGAAATGCATAAGATTTGCTTTACCGAATGTTAAAAGTAGTGATTGTGACATAGTATTGAATAACGAGAAACTAGAATTTGTCGATGAAACTGTTTTCCTGGGAGTAACGCTAGACTCAAGGCTGCAATGGGGTCCTCATTTAAGAGGCCGTATACGAAATCAAAACGGGCCGAATTAGGTATTAGACGCGCACACACACACATGCGGGAGCATCGTACGCGTGTGTGCGTGAGTCCGGAGTCGTCGATGGCCAGTACGGCGATTAAATGGTTTTGATCCTTTGATATGGTGGTGTCTTTTACTCTCGTGGTTTTTGTCAATTGAAATAAAAGTCTGGTGGTATAAACTAAGCATTTATTAATTAACCGACTTTAAAAAAAGAGGTTACCAACTCGACACTTATGTATGTAATACTATTGGAACTGCAATCTAATCTTATAAGATTATCTATTAGGTCTTCCTGACAAATGTACAAAATTGTATAGGTGTATGTAGGTAGGTATGTATGTTTGTCCACGCATTTCTCCGAAACTTAATTGGATCGTGACTATTTAGGGTTCCGTACCAAAATGGTAAAAAAGGAACCCTTATGGTGTCACTCTGTCTGTCTGCCTGCCTGTCTGTCTGTCTGTCACAGCTGGATATCTCAAGAACTACTAATGCTATCAACTTGAAATTTAGAACAGTTTTAAATGACGTTTACCCAACTATTTTGCAAATAAGAAAGAATTAAAAATATTTATATTTTTGTTGCAACAGGGACTGAAAGGGGGTCTTAAAAATTCAAAGTGGAACGACTAGGGCATGTGGGGTATCATATGAAAGAGCGTTGTTTGCACATTCTCAAACATTTTTTTTTTTTTAGGCCGCATAGTTTTTGACCTATGAAGAAAAATGTAAAAAAAAATACCGTTCCCTCCCCCTTATCTCCGAAGTTTGCAAAGAGAAAAATCTGAAATTATTCTTTATGATAGAAGTATGTAAAGATTACAGGAAAAATAAAACGATGTTTCTAAATAGCACACTTTTTCAGAAATCAGAACGGAACCCTCGGTGCGCGAGTCCAACTCGCTCATGACCGTTTTTTTTTTTTGTATTGGCTTACATTTACTTCAGCTGTGTAAGTTTCATAAAAATCAGTTTAGTAGTTTGTCGTCTGCCGTTACAGGTATCATTAGTTTTCCTGTGGAACTTTTCTCTGTCGCCATTTCCGCTTCTTCTTCTGCTGCATCCTTCATAGTAACTTCTGCAGTTTCCTTCCACCATTCCTGCAAATCGTCATGACACGTTTTATATTGAGGACCAGTCAATGTAGGCAAATCTATTGCAGCAGCCAGTTCATTAAAATTTGTGAGTCCGCATCCAATCATTATTATACCAGCAACAGCAGCGTGATTGACATCAAACTTGTTATCATGTTCACTGGTATTTAGCTGAAATTTACTTCCGCACATGGAGCCATTGAATCTTTTTTTGCGCTTTGCAGTACCATATTTAAAGTTCTTGCTCTTTCCGACCATAATTGAATCTGTAAATATGAAATTCTTCATTTCAGACATTCATATAAAATGTTACAAAACATAATTATTAATGAATGATAACATTTAATAATAATAATGATAAGCGTGGAAAGCTAATAAACGGACAGAAAAATGTTTGTGTGGTGTAACACTCGTTTGGAACGAAGTTCCTATTAATAATATGATGAAAAATAATAATAAGGTGTCGTTTCCATGGTTTCCTAGGGAGCTAAGTTCGATTTCCAGCAAATATGCTATATGCATAATTATGTCATATTTGCTGCCATGGAACGACACCCATGACGAAAACGGAACATGACATGACATCCATGTCAGAAAATTTGAAAATTTTCGAAGCCGCCATCCTGGATTTTAATTTTGACGTCCTTATCATTTTCAGCGCCCTCGGAAACCACGGAAACGACACCCATGACGAAAAATTTAAAAAATTTCGCAGCCGCCATCATGGATTTTCATTTTGACCACGTTATCGTTTTCAGCGACCTCAAAAACTATGAAAATGACACCCATGACGAAAATTTGAAAATTTTCGAAGCCGCCATCTTGGATTTTCATTTTGACCTCATTATCATTTTCAGCGACCTCAAAAACCATGAAAATGACACCCATGACGGAAAATTTGAAAATTTTCGAAGCCGCCATCTTGGATTTACATTTTGACCTCATTATCAGTTTCAGCGACCTCAAAAATCTCGAATATGACACCCATGACGAAAAATTTTAAAATTTTTGTATCCGCCATCTTGGACTCAAAACCCATGGAAATGACATGACACCCATGTCATTATTATTATTTCCTTCGCCAAGTTCGACCCATCCGATAAGGAACTTCGTTCCAATTACTGTCGCATATAAAATATTACTATTATTAACGTATGTATGTACGTTTTGTAGGTACTTATTAAAATACATGAAACGAAATGAGATACCTACCTACTTAAAATTATTATTATAATGATAACAACACATAGCTACATTCTACACTATTACTTGTTGTTTAGAAAAAGCATATTAAAATCATCACAAAATATTTTAAAATAATAACTTACCAAAGTATTAAAAACTCACGTCGCGCTATATTTGTCTGTAGCCAGCGGAGCGGCACGTTGTGGTTTGCGTGTAGACGCGCTGCGATTTTCGGAGCGCAAAGCGATACGTCCACTCTCTAGAAGCGCTCGGCGCGGACTGCTGACTCGAGGCTTGCGCTGAGTATTATAAAGCGAGATTTAGGTTGTTTTAAAAGATTTTTTATTGCCATTTGTTTTTAATTTTTAGTATTTTTTTTCAGGAAATGGATAGTTAAGGAACTGAAGTTTATTTCTGTTGTTTTAATTTTATGAACGAGCGTTCTATGTAGCCGAAATCAAAAGCAATTCGTTGCGCATTTTCTCCAAAATTTTACTAGGTTAAATATTTTTTTAATCAAACATTTTATATGAAAGTGGTAAAAAGTGATCCATACATTGTATAGAAGACTTTCACAACAATACATTGTAATTTTTTCATACCCTTAGGACGTCAAAACGATTCCTAAATATGTGATATTCTAAACCTCTTACAGCAAAAATTCACAAAACAGTCGCCGGTTTAAAGTCGATTAATCAAAACTAAATAATAAAAACAAAAAAGTAGCACATACATTAGATCATATTTGAAATGATCTCTCATATTGTGCATTAAAATTTACAGAAATACAGTATTTTAACTGTAAAATCACGTCTGTAAAATCACGTAAAACGGCGAAATCGACAAAATTTCGTATACGGCCTCTTAACATCTCTTGCAGGATGGCTAAGTTCAGCAGCATATGCTGTAAGAAAAATCCGTCAATTTAATAATGTAGATACCTCGAGGCTAGTCGTTTTCAGCTATTTTCATAGTATCATGTCTTACGGTATTTTATTATGGGGATGGGCTACCGATATTGAGTCTATTTTTATTCTGCAGAAGTCAAAGTCAAAGTCAAAGCATTTATTTCAAATAGGCACATGAAAGGCACTTTTGAACGTCAACATTTACGTTTAAATAAAAAAAAGAAAAGAAAAGAGCTATCAGAGCAATATACAGCCTTCGCAGGCGCGATTCTCTAAGGGAACTGTTTAAAGACATTGACACCATGACGGTACCTTGTCAATATATTTATGAAAACATCATGTACGTAAGGAAAAATTTAAATCTTTTCAGTAAAAGAGGTGAAAGACATAATTATAGGACTAGAAATAGGGACCAATTAGTTGAACCAGGTTTCAGACTGGCTAAAGTAGACTCTTCCTTCATGGGGTACTGTTTAAAATGTTACAATTAAATACCTCCCCACATACTCCTGAATGAAACGAAATTTAAATCTTGTATAAAACGCACACTATACAGCCAAGCATATTATAAGTTGGGGGATTATATCGCTGACAAAAATGCTTGGCTCATGGCTGGTCCTGCTCCACAAGGGCGCGTAAACTAATTAATTAGCATTCGAAAATAATGTTGGAGCTGATGAAGATTGTATAAATTCAATCTCTTAGTATTGTATAATTGCATAGCACATGTGTGAGCACTATGTACCCACTATAAAGCTTACTGGGTTCGTCTTTCATTGACTTGAATGTGCCCTGGCGGCTGAGAGTATGTCATGCTCACTCAAATGTGTCGCTGGTGGTGGCGTGTGTATTGGATCAATGAGTTCCCTTCAAAATGGTTGAGCTGAATGGTGCTGATCCATACGTCATGTTCGTGAACGGGCGCCGTCAGTAGGCACTGGTCATTTCTTAGCTGCCACGGCTTATTTTAATTCCATAATTGTTTTTATCTTTTTATTACGGACGCTTTTACCGTGCACGTCTTTCTACGTCGTTCTCACATGTATAATTACAACATGAATGATGTAACCACTTTTTTATAACAATATTTTGATTTAAAAGAGTGTCCATGGAGTTTCTTGCCCGTTCTTCTCCATAGGTACCTACTACGCTTTGGAATGGGCAACTAGCTTCATCTTTCTTACTGACCGACCCCTTGACAATTCAAAAGTGCCTGTAATTGGTTTATTTGAAATAAATGCTTTTTTTTTTTTTTTTTTTTTGAGGATGGGAAATCATCAAATGACCCCTCCCGCTCTGGGTGGAGCGGAAGGGAGTGTCAGACTCTTACTGACTAAAACCCACCCGTGTTCCTTCCTTGGCCCTTTATGTTCCGGGTCAGCGGTACCCCTTATGGATGATCCCGCTTTCCCGGCAGGCTTAGGCCCTAGTGGGCCCCCTCTTCGATGCTGACATCTCTTTGAGGCGCGCGTGGAACACGTACGCGCCGTCCGGCACGGGCCTGATCCTGATCGGACGGTGAGCTACCCATTACTCACCGCCCGCAGGCCCGCGCCTACGGTGGCCGGGAGTCGTCACGCGGCTCCCGACGCCCGGAGCGTCCACCGCGGCGGCTTGGACGGGAGACTCTCTCCCTCTCCCGTCCCGAAATAAATGCTTTGAGTTTGAGTTTGGGTATGCAGGACTGATTCTATTAAATATCACTTCGTTTTCGAGGCAGACACAAAGGAGATGCAGGACAGATTCTACAAATTAAACTACCACAATATCTCTTCAGCCTACAGAAATACCTCTATTCTATAATAATAAAGTCGCAATTTTAAATACATGTCTAATTGTAATAAAGTTAGGAAATACATGATAACGAAATAGTTCCTCATGATAACACACTGCATGCTTTTATTACTTGGCTTCGGCCCGTAAATGTACCTTAAACCAGCCAAAGAGAAGAAAAGAATAAAAATAATAATGAATGTGTATAAATTCCTCCTTTTTATATCTCCATGTTTCCTACAGGTGATGTTCGTCGAACCAGCAGAAACATACAGCAAGGCCGACAACTGGCCGCCGGAGTCTGAACGCGCAGTCACATACCGCCTGTGCTGCGAAGCTCCCTTACCCCAGAACACACTGCTAAGGGTCATCTTCATCGGCCTCTCGAAGGTAAGCCAAGTGAGTGAAGAACAAAGATATATGCCTGTCTCTGTCACTCTGCAATATTATCTTTGAGCCACAACTTTTTCTTCACTGCTCTTTCTGGTATGTTAATTTTCTTTTTCAATCTGATGTGATAACTTTTCAATGTTTATTAATGATGGGTTGTGGGTAAAATACAGGAGAATTCCTAGAATAAGAGAATTTTCGAGAAGCGAATTATTCAGTTGACCTCGCAACCAAGGTGCTCGCGAGGTCAACTGAATAATATCAGTGCAGATGCAATATTGACTATCGCTCTCCATAAGTTATCTTTCTTGTAGGTGCAAAGTATGGTATTTATTAATTGATGCTCATAATTATTGCCATGTTCGTGTGTTTCAGTTTAAACGGTTAATTTAAATGATTCAATGATTGACGCTGCATTTCTTTTGCAAACAAAAACTTTTCAATATTCAAAAACAATTTTTTGTCTCGTTTCGGTTTTCAGTCGAATGTGCAAAGCAAGCCAAATTTCGTTTTCGTTTTTGGACTCAAGAAAAAACCTTTTTTCTATCGGTTTTTAATGTCATCACAATTGATTGGTCACTGATATTTTGCTCAACAGTTACAATGAAATTTGACAAAAAAATCACTGATCAGAGGCTAATCTAAAAGACAACCACCAATGAACTTTCTATACCCTCGCCCCCTTCCAAACTTTACACATTTTATCCTACTCCGCCCAGGACATCCCGGTCTCACCAGCGGAAGTGTTCGAGCTGGTAGAACAGCTGGTCCGCCGCGCAAGTGCCCTGCCAGCTGAAGAGAATCCTCTGCAAGTGGATAAGCTGGAGATCGCTGACTACATATTCCAGCTGTGTCAATTTAACCCGCCTGATAATATTACCCTGCCGGCTGGGTAAGTGATAAAAGAGATTACCCCCAATTCAAAATTTGACTGAATACTACTAATTTAGTAGATTAATAATGATAACAGCCACATTGTGCAAGAGGGCCACACTATCAATCAGTGTGGTTCCTTTCATTCGGACGTCTATGGGTAATGCAAAAAAAACTTTGTCTAAGGCATGAAGTATGTTTCTATTTACATTTTGAAACTGTCGTCTGGAAGTAGTGACGTGTCGCGCTCTGATTAGCGTTCAATGTCGTGACGAAAGGCTTTATTTTTACGCTCTTTCAAAAATATTCTAGTATCATTTACAAAAGTTGTTTTTTTTGTGAAACTTCTTAGTCGGAGATTCGATAATTGGACGAGAATTGTGAGGGACATTTTAAGGACGCGTCACGTTTTGGCACATTTCGTCACAAGAGAGAGAAGAAGGATATAACTCTTTCTCTGTCTCTCACACTAAATCTGTTATTCTTATTTTTTTGAAAGTTTCACTTCTATGACGAGTATGGTGCTGCATGTGCAATTTTTTATATTTTTAACTCACAATCATTCCACAATTCAAAATTCATAAGCTATTTTTCTTACTGTCAAGTAGCCCATTGTTGTGTAGGAACTTGTTTTCTCAATTTAAGGAACATTCTTTTAAATCTGTTTATTTTTTGTTTATATTGATATCCTTAGGTACAGTCCTCCCGCCCTGGCTATCACGTCGCTGTACTGGCGCGGCTGGATCCTGCTGACGATGCTGGCGGCTCACAACCCGCAGCAGTTCGCCGAGCGAGCCGCTGCCATGTATCCCACGCTCAGGGCGTTGATCGAGATGTGTATTACCAAGTAAGTAGTTGTAGCGTTTGGTAGGTATTCAAGTGAAACTCTTCGGACTCGTTTACTGTACCTATGTAATGATCGTTATAAAATATGTACAGGCTTAATGCTAGAATATGTACAGACTTAATGCTAAAATATGTACAGACTTAATGTTAAAACATGTACAGACTTAATGCTAAAATATGTACAGACTTAATGTTAAAATATGTACAGACTTAATGCTAAAATATGTACAGACTTAATGTTAAAACATGTACAGACTTAATGCTAAAATATGTACAGACTTAATGCTAAAATATGTACAGACTTAATGTTAAAATATGTACAGAAATAATGCTAAAATTCTAAATATGTAGTGTATGTTGCAAACTTACCTAAATATAGTAACCAATGGGAGATCAGTAATAAATATTATAGTTACGATTAGTACATCATCAATCCGTGTGGAGGCGTGCTGATGCAGCGCACAAGCGCTGTGTCACTCATTTAGATATCTCATAGCTCCACCTAACTCTGCCTTTTTTTATTTTTGTTCCGTGTTGGAAAATCCTCATGGATGTCCTCCCCCCTGAGGAGGGCGCCGGGGTTCTATCAGACTCTTACTGATTAAAACCCACCCCGGTGTTCCCTTCGCACACTTGCTCCGGCGATCATGGGAGCTTGTGCGCTTTCCACGATCAAGTCCGCGGGGGAGTGAGGTGTGGCCCTCCCCCCACGATGCGCGACGTCCGGTCGCGGCGCGTGTGGGACGCCCCGGGGCCTGTTGTATGGGGCGGCGGTGGCCGGGCCCAAGCCCGCCGTCCCTCTGGACCTGTTTATGGGGGCTGGAAGAGGGCGTTGTCCGTCCTCCGCCGATGCCTAGCACGTCTTCTGCGGGCCGGGAGAGTGGCCTCGACCTCCCTCGACCTTTCCGCAGCCTCCTTCTGTGAAATGGCGGTTTCACAGAATGAGATCACCGCATCTCACGACTTCCCGCTCCCGACCATCGAACGAGCGACGGCCGACAGCGACAAGTCGGCTCCGACTTCTGATACGAGGGCACGGCGCGGCTCTTCTCACGCATCACACTCTGCCAGCGTATGCCACGCCGTGTCCTCCCGGCAGTCGACGCAGTGGTGACACCGGGCGTCCGGCTCCCTGTTTATGCGACACAGGTACTTCCCGAAGCAACCATGCCCCGAGAGCACCTGCGTCGCCCGAAACGACAGGGAGCCGTGACTCCTCCCGACCCATCCGTCGAGCACTTTTTGGATCGTCCCAACGTTAACGAGGCCGGCGGTAGGGTGCAGTAGTCTGTCCGCCACTCCACCACTAGGACCTCGCGGAGCTGCGACCGACGCAGCTCGATCTCTCGCTGCATCGGTATATCGCTCCGCATCCGCACCTCCTCGCGCCACCGGTACAGTGACACGAGGGCTCTCGCCCCTAGCCTCTGCGGTTTCCGGAGCATTGCGATGCTGCCGGCAGTCAGGCCAGAGGCCCACACTGGAGCCCCGTACAGGGCCACGGATCGCACGACCCCACTGAGAAAAATACAAAAAAGCAATGACTGACATAGTTTTCACATTCACAATAATTAAAATAATATTATAATACTTTACAAAGTAAATACTCATGTCATAGTATATATAAAATTCATCAATGTTAATGTGTATATAAAAATCCGGACATAATCTTGGAGTACCATGTATATCAGTGTCTGTAATGGTCTTTTGAGGTCTTATTTACCACGTCATCGTTTAGGAGCGCCCTTCACTTAGGACTTCAATAAGTTCACGTGCTCGGGTTGAAGGTGAATGTCATTTACAAGAAGCAATTTCTTACTGAGCAAAGAAACTATTGCTACTATCTTCTTTAATGAACTCAGAAGAGCAATGGACAACAAAAAATGTTTCAATTGAAAAACTGTTTATTTAAACTGGCATGATTATTTGATACACTTTTAATAACACCTATTTATTCTCCTAGTAAGCCGAGCATAGAATGGACCAACAGCTCATCCGCAGCTGAGTCCGAACGAGCGGAGGCCGAGCGAGCCACCATCTTACAGCTGGAGACGCACCTCGCAGCCGCCAGCAACGCCAAGCTGCCCATCAGCGAACACTCCTCGAGGTTGCTCAGTCAGGTACAGCAGTACTATGGAATAAAAACCTAATACCTGAACCTATTACCTATTTCCTGATTATTCATAGTTATTATTCCTTGTTAATATTCTTTTTAGGGTTCCGTATCCGTCACCGTCGCCGTCACGCCGGTGACATCAAAACGAATCCCTCATAGGATCACTTCGTGGTCCGTCTTCTGTCTCTCAGTCTGTCAATAAATACCCTTTTTCTCAGGCGCGTGGACGTATCAATTTGAAATTAAAATCAAATATGTAGGTCTACGGTCCCTTGGAGCTCTAAAAAAAACAAGTCAACGCAATCAAAAAAATACGGCCATTTATGTGACATATTTTGATAATCGCAAATAAATCAAAACCTATAGGGTTCCGACTTCCCTAGTAAAGTACCTACTAAGTAAAGGAAAAAGTCAGAAAATCGTTAATAAGTAAGTAGCTTTAACACATTCAAAAAAAAATCTTGTGATCTTACATATGCAGTTGGACAGTTGACCGTGACCGTATATCGATGTATGGGAGAACATATTTTTCTAATACATCGTTAAGTTAGTTTTTTGGATAAATTCACCCCAACTACGCGACCTTTAATTGTCCGTGGTCCGACACGCACTTTACCGGTTTTTTATCTTCCCTCACAAACTGCATCTGCCATGTTATCTCTTCACCACCCTTGGTTGACAGGTATGCCTTTTTTTTTTGAGGGGAAATCATCAAGTAACTTCACCCGCTCTGGTTAGAGCGGGAGGGCGTGTCAGTCTCTTACTGACTAAAACCCACCCGTGTTCCTTCAGTTGCCTGTGCCAGGGGCCACGGTAACTCTTTCGGACTTTCCCGCAACCCTGGCAGTTCACTGGTGTGCCTAAGGCATTAAATCCGCCTGTGTACCTTATTGTGAACCCATCGTTGACTTATAACTGCCTGATTTCGAGTGCATTCGATCGGATACAGAATGTACTTCACTCAAACATAAAAAAGACTTGGTGATGCATGAGCATGGCAGTTGAGACACTTAAATGTCTCACTGATGGTGGCGCGTGTGTTGGATCATTCGGTTCCCTACAAAATGGTTGAGCTGGGTGGTGCTGAGCCACGCGTCATGTTCGTGAATGGACGCCGCCGCCCGCGGTTGAGACTGGTCATCTCTTAACTGCCACTGCTTATTTTTAATCTTATATATTGAATTGTTTTATTTTATTGTTTGACATTGTTCTCACATATAGAAGCAACAAGAATAATGTACCCAGGATTTTGAAATATCTTGATTTAAAATAGTGTCATTGGAATTTCTTGCCCGTTCTTCTCATTAGAGATCTACGTGTTGGAATGGGCAGCTTCAACTTTCTGTCTACTGACAGACTCTTTGACAATTCACAAGTAATGGATTAATTGAAATACTTAAATGATTTGAGTATGAGTTTGCGTGATACTACAATTTTCTGCAAAAATCGATTCACATAGGAAAATACTTATTTTCATTTCTCATACTTGGAGGGTACGCTGGAAGTTACCTGATCAGAGGGATAAAAACGAAAAAAAAAACGAAAAAAATTAAAATTGGTTCGCGACGATGGGAAGAGACCAGACTGAATGACAATAATGCCCTGGAAGTTAGGCAGGCATTTAGTGTGGGATGCAACGTGTGTCGACTCCCTTGCGCCATCCCATCTTCCTAGTACGACGGGCTGTGCTGGGGCTGCTGCTGCAGGTGCGGAAAACCTCAAACGGCGAAAATACTGCAATATTATTGAGAGTTATATGTTCGAGCCGTTTTGGGTAGAAACACTAGGGCCATGGGGTCCAAATGCCCTCTTGGTTTTTCGAGACATCGCCAACCGGTTAGTCGACTCTTCACGTGACCAGACGGCTGGCTTATTTTTTGGTCAAAGAATCAGCATCGCCATACAACGTGGCAATGCTGCCTTTTGGGCACTTTTCCTGTTGACAGCGATGCGGAAAAATTTTTTGATGTCCTATGATTGTTTTCTTTCTTTTTATACATATACTATACATATGTACTATTATTAATTTTAGTTTAAGTCTGTTAGCTTATATATTTCAATATTAATTAAATAAAAGGTAATAAATAATAATAATTATAAGCCCCCTAAAATCCAACCTTACGTCCAAGCTGAACACCTAGCTACGTGGGGGGCGGACACGCGTACTGTACGTCTGTACTAAAAACTTACGCGGCTAACAAGGCAAGGTAACACTTTATGGAGATGAGTAGTAAAAGAGTATATTATTTACGGTCGCTTCCCGGGGAGCGCCGGGGCGCATCTGGAGCCGATGCTAGGTGCCACAGCATGCGAACCATCGGCGGTGAGGAGCTGAGCAAGCGGGCTCCTACCGACAAAATTGTTACAGCTGGTCGTAGTGAGCTGAACAGGCGGGCTCACTACGTAGAAGCCACAGCCGATCCCACGGGCGATGATACCATTTCATTATTCTCATCCATCCCTTCGACTCGCCCCTCCTACATGACAAGAAGAACAGCTAGCTTGTCCACCACTAGCACACTTGATAGTGTTGTGCAAGATGTCAACCTTGACTCTGAACTTGCACCCACTACAAGCACTCCTAGTACGCGCAGACGATGGACCCCTGAAATGAATAAGTTCATATTGCGCACTTATTTTCAATTAACTTCACTAGATATAGACAGAAGAACTTATCTTGAACCGCTCCACCTAAAATTTACAGAAAAATTCCCGAACATGCAGGTTAGTCGACAGAGAATAGGAGACCAACGAAGAGCTATAATAAATAACAAATTACTACCACAAAAAACAATAGATGAGATACGAAACGAAGTAAAAGACGAGCTAGACCAACTACAGTCAAACCATTTTTCGCTACAGACACAAAACTCTAGCGAGCTTAGACAACAAATACTTACACCTACACAATCTACAAAAATACAACCTACAACACTAGAGATACAAAGCACACAAAATAGAACACAGAACCGAATGAGATGGACCAGTGATTACATCGAAGCTATAATGCGGTCATATTATATAGTTACAGCTTTGGGCACTAATGAAACTACATATCGAAAACCTATGTACGAAGATTTCATTAATCAATTCCCTTCACTTGCTCACCTAAGTGAACAACGAATAGCTGATCAAAGAAGAGCAATAATAAACAATACATACTTAAGCGATGAGAAATTAAATTCATTAAAGTTACAGGTATCGAAAGAACTCGGTATAGATAACACACGCAATTACAATAGTGAAACGATAGCCGTTAATACTAAATTCAACAATACCAATAACGAGTTAACAAATAACATTGATACAAACTCTATAGACGAACCTACACCTAATATAGAAACATCGGACAACACTGAAATAACTAGTGCAGACATTCTTCTTAACCCACAAATTAATTTAGAAAGGGACCCAATAATAGACGATTATTTCCAACAAGCATTCCAATTTTATAAAGGCACTAGCCCTACTAATAGAATTTATATTCCAAAACAAAAACCATCAAAAAATCTTGCAAGAGTAATTAGCTACCTAAACAAAATCATTCTCCCTGAACATATTAACAACGACACAGACTTCCATACATTCCAGACCTTCATATATTGTGCGGCATGGACCGTTGCTAAGGTTAATGGAGCCAAGATAACACTCGAACCAAGAGAAATATCCCGAGGTACAAAAACAAAATATAAACCAAAATGGCAAAGACGACTAGAACAAAAACTAAACGATTTACGATCAAAAATAGGTAGAATAACACAGTTTATTAACGGCAGCAGGAGTAGAAAATTAAAGAAGCATGTAAACAAGATCATAAAACTATATAGAATTCATACCGTTCACGAAGAACCAAATACACAAGTAGCACACACTCTAGACACACTTAAACAAATACTCTCAGTTGTAACAGGCCGGCTTCAAAGATATAACGCATGCACTTTAAGAAAACAACAAAATGCTCAATTCACCCAAAACGAAAAACTTTTCTATCGCAATATCAGGCAGGCAACAACAAATGCTCAGAATTACAACCCAAATGATGATGAGTTGAACACTCCTAATCCAGAGGCATTACAAAACTTCTGGGCAGGAATATGGGAACAAACTATTCATCATAACGCCCAAGCAGATTGGATAAAAGCAGAACTATCAAATAGCACAAACATTCAGGCAATGGCATTTGAGCACATCTCCCCACAAATATTTCATAAAGTTCTAGCTCGCCTACATAATTGGAAAGCACCTGGATCAGACCACATCCATAGTTACTGGTACAAAAAATTCACAGCAGTTCATTGTTATTTATATAATTTTATAAACAGCTTCATCCAAGATCCCAAAATGATACCTTCTTATATAACGTCGGGCACAACTTACATGATACCGAAAGATCGCAATGACCTCTCTAACCCAGCTAAATATAGACCTATTACATGCTTACAGACCTTGTATAAGATCATCACATCCTGCGTATCCGAAATGATATACGAACACATTGACGCCAATAACATCTTAGCCGAACAGCAAAAAGGATGCCGAAAATATAGTCAAGGCTGCAAAGAGCAATTAATCATAGATTCCGTTATCTTAAAAAGAGTTCAGAAATCCAAAACCGATTTATTCACCATGTATATTGATTACAAGAAAGCGTATGATTCTGTGCCCCATTCATGGCTTTTGCAAGTGTTAGAAATTTACAAAATAAACCCAATAATTGTTAAATTTTTGGAGACAATGATGACAACTTGGTGTACAGTATTAAGACTCACCACCCCAACCGAAACAACAGATACTAGCCCAATTAAAATACAGAGAGGAATCTTCCAAGGAGATGCACTCAGCCCACTGTGGTTCTGCCTTGCTTTAAACCCCCTATCTAAAATATTAAACGCTAGCTCACTAGGTATTCCTTTAAATTCTACAGTTACCAACCGACCGACTGACCCACAGAATGGAGTTTTAAATCATTTACTGTATATGGATGATATTAAGTTGTACGCAGAAACCGAGAGTCAACTCTACGAGCTAGCTAACCTAGCAGAAACTTTCACAAATGACATTAAAATGGAGTTCGGCATAGATAAATGCAAAATAAATTCAGTTAGAACAGGACAGAACTACCAACACCAATACACGTTAGGTACAGGAGAACGAATAGAGCCATTGGATGAACTAGACACTTATAAATACTTAGGTTATAATCAATCCCGTCAGATACACTATAAAGATACTAAACAAAATCTGAAACAACAATTTCAACACAGACACTAATACAATACTAAAAACACAGCTCTATTCACGAAACACCATAAAAGCAATCAACACCTTTGCTATACCTGTGCTCACCTATTCATTTGGGATAATAAACTGGACCAAAACTGACCTCAAAAACTTACAACGGAAAATCAACACTACAATGACTAAATTTCGCAAACATCACCCAAGATCTTGTATACAAAGGTTAACGTTACCGAGAAAAGAAGGAGGCAGAGGACTTATAGATATCCTAAACTTACACAACAGACAGATCACAACTCTTAGGCAATACTTCTTTGCCAAAACTGAATCTTCCCCACTCCACAAACTAATAGCACACAACGACAAGCACTTTACACCTCTTAATTTAAAAGACCCTACAGAACAAAAAAACGAGAAAATTATAGATGACCAAACCAAATGCCAAGAGTGGACCCAGAAGTCTCTACACGGGAGACATCGCCAAGATTTATGCCAAATAAATGTCGACAAAGATGCGTCGAACGCGTGGTTAAATCGAGGTGAACTATTCCCGGAGACTGAAGGGTTCATGCTTGCAATTCAAGACCAAGTTATTGAGACCAAAAACTACAGAAAATATATTATAAAGAATTTAACAACCGATACTTGTAGAAAGTGTAGTACTTCTCCAGAGACAATCCAACATATAACTGGTGCCTGCAAATCAATAGCCCAGACAGACTACAAACATCGACATGATCAAGTAGCCAAAGTCATACATCAAAAACTAGCTCATAAATACAAACTTATAGACACCGTAGTACCTTATTATAAATATAACCCTGAAACGGTATTAGAGAACCCCACAACAAAACTGTACTTCGACCGAGCCATACTCACAGATCGCACAATTCACTTTAACAGACCCGACATCACATTAATTAATAAAATAAACAAAACTGGGTTCTTTATTGACATTGCCGTGCCAAATACGCATAACTTACAGACTACAATAGCTTAAAAATTATCCTAAAATCCGAACTAAAAGACGAAATAACCCGACTTGGGCATCTTCAAAAAGTCACAATAGTCCCCATAGTGCTATCTACGACAGGAGTAATTCCTAAACAGCTTCATCAGTCCCTTAGTTCCCTCAACCTGCCATCTAACACCTACCACCTGCTGCAAAAGGCAGTGATTCTAAATACATGCAGGCTAGTTAGAAAATTTCTTCAGTGTGAGTCGGGCAACTTGCACCAATACTCCCACTCAAATATAGTTTCGTCTACCATACAGGCTACTTATAATATTACTCCCACACTTAACCCCACTGCTGGACACTTGGCTTAGGCCCGTGCCATCAGTTCTATCCGGCTATGCCGAGGAAAACAATTCCATAAACATAATAATAATAATAAAAAATTGTATAATTTTTTATTATTAAATTTTTATATACATTTTTATTTTATTAATTTTAAACAGATATCTTACCAATATTATTTATTTATGTTTTAATAAAATGTTGTTTGTTTAATTAATTAGATTATTATTTACTTTCCTCCTCATCCTCCTCTATCCTCATATTCGAAATGAGAAAACAGAGTGTTTACCTCGGGTGAAAGATCTATTTACGCACTCGAACTTCACGCGCCCTCGCTATTGTAAATATGAATTGTTTGACTTGCATAGATTTTGATGTACGAGTAACATAGGGCCTGATTCACCACTTAGACTTACAACTTATTTATAGTTTTTTCGCCATAAGATGAGTTCCCTGACAGTTATTTTTTTTCCGTGGCACGCATACTACTTTAGACGAATAAAAAATAAACCGGCAAAAAAATTAAAAAATAAATGATAAAAAAAATATTGCCGTTGGGAAATTACTAAGTAAATTATTGTAGTTATAATTAAATGTTAATAAATTAAGTAAATAAAATAAAAAAGTATAAATCTTAAAAATGTCTAATGCTTTGAACGGAACGTCGGCCAATAGAGATTGACACTACTCAATACACTAATCGACAAAAAAATAAATGAATCGGAGCTGCCATTTAGACTGCGTTTCATTTACCACTAGCTGTCCCCCGCGGTTTCACCTGCGTTATGTCAGGTTTTTGCTCTGCTCCCGTAATGTTATGTAGCCTATGTCTTATTCTGATGTATAAGCTATATTACTGTAAAGTTTCATCAAAATCCGTACAGTACTTTATGCGGGAAAGAGTAAGAAACATCCACACACACACACACATACTAACTTTCACATTTATAATATTAGTAGGAAGTAGGATAACCAGGTTATTAAAAAAATATTTTGAAAATCTAAAATCGACAATCCGATTCCATTTTCTTTGCCAACTGAATCGATATTATAAAAAAATCGATTATATATCGTTAGGTCAGGTCACTACAATTGTCAGACAAGAACTGTCAGGGAACTCATCATAAGGCGAAAAGACTATAATAAAAAGTCTGTTCCATTTTTAATTTGTTCGTTGAGTAGGGGCTATTTGAACATCGTGAAACAGGCTTAATGTAAGGAATCTTTTCTAAATATAGGAAAGGCTTATAAGAATCCAAAAATATATTGTGTCATGTTCTCATCACAACTTTATCTCTCAGCTAACAATCCTGGAACCCCTGGGTCCAGCCCGCAAGCCTCCTCAAACGATCATCGAGACCCTCCAAGCGATGAGCTCTCAGATGCGCCTGGGCAAACTGCTGTGCCGCCAGCCTGCCTTGCTGCTGGACCTGGTGGAGAGACACGGCACCAGGAGGGCCATGCCCTGGCTGCATCAGCTGCTGAGACATGACCAGTTGGAGCTCAGGTAGGAATATGTGGAGTTAGCGTGACACGGCGTTGTACTGTACGATGTTTTACATTCAAATGTGCGGTTCACACTTCAACATCCCACTGTTCATATTGTTCACTAGCATCTGTCTGCGATTTCCTTCGCGTCCCAAATAAACGTAAAAGTCGTAAATTCCATCGGGCACATGGCTTGTAATAGTACATTACTGTTTAAAGTACTTTTCTCAAATAATGCACGGAAATTAAATACAATTACTTTTCAAAATCAATGACGAACAACGAACAACAATATTTTTTTTCGCGTTAAAGTGTTTATTTGTTTTTTTTTTCAATAAACAGCTTTCTATTTGCAAGCCAGTTCTAAATTTAAATAAAACCATTGATAATTTAGGTACCTCCTTGGTTGCCATGTTTCGGAGTAAAAGATCGTTCCATTTTTAAATAACACGATAGTTATGAGTTTACTATGTAATTTATTTGGCCGCTAAATCACGACAGATATGGATTTTCATACAACTTTTGCCGGCCGCTGCTCGCATGTATTTGGTCAGTACAGCAATTTCGATTTATCTCGAAGAAGGGTGTCAAAATAATGCTCAAATGTCTAAGCCTGTTTGAGAAAAATAAACAAACTGTCTTCTATTTCGTCGTAGCGTTCTCCCAGTACAATGTCTGTGCGAGTTCCTGTCGGCGGGCGGCGCGGGCGGCGCGGGCGGCGAGGTGGGCAAGGCGGGCGAGCTGTGCGCGCACCTGCGCCGCACCGTGGCGGAGTCGGAGGGGGGCGCGCGGGCCGTGCTGCACTATTACATGAAGCGCCTGGCGCACACGCACGCGCCCACCAGGGCTAGTGCGAGCAGGGTGAGTGTGCGGAGACTGTAACCCTCGTGCCCGCGGGCGCGAGGTGGGCAAGGCGGGCGAGCTGTGCGCGCACCTGCGCCGCACCGTGGCGGAGTCGGAGGGGGGCGCGCGGGCCGTGCTGCACTATTACATGAAGCGCCTGGCGCACACGCACGCGCCCACCAGGGCTAGTGCGAGCAGGGTGAGTGTGCGGAGACTGTAACCCTCGTGCCCGCGGGCGCGAGGTGGGCAAGGCGGGCGAGCTGTGCGCGCACCTGCGCCGCACCGTGGCGGAGTCGGAGGGGGGCGCGCGGGCCGTGCTGCACTATTACATGAAGCGCCTGGCGCACACGCACGCGCCCACCAGGGCTAGTGCGAGCAGGGTGAGTGTGCGGAGACTGTAACCCTCGTGCCCGCGGGCGCGAGGTGGGCAAGGCGGGCGAGCTGTGCGCGCACCTGCGCCGCACCGTGGCGGAGTCGGAGGGGGGCGCGCGGGCCGTGCTGCACTATTACATGAAGCGCCTGGCGCACACGCACGCGCCCACCAGGGCTAGTGCGAGCAGGGTGAGTGTGCGGAGACTGTAACCCTCGTGCCCGCGGGCGCGAGGTGGGCAAGGCGGGCGAGCTGTGCGCGCACCTGCGCCGCACCGTGGCGGAGTCGGAGGGGGGCGCGCGGGCCGTGCTGCACTATTACATGAAGCGCCTGGCGCACACGCACGCGCCCACCAGGGCTAGTGCGAGCAGGGTGAGTGTGCGGAGACTGTAACCCTCGTGCCCGCGGGCGCGAGGTGGGCAAGGCGGGCGAGCTGTGCGCGCACCTGCGCCGCACCGTGGCGGAGTCGGAGGGGGGCGCGCGGGCCGTGCTGCACTATTACATGAAGCGCCTGGCGCACACGCACGCGCCCACCAGGGCTAGTGCGAGCAGGGTGAGTGTGCGGAGACTGTAACCCTCGTGCCCGCGGGCGCGAGGTGGGCAAGGCGGGCGAGCTGTGCGCGCACCTGCGCCGCACCGTGGCGGAGTCGGAGGGGGGCGCGCGGGCCGTGCTGCACTATTACATGAAGCGCCTGGCGCACACGCACGCGCCCACCAGGGCTAGTGCGAGCAGGGTGAGTGTGCGGAGACTGTAACCCTCGTGCCCGCGGGCGCGAGGTGGGCAAGGCGGGCGAGCTGTGCGCGCACCTGCGCCGCACCGTGGCGGAGTCGGAGGGGGGCGCGCGGGCCGTGCTGCACTATTACATGAAGCGCCTGGCGCACACGCACGCGCCCACCAGGGCTAGTGCGAGCAGGGTGAGTGTGCGGAGACTGTAACCCTCGTGCCCGCGGGCGCGAGGTGGGCAAGGCGGGCGAGCTGTGCGCGCACCTGCCCCGCACCGTGGCGGAGTCGGAGGGGGGCGCGCGGGCCGTGCTGCACTATTACATGAAGCGCCTGGCGCACACGCACGCGCCCACCAGGGCTAGTGCGAGCAGGGTGAGTGTGCGGAGACTGTAACCCTCGTGCCCGCGGGCGTAACTGGGCTAACTCCTTGCTCTGTGTTTTCTGGTAACTGTCCTCTCCCAAAACTACCACAAGGCTTCTGAAAGACTAATCAACAAAAACTCATGAAATCTGATTTGATTGGCTGTGGTCATCTCAGCTAGCCAATCATAGTCATAACATCAGTCAGTCATGCATGCATCATAATTTGAAAGTCTGTTACATCGTTTTTGTGTTTTTATTTATTTATTACAAAATAAAAAAAGTTTTATAATCACTCGGGAACCTGATGTAAGAGGTCATGCCGTGACACCGCAAGTAAAAGTGAATAGGTTTCCTAGACAAGCGTGGACCTTCGTCGACCGCATCTTCAATAATCTACATATGTTGCAAATCAAATCAAAATATTTAATTTCACATAAACCTACATGGGCACGAAACGTCAGAAGCTAGGTGCACGGTTCCAATTACTCGTCTCCTATGGAGAACAGCCGGAAAGCAACTCCGGTTACTCTTTTAAAATACAACAACTTGCACTTACCACTTACTTGCAACTTGAACTTGCTTTTACAATGTTTTCAAATTACAGTGTTTATATGTATGAGAGGACAGTGTCGGCCTGGCAACATGATATGTTTGGTGAGATAAGTGTCAAACTCTTCGCTTACGACAGCGTTATGTTTTGGTTTCCTATGAATACGGAGAACGGTCACACATTAACGGCTGTCCAAACACTGGTAGAAATGATATATTTTCATGACGGTCCGCGGCCGTTATAATATGACGAAACCGCTTTGCTAAGAAACCAAAGCTTAAGCGAAGCTGTTGTTCACTATCTAAGCTACGCAGTGCACTCTGACAATGGTGTCGATTCTCTTGTACACCGAACTAAACTATCACTAAATGTCCTTACTTTTTTTGGCTATGAGAATCTTAAAGCTATTCTCCAAAACAAATCTCTAAATTTAAAAATAATTTTGACACAACTTAAATCGAATTTGACATTCGCGACTCCACATGCTACTTATTTGCCCTACTCCGTGGATTTTTTTTAAAGCTGGAGGCGCACCGTTGGGGCAGCCTCGACGTGTTTTATATGGAATTTTTCACTTTTTGTATGGAAACTATGAAAATGATTACCTACATGTTGAGTTTTAGAGGGGTTTATGGGCTTTATAAAGGGGGGCCAAATTGTTGTTATTTTTGCGATAGGACACACCATTTTCGAGACATAAGCAAAGTACTGTATCTCTAGTTGTTTTTCATAACAAATAAAGATACAGTACTTTTTTTGCACCTGAAGTCGAGGTGTCTGTTGGTGTGAATTTTAGTTCATGATTAGTTAGACAATCAAAATTTTCGGTAAAAAACGTCAAATTCATAATAGCAAAATTACCATTTTCAATAGATTAATAACTCGGTGCCATCCTAGTGCTGTCAAAGTAAAATATAGTTAAGTTGTGTCACTTTAATAAATTTCAGAATGGGAAATCGTCGTTTGACAGGAATAAACTAAATGTTGGTAATTTTTAGTCTAGTTTAGAGGCATTTGTGACAATAGAAACAGCACCAATGACGCATACTTTAGAGTCGGACGGCGGTGGTAGTGAGATCTTTCGAATTTTCTACTACTAACTTCCTTGTTGTAATTATGTTTTCATTTCACAGGGTCTGAAACTGGTACTGCAATCAGAGGATACATCTGAAACGGATTACAACGCTGAAGTGAGCCCCGAGTGAGTATATATCAGTATTTTATTTATTGACTTTTTTTTTTTCATTTCGTTAGTCACATTTCTATCTAGTTTTCCTAGGAATCGCGCCCTGTGGGAATTGATTTTAATTATTTATTAATTTTATTATTTATGTACAGTAAAACACATACAGATACGACTTGACACAATTACTATGGGGACCACATATAACATCACTTGCGGAGCGCTAACCTCTGCCGCTTATGCCGTTAGAAAGATAAGACAGTTCACAGGTGCTGAAACCGCGCTTTTGGTTTATTTTAGGTACTTTCAGAAAGATGTGGTCTTATTTATGGGTGTGGTACAGACCATCTTACTGAACACCTTTCTCCAGGGGACCAACATCGTTATCATGAAAAAAATATCAGCCGTCCCTTCCTACCTTTTGGCTCGAGTAGGTATTGATGTTTTGTATGGCTCAGTTGAGATGAAACAGTTTAGTAGACAGAGAAAGTCAAAGCATTTATTTCAAATAGGCACATAAAAGCACTTTTGAACGTCAACATTTACATTTAAATAGAATTGAATCTAGTCGCCCCTTCCAAAAGGTAGTTTCGTATGGAGAAGAATGGGCAAGAAACTCCACCGTTACTCTTTTAAAATGTGTTACAATATTTTGTATACTTACATCAATTATAATTATGTATGAAGACGATTACCACCTATAATAAAATAACCCTACCACAATAGCTAAAAATAATTTAATAAACGTAGCAATGATAAATAAGTTAATTAAGTGATAGATACATGGTGTTCACATATTTACAAACATTGTAAAAGTATACGATTTCCCAAATTATGTAAACAAGTAATATGTCAGTGTGTGAGTTAAAGTAATCACAGAATGTAAATCAATGTCATAAAAATAATAAACTATACAATTAAAGTAGGTAGCAACAAGTTTAATTTTGTCTAGACCCTAGATTGTCCTATGGAGCTGGACCAGCATGTTTCCAAGCATTCTTATCTTGGATATAATCCTCTAATTTGTAATAGGCTTATGTACACAGTTTACTTTTTATATAAGTTTTAAATTTTCTTTAATTTAATTGCATTATATGACAAGGTATTTTGTTGTAGCATTTAACACAGTACCCCATAAAAGATGTATATACTTTAGCTAATCTGAAAAATGGTTGATCTATTGTATCATTATTTCTTGTATTAAAATTATGTCTATCACTTATTTTATTAAAAAGATATAGATTTTTTCTTACGTACATAATATTTTCATAAATGAATTGGCAAGGTACCGTCATAATATTAATCCTTTTAAATAGTTCCCTGAGAGATTCGCGGTGACGTAAATTATAAATGGCTCTGACAGCTCTCTTTTGCAAAATAAAGATGGATGACATTTAGTCAGCAGCCTGACCCCACAGTAAAATGCCATACGACATAATGCTGTGGAAGTAGCTAAAATAGACCAAACGCGCGGTTTCTACATCAGTTAACGAAGAAAAGAA
Organism: Brachylomia viminalis; assembly: GCA_937001585.2. Classification (NCBI taxonomy): domain Eukaryota; kingdom Metazoa; phylum Arthropoda; class Insecta; order Lepidoptera; family Noctuidae; genus Brachylomia; species Brachylomia viminalis. The sequence continues at coordinate 25,283,568 of OW443307.2, forward strand.
GGAAGAAAACGCCCTATTAAAAATAAAATGCTGTCATAATTCCTAATTGATAAGTTAGGCCTAAGGTATCGAGTAAAAAAAAACGCGTTTTTAACTCTACCTTCAGCGGAAGAAAAATATATCGGCTAACAATTCGAAGCTCTATAATTATCTCAAGCTGGTTCTCGGTGAATCTTGTGTAGGACTTTTTTACCCAGTATTTAATAAGTAATAAACTTGTGCTAGCATAAATGGACGTAAAACCAATATTTTACTAAATTCACAAAATACTTATTTTAGGGACAGCATTATTTTTTCCGCACATGTCGCATTTTTTTTGTCGCACAGTATTTTCTTCACTAGGATTTTATCGGTAAAATAAGAAATTTATCTTATTTTCCTGGGCTATATCTGCACATCTAAACGAATATTTCTCCTGTAGCGAGTGGCTGGGCCTCCTGTGGGAGCTGCCGCACTGGGAGTCAGTCCGCGAGGAGGTGGTGTTGCGCATCCGCGGCGCCTGCATGGTGGAGTGCATCCCCAGCCACATGGCCGCCTACATCGCCTTCCTGCACAAGTACGCCGACCAAACGCCGCTCTGCGACCACACCGAGCTGACGCTGGTGAGTGGGGAGGGGGGAGACACATGGCCGCCTACATCGCCTTCCTGCACAAGTACGCCGACCAAACGCCGCTCTGCGACCACACCGAGCTGACGCTGGTGAGTGGGGAGGGGGGAGACACATGGCCGCCTACATCGCCTTCCTGCACAAGTACGCCGACCAAACGCCGCTCTGCGACCACACCGAGCTGACGCTGGTGAGTGGGGAGGGGGGAGACACATGGCCGCCTACATCGCCTTCCTGCACAAGTACGCCGACCAAACGCCGCTCTGCGACCACACCGAGCTGACGCTGGTGAGTGGGGAGGGGGGAGACACATGGCCGCCTACATCGCCTTCCTGCACAAGTACGCCGACCAAACGCCGCTCTGCGACCACACCGAGCTGACGCTGGTGAGTGGGGAGGGGGGAGACACATGGCCGCCTACATCGCCTTCCTGCACAAGTACGCCGACCAAACGCCGCTCTGCGACCACACCGAGCTGACGCTGGTGAGTGGGGAGGGGGGAGACACATGGCCGCCTACATCGCCTTCCTGCACAAGTACGCCGACCAAACGCCGCTCTGCGACCACACCGAGCTGACGCTGGTGAGTGGGGAGGGGGGAGACACATGGCCGCCTACATCGCCTTCCTGCACAAGTACGCCGACCAAACGCCGCTCTGCGACCATACCGAGCTGACGCTGGTGAGTGGGGAGGGGGGAGACACATGGCCGCCTACATCGCCTTCCTGCACAAGTACGCCGACCAAACGCCGCTCTGCGACCACACCGAGCTGACGCTGGTGAGTGGGGAGGGGGGAGACACATGGCCGCCTACATCGCCTTCCTGCACAAGTACGCCGACCAAACGCCGCTCTGCGACCACACCGAGCTGACGCTGGTGAGTGGGGAGGGGGGAGACACATGGCCGCATACATCGCCTTCCTGCACAAGTACGCCGACCAAACGCCGCTCTGCGACCACACCGAGCTGACGCTGGTGAGTGGGGAGGGGGGAGACACATGGCCGCCTACATCGCCTTCCTGCACAAGTACGCCGACCAAACGCCGCTCTGCGACCACACCGAGCTGACGCTGGTGAGTGGGGAGGGGGGAGACACATGGCCGCCTACATCGCCTTCCTGCACAAGTACGCCGACCAAACGCCGCTCTGCGACCACACCGAGCTGACGCTGGTGAGTGGGGAGGGGGGAGACACATGGCCGCCTACATCGCCTTCCTGCACAAGTACGCCGACCAAACGCCGCTCTGCGACCACACCGAGCTGACGCTGGTGAGTGGGGAGGGGGGAGACACATGGCCGCCTACATCGCCTTCCTGCACAAGTACGCCGACCAAACGCCGCTCTGCGACCACACCGAGCTGACGCTGGTGAGTGGGGAGGGGGGAGACACATGGCCGCCTACATCGCCTTCCTGCACAAGTACGCCGACCTAACGCCGCTCTGCGACCACACCGAGCTGACGCTGGTGAGTGGGGAGGGGGGAGACACATGGCCGCCTACATCGCCTTCCTGCACAAGTACGCCGACCAAACGCCGCTCTGCGACCACACCGAGCTGACGCTGGTGAGTGGGGAGGGGGGAGACACATGGCCGCCTACATCGCCTTCCTGCACAAGTACGCCGACCAAACGCCGCTCTGCGACCACACCGAGCTGACGCTGGTGAGTGGGGAGGGGGGAGACACATGGCCGCCTACATCGCCTTCCTGCACAAGTACGCCGACCAAACGCCGCTCTGCGACCACACCGAGCTGACGCTGGTGAGTGGGGAGGGGGGAGACACATGGCCGCCTACATCGCCTTCCTGCACAAGTACGCCGACCAAACGCCGCTCTGCGACCACACCGAGCTGACGCTGGTGAGTGGGGAGGGGGGAGACACATGGCCGCATACATCGCCTTCCTGCACAAGTACGCCGACCAAACGCCGCTCTGCGACCACACCGAGCTGACGCTGGTGAGTGGGGAGGGGGGAGACACATGGCCGCATACATCGCCTTCCTGCACAAGTACGCCGACCAAACGCCGCTCTGCGACCACACCGAGCTGACGCTGGTGAGTGGGGAGGGAGGAGACACATGGCCGCCTACACTTTTGTCCACGTTTGATAGAATAGGCAGAAGATCATGCATGGCCATATTAATTGTCTTCTGCTTACAATATATTTGACTTCTCGAGGTATGTATGTAGGCGTTTATAAACGACTTTTTCGAATATTTTAGAGAAAACAGGTATCAAGGCAATAGGCCTGTAGTTTGTCATACATTGCTTCTCCTGTTTTTTGTGCAATGGTACAATTATGGAAGATTTTAGTCTTTCAGGAAAGATTCCATTAGATATACTCATGTTTATAATGTGACGAGATGTGGAGCTATGTAATGAGCCGATTATTAACTTTGGTTTAGTACTTTTTATAATAGCGTTGCCTTTCTATACCCAGGATATGTGTCAAGTGATAATGGAGCGGTCGCTTATGATGGGCAACGTGGTGGGCACGGGTGACCGCACGGACGAGTTGCACGAGCCTCAGCGCGCGCAGCACCGCGCCTTGTACGCGCTCACCAAGATACTGTATGATCATATGCAGAAGGTGAGACTTTTCTCAATACCACATATTATAATTACAATTATTTATTTATTTGCTTAGGCAACATTTATCTATTGGCTGGTCAGTTAGGTACAAACATTAAAAGCTATGTTAGTGCCTTACAATGTCTCCATGACAACTAACGATAGTGTGTTGTAGCGTTGACAAAAAGACAAATGTCTGACTGATGACAATTTACGCACAAACCTGATCTTTAAAACCTGTATCGGTAGGGCATATCTTTCGATATATTAAATCGTGTGTGTTACGCAATTACCACAATGGTTTGCAGTTAACCCATTAAAGACTAGCGTTGCCACATGGCAACGTAAGTAGTGGATTTCGTTTTTTTTTTGTTTGACGTCTGTTGATACCGTGCTAAACGAACGCCAAAATGGTAAACATACCCAAACAGCGCAGGACTTACTCCAAAAAATGCAAATGCCACAAGACCCACAAGGTGTCTCAGTACAAAAATTCCAAGGAAAGGCACGCTGCCCAGGGCAGAAGGCGTTATGACCGTAAACAGCAGGGTTACGGTGGTCAGTCCAAGCCCATCTTCAAGAAGAAGGCAAAAACCACAAAGAAAATTGTACTCCGTCTTGAGAGCGCCGACTGCAAAGTGAGGTCACAGGTGGCGCTCAAGCGCTGCAAGCACTTCGAGCTGGGCGGGGACAAGAAGAGGGAGGGACAGATGATTCAGTTCTAGGCTGGATAATAAATCAGTTTCCAAATCTAAACTAATATTATAAAGCTGAATAGTTTGTTTGTTTGTTTGGTTGAACGCGCTAATCTCAGGAACTCCTGGTTGGAATTGAAAAATTATTTTGGTGTTGGATAGTCCATTTATCGGGGAAGGCTTTAGGCTATATAACATCACGCTACGACCAATAGGAGCGGACCATGAATTAAAAATGTTGCAAAAACGGGCAAAAATTATTCCTTTTGAGAGCTTCTGTTGCGTGCGCTGCGTAAACGGTTAAAGTTAAGCAAAAATCATGTATGTTGCAATTGTTTCCCTTTGAAAGTACAAAAAAAGTCCGCGACAGCATATGGTTGACGCTTTTTTGTTCTAAATTGCTCTCGAGCGAGGCTGGGGCTGGTCGCTAGGTCGCTACGCTATATTGTTTGCATAAGAAAAATAAAAATGCTACTTAAGAGCGTTTATACCTTATGAGTGGCAACGTCGCAATTTAGTGTCATATTTCGTGGTTTTCAATTTTTATCATTTAATCGGAGCTATATTTTAAAAATCTGTTTAATTAAGCTTTTAGAATTACGTGAAATTGTTTAAAAAGTAAGTAACCGTAATGTTTACAGTTATTTTACAATGAAAATAACGCCCTGCAAGATTCCAATGTATTATTTGCATATAAATAGAACTGTAAACGCAACGATTTCTTACCTTTTACACAGTTTTCACATAATTCTAAAAAGTTAATTAAACAGATTTTTAAAATATAGCTCCGATTAAATGATAAAAATTGAAAACCACGAAATATAACACTAAATTGCGACGTTGCCACTCATAAGGTATAAACGCTCTTAAAGTAACTATTCCACGCAGACGAAGTCGCGGGAAATAGCTAGTTATATATAAAAAAAACTATGGACTATCCTTCGTTAATGCAAACCCAGAGCGAGATATAGTAGCCATTGATAAGAAACAATCTGGGATCAGTGGTTTTTCAAGTTTGCTGGCTAGTCATGTTTTCATTTGCTGGATGTCATCAACTTTGCAGATTCGGACAACAGAAAATTTTAAGTCGCTTTTTTTATTTCTCATATTTTTTTTCTTTGTATAGTATAACTTTAGACATTACTTAGTTCTCTAATAAGACTAAAAGGATGTAAGTTTTTTATGTTTATTTTATGAAACAAAGGTTTTTTGTCTATTGCCATTGTAACGTTACATTTTCCCGGGAGGGGGAAAATGTAAGTTCAAGGAGGGAACTGTCACTAGAACTGGAGGAGTCCCGGCTTAAAAGTAAAAGTAAAAGAAGAAATGGTAAAATAATATAATTGAGGTAGAATATAAAGTCAGGGAAACCGGGTATAAGTTGAAGGTCCAAGCGTTTCTTCTAGAGAGGCTCGCAGGTTGTAAAAGGAGGGTCCTTGAGTCAGACCACGTCACCGACCTCGGAGGGGCAAGCTGTGGTAGAGGAGGCAGGCAGAGGGCTGAGATCTACCAGCCATCGGCGTCACTAGTTTATTGTAGACCACGACGTAATCTTCTTGCGTCAGTATCCAGAACTGACGCCAAGGGTAGCCATCGCCGGTCTAGCGACTTTCCAACATAGTCCGGTGTAGAAGGACGCGTAGGTTTGTTTGTTCAAGCACAGCTCACACTCAAACTCAAAGCATTTATTTCAATTAAACCATTTACAGGCACTTTTGAATTGTCAAGTGGTCGGTCAGTCAGAAATATGAAGCTAGTTGCCCATTCCAAAGCGTAGTAGGTACCTATGGAGAAGAACGGGCAAGAAACTCCATGGACACTCTTTTAAATTATATTGTTACATAAATATTTGTTACATCATTAATCTTGTATATAGGTATAATTATATGTGAGAACGATGTAAATAAGACGTACACATTGAGTGTCCAGTGTACAGCAGATATAAATTCAAACAAAACAATCCATAATAAAATAATTAAAAATAAGCCGTGGTGGCTAAGAGATGACCAGTCCCAACTGACAGCGCCCGTTCACGAACATGACGCATGGATCAGCACCATTCAGCTCAACCATTTTGAAGGGAGCTAAATGATCCAACACACGCGCCACCGTCAGCGAGACATTTGAGTGAGCATGACATCTATCAGCCGCCAGGACACATTCAAGTCAATGAAAGACATTACCCGGTAAATGGTAGCTCGATAGTACATAGTACTCACACTTGTCCTATGCAATTATATAATACAAAGGAGATTGAGTTTATACAAAGCAAAGGTAGTCTTACAATCTTCAGCAGCTCCAACAGTATTTTCAAATGTTAATCAATTAGTTGTGGTTGTGGAGCAGGACCAGCATTGAGCCAGGCATTTTTATCAGCGATATAATCCCCCAACTTATAATATGCCTGGCTGCATAGTGTGCGTTTTATACAAACTTTGAATTTCGTCTCATTCAGTTGAAGTATGTGGGGAGGTATTTTATTGTAACATTTTAAACAGTACCCCATGAAAGATGAGTCCACTTTAGCCAGTCTGAAACCTGGTTGAACTAATAGGTCCCTATTTCTGGTACTATAATTATGTCTATCACCTCTTTTAGTAAAAAGATGTACATTTTTTCTTACGTACATGATGTTTTCATAGATATATTGACAAGGTACCGTCAAGATCTTAATAACCTTAAACAGTTCCCTTAGAGAATCGCGCCTGCGGAGATTATATATGGCTCTGATGGCTCTTTTCTGCAGAATAAAAATAGAATCGACGTCTGCAGCCCGTCCCCAAAGTAAAATACCGTAAGACATGATACTATGAAAGTAACTAAAATAGACTAACCTCGCGGTATCTACATCGGTAAATTGACGGATTTTTCTGACAGCATATGCTGCTGAACTTAGCCGTCCCGCCAGAGATGTTAAATGAGAACCCCATTGAAGCCTCGAGTCGAGCGTGATCCCCAGGAAAACAGTTTTATCGACGAATTCTAGTTTCGCTTGATTCAATACTATCTCACAATCACTACTTTTGACATTAGGTAAAGAAAATCGTATACACTTAGTTTTTTTCCCATTTAATACTAAATTATTAGCAGTGAACCAATTATGAACCTGCATTAGGGCGTTATTAACGTCGTCAAAATTTGTAGCACTTCTTTCTACCTTAAAAATTAAAGAAGTATCGTCAGCAAATAACACCATTTGTGGTTGATTTTTTAATAAATGGAGAAGATCATTAATATACACTAAAAAGAGGAAAGGACCCAATATCGAGCCTTGTGGAACTCCCATTTCTACTTTTAAACTAAGTGAATTGACACCATTTATTTGAACTTGCTGCTGCCTATCCTTTAAATAAGATTTTACTAGACTGAGCGCAAGTATTCCAAGTCCATAATGCTCAAGTTTCAAGAGCAAGGTTTCGTGATCGACGCAATCAAATGCCTTGGAGAGGTCACAAAAGATTCCTATGGCGTCTTGGGCCTCTTCCCACGCCGTAAATATGTGTTTTAATAAGGTGACCCCGGCGTCAGTCGTACAACGTCCCTTGGTGAAACCATACTGTTGATTGTGTAAGATTTTATTTGTGTTAAAATGAATGAGCATTTGATTAAGCATTACCTTTTCAAATACCTTGCTGAAAACTGGCAACACGGATACGGGTCTATAATTATTGGTGTCTTTGCTGTCCCCGGATTTGAAAAGTGGTATTACTATTACACTATCAGAGGACACAGCCCTCCCACCGAGCGCTATATAACTTCAGGACCTCCTGCCAAGGCGAGCACCAAGAGTAATCTGGTCTGCCCGTCCCGGCTCCCTTCCTTTTCGGATCGGTTGACATATAAAATTTTTAACAATGATTCTAGAACATAAAAGAAGAATAATAGTTTATAATAAGGTCTAATACCTATACAACCTTACCTACTGGCAGATCTAGCAATACATTAAAAATAAAACCTAGGCTTGTCATTATCTGACATTACAAAAGGTAAATAAACATTGGGAGAGCATGAGAAAATCTAAATAACTTAAAATATAGAGGCCTAGGAATGGTTAAACTACAGACAATGGCCATGCAGATAATTGGAGAGAACGATCTAATTAAAATAGCCAAAACGTAAGTAAAAAAATACAAACATTACACCATATGGCAACTCTAGGCCGATTAAGGTACATTATTTCCTAAAGGTGATTTATTATTTTTAGACAAAAGTTGCATGAATTTACGGATTTACTGTAACGAGGGGTTGATGGTGACTTACTAGATATTTGTAATGAGCATTCTGAAGTGGCAGAGCATATAGCATAGTAGCAGGTGAGGAGTATGGTAGGCTGACCGTATAATTAATATAATTGCTAGCTTGACAACTTCTGGCGGGTACAAAAATACTTCCTCAAAGCATAAATAAAGACGAAGCCGATAAATTTCGAATCGAACCAGGACCTTCAACAAGTAAGAGACGTAAGATAAATAAATAAATAAATATCGTCTGACATTGCATCGTAAGATAACTTGCAAGCGGGAGAAGTCTGATCTTCCTGACCTTCCATAACCAGAAATAGACAGGATCTGCTGCTGAAGAGTTTGTTGCGCCACTTCCTCTTCGCAGCTAAAGCACTAGGAAGTGGTGAAGGGCAGGTGTTTTGGGGGACTGTCTTACGTCATTTTTACGTTCAAAAAGTGGTGATTCTCACCCTAATTTGATTAAATGACTTCGATTTTGCTCATAGCGTACCCGTAGCCATAGTTAAACTCAAACCTAAAGCATTTATTTAAATTAAATCATTTATCCCACTTTCTTTTAAATTATATTGTATCAAAATATTAGTTACATCACTAATGACCGTCCCTACTCGCAGGTCCGCTCGCGCGACCCTGGCGAGGCGGAGGCGGCCCTGAGCAGCCCGTGGGACTTCGGCGAGCGCGTGCAGCTGCAGTGGCCGAGCGGACGCTCCGCGCGCCTGCACCTTATGTTGGCGCATGCGTACATCAAGCTGCTGTGTGTAGGACCTTCCATTTGTGAGTACTAAAATTACTAATTTGTTTTTCATCTTTGTCTATTGGTTGTTTTCTGTACTTGCTCATAAAGGGTTAACATTCAGAAGATATTTTATTATTAAATGTTATTAATATTAAGAACAGTTTTTTGTACATTGCAGAAGAAATAAAGGCTACTTTTAATTTGTAGAATTTTTAATTATTGTTTTTTGTAGCCTTTTATATGATGATCTGAATTTTAACTAAAGAAAACCTATTTATAACCTGGTTTTCGACATTGTATCATATTTATTCATCGATTTCCAGTGTATGAACAGGGTCCAAAATCGCTGTGCCTTTTTTGGCAGAGTTCTCCTTTCTAGTAGAATCCACTGATTCATCTAAGAATGTATGTCTGGCAGACCCTTTACAGAACAGAATAAGAATGATCAATCTCAGTTCCACTGTTACCACCTTTACAACTACTTATCATTTCCCGGTCATTCGGAAGCTCATATACATGCCAGTCAATGTTATACAATTATATTTCAATAAACATAATTTCCTCTCAAAAACGGTGAAGGAAAACATCGTGAGGAAACCGACATGTCCTAGAACCAAAAATTAGAAGACATGTGACATTACCTATCAGCGTGGTAGATAACTGCCGACGCCCTCTCGAAGAGCGGAGGCCTGTGTCCCAGCAGTGGGAACATTTTAGGCTGATTGGCTTATGCATTTCACAGACGACACAAACCAAGATATGTACTCCTGGCTGACGTCAGTGTGGGTAGGCAGCGATGCCCCACAAGCGTTCCACCTAGAGACAGAAGAGGAGATGTGCCTGCTGCCCGACTGGCTGCGCCTGAACATGGTGCGCTGTGCTCGCTCGCCGTTGCTCGAGGCGGGCATGAGAGGCTTGCCCGCGCCCAAGCTGGCCATCTTTATTCAGACATTTGGGATGCCTGTAAACGCTATGAGGTGAGTGAGGTGGCAAGTCAGTAGTGTGTCTTCGTATGTGTCTACAAGCAATTGGTGTAAGGCTGATTCAATCATGCATAAGACTGCGCCTGCACATGGTACGACAAGCTGGCCATATCTCTATACAGACATTTGGGATGCCTATGCCCGCTATGAGGTGAGTGACGTCACAGAAGAGATTAGTGGCGTGGTCTCGTAGGTAGTGTCTACAAGTAATTGCTGTAAGGCTGTTTTTTTAGCATAATAATATCTTGCAATATGTTGTGGTGATTTTGAAGAAGTAATGATTTCCACAGGAAAACAGAGAAAGTGTTTTATTTAAATTAGCATACGTATTTGTGTCAGTAAACTATACGGTTGTGACCGAGGCGCCTTACAAACTTCAACCGGCCCTCGGTTGGTGTAAATGGTTTAGATTGTTCCAACTGTGGGTCGCGTTAGTATCCTTCAGCTTTGGAGAGTATTTTACCGAGGGGGAAACGTGGAGGTTCTCAATTCGACGAGTACATATATTAAATTTTTTTTTAAGTCTGACCACGCACTCTGATCGACCCCACAAACGGCATCAATAAAAGGCAATTGCATGCAGCCGAGTTGAGAATGCTAAGAGGGATGTGTGGTGTTACGCAAATGGATAGAATAAGAAATGAGTGCATAAGAGTGTGGCGAACCAAACTAATTACCTATCTATGGTTCCCACTGTTAGGTATAAAGTCACGACACTACTTTGGTCTAGAGCGGTATGTCTATGGGTCACGGTAAGAAACTAGTGGGACTTGTTAACGCGCCTAAAAAGGAAGTCAGGAAGTGGCACCGGTGACTGAATACTGTGTGGAAATCGGATGGAAAGAGAAAAATGTCGTGAGGATAGTTTTGAGTATGAATGTGGATGGCTATGAGAGTAGGGGAAGACCAAAGAAACGATGGACGGACTGTGTGAATGATGATATGGATAGAAAAGTATGAAATGTAATGGCATGCTGCGCCGACCGCAGATAAATTGGGATGAGGGCAGGAGTATGATGTCAGAGGTCGGAATTAGGTAGAGTTATTTATGTACTTGCATCGCAATGTTGATATTAATATGGATCTTCCCGGGATTTCTAATGGACAATCTCGTGTGGCCAACAATATTACAAATAAATAATAATAAATACCTCAGAGATAGACAAACAAATAAAACAAAGATAATTAACATACAATTTTTATTAGTATTTACATTAATTCACAATACAAATTATGAATAGTCTTAAGCAAATTCTCATACTTATACCTCACCTTTTTTATAAATAAGAAAATACTTTAGCTTATAGCATAGACTCGTGAGGGTTTGCTTATTCAAACGGTCCATCAGAATAATTTTCCTTGTCCGATTCATTTCATCAAAATCAAAAAATCAAAAGTCTATTATTCAAACTGGGCTGAGAATCAGCACTTTTTGAACTTCAAAATCACTTAAGACATTCCCCCAAAACGCCCGCCCTTCACCACTTCCTAGTGCTTCAGCTGGGAAGAAGAAGTGGCGGAACAAACTCCCCAGCAGCACAGCTGTCTGTTCAGTTAGAAGAACTGGATTATATACAGTAGTAGTAATTAACATAACGAAACACAAAAACATTAAAATTATTTGCCTTATGTCAGCTAGCACACGCCAATATGTATAACTATACTCAAGTAGAAATAAATAATAAAAACGTAAACAGAACTTAATACATAATAAAAAGCCTCCTGGCATAAAGGGCGTGCCCGCTTACATATGCAATGCTGCATTATGTTTATATACATAACTGTAACTTGTAGCCACAAATGATAAACTAGGACCTTCGGAGTAAAATAAAGAAACAGTTAATTACTAATAACAATAACAAAACCATAGTCAGCAAGATGACCTCACCACAAGCAGCACCCGTTCACGAGCATAACGCAAAGATCAGCCATTACCCCTCTCGCCATATATGAGGGAAGGAGGCAACCCAACCCCCGACGCAACCGCAAGCATTGTCATCTAGCAGCCGGTTGCTCAAAATAATAATATGATCAATAGTCGAGGTCGCTAGCTAACCATATATTGCAATACAACTCAATAAAAAACATTGAAATGAGTAGATTATGTCAATAATAAACAAAAATTAAATTAAACTAAATTGACTAATATAGTCAAATAAAATAAACAATTATATGAACTCGTATAACTTGTCAGTAGGTAAGCTAATTTTGGAGAAAGAACATAAACATTGTCTTGAGTTAATCACAGCGACCAACTATTTTTATCGTTTAAGTAATCGTTGATTGAATAGTATGCCTTTGGACAAAGGTTGGATTTTATTTATTTATTTATTTAACCATTTATGTACACACCTATATAAACAGACAAGAAGAAAATAACAGAAAAATAGGTACAAAGGTGATGCTTATTTCTAATGAAACAATGAAATGAATGAATGAATGCTTATTTCTTTTTTACTTTAGCTTTAAACGCATTAAAAGGCAATTCTAACAAGGAAGAGGTAAGCTTGTTATAAAAGTTTATACCAAGCCAAACAAATGAGTTATGGACCTTATGAAGCCGGTGAAAGGGAGCACGTAGTTTGTCTTTGTTTGTAGTGTTAATATTATGAATATCACTGTTTTTTGTGTACAAGTGTATATTTTGCCTAATATACAGGGTGGCCGGGGAGTTGACGTTCAAACGTAAAATTTAGATACTTTATGATTGATGATTGAACCCAAAATCTCCCCATTTTTTTTTTTTGATACATTGAAAATTTTTCAGTACTGAGCTCAAATCTTAATTTTGAACTTTCGAATAAATCCTAAGTAAGCTATGCAATTCCTAGATAAACCATAATTTTTTAGGGTGTTAGGTTAGACTATGCTAATTAGTTATCACAAAAAAACTGAACCAGAAATGTTCAACAGACGAGAAAAAAATCGAAAACTGATGTTAGTATATCTCGAAAACTACGAAAAATCGTAGAACATATATGGGGGTGATTCGGATACTCCTCATCATAAAGTATCTAAATTTTACGTTTGAACGTCAACACCCCGGCCACCCTGTATAAGATGTTGGCAAAGATGAATTGTGAGGCCACCGTGAGAATACTAATATCTTTAAAAAAATCTCTGAGAGTAACTCTAGCACTCTAGCTCTAGATTTGAAGTGTTCGCTTCCGACATTACTGTATAACTTTTTTATTTAATAAAGCACGGGATTTTTCTGCTCTATTAAATTAATCTCGGGGTTTGAGGCATATCCACTTTATGCTTTCGCTGTATGAAATCAGTATAAGTACATAAATAACTCTACCTAATTCCGACCTCTGCTGATGATGTATGACCACGCATAACTTTTTTACAGAGTAACACGATTTTGTCGACTCCACGAAGTTGGTCCCATTTACAATTGAAAAGGAAAATCCACCACTAAGGATAAAAAAATTGGGGATGATTGTTTTTTTTTTCTATTTCGTAACTTATGATGTTTTTTCCCAGCGCATTACTAACAGCGCTGGACGCGTGTCCCGCGGGCGCAGTGAACCGCCTGGGAGTGGAGCGCAACTACATGTGCTCCCTGCTGTGTGTGGCGCGCGCACGAGGCGCCACGGGCGGCCACGCCTTCGCGTCCACGCTGCGCCTGGCGCCGGTCACCTACCCGCCTGGTGAGTATGTACAGTGCCCTGTGTGTAGTGGAGCACAACTACATGTGCTCCCTGCTGTGTGTGGCGCGCGCACGAGGCGCCACGGGCGGCCACGCCTTCGCGTCCACGCTGCGCCTGGCGCCGGTCACCTACCCGCCTGGTGAGTATGTACAGTGCCCTGTGTGTAGTGGAGCACAACTACATGTGCTCCCTGCTGTGTGTGGCGCGCGCACGAGGCGCCACGGGCGGCCACGCCTTCGCGTCCACGCTGCGCCTGGCGCCGGTCACCTACCCGCCTGGTGAGTATGTACAGTGCCCTGTGTGTAGTGGAGCACAACTACATGTGCTCCCTGCTGTGTGTGGCGCGCGCACGAGGCGCCACGGGCGGCCACGCCTTCGCGTCCACGCTGCGCCTGGCGCCGGTCACCTACCCGCCTGGTGAGTATGTACAGTGCCCTGTGTGTAGTGGAGCACAACTACATGTGCTCCCTGCTGTGTGTGGCGCGCGCACGAGGCGCCACGGGCGGCCACGCCTTCGCGTCCACGCTGCGCCTGGCGCCGGTCACCTACCCGCCTGGTGAGTATGTACAGTGCCCTGTGTGTAGTGGAGCACAACTACATGTGCTCCCTGCTGTGTGTGGCGCGCGCACGAGGCGCCACGGGCGGCCACGCCTTCGCGTCCACGCTGCGCCTGGCGCCGGTCACCTACCCGCCTGGTGAGTATGTACAGTGCCCTGTGTGTAGTGGAGCACAACTACATGTGCTCCCTGCTGTGTGTGGCGCGCGCACGAGGCGCCACGGGCGGCCACGCCTTCGCGTCCACGCTGCGCCTGGCGCCGGTCACCTACCCGCCTGGTGAGTATGTACAGTGCCCTGCGTGTAGTGGAGCACAACTACATGTGCTCCCTGCTGTGTGTGGCGCGCGCACGAGGCGCCACGGGTGGCCACGCCTTCGCGTCCACGCTGCGCCTGGCGCCGGTCACCTACCCGCCTGGTGAGTATGGATACGGGAGCCAATGTGTGTGTGTATAGCCACAAGCACTAATATGTAAACATAAGCAAAATTAAAAAGCGATTTTCTCGTTAAATTACGATTGCAACTTTGAGAAAAAACCTATTTCGTAACAGTATGGTTTCTAAAATACTATGTTTGTAACACCATAAAATATCTTTCAAAATTTTAGGAGAAAATCGGTTTTTAATCTTGCGTAAATGTAAGGCATTTATGGTCCCGACTGTATATGTCCCGAAAATACATGTTTTGTTCTAAATGATACATTTACCATATTTGTATATTGTGCTTTTATGCAAATAAATATTATCATCAATGATGCCGAAATTCTATATTCTTTTCCCTATCACTCCCCCACCAGACGACATGCTATTCGTGAAGAAGGAGCTCCCCATGGAGCCAGAAGACGACTGGGGCAGTTCCACGGTACCCTCCCCGCTGCAGCCCGAGTTGGTCTCGTCGCTGCTCAACACCGTATTCTTATGCGCCAACAGCTTCCCAGGAGACGTGGATACGGCCTTCACGCAACTTCTATCGGTAAGTTATTTTATTTGTGTTATATTAGCTTAAGAACATCTCCAGTGGGACAATGGACGATTCCTTATGTAGCCAAAATAAATGTTCAGTCAAGATTGTAATATTTTTATAATCGCTATATTTTCTAGTTTAACAAGAAATAAGTTTTAGGAGTCAGGAACTTGACGAAACCAACATAACGCCATCAATGAGTTGAGGAGCTGGCGAACAAAACCGGATTAGTCCACGAAAATAAATTTTACACGGTAGCTAAAAAACTAATATCAGTATATGAAGGAGACTAATAGTATTACATTGCATTAGGATATGTCGGTGGATTAGTTCTATTATTGCATGAGGTACCTATTTTTAATTTACTTCTATATTCTGGAACTTATTCAAGAAATAAAAATGGACTAAACCGGTTTTGTTTGAAAAAGGTGGACTTTGGTGTGGTGGTGGTGGTGTTTCGTTTTTGTTAGACATTTCCTGTTTTTATCGAAAATGTGTTGATGAAATAAATACATTACAGGACAAGTTCGCTTTAGAATGAAAAAATATATTTTTTTTAAATCTTTGTGTTGGATATTGGACTAGTCCGGTTATGTATGAAAATTTAGTTTTTTAAGCCTTTTTTAGCCTACTTCTAGCCGGTTTTGGGTGAAAATATTAACAGGGATCGACGAAACTAGGTCAAGACATCACGATTCGAAAAAAAAACATCTTTTGAATAGTAGTGGACAAGTCCGGTTCTGTTCGCCAGCTCCTCAGTTATGATAGGTGGTATTTATACAACGTGGTACAACGGAGGCGAGAGCCAAAGTCGCGTTCCCCGACGCATTGGTACGGTTGGGGCGTATTGTTCGCCCAACAAGAGTCTCGTCGACTTCGAGAGGTTCCTTGTCGAGTTGGGTGCCGTCGTGGGCGACTCCACCCTCGCCCTGTGCTGTTGCTGGGGGATCTCAACGCCAAGTCTGCGGCGCGAGGATCTCCTGTGACCGATGCTAGGGGCGAGCTGCTGGAGGAGTGGGCGGTCATGACTGGCTTGACCGTCCTAAATCGGGGCTTGGTCCACACGTGCGTTCGGCAGAGGGGCGGCTCTATAGTGGACGTCTCGTTCGCTAGCCCCGCTGTCGCGAGCCGTGTCCGCGACTGGCGTGTCGCCGTGGAGGTGGAGACGTTGTCGGATCACCAATACATCCGTTTCGACGTCTCCGCCCAGACCACTGGTGGCCGCGGTTCGATGGCCCCGCGAATGGACGGTCCGCGCTGGGCGCGTAAGCGCATCGACAGGGAGCTTCTCGAGGAGGCCGCTATTGTCCAGGCCTGGTTCCGGGAGTCGGCAACGAACGGACCCGTCGACGTCGAGCAGGAGGCGCTGTGGTTCCGTGGGGCGATGAGGCAAATCTGCGATGCGTCCATGCCCCGGGTCCACGCACAGTCAGCAAGGCGCCAGGTGTACTGGTGGACCGCCGAGATCGCGCAGCTGCGCGTCGCGTGCATGGCGGTTAGATGCCAGTACAGCCGATACCGGAGGAGACGTCGTCGGGTCCCTGACGAAGAATCCGCGCTGTATGAGGTGTACCGCGCGGCAAAGGAAGCTCTGTGGCTGGCCATCGGCGAGGCGAAAACGCGAGCCAGGGAGGAGATGTTGAAGACTCTAGACGGGGATCCGTGGGGGCGCCCTTATCGCGCGGTCCGAGGGAAACTTCGAGCCGCAGCGCCCCCACTTACGCAGAGTCTCCAACCCCAGCTGCTGGAGGAAGCGGTCACAGCCCTCTTCCCGGCGAGAGCGGAGCACAGTCTGCCGCCGATGGCTATGCCTACAGCCGCAGAGCCTACAGGAGAGAACGCCATCAGCGTCCCAGAGGTGACACACGCAGAGATGGGTATATGCTGTTTGAGCGTATTATCGCAGCCCGCCTCGTCGGCCACTTGTGCAGAGAGGGGCCGGCCCTGGACGACAGCCAGTTTGGTTTTCGGCATGGGCGCTCCACCATCCACGCTGTGTCGCGGGTGAGAGTCCTGGCGGAGGAAGCGGTGTCCTGGGGCGGGGTGATGTTGGCGGTGTCCTTGGACATCTCCAACGCCTTCAACACCCTGCCCTGGAGTTGTATTCGGGAGGCACTGCACTATCATCGGGTGCCTCCCTACCTCCGCCACATCGTTGCGGCTTATCTGTCGGAGAGGTGTGTCACCTATGTGGGACGTGATGGCGGAAACCAGCGCCGCATGTCGTGCGGTGTTCCGCAGGGCTCGGTCCTAGGCCCGCTCCTGTGGGACATCGGGTACGACTGGGTGCTGAGGGGCGAGCTCCAACCGGGCGTAGACCTGGCGTGTTATGCAGTTGACACGCTGGTCACTACCCGGGGGAGCTCGCACAGGGAGGCAGCGTTGCTGGCGACGGCTGCGGTCTCACAGGTGGTGGGCCGCATACGTCGCCTAGGCCTGGAGGTGGTCCTCAGCAAGTTAAAGGCCATGGTGTTTCATGGACCCCGGCGGGCGCCACCACCCGGCTCACACATCGAGTCCACTATGAAGGATTTAGGATTGGTGCTCGACACCCGGTGGGACTTCGGGCCCCACTTCCGAAGGCTGGCGCCCAAGTTGCTGGGCTCGGCTGGCGCGCTTGCAACGCTGCTTCCCAATCTGGGGGGCCCGAGCGGCGCCTGTAGGCGGCTCTACGTGGGGATCGTGCGATCCATGGCCCCGTATGGGGCCCCGGTGTGGGCCTCTGACCTGACGGCCGGCAGCATCGCTGTATTGCGAAAGCCGCAGAGGGCGATGGCCGTCGAGAGTCATTAGGGGGTATCGCACGATCTCCTACGAGGCGGCTTGCGTACTGGCTGGATCTCCGCCCTGGGACCTCGAGGCGAAAGTACTCGCGTCATTGTATCGGTGGCGCGAGGAAGCGAGGGCGCGGGGCGAGGGACCGATGCAGTGACACATGGAGCTGCGTTGGTCTCAGCTTCGCGAGGTCCTGGTGGCGGAATGGCGGGACAGGCTCTCACGCCCTACCGCCGGCCTCGTCACCATCGAGGCGGTCCGGCTGGTGATCGAGCCCTGACTCGGGAGGAAGCACGGCTCCCTGTCGTTTCGGGCGACGCAGGTGCTCTCGAGGCATGGATGCTTCAAGAAGTACCTGTGTCGCATAAACAGGGAGCCGGACGCCCGGTGTCACCACTGCGTCGACTGCCGGGAGGACACGGCGCGGCATACGCTGGCAGAGTGTGCCGCTTGGGAGGAGCCGCGCCGTGCCCTCATCTCAGAAGTAGGCAGTGACTTGTCGCTGCCGGCCGTAGTCGAGTCGATGGTCGGCAACGCCGAGTCCTGGAACGCGGTGGTCTCCTTCTGCGAAACAGTCTTCTCGCAGATGGAGGCTGCGGAAAGGGAGAGGGAGATCTCATCGACTCACCCGGCAGAAGGCGCACCGGGTGTCGGCGGAGGGCGGACATCGCCCTCTTCCAGCCCCCCTAAATGGGTCCAGGGGCGACGGACTCGGGGACGTCTGTCGCCCCCCACACATCAGGACCCGAGGTGGCGGCGCGTAGTGTTCCACGCGCGCCCCTCCTAGACGTCGCGGGGGGAGTCAAACACCTCCCCCCCCCCCCCCTCCCCCAGACCCGAAGAGGCCCGCAGTGGCGGGCCGGCACTAGTCGGGGGTTGCGGAAGGATCGTACGTTCCCGCGACCCCCGGCGTAGGTGTGAGATGGAACACCGGGGTGGTTTTCAGTCAGTAAGAGTCTGACAGACCCCGCCGCCCGCCCCAGGGCGGCGGACATCCATGAGGATTTTCCACCAAGGAAACAAAAAAAAAAAGGTGGTATTTATCACAGAACAGATAAAGAGGTTAGAAGGGCCTTGTGGGCGGGGCAGGCACGCCGCACTTATGAGCAAACGCTCAAAAGTCAACCGAAATTTGTTTCACGGGCTAACAGTCGCGCTCATATTGTGACAACGTACGACGCTCCGTGAAAAACAAAGAATTATGCCGTCTTGCGCTATTATAACGTGTCGGAAAAGAAGACAGGTGTGTAATGTAGCCCGGGAAGGGATTTCTTTTCACCGGTAAGTCCAAAAACCTTAAAATACAAGTGATATTTGTAATTATTACTATAGTATTATGTAGTTTATAGATAAAAAGGATACAATCGCAATAGTAGTTGCAAAATTATACATTGCTTGCAATGCATGGGTAGCATCTTGTACTAGATCAGTGATCGCGCAATGTATTGCGTTCACTGCGAACGTCGCGTACGCCTAGCCAAAGCTGAAATTCGGCGAAATCCATGCTTATCGATAGTGTTGTACCAAGTTGTAAATAATGTCGATATTAAGTATGTGTGTTTGATACAGCTGATTATTATCAGTAATATTATAATTAAAATAACTTTGTTTACTATCACCAATTATTGTTTATAGTGCGTTTTTAATTTAGTTTCTGAGTAGGTTTTCAATCTCCGGAATATTAACAAACATATGTTGACAGCAAAGATTTTGCGCAGCTTCGTCGGAACTGAATTATTTAGCAACATTAGTAATCATCAGGTTGGATTATATCCTACTGCAAACCATGTTACAGACCTAACTAAGGCTATTATTGGAAAATATATTAATTTAAGAATGCGCTTTATTTTGAAAAAATCGAATTTAAAAGATAGCAAAGCGCATGTTACTTAATAAATTCGTATTATTTCAGGGACAATAATAAAATCAGCATTTAAATTGAGTTTAAATTATTGTTCAATTTTAAAATATTCTAGTATTTTTTAAGTGAAAACTTCTTTAGGCGCGTTGAGCACTTTTTTTGGTGAACAAAATCATGGAACTCGCGTCATTGTCACCGCACACTTCCCATGAGCTATATGTATACTGTGTATATATGTACATAGATATATCTCCTTGCGTTATACATTATATAATGTATAACGCAAGGAGATATATCAGCATATATATATATACTGACATAAAACAGAGCTGAAATTAGCAAAAAACTAAAGAAAATTTGAATTTCGCGGCTATGTTAGATGTTCCTCCTTAATTTGACAGTATTAAGGAAAAATTTAAATCTTCAGTAAAAGAGGTGAAAGACACAATTAAAGGACTAGAAATAGGGACCAATTAGTTCAACCAGGTTTCAGACTGGCTAAAGTATGTAGATTCATCCTTCATGGGGTACTGTTTAAAATGTTACAATAAAATACCTCCCCACATATTCCAACTGAATGAAACGAAATTTAAATCTTGTCTAAAACGCACACTATACAGCCAAGCATATTATAAGTTGGGGGATTATATCGCTGTCAAAAATGCTTGGCTCAGCGCTGGTCCTGCTCTACAAGAGCGCCTAAACGAATCGATTAGCATTCGAAAATATTGTGAGCTGATGAAGGTTGTACAATCTATCTTTGCATTGTATAAATTCAATCTCTTAGTATTGTATAATTGCATAGCACGTGTGAGCACTATGCACCTACTATAAAACTTACTGGGTTCGTCTTTCATTGACTTGAATGTGGCACAGGTAATTTCTTAGCTGCCACGGCTTATTTGAATTGCTGAATGGTTTTTATCTTTTTATTACGGACACTTTTAACGTGCACGTCTTTCTACATCGTTCTCACATGTATTATTTCAACATGAATGATGTAACCACTTTTTTGTAACAATATTTCGATTTAAAAGAGTGTCCATGGAGTTTCTTGCCCGTTCTTCTCCATAGGTACCTACTACGCTTTGGAATGGGCAACTAGCTTCATCTTTCTGACTGACCGAACCCTTGACAATTCAAAAGTGCCTGTAGTTGGTTTATTTGAAATAAATGCTTTGAGTTTGAATTATTTATATGTATTTAGGAAGTCCACACTAATTGTCCCCCTCTTCCCGGAAATATAGAGAAAAATTGCTAACTTATAAATTACAGTAATTTTATCGATATAAGTAATCGACCTTTTGGTCGCCGTAACATGCGTGAGAAATAAATTACCTTTTGCGCGTGAGTGAGTGTACGTCAAACGCAGTGTTTGTATTAGTGTGACAACCAATAGCAAACTCACTATCTAAGTGCGTATGGTTTATTTGTGTGTGTAATACGCGTACGTATTGGTCTCTTGCTTGTAGTGGAGTTAAGGAGTGGGAGACAAGCGGCGACACGCGTTCTAATACAAATCAGGAACTATTTCCTTTCTAACCTGTTTTATCTGTTCTGTGGTATTTATTAACATTTTACTAAATTTATATATAATACGAGTGGCCCGATTTTAATGAAATAAAGACTTAATTTTACGGACGGATTTGGACTATAACTATATTTCCAATCCCTTAAATCTCTTGAAAAGACGTTCACAATAGTTCAATTATATTATGCTGATTTTAAAATTATCCGCTTGAGGGATGATTTTACAAAAATGCTGCAACACGTTCCTTTATTTCTTATCAAAAATATAAATTTGAAGTTTCATATTACTAACTTAAGAAATGCTGGGTTGCCCATACAAACTTTCATCCCCTATATCAATCACCCCCTTTAGGATAATATTTTGAGGCAAAAAGTAGCCTATGTCCTTCCCCAGGACGCCATCTATCTCCTTGTCAAATTTCATCGAAATCCGTTCAGTGGTTTAGGCGTGAAAGGTAACATACAGACAGAGTTACTTTCGAATTTATAATATTAGTTTGGGTATAATAATCTGAAAGTTGCCATAGCTACCTGCGTCTTGATTTTAGGGGTTTTGCGTTGATTTCGGTATCAAAACATACCCGAAGCCTGAATGCACGAGACTGTAATGACGATAACAATAATTAGATAAAACAGTTTCGTCCACGGACGGCATAATGATAGCCACTCAAATTAATGTATTGCATGGCACTGTTTCGTTATGCGTTCTGATGTGACTGAGACGGGCTTCGGCTTTCATGAAAGTGGAAGATCGTCTGGCCACTGGTGGATATTGTAAAACAATTTTTTTAAGAGTTACTTTATTTGACTTTCCCGTTTACTCCATACGAAACTACCTTTTGGAAAGGACAACTAAATTCTTCATTTGCTTGTTATTTTTGTCATTCGAAAGTGCTTGTTAATTGTCTTATTGAAATAAACGATTTGACTTTGTCCCGTGCTGCGGCGCGGGCATGGCTCGCTGCCCGATGTGCAGGAGCGGCGGAGGGCAACGACTAGGTCAAGCTGAGGCGCCTAAACGATTATTGACTGAGTACGTTTTCCTGCCCCAGCTGATAACAAGCGAGATATCCCGCGGGGCCTTCGGCGTGTACGTGCCGATCACTACCACGTGGCTGCGCTCGCTGGCCGCCAGCGCGGGCGGCGCGGCCGGCCTCGTGCGTGCGCGCGCGCATGCCGCGCCCCTGCTGCGCGCGCTCAGCGGGACGCGGAGCCACGACGTGGAGCAGGTAACGCGGGCGAGGGGTCACTCAGCTGTGTGTGCCAAGGTGACGTACAAGAAGAAGGGTCAGGAAAAATCTTAATTACCAACCCTTTTTCTAAGGCTTAGACAATTTAGACTTGGTTCCAAAGTCAGTTTTTGTATACCTTCTTAGAGTTCATCGGAATAGATGCAATACCTGGCTCGCAAACCTACGAGCCAGTTATTGCCTAGCGCAACTTGTTTTGTCATCAGATGGTAAGTTCAAGATACACTAGTAGTTTACTTAGTCGCAAAATCTCCCTCGTAACAAACAGTGCTAAACCTTCCCACACAAAAATTCACAAATTAAAATTCCACGATTTTTTAAATAATATAAGTAAATATAATAAAGGTAAATAATGATTAACCTAGTATATTATGCTGTAGCTTACCGAATAATTAATAAATAAATACATATTAATCAAATAAATAAACGGAGGTAAAGAAACAAATTAAATAAATATCTCGACTTAGCACACGAGGTTGTTGACGTGTGGAATGTGAGCTTGACTGTCATTGTGCTGATTGTCGTATCGGCCAATGACCTGATGGCCGAAAGCTTCGATCAACATCTCTCGAAGCTCTCGTTAGGCGATTGGATCAAGGGCCTGATTCAGAAGGCAGTGCTCCTCGATACGGCTTGTATCGTGAGGAAGTTCCTGTCTCTGGAGCTCTAACCACCGGTAGCTTGGACCCTACCCTGCTTTTTTTTTATGATTTTTATAAAAATATTTATAAATGTATTTAATAAGTATAAAAATAAATAAACGAATAAATAATAATATTATTTCAACCATTCCATCCTGCCCCTAGATCGCAGATACGCTCCTCATGCAATGCAAGTTGCTAACCGGCCCAGTAGTGGACATACTGCGAGCTATGATGCAGAGGAACAGCACCAGCACGATCAAGCGCGAGCTGGACATTCACGTGCCGCCTGCAGCCACCAAGCAACAGCTTATTGCAGGTCAGTATTCAGCAGCGGACCTAGAATCAATATGGTTTATTCGGCACTTAATAGATTAAGCACTGATAGAAACCAAAGCCGATCATATTTCGAGTAATAATTTTGAACTTTTGACAGTTTTTCCATACAAAAACTGTCAGACGTCAATTTTGCTCCACATATAAATGATATCCGACGTTAATAAAATCAGCTCTTAGCAATATTTATGTGTTATTCTTGAGATGATTTTGTTTTTAAATTTATTGATCCAAACAATTGGTTTGGCCGATAGACTCGATACCTGTTTCATTCAATTGCCAAAATAACTAAATTGTCTTCTCGTTGTTAGCCCTGGAGTCTTCAACGCCTAGCACGCTAGAAGCCCTGGGTAACCGCATCATTACAAACCAGGACACGCGCATCATCGTTGACGTCATCACGCACATTCTGGAGAAGAACCAGGAGGGGCACTACGAGTCCAAGGTAACTTATATACAAATAGGGCCTGTTTCATGTACGCACGACGACATATCAAGCTATACATTTCCAGTATAAGCTGACTTCTCACTGTACGAAAAGCCTATACAATGCAAGGTGAGCTAAAACTGGAAATTTATTGATATGCCGCCGTGTGAACCAGCTTCGATTAAGTTCCCGTTAACTCACTTGGCGCATAATTTTCTTCTATCAAGAATCTTCGTCTTCCACTATTTGTGCACAACTCCATTTGAGTTCCATAACACATTATCCGATATCGAAGACCTTCGCGCGCGCAGTCTACCGCTATGTATAGTACAGTATGAATAAAAAAGGTATATTAAGTATAAATAACTTAAACATATTTTCAACCTTACTTACATAATAAATACTTGAACATAACGTTGAATTATGTTTGTGACATAATATGTGACAGTTAAGGACTGTCTGTTGTTGGAGAAAATTTTAAAACAAATTCGCTTGAAGCTTCAAAATAGAGTTTATTTTTTTTTTTTAATCAGTGCATGAATATTTATTTTAAAGTAAAATCTGAATTGGGTCGAAAAATAAATGCTGGTAAATAGTGGTTGGTTTGGGTAGTTAGTTTTCTAGTGTATTCTTGATCGACGATTATTTCACCCAAGGTC
The DNA here is from genome assembly GCA_937001585.2 of Brachylomia viminalis. Lineage (NCBI taxonomy): Eukaryota > Metazoa > Arthropoda > Insecta > Lepidoptera > Noctuidae > Brachylomia > Brachylomia viminalis. The sequence goes on from OW443307.2 coordinate 25,308,056, forward strand.
TGTTCCATTTTGTAATTTATTCGGTGAGTAGCGGCATTCGGACATCGGAAAACAGATGCTTAAGACTATCCCCAAAGGGGTAGAAACTTTTAGACGCTACTGGCAATGCAAAACTCGTAGCAAAGTTTTGGATTGACACAATTTAGATTGCCATCAGCACGCCAAAACGAAGAATATTAAATTAAACTCTATTTATCCATCCATAATTTTATCCTTCGTCCAAAGTAAACTATCGTCTGTATTTGCCCTTTTAAAACTTTCCTGGCTATTGGGTATCTTTTCATATGAAAGCCTTTAATGTTATAATTGCGAAAATAAGAACACTATTGTTGTGTATTTCCTCTGAGGTGCAAAATCAAAGTTAAATCATTTATTTCATTTAGGTACATAAGGAGCACTTTTGGATGTCATTTACAAGAAAATAGAATTTATTCTAGTCGTCCCTCCCAAAACGTAGTTTTGTTTTGAGAAGAATGGGCGAGAAACTCCATGCTAACTCTTTATATTTTTATATATTATGCGAGCGAAACTGCGGACAACAGCTAGTTATAAACAAGTCCTTTCTATTCTTAGATAAAGCACGAAGAGGGCACGTCTGGTCCGGTCCACGTGTTCTCTCGCGGAGGACTGGGCGTCGGCCTCCTGCTGGACTGGATGTCAGAACTACAGCGCGAAGCCCTGGGCCCCAGCGACCAGAGACAACGGCAGGTAAACTTGCCCCCCTCCTGTTTGACTTTCTTTAGGTGAGGTTGGAGATAGAAATTGTTTATGCAGATGGCCTCATACTCCGAGTTTACACCTATATACAAGTTGTGGTACTTGTTATCAACAAGACTTGCGAAAAACATCATGTATCATACATGTATTGACGTACTTCCGAGACAGGTCTTGTTAACTATTTTGTTTACATTTTTGACAAGTTTTGTATGCAACTAGTCTTTACAACTTGTTTTAGGTGTAAACGATAGAGGAAATTAGAAAAAAAATACTAAATTACTAACGAAACTAAACTGACTAAAACTAGAGTCAAGAGCAAACCCATCTAGTAGACACAACATTTAGAATACTATATAACATCTAAAATTACTATCCAAATGCTTGTTCTTATTCCGGTCAGTATCTCAAGGGTCACAAGGTTTCGTCTTCGATTTTATTTTTTTTGCAATAATCCCATACCTAAATGGTATAACTTTTGTACACAGATGCAGTTGATGTTCCGCTCGGGCTGCGCCCCCTGGCGGCCACTGCTGGTGACTCTGCTGGCGCACCGCGCGTCTTGGAGGACCCTGCACTACTGCCTCACCACGCTGCTGCAGCCTGAAGGGTAATTTTGCCAGCTAATTACTCGAAAACTCACGACGCCGACTGCGCAAGTCATATGTCATGGACGCTATATTCAAGCTCGCCTAAGATGAAGACACCATTATCCCCGAGAAGCTTGCTCTACTTCACAGTTTCTGCGAAATAATGAAAGGCAATTCAATTTTCGAAAAAGTTTTTTTTTTGTAAATGTTTTCATACGAATTTTCAATTTAGGTACGAATTTTGTTTATTGGCCAGCGGTGTATAATGTAAATTCAGTACAATATTTTTTCCCGGCTAGACCCCAGCTGACCCCAGCAGGCTTTATTGCATTACTTTAGGTTTGGTTTACATAACATATAATTTGACATTATCGAGCAGGTGGGGTGAAAAGTGTGTTGTTGACCTAACTATTTGTTGCCTCCAGTGGCTGGTCACCGAGTGCAGTGCTGGACTTTGCAGAAACTCTCATAGAGAGTCCTCGCGTGTGGCAAGGACGAGATAAGACCACGCCCAAGCATTACGTGCCCGATGACACGCTGCGGCTAGATCATCAACAAGTAAGAAACTATTTTATTTTCGGCACATTTGGACTGAGTTCTGGGAAAATGAGCCAACCCACAATATCTCACTAATTTTGTTAATTGAGTCTTACTAATCAGAAAAAAGTTCAGGTGCGTAGAACTCGCAAGCCGGCGGTGTTTAGTGCAGACAAGCTTACGTTCATATATCTGGTCATACACGCAGATCGGTTGCATGATGTGTGTGTGTGTGGATAATTCACGTGGTCTCATAAGCACTAACAAAGAAGTTGCTGAAGAATTTGTGTTTTTGTTTTTTTTTGTTTTCAAAAAACTTTGCCCCACACTAGGAATTGCTGCTGTATCGTGGGTGCGTTTACAAACATTTAAACTAACATACACAAACAGCCAGACCCGGAACAACTATCGGCAGGTCATACAAATATTTGTTCCGTGCGGGAATCGAACCCGCGACACGCAGCGCAGCAGTCAATCGCTTAACCACTGCGCCAACCGTGCCGTAAACCCTTACCAGTATCCCACTTAAAACTACTGAAACCTTAAATTTGTCGCCCTCGCGTTCTATTGGCTTATTAAGAGCAAACGTTTCATCCTGCCCGATTGAATTTAAATTCAAGCATATAAACCCCATAATAGTAATAAAAGCTTTCAAGTAAATCAAGATCAAAGTAACGAAAGATCTATGGGGAATGTCTATCAAAGTTTGTACCTCCATTATTGAGACTACAGCGCCGTACAGTGCGTGCAGTGTTTGTAATATTTCATTTGTATACGGATCTAATGAAATACAGTAAGGTAATAACACTTATGAAATCTGGGGACAGTAATGACACCAATAATTATAGACCCGTATCCGTGTTGCCGGTTTTCAGCACGGTGTTTGAGAAGGTAATGCTGAATCAAATGCTCAATCATTTTAACACCAAAAAAATATTACACGATCTAGTTTCACAAGAGACGATCTACGACTGACGCCGGTTTCATCTTATTAAAACGCATATTTAGGGCATGGGAAAAGGCACTAGATGCCATAGGAATATTTTGTGACCTCTCCAAGGCATTTGATTGCGTCGATCACGAAACCTTACTCTTGAAACTTGAGCATTACGGACTTGGAAAACTTGCGCTCAGTTTGGTAACATTTTATTTAAATAATAGACAACAGCAAGTTCAAATAAATGGTGTCAATTCACTTCGTTTTAAAGAAAACTAGAACTAGAGTTTTCCTGGGATCACGCTCGACTCAAGGCTACAATGGGGTCCTCATTTAACATCCCTTGCAGGACGGCTAAATTCAGCAGCACATGAGAAAAATTCCGTCAATTTACTAATGTAGGTACCGCGAGGCTAGTCTATTTTAGTTACTTCTATATTAACAACGTGCGGTATTTTACCATGGGGACGGGCTGCAGACATCGAGTCTATTTTTATTCTGCAGAAAGGAGCCATCAGAGCCATATATGGCCTCCGCAGGTGCGACTCTTTATTTAAATATGTTAACATCATAACGGTACCTAATCAATATATCTATAAAATAATCGTGTACTGTAGCGAAATAAATATGAAAATTCACCACTTTAACACGTAGGTATATTTTTTTATGATTTATATTTTTAATGGGTCAAAATAAAACATAAATTAAAGATATTTTTTTTTATCAGTTGCGGAAAGACGTAATTTGGCTTAAAATTAAAAGAGGTTACGAGAAAAATTTAAGGTTCACCAGATGGTAAATCTTCGTTACGAAACTAGGGAATCGATTGCAAAAAAACTTTTAAATGAACATTATCTTATAAGAACGTAAGTTATCCCTAAACAGTCCTGGGGCCGTACTATGACGTGTTAATTCTATCATTGTTCCAGCGTGAAAGAGAGACGGAGCTATACATGACCGATAGCACTATCTCTTTTTCGCAACGGAATCATGATGGAATTAACACGTTAAAGTACGGCCCCTGGTTATAAATCATCTAGTATTAAAATGTTGACCTAACTATTACTACTTTAATAGTTAAGCGTGATGGTTTAACTTTAAAGTAACACACAACTTCAAAGCGTAGCCCGCCTCGACAGTATCGCTGGCGACACGATGAACATGGGTCGCGAGTGAGAACGACCTAGCTGGTCTCGAACTCCAAGAATTTAATGCGGCTGGTAGAAACGACCCAAGAGCTCGCAAGCCTGGAGAATTGTCCGGTACCTACCCGGCAAAACAAAAAACCGAAAGCAGCCTTTTAGGTTCTACTCCTACGACAAATGAAATAGGGTATTAAACCACAGAAAAGACTAGTGTCCGACCGAAGCTTCGGCTTCGGCTTCGGCTTCGGCCACCTTCGGCCAAAAAAGCACCTTCGGCCAAATCTTCGGCTTCGGCCAAAAATTTGCCGATGGTTTGGCCGAAGCCGAAGGTTTGCTAGTTGTTAAAATTTGAAATTTACTGAACGATGCTAGAGCGAGACGGAGAGTGTGCAGAGCAGCAGAGTTTCGCCGCGCCGCCGCACCGGACCAAACGAATCGCAGTTAGTAAACTAAACGAGTCAAAACAAGTTTGAGAGCGCGTCTTAAAATTCTAATAAGTGTTTTGTTTTTAAATATTTCATATTTGTTTTACATTGTTTAACATTGTATATTTGAAACTTTTATTTTAGACAATATTTTATTACCTACTTGTATATGTTGGTCACTCGGCTCGTTATTGGGCTAAATCTCTAAAGCTCTCACAATATGTATCTAGTATATTCTGAGATCAAAGTAACTATCGTATTTCTCAAGGTCAATGACACCTTCGGCTTCGGCTTCGGCTTCGGCCGAAGGTTTTGGTGAATACCGATTAATCGGCTTCGGCTTCGGCTTCGGCCAGAATTGCACCTTCGGTCGGACACTAGAAAAGACTAAATCTTCAGTTGAGAGAGCAAATAAGGGAAAATACATACCAAATTCGAAGAATATCTTACACTATTTGTGCAGAACTTAACAATATAGGTAACTTGTTTTTTTTTAACTAGCTTGTTTTTTTAGTAATTCGCATTCAACTATTTACTATTAAAACTAAAATATAATAACCTAAACTAACTAAAACAATTAACAAATCAAAATATGGCGTCAAAAAATTCCTCCGCATCGCTGTCGACTGGTAATGTGCCTAAGAGACTGGCGGCATTGCCACGTTGTATGGCAACGCTGAGCCTCTGGCCAAGGTAAAGGCCTGCCCTTGGGTCACGGGAAGTGTCAACAATCCGTTTGGAGATTTCGTTAAACAAACCGTGAGCACTTGGACTCCAAGGCCCGAGGGTTTCAACCCCAAACGGCTTAAAAATATAATTACCGATACTTTCGCCGCTTGAGGGTTTCCGCAGCAGCAGCGCCAGCACAGCACGCCGAGCCAGGAAGATGGGATGGCGCAAGAGTATTGACACACGTAGCGTCCCACGCTAAAGGCCTACCCACCTTCCAAGGAAATAAAGACATGCCGTCCGGTCTCTTGCCATCGTCGCGTGCCAAGCCATTAGGTTCTAATACAGCTGGAACGCCGACGGTAACAAGAGCTCGTCGGATGTCATTTATGTTCGCGTGCCGAGCTAAGCGGCCCGCACTTCGGCTGCAAGACAGGCCGTGGTGTCCGAGGCTGTTGACAACTTCGCCACAGTGACAGCGATGAAGAGAACAAAAAGGAGTTCCTAGTCGTAGGGAAGCAGCGAGGCGGAAAGTAGTGTCGTCGAACAAAGTGCCTATGTTCGACGACGGTAATGTGTGAAGCCAAAGACCCGACTCCCTCTTACCTACAGCAAGCAGGCGCGCACGTTCCGCAGTAGTAGCAAACGTGTTAAGTAAATTGTTCTGTACTACTCTGCAAAGCGGATCATCCCACTGTCTCTGGGAAGATGGATTATCGGGTTGATCTGAATTCGGACAAGCGAGTCTCCAGGCATCCATAGCCTCGGTGAAACACGGTACATCAAAATTAATCAGTGTGGGGGCTAGGATTTTCCTGATAAATTTTTCAGTGCCGTAGACCGAGGATATGAAAGCCGGTAAACTGTCACTGAATTTTGCGGACGCCGAGGGGAAGAGTAGCTTGTGTCTAAGCTCGGTCGTCCATGGCCACATTTAAAATAGAAGTTAATGTGTGTCGAATAATTTGGCCCATTTTGTCTAAAATGTGAGTGTGATTCCATAAATGGGAAGCGAAAAGGAAAAAAAAAGTTAGTTTAGGGCCGAAACAGCAATAACGGATTAAGGTTACGGCCGAATGCATGTTCATTTTGGAACAATCTTTCCGAAAAGTCATTGAAATTTTGTATTTTTTTTATTTCCGGAGCTATTGCGTTAAATTTGGGGAGTGTAGATGTCTGTGAGTACTGTCCGCCATATAAAGTTAACATTTCGAGTGGTTGAGATGAAGGCCAATGGAATGAAGTTCATTTTTTTAAGAAAGGGTAAAAAGGGAAAGGGTGGGTTTTTAGGTCATTTAAAACGGTTTCTACATCGCCTCCCAAAGTTCCATCGTCAAGATACCAAACGTTAAATTTGGAATTTAGCTGTAATTTATAAGTAAGTTTATAGTTGAGTGTAGAACATAATATAACAACATAAAACATGGTAAAGTATAATCATTAAAATTTACATGGCAGAATTTAAAATGAAGAGTCGAACATTTATAGAAATCGACTGGATGCAATCCATATTTTTCAGCAACTCTTTTTTTATAATCAAATGGGTGCCTTATTTGTGTAAGAATTTGAAATATTAGGAATAAGAATTAAATATAGGTTGTAACCGCAGAGGTCACGCTGCAGTACTTAAGGAAAAATCTACATCTTTTCAGTAAAAGATGTGAAAGACATAAATTATCACTAGAAATAGGGACCAGTTAGTTCAACCAGGTTTCAGGCTGGCTAAAGTAGACTCATCCTTCATGGAGTACTACTGTTTAAAATGTTACAATAAAATACCTCCCCATATACTCCAACCGAATGAAACGAAATTAAAATCTTGTATAAAACGCACACTATACAGCCAAGCATATTAAAAGTTCGCTGATAAAAATGCTTGGCTCAATGCTGGTCCTGCTTCACAAGGATGCATAAACTAATTGATTAGCATTTGCAAATACTGTTGGAGCTGCTGAAGGTACTATTTACTGGGTACGTCGTTCATTGACTTGAATGTGCCCTGGCGGCTGAGAGTATGTCATGCTCACTCGAATGTCTCGCTGATGGCGACGCATGTGTTGGATCGTTTAGCTCCCTTGAAAATGGTTTTGCTGAATGGTGCTAATCCATGCGTCAAGCGCGTGTGTGGACTGGTTATCTCTGAGCTGCCATGGCTTATTTTAATTTAATATTTTAATTGTTTTAATATTTTTGTTACGGACTCTTTTAACGTTCCGCATCGTTCTCACATGCATAACTTCTATATTTTGGTTTAAAAGAGTGTCCGTGGAGTTTCTTGCCCTTTCGTCTCCAAAGTTATCTTTTTGTTTTCGGTTGGAAACCTTCAAAAGGCGCCCGAGTTTTGGGGAAGAGATCGGGGAGTTTGGGGTTTTTATTTCACTAAAACCACCCCGGAGGTCACCATCTGCACATGGAAGGGGCAACGTTACCTCTCAAAAGACCGATCCGAAACCCCTCTGTGCAACGCCTGTTAGCGCACATCTCTGGGGAGACTGTAAAGGGATCTCCCTGAAACCTAACTGCAAGTGTGCAAGGCAGCCCGTGACCACTGTGAGCCTCCTACCTGCGATCCTCAGTGGGCGGTCAGAGTCCCCACCCTGAGCGTCCGCGACCCCAAAATCCCGCCTGCCTGATATGATGCAGGCGGGGTTTCGGCATTTTAGGCGTCGAGGCGGTTGCCTCCTCGACGCCTTCTTCTCCTAGCGGGAGCAGCCCTGTCACGATCCAGGTCGGCAGCCTCCTTCTGGACCATCACAGTTTCACAGAAGGAGGCCATTTCCCTCCAGTTTTCCGACTCCCTCAGCATAGACCCAACTACTGCTGGTACTCCAAAGCTACCTACCTACTACGCTTTGGAATGAGCAACTAGCTTCATCTTTCAGACTGACCGACCCCTTAACAATTCAAAAGTGCCTGTCATTGGTTTATTTAAAACCAATGCTTTGAGTTTGAATAAAGTAGAGGTCGATTCTGTATCAAGACGGCTATATAAGATTGCAAATGAATAAAAATTAAACACTTTGTCTACAGCTAGGTGTACTAGTCCGCTACGTAGCCGAAGAAGCCCGCATCCTAGAAGCTGCGGACGGCGCAGAGGTAGCTCGCCGCCGCGCCGACGTGCGCCTGGCGCTCTTGTTGCGCTGTGCGCCGCACCTGCGGGGCCTGCTGGCCGTGGCGGGCGCGGCCCAGGAGCACGACCCGCTGCTGCTACTGCTGCTGTACATGAAGGTAAGCTGCTGCCGCACCTGCGGGGCCTGCTGGCCGTGGCGGGCGCGGCCCAGGAGCACGACCCGCTGCTGCTACTGCTGCTGTACATGAAGGTAAGCTGCTGCCGCACCTGCGGGGCCTGCTGGCCGTGGCGGGCGCGGCCCAGGAGCACGACCCGCTGCTGCTACTGCTGCTGTACATGAAGGTAAGCTGCTGCCGCACCTGCGGGGCCTGCTGGCCGTGGCGGGCGCGGCCCAGGAGCACGACCCGCTGCTGCTACTGCTGCTGTACATGAAGGTAAGCTGCTGCCGCACCTGCGGGGCCTGCTGGCCGTGGCGGGCGCGGCCCAGGAGCACGACCCGCTGCTGCTACTGCTGCTGTACATGAAGGTAAGCTGCTGCCGCACCTGCGGGGCCTGCTGGCCGTGGCGGGCGCGGCCCAGGAGCACGACCCGCTGCTGCTACTGCTGCTGTACATGAAGGTAAGCTGCTGCCGCACCTGCGGGGCCTGCTGGCCGTGGCGGGCGCGGCCCAGGAGCACGACCCGCTGCTGCTACTGCTGCTGTACATGAAGGTAAGCTGCTGCCGCACCTGCGGGGCCTGCTGGCCGTGGCGGGCGCGGCCCAGGAGCACGACCCGCTGCTGCTACTGCTGCTGTACATGAAGGTAAGCTGCTGCCGCACCTGCGGGGCCTGCTGGCCGTGGCGGGCGCGGCCCAGGAGCACGACCCGCTGCTGCTACTGCTGCTGTACATGAAGGTAAGCTGCTGCCGCACCTGCGGGGCCTGCTGGCCGTGGCGGGCGCGGCCCAGGAGCACGACCCGCTGCTGCTACTGCTGCTGTACATGAAGGTAAGCTGCTGCCGCACCTGCGGGGCCTGCTGGCCGTGGCGGGCGCGGCCCAGGAGCACGACCCGCTGCTGCTACTGCTGCTGTACATGAAGGTAAGCTGCTGCCGCACCTGCGGGGCCTGCTGGCCGTGGCGGGCGCGGCCCAGGAGCACGACCCGCTGCTGCTACTGCTGCTGTACATGAAGGTAAGCTGCTGCCGCACCTGCGGGGCCTGCTGGCCGTGGCGGGCGCGGCCCAGGAGCACGACCCGCTGCTGCTACTGCTGCTGTACATGAAGGTAAGCTGCTGCCGCACCTGCGGGGCCTGCTGGCCGTGGCGGGCGCGGCCCAGGAGCACGACCCGCTGCTGCTACTGCTGCTGTACATGAAGGTAAGCTGCTGCCGCACCTGCGGGGCCTGCTGGCCGTGGCGGGCGCGGCCCAGGAGCACGACCCGCTGCTGCTACTGCTGCTGTACATGAAGGTAAGCTGCTGCCGCACCTGCGGGGCCTGCTGGCCGTGGCGGGCGCGGCCCAGGAGCACGACCCGCTGCTGCTACTGCTGCTGTACATGAAGGTAAGCTGCTGCCGCACCTGCGGGGCCTGCTGGCCGTGGCGGGCGCGGCCCAGGAGCACGACCCGCTGCTGCTACTGCTGCTGTACATGAAGGTAAGCTTACACTTTTTACGTCACGATTCTATTTACTATATACTATTCGCAGGACGAAGTACAGGTTATTCATGAAAGTAGCATAGTTGTAGTCTGTAACAGTGATGCTAGAGTAATTATAATAATAATAATATGTTTATTCATAAAAAAAAATACAGATAGTTACAGAATCAATGGGTAGATGGTTATTCGTGTCGTGTTTAGTTTATGTGGCTAGATTCAAAGTTGACCTTGCCAGAAGTAAAGCAAAAGTACTCTTATTTGTAGCGCTCCTTGTAATAATGCTCTTCCAGAGAAAATATAACATAAACTATGCTATCAGAAAACTTCAGTTTTTCAAGACTAAAAAACTGTAAATTCTACATTTATGTAAAGAAACTGACATTAGACACGCGTTGAATAAGTATCTTAAGTTTTTGTGGTTGGATCCAGTGGAATAGAGGAGAGTAGGCTGTAAGAATATGCCGGTTGTAGATTGAGACTAGGCTGTTCTTTCCGAACGTAGCTCCTGCTAGTTCACCCAATCTAGGAACAAATTCAACAGAGAAATATTCAAGTACTACTCACTTTTCTTCTGCTGCGGCGCTGCTTTCGAATTGGTCTAAACGGTATTTTGAGTGGACCGTGATCACGGAGACTGGCACGAGTAACACAACACGGTAATGCACAATTTGTCAATCGCATACTGGCTTAGCGAGCGTACAGAAATATTGTCTATTACGTTCGTCCAATCATGGGCTATATTCAAACCACTGATTTAATTGGTTATACTGTCCTTCCCCTCCCCCTAGGTGCCAAAGATCCTGCCGCTCCTGAGCCAGTCGGGCGCGCGCCGCCGCGCGCACGTGGCGTGGCCGGGCGCGCGCGCGCTGCGCCAGGCGGCCGCGCGCGCCACCAGCGCCACGGACAAAGTGTCGCACGCGCTGCTCACGGCCATCGCCGCGCCGCACCCGCACAGCAAGGAGCTGGAGCACAAGTGAGCTAAATCGAACGCAAAGCAATTGTCAAGCAGTCGGTCAGACAGAAAGATGAACTAGCTTGCTAGATGATAAAGCTAACTCCTCGCAGTGAGTGCTAGAAACTGGCCACGGGGCGATTCCACCTGATTCTACAGAAACCTTGCATTTTTTTCGCGATAAAAACGACCTTATGTCACTTGCTGACGTTTAAACTATTTCTATACAATAAAACTATGTTCAATTCAGTTGCTCTGTTGCCGCGTGAAAGATGCAAACGAATTCAAAATGAGCAAACTCATTGCATTTATAATATTTGTAGCTCCAATCAACATAGCACTACATTAAGAATTAGGAACAAAAATACATCGCTCAAGTGGCCGCAATTGCATATAGCTTGATTATAAACCTTAAAACTCAAACATAAAGGTTGTTATCGTTTACAATATATTTACTACTTCGATTGAAAAGTAAATGTATTTTTAAAATAAAAACAATAATATTTATGGAAAAATAAAACATAATTTCTAAGCAATAAGGTTGAAAAAACGTAGTTGCAAAATAGTACCACAACATTATTTGTGGTCTTATATTTTTGATGCGCTCATCGGAAATCTAGTACTATTGTTTATCGTAGATTAGTAGGCAGTAGAATTGATCTATACTATCTAGCCTATATTATCTTACAAAGGCATTCCTTTTCCTCCTTCTGTGATCTACAGTGATCGGATAATCGGCCGCTAATAGACCTAAACTTCACTTTTATTCCCACGAAAGATTAATACGGACATCCTTTCAGAATCCCGGATCCCGGATTCGTTAAAAATTCCTGAGATTGGCAAAAATGTTACCGGCATACAAAATATTAGTTAGAACTCATTGTGATTTTTTTTTTGTCTTCTGTTCCTATAAAATACAATAAATTAGTCGATTCGATAACTAATCGTAATCTGTTAGATAGATAAATCAATTTCCACTACTTGACCACATTGTGCACATCATTTTTCATTGATATTCCATTTGTTTTGAATAAAATAAAGATACTAAATGAAAATAACCACTGCTATAATTTCATTAAGTTTGTTATAGTTGTTTATACAAAATTGTTCAATCCCGGGAACCCGGGATTACTTATTTATTCAGAAAGGAATGTCCATATTATTCTTTCGTGGCAAAAGTTTAGGCATATAAGCGCCCGATTATCCGATCGCTGGTCATCTATCATAAGTTAATGAAAGATCTTTTTAAGAATTTTAAATAGACAAAAGAAATATCGAAGGGTTTGATCGAGCTGGCTGGCTGGAAAAGGATGCCTGGAAGGAATTTGGGGTAGGCCTTTGCTGGGGAACGGGACAGTGGAGGGTAACTAAAAAATACTATGTCCATTATTTTCCATTACTTTGGTTACAAAAATGGCAAAAAACTCCTTGGTTACTCTGTTTGTAATAATTGTTTTACAATACTACAAGCCGTCATCCCGTCCCATGGGTTTCCCGTCGACAAAAATGACAAAAGTTCGATACAAACTATTACCGCCTATTTAATCCATTTAAGGTGTGAAATTTCAAAAACACTTTCCTTAGTGCTCCCCTTTGTCATAAAGGAACTCTTGCGCAAATTTTCATGCTTCTAGATCCAGCGATTTCGGCTGAGCGTTGTGTGTCAAAGAATTTAAGAGTTTAATTAATTATAACGCAACAAATATTTACCAACAACGTCCCATTTCAATGTCATTCAGGCACCAAAAGATCCTTTTATCTAATGCTTGTAGCACTATACATAGGAACCACTCAAAACTCAACAACGTAGTGTCATCGAGCTTGATAGATGGCGTTGGCGTCGAATTAAAACTCTCTATGGTATCGTTTCACAAAGCGGTCTTTAGAGGACTCGAACTCGAACGTTATTCGACAATTGGTACTTACTTGCATTGTTTTTTGGTGATATACTTTTGGACAAGTCGAACTTACGCATACGCTTAGTCGCATGTACGTAGTCACCTTGGTCAACTTTTTTTTTAAATGTCTCTTATGCGCGACCCGTGTAGGTATGTACTATGTAGTACCAGTACCTAATAGATTTTACGATAGCCTCGTACTGGGTACCTTTTCTTCAAACAAACAATCAATAAGTACAAAAAAAACAATACTTGTTTAGGGTTCCGTAGTATAATTCTTCTGCCCTTTTCCCAATTTAATAGGATGCGGCGCAACGTGTCTTTTTCTTCCATACCTCTCTATTAGTTGTCAGCTCGTTAGTCACTCCCTTCCTAGCCATGTCGTCTATAGTCAGCGCGTTATCTACTGAGTCGTGAGGCCATAAATGTCAATAGAGATAGAAATGTGCAGCGCGCCGGAACCGTTATTGCTAAACGCCTATCTGCTCATGTGGTGTCGATGGGTCACTAATGATCTGTAATTATTCTTGTATAAACAAGATACGATAATAATCGTTACTTATCGATATATTTCTTTTATTGTTACGCATTTCACTAAGCGGCCCCATAAGGCTCGTAAGTGCAAGCGAGATAGACATAGAGAAATGATTTTTGGCCCGACGACTCAGTTGATAACGCGCTTACTATAGTTCCGTAGTCAACAAGGAACCCTTATAGTTTCACTATGTCCTTCTGTCTATCCGCGGCTTAGCTCAGCTGTAATTTGGCAAGGGTATACATATTAATCACGCCGACAAATTAATAAAATTAATTAGGGTACCTGCCCTACACGTAAAGTGGGGATGTTTGGTTTGGTTATAAAATAAAAAATTAAGCAATTATTTTTTTTTGTAAGTCAGGTATCCTATCCCCCGCCTGCTACATGTTTCTCTCTGTATAAGTGAAAAATATCACGGCAGTATAATAATATATAATATACAGGGTAGCCAAAACAATGACATCAAAAAAAATTTGTGTAGGTTAGGTTTTTAAACAGAATCTTTATGAGTTTTTCTTTTATGCGTAATATAATCAGCTTCGTAACTTTGGTGAAAGTTATGAAAATGTTGGTCTAAAGTGAATTTACGTTCGGTGAATTAAGGCTTAAGTTTTCAACTTTAAATAAAAAATCTAAACAGATGACTTCATGGTTCTTAAGGCTCCGTGCACATAAAAAAACCCCTTTTGTCAATTTCTTATCTAATTGTAAGAAAGCTGGAAATAATTGAAACATTATGTCTGTGTGACTACAATAGTATAGTTTTCGTGGCGCTAAACCATTCGTGTCAGTCACAGCATAGATTCATCAGTTTTGCGCTCCCGAAAATATATATTTTTTGATTTACTAAATGAAAATATTGAATAATCATAAAATGAAATTTAACTTTATTTTAAGATTAGCTGAAGATTAATGTGTGATTATTTAAATTTCTTGAAACAGCTTGCTCAATAATAGGAAAAAATACTAACAGAGTTTGTTTCGAAAAATAGGTTTTTTCAACATTATTTTGCTGCTATATTTTGTATCGATGTTGAAAAAAGTGGTACAGCCACGTGCAAGTAGACCATATAATGATGTTGATGATATTTTTTTATGTCCTAGTTGGAATGTATGAGAGAACATGTTTTTCAACTACAATGTTAAGTTTGTTCTTCGGATGTATTCATCCCAATTACGGAACCCTTCATTGCGCGTGGTTCGACACGCACTTGGCCGGATTTTTTTATTATTAGCTTTGTCGTTTTCTGTTAGTGAATAAATATAAACATTTTATTAATTATATGTGTGTTTTGCTTCCTTCCAGACTGTGGCGCATGGAGGCAGACGTGCGCGGCGTGTGGGCGCGCGTGGGCGGCGCCGGCGCGCGCGCGCTCGCGCTCGCGGCCGCACTGCTGCGCGGGGCCACTCCGCCGGCCACCAGGCATCATACCCATGTGCTGGCTGCGTTAGAAGTGCTGCCTGATCATGAGCTGTTCGCACCCGCTAATACGTATGTATTTAATACTGTACGTTTAATGTGTACTGTAAGTTACAGCTTTGCAAAGAAAAGTATGCGCTTCGGGAATGTTACTCTATATTCGGGAATACGAACGCGCAACGATGAGATCTAAAAAGAGCTGTTAAAACATTGAAGTTTTTGACTATTTCATTTTACCATGTTTACAAAGTTATACAACGTGTAACAGAATAAACGCAAGTCCTGAAAGTGGTTTGCTCATAATTGACTGCTGAATCGATTTCAGTAACTATTAATATAGGTATTTTTTTTCAAATTTTATGTATATTGCAATACTGACCGCCGATTGAGCCAAAGAAAATTAAATCGTATTTCAAGCCAATAAGACTTAATTTGAAATGCATAAAGTAATGCTAGGGTCAACAAAATTTTCTCAGTAATAATAGTTAGTTTAAAAAAAATTGTTTTGGTCATTGTATTATGCTTTTAACTCAATACTCTAATTGGGGTTTATGAGGTCTTGCGTTAAGTATGTTACACGTTATAGATTAACAACTCTATGCAATTCCAAAAAAAACTGTTGACTAACCAAAATATGACGATCTGCGACCGGAGTAAGCAACTCAACAGAGAGAAAACTTCATACAAACGCGCAATGATAAAGTGCGCTCAAGTTAAGTCTGCGCGCGTGTTTGATGTTCAAGACTATATCCCTGCCAGCACTTTTAATCACTTTCGGCATAATGATGCACTACACTACTCTCGCATCCAAATACACATCGTCTCGTAGAAGGCATAGTAAACACAGGGAACGATAGCAGACATTACCGTATCAACACTTCTAATAGCGTCCAAATATCGCAAATGAACACCGAACACCAAATTCAGTCGGCCTTCGCACCGCGGATACACTCAATTCAACGGTGGACTGACGAATCTTATGATGGACTCTTCAAGCCTTTCCGGAGGAGCAGTGGCTTAACTCAACGTATTAGCAGTAAAGAAAACCGCATAAACAACACGAAAACAATTCAGCGAACAAGTAAATTACAAAACGTATCGGCCATTTTCTTTTGGCAGTTTCAACTTTTGACATTTGTGTTTTTTAACAAAAAAAAAAATTGTCCGTTGTTGAAGTCTTGAAAATTAAACTATCTAAGACGTTTTGTAGAGAAATTGATGAATAGTCCTATGTGAATTATTTGCCTTAAATTTGAAGATGACACACGATTTTGACGAAATTTGCTGTGAACGTGAAGCTAACTTTATCCCTTAGTTCCCCCCTTACTAACTTAGAAGCATTGTCTCTTCTGGGGGTTACTTTGTGGCGCGACGTTCGTGCTAAGTTAAGAGCGTTTATACCTTATGAGTGGCAACGTCGCAATTTAGTGTCATATTTCGTGGTTTTCAATTTTTATCATTTAATCGGAGCTATATTTTAAAAATCTGTTTAATTAACTTTTTAGAATTACGTGAAAGTGTTTAAAAAGTAAGTAACCGTAATGTTTACAGTTATTTTACAATGAAAATAACGCCCTGCAAGATTCCAATGTATTATTTGCATATAAATAGAACTGTAAACGCAACGATTTCTTACCTTTTACACAGTCTTCACATAATTCTAAAAAGTTAATTAAACAGATTTTTAAAATATAGCTCCGATTAAATGATAAAAATTGAAAACCACGAAATATGACACTAAATTGCGACGTTGCCACTCATAAGGTATAAACGCTCTTAAATCGGAAACACGAAGATTACCGAAGCGTATACCTTCCTATGTACTTGTACGTAAGTTCTTGAAAAAGTTCGGCTTGTGTGACTATCTTTCCAAAGTTCGAGTCCTTGATGGCTACATCACGGACTTCAATTGAATGAATGAATGATGACGTAACATTCTTAAGAAATTAAAACGATGTAAGTATATCCATAGCAGTGGCGAAGGGTGAAATATTGAGAGAGGTAAGCCAGCAATCTAAAGCTATTAGACCCGCCATCCTACTGACCTGCTACTTTGTAAATCTACTTACTCTAAATTAGTGATTTCAACGTATTACACTATCTACTTACCGCAAATACCTAATTTCAACGTACGTCTATGTAACTGCTTTCACTACACACAACAACAACACAAATAAACACAGTTCAACTAAAAAAATACACAAATCACTATTTTATACCAAGCAATAAATTCTAAAATAGCTAACTATTAAATTCAAATATAAATTCAATCAACAACGCATGCAAGCTAGTGTCGTTTTAATGTAATGTAATTACGTCAAATTGTCTGTCAACATAAAATGTCATCAAACATTCGTCCGATTCGATACGAAATTCAACGACGGATAACGACCCATCCCGCTCGCGCGTACATATTTCCTATATACATCTCGCTCGATTATCCGAGTAAGACGCTCAGAGTCGGCTTACTTTAGTTCTAATATGGCGGGCTGGGTAGTGACCTTCAAGTGACGTCATGACGTTCTTTTGCTAAGAGATTTTATCGGCGAATAAGCCGATCGCTCCTGCGGTTTACTTTATAGCAATATGTTGTAAAAGAGCAAATTTTGTTGATTTAATGTCCATCAGTGTAGGCGTTTTGTAATTTTTCTCTACTTTTAAAAGTACTGATTGTGCCATTGAGAGAGTGGTTGTGTTCCAAACTTCTGAAGGGAAGCTGGTGGGAATGGGCTTATAAGGAGGCTGCGGCGCTGATCCATAGGCTTATAGATTCACATAAATCATCACTTCGATTTTTTTATTGAACAAAAGACTTAATGGCTTATATGTGTCTACATCTGTTATGTTGTTATTTCCACAGCGCGGAAGTACACAGCATCCTAGAATGTTTCCTGAGCATGGCGCGCACGCAGCAGGGTAGTGGCGTGTGCTCGCTGCTGCACCGCGTGGGCGCGCTGCTGCGCCGCTACCTGGCGTGCCGCCCGCAGCCAGCCAACGCGCTGCTGCACGCGCATAAGGAGACCATCGCGTACGTACACGTCTATATATATTATAAATTAAAGACGCGCCCTAGGAAGCGCGGGTGTGTCGCTTTCTTGTAAAGAATAAATTCGATCTAAATAATAATAAAGTGAGTGCCGTGCTGTATACTGTGGTTGGAAAAGGTTGATACTTTTCGGACCAAAAGTACGAGCATCAAACTTATTACCGGAAATTGGTTAAGAAATAAATAAATCAAATTCAAAACCTACTGTTACCAAATGCAATAAAGTTACTACTAGAACTACTCAACAATGCTAGTAAAATAAAAAAAATACTTTCAAGTATCAAGACAAGTTAAGTAATGTACACAAACGAGCGGACAGAGGTTTCAATGCGTGTGTGTGCGTAATGTTGTTGTGTTGCGACTACGATACCAAAACCTAGAGTGATTCAAAAATGTGATAGCCTCCTAGAAGTGATTGTTTCTAAATGTTTTGTTAGCTACACACGCAAACGACATGCAATCACGTTTCAGTATATAGTTGCATAACACCAACATTGTACACTTAGTTCGCAATAAACGTTTTGACTTTGACTTTGAATACTATTAAAACGGGTAAGCGTTATCAGGGACCTGGGTGTATCGTTTGACTAATAAGTTGCTTTTTGTTGCACACATCGAAAACGTTGTTAATAAAGCTTCCAAAGCACTTGGATTTATACTTAGGCTATCGGCTGATTTTAAAAACGTAGGTATAAAGTCCTGTAATGTGCTTTTGTCCGCAGCCATTTGGAGTACGCAAGTGTCGAACCCTAATTATATTATTTATATAGACAGAATTGAGGGAACTCAAAAGCGACGCCTACGTTTCTTGCAGTACCAAACTAGATTTTACATACTTACCACTGCATGAACGCAGACGCATTGCAGATATGACGTACTTATTTAAATTCGCAAATAGTACTATAGCTTGCCCTGAGCTGTTAGGCAGTTTAGGATTAGTAACACTCTCCAAAATGTTTTGCAAACCTAGCTTGTTACACGTCCCTCATCCCAAGTCCGCGTACATGCAGAATTCGTTTCTAATCCGCGCGGGCAGAAGTTTTAATAAACTGTATAGTGAACATGATTTGGATGTATGCAATACCAGTGTTTCTCGGCTTAAGCATTTGTCGGTGAAAAGCTTATTTACGGAAAAGTAATTGTTTGCGTCTAAATGCTTTTTAAGTCTGTATTAGTCGATCGTGTAAGTACTATTTATTTCCTCATTTATGTTATAGGTATTGTGTACCGATCGTTTTTTTTTAAATTTTTGTGTTTTTCAGTGGTAACTTGTAAATGGCCTTCAATTTTATGTTTTTAAGAACACTGTAGAAATAAGCTGTAAGTTTCACGTTGTTAACAAAACATGTTAAACTTGCATATAATAAAGATAGTAGTACAACTAGTATGCAGTAAGCAGGGGCTGGCGGGGACTGAAAAAAATAAAAAAAACAGGAGCAAAATACCAAAACCACAGACTGTCCTGTCTCGTCTGTATAACATGCAAGGGGGATAACTAGTCGGTGTCGACGCCACTAACTTGTACAGCCACAAGCAGGGGAACACAGGAGTGGGGTCAACGGAAACAATATATTTTTCGTGGACCTATTTGGACGGGCAATGGTCTTCATCATCATCGGTCTCATGCCCTCATCCCATTTGCTGTCGGCGCAACATGTCTTTCTTCCATCCTTCTCTAACAGTCGTCATTTTTATTCTACTTTACTGGGACATAAAACAGTTACACATTAAAATGTAAGGGTGACAAAATAAATTAAAAACTAGATAAACGTGTAACCCACACCAATGTCCGCGAAATAATTGTTTAAAGATAGTCTAATGCGTGCGTTAGTTATACAGAAAAGTAAGAAGTACTCGTTCGTATTTTTTTAATAATAGGTATTGGATGGCTATTTTAAAGATTCAATTGCCATCTTTTTGAACTTGAAAAACGCGCCTCTCGACGCATCTCTGTTCTGGGTACCTTTTATTGGTACGCACGGCTTCACATCAAGCTATACAATTCCAGTATAACCTGATCTCGCATTGTATAAGATTTCCTTACAATGAGAGTTCAGTGTAAACTGGAAATGTATAGCTTGATGTGTAGCCGTGTGTACTATCTGGATATCGAACCTGTTATTACACAGACCATGAAGCATCATGATCATCATTAAGCTGCGTCTTGGCTCCGAGCTTTGAAGTTTATACCTCTTTAATAAATGAGTGTGTGGTAATTTGGACTTAGTGCATCTGTAGTGCATAACACGTAAATATCTTTTTGAACCGTTGGAAAATGGAACTCCAAAACGGTGCTGCGTATTCTAATTGAGAATGCACTAAAGCTTTATATAGAAGTAGGCGGTCTTTTAAAGTCGTTTGAAGAACGTATGACGAAACCAAACATACGATACGACTTATTAACGATGTTACCAATATGAAGATTGAAGTGTAATTTCGAGTCCATTGCAACACCGAGATCACGAATATGGTCAACTCTTTGCAGACAGATACCATGTAGACTGTAATCAAATTTTATAATGTTTTTGTTTTTTTTGTGAAAGTGATTGCATTGCATTTAGGTAAACTAAGCTGGAGTTTGTTGTATGGGCAGCATCGAGAAAGTCTATCCAGGTTCTCCTGCAAAATTAGGCAGTCTTGTGAGTGTTTGGCACGACTTGTAAATTTTGATGTCATCGGCATATATTAGAAATCGGGAATGAATGAAGCAATTCTTAATGTTTTTTGATAAACAAAATAAACAGTAGGGGCCCCATAATTAAGCCCTGGCGCACCCCGGGGGTGACAATGATTGAACTTAATTGGAAACCATTAATGACTATCTTTTGCGATGTATTGTATATCTAAGCCATGAACCATCGTAACAAATTGCAACGGATCCCGTTGTAAGCAATTTTATCTAAAAGCAGTTTGTGGTCCACCCCGTCAAAAGCCTTCCGAAAATCTCAGTAGTCATGTCGGTAGTCACCCTCTTTCTAGCCATATCGTCTTTCACACAGTCCATCCATGAATGGGACGAATTGCATATTTTTATTTTTTTTATTTTCATTAAAATTGAAACTTATTCCTTTTGTTGGTGCTATATTGCATACGTATTACATACCAATGTTTGATAACTCACATGTGTACAGGAACACGCCAGCGCTGTCGTCGCTGCAGGCCGCGGAGGTGCAGGCGCCCGCGTCGGCCGCACCGCCGCCGCACGCGCTGCAAGCGCTGCAGCGGCGCTACGACTCGCCCGACAACCTGCATTGGTTGCTGCAGGTCAGTTAACTCACGTGTGTACAGGAACACGCCAGCGCTGTCGTCGGTTAACTGACATTTTTTTGCTATTGGTAGAGATCTCTAAGAGCTGTAACATACTGACTTAATAAGTATTTATCTTTTAATGTTTTTTTTATTATTTTTTTTTTCTTATGTATATAGATTTCTACATTTATATCTGTAAAATTTTCATGGTGTATCAATGAAAGAATAATTTATTATATTCATCAACGTTTTCCTCTGCTGTCCAACGAGTGGTTGAGTTCTAAATTACAACATTACATTCAATGTGTGCCGTTTCAGGGTCTCTTCTTAGAGCAGAGGTAGTGAAATATAAAAACACCGCATTCAAATAGTTTAAAAGCCAGACTTCCATACTTTCATTATAGTTACTCAAGTGGAAACTTCTATAAACACAATTCGTAAAACGGCTAAACTTTAACTCATATCTAATCTCGTAAATTATATCGTATTTTACGTTGGTTTTTGAATGATCATTTGTAGTAAAAAGATCAGACATAAATTTTGTTGTTTCAAAATTAAATCATAATATCAGAGACTGAATTTAAATAACGTGTGTAGAAATACTCTTAACGAAGCCGAGAGTCGCTTGTTCTTTTCGTTATTATGATAGTATTATAGGTAAGGTGTGTAGGCAATAGGGTGAATAACGTGGTTGTGTGGTTTGTAAATAAAATCCAACTCACGTTTTATAGGTAGGTACACTATATTCTTCAACAATCCTCACACACAACACATATGATTTAGAAGGCACAATGGGGATAAAGCACAAGCACAAGCGTAAGCACAATAGTCAGAGAATTAGGAAGATAGACAGAGTTCAGATGAGAAGAGGAAAATAACAATGATCGAATCACAAGCAAGCTTAAGTAGTTCGTGGCAATACAAATATGTGAGCAAAGGACATGCGCTCCGCGCCGTATATAAGTCTCGACTGGTTTTCATTGCGCAGTGACCGCTGCGCCTATGTGCGCAAGCGACACGTATAGTACCGTTAGATTAGTGATGTCCAGCGGGTCGATAGTTTATCGCAGTTATTATCCCAACTGGTGTTATGTATAAACATATCATCATAGAATAAAGGCACCTTTATTCTATGATGATATGTTGAATATTAAATAGATACTTCTATGTGAGTAATTGTAAACCACTGTTGTAAACAATTACTAAGTATAGTAAATTATTATTAATTCAATAAATAGGTAAGTAGTAGCCTACACCTACACCCCCCCCCCCCCCCCCCCCCCCCAGAGACCGTCATGGGCGATAAAAATCTGCAAATTTCACTCGGCGCCCGGAACGGGTTACGTAGTTTCGTGATTCTTCGGGTGTAGTTTTTGTATCCTGAACAGACAGGATGAAGGCAGGCTTAAGCCGGTTGATGGTCACTGTCATTTCCCTATTTTTTACCATGATTTTAAATACTTTATCCCCTCTAGAAACGACAATATTTGTTTATCATATATCTCATTATTATACTATGCTTATTACTAATTAAACTACCGAACTCATAATTAACAAAACTTCTTATAATTTAAAATGTGCAAGCATAATCAACAGAAATAAAGGACTAGGTATCTTTATATTTTAATATCTCGTTTTTCTTGGTAATATGTTCTCAAGAACAACAAAGCGTCAAGCATTTTGTCAGATATTGAACTTCGTATTTTATTTCAAAAATATCCGGCCGACGAAAAAACACGCTCACTTACAACACTGGTAGGCAAAATTGATATGAGATAAGTGTATGCCTGTGTAAAATAAACTCCTCTTTCACCCCTATTGTCGTATATTGCTTTTTCAGTCTTTACAAATCCCAAAAGATCAAATTTGTCGGAGGAAAGCACTGCTTTATTCTTTTCTTTGCATTTTTCCATTTCGTTCTCAAATTCTTGTTGCAGAGTCAGCTCACTCGTTGTAGCGAGACTAGCTAGGGGTTCATCATCTTCATCGGAAGATAATAAAACGGCCGTCGTCGTTTCAATATCTCTTTCTGTGACGCCGAAAGTGTTAGTAGGGTTTTGTAAGATTTTTTCTGATTCCGATATTATATCACTCAGTATCGGAATTGTAATATCGGAACTTTCGTTCCGAGATTCCGATATTGCGATATTCCGAGATTCCGAGATTCATGCCCTACTGGGTGTACCAAACAGCGAAATAGCGTTGTTGAAAACAGTTTTAAGGTCATCAGAGTCTTGTTTTCGTAATGGGTACAGTAACGTAAACTATGAAAATGCTTCAAACAATATTAGGATGAACTTGAACCCTTTACACTCAGGTAAAGGACCTAACACGTCCATGTGGATAGTGGAAAACGGAGCTTCTGGTTTTGACCAAGATTCTATAGGTTGGTGTGGTGCTCGAGGACTCTTTTTATGAGTTAGGCAAACCAAGCAGTGGGTTATATATTTTCTAACAAACGACCGTAAGCCAGGGAACCAAAAATTACATAAAATTAGGTCAGTAGTTTTATCGATGCCAACGTGATCGTGCTCATCATGGAGGATACGCAAAAGACTAAGTCTATGACCCTTAGGGATATAGCAGAGTAAACGCGATTTCTGACCCACAGGAGAGTATTTATAATACAAGAGGTCATTGCGGATTACATATCGGGATAAATCTAGTTCTCCGTCTCTAATTTTTTGAACGATATTCTGGGTTTCGGAATCAGCTGATTGAGCTATTTGTGCACAATTATTTGGCTTACGAATATGTAAAATGTTAGGAGGAGGATTCCTACAAAAATAGTCTGCATGAGACATGAGTACCCCTTTACGATATTGGATAGTAAACTGGAAGTCTTACATATAGACCCACCAACGAGCAACACGCGGAACGAGGTCCTTCTTTCGTTCAGTAAATTTTAACGAATTGCAATCTGTAACTATCGTGAATTTAATGCCTAATAGGTAGTAACGAAAGTGCTGGAGAGCTTTCACTACAGCTAGAGTTTCAAGTTCATAGCTGTGATATCGTGACTCTGCCCCCTGCGTTGATTTACTAAAATAGCCTATAACTCTCTTTCGTTTTCCCTCATGCTCCTGGAGTAGCACAGCGCCATAGACAATAGTGCTAGCATCAGTGTGCAGCTCCGTTGGGAGAACAGGGTCAAAGAAAGTAAGTACTGGCTCATTGGTTAAACACGAAATAATATAATCACGTGCTGCGTCTTGCTCATTGCCCCAATGAAATGCTACATCTTTACGGGTTAAATTCGCTATACATGCGGTTTTAGAGGCATAACTCTGTATACACGATCAATTTTACATCGTTCTGGAGCCGAAACACAGTAACTCCAGACGATTAATAGTTACTATTGGCATTGTTATAATTTTTTTAAGACATCTAATATAGAAGTTAGAAATTTATCACTTTTATTCTGTCATTCGAGTTAAATCTTAGTAGCCCTTCCACTATTTCATTCATAAACGAACAGCTGTGCGATAGCGCGCTCATGGTGGGTCAACGGACGTTGCTGCAAGTAGGTATTTTATTTCAGGTAGGTACGATTTAGGTTGGTGTAAGTTCATTTACCTCCGTTATCTCTCGTTTGTATTGGAACCTAATTGGACGCACGGCACGGTGTTTACTACTATCACATCTCCTCGTAAACGAGAGAAATTAATTGAAATTTCATTCACTACTCTCGCATCACGAAATCACTAGTAATCGTACGGTCTATTACCTCAACTAGACATGACGAGTACGCTTGTGAGTTGTATTTAAGGCCTTGAATCGAGTGTCGAGCTAATAGGTACTTAAAAAGCATACAGCTACCTACCATAATAAAATTATGATGAATAAAAATAATACTGCCTACGAAGTTTTACAATGTAACTTCCAGCGCAGCTGCGCGGTACGACGGCTTCTACAAAGGCAGGCAATTCAAACAGAAAAATGAATCGTTTATCTGTCAAATAGAGTTCATTATAAGTTGGTGGTGCCCTGTTCTATGAAAATATTGTACCGAATTAAGACCTTATTTTTATAAAGTTAACCGCTGAATTCGGTTGTGCATCAATTCTGTGGCTTCTCAGAATAATTTTAGTAAACTGCGTACCTACGTTCCTTGTACCTAGTTTGGTGAAATTTCGATTTGTTACCGTTTACGGTTAAGAAATAAAGTCTGAATTCGCTTTTCGTATTTTTATTTGTGTACCTATTTTATCTATTGCATGTTAGCGGCGATCGGCGACCTCTGTGAACTAGGTACCTCAACGTACGCATAGATAAAATAGACATAGTACTACAGCCATATGTTTAGAGTATAAATAAGTTTAAATCCGCTTAAATAGTGGCGGTACGCAGGCAAATGGCAAGCAGGAATTTTAATGTAATAACGTTTTTTTTTTCAGTAGGTAGGTAAGTACATTAATACTAGAAATTTGCTAGCAAGGATATTATTGAGGAACCTCCTTGTCCTCCCACGGTCAAAAAAGATTGTTTTGATGTAGGTAGGTACACAGTGAACAAGATGTCCACCTTTCACTGTGGTGTTCAGTCACCAGTCGCGGTCATCAGTACCTACTTGCACTTTGTTGCTGTAGATACCTAAGTACCCGCGACAATAATAAATCGTTTGATTCCGCATTCATAACCATTGTTTGATTTAAATTGCGTTTATCTACCTACATACCTATCAGTTAAATAACTCTAATTTTTCCTTCATAATTTCTACGGGCTTAGGAC
This sequence comes from Brachylomia viminalis, assembly GCA_937001585.2. NCBI lineage: Eukaryota > Metazoa > Arthropoda > Insecta > Lepidoptera > Noctuidae > Brachylomia > Brachylomia viminalis. The sequence goes on from OW443307.2 coordinate 25,333,610, forward strand.
CGTCGCGTCAGTAATAAGTAAGTACGAGTACATGTTTCGTATCTAAGTAGGTAAATACTTACTTACTTGTAGGTACTCTTTTATTCACTTCACTTTTCACAATATTAAAAGCGTCCACTGTCGCACTTCTTAAGTCATCTCGAGTAGTACGCTTTTTATCTCGAACCACACATAAAAATCCAGTGGTGTTAAGTCAGGGCTCCATGCGCCAAACCACAAGGCCACCACGATCTATCTACTGCTCACCAAACACACTGTTTAAATACGCACGCACTGAACTGATAGAACAGACCGCGTTAATGTGCCAGAGAGATACATAATATTGGCTAACATTGAATCGCCTGGCCGCCATTATGGTACTACGACGTGGCCGCGTGGGTCGCGTTCGAAGTATTCCTGTATGTCTTCCTCCAATTCCGCCGAGTATGGTAGTCTACCGCGGCCCTGCGCGTGTGTGGGCGCTCGAAACTGTCCATGATCGAGGAGGCGCTGGGTTACAGCCAGGATGGTGGAGGTGAAGGGAACTTGAGGGTCAGTGATTCCACCTGCGCGCAGTGAGTTCAGGTGTTCCGGCTGAGCATACAAACGTCTGGCCTCTTCTAAGTTATGGTTCGCCATGTCACATAAAAATCCACCATAGCCCAAAACTCCAATTTTTGGCGCGTAATTAGGTTGCGCGTGCGTGACCTAATACAACGAAACGCGAGACAATACTAGAGAAAGGAATAAGAAATTAGGAATGGCGCGTGGCGGGGGCGCGCGGGCGGTCGGCTAGATTGTATGGGGCCGGGGGCGTGGCTTACGGATCATGCTGTCTGATCGATGAATGAATTTTTCAATGGGTGGGTACCGTTCGCAAGTGTTGCACTTCGTCGATACGTTTTCACACATATGCATTAATCGCAAGGAAGCGTTACTACGAGTTCTCACTATTACACAAAAAAAACAATAAATTAGATTTTTCGTGATTTTGTTTTATTGTAACTTTTTGAAAATAATAGTCCCAATCGTTTTGAATTCGATGATCGAGTATATGGCTTTCGGTTCCAGAACGACCTAAAATTGACCGTGTATATCTGCGGAAATAGCCCGCAAGGCCTAAGAATTAGCGGAATTGTTTTGACATTTATAGGTTTTGGGGACTTGATTAATGCGTCTACTTTTCTCTGACTCGGCCGTACCTGACCCTGACTGATACATCGACCTGAGTATTCAACATCGGTAGTCATAAAAGAACACTTTTTCAAATTGATTGAAAATCCTGCTAAAGTAAGGGTCTCTACTACTTGTATAAGAACCTCTAGTCCCTCATTGATATCGTTTGACAGGACCAGGACATCGTCGATGTATACGAGAACCTGTCCACTTTCTATGAAAGTTTTTAACGTTTTCGATATAATTCGTTGGTAGACAACAGGTTCGTTCGCTAAACCATACGGCATTTTAAGGTATTCATAATGCCCATCCGGGGCTATGAAGGCTGTCTTGTTTATGGAGTCAGGATCCATCCGGATCTGATGAAATCCTGTCGCCATATCAATACTAGTAAAGTACCTACTGCTACCTAAACGATCAATGTGATCTTCTATAAGCGGTAGCGGAAATTGTGTCTTTTATAGTCTTTGAATTGAAGGCCCTATAATCGACGCACATCCTATCTGACCCGTCCTTTTTCTTTACTAAGATTATAGGACTGGCATATTCCGACTCAGATTCGCGAATGATATTCTTTTCTAAGAGATCTTTAATAATAGCACGCACGCGAATCTTTTCATCTAGGGAAAGTTTATAAGGGCGATAGTTTACTGGTTCTTCGCGCAATTTAACCGAATTTTCATGCTACCTGTATTAACCGTTGAAGTCGCGGTACCGGTTATAAACGACTTTGAAAATTCATTTAAAATTAATATCAACCGTTCTCTATCATCATCTAGTAGCGCGGTATTCAAGGCATTCAAATTGGAAGGACAAATATTATAAATATGAGAGGGGTTCGTAACTCTGATTAATCTTTGAACTTCATTTGTTCTAATGTAAGTAACTCCTTCACGATTTAATACGTCCGTTCCAATGAAAATGGGAGTGCTAATACAATCGTCAGGGACAACAAAAAAATCTATTTCCAATGTTATTTCAGGAAACTCGACAATTAAGGTTACATAGAAAGCTGGTTCTACTATGTGGCTACCTAATCCAAGTAAGGATTGCGTAGTAGGCATCTTTTTAACAACAAAATATTTGAGGGTAGATTCAGAAATTAATGAGACATGGGAACCACTATCGATCAATACGTCTAAAGGTATATTCTGAATAACAGCTGAAATAATATCATTGTTACTATGCAATTTTATGTCGCAACAAAGGTTAACATTGTTTGTTATTTTGTTCGTTTCAGAACGTTATTTAACGAAACACGAATCTATAGAATGCCCAGTCTTTTTACAGAATGTGCATACACGCGAAGTTTTTTCTTTATATACTGTGCTAGGCTCCATGGAATCAGTCTTAGGCTTTTTCGGACAGTTTATACGTTTATGACCCGATCTACCGCACGAAAAACATTTAAAATTATCTGTCTTAATGGATGCGCGCTTAAAACCTGTATTACCATCAGATGAACGACTAGGAACGCGATGGCTGCGCAAGTCGCTTTTTGGTTGAATAAAGTGTGTTAAAAACTCAACTAATTCATGTGGCTTTAATTTTGCATTACTGGCGGCAGCTTTTACTTGAGGTCCGGCAATACCTCGAACAACTATTGCAGTTTTTAAATCATCCGACAAACCGTTAACTATGTTCAATCGCAATAAAGAATGACGTGCATATTCAGCATAAGTTGCATATTTCATCGAATCACTACTCATAACCTCAAATAGTATGCCAGCAATATCAACTCTCCGTGGACACAGTGCTCTAAATTCGGATTTAAAATTACTCCAAGTTCGGTCGCTGCAGACCCACTCATTTAGCCATGATTTAGCGTCACCCTTTAGACAAGCTCCGACTCGTGAAAGACACTCATTATCACCCCAGTTATTTGTCACGCGAGCTCGATCAACTTCCGTACACCAAACGTCATCATGCACAGACGGATCAAAATTCGAAACGTAATATTGGTTGGATCTTACTTGAACTAAAGACGACAATGCTCCCGCGATCCTGTTCGCTACATCATCCGCGGTACTATCCCTATGTGTCCCCGATGCTTGTGGTTGACCCGACGACGCCTCCGCAACGCTACCGGCACCTTCCACCTCATGAATATGCACTTGCAAAGGAAGCGGGTTTAACAAAGGCAGGGTCGACGGAGTAGAAATTGGCACCGCCGCTAACGAGGAACTCATTCCACTCTCATCGCATTTAAAAAAAAAACAGTTATCATAAATCTTAACAGTCAGAACAGCTACAAACAGCACAGGCGATTGGTGGCGTATCCCACTTCTGATATTATATAACCAAAGCAGGTTTTATTATAAAAAAATACGCACTACCAATCAACTGTATTTATTACTTTTAACAAACACTACTTAATATAAAAAACCTAACAAACTGACAAATTTAATGAGCAACTAATTAGCTTATCACTTGGCACCGAGAAAATGCAATATTGAGGTAGAAAGACGTCCGTCGCCGTCGGATGTTGATCTCAAAAAGAACGCGTGCGCTCCTCGCCATCTGCAGTTGCCGCTAACTATCCCCGCTCTTGATGTAGCTGTCTTGACCACGCCCCTCATTCCCTCCAACTTCTTTATTCTTCTAACAATAGTTTATTTGTACCTGACCATACCATACCTGGGAACATTCTGGTTATTTTTTCTTTTGATATTTTTACGAAAACAAGTTATCAATGTTATGACTTGAATTTGAATGCTCCTAGGATTTCTTTTCGCAACAATTATTTTTGCACAAGTTACTTAGTTTGATGTACAGACTGCGACTTCATGTTTACACCCAGTATAGCGAGATAACTCCCCCAGGAGATAGAGTCGTGGGGCTCCCGGCGCGGCGGCGCGTGGGGCGGCGCGGCGTGGGCGGGCGCGCTGCTGCGCGGCGCGGCGCCGCACGCGGCGGCTGCGCACGCGCCGCTGCGGCAAACCGCGCTGTCGCTGTTGTGTTTACACCCAGTATAGCGAGATAACTCCCCCAGGAGATAGAGTCGTGGGGCTCCCGGCGCGGCGGCGCGTGGGGCGGCGCGGCGTGGGCGGGCGCGCTGCTGCGCGGCGCGGCGCCGCACGCGGCGGCTGCGCACGCGCCGCTGCGGCAAACCGCGCTGTCGCTGTTGTGTTTACACCCAGTATAGCGAGATAACTCCCCCAGGAGATAGAGTCGTGGGGCTCCCGGCGCGGCGGCGCGTGGGGCGGCGCGGCGTGGGCGGGCGCGCTGCTGCGCGGCGCGGCGCCGCACGCGGCGGCTGCGCACGCGCCGCTGCGGCAAACCGCGCTGTCGCTGTTGTGTTTACACCCAGTATAGCGAGATAACTCCCCCAGGAGATAGAGTCGTGGGGCTCCCGGCGCGGCGGCGCGTGGGGCGGCGCGGCGTGGGCGGGCGCGCTGCTGCGCGGCGCGGCGCCGCACGCGGCGGCTGCGCACGCGCCGCTGCGGCAAACCGCGCTGTCGCTGTTGTGCAAGCTGCTGCCTGCCGTCACTGATACGACGCCTGGTAACATATTTTACTTTATCAACATTCACAGAAGCACATTTATGACCCCTTCAGAAAGTTCAAAACGACCCATTACCTGGAACACCGTAGACAAAGCACTCGTTGGGACTTACAAAATACGGAATACGAGTACTACGAAGGGCCCAGTCATTAAAACTGTTACACATTGAATGCCAACAAACATTTGCAAGGCACTAAAGTTATGGGAAAATTCATCAAAGAAAAAGTTTTTGAAGCAATCCTTGCCTAACCGAATTGGTGCAGTATGGATAAGCTTCTGCAAAATCCCGTCACAAGGCTCCCACACTGAACTGCTTTAAGAACCGACAACACGCTACAGCTAATTAGCTGCTAGTATGTCTTACCTAATAATAATTACCTCCAAACAAGTTGCTTTGCTGCTTGGAGAGCAGTGGTGACCCAGTGGTAACGACCGTGACTTACGAGGTTTAGGTCCTAGGTACGAACCCAGACAGGCGCTTTACTTAATGTAAATTATTTCATCACCACTGCTCTCAAAACAGTGAAAAAAAACATCGAAAAGAAACCGGCATATCCTAGAATTCCAAAACCAAAAATTCGAAAGACATGTGACATCTACCAACCCGCACTGGGCCCGCGTGGTGGATTACGGCCCACTCCGTCTCACCGAGAAGAGGCCTGTGACCCAGCAATGGGAGCATTATAGGCTGATGATGAAGGTGCTTTGCATGGCATTAAAGGACTTTTCATAACTTTCCCTCCATTTAAGATTAAGCAAGCCAATTAAATAATGTGACCACCACCTGTCAGTTGCCAAAAGTTTGGTTAGCAGGAGGGTGCTTTAAATTAAAAATAAACAGTTTTTCAGAAAACCAATAACATTATTCAGGCGGTTGCATAGAGAAAAAAAAATGTTTAAACTCCTTGTTTCTGAGGGCAATTAAATTATTACTTTTACATAATTCTTTTCAGGTCTCCAAGCAGTCCTAGAATGCTTAGACTCCCACCAGCCGGAAGTGACCCAGTCATTGCTAGACAAGCTACCAGAGCTGGTAGTAGGCATGCAGGAACACGCAGCCACGGTCCTGATGAGGGTGTTCGACCTGGGGCTCAAGTCGCGCTACCCTGTGGAACCCTGCATCGCCAAGTGCGTCGCCACCATCAACTTGCATCGAGGATGTTAGAAAAACAGCAAAGAAAGCCGACCATAAATACAACTGTCAGTGACGTCATCCTCTAGACGAATTTGAACGGTGCGAAGACGTAGGAACAATATAGCTATTCACAACCATTCGATATATTTGTGTTTGCATTTGCATTTTTTTTATACAACCTATAACGGAACGGTATATCTATCCAAAAGCTGTGACGATTACTTCAGGTATAGAATTCCTATGCAAAGTTTCTGCTCAAAAAAATTACTCCAAGAATTCATACCAATTTTTGGTTGCGTAAGTTTCTTGGATACAAATCATAACAAACGTGTCACCGCAATACGAGGGTCATTATCTTTCACGTCACTTGCTAATACTCGTATTAAGCTAAATCGACGGGATTAAACGAGCCGACAATGCGGAGAAGCGCCGAATAGTCCCAGTCGCCCCCACATGGATTGCCATCAGGTGGCACGCGAGCGGTTGGTTTCATGTAAGTAAGTAGGTACTGAAATTTCTCATATTTTCCTAACATGGAATTCAGAACTTTTGTGTGTTAAAATATCTGTAAATTACCATATTTCGTGCAAATAAATGAATCTATCTATCTATCAGATTTTATTGTTGAAGTAGGTTGCAAACACTTTTACACGTAAATCATATTATATAAATATATTTTAAAAACTAGATGAGGTCGGCGTTTCCTATCTGACTACTCTGAGAAGAAAGGCCGAAACAAACTCACTGAGGTCACAGCCTCTTTTAAAGTCCAGACTTAATCTTGGTCAGATCATGTGAAGACCATGTAGATTGGTGACTGAAATGGTCTTTTGAGGAAAAACCACACAGATTCGAGCCATAGCCATAGTCTGCGTTTTTCTCGGCCGCTTCCTTGCTCATAACCATACTGATAGCTTTTGAATAGTCTAGCTTTTCCTCAGCGAATAATCGTTGCCCCATTACTTCACTGTTTATCCCGCATACGAATTGATCCCGAATACTTTCTTCTAGCCACGATCCAAATTCGCAAGATTTCGTCATTTTCTTGAGAGTTGCCATATATTCGGCTATGCTTTCACCTGCGTTTTTTTTACGCTGGTGAAATTTGTATCTGTCGGCTAATACACTTGGCTTGGGTTGTAAATGTTTTTCCTTAATGGCGGTTATATATCCGAGGGTTTTTGTGTCCGGTTTGTCCGGTGTACACAAATTGACCAATAGCTCGTAGCTCTCCGATTAATGTGATTAACGTTGGTACCCATAATTCTTTTTTTATTTCGTTGACTACGAAATAATTTTCCAGACGTTCCACATATAATCTCCAATCATCCGCCAGTCTGAACTCACCAACTTTGCCGATGGTCATCTTATGTGATAGTTTGCGCACGCCGCACGTCGTCTTCACGTTGATTTGTTTTTGGTTTATTATCCTTGTCCTCGTCGCCACTGAAGTATTTGGGAAAAACCTGATGGTGATCAGAAAGAAACGCAAGCTTCGTCCAATGCGTGTAATCAGAATGACAGATAAAATACAACAGTGTTGTCATGTCACCGGATGAAGTTCCGGAGAAGTATGCAGTGTTACTTATTCTAATTAATGTAAAGGTGCAAACACACTTCATACATTGCAGAGTGGACCAGTCCAGTCAGTGCACGCATGTGTCAGTATTCGTGCAGCTCAACTCGGAACTTAAGGAGCTCAACGATTCGACGAACAATACCAAAGAAAGGACACATTGGCAGGCCGCATAAATTACTCAAATTGCCAGATCATGATGATAATGAAAAATAATGGAGAAAAAAAAGAAGCCGTGCACCTGTTAGTTATATCTATATACTCATTCCGTTACACGTTGTATATTTGTACATCTTATACTTATGTTTCTTGCTGGATTATATTCGAACGCTATGTGGATTGCTACTGAATAAATTCATTTGATACGCTTTCGTGCCGAATCGAAAATCAATTAATGTTATCGAAGGAGTCCTTTATACGCTGCTCACAAATCCGAAACTCGAAAATATTGGTGGTTTAAATCAAATAAGACCGCTATTCTTTCGACAACTATTTGCTGTCTGTCGGGGGCAAATCAGCTAACCGAAAATGTGTCGTTTTCGACACGGCAGCCTGTCGGATGGTTGTGAATAGCTATGCAGAGTCGCTAAGTGGTCCCACTTGTCTAAGTGTCTTGGTCGGCTAGTAATAGATTTATGACGATAGAAGGATCTTCATAAATTACCTTCACTTTAGAAGAATCTATGTCATCATGTATGAATATAACGAGAGGCACAACTTGTTACATGAGACCAATAAACATTATTGGCGAAACTTTGTTATACAAGGTGGCCAAGGTGGGGCAAAAGTAATCACCCTATTGGAATGCGCTATAACTTTCGCAAATGGCGGCAAATGTCAATTCTGTGTTGACAGTTGTGAAGTAAACAGATGCAGACCACGCGTCAATAAGCCATGGAATGCTATACTCCTCAAGAACTTCCTACTAACTAATTGAACGAATTGTTGAACGAACGAACTAATTGTTTCCATTTTTTTTTTTGCGTAATAATTCGCCTGTGATTTGGTGCAGCGTGAATTTTGTCGCAGATTTCCGGTTCCCGGCCGTCCGGCATCAACTGGACAAACACTGCGGTGTTTAGCCGCTCGCCTTGAAGAGACGGGGACAACAGTAGATGTTGCTAGGCGTGGCAAGCCCCGGAGCAGCCGTTTTGCTGAGAACATCGCTGCTGTTGCCGATGATGTCGAAGAAGGCCCCGGAATATCGACCAGACGACTTGTCACGCAAATGGGCATTAGCCGGCGGTCCCATCGACGAATTTTGGTGAAAGACCTGAAGATGTTCTCTTACAAAGTGCAGAAAGTGCATCAGCTGTTGGCTATAGACCGCCAAACACGTGTAACCTACGCTTAAGCCATCCTGAATCTCGACCAAGAGGAGGACGACTTTTTATCGAAAATCATCATAAGCGATGAGGCCCATTTCCATCTCTCCGGTTACGTGAATAAGCAATATTATCGCTTCTGGGGCAGCAAAACTCCGCGTATGATCCACTAAGAGCCATTACACCCACTCAAAGTTACTGCATGGTGTGCTGTTTACGCTGGAGGAGTCATCGGACTATTTTTTTTCGCGAACGCCGCGGTCCATCAACGATTTTTCCCTCTCTCAATTGAATGAATTGGGACTGAAGGACCTGTGGTTCCAACAGGACGGAACAATGGCGCACACTGCACGAGCTATAACCGATATTCTGAAGGAAGCATTTCCGCCTCGTCTAATCTCTCGCTTTGGTGATTTGCACTGGTCGGCTAGATCACCCGCTCCAGACTTTTTTTGTGGGTTTACTTGAAGTCCCGGGCTTATGTAAACAAGCCTCAAGACTCTCAAGGCCCTTAAAGCGACTATCCGACAGGAATGGGAGAATCTATTGCCGGAAGTTCTAACACAAGTGATGGAAAAAACCATAAAACGAGCCCGTATGATCATCAATTTTGACGGCGGCCACTTTACCGATAATACAATTTTCTCGACTTGATGGAAACAATAAAATTCTAATTCATTACATAAACATAATCCACAAGTAGAACTATAACTATTAATTGCAAAAAAAAATTAGAGTAAAACAACATTGGGTGATTACTTTTGCCCCACCTTGTACTTTACATCTCTGAAGGGGTGCCTTCGGGGGACACAAGTGTGATGGGTCTTGACATTATGGTGTTCTTCATAGAACCTCCAAAAGGTGTTTTATTTCAAGAAATCTTTGTGTATAAAACGAATTTCTTAATTGTATTAGCAATTCGATCTAATTATAAGTATTTTCTGTAAATGATGATAATAAAAACAAATAATTTTGGAAACAGAATATTGTATACATTTTATTAGACGCTCAACATACAAAAAATGCTGTTTAGAACTTGTGTGATATTCGCACAATTTACACTTAGTTATTTTAACTTGCAAGAAAATGCACTTTTGTGATACAAATGAAAATAATAAAATATAAGTAAGCAGTCATTTCTATGAAACTTAAATTCCTGACAAGATTTTTCTACATAAGTAAGTAAACTCCTAAATAATTACATAAAATACTTTAATTACATAATACTTAACAAAATAAATAATTTGCAAGTAAAGCACATAAGCCCACACTGAAGCCGACAGTTCACACCGGTGATATCACCACAATAGCATTCATCACCAGTCATTGGACCCGAGGTCGGTAAACATTTTGTCCTTAATCTTTGGTCTGGGGTCATCTTTTATTTTCGAGTCCACTGCTCCCACTTGTCCCAGAATGTATTCAAATTCTGGAAAAGAGAGGATTTTTATTTTAATAAGGAGCATGTTGAAGAGAGAAGCATATGTTTGAAGAAGATTACCGAAACCATAGGTTCTCAGCCTTATTTTGGCCACCAACCACTTGGAAGTTTTTTTTTTCTATAGCTGTAATTTTTTCTTACTAACTATTGGTTGTGAATCTGAAGCATCTATTGCCTCGATTATACTTAAATGTGTGATATAATATAGTCGTAAAATCCCATCTCAAAGCAGCCTTATTTTCTCTGGATCTTTTACTTCCCCCCTGAAAGTCCCAAACGCCCACAAGGGGGCGTTATCGCCCACATTGAGAACCTATGACCTAAACCTTTATAGAAAATTATTTATTGAAAACTCAATTCATGCTATCTCTATGGGCTTCATTGTTACGATGGGCCTGTCTCTCAGTCCCCAGATAGGCACTAAGTATCCATAAGACAAATGGAGCAGAATCTGTCTAAAATTATCCGGCAGACTATTTAACTGAAACCTATCTAGAAGTGGTGAACACCCTATATTAGTGAAATAGGCTTTTTAGTACAATAAGGCTGGCTAATTGAAATCTGTATCCACAGAAAGAAAAAGCACCTGCCAGTCAATTGAAAATTATATACTGTTGAAACCTACCTTCAAGAGTCAACGATGTTCCTCTCAACTCGGTGGCTCCAATGAACTGCTTCTTCATGTCCCCTTCGAAGTACACGAACACGCTGGGCAGGTTCCTCTCAGGGAAGTTGGGGATGCACGTCTGAGCAATAGCTTTTATGAACTTGGTGTACGGGAACTTTGCCGCCAGCTGGCGCATGTACTGGTTGATTAGGGCACACTGCTGGATGCTGCAGGAGAAGTAAACAGAGATGTTTATTATAAGCAAAGCAGATAACTATTGATTGTAAGAATAAGTTCTTTATGATCAATTGATCAGTGATGTAGGCTTTGATAGTCATTATTTTCTTGTGTTTAAATAAAATACAGAGAAATAAATTGCTGCTCGAGTATTCCTTGAAAATGTAGCTATGTACAAGGTAAATAGATAGGTTTAATATGGGTAAAACTACAGGATATAGAATATACTCAACTATTTCTTCACCTTTTACTAGTAGATATACCTTAACCTTATGACCGTTTGTGTTGAATTTCTGCGACATAAAACATGCATGATTTTTTTGTTCTATTTTCGTCCTAAAAACTGCGTGGTACAACTAAAACGCAAAAATAAACTCTTTTTCGATTTGTAGCCGCGCGCTAGGGACACGTCAATTGATATTTAGCCAAGCGCTTAAAAGGTTATATCTCATCATCTTTACCAGCATATTTTATGACTATAATTTCCTTTTGGACCTAAGTGTAAGATTTATATTATTATCCAATTTGTAACTAATATCAACATACCCCTGTTTATACAGATGTATAACCACCCAAATCCCCTCTCCTGCCTTGTTGACTTCCTGCACATAGTCCTGTCCTGACACCTCCCGGATGTCTCCAAACCGAGGCTTCTCCGCTAGTCTCCTCAGCTCAGCGATGCGCCTCTGTCTGTACTGTTCTATCACAGCCTCGTCTTCCGAGTCTTCTAGCTCTTCCAGACCATCTAGATCCAATTCTGATAGTTGCTTGTCCTCTAAAAAGCCATTTGTTATTAATTAAATTGAAGATACTATGGTCTTGAAAGTGTTACTTGCAGGTGCGCTGAAAGCTTTAGTTTGAGACACATTTTAGGAGTTTACAGTTAGTCGAGTTTGTGTCTATTGTCGCTCAAGTGGAACACCCACAAAATTACCTGAACAGTTACATTTATGCTGTAAACAGTTATGCTATCTTAATAATAGGTAGTTATTCTTTATGTTTTGAGGGAATTTCAGCTAATATTACTACTTCTTATAGGATTTTTTAATAGTTTTAGCAACAGGTGTCACAATAACCTATAAGTTTTGTTTATGCTTACTTTCAACCTGCTTCTGCTGGATGGTCTGCTCTATCATATTAACTATTTGGTCCTCTGATATCTCCGCCTCCTTGGGAGGTATGATACCTTTAGCGCGGAGGACATCGTTCCATTCTGTATCCTCATTTGGATTCTAAAAATAAAACACCAAGTATAACATATAAGTGAACCACACACGCCTGTTTGTAATATCTTGTTATACGCCAGTTGCAGTAATTTACCTGCATTTTGTGTTAGAATTATTTGTTCTGTTATTTTTATAAAAATAGAAGCTTTATTTTCCGGAAATTTGACACCATGAAATGACAGATCAGATGATTCACATTTTTCTGACAACTGGACAAGTGTTGCCCGTGCCCTGGCTCAAATTAGAAGTAATCATGTGATTTCAACAAACAATAGTTACTAACAATTCTTCCCAAAAAAGAACACATAAAATGATATAAAGCCGCGTCTGCATATTTCATATTTTATCCGTTACGATATAATTTTGTCTTTTTAATTTTGCTAGAGCAGAGCAGTCGGATTTTGAGTGCTAGCAAAGTTTTTTCTCGATCGAAATGTCATGTCAGTCAGATTTGCTCTCCTATATAGGTATATTATTCTACTCTGTGGATTTGCTAGCTAATCCAATCCACTATCCAGTAATGTGACATGTTTACGCTGTCGTTATTTTCTTCATTAAATTTTTATTTTTCGTATTCGTAATCGTAAAATACGACTCGAATAAGTTTAATTTAAAATAGTCAATATTCGTTAACAGTCACCATGAACCGGGAGAAAAGAGAACCGGACTACCCAACCGAGTTGGAGTCCCAGTTCGTAATGCGTCTACCTGAGGAGCCTGCTAAAGTGTTGAGAGATGTGCTTAAGTCTGGCGAGAACCTGAAGAACAGACTGACGATACAGGTCGAGAGCGACATGCGCCAGGGCGAGGTGAGGTTCGACCACTGGCTGATGCACGCCAAGATCTTCGACCTGCCTACCGTCATAGAATCACTGAAAACGATTGACAACAAGAGCTTCTACAAAACAGCAGATATATGCCAGATGATGATATGTAAAGAGGAACCTGACCAACCATCAGTAGAAGAAGAGTCTCCTGCTAAAAATAAGAAGAAAGATCCTTACAAAGTTGACAAAAAGTTTCTTTGGCCGCACGGTATCACACCGCCTACTAAAAACGTGCGTAAGCGACGATTCAGAAAAACGCTGAAAAAGAAGTATGTGGAAGCACCTGAAATTGAAAAAGAGGTGAAGAGGTTATTAAGGGCTGACAATGAAGCTGTCAGTGTCTCCTGGGAGGTTATAAAAGAGGAAGATGACCATCCCAAACAGGATCACGGCACTCCTCATGTTAAACCAGAGAAGAAGACAAAGGCTGAGCGCAATCCTAAACGAGAATCAGTCTCTGTTGATGTATCTAACCATGAGTCCTCCAATGTTGTGGACATATTCGGTGGAGCCGTCAGCGATTCTGACTTGGAGGATGATAACATTAATGTGGAGATGGAAGATAGCCGGCTCTCAGCCTATGACAGCCGACTCTCAGACACCAACTCCATGCATGGTGAGGGCCCATCAAAGAGGGATGCGTTACCAACGCAATTCAGGTCACACATGTTCCAATCCCCGCAAGATCTTGCTCCAAAATCGTTCCCTGGCCACAGTCGGGCAACTACTCCTGCAGCTTCAGGAATGTCCAAAAGCGGTGGTCTATCTTCAGAGGATGATGGTGACTACCAACCAAGAGACATGTCTAAGGACAATATGACATTAAGGATTGAGCAGCTGAGGGCTGAACTTGAAGAGTTGAAGCAGAGGAGACAGCGGACTCAGCATGAGATTGCTGGAATGGAAAACCTGGCTCTAAGGCAGAGATTCCAAGACATTCTGCATACTCTGAACCAGGATATCATGTACAAGGAGATGGAATACCAGGGCCTTATCACACTGCAGAACTCTGATGATATCTAGCGGTAACTTTGTTAGATATGTGTGTATCTAACAAACAATACAACCTAAATATAGATGTAAGTTAGCTCTGTAAGATGATTAGTTCTGGAATCCAGCCCTTATTATACCACTACAGGGCATGATAGTAAGATGAACCGATTTAGTCAGTAATGTCAGTATAATTTTAGAGGAAGAAATGGTGATGTATATGTATATGAACTTAATTTCCAAACAAGTTAATCGTAAATAAATGTATTACAATATTGTATCTGTATTTGTTGTTTTACTTTTTGCATTGCATTCAATTTTTATTACCAAAATTAATAGGTACATATTATATAGGTAGGTAAATATTTCTCTAAGACCACAGATTTTATTTTTTTCCTCTTCGCCCTACTTGGGCAGGCTAAGGTCTTGGACCATACCGCCTCGTCTTCAGTGCTTATTGTCCTTCTTGATTAAAAGTAAGGCCAAAGCCTCGTCTTCAGTTTTATCTTTCTTGTTCAAAAGTAAGTAAGGCCGAAGCCCGAGGCTTCGGCCTTACTTACTTTTGAACAGGAAGCCTCAAAGCGGGATCATCCGAAAGGGGTACCGCTGACCCGGAACATAAAGGGCCAAGGAAGGAACACGGGTGGGTTTTAGTCAGTAAGAGTCTGACACTCCCTTCCGCTCCACCCAGAGCGGGAGGAGTCATTTGATGATTTCCCATCCTCAAAAAAAGCCGAAGCCTCGTCTTCAGTTTGAGACCACAGAACATAATCATATACTCTTGGTGAAGACCACAGAACATATATACCCTGAAGACCTTTTCAACAAATGTTTTTCCTATCTCAATGGTCTACGCTATGAGTAGAACACAATCTTATCGAATCACGAATCGAATAGATTAACCGTAGACGGATAGAGACGGATATAGTTTTCTCTGTCTACGAGATTGACGATCAAGTTGTAAGCATGCCAGTGTTTTCAATTTTAAAAAAAATTGTTAGTTTTTATTTAAATATTAGTATCATTGACTTATATGATTAGTACACTTTTAATTATTATGATTAAACTACACAACAATCTAACAATGAAAAGAAAATTTTAAGAGGACTATAAAATCCTATAAGTGAAGTCCATGGTCAACCATAGTGGTGTGTATAATGTAACATTTTGAACATGAACATTAACAACACCATTAAACATAGATGAGAAAAAATTATATACCAACTTGTAAAATATTCACAGTATGATAATAAATGTCTCTCGAATAACGTTTTGAAAATTACTTATTTTTTACTAAGTATACAAAAATAAGATAATTTATAAATTGGCCCTCTCTGACTTTGACAGTATGACACGTCTTTTTTTCTCCGCAAGGTTGTCAACTTGCGTCGTGTTGGAAAAAATTTACGTCGCTATGTTCAGTCCAGTCAGATCTCGAAATAAATAAATTGAATATGGCTGAAGTCGAAGGACATAAACATCGAGAAACTAATTACCATGAGGGAGAAGGTAAATTATGTTATGATATTTATGGTTAGAGCGCGTGGTTAGTGAGTATCGCGGACGTCAGTGCGGATCGGCTGCGTCGCCGAGCCCCGTTACCCTCGTGTTACCTTTGTGACATTGAAATTGGGTTCTTTTTATAATTGCTGCGTGGATTTGTGGTGCTGGGCCGCCAGGAGCGAAGTGCGCATCCCGCTGACGCGTTGAGTGGTTCCGTCGGACGGACTTAGTGAACATGACGGGGGGCGCAGACAGGAGCCTCCACTCAGGTATTACATTGTTTTGTTGTAATATTCGCTATTAGCTGAGGTTAAGTGCGCTAGAACGTAATTAATGTTGTTTATTTACGCGGGCTTAACCTTAGGCGACGTGTTGAACTTTGCTCAGTTGTCGAGTGTTATTATTGCATTGTTAAAACAACATGAACGTTAAATATTCGAACTGTTTTCTTTCTGGTCCAATTAGAATGTTTCACAGTGTGTGAACAATCTAAATCTGGTATTTTGCCAGTCATTAACAGTTGACAAGTCATATAATTTGATTTTTAATTATTTCTAATGAATATCAACCTATTACTACAAAGAGTTTGATTTCAAGGTTGATATAAATGAAGTTAGAAATGTTTTGTAAATTATTAAACAGTTTGGTGAATTCTTAATTACCATAGCTCCACAAGTTGTTTTCAAGTGTGTGTGGCGGTTACAGTAGTTTCACCTGTAGATTAAGATTTCCTTTCTTTATACTTTCATGATAACAATAATCAAGCCATTATGTGGAGAGTTTGTTAATAATACCTCACAGCTGAGTTTCACTTTCTGTAAATAATCTCTGTTGAGTTTACACAAACTCTAATAATTATCATATTTTTTTTACAGCTGATAACATTTTTATTATTGTTATGATATAGGTGTATATATTCTGTGCACTTACATAAACCATTTATTGAATCATCATTGTTAGCTTAGTCTTTCATAGATTAGAGCGGGCAGGGCTGTTCCAAATTTCCATGTCTTTTTAATTATTAATATCCTCCCAACAAATTACAAAGAAATAGGTATAATAATAATATTTTGCTTGCTTTTCCATAATCATACTCAACATAACACCACACCTTGTTCCCCGAGGGGCTGGGCAGAGGTGTACCTATAGTACACCCACATTTTGCCAGTTATGTAACTCCTATGTATATCAACATAATTCACGCATTCCATTGAATGTTTTGGTTGTGATAAGGAACTTTCTTTAAATTCAAAACTAATTCTGAAATCCCATAACAAAGAAAATCTGTTAAATATTTAACATTAATGTATGTGACTATGGCTTGTTGACTACTACATAATTATGATTTCTATTGTTATATACTATCCTATGTGTAGATAAGTCCATTGTGCCATGGTTATAAGCACTTAATGCGCTCGGTGTTCTTTGAACCTCAGAAAGGTCATTCTCTTATATACTGAAATAGAAATTTGCTTGGATATACCAAATCCTGATCCTAACTAATATTAGAAATGTGAAAGTAACTTTGTTTTTTAGACTTTCACTCTGAAATGGCCAACCGGATTTGGATGAAATGGGCCACATGGGTATACCATGACATAGAATACTTTTTATTTCAATATTCCAACTGCATGGAGACTTATGCGAGTGAAACCGCGGGGCACAGCTAATATGGCAATATTTTGTGATTTTATGCTTTGTTTATACAAGAAAGATGGTTTACAATATTGAATCAATGTTGTTGTCAGACTGGCAGTTTAGCTTATTCCAACAAACAAATGGTTACCTGTGGGAGGGGTCGGTTCCCCCCCTCACCATTTTCACCCGCCGGAAATACTTAGTTTCCTTAGAAAAAATAAAAAACAGAAATTTGTACAAAAATTGTATAAAAATTGTTAACAAAAAAAAACATTTATATAAAAACTGACTTCAATTATGAATCGACGGAGCCCCGCTACGCGGGGCTCCTATTTCTGGGTGGTTTAAAAAAAAATAACCACGATGGCTAAGGCGGGAGCTTCGCTGCGCTGCGCTCCCGCCTTTAGCCATCTAACCTAACCCAATGAAGTCGGATTGTGCCAACTCGGAGTAATACATTGCTATTAATTATTACCTAAGAATTATGTTCTCTTCTTATACATTTCCTATAAAACATAATATATCAAATATAACGTCGATTGTATTTTCTTTTTCCAAATTTAGATTCATCGATCTTATTATACTTATTCGTATTTATGAATTTTTGGAAATTGTTTAAAAATATTTAGACGCAACTCCGGCAGCCAAAATTACTTTGGGGGGATTAAGACTAACTCCCTTAAGCCCCCTACACCACCAATATCCTCAAATTCAGGCGACTCGTTTTAATATCCAACCCCATAATGCTTTTCAGTCATAGGGTAACATAATCAACTGATAAATATCCTAAATATTGCTGTTTTATGATTATTCTATTCTGTTAACATTACCAAATCCTTTATCTTCTGGCTTGTTTCATGTGGCAAAATATAATGCAATATTTGTCTTTTTTTTCTTTTTTTTTTTTTTTTGAGGATGGGAAATCATCAAATGACTCCTCCCGCTCTGGGTGGAGCGGAAGGGAGTGTCAGACTCTTACTGACTAAAACCCACCCGTGTTCCTTCCTTGGCCCTTTATGTTCCGGGTCAGCGGTACCCCTTTTGGATGATCCCGCTTTCCCGGCAGGCTTGGGCCCTAGTGGGCCCCCTCTATGTTGCTGACATCTCTTTGAGGCGCGCGTGGAACACGTACGCGCCGTCCAGCACGGGCCTGGTCCTGATCGGACGGTGAGCTACCCATTACTCACCGCCCGCAGGCCCGCGCCTACGGTGGCCGGGAGTCATCACGCGGCTCCCGACGCCCGGAGCGTCCACCGCGGCGGCTTGGACGGGAGACTCTCTCCCTCTCGCGTCCCGCCACCTCCTTCGCTAGCATGACTGCTTCGCAGAAGGAGGCGACTGCCTCCCACTCCCCCTCGCCCCGGACCATGGCTTGAACCAAGGCCGGGCGTGAGAGATCGTCGCCGCTGCCGATCGCCTCTACGAGGACACGGCGGTG
Source organism: Brachylomia viminalis (assembly GCA_937001585.2). Lineage (NCBI taxonomy): Eukaryota > Metazoa > Arthropoda > Insecta > Lepidoptera > Noctuidae > Brachylomia > Brachylomia viminalis. The sequence continues at coordinate 25,352,213 of OW443307.2, forward strand.
CTCCGCCCATGCAGGGCAGGCCCCCACCGTATGCTCCACCGTGTCCTCGGGGCGATCATCGCAGTGGTGACACCCGGGCGTTTCCTCCCGCCTGATGATGTGCAGGAACCTCCCGAAACTTCCGTGTCCGGTGAGGACCTGCGTCAGGCGGTAGGTGAGGACGCCGTGACGCCTCTCTAGCCACTCCTCAAAGAGGGGTCTTACCGCCGCTATCGTGGCGTGCCCTGCGCTGGGTTGCGACAGTCGCTCTTTCCATGCCGCCATGAGATCGCGCCGGAGGTCCGTCCGCTCCGCCGCGATTTGCCGCGGAAGCGGGGTTTCCCCCCGGCGTAGTGCCTCCGCGCGCCACTCATACAGGCGCGCGAGGACTATCGCCTCCAGATCCCACGGCGGCAGTCCGGCAAGGAGGCTTGCCGCCTCGCCCGAGATCGTGCGGTAGCCCCGGATCAGCCTTACGGCTACCACCTTTTGGGGCGCGTTCAGATAGTGGGCGGCTCTCCGCCGCAGTGAACGCGCCCACACCGGGGCCCCATATGTAGCCATGGACCGCACGACCCCCGCGTAAAGCCTCCGGCAGGAGGCGTTTGGACCCCTCAGGTTGGGCAGGAGCCGCTTGAGGGCGGCCCCAGTCCGTTCCAGTTTGGGGGCCAAACGTCGGAAGTGCTCCACGAAGTTCCACCGGCTATCGAGCACGAGTCCTAAGTATTTCATCGTGGACTCGACGCCGATGTGAACCCCTCCTGCCGTTAGTTGGGATCCCGATGGTGGCCTGTTCCGGGGCCCATGGAAAGACATGGCCTCGGACTTGTGCAAAGCCACCTCGAGACCCAACTGCCGGATCCTCTCCACGACTATCGCAACCCCGCGTGTCATCGCGTCGGCCGCCGCCTGATGTGACCTCCCCTGCGCCAGGACCAGCGTGTCGTCAGCGTAGCACACCACGCTGACGCCATCAGGGAGGTCGGCCCGCAGCACCCAGTCGTAACCGATGTCCCACAGGAGCGGCCCTAGAACCGATCCCTGTGGGACACCGCACGACATCTCTCGCCGGTTCCACTCCCCATCGCGACCGGGGTAGATGATGGCTCTGTCCGTCAGATATGCCTCGACTATTCGACGGAGGTAGGTTGGCACCCGGTGATACCGGAGTGCCTCCCCAATGCAACTCCAGGGAAGGGTGTTAAATGCGTTGGCGATGTCGAGTGACACCGCCACGACAACCCCGCCCCGAGACACCGCGTCCCCCGTCGTGAGGGCTCTAACGCGCATGATGGCGTCCACCGTCGAGCGCCCCTTGCGGAAGCCGAACTGACTATCCGCAAGATCCGGCCCCGTCCGCACCAGGTGCCCGACGAGGCGGCCTGCAATTACTCTCTCAAAGAGCTTGCCGACCTCGTCGAGCAGCACAATGGGCCGGTATGCGGACGGAGAGTCCGCAGGGCGCCCTGGCTTCCGAATGAGGACCAGCTTCCCCGTCTTCCAACGGAGTGGAAACTGGCCTCTCTCCATACATGCGCTTAAGAGCGCCTCCAGTCGAGGCCCAAGAGCCGTCGAGGCCAGGACCCAGGCTTTCCCTGGCAGGCCGTCGGGTCCTGGGGCGGTATTTTTGGCCTTCAGCCTACCTACCGCCACTCTCAGATCTACCCCGGTCACTTCAGGGGTGTCGTCGTCGTCCGCGTGGTCCGCTTCAGGCACCGCGAGCGGCGGAGCCATGGGCGGGGGAGTATGCTCCCCCCGTGAAGGGAACAGAGCGCTCACCACCTCCTCCACCAGCTGGGGGCGGAGACTCTGCGTCAGCGGGGGGGCCCAGGTGCGGAGTTTATTCCGCACCATTTTGTAAGGGCGCCCCCATGGATCTCCGTTCAGAGTCTCCACCAACTCCTCGCGGGCCGTATATTTGGCCCGCTGGACAGCCTCTTGGAGGGCGGTCTTCGCCGCTCTGTATCCCTCGTACAGCTCCGCCTCCGTCGCTTCCGCATCCGGAGGGCGGATGCGGAGCCTACGGTGCCTGGAGTACAGGTGTCGCACTGCGACGCACGCCTTGCGTAGCGTCTCCAGCTCCTGCGACCACCAGTACACCTGACGTCGGGCGCTTCCTGGACGGACTCGGGGCATTGCCACGTCGCAAATCTCGGACATGGCCTCCCGGAACCACTCCGCCTCATCGTCAATATCGGCAGGCCTGTCCGGTGATGACACCCAGGCCTGCACGATCGAGGCTTCCAGGAGGAGCTCCCGGTCCATCTGCTTCAGCGCCCACCGCGGACCACTCGGGGCCTGTTGGACCGGCGCGCTAGAGGTCTGGGCGGAGACGTCGAACCGGATATACCGGTGGTCGGAGTAGGTCTCCACCTCCTCCATGACGCGCCAGTCAATGACACGCTGTGACAGAGCGGGGCTGGCAAACGAGATGTCCACCACAGACTCACCCCGCATCCGCACACACGTGGGGACAGAACCCCGGTTTAGGACGACCAGGCCTGTCTCCAGAGCCCAGTCCTCCACCATCCTGCCCCGCACATCAGTGTAACGGGAACCCCAAGCCGGATTTTTGGCATTGAAGTCCCCGAGCACTAGAACGGGGAAGCGATAGTAACCGGCGACGACAACACTTAACTCTGTTAAAGAGTTCTGGAACTCGGCGAGAGTTCGGCTCGGAGAGAAGTACACTCCCACTACTACTATCTCCCCGAACCGTGCTGCTACGCACCCCTGTCCCTTCGTGACACCTTCGAGGGATGGGGTGCCGGCGGCGGCCGACGAAATTATGGCCACTGAGCCGCTCAGGTCCTCAACCCAGTCATCCCTAGGCAGGACAAAATACGGCTCAGCGACCACGGCAATGTTAATCGACCACTGCGCCATGCTCTGGAGCAACAGGTCCTGAGCGCAGGCGCAGTGGTTGATGTTCGCCTGGAGGAGTCTCAATGGAGCCGTTACTCCTCCATTTCAGACTCCTCCCGGGTGGCGGCAGTGGCGGCGGCGGCAACAGTGGCAGGGGCACTGGCCGCGGTGACGGTGGTAATGGCAACGGCGGCGGAGGGTCTGCCTCTCCTCCAGGTTCCGGTGGGTGGAGCGCAGGACTTACTGCCCGCCCGGTGATCGGCCGGCTTGCCAGCACCCGCACATGCTGCGCAGTGCGGCGCGGCTTCGCACGAGCCGGCCTTATGTCCGGGCTGACCGCAGCGGAAGCACAGAGTGCTGCGGTCCACCTCCGAGGTGCACTGGACGCCAACGTGGTGCCCCACATGGCATCGGAAGCACCTCAGAGGTCTGGGTTCCAGCAGTTTAACCTGCGCCGAAACCCAGCCCACCAGAAGCCTTCGGCTCTCCACAATCTTTTTGGCCGCCGTCACGGGGCAGCTTACCGTTACGGTTCGCATACCCGCGGGGTCCGGACGTATGGTGCCCGCCTTCACCTGGTCGGCCAGACACCCGCCCGTCCTGACGACGGCGGCCACCACCTCTCCCTCCGTTACGGAGTCATCCAGGCCCAAGACTCGCATGTCTGCGCACTTGACGGGCCTGGAGACTCGAGCCTCGTCCGCATTGAGGGACGCCCTTAGCTTCTCAGCTAGGGCGTCAGCGGTGGGGCCACTCGTCACACCGGGGATCTCCAGCATGCGGGCGCCAGTTGCGGTCACCCTGTGCCGGAGGCCCTCGGTGATCCCCAGCTCCTGGAGGTCCACCGTCTCCCTCGCCTTGGTGAGCACGTCACGGTACGTCACGCCCCTCTTAACCGCGTCCGGCTGTAGCGTGATCACTACAGCCGCGGTCTTTGGGGCGCGGAGCCTTGCCGCGACGGCTCGCTCCTTGTGGCGCCGCCTTTGCCCCTTTTTTCTGGCCGCCTTGGCCGCCTTCTTTTTCTCCCCGACCACCTGCCACTCGGCGTCAGTCGTGGGAGATTCCTGTGGCCGGGAAGTAGGCTCTAGGGCCTGCGCCTCCCGTGCCGTCCTGCCCTTCCTCTTTAGAGCCCCAGCTGGTGTTTTGCTGGCCGGCGTCTGCGTTGCCGGCGCCGGGGCTCCACCGGCCGACGCCGATTTTGCCTGGGCTCCGCCTGCCGACGCCTGGGCTCCGCCTGCCGACGCCGGTTTGGCCGGCGGCTGGGCCCGGCCAGACGACCCGGGCTTAGGGGCGGTGGCTCCCGCAGCAGCCGCATACGATGCAATATTTGTCTTGATTTCATCAATATGGTTTATGAAAATATCCAAAAGTAATGTGCAAGTCATGCCTTAGTTGGTGCCTGCATTCAGCTGAGTCACAAGCACCAGTCTTTGATCACTGAGATCATAATACGCTTCATGTTTAAGAATATGGAATCAATATCTAAATCTAACCATCATAACTGAAACTTAAAAGCGTTTTAGACTGGACTTTAGGCACCTATCAATGAATTCCTATTCCTATTACTTAATTGGTTTCCAATTGTATAGGTAATACAAATACGCTACAGCTTAGATTCAAAGTTTAGCACACAAAGCATGACATGTCTAACTTTTATTTAATTATTTACGTACTTAAAAATGCGCAACGTTACTTAGTAAAGAATGCCAAGGCATTAATTGTGTGCTTTTGCAATCACAGTCAGCATTCCTAACAGACCCATTCGCCTAACAAATTGTGGAATAAAGAAAAAGAAAGAAAATAAAATACTTACGTTTATTTGCGGTAAACATGACGCAGAGAACTAACATATACACAAAAGGATTAAGTTGGGGAAAATATGCGTCACATCCACGCAAAACGGCCATCGCTAGCATAATGGTGCGACCCTATGTGAGACAGAGTCCCAGCGCTGGTTTTCAGCGACCGCCGGCGCTGACGTGATGTCGTCAACCGGTGTAGCAAAAACTAAGATAAAATATACAATAAAAAAAAAGCCAGAATAATAGTTCCAAGCAGAAAACAACCCACATAGTTCACTGTAAATATCTAATAGAAGTACATAGTTTGTACTCAACTTGTTGATCCTAGTATAATTATTTTAACCAGTATTCTCTAATACAAAAAGCATACGCAAGCAGTAATACCTGTTTTTGAGGCAGTTTTTTGCGTCGCCTGGTACCTTATTATTATTTTTTATTCATATCTTGTTGCCAACATTAAATAATTAATTTCTCTTTAGGTATAACTTGTTTGGTTATCTTGAGTAGGTAGCTGAAGTAAAAAATCTAGGTATTTATAGGTGATTATCTTGTTGTTTGTTTTGAGTTTATTCTGAATATAGTTTGCATAACAATTATCATTTTCAAGTAAGTATATAAATAAGTACCTAAGCTCTGGTCAAATTGAGGCATAACCCGCGCGGCACGTGGAACGAAATTCAGGACTAGATTCAGTTTGAACAGCCCTTTTAAATGACGGTCTGTTTACATTCCAAGAGCAATGAGCAATATTTATTAACAAGTTTTCATAACTAACTAGAATTCAGAATCGGCGCAAGCGTCTGTTGCTCCTATACTTACAGGGTGCATTCGAATCAAATGACAAATTGCCACACATGCTCAGAACCCCGCATTAAGTAATAAGAACGCAGCTTATTCCGAACCCATTATTTATCATGGGAGGCTGATATCGTGCCTCATTATCTAACACAATATATTACAATATTGATTAAATCTGTCGTACTGAATATTACTCAAGAATTGTCACGCCCACTGTAAGCCCAAATAAGTACTAACAATACGACTAATGTTTTAAATAAATACATATAAGTAACTACAGTTGTTGCAGTTCAATGAGGTTAATTAAATACCCAGTTTTCTATGACGTTCAATAAATAAACCCACAGTTGTTGCGGTTTAATGAGGTTCAATAAATAAACCCACAGTTGTTGCGGTTCAATGAGGTTCAATAAATAAACCCACAGTTGTTGCGGTTCAATGAGGTTCAATAAATAAACCCACAGTTGTTGCGGTTCAATGAGGTTCAATAAATAAACCCACAGTTGTTGCGGTTCAATGAGGTTCAATAAATAAACCCACAGTTGTTGCGGTTCAATGAGGTTCAATAAATAAACCCACAGTTGTTGCGGTTCAATGAGGTTCAATAAATAAACCCACAGTTGTTGCGGTTCAATGAGGTTCAATAAATAAACCCACAGTTGTTGCGGTTCAATGAGGTTCAATAAATAAACCCACAGTTGTTGCGGTTCAATGAGGTTCAATAAATAAACCCACAGTTGTTGCGGTTTAATGAGGTTCAATTAATATACCCACAGTTGTTGAGGTTCAGTGCCCTTTTAATGCATGCTAGACGTGTTTTCTTGTTGCTAGTTGTCAAAGTAATGTTGTGAAGCTACAGTTTAATTAGGACGTTTTCGATAGACCATTAATTAGACGGTTAGGTTAGATATTAATAAAAGTTATAAGCGCCATACGATGCATTTTCTCGTTTGACGAGAACGAGAACATCTTATCTTAATTAACAAACTGTTTAAAGGTTCAATCAGTTTAAAACGTAACAAATAGCCTAAAAATAGGCCTATTTATTAAATTTATTTTCATAGAACTAAATTCTCTTAGTCTAGTCCTCGAATTATCCAAGCAAATACATGCTAAAATCGGCGGCATTATTTTTTCCTAACTTAATACACTAGTCATACGCAGACTCTTCACCTTATTCAAATCGTATCCTATCAATATGTCCTTACCACCAAATGGGCCCACGAATGCGGCAGAGATCTGCAAACCCACTTTCCCGTGGTTCCCGGCTGGTTGCCAAGGTCCACTTGCGTAAAGATCAGGTCATGCTCTCGTTAGAATGCAGACAATCGGCTCCGACTTGATAATGACGAGGTATTCTGCTAACGCGGAGTTGACATGAGGGCCAAAAGCTTCCTAATCAAGCTCAAATTCTTCACGGGCTGTGACATTATCTTGTTTTGTGATAGTGGGGCATTTTTAAAATTCATTGTAGGTATTTAGTATTAATGTTATGAATGCGAGTTTGTTAACCCGTCTATTGAATGGATTTTCGTTAGTATAGTGCGCTGAGGGATCGATTGCTTCTTCAAGATACAAAATTGCATTTAGGTCTACAAATGGTTGCAAACCGGATTGCGTGCAGAACCGATGTATGCAAAACGGTTCTAAAATTACAATCTCCAAGCTAAATATATGGACGACCTGAAATATTTAGGGATGGAAGCTGATTTTCCGTTAACAATTTATGTTTCCTTTTGACATTAGTCCAGTCTATACGGCACCTTTGCATACTTCACCACCCACTCGAAGAGGTATCCTATTCTTACCTCGAGACCACACAAGCAGGTACACTCAATTACCGCTAAATATAACTGTATCTGGGTCTGGCATAGTTGCAGTTTGTTTTGCCAAAATTCTAGCTATAATCGTCAAGTCTGTTTGTATGTTTATTTTATCTGGATACAATGCGGTGTATCCGCTTCTTTCAAACTGCAATGCAGAAACCGCGAGATATATTCCTAACTACTTACCTTTTGCTTGCGGCTTGGCTCGCGTGGAAGTCAGAAAATATCCCACGGGAACGTGAAACCGGAATTAAAAGTACCCTATGTGTTAATCGAGGTTATAAACTATATTTGTGCCAAGTTTCATCCAAATCCCTTCAGCCGTTTTTGCACAAATCCGGAACATACATCCAGACAAAGGGGCAAACATTCTAAAAACTACATTTTTGAAATCAAACTCGTTCTCACACCTCGAAGCAATTGCTTTTTGCAGCAGTAGGTACTTACGAAGCCGAAGTAACTATTTAATTATCTGTGGCAGTACGTTGATTGCGTTACTATTTTATTATTGTATAGTACTATTTAGTAGGTATATGTAGAGATGTTGTATCGTGTGAATGCACCTAGTTTTCGTCTTTAGGCGTTACTCGAATGTGCACAAAGTAGCAGGTACGATACAGACGTTTCCAGGTCCTTTAAGTCATTCATCCTTCATTATCCATCACACAAACGTGTCTTACTCAATAACTCGGTCACACAAGTTATACAACATTGAATAATATCGGTCACACGGGTTGTTTTCATATCATTACACGATTACGACAAAATAAACAGCTTTGTCTTGTTACAATGTTATAAGTGTTATAACATAACATTGTTTGTAACTTATCATATTACAAATCGTATGCCGATGGGATTTCGAATCGGCAAAAATTACGGACCTCCATACAAACTTTCACCTTTGTGCTTATCTTCGTTATAATAGACTAGCTGACCCCGCGAACTTCGTACCGCCTAACATTATTTTTATTTAATTATTCTCCGTATGAACCATCCTCGTACTTCAAGGAATATTCTAAAAAAAGAATTATCAAAATCGGTCCATCCGTTCATCTTGAGTTATAAAATTACAACGAAAAGTGGCATTGATTTTTATAGATATAGATATATGGCTCTCTTGTGCAAAATTGTATGTGGTCTAGCAGTGAAGGTAAGGATTTTAATATGTAGATTTAATACTTTTCTCGCGGTATCGCCTATGTGAAAATAACATCCTTTTCCGAGATGAAAACTACCTAACATTCTAATCCAGGATACATTCTACATGTAAACTAAATTATATCCAAAACTGTTTAACAGTTTCGACATGTTTGACTGAAAAACACACGTAAAACTTTCCCACCACGTGAGTATTACGATTGCGAAAGTGCGTCTGTTTGTTTGGCGCGGTATAACTGCATAACTACTGCTCAGATTTTGATGTGATCTGATAAACACGTTGCTTGGTACACGGAGAAGAATATTGGGAACTTTTATCCCGAAAAAATTAAAACTACATGCGGGCAGAGTCGCTAGTTAACAATAAAAAGTGGTGTACTTACAGTTCGTTGACGCGAGTTAGTGACCTTTGTAGCTGCGTGACCCCTTTTGCGCATTGCGTGATGTTACGTACCTTGTTGTGGTGGCGTTACGGCTTCCAGTAGTGAAAGTCTTGAACCTAAGTTGTCTGTAGTCTAAATATTAGTGTGGTCTAGTAAACATGCCAGTCAATTTGATATCTGATGGTTAGCCATGGACTGCTGATATATGTTCTCCTTTTTGGTTTTTGCTTAACTATACAATAGCACCCTTTTAAGTCCCATATAGAGAAACTTGTGTAAGTAAATAAATCCCAAATGGCGGAGTTATTCCGTCGTAAACCCATTTTATAAGATCTCAAGACAAAACCCAGTAGCAAATTGATGGTGATCAACTCATAAGCCCATGACCTACAATCAGCCCAATACCACATGCTACTAACAATGATCCGAATTCCGATCACCATTTCAAATACAGGTATCGATCCAAGGTTATATCGATTAGAAGCAGGCAGAGTCGCAAACGCAATCTAACGAACTATGTAACAATCTATTTTGACCAATATTGCTAACAGCTAACACGTCAATCTCACTGTGTTAGTTTTGGCTGGAGAGGTAGAACGAATATTATATTCTAATATTCGCTCTGCCTGGAACATCACACCAGTCTGTTATTTTCGTTTCGAGATAGGGCTACGTATTTTCCTCTACTTCTCTTTCACTAACTAGGTCCTTATTAAGTTTTTAGCCCTCGGTGTTTGGGTCTGGTCCGAAGAACGAGTCAGACCGAGCAATTATTGTCTCCTCGCAATCATCCAATGTAGCCAATTCACTTAACAATTTTAGCCGCAGAGTCAATAAAATTCCTTTTCTACCTCCAAGAACGTAAAATTTACATAGAATCCAAATAATTCCCTTTGAAAGTCAACAAATACGTTGTATTGAATGCGTATTGTAGGTTCACCGCAGGCATGCCTGGCATTCTTATGTAGTATCAGAATGTAACTTTGTAATACGTTCTACTGAAGTATATTGGACGGAAGATATTCAATTACCTGCGGTTAGGAAGTGCACCTGAGCTTCACATTGTCAAGTGTGTTGTTATCGTTCATATATCGTTGGTCCAGATGAACAGAGTATTGACTCAATAAAGCAGGAGAGCGATTTGAAGTTTTCAAATCAGTATATTTCCATTTCTGTAAATAATTGGTAAACCTCACCTAATTTTTTCACGATTTTTTTATTAATTTAGTTATGTTTAAGGTAAATTAATACTAACATGTTCCATAAATATTAGGGATAAGTTTTAAAAATAATACAAAATATAAACAGAATTTTCTTGTTTATATTTTTATTTATTTTAACATGGAAAATAGTTCTACAATTTGTTTTTTTAGCTTTGCTTATTATTTTAAACTAATTCCATATCGTTATGCAACCACGCTCATTAGAAAGATCGCATGATTTTTAGTAGGACTGTATTTTTAGGTTCCAAATCGTAAATTTTTAGTTAATACCCTGTTCAACCAAACGATCAATATGTGTTATAGGATTGTAGTACTCTTCATTGAATGTTACAGTGAGTGGTAGGAGTGGATCATTGTCTGTAATGTTAAGTTTCGTAATTCTTTCATTGTTCTTTCTCATAACCACATGCTTAATTAGTCAGATTATCGATTTCATTGCAGATTTCTGCTTTTGATAATTCTGTAAATAAACTAATGAATTGAAACGCAACGTAAATCGAGACATTAATATTGTAGCCTAGTCCCAATCTAGATTATAATTTTTGACTGGAAGAAGCTGCTTCTTTGCTCTTTACAAAATGGTCTTTGTTTGTCAAATCAGCTAACTTAAAAATTAACACCAAGGTCCTGTTCCACAAAACTTTACAATTACAATTTACAAATTTGTATATCTTACAAGTGCGTGTACCACAAAACTCTAATGCCCGTTTTCACCAATAGCCCCTAAACAGTAACTTATGTAAGGTTCCCCTATTTTAGGGGACCCTTCAAATCATCCCCTTAACTAAATTCTGTTTCACCATCCTATGGGCTACTTACGTAAGAGTCCCCTAGATAAGTGACGTATAGTGCGGAGGTACTGCGGAAATGTTTATCGATAAATTATTCGAGTTGACGATTTTATTGATATTTAGCTGAAAAAACAAGAAAAAACACGTAATTTCATTCAGATTATTTGAAAAAGTAGGATCTGCACCGTTTAAATATTAGATAAATAATAAAAAGTTAAAATTTTCTTTTTTTGGCTGTATGGCGAACGCCATTGCCTAATAAAGTCGCAGTGAAATTTTGAAGTCACGTGACTTGACTAGACATAAGTGATGAATGATGATGTGACTTTTCGTTAGTTTGTTGTGTTTGTGTGATTGCGTGTTCTTTTTCTAGTATTTTGTTACTTATATATAATGGCAGAAAAGAGGAAACGTGGACAAAATTTTTCATTAGAAGATAAAGATAAGTTGATAAAGCTCCAGCACAAAGAAACTATTTTAAATTAAATTAAATTAAATTTATTTATTTGATTCACACATAGTCCATACTGCAATACAATTTCATTTAAAATAAAAAGACAGATGGGGCCACAAATGAGGCGAAAAACAGTGCGTGGATAGCCATCACAAATTCTTTTAATTCTACTTCAAACACACACAGGTATGAGAAATATACGTTCCTTAAGAGCGTTTATAAAATTATAATTATAATTATTATTTATTTATTAATTATATATTTTTTTAGAAATACTGATGCCGTTTAGATCTGCTATTGATAATAATTGATTGCCTGTCGCATAAAATCTAAGGGAACACAGTAGTTGGTTCATCGGTGCCACACATTTATTTCTGTAAATAAGATACAAGTAATTATGTACAAAGTTCCATAAATACAAAATTAAGCAAGTAGCTACCTACACGTAAGTAGTAAGTAGTAGGCACTTTACCCAATTCACTAGAGAGGTATCTAGGTACTTACCTGTCATCGTGGAATTCTAATAAATGTTAAATTTTTTGCAATATAAATAAAACACTCTCCTTAGATAACCTATATCTAATGAAAAAGTCTTTGTCATCATATTTGCTAAAATCCTTCGATCTTTCGCGGTAAATACGAGGTCGGCATAACAAGCTTCGGTTACTTAAAAACTCTGTCTTCAATTATTTTGCTTCTAAAGCTTCATATACATCGTTGTCACTATCCATTTTATCTCGTTAATTATGACTAATCTTGGTCGGTCACAAAATAACCTAAAAATATGTGTCACCTAAGTGTTACGGGGTCGTCAATCCATCCCCTAAATTAAAAGGCCCCCTTAATGCTTTAGGTGTCACTTAAACGTTGGTGAAATTAAAACTTGCGTTAGGTGCCCCTTATATTTGTTTAGGGGACACTTAAATTTTAGGGGCTATTGGTGAAAACGGGCATAAGCCACACAGATGTAACGGAAACCTACCAAATATGTAAATTGTAGCGACAATTACAATTCTACAATATTGTAACTCATACATAATTATTTGTAATTTCTGTGTTACGCAATTTTTTCTACAATTAAACAATATTGTAGAATACAGTTTTGTGGTATAGAGGAACCAGATCTTGTGATCAGGCTTGCAAAAAACCGTGGACTTATGTAGGTGGGTTAAAACAGGATCAAGCCACGGAATGGAAAAAACACGCATCCTGCAAGCAATGAAATAGCTGTATATTACATCGTTTCTGTTAGAGCAAAAACCCTAGAACGGCCGGAATTGCCAGAGTTCGAAGTAATTTAAAGTACTTATCTACATTAGTATGTCGTTGAAGGAGGAATGTGTTCTAATGACAGTCAGCCATCGGGCCCCGTTGATTTAGAAAGCTGTGAGGCGCTTGCGCAACACCTAAATTACTAACACATGTCCATTTCCGAGTGACGTGTTATGCGTGTGTGGTGAACTTAACGGATGTTGAGAACTTGACTTGGTTAGCAGTTTTGGAGCTGTTAGATCTAACTTTGAGCCAAAGACATTCGTTGATTGGGTATCTATACATATATCTGGCATTGCATCAACTTGACTTAGCGTAATAAGTCAAGTTGATGCTTTGCCAGATAGTAGGTATTAAAGACGAGATTGATAAACGTTACATGCTCTGGCTTAGATATGTTCCCGTCTCTATCTTGCACTTCTAATTTGACTTTCACTACAGTAGGAGTATTATAAAAAACGTGAATTCACTTTCAGACAATGCACAGCCTGTCTAGATGAGTTATATTTTGCACAACAGTTCCTTATGTAACGAAAGTGAGCACTGAGAAAGGATTTTTGAAATTTCAACCCCTAGAATGGTTAAATAGGAGATGGAAGTTCGTAATGTTTCGTCAATATTCCATGGAGCACACAGCTTGTAATAATTTTTATTCATAAGATAAGTCTGACTAAAAATGAGTTTGTAAGACTTGTCTCTAAGGGCAACGTTTCCTTACCTTACAGACTAAAGTAGCAGTTCTAGCTCGTAAAACGCAAGTCTGCAGCATGAATAGGTACAAGCTCCGAAAGCTTTGAAAGTGTCATTGTTTCCATCCTTTGTCGTGGGAAAACTTTGTGTAGTGGAAACCATGTCTGTACCTAGCCTTACGTCAACTTTTCTCTACTGAGGGTGAATGGCCAAGTGTACGTCGCACCACACGCATTGTAGGGCTTCGTAGGGCTTCGTAGCCGGGATAAATATTTATCATGCACAAAATTTATTTTATCTACAGCATTTGTATTGCATAGTAGTTTTCAATGAAACTGTGTTTCTCTTTCTTAATTTCACTACACTATAATACGTATTGTTAAGCGGGTCACAGAATATACAATTCCAATTTTCATCGATATAGTGCCTATACATAGACTCCGAGTAAAACGTGTGTCATCCGGATGACGAAATTATGGGTTACGTTTATGCCATCTGGCTATGGAACCCTAAAAACATTCAGGTTTTTTAAAATTTTTCATTGAGAAATTAGAGAAAACGACTCCATGAAAAACATCTTTCTTCCCCTGGTAGGATACTGGTAGGATAACACACTTCCAATCTAAAAAGATGCCGATCCGGTTGGTTTCCTGCAAACGATCAACAGGGCACTTGGCAGTTCGTTCTACAAGACGTTGGTCAAGCATGGACAGGCGCACATTTACATAATCTGTATGCATCTAGGCGTTACGGGTTTATTTACCGGGTTTTATAGACGGTACAGCGTGTGACATAAATGTTGATGTTTTTATTTTCGGCGTACCTATTGACCGTACAAGTGCTGCATACAAAGTTCTCATAATACTCTTGGGAACTATATTTTCTATCACCAAAATTTATATTTGTCATCAAGTTGTATCACCTAATAAATAGATATATCGCCACGAAATATTTTCGTTCTCAGATAAACAAAAATTGTTCTCAGGTTGATATATCAGGATTTTAGGTGATTTATTGTGGAACTGATTTTGCATTGTTTGGTGACTACATTTTGGTGACAGATCTACTATTTGGAGGACAAACCCTATTATTTAAGAAACACAAAATTAATTAAATTGGTAATAGCTTAAATGATACCCGAGACAAATTACCAGGAGAAACTGGATGCAATCTGGACTTTAGGGCACCCCGACTCGGACAGGTTAGGTTAGAAGGGGATGGCGGGGTCGAGAGACCCCGCCATCCCCTTCGTGGTTATTTTTTTATAAACCACCCAGAAGTAGGAGCCCCGCGAAGCGGGGCTCCGTCGACCAAGCCCTACCGTCGACATATTATGTATATCAATCGATCCGTGGTGAATAAGAAAACTACTACTATTGGTGATCTCTTTAAATTAGTTTGCTTAAATACTTATTAGGACACACCTATTAATATAATACATACAAAAACATTTATTTGGTACTAGACCTTATATCTCAGGATTTTAGGTGATTTATTGTGGAACTGATTTTGCATTGTTTGGTGACTACATTTTGGTGACAGATCTACTATTTGGAGGACAAACCCTATTATTTAAGAAACACAAAACTAATTAAATTGGTAATAGCTTAAATGATACCCAATACTCTTGCTGTGAGAGATCTAATTTTACTGCAGTAAACCAGGAGCTTGGCTGAAGGCGAAAATTATGTCGTGCAAAACTTTGATTCTGATAAATCAACTTAAAGGAGTGACTAGTTGGTTTGGTTTGCTAGTCATACAGACATAGGACCGTGACGACTAGTTCCACTTAAGTTTTGGATTCCTAAGAAAGCAATGAACGGTTACACAATAACGGCTGTCCAAATACAGAGCATTTTCGACACCATAATATCAAATACTGGGGAAAATTACAGATTTTTATGACGGCCGTTATAATATGACGGAACCGCTTTCCTAGGAAAGCTTTAGTTTAAAGGCTCCTTCAAACAGGGGCACGTCTCGTCGCGCGTCAGGCGGTGCCTTCGTGTCACGTCGCGTGTTGCGCGGGTTGCGTCTGTTTGAAGGTGCCTTAAGGCGTAAATCTTACTCAGTTGTCACCCAACACGGCGGCAGTAGGTCAAGTAACAATAAAATCCTCCGTAGAGAAATAAAATGCAACTCTACAGGCGTCATCTTCTCTGGATCACAGACCATTGTTGGCCAATTCAATATAATTGATAATGTCTTGCTTGACTGATTACAGTACATACAGTACACTGCTGTTAAAATGGTACACTGACCTTTAAAATGCACATAGGGTTACCATTCCCAAATTTGAAACGTTCTTACAAATATCCGAACATTTGCAAAAAAAAGTCCGCGCATTTTACTTTTTTATTTTGTATAATAACTATATCCCTTAAGTCGAAAAGACTGGACAAAGTCCGGACGATGAGCCAAAAACCGGACAAATCCGGACGAATGGTAACCCTAGTCTTACAGGAATGAGGACCAGACCCAGAGGAAGGTCTACCAAGCCAACCTTTTCATAAAACTCGATTTACTGTTTTTACGGATGTAACATAGTAATATTATGTAGAAATCCCATGCGATGACTAAACAGCTTACCGATTGTCCATGCATAATTTGTAATGATTAAATATTGAGTAGTAGCTGCAATTTGACCTGAGGTTGTGGATCGATAAATTGATAACACCCTGTCATAAAGCTTAGAATTGCATACTTCTTGTCGGAATCGATAAGAAATTATGTATGTGCATGTCTGAGTTGCATGGTGGCTTTAAAATGTCTGTTGGATTTATACAAGCAATAAAGTGTTCTGATATTATATCGCACGTTTTAATCTAGGTAATTATAAAATAAGCCTTTCAAAATTTCAAATTCACTGCCCACTTTTAAACTGATACTGTACCTACTTACTTTGAACTAGTCGACCCGCCCCTCCTTCGGTCGAGCGTCGACTTGTCAAAACATCGACATTTCTGTGTTATCATCATCATCAGCCTATATTCGTCCACTGCTGGACGTAGGCCTCTCCTAGTGAACGCCACTGTGCCCGATCTTCGGCACTCCTCACCCAGTCTCTGCCAGCCGCCTTTCGCAAGTCGTCACTCCACCTGGCCGGCGGGCGTCCCACACTACGTTTGTCTTAACGCGGTCTCCACTATAAAACTCGTTTTCCCCAACGATTGTCAGTTCTTCGGGAGATGTGACCAGCACATTGCCATATGTCAGCACATATGTCGGTTACCTTGGTTCTCTGGTTCTGTGTTATATCGTAAGTTAAATATACACATAAACCTTCTGGAATGTCGTAAGGTAAGTTTTGAGTATCAATGTGAATGGCTATTAGAGTAGGGGAAGACCAAAGAAACCATAGACTGAGTGTATTATATGGCTAGAAAGGGGGTGAGTACCGAGATGACGAGTTGATGACTAATAACGAAGCAGGGAAGAAAGATCAATGTTGCGCCGCCCACAAATAAATTGGGATGAGAGCAGGAGAATGTTGATGACAGCTAAACCTTCTGGAATACATTCTCTAAATGATGGTGAAAACCGCATCAAAATTTTGATGATCTAAGCAGTCTCATAGACAGACACGAACAGCAAGTTTTTATAACTGTAGGTACTTACCTATAGATTCAAGCGCTTTAACAAATATATCAGAATAGTTTCAGCTGCCACATTCACAGCTTCGACAATATTGTTCACGAGTGAACGATAAGACTCAACACATTGCATTCATTCATTCCCGCTATTGCGATAACAGGAACCTGACTCGATTTGATTCCAATCAAAGTCTGTCTGGGTTTTTTCCAAATATGTTGGGGTCGGCTTCCAGTCTGGATACAGCTGAATACCAGTATTTTACATGGAGCAACTGCCTTTCTGACCTCCACAGCCCAGTTACTGGGTACACGATACCTTTAGGTAGAACTGGTTGTCCGACTTTTGGGCTTCTGGCGACCCGTAACGACTGTCAAAGATACACGAATGACATCCGGGACCAACGGCTTAACTTACTTTCTGAGGCACGAAGGGGTCTCGACATGTAATGGGTGGTCACCAATCCATAAACCGACCGCGGCAAGCGTAGTCTAAACTACGCTAGACCCGTGCGGTTTTTATTATTTAGCCACGAGCCCCGATTTGATTCCATTCCAATATAGTAAATTCAAAACCAGTATTATTGGCAAAACCGTTATCTTTCTAAGAATGCGAACAGCTCAGATATTTGTCTGTAGAAACAGGCTGTTAAGATATTTGTGGTATGTCGAACTCGAGTGTCGATTGCATTCTAAAGTCGCACAGAATTTGTCGCCTTCAGTAGCGTCCCTTAGTGCCTGTGACGTGTAGACAATATGACACGCAGGACTCGATATTAAGTGTACCATCGTTTGCGGATCAGCACCACGTTTATACTCTAGGGCGGAGTCATCTATTCATCTTTTGTCCGGGCGGGAGATATTTATTATAATATATTGTAGGTAGGACATTTTTACCGGCTTGTCTTTACGACTCTCTGGGTGTCTCCCTCTTATTTTTTGCGCATGGCTCGTGTCCATAGTTATCATCATCTTCCTAGCCTTTTCGTAACCGTGGTGGGTAGTGCGGATGCAGCTGAATACCAGCATTTTCCACGGAACGACTGCCTATCTCATCTCCACAACCCAGTAGTTACTGGGTACTCCTTGTGTAAAATTAAAATGATAACAATATTACTTGATATTAGAGCTATACCTGAGTATCGGCATTATTAAAAACGTCATTTGAACTTAATCAAATAAATTAATTAATCAAATTAGTTCCATTTGACGATTTGAGCGTGATAAATGAAGTATGAAATTGACTTCATGCTCGAAAGGCTTTTTTGACTCAGCGAGCCTATAGAGAAGGAATATTTCATCGTAATAAAAATCTCTTTACCTTAAGCCCGTCTTTATTTCAAGAATCGAGTTTGTTTCACCCTCAATTGTACTTGCGGTTACAGGTATTCAGTTTTATTTGACAAGGAAAACATATTGTTAGCATGAAAAGTGACGTACTTTCTTCCATATTTTAACACTTTACAGGACAACGCCTCTTGACATGATGACCACAAAAGTTCTTCCTTAACGTCGCGTTTATTGTTCCAAAAAAAAAATGGTCCGGAAGCAGCCTCCAAAATTTTTTTTGAACACCACACTAAATAAACTTGCAATGGTTTGTTATGTGTATGAGTAATTAGTGTAATTATTTATTATTATACATTAGGAAATTGCGGTTTTACTTCATAATGATAAATGATTTCGTGGATGGGTGACCATGACCATCCATTACCTACATATCGAGACCCCTCCGTGCCTCGGAAAGTACGTGAAGCCGTTGGTCCCGGCTGTCATTCGTAGATCTTTGACAGTCGCTACCGGTAGTCAGCCAGGTAGCCCAAAAGTCTGACAACCAGTCTTACCTAGGGGTACCGTGTTACCCAGTAACTGGGTTGTGGAGAATAGATAGGCAGTCGCTCCATGTAAAATACTGGTACTTATTCAGCTTTATCCGGTTAGACTGGAAGCCGACCCAACATAGTCGGGAAAAGGCTGACAGATTTAATGATTAATGTTATAATGATTACTAGATGAAACATCGTAAAATTACTATCTTAAGCCGGCGGCGGCGGTACTTCGAATATGGTAGCTTTCATTTGTTAAGATTAATATCCATATCTATTGATAACTTATCTAACTGGCCTGCCTATACCACCTTCTATAGATTTCCGACGATATTCAGCCTGTTTCCGTTTAATTTATCGATTCTATAATCCTACTTCTCTAAACTAATATAATTTTTTGTATGTTGGTTTGTTACGCTGTCGCGTTTCGATAAAACGGCTGAACGGATTTTGAAGATCTTTGACACATGGGTAGACTATGACCTGGATTAGGACATAGGATACTATTTATCCCGATATTCCCACCGGATCGAGACTTATGCGGGTGAAACCGCGGGGCGCAGCTGTACTATTATAAATGTGAAAGTTTGAATGTTTGGATGCTTGTTTACTCAATCCCGCCAAAACGGCTGAACGGATTTGGATGCAATTT
Source organism: Brachylomia viminalis (assembly GCA_937001585.2). NCBI lineage: Eukaryota > Metazoa > Arthropoda > Insecta > Lepidoptera > Noctuidae > Brachylomia > Brachylomia viminalis. Next base: position 25,371,522 of record OW443307.2, read on the forward strand.
GGCACACAGATAGTTTATAACCTGTTTTAACACATTGGATATCCCTTTTTAGTCCGATATTCCCACGGGATCGAGGATAATTAGGTCAAACCTGTTACATATATTATTTCTCAAAGAGAACTTGTACCTACGTACTATTCAATATCAATATTTTCCATTTCATTAATTCATTTAACAATTACCAAATCAACGTTTGTGTCGATCCGTGTAATCTGCGAACACATGAATTGGCATGAGGAAAAAAGTTTTGTTCCAACATTTTTCCTCCCATTCTGTGATTACAAGAAATAACCATTCATAGCCAGTTTTAAAAGAGTTGAACAGTTTCGTTGATAATAAAAAAGAGAAATTGGTTAGGTATCAATAACTATGTAAAATGTTTAACGACACGAGACATAAATAGTTAGTAGTTACATGGTTGTTGATTATGTTTATCTGGGCTATAAATCTTTATAGTTTTTCAATTTATTGTATGGATTGTAAACGATACTTACATTATTATAAAGAGTCTTATGCTTATAGACTTAGGGTGACTTCTGCCAGAGATAACCCTAAGGATGAACGCCCACGGCCCCTTCCCCTTCGGGGGAAGCCACCAGCCTTAACACTAATTTAAACATAATTAGGAAACACGAAAATTTCATCAGCCGAGGGTAATTTAAGAACAGTCACATGGTGACTTCTGCCAGAGATAACCGTAAACACGAAAATTAATCTTCTTTTACCTGTGAATATAAAAAGAAACACACAGAAACGAATCCCTAAATACATTTTCGGGGTATTCTGTAAGACCAAAAAATAAAATATAATTTAAGGAGAAATGGTCCCTTGTCCTTCTTGAGGCCACTCTCAGACATGCCATATTCAGTAGTGGTATTCTACACGTTGGCATGAATAAGCTCTTAAAAGTATACCGTTTAACATACATAAAAAGATCGAATATTGTCCACTGCGTGTTGACGACCTCCCCTCGAAGTCATTTCTCACCATAAAACATGTTTATGAGTAACGAAAATCTAACTAAACATAACGTATGCAAACTAACGGTATGTTAGAGCATGGTATGACGTCATTAGTTTTGGTTCAACGACCTCATTTGAATATGCTCTCGAGTTTACATGATAAAGCGATAATTTATTCCACTGACCAAGTGTCGATAACTGATGCTTCTTTAGCGTCTTTACAAAAGAAAAGAGGTTAAAAATCATAAATTAGGCTGAGAATCAACACTTTCTGAACGTCAAATTTACCTAAGACAGTTCCCCAAAACGCCCGCCCTTCACAATTTCCTAGTGTTCTAGCTGGAAAGGACAAGCGGCGCAACATACTCCCCAGCAACACTACCTGTTCCTCATCATCATAATCCACTGTTCGACTTCACCCAGTGCTGGGCACAGGCCTCTCTTCGCTTGTTCCCTCACTCCACGCTCCTGTACCAGTCTCATCCCGATTCGACCCGGCTTCAATGACGTCCCCCATTTCGGGGAAAATTCGTGGGCAAAGCAAATTTTGGTATTCTCCCTTTGTCCCCTAAATTCTATCTAGATTCATTCAGCCGTTTCGCCGTCATTAGTGAGAAACTTCGAAACTATGCCTTCATAATAGTTTTGCGTGTGAGAGAACGGAAGACAGAGATTGTTTTAATATAATATTATCGTTATTCTCACGGGCTTGTGGGAAGGAGTCTTGCGTGGCAATCACTTGTTTTCCTTCCCTGGTTGTCTTCTAGACAATGGGCGTTTTGCTGCACTTTTGACGGGCATTAGTGCTTTGTTTATTGAGCTAATGCCGATGGAAATTGCTAACAGCGTTAAAAACCTTAGGCCAAGTTCATAATGCGAAAGTTTTTCCACCTAAAACACAGTACCTTCCAATACATTTCATACTTTTATTGGATATCAGAGCGCGGAAACACATGTCATTATTATTCACAGTTATATTATATATATAGTATATATAGTTATATATATATATTAACAATGGCTTCATTACATTAGTCGATAATTAGGCCGGTTTATTACGGGCTGCTCCCATTCACTTTCGCACACTGGCATCTATTTCGACTCTTAAGCAATATCTTTTGTCCGTAAGTTCAATGTCATGGCTTCGGTAGCCGAGAATTTTATTCGGATAATATCGCCGAGTACTCTTAACTATAGTTTGAGAACAGTCCTTAGTTCAACTGACTGAGGACAATTCCTAATTGCTTAATTAATATCACTAGTCATCATCACAATTTCAGTAGAAAGAGGTCCTCTGCTCGACATTATGCCTCCCCCACGCGTAACAGTATAAAAAAACTACCGACAAAAAAGGTTCTTCAATATTATAAGCATGTTCAGATCGTAGCAGAAGATATATCCGCATTAGGTTACGGATGAAAGTCTCAAGCCTTTCATTAAATATTATTTCTTTCTCGTTTTAAAACTGTCCTATTTTCATACACGTGCCATAAGATACATCCATCAGTGTCGAAAAATCAGAGTACGTATACGATTCGCGTAACAGAATTATTTTCAATCAGCGCCCGGTTCCCTGTTGTTGGGCGCATGCCAGAATCAACATAGCGCAGTATAGCTCTAAACAAGAATCTTGTAAAACTAGCCGTTTTTCAAACAAAAAATCTTGCCTGGGTCGACAGAGGTACAAAAGGAAAGCGTGTGTGTGCTATATTTGGATGTCCAGCGACAGTTCGTTACCCTGTCTCCTATTATAACGGAATAATTCGAATAATTTTTGTAAGTGAGCTAAATAGGAAGATATTTTAGTGTACTGTTAAAACGTAACACCAGGTTTGTCGAAGTCTACATTGAAATCGAAACAGTCAAAGACGAGAAACTATTCCTCTATCCAGGCCACCATATGGAACTTACTACATTTATTGAACCGTGTGTTTTCTCGTCATATTGAACTCTGTTAATTACATGAAATGTAAATAAACTGTACACAGACACTCTTATGGTCTTATCCAGATCAGACACTAAGTAAAAACTTGACCGAATGACCTCATCGCGAGCTCTAAACAATAAAGGCTTCAGTGTCAAAGCACCCTATTCAATCGTTCGGCCTCATTAGGAAGAAAGTCTATAAAACAGCATATTTTCAGGCTGATGAACAGTTTCCGAATATTCCCGTTATTGGAACAGCTCCAAGCAGGTTATTGACATAATTCGCCTGAAGTTTGGGAGCTCGCCAGACCTGTGTTTCGAGTGCATCGGTAATCTCTCATTGCGTATGTAATTATTACGGTCAGTGAAAGTGTCAGCTGGCTTCTTCACAACATTTGCACTTACGGGAAAAGCAGAATTTTAAAGACGAATGTTAGAAATTAATTAACAACATACCTATTAAACGACTGGCAGTAATAGATGAACGAGCTTACGTATGTAATAAGGTTTAATGATAATGGTCGCGCTTTCTGAGAGCCTGCTGATGCTGTGTGATGCTGTCTCGTCATATGGCATGTAAAATTATAAACTCTTTAAATCCACATCCTAGAAGTTTCATGAACTTACTGCTGCCCATCTTGATGACTATGAAAAATATAGTCTACTTTTAGCGGTGTACATTTCAAGCCCTTGAAGGCTGTTTCGTTTTTCTTGCAACTATTTGAACTTTATGACTTGTGTTCCAGGCAGTGAGGTGGTAGGCAAGCTGAGTTTACGTGTCAATTATAAAGACATACAAAGTAAGTGCGTGTGCGTCTGTCTGTGTGTTTAACTTTCCGATGTGGAGTCCTTAACGTGTGTCGAATGCTGTACAAATCGATGTCTGCGCTTGTAAATTACTCTGCTGACGTATGACGGTACACTGCAAGACTGGGCCTATATTTTTATAAACTGATCCACCGAGTCTTGATGTTACTTGTAACATGTGACTTGTGTATCATGATTATTCATGGTGCTTCAACTGAAACTCTTCAGAAGTGATATTCCAGGAAAAGCTATTTAAATGCAAACGTCATCTGATTATGTACGCGAGAGGTTCTTATCAATTTAAGGTTAAGTTTTAAACAGTTTTCAATTGCCAAAAATAATATAATCACGCCGTCAAAAACACAGAAATTGTTTAAGTAGTACGTTTGACCACCAAAAACTAGACAGCCAAGGCGTGTACATTAGCTACTTCATTTATCTTGTTGGAACTCGCCATTAAAACTTTCCAAAGTGACCTCTCATGAGTCTAATTGGTTTAGAAGCAACGGACAAGACGAATTACAATTTCGAAACTTCCTCAACCGAGCAGGAATATTCTAGCTCCAGCAATATTTGAACTTCCTGCTTTACTTGCTCGATTCGTCTTGGCAAGGCACTCCAAAACAAGAAAACATCCTATATTCCAAAACCCAAATAAACGTAATTCTTTCTTTTCATTCTTTCTTTATATTCCTATACTCATTCAAGTCTGCCTCGAAAAGCAAGTAAAGCCATTAGTCCCGGCTCAATGAATGACATTCATTCATAGATCCTTGACAGTCGTTGCGGGTAGTCAGTCTGACAACCAGTCTTACCAAGTGGTATCGCATTACCCAGTAACAGCGTTGTGGAGGTCAGATAGGTAGCCACTCCATGTCAAATACTGATTCAGTTGCATCCGGTTAGACTGGAAGTCGACCCTAACATAGTTGAGAAACGGCAAGGCAGGTGATGACTCTCTCAAATCTGTTTATAAGAAAGTAAAAGTGCCTTGGCACTATACGATGCGCCTGCGCCGGTCGCATGCCCAAAGTGACAGGTGTGATTATCGCGAGCTAGCATTAGCTATTAATGATTTTGGTATTTACGTCAATATTACGTAGGTATGGATGATCTATTTGACAGTTTGTAAAGGTTACAAACACTTTGTCTGCGATAACACGTTTCTAGGTTATTCCAATTAGGTATCGGGGATATGTAACAATTGGTTGTTGGTTGATGTTTATTTATTTGTTTTACCACTTACATCTATTATAGCAGGGAACCTATTGCGATAGTGTACTTATTTAACTGTTATTCTAATTTATTATTATAATTACATTTTGTAACTTATTAGTTATTACAAACAATGCATTCTTTGTGACACCTCAATCAGTTATTTCACAAAAGTTTGCAGTTTAGCGATTTGATTAGACTTTTTGTAAATGTATGGCAGTTAATGACTATTACTGTGTCTTGTCGAAGCAAGTTAATTTGTTGCGAATATCGTTCTCTTTAATTCTTCTACTATGTGTTCCACTATCTCCCTTAATAATACTGCTGTAGATTTTTTGTTGGCTCAGGCTCAGACTGTCAATTGTGATTCCGTTGGATGCAAGTGTCATATCCCCGGAGTTGGTATTTTTATATCTAAAATTACCCGCTGCCTGTAATGATGATGTTGATATTGGCTTTGGCGTTTGCTCACATTGTTTGTTATTGTGTTCTTCAATATGTTTTAAAGTTAGTAGTTTTAATTTGCGAAAAACCAAAATTGTTTGTTGTAGAAAGCAGTTCAAAGTCTGTATTACTATAAGTGCGAAGTACATCAGAATAGAGATCAAGTCTTGTTCGAATCTAATTGCACCAAATAAGCAAATTGAACGAGTTTTAGAGGTTATTCGATAGCAATAGCGTGGGATTTGAATCCTTCTGTATGCCCCAACATGAATCAATATGAACCTTTGTTCGATGTCTTGTTCATTAAGATGTTTATCCATTCGCCATATCCACACTACTTTGTCAATCATTATGGAAAGTATGAGTTGTCGCCAGCCTGGCATACTGAGAAAGTTAATATAAACAGCTAAGTAGGAGGATTATATTGTGGTTAGTAGCGGTAAGGTGTGGCCTAAAGAAAAGTTGGTTTTTCATTAAAAACTTGCACTTGCATTAAAAACACGACAAACTTGCGTCAGCCAATGAGTCAAGCTTGCGTTATCTGCTCTATGGAGCCTTATTGATACAGCAGACCGCAGCACGACATTAGTAACAAAACCAGTAAAAGCTGGCCTCGTATCCTCTTGAATTTCCGTACTACGCTAGGCGAGCTCAAGAAGGTCAAAGTTAGCACTGACGTGCGGTCGAGTGCTCTAAGAAGTTGCTGAAGAATTTAGATTTTCGAGATATAACAATAATATAATAATATATCTTCAACAGTGGCACCCTCGTTTTGCCCACTGCTGAGTACAAGCCTCCCCCCTTTTGTGTCATGCTTCCCCGACTCTGTGCGAATCTCACCCCATCCAGGGCTTACCCGCGATCTTTTGCAGGTTTGTTTTGTATGTACGTAGAGTTAATAAGCAATAGTTCTCTCTAACGGAACCTAGGTAACATGCCATGTTAATGTTAGTTCCTTCAACGTTTATTCCACTCCTTATAAGGATATCCTGCTTGCAAAAATAGCACGCTTCCAAGAAACAGCGATTATGGCAATTACAATAGAAAATTATTTCCAACATTATGCTCGTTTTTAGAGCTTATGTGAGACTGACCATATGACTTTAATATTTTCTTGTATTTAAGATAGGCAGCCGCTCAATGTAAAACACTGCTATTCTGCTGCATCCGGCTATACTGGAAACCAAGCCCAACATGGTTGAGAAAAGGCTAGGCGATCATGATTCCTTAATTTTAATAGGATAATCTAGCATTCGTCTAGTGTGATTTCGGAAGTCAAGGAAACTCGCTGATTTTCCTTATAATTTTCACAGATGAAGTAGTTATAATTGAAGCGAGCGATATGGACTTTAACATTGTTTTTCATAGATTGTACCTGTCATCAAAACATGTATCTAATTATTTCAATGTCACGCTGCGCTGTAAAATACACTCATATCGCTTTTTGTATAAATTCATAGCCAAGTATAAGGAACGTTTGCTTTGTGTTTTATTCAATGTTAGGAATACGTATTCATTATTTCTTGTACACATTTTTAGGAGTATTAACTCAATAAAACAATATATTACCAAAACCACACGTATTCACTTATTATTACGTATTATTAGTTGACACGTCTACACACTAGAATGATCGCCGAGTGGGGACGTCTCTTGTGCACCTTACATTATAAAGTATTATTTTACATACTATACTCCATTTATAATAGCATAAGAAATAAGAGGCTCGTAGAAGCAGGAGTGCAAAACATTTTATTTTAAAGTTAAATTAAAACCATTTTAATTACAATCAAGATTATTTTCAACCGATCACATGATGATTTAAGTTTAATTATGAAATAAAAGTCATTTTTTTTACAATATTTTATTTAAAATAACAACTTACCACACACAAATTCAACCTCAACTCTTCATCTTCTCTCCCGTTCCGCCCCGTACATCGTTCTCTGCTTCGTCTTCATCAACAAATTTTGTCACTATCATCAGATGATGAAGATGAAGAAGTTTCACCGACGTTCATAATAATTTTTTCTACCATATCATCCATTATGCCATCAAATTGGCAAAACCTTTCCTCTTCTTTAATTGCATGAGCAATGCAAGACTGCCATCGTTCTGGCGAAATATTATTCAGAGCTTGTGGCCACATACCTCTTCATTTGAGCCCATATTAATTCTATAGGGTTTAACTCGCAGTTGTAGGGTGGGAGGCACAATACTGGAATACCTTTCTCTCTAGCCATCTCATCTACAACAAAATTTTGGTATAATTTTTTATTTTTTTTTACGTTTTCTAATAAAGTTGCCCTGAGGTCTTTTTCCTCAAAAGGAATATTTTTGATTTTTAACTACTTCTGTATACCATTAGTGTGGCTGTAGTTGGCAGCTTCCCCAGGTTCCTTGAGTGGTATGGCGCATTGTCGATAACAATTACAGCGCTACACTCAGTTTTGGTTAAAATTTACTTGAACCACTTTTCAAAGTTAAAGGCAAAAGGCATTCATTTTGGAGTGGTAATCTCCATCACCTTTCTTTGCATAATGAATATATTAGTGCAGCGTCCGCTAAAAACCCTTCAGTTGATCCTGTGAAATAAAATTAATACAAACCAATTAATCTGTACCCCCTATATAATTTCACTGCCGGAAGTCGGTCCTATACATAATACTATAATATAGTAGCAACAACATTTATAACTTTAATAGTTCGCTTTGCATGTGTAGGTTTGTAATACAATAATATTACTTCATTAATAGTCAATGACAACGGGGTCTTCGTTTGTTAATAGTGAGGTACAGTCAAGAAAATATAAGTATATGTTTTATCACAATGCATGTTACTTTAAGATATTCTCTAGTAATCATTTTATGAATCATAATTTTTACCGACAATTTCTGCGGTTTTATTCATCATCTCAATCTTATAACGAGGGGTACCTGCAGACCAGGAGACCCTTAAATTGTTGAAAAAAATATATTACAGTTTGATTTTCTACAGCATGAAGTTTGTTTCATTTTCTTTTTCTTGGGAGATTTAAGTAAATTTTTGGGCCACGTTTTTATCACCGTTGGCTTTAGTCAGTCTCAAAACTTGTATGTTGTAAGCCACTTGGGCCCGCACCGGGATCACCCATAGCTCAACAAAACGTAACGTTTTGTACAAACAACACTAATAACGAGAACAAAACAATAACAACTAAATCACAAAAAAACGGCAATAACAAAAAAACAAAGCGTAGCATTCGCAAGTATCGACAAGTGAATGACATTAATGACAATCATAGAACATTATTTACGTCAATTTCACCGACGACATAAACCGTTATAATTGAGGAGCTGGCGAACAGAACCGGACTTGTCCACTACTATTCAAAAGATGTTTTTTTTTTCGAATCGTGATGTCTTGACCTAGTTTCGTCGATCCCTGTTAATATTTTCACCCAAAACCGGCTAGAAGTAGGCTAAAAAAGGCTTAAAAAACTAAATTTTCATACAAAACCGGACTAGTCCAATATCCAACACAAAGATTTAAAAAAAAAATATTTTTTCATTCTAAAGCGAACTTGTCCTGTAATGTATTTATTTCATCAACACATTTTCAATCAAAACAGGAAATGTCTAACAAAAACGAAACACCACCACCACCACACCAAAGTCCACCTTTTTCAAACAAAACCGGTTTAGTCCATTTTTATTTCTTGAATAAGTTCCAGAATATAGAAGTAAATTAAAAATAGGTACCTCATGCAATAATAGAACTAATCCACCGACATATCCTAATGCAATGTAATACTATTAGTCTCTCCTTCATATACTGATATTAGTTTTTTAGCTACCGTGTAAAATTTATTTTCGTGGACTAATCCGGTTTTGTTCGCCAGCTCCTCAATTAGAAACACCCGGCTGACACAGCTCATAAAGAGAATAGGTAACATTTTAGATGTGGTAGAATTATAGTGCAACGAAAAACGTTCCGGTATTGTTCGCCCCTGCTTCTTTAAGGTTTTTAGCATTGACACTGTAATTTTAATTTGGAATGAAATAATATATCTAAATGAAAGCCACTTAATTTCATAAGATAAATGGTTAAAATGATTACAATTATGTGTGACAGCTGGTATTTATATAGATTTTCATAAATTTGGCGTCAATCGTAACTATAACAAGTTTATTGTACTTTGGTTACAAAGTGTGCACGAAAAATAACCTTTTTTACCTTCTGTCTAATGCTAATATAAATGGAATATAGGTAGCTGTAGGTATACATACTGTCGCTGTGGCGTCCTCCCTACAAATTTATCATTCTGATTTGTGTATTAGTAACTACTTCTATAAATAATTTCTACTAGCTTTTGCCCGTCAGAATTTATCCCACGGGAATGTACTACCGCGACAAAAAGTATTCTATGTGCTTCCTACACAGCCCATGTTCTACCTGTGTGCCAAATTTCACCGAAATTCGTTCGGCCGTGTTTACGTGATTGAGAAACAAACATTTATAATACTAGTAGGATTGAAAAATTGTTTTTCTATCTACAATCACTTTGTTGTCAAGTCAACAAGAAACCACAGGTAAACCCTGTTAAATGGCATGTATAGTAGGGTAGCAGATGACCGCAGAATTTCTCTACGAGAAAGACTAATCGACTTGTAACAAGACAAGTCTTTCTGCTGTCTACCATTGCCGGATGTAAAGATTTCAGTTTACTAAATTACATTAGGACTAAGTTACGTATTGCTAAAGAATGCACAAAACATCTAAAACTATCCCATCCGGGAATAGATAAGTGATGTTATGTTTCAAGTAGTTTTACGTCATGTTTGTCTCAGGCCGGTATTACCTACATATACTAAATCTTGACTCGAGCATTACTTAAAACTAGTTTAATGAATGTTTTAGCATTGAGTTGGGTTCTGTTATACTGACCTGAGTCAGTCTATCTACTCAGTTAAATGAATAATATTTTTTCTTAACGCCACGTATTTTTTGGGTAAGTATCCATCAATTTATACACTTCCATTTAACTAGCTGTGATTAGGTGATTACCCTGTAAGTTGTAACGTATATGTGACAGCAATACCTACTAGTACAACATAGAATCATTTTGCTACGAATTAATATTAGCCATTCACTCTACGTTGTTAATTAACTACATTTGAATTACATTTGCTATTTTTATTTGTTACATATTGTTTTAAACTATGTGTAAATGATAATATTCAACCTATACTTCGTTGCGTTGATCGGTAAAATCAACATAGTGTATCGTGTAACTTGTCGAATGTAGGATATATTCAATGGAACGGTGAAAAGATCGAATTGTTGACAAATTCTGTTTTGTCAGCGAAATTCATGTTTCCATGATAGCTGGGCCTTCTGGTAGTTCTTGCTGTCACATAATAAACCCGTCTTTATTTATTTATCCACGGATTTTTTCAACTAAGTTCCCCATTCAGAACGGCCAAATGTAATCACAATATGTAGGCAGGGATTATAATTAGTTGCGCACAGCTGAACATTCTGAACCCTATGCCGCCATTATAGATCGTTCTTTCCACTTGCGGATCGCTGGAAAAACCCCAATGACCTTTTACATAAAAAGATTTCAATTTACAGCTGACCTTTTAGAACGTTCTGAAATCCCCTAATCAGCTTTGGTTTTCGGCTAGGACGTAATACACGTATCCGTACAAGCCCACTACAATACGGACGTATATCTTGACCTTCGCACCGCGTCCGCACGCAACGTGTACAAATTACCCTTAATTAGTATCGGCGAGGATATCCATTGTTACATGCTTCCGCGTTGCGAATGTGTACGGACAAGCGTTATGTTTGAATATGCTGTAGTCTAGCGACCTACTTAAGGTGCATAATGGTAGTTGCCAAGAAATCGATTGCTTCTTGCATACGTTATGCGACGGCTGCATAATAAGCGGCCGATCTATTCTGTAAAAATCTCACCATGAAAACATGTGAAATTAGTTATCATTTCATCTGTTGCTGGAGATCGACTATATTGACAGGTCACTTCAACTAAGTTTTCACGGTGGAACTTTCACAGAATAGCACCGCAGGAGTAATATGACACGTTCGGTTTTTCAATGACAGTATTTTCATAATTTGAACGTCGAACAGTAAGCCGCTTATTGAATATTTTGTCCTGAGCTGCGGTATGAGGACTTGGGATACAATATTTGGGGCTGATCTTGACAGGTTCCATACGTTTTTGGACCACTCGTTAGTAGTAGTGTTTTGTTACGATTCAGATGTAATAGTATTTAATATAGTTTCCTCTTTTATCCTCTAGAAGGTTTTTAACGCTTATTCTCTTATTGTTTCTAGCGTTGTCACAGCCTGTTACCAGGGTCGAGGCTCCAAGTAAGTCCAGTACAGAAATATTGTATCAAACAGTAATCCACATTTAGTAATCAACTATTAGCATGGCATGGCAATAAAGTCACAAAAACCACACTAGGTATTAAGAATTTACTATTTATTAGACTTGTATTTTTAAACCGATCTCCGTATGTGTGTGTTTAATATGACAAGGGTAGTTTAAAAAGCATACGATAAAACATCGTTAGTAAAGGCTCCCGCAGACAAGCGTGACGCGAATCTAGTAGAACAATTTCTATGAATCGTCATGGAAATTGATCTACATGATTAATTTGCGTAATGAAAATAATAAGAAAGAACAGTAAAGAAACGTGATGTTTCTTCATGAACTGCGATAAACTTTATCGTCCAATACTTGTCTTTTTATCAGTCAGATTACTATATTTTTTATCGCGACTTTCTCGGCTGCATATATTATCTATCTTAAAATTATATTAAAATAACTGCCTTCTTGTGTTTTTCTGAGTGACACTACAACCATTGCATTGAGTTGCTTCGAATTTGACCTGTCCATCTATTTTTGTCCCTTAAGCTGATTGTCCCCGGTAGAGCAATACACCTAGAGAAATAAATAGCATTATGCTGAGCGATAGCCGTTTTGCGTGGATGTGACGCATGTTTCCCCAACCTTTTCTTATTTTTTGTACTTATTATTTTTTACGTCATGTTTACCGCAAATAAACGCATTTTCTTTCTTTCTTTATTTTCTTAAAATTTATTTTACATTTTTTTAATCATGTAGGTAAGTAGGTACAAAATTATATTCAGTTAAGGCCCCGTTTGAATATAGACCTCTCAACTTTTTACAACTGTTTATTTCCTTCGCTTTCTTTGTCTAGTCCTTTCGGGCAATTCGTTTTATCTCCTGCCCAACGTTCTCTGGGTTGTTCTCTGGCTCTGTTGCCGTTGGGCCTGGCCATTAAGTTACCAACTGTACCTGCCACCTAGAGAAATACTATGGAGTTAAACCTAGCATACACTCAATGTGTGTTGCCATATCCAGAATTCCAGACTGATCTCGTAATCTTGAAAACAAAGTAGAACCTACTCTGTGGCGGTGGATCATTTTTCGTAAAATTTATATCCAGACCCTACATGGCACATAAAGTAAGTACCTGAATCACAGATTACCTGCGTCATGGGTCCATGTAAAAATAAAATATGACGGTTTTAAGAATATTGGAAAATTCCTCTCAATAAGTCTCGGTCGTCACCCGCGGAGCTACAAAAAGTTTGAATATCATTGAACTGAGGTATCGTTGGAAACCCCACCATTTATTTTGTGACGCTAATAACTTAAGTTGATTATGTGTACGCGAAACAAAAAGTATACTTGTACCGTAAGTCACGACTCACGACCATGATATAAAAAAGATGATGGATAAACAATGGCCAGTTAGGCTGATATCCACGTGCACACTGCACCGACAAAATGACATAGGAATGAACGTTCATCTGCTCCTTAGATTAAATTTTTCGATGATTCGGTAGACGAGTGAAAGATACCGAGTGCCAAAATCCAACATCTTTGGATCGGTTCAGTAGTGAAGTTATTTTTACTTTACTTTTTACTAACATTTTGTGTTCAGACGTTTCACTTCGAGTGAAGAATAAAAGACAAAAATGAACAAAAAGTGGAGTTTCTGATATCTGCTTTATCCATGGGGAAGATGAAATACACACATAAAAAGTGTCTAGGGATCAAGGTATTTAAATAAAATGTTTTATTGCCCTATTGAAATTAAATAACAATGTCTTTTTAGATTGATTCAATAAAATGTTTTCGTACCTGTAGATCGACGAGTACAACGTAGACGAGACAAGTACTCTCTTGTTTTTGCATTAATAAAGACGTCGCGATTTTTGTTTATGCTGGATCTTTCATCTTAGTGAATCCTGACATTAAAATGTGATAAAAATAAAAGTTTTTATTGCGTAAAACAAAGCAGTCTGTATTTCCGTCGTTAACGCGTATTTACACAATGGCGGCGATTCAATATAGCGATATTCAATACTGACACCAAATAAAAAATCAAGATTTATCGCTGTCAACAGTGACGTGCGCCCGGTTTCGTAAACATTGTGTGCATTTATACTCCATCGGTTTAGGCTTTAAGTAGTTAAAAAAGGGTAAACAAAAAAAACCACGTGACTCATAGATGCTAAACCTTTTATTTCAAATGTTAAAATCATAATTATACAAGAGTCACATATTAATAGGCTCTATTCTGAATCTGAATCTGATCAACTATCTATCACATTAATATTAAAGCGTTCAGTGGTATCATCAATTATTTTGTCTAATTTAAAAAAAAAATCTGTTCTTCTTTTTTAGCTAAAGCCTCAGGCAAAAGAATTTTTAGGTCAGCCATTTTAAAAGTTTTATTTTTCTCGGCTATAAACCCCTTAACTTGAGCCCATATTAACTCAATTGGATTGAGCTCACAGTGATATGGTGGCAGGCGCAATACTGTGACACCATTTTGTTGTACTCTTCCATTTCGCAACGTTATCTAATTCGTTGTATTTTCTAAAACGTTTGGGGAACCTGTCTTTTTGGGTTTTTTACAATAGACAGATTATAAAATATTATATAATTATAATAAATCTAACAAAAAAATTGTGCTCAAGCAGTTACATCTACGAAGAGTAGTTTAAGAATAAATGATAAAGTTTAAAATACTATAATAAAGAGGAAACTATCCTGTGATCGAAAATAAATTTAATTTTGTTATACCGTATTTTTTAAATAAGAAAGTGTCAACTATAAAAAACCCTGTTTACGATTTGTTTACCTTTTTTTAACTACCTAAACCTTTAAAGTATAGTGAGGTTGCAAACGTGTGCGTGTGAGCGTGTCATGCACAGAGCAAGGTGTAGTTTTGCATGCTTCACTGTATTGTTCGTAGCGCTGCCGCGCTGTCTTGATTTTTTTATTTGGTCTGAGACTCAATATGAGTTCATCCAAATCACGTTGCGGAATGGCCGCCCACGTCCTTTGTAACGGGTGAAAAAAAAAACTGGTTAGCGTACGGCATCCATATTTGGCAGAGCTCTTCTTTGAAGCATATCCCATGCGTGCTCTATGGGATTCAAGTCTGCCGATTGAGCAGGCCATGGTAGGACGTTGATTTTGAGATTGCCACTGTTCTAAATCAGTTCGATTCTTCCGCCCATCCAAATACCATGAAATACTATATCATGATTGTTTCACCACTAATTAATGATAAATGATTTTATTTCTGTAAGTAGGATTGTACAAACACTTTTACACGTCAATCGTATTTTAAAAACTATATGAGGTCGGCGTTTCCTATCTGACTACTCTGAGAAGAAAAGCCGAAACAAACTCAGAAGTCACAGTCGCTTTTAAAGCCCAGACAAAATCTTGGTCAGATCATGTGAAGGCTGTGTAGATCGGGGTCTGGAATGGTCTTTTGACGAAAGAACCACACAGATTGAGTGGAACTGTCCAATCAGTGCACGCAATTGTTAGCAATCGTGCAGCTCAACTCAGAACTTAAGGAGCTCAACGATTCGACGAACAATACCAATGAAAGGACATTTGAGTAGACCGCATAAATTACTCAAACTGCCAGATCATGATTAACTGTATGCATGGACTTCCTGGCATGATTTTAAACGTTCTTGGCGTCCAGGGGTCCTCCAATACCTACCGTGTACGTCTAGTATCTGGCCTCATACCATAGCGAGATTCGTCACCAAAACACACAAGCCCAATTTCTGTGTTCACGAGCCTATTGTAAACGAAATCAATAGTACCGGCTTTCGGGCACGGAGATTGACTTCATGCAAGCGATTTCTTATATGGTTTGATCGACTATTAACGATCTTGTCTGCGTGTGGTAATGCGAGCTCGTCCTTCATGTCGCTCTGCCACGCTGCCAGTGATGCGGTAACGTGTCCAAAGTCGACTTATAACACTGCGTAGTGCCCAGAGCACGTTGCCGTGAACCAGCTTCCAACATTCCTACAGCTCTGATCATTTCTTCTCGGCTCAAATTACGTCTTTATAATAACGTTCTTTTGTATTGATCCCACTCGGAAATATGGCAGAAATTTTACTAATTTGGCCTCAAACCCGTTGCAAGACTAAGATTAAGAAAAAAAAAAATAAGCTGTTCCCTACATTTTGACGAGTTCTGCAAACATACGAGTAAATGTAGGGACCAGCTGATATTTTTTTCGCGATTTCACAATTGTTCCCATAGTAAAAGTTGTTCATAATGATGAGTACAATTACCCGAGGATAATGGTGTTTTACCAATAACCCTGTATAGGAATACGACTTGAACTTGACACATTATTTTCATCTTTTGACCGAAATTCTAAAACTATTCCCTTTTTTTAAATGACGAAATTCACGAAAAAGTATCCATATGAGTTACAAAAAATATAATTTAAAAAAAAAGATTTTTAGTAACTAACAAAAACGTGCTTGATCCCTAGACTCTTGATGCGTGTATGTTGTAGTTAACCGATTTACGAAGAAAGAAGAGATGGAAAGTTATGATGATGCATGAAGTAGTGTGTTGAATGATGTGTGGATCAGCGTTATGAATAAGGTATTCGCCAACCCTGGATGGCGGCCATGTGGCGACCTTTTATATGAGGATGATGATCGGCATCGTTTTTCTTCTTTGCTCTACTTAACTATCTTGTTGTTTAGCCAGTCTTACCAAGTGGTATCATGTTATCTCGTAACTGGGTTGTGGAGGTCAGATAGGCAGTCGCAGTATGTAGAATACTGGTATTCAGCTACATCCGGTTAGACTGAAAGCCGACCCCAACATAGGAAATACGAGGCAGACGAATGAGTTTTGTTGACCTTGTTACTCCGCCTTAACATCTTATTCTGGTCGCCAGTCTGTCTCCTCAAAATGGTGATGTGGCAAGATTCTGTTCGTTGTCGTGGTCATTTAAGACGCTCCTAAGTTAAGCCACATCTTAATTTCGCTCCGTGTGTCCGAATTTCCATGTTATGCTGTAACATCACTAGTTTTACAAGTCGCAATATAATTCGTTATTGGCTCCCGACGGCGACGCGACGAACGCCTTCATAAGAAAATGGGATGACCTACCTACTTAAGAATCACTTGGCGTTCTGTTGCCATTATCGTTATTATTCTAAAAGGTTTTCGTCCGTAGCGAAATGGCTATAAGACCACTTGGCTTCTTCAATGTTATAATGGCTCCGTATCTAAAAGGAGGTAGCCACGAAGATTTGGCTTTTCGATTTAAAACATGTGGTGTACCCGATGGCATTACATATCGGCAAAAATGACGAACCTCCTTTAACAGTTTTGTCCCCCATTTAATCTGTTTAGAGGATGAGTTTTAAAAATCCTTCCTCAGTGCTCACCTTCGCTATCTAAGGCACCCTTGTGCAAAATTTCATGTTTCTAGACCTAGCGTCTTATGCTGTGTGTTTTCTATCAGTGGGTGAATTTTACTCGTACTTTACTTCGAACCCAGTCTTTTAGCCGTCTACACTGTCGAAAAGTTGAATGCTCAATCCTGATGCATTAAAAACAATATAATTAATTTTAAAAAAATTGCTTGCTAAGTGATTGTAGTTGATCTTCAACTGGTGCGAATATCTCGCTACACACGTCTTTATCTCAATGTAAGACGCATTTCGTGCTGTATCAGTTAATCTGCGTCTCGCCGGGCAGTTATCTGCGACCTTCCAATACGTCAGCCTCAGCGGAGGTCGTAAAACAATAAGTATAGGGGGAAAGAGACATAACTCGCCACGCCACGCGACGTCAATGAAGCGTGCTCATATGTCACATTTTCATCTCGTTTAAAGGTTTACCAGCTGTCCGGATATGTCAGGACACGTCATTATTCCGGACTTTTTTTTTGAAAATGTATAAGGTAGGTAAATAAAAATGGAAACGAAATTCTTAGGACTATATTGCAAATGGCATTTTGGCTGGATTTCTATTCCGAAATGATAACTCTAATCTCGTTAAGCCACCGTTTGAGACCAAGGAACACCCGCGTGGCGTCGCGCGTCGGGGGTAACACATCTGTCCACGACCTTTATTCAATTCAACCTCTCACTTTTACTCGCGTGCTGTTTTGAGAATTTTACATTGTTTATGTAGGTACGTGTTGTCAGCTGATATTTCAGGCACTTTAGTGTTTACCTTGACGCGTTAACATTTTTACAATGATACGTAAATAAAATGCAGGTGGATAAAACGATGTTCTTTGTTTCATAATATTGGTACTAAATCATGTGTTGTACTTCTAAACTGCGCAACAGATTTTGATGCGGTTTTCACCATCATTTAGAGAATTTATTCCGGAAGTCTTATGTGTTAACTAACGACCCGCTCCGGCTTCGCACGGGTGTACAGTGTATGTGACGGAGGTCGTATAACTACAGAATGTCTTTACATGTACAATGTTTCGAGCTGTTTTTTCATTCAGGGGCATACCGACCGACCGCCCGTTTCGCTGTTAGAGGTTAATAATTTCAAATCAGTGATATCTTCTAAGATATTCATTTTAATGATATGCTGTAAAGGGCAATTTTTATCTACATTAGTTTATACACGTACCTAACGTATTTAATTGGATAATCACCTATTTATTCCTCAGATAAAAATTATCTGACTATTGAAAAATCTGCCCATAACTCTAAATGCACCTGCCATGATATATCTCTGCATCACCCTAAGGTTGACTGGTAGAAAATGCCTCAGGCATTAAGTCCGCCTTTGTACAGTATTATTTTTTACTTGTGCATAAAGTTTTAATAAATAAATAAATTCAAGTGTACCTTAACTGCTAATTTCTATTTATAGGGCAGGGCTAGGGGTATATTACCAAATACGGGTGTAGGAACAAAAGCATGCGCTCGAAATAAAACATAAGCTTTTTATTTACAAAATTTGTTTTTTAACAGAATAATATTTAAAAGTAATAAAAAACTGTCACAATAGAAATTTTAACACTTAAAATATTAAAAATAAAAGGCCTAACATTCTTCACATATTAACATTTCTAACGTTTCCTTCTTAAAAGAATTAAGTTTCCTTTTGTTCACAATTCTCCTTGATGCTAGTAGAGGATCTTATGTTAACAACAACATGTTCACAACATCCGTATTAAAGTCTACTCTATTAAATGTTCAGCTATGTAAGCGCCCAAAAATATGTTGTTTACATAATCATTACAAATCTTTGAAATCATTGTATTACGTAAAATGCTGCAACTTTGCCTGGATTTTGACGTTTTTTGTTCGTTGTTCTGAACCTATTTATTATTATGGCTTTTAATGAGTTTTACACGGAAAACCGACCTTATGTCTTGCCAGGTAGAAGCCAAATCTTTTTAAATCATCATGTTTTTCCGAATTACAAGCACTCGAAAGTCATAGGCAAAGTTGTAGGTAAAAGACGCAACTTTGCCTAGGAGGATATCTCAATAAATAAACAGTTTATCATAGCAGTATTTTTTTCCGTGTGCATGAGACACCGTGCTTGTCCCCGGCATCGACAGTTAGATTATTGCCATGAAGGTATTCTTTTTTCACAGTTAGGAGGCAAAGTTAAGTAAATTATGTCACAAAAAAAATTCACCTGTTCGCACCGGTTTTTGTCGCACAACTGACAGAGTAAAAATGGAGTAACCATTGCAAAAACATAAAAATATGTTGCCCTAATAATGTAAAGTTACTACCAAATGGTACAAAATAAGAAAAGACTAAGCAAACGCGAAATATCGTAATCGAAACGAAATAGGCAAATTTGGGCTTTCTTGGCAAAGTTGCAGCATTTTACCGGTATACATCATTACTTCCGGAGTAAATTCTCTAAATGATAGTGAAAACCGTATCAAAATCCGTTGTGTGGTTTAGAATAAATAACCGGAGAAACGGACAGATGAACGACTTTGCTTCAGACTATTTAGAGAAGATACATTACATACATTCTTACTAAACATACATAGGTATAATAGAAATCTCGATGTTTTGTCAAGTCCTATAAACTGTGCGAGCAGAGGCGGTTGCTAGTGTTACAATAATGTTTTCATAATATTGGTTATTCAAAGCGTTATGAGTTCAATGGCGGGAAATTAATTATTTTGGTCGTTAGCCAAGAGGCTAGTCAAGCTGTCATTATCTTCATTACGCACTTGATTATGATTTACTCGACCATAAACTGATAAATTATGTCCCATTAGTTATTGTAGCGTAGATTAAGTATACAGCGCCATTTCCTGCAAAAAACAAATTGTACCATAGTCATTGATAGGTAGGTACGAACATTTTTACAAAAGCAAACACATGTCGCCATATTAGAATACGAACTTACAAACCAAAGGCAATATACGATTTTAACAAATATCTTCACTAACCACTCTTCGTCTCAGGACTAAACAACATATCTATTATCAGTAGTCCGTCATGCTAACCTTACATAGGTACCTATTCTACACCGCTACTAATTGAATGGTATATTTGCACATAAAGATCATAGCACGCCATGCTCGTAGCTATTTGTAGTTTCTGCTTACCCCCATGGGCACTACAAGTAGGTAAGTTCCATTGTCCACACACGGTTTTATTCCCGTGAAAAACTACGGTTGATTCGTCGTGTGTTGCACGGTCGTCAGTGTTGTATGGATCACAATGGAAGCTTGTCTACTCTCTATGCACGTAATCCGTAGTTTCGGCCGAAGTAACGGGCGTTTCCTACTCCGTAACACCTACGGGCATAAGATTACTTCGAGGCCCGAACTATGAACGAATGACAACACGGTGTGACGTTGTCCTTACTCCCGATGTGTTTATGCCCGTCCGGCAAAGTTAATTAATCGGGAGTTCATTCCGATGTATCGAATAGCTTTCGGACGGGCCCGTTTCTTCATTGACGGAATAGAGAGTAGTCCCTCAGACACGGCGGCAGTACGGCACTGCGCTGTCGCCGAATGCGCATATACAAGCTCACCCTGTAGTAACAGGGACAGCATGCGACTTTGGTGTGTGACACGTTTAGAACGTTTTTAGTTGAGGATTGTTGAGAATACACGGATTAAACATAAGATCTAAATCAAGACTTTTAAGCTAAAGTTGTTCCAAAGCAGAGCCCTCATTTACCATCATTATCTATGTTCCAGTAACCGAGAAGCCGACCCCACCTCCCCGCAGCGGGCCGCACGGCGTGCAGGTGGTGAACACCGGCGTCGACCACACCTTCACGCTAGATGAGGAGGTGCTGAAGGAACTATTGCTGCATGAAGACATCAAAGACAGGCCCGTGGTGGTGCTGTCCGTCGCGGGGGCTTTTAGGAAGGGCAAGTCCTTCTTGCTCGATTTCTTTTTGCGGTATTTGAATCATAAGGTGAGCATTTTTGAATGCCTTAACTGTGGTTAGGAATAGCTGGATGGATGATAATGGCAATGAGTTAGCATTTGAAACCTTCGAAGAAACAAGACTAGAATAGCCATATTTTGAGATAATATCAAGGTAGGTCGAAGCTGAGCCCAAAGTGCAGATTAGTACGTCTTAAATGAATGAACTTGTGGAGACTTCCTGTAAGTCGTCGCAAGTTTTTTTTTTAAATTGAATAATTAACTATAGTCATTTCTACATTTCTAAAGCTTCAGAAGTTGAAGATTTACTACTTTTTTAGATATTCAAATGTTCTTTCGCTAATGTAACCAAGCAAAATTATAAGTATCGGAATCCTAACGATTTTCCATTACAATCATTTAAAAAAACAAAAAAGTATTTCGTCCACTGTCGCATTAGTTAATTTCTTTTTATTTTCAGCTAAACACTACCCTCAACCATTATTTTAAGTATCCTTTTAACGCTATCAACGTAAATGTTCTAGTATGGGTCAGACGGCGGCAACGACTGGCTGGGCGGCGACGAGGAGCCGCTGCAGGGCTTCAACTGGCGCGGCGGCTCCGAGCGAGACACCACCGGCATACTCATGTGGTCCGAGGTGTTCAAGGCCACGCTCGATAATGGAGAGAAGGTGGGCAGGGCGCCAAAGCATTTTGATTGGAGAAAAATAATTTCACCTGACAGTCGCAGGATTCTGTTTGTGGTTTTGTCACAACTAATTTTAAAAGGTGTTCTTCGTGCATGAGTCGTGCAGCAAAGGATTATTATGTCTACTACTAAGTAAAGAATACACGACTGTTGACTCTATCGGTGTATCCGATCCTTACATATTATGGAATTACAAGCCGTGTGCCGAAGGGAGATGCCATCGGCAGAAATGACGAACTTCCATACAAGCTGTTATCCCTTGTTTAACCTCTTTAGGGGTGAATTTTTAAAAATCCTTCCTTACTGCTCTCTTTAGCTGTTTATGGAACTCTTCTGTATAATTTCAGACTTCTAAAGCCAGCAGATTAGGCTGTGCGTCATCTGTCAGAGATTTCAAGATTCTTATTAAGTAGATTCATCTCCACATATTAGAAAATGTTACACATTTTCTAATATCCTGGTGTGTCACTGCTTCCAGGTGGCCATAATCCTACTAGACACCCAGGGCGCGTTCGACAGCGAGTCCACAGTGCGCGACTGTGCCACTATTTTCGCACTGTCCACCATGGTGTCGTCCGTGCTCATCTACAACCTGTCGCAGAACATCCAGGAGGACGACCTGCAGCACTTACAGGTACACACGACTACTTGATACTCTCCGGTAAACAACGGCAAAAAAACCCCAAACAGTAAGGCCTGCTTGCTTCACAAAGTACTCAATATGTTTACCGCTAAACATATTTAATTTGTCTCTAACCTCTTCAACCGATTTACAGAAACGACGGTGGTGCCGATTCCCTTGTTTACAAACTAAACCAAATTTAAGTTCAATGCATCTTTTTCTTCCTATTTCATTAAGAAAAGGACAGACGATAAATTTTAGTTTAGTCCTGTCAAATTAATCAGCGCCTGACACTACTCCATACAAGACGTTTAGACATGATTAAAAAGTTGACTACTAAAATTACATCAAATTACGTCAGGATTGCTGACTAATTTGACAGGACTAAACTAATATAATTTTTGACTGACCGGTTGGCGCAGTTGGTAGCGACCCTGCCTTCTGAGCCGCTGGTCCCGGGTTCGATCCCCGGACAAGTCAAACATTTGTGTGCATGAACATGTCTGTTTGACCTGTGTCTGGGTGTGTATATGTATATAAGTATGTATATCAGTCATCAGGTTACCGTAGTACAGGCTCTGCCTAGTTCGGGACCTGAAGACCTTGTGTGGATGTTATCTCATATTATTATTATTAATATTTATCTTCTGTCCTTTTCATAATGAAATAGAAAGAAAAAGATGCACTCAACTTAAATTTAGTTTAGTTTGTGAACAAGGGAATCGGCACCATTATTTTAAATACATTACGTCGGACATAAAAGCTGTGTTGCTCGTCGATTGCTGCGACACTCTTAATACATTAAAATTAATTTCGTCCAGCGATAGAAAGAAAGAAAAGAAAGAAAAATAGATTTATTTGTCACAGAAACACGTGCATACAAAAAGATAATTAGCTCTACTTTTACTCTCTTTGATACTCTATCAAAACCGCATTTATGTGATACATGTGTATCTTAGTATAATCTGTATTTAAATCTTAATTCACACGGGGAGAAATATAGTGCCTATATATACCTACTTTGCGCAAACTTACGTCATTAATCGCTCGTCTCAGCGCCGAAAGCTGTAAATCCAACTGCATTCTTAAGTTTCTCAATATTTGACACAGTTACTTTTACTTCGTCTGCGTTGTGTCGATGGCACCATAGTGAATTCAATTTTATTGGCCATATACTTCGCATTTCCGCGGGCTTGTCGGAGGCAGCGCGGAGGTCACTACGACTGCATTTTTTGGGGCACAGTGGGCAAGGTAGAACTTTATTAATCTTTCGTAATAATCATGTTCCAGTTATTCACGGAATACGGCCGACTAGCTTTAGAAGATAGCGGACGCACGCCGTTCCAGCGGCTCCAGTTCCTCGTGAGGGACTGGAGCTTCCCCTACGAGGCGTCCTACGGAGCCGACGGCGGACGCACCATACTGCAGCGACGACTCAAGGTACAAAAACTGACTTCTCTTGGATCGGCACAAACTAACTTAATCACTAAACAGTCAAGGCAGCCAAGACAGGTATGGTGGTGACAGGCCTGACCTTGGTTTGTCGGACTTATATTTAAGTATCGCTACAAAAGTCAAGCCGAGCATAAGAATGTAATGCCCATACCAGACTCACCTTCACTTGCGTGAAGGTTCATTTTTGGTCTACGTTCACACAACACCGACAAAATTATATAGGAAGGAACGATTCATCCGCCCCTTTCATTTCATTTTTTGATTATTCTGTAGGCAAGTAAAAGATGCCGAGTTCTGAAATTCAACACGGATGGATCAGTTCACTGATGATTTTTTTTTTCTTTAGATTCGTTTTGCGTTCAGAAGTTTCATTTCAAGTGAAAGATGCCGAATGAAAGGCAAAAAGAACTAAAAGTGAAACATTTATGATATCAGCATAACCACAACAAAACCCCTAATATTAGCTGATCTGCTCGGAAATGTAACCTATTTAAAAATATCTTACCTACTTTGTGAATGATACAATTTTGCATCCAATTTGAACCAGCTTCTTTCCTCTGGTCATCGGTTTATCTATATGCAATGATAATAGATTTTATTTCTGTAAGTAGCTTTGTACAAACAGTTTTACACGTCAATCATATTTCAAAACCTACACGAGGTAAGCGTTTCCTATCTGACTACTCTGAGAAGAAAGGCCGAAACAAACTCAGGATATAGATGAGTCACAAACAAAATCAAGATCACCGAAAATAAAGCCAAGTGTTGTATGCGAATGATTGATCCTCAAATGATTCCACCCCTGCAGGTATCAAGTAACCAGCACCCGGAGCTGCAGTCCCTGCGCAAGCACATCACGTCGTGCTTCTCCGAGATCGCGTGCTTCCTCATGCCGCACCCTGGCATCCGCGTCGCCACCTCGCAGGACTTCGATGGCAGAGTTAAAGGTACGCCACGGAACACGGATTCAAGGACTACTAGAAACCGTATTATGCTATATAAGAGCCATTATTTTATATATTTCTGAGAGAGAGAGAGTTCTCTATACGAATAATAACATGTTCTTTTTTTAGCAATCAAACTTTTTACTTTTCAAGTACTTCATATTGTGTCTACTGTAAATATTTATTTAAAATCCTGAAGTAATCACAGATCAGGACTAATGCCATTGAAGTTAGAACATAAATCAAGAGCCCTCGTGAAAGAAAAACCAACTATCCATCATAAGTACTTTATTGCTAAAAATTTAACATAACTGTTGACTCATAACTTATTACATCCTTTTCTTATCCATCAGACATCGAGATGGAGTTCAAATGCTCTCTACAGCAGCTGGTGCCAATGCTGTTGGCTCCTCAGAACCTGGTGCCGAAGCTCATCAACGGCCAGAAGGTGCGCGCTAAGGACCTGCTGCAGTACTTCAAATCGTACATGAACATCTACAAGGGCAATGAGCTGCCGGAGCCCAAGAGTATGCTTGTGGTAAGTTTTATTGATAATATTTAGATAAAAAACGAATTCTGGATAATACACCGTTTGGCCGTGCATCGGAAAGAAGTTGGTTCAGAATCGACTACTCAATTGTTTCGTGTCAAAAAAAATCCATAATATTATGAATTCGAAAGTAACTGTCTGTATGTTAACTTTTCACGCCTAAACCACGGAACGCATTTCGATAAAATGTGGCAAGGAGATAGATGGCGTCCTGGGGAAGGACATGGGCTACTTTTGTCCCGGTAGCATGTTTCAATTTAATCTTTTCATACTAAAATATTTTCGTTTTTAAAAAGTTAAGTACTAAGTTTACACATATTTTCAAAATAAATGTCTATTGTATTCTAAAAACAATCGTTAACTGACTGATACAGGTAGGGGAACAGCTCACATAGTAAATTAAGTCAGGCACAGCTTAAACAATGCATTCAAGGCCCTGTGTGAGCAACAAAATTACAAGGAAATCTCCAATAATCCAATTCCCAGGCAACAGCGGAAGCTAACAACTTAACAGCGGTAGCGGAAGCGAAGGAGCTATACACGAAGCTGATGGAGGAGGTGTGCGGCGGGGCGAAGCCCTACCTGCAGACGCAGCTGCTGGAGACCGAGCACGCGCGCATCAAGGACAAGGCGCTACACACCTTCCACAGCAAGCGCAAGATGGGCGGCGACGAGTTCTCGCAGAGCTACTACAAACAGCTATTACTGGTATGATTGAATTAATGAATTCATGTTATTACTAATACATTTGCCGCTCGCAAAACACGAGCTCAGACGTGGAATTGCGATCATCTGCGGCTCGATATGAAATACTATACAATGCAGCATCACGCTGAGGAGCTCGTGGCTACATGATAACAGCCACGCGAGTCGATCGAAGGTTAAGCTACTCTTGCCGCGGTTTGTGCGTGGATAGGTGACCATCCATTACATACCGAGACCACTCCGTGGCTCGGAGAACACGTTTAGCCGTTGGTCCCGGCTGTCATTCGTGGATCTTTATTTATTTATATATTCTTTATTGTACACCACAAAAAACATAACAACAAAAATTAAACTGAACACTACTTAATACACAATGGGCGGCCTTATCGCTTTCTTCTCTTCTTCTTCTTTGTTAGTCGTTACGGGTCGCCAGAACCCCGAAAGTCTTAAAACCAGTCTTACCAAGGTGTATCGTGTTACCCAGTAACTGAGTTGTGGAGGTCAGATAGGCTCCGTGTAAAATACTAGTATTCAGCTACATCCGATTAGACTGGAAGCAACCCCAATATAGTTGTGAAATAAGTCTCATCGAGACTAATTTTGATTTCCCCCATCATACTGTTAACTGTTTCATACTGTTTGACCACGATATGCAGGTTGAATAATATAAGTACATATTTTTTCAGGATTTAGACGAACAATTCAACCAGTTCCGCGCACAGAACGAGTCCAAGAACATCTTCAAGGCGGCGCGCACGCCGTCCGTGTTCTGCGCGCTGGCGCTCGTGTTCTACGTGCTCAGCGGCGTGTTCGGGCTCGTGGGCCTGTACCCGCTCGCCAACCTCTGCAACCTCACCATGGGCGTGGCGCTGCTCACGCTGGTGCTGTGGGCGTACATCAGGTACATAGTTGTTCCCGTCATTATCATTCAGACGAAACATGTCAATTGCGGGACACAAGCTTCTCCCAAGCAACGCTATGACGACCGGTCCTTTGCTTCCCGTAAAAACAGTTATTTTTATGGAGTCTATGCCTTCGCGTGACCAATCGAGAGTTCAAATAAAAAAGGTGTCATACTCCGACCAGTTATTCGAACTCTGGATCCCGAAACCACGCCGGACCTCGCGACTACCGACTAGTGCCGCGACGGCGACGTGAAACTTTTTGTTTGACACCATTACATGACATTTCATTTTCTCTTGGCTAAATATAACTATTCAAAAACCTATAGCAATGTATTATGTGTTTTGATTAAGCTATTAATAATTAAAATCATCTTTTAATTTATTCCATTTTCGCTCACAGAGTTTTTGTTAATTTGTCAGATTTATTCATAGATTCAGTTTCGCCCTAAATTCGCTCAATTCAAATTTGTATAAATCTATTATCTTTCTTTGCAGGTATAGCGGAGAGATGCGCGAGATCGGCGTCACAATAGATGACATCGCTAACGTGCTGTGGGAGAATGTGAGTTACTACTTCTTTTATCACATATGTGATAAAATCTATCTATATATATATCACATATGTGATAAAATCTATCTATATATATATCACATATGTGAGTTTTTTATTACCTACTCGGAAGGAGAAAATTGAAACAAGAGTTCCATAGATAACGAAAAAAATCCATCCCCTAAAGACGTTAAATATGGTATGTGTATGGAAGTCCGTCATTTCTGCCGAAGGAAAATGGCATCGGAAACCTGGTTCGTAAGGTATAAATTGGAATGATTCGTGAAATGCAACATCCGTATCAATGAACCTTTTATCCCTCCACAGCTAATGAAGCCCACGTACCAGACGTGCATCGAAAAGGGCATGGAGCACGCAGCCGCCGTGGCCGCGGAGCGAGCGCTGGGCCCGCCCACGCCCACGCCGCGCGTGCCCACGCTCACGAAGCCCACGCCCAACGGCAAGCACAAGCTGTTGTGATGGCGGCGCGCGCGTCGGCCGCCCGAGCCGCGCGTGCGCGTGCGCAGCGCGCCGCCCGAGCGCGAGCGTGTGCGTGTGCGTGTGCGCGTGCGCGTGCGCGAGCGCGTGCGCGTGCGCGCGTAGCGCGAGGGAGGGCGGCATGTAGATACATTTTAAACTAGCCTTAATTTAGTGTTACGGACCGCGGGTGCTATTCTGTAAAAATTGCACTGTGAAAACTTGTGTGAAGTGAGCTGTCAATAGTGTCAACCCCTAGCACCAGGTGGCGCGACAGCTTACTTTACTAACATTTTCACGCTGAGATTTTAATAGAATAGACCAGCTGTTGTGAGTCCGACTGGATGGAGCGAGACTGTTCCGGAGGGTGTTGCGATGTGGGTGCGATGACTTGTCTTAGGTTGCGGTGACATGGTATGGGCTGTGGCTCGTTGCCTACTTAACTACAATCATTAGTGAATGTCTCTATGCGTAAATGTCATGTGAGCATGAACATTTTTATCACGAGAACTGTGCAAACTGTCATTCGTAATCGGATTCAAGTACCGTCAAGCACACGTCAATTGAATTACAAAAACCACTCTTACTGCTATGAAATAAAGGCGTTGTCACTGTCAAATTGTAACCAATGTATTTTATTCTGGTTACTTTCACTACTGACAACCCCAAGATGTCGCATTTAACATCAAAATAACAGCCAATCATGTAGATATCATTTTAAAATTCCTGACAAAAGGCCGGAAATTTGTAAAAATGTCCAGCCTATTTAGGTTTTCACTTTTCATTTAACTTCGAAAAGTCCAGACGGGAGGCCAAAACGCCGAACTTGTCCGGACAAATCCGAACGGGAATCCTACTAGTATATCGAGGGCCAGTAAGAAGTGCCAAAGAAACATAAAGAACATTTCTGTAACCAGTCGGACTGGTCACTTACGAGTATGAATGATCGAAAAATGTACTAACAAACGTTTTTCATTTAGCCGTCAGGCCATTAGCGTGATAAATGATAAATGATAAATGATAAATGATTTTATTTCTGTAAGTAGGTTTGTTACAAACACTTTTACACGTCAATCATATTTTTAAAACTAGATGAGGTCGGCGTTTCATAACTGACTACTCTGAGAAGAAAGGCCGAAACAAACTCAGAGGTCACAGTCTCTTTTAAAGTCCAGACATAATCTTGGTCAGATCATGTGAAGACCATGTAGATTTGTGTCTGAAACGGTCTTTTGAGGAAAAACCATACAGATTGAGCGGACCTGTCCAGTCAGTGCACGCATTTGTCAGTAATCTTGCCGCTCAACTGAGAACTTAAGGAGCACAACGATTCGACGAACAATACCAAAGAAAGGACATTTGGGTAGGCCGCATAAATTACTCAAGCTGCCAGATCGTGAAACTAACTAAGAAATAAAATAAAAAAAAGTAATAATCCACATAATCTTCACATTCACAATAATTTAAATAATATAATACTTTACAAAGTAATTACTCATGTCATTGTATGTATAAAATTCATGAATGTCAATGTGTATATAAATATTCGAACATAATCTTTGAGGACCATGTAGATTAGTATCTGAAATGGTCTTCTGAGGAAAGAACCACGCAGATTAAGAGGACCTGTCCAGTCAGTGCACGCATTTGTCAGTAACCGTGCAGCTCAACTCAGAACTTTAGGAGCTCAACGATTCGACGAACAATACCAAAGAAAGGACATTTGGGTAGGCCGCATGAACTACTTAAACTGCCAGATCATGATTAAAACTGAAACAATGACCCACATAGTCCTCAAATTCACAATATTATTAAAACAATAAATTGTACTTCTCAAGGTAAGTATTCAAGTCGTTCTGTTATAATAATTATCAATTTATCAGTGTATGTAACAGAAATAAAAGAAAACATTCAGTATGCAGAAAATTGGAACAACTCAATCCCAAGCCTTTTTGTCCTCAATATAATCCTTAACGGTATAAAAGCCTTTCTGGCACAACTTACGTTTAATGAATGATTTGAATTTATTAAGGCTTAGATCTTGAACGTGGCTTGGAAGTTTATTATAAAAGCGTATACATTGACATCTGAACGAGCCACCTATTTTCTTGAGCCTTGTTGTAGGTACAACGAAGCTGTGTTTGTTCCTAGTATTTATATTATGGATATCACTGTATTTTTTAAACAAGTTTATATTTTTATGGGCATATAAAAGATTTTCAAAAATATACTGTGAAGGCACAGTCATTACATTAATTTCCTTAAATTTCTCTCTGAGAGTGTGTCTCGGGCTTAACTTATAAATTGATCGAACAGCTCTTTTCTGCAAAACAAAGATAGTCTGAATGTCGGCGGCATTTCCCCACAACAGAATACCATACGACATTACACTATGAAAATAGCTAAAGTACACTAAACGGGCTGTCTCTATGTCAGTTAAATTACGAATTTTTCTAACAGCGTATGCTGCGGAGCTAAGCTTTTTTGATAATTTATCTATGTGTGGGCCCCACTGAAGCTTAGCATCCAAAGTTAAGCCCAAGAATACTGTGCTATCTTCAGGATTCAATTCTCTGCCCTTTATCAATACATTAGTTAACACCTGTCTAACGTGAGGCAGCGTAAACTTAATGCATTTGGTTTTTTTTTCATTAAGTAGTAAATTATTAACATTGAACCAGTGAACTACTTTTGAGATCGCGCTATTTACATCGTCAGTAACCAGCTGCTGACGTTTAAGTTTAAACAAAAGTGAAGTATCGTCCGCAAACAACACTATATCATGATTATCCTTTATGAGGTAAGGCAAGTCATTAATATAAATAAGAAACAAAAAAGGACCGAGAATTGAGCCCTGTGGGACTCCCATTGTTACTATAGATCCGGGAGATCTTTTACCATTAACGTCAACGCTCTGAACCCTATTATTCAAGTATGAAGTAAGAAGATCCAGAGCGGTGTTCCGGATCCCGTAGTGGCGGAGTTTCCTGATTAGCGTTTCATGAAGAACGCAATCGAACGCCTTGGACAAATCACAAAAAATGCCCAAGGCATCGCATTTATCTTCCCATGCATTATAAATATGTCCTAAAAGTTCAACACCGGCATCAGTAGTTGAACGACCCCTTGTAAAACCGAACTGTTTACTATGTAATAATTTATGTTTATTAAAAAATCTTTGCAATTGGGCTAAAATTAATTTCTCAAAAATTTTACTAAAGGTAGGTAGTACTGAAATAGGTCTATAATTTGTGGGGTCTGTAGTACTACCTGATTTAAACAAAGGTATTATTTTACTATTTTTCATGAGGTCAGGAAACTCTCCACAGTCGATACAATTGTTAAAAATAAGAGCTAAAGTAGGTGCTACAATGTCAATAATAGACTTAGCAACTTCTACAGAATTACCCCACAGATCTGCAGTCTTTTTTACGTTTAAAGTGTGAAAGGTTTTAATTATATCTCTACAAGTAATATGTTCAAAATGAAATTCCGAATCGCAAACATTAACATTTTCTTTAAGCAAATACTCAGCAACAGAAGGTGATGAGTTTAGTGATTTAGTAGTTGAAACGGGAATATCTGAAAAGAAATTTTCAAAGGCCGCGGCGACTTGTGAGTCAGATTTTATTATGTTGTCTTTAATGGACAGGCTGTAGTCAGTATTTCGGTTACTAGACCTACGTGACCTACGTGACCTAGTATTGTCAATATGGTTTAAGGGAACTTAGTTAAAAGCTGGTGTAACCTAACCCACGTTTACTCCTATACATACAAGTTGTGAAATGTTCAACAAGATTTGTCAAAACCGTGTTTAAAAAACGTATCATGCATGTGTTTGTTGTTACAGACATGTTTTGTTCACATTTTTGACAAGTTTTCTTCTATGAGTCTTTTCAACTTGTTTTAGGTGTAAACGAAACACGAAAGCAGTAGACACAACATGTTCAATACAATGTTGTAAAACTTAGCGTAAACACGCGGTGATTAGTTATGTGGTGACCAGCGAGTTGGCGTCACATGTCGCGGGAAGGATGGATTACGATATTTTTGGGTAGAAAGATATTTTTTTATTTTGTTTGTAGATGCTCTCTTTGTTTTACTGGTACTGTACAGGGTGGCAGGCACATCGATTCGCAACCGGTTACCATGGAAACCCGCGTTGAAATTCTTCCGTCGGTTATTCAAAAAAGAAAAATCTGTACATACTTTTGACCGCGGAGTAGGTATTGCACTTTTCTATGAAACAACGTTTTTTTTTTGTTTTGATAACCTACGAATAATATCAACGCAAGGGGGTCTCAAATCATGTGCTCAATTCATAGCTACAGTGTGCGCGACGATGTGCGTGCCACCCTGTATTCTGATGGGGCCTCGTTTACGCGTGACATTCATAAATCCCTAGACCAATCATCAATCTGCATCAAGCATCATCAATTACCATATTTCGTGCAAATAAATGAATTTATCTGCTGAGCCTTTCCCAAATAGGTTGGGGTCAGTTTCCAGTCTAACCGGATGCTACTGAATTACAGTATTGTACGTGGAGCGGACTAGCTGACCTCCACAACCCGTGTTGTCATGTTAGTGGGTCACACAATACCCCTTAGTAAGGCTGGTTGTCAGACTTTATGATTTATAAAAATATATGGTTCAACAACAAATTGGCAAAACATTTAGCCGACAAACTTGCCCACGGCATGTGTGATCGAACTGCGCCATCTTTCATTGAACTGGACTAAGTAGAGAAGATAATTATACTTTCTTTTTTTCTTGAGTTACTTGTAGCAGGATTCAATATAGTTCAACAAGTATTCCGCCAACCTGTTCTTTTTCGTGTTTGTGTTTTTTCTTTGCGTCATGTTTTACCGCAAGTAAACGTATTTTCTTTCTTTTTTTCTAAATCTTCCAGTTTTATCTCTACCACATGTGTGACACGTTCAAATGTTGGCTTTCAATATCACAGCGTTGTGTATTGTATCGTAATTATCTTATTGTATCACGATCTGTCTCGGTGATCTACTCAAATAATTGCTTAAAGTAACGATTGCCTTGCTGTCATGGTTTTAAACAATGATATATACCTATGATGTATTAACACTGCGGGACACTAAACGCCCCCAGACGTAACAACAACAAAACTTCTGTTGTGTCTCGTTCAATGTCCCTCAACCGATTATACAAATGTCATCAAATCTTACGCTCAATTTCGGTTAACAAATTTTATGTCTGAAATGTTAAACTTTTATTTATTTTTAAAGTATTGTTTTTTATCGTTATTTGAAATCATGAGGATCGTTACTTGTAATTTTATTGCTGACGGACATTTGTCTGTAAATTACGACATATTTGTTTCTACATCATTTTACGTTATCAGTGGTGTGTATTACATTTTGTGATTATATTTCATGTAATAATTCAATTAATAATAATTTACCCCGGACCAGCTGGAATGAAAAGTCGCGACAATAATGTCCCACAGATTTTTCAATAATCACATAAGTTTTATGCAACGAATAAATATAACAGTGCTTGTTAGAGCAAATTTTTCAAACCGCGATTTTTATCTCTCAGATAAAATTTATTTGATGATTGAAAAATTGGCCCACAGTAATTTATAGGCAACCTAAACTAGGGTTGCCACTTATTCATGTGATAAATCTACGAATATTTGAGAAATAAGCAAAATATGATACATTTTGCATTTATTCTATATGACAAGGTCCAATCACGCATGGGCGTGGCACCGCGGTCAGCAGTACTCTGCCCTTGCTGCGCGTACCGCGATGCACTGCGCGTGGATCATTCTTATGGTTTTTACTATTTACAACAATGGTATAGGTTAAATAAAGCAATAAGATAAAATAACAAATTGAATAGTTAAAGTATCAGAGTAATAAATTTGTGTAATTATATATTTAAATAAATGCACAAAGCAGGTTTTATTTTCTCACTTTTTAGTCTCGAAACGTATTTTAACACTTGTTGCCTTGCACTGTAAAAAGAATCATGTACTTAATCCTATCATTTAAATATAAATTTTGGTTTTAAATCTGGAATCCGAAATTAATGTAAGTATAGGCGGGAATCATGTTGGTTAAATATTTTGATTGTTTTATTTTACTATTTTTTTTTCTTTACATAAGTCTTCGTGTGTTCAAAATTTTAGTCGATTATGCTCAAAATTAGGGTCATTCATGGTTTTATGTAATGGGGACAGGCACACTTATCGACCTTATTTCACTGACAATTATAGCGCAGGCGCGATTACACTTTGATTTCGTTGTCGTTACGATAATATTGATACGATGTTAATATTATTAAACTACTTACACTACTTACTACTTACTTGCTCCAGTATAGATTTGTTCTTTCCAGTACCTCGCTAGTGTTACTTACGCTCATTCAGTGTGCCTCTCCCTACTGTATGTAACTAGTGTCTAGAGTAAGTTGGCAATAAATAAATGTAAACAAGTGACTGCCGCCCGCCGACTCTGTATCTAACAACCATTTGTACTTGAATCTCACGAAATTAGTCGCCTGCACTCTCCGAGTCCCACAACTGTCAAACCCACAATTGCTAACTTACAGACACTCCAACTTAGTTGTTTATAACAAAATGTAAATAAACGTTTTATAGGAAAATAGTAACATATCGTGAAATTTTTTATAAGTAAATAATGATATATAGCATGTGCCAATCGAAATTCATTGAAAATGAATGTTGTTTTCGTTTATTTGGCGTGGGATGATAAATAATTCGTTGAGGAGTTGAGAGTTTATTTAGTTGTATCCTTACGTATGGTATGTCTTCAACGTACCGATTGCGGTTGTGATGAGTTATATTTTGTTTGCGACCGCGGCAGGAGTTTCATGTAAATATTTGTTTTAATACAATAAAGTTGACTAAAAATGTGTATTTGGTTTTACTGCTGATTCCCCGCCGAAGTACCTAATTGTAAAGATACCATCCTCTTTGGTCAGTGTGTTTCTGATAGCTTGTAATTATTATGGCTGGGGTATGTAATTCGTAGCAGGTGGCGTTCTGTAGTTTCTGGATACCCCCTATGGGAAAAAGGCATGAGCTTGGGTAATCCTTTGTCCTTACCTAGGTCATAGTCTATCCGTGTGCCAAATTTCATCTAAATCCGTTCAACCGTTAGGCGTGAATAGACGGACAGTTACTTTCGCATTTCTAATATTAATAAGTAATGAATTTAAGCGAGATTATCACTGGATTATCTTAACGTGACCGCTAGTAACGTCATTCTGATTTTAATTACCTACAAGCGAACATCGTAAATTCGTAAACCAACATAACTAGGTGTTCTCCCAAACAATCGCAGCTCTAGAGAGCAAACACCCTACCCCAGCGGATGGCCTTTCTTTCCCGGAACCCCCTAATCCGGAAAATCACTCCCTTACCATTACAGGTCGAAAGTTGGTCACAGCCGTTTTCTCCTTCCGGACCGGCTCCGCTGGCGGCCTGGACGGCCTGAGTATGCAGCACCTTAACACTCACTGCCAAAATAAAAACGATAGTTAGAATTATCGTTGCACCCGTGAGCCGGGTTCTTGGCATTGAAGTGTTAAGGACCTTATCTGTACAGACGCAGGGGCCGCTGGTGACTTGCTCTTGAAGGAGCTTACGGCTCTGATTAACCTTATGCTCTCCGGCAAGGTGAACGAGGCCGTCATCGACGTTCTGTACAGGGCAAATCTATGCGCCCTGCGTAAGAGGGATGGTGGCATTCATCCGATCGTTGTGGGAACTACTTACCGTCTTATGGCAGCCAAGATTTGCTGTAAATTTTATGGTGAGGTTTTTTTGGAAAAATTTCAGCCCTGCAGCTAGGATACGGCTCCAAAGGAGGCTGTGAGGCTGCCGTACACGCCTTGTCGACTTACCTAAATTCTGCCAAAGGAGAGGTCATCCTGAAGGTTGACATAAAGAATGTCTTTAATTCTGTTTATAGGGACACCTTGCTGGCAGAAACTAAAAAAGAAATACCCCAAATCTATACTTTTCCTTTGGCAATGCTACAGACACCCTTCTAAATTACTGTATCGGGACCACCTTCTGGAATCTGCTGTTGGCTGTCAACAAGGTGACCCCCTCGGACCAGCAATTTTTAGTTATTCAGCCAATTATTCGGCAGCCAAATTTTTGGTATCTTGACGATGGAACTTTGGGAGGCGATGTAGAAGCCGTTTTAAATGACGTAGCTACAATTCTTAAAAAAATAACTTCATTCCATTGGCCTTGATCTCAACTATTATAAGTCAATGTCTCAACCACTCGAAATGTGAACTTTATGTGGCGTACAGTACTGACAGACATCTGACACTCCACAATAGCTCCAAAAATCAAAATGATTGAAAAAAAATCTCTTCGTCTCCTTGGGTCTCCAGTCTTCGAGAATTCCCTTACCGTTTTTATTGAGGAAAAAATACAAAATTTCAATGACGTTTCGGAAAGATTGCTCTAAATTAATATGCATTCGGCCAACCTTAATCCGTTATTGCTGTTTCGGCCCTAAATTAACATATTTCCTTCGCGCTTCCCATTTATGGAACCACACTCACCTTTTAGACAAAATAGACCAAATTATTCGACATACATTAACTTCGATTTTTAATGTGGCCATGGACGACCGAGTTTGGACTCAAGCTACGCTTCGCATTCGTATGGGAGGCCTCGGCGTCCGCAAACTTTCTAGTGTTAGTTTACCGGCTTTCATCCTCGGTCTACGGCACTGACAATTAATCAGGAAAATCCTAGCCCCCACACTGATTAATTTTGATGTTCCGTGCTTCACCGAGGCTATGGATACCTGGAGATTCGCTTGCTCGAATTCAGAACAACCCGATAATCCTTCTTCCCACACAGTGGGATATGCCGCTTTGCAGAGTAGTACAGGATAATTTACCTACTTAACACGTCTACTTCTGCGGAGCGTGCGCGCCTGCTTGCTGTGGGTAAGTGGGAGTCGGGTCTTTGGCTTCACACACTACCGTCGTCGAACATAGGCACTTTGTTCGAAGACACTACTTTCCGCCTCGCTGCTTCCCTACGACTAGGAGATCCTTTTTGTTCTCCTCATCGCTGTCACTGTGGCGAAGTTGTCAACAGCCTCGGACACCACGGCCTGTCTTGCAGCCGAAGTGCGGGCCGCTTAGCTCGGCACGCGAACATAAATGACATCCGACGAGCTCTTGTCAACGTCGGCGTGCCAGCTGTACCTATTAGAACCTAATGGCTTGGCACGGGACGATGGTAAGAGACCGGATGGTATGTCTTTATTTCCTTGGAAGGTGAGTAGGCCTTTAGTGTGGGACGCAACCTGTGTCGATACTCTTGCGCCATCCCATCTTCCTGACTTGGCGTGCTGTGCTGGCGCTACTGCTGCGGCTGCGGAAAACCTATAGCGGCGAAAGTGTAAACCTTATCGGTAATTATATTTTCGAGTCGTTTGGGGTTGAAACCCTCAGGCAGTGGGGTCCGAGTGCTCACGGTTCGTTCAACGAAATCTCCAAACGGCTTGTTGACGACACTTCCCGTGACCCAAGGTACCTTGGCCAGAGGCTTATCATTGCCATACAACGTGGCAATGCCGCCATGTCTCTTGGGTACATTAGTCGACAGCGATGCGGACCAATTTTGCGACGCCATATTTTAATTTGGTAATAGTTTTAGTTAGTTTAAGTTATTTATTTTAATTTTAACAGTTTGATAGTTTATTTAGTATAAGAAGTTTTTGTAAATATATTGTGAATTAAAGCTTGAGATATTTCCACATAGCTACACACACTAACAATATCAATGGCTTTAATTTTGACAGTTCTACAACATTCATTGCGTTATTCGCGTTGTTGAGCAGACAAATTTTTCGAACATGAAGTAATGTAAATGATAACACATGATGATAACATAATGAAACATGAAGTAAAAATCTTCAAAATTATTCAGTTTGCGATTGAAAGTGTGTTACGCAATTAGGCTGGCCGCATATATACGTTTTCCGTGTTCGTTTTCCGAATTCGTTTTCCGTATTCGGACATCTGAATGCATGGAATCAGTAGAAAATACATTATCTGACGCACACGTTCGCTTTTTTTTCGAACGGAATAAATTCCGCACGTACGTTTCGTGTGCAAGCCGGCGGCGCGTTCGGAGAAGCCTACTCGAAAAAACCTAATGACGTCATGCGGAAGGGCCAGGCCACAGCACTGCGGTGCGACGACGCACCGTGTAAATCTAAGACATCAAACTACGGATCGTGTTTTGTAGTGTGACGTCATTTTTGCGACGCGTTGTCGCAACGCAGTGTTGTGGCCTGGCCCGAACGCAGCGCTTGCATACATTTTGTTTGTGCCGGCGCACACGTTCGGAAATTTCTATTCAGTTTCGCGCCCGCACCGCGCGCGTCGGACGTATTCTGTTGATAAATTTGTAACATGATAATGTGTGAGGCAGAAACATTAATATTAGCGGTTGAAAAATACCCCTGCCTGTGGAATATTCACGACAGCGATTATCACAATAGAGATGTCAAAGATTTGGCCTGGGAGAATGTATTCAAAGAGGTTATAAAGGATTGGGACACGTGCTCTAAAGTGGACAAAGAAAACAAAGGTAAGTTATTATCTTAGGCCCGCTTGCACCAATAATCACTAAATACAATTAGTGCTAAACGTATTTAAAACATCGTTCTGTCTCTATCTTTTTCGAATGATTGACAGAAATAGAACGATGATTTAAATTTGTTTAACGTTAAATGTATTTATAAATTTGTGGTGCAAGCGGGCCTTAGTATACTTTTTATTACAAATCATATTTATTCTTGTAAATTACAAATTTTCTCGTTATATTGGTACGATATTTCCCCTGCCGGTGTCATAAAGTACTCAGCAAAATTGTCTCTTATGTTTCGACCTCGGTTGGTAGATCTGTGTTGTGGACTACGAAAAGGTATATCTTCAAAGTAATGTGTCAGAGTATCTTCGAATCGATAGCCGTCTCGTCTGCGAACAAAATTATGTAACACACACGCTGCCTTATTATAGTTACTAATACTGCAAAGTCTGGTGGAATCGTCATGCTAGTGTGAAAAATTCTCCATTTATTCGAGAGAATCCCGAAGGCACATTCCACTACTCGTCGTGATCTGCTGAGGCGGTAGTTGAATATTCTGCGTTGAGTATTGAGATTACTTCTCGGATATGGTTTCAAAAAATTGTTATTGAGTGGAAACGCTTCATCGCCAAGAAACATAAAAGGTAGAGGTGTGTCATTGGTATTCGGCAGAGGTTTTGCTTCAGGCATATTAAGGCGATTTTGAGTTAGCTTCTTTCCAAAATTCCAATTGTTGAAAATATTACTATCGCTGTCTCTGCCATAAGCACCAACATCTACAGCTATAAAACGGTAGTCAGAATCTACTAATGCTAATAGTACAACAGAGTAGAAATTTTTATAGTTATAAAAGGCAGATCCACTATGCAGAGGTGGAATCAAACGAATATGTTTTCCATCCACTGAACCTACGCAATTAGGGAAATTAGTTCTTTTATAATAATTTTCAGCAATTTCTAGCCAACGTTCTTTTGATGATGGTGGCTTCATTTCCAAAGGCTGATAAACTTCCCATATTGATGTACAGGTTTCCTTAACTACGGCTGATACGGTCCTGCTCCCCATTAAATATTCAAAGTGTAACTCTTCAAAATTTTTACCAGTAGCCAGGAATCTGAAAAAAAAAGAGATTTAAAATAATGTTATTATATTTCAGCTGCTGAGGCGCAGAAAAAATGGACTCATATAAGGGATTACTTTGAGAGAGATTCCAAAAAAAAAAATGTGCTCCTACAGGCAGTGCCGCTAAAAAGGTTAAACAATATGTTTATGCAGATCTGCTATATTTTCTTATACCGGTCTTTGATAAAAGAAATACCGAAGGAAACTATCAATCCGATGATTTACACGATAATATTTCACAAGAATCTGATACCCAAGAAGAACACAGCATGGAACAAATGGATACAAATATATTACAACCACCATCACCTATATCAACTCCACCTGCTAAAAGTTTAAAACGAAACAAAAAAGATATCCCCTCCGCAATACTCAGTATCCTTCATCAAAACCAACAGAAAGCCAATCAGAAACAACAAGAAGTAGAAGACGATGACATGAAATTTTTATTAAGCTTTAGAACACATATGAAAAATATGAATGAAAATAAAAAAAATGATTTTAAATTGGGAAAATAAAAAAATTGATTTTAAATTGGGAATGCTGCAGTTGGTAAAAAAAATTAATACTGAGTACAATTCATATCCATCTTCTTCACTGAGTTATGATAACTTCAGTTAACGTTCAGTAACACCAGCATCAAGCCGTGGTTATTCCCCCTATTTTTCATATGTTCCTGTTCCAGAAACTTCACCTAATATGTTATATCAAACGCAAACTCCGATGCCAAACTTTAGTTCATCTTCTTCGCAAAATAAAACCAAGAATTATCAATCTGCCCCAAACAATTCCAGAGTGGTTATTAACTCTATTACACATCTGCCACCGCTTCAATCACCACGTCATCTCTACACATCACCTTCCACATCTCTCCATATTGATAATCTTCAACATGCGGAGGATACCGAAGCAGCAACTTATTTAGTTCAATCTCAAGGACAAGAAGAGGAGGAAAATAATATTGAAAAATACCTAAAGTTTAAGCAATAAATAAGATTATTGATTTGTGATCATTTTTAAATAAGTACAGATGTAAAAATAAAGATAACTTACCTCAAGGTTATGGTTAGTTTTTCTTCCGTATCCAAAGATAATCTCATGCAGGTATTTTGCTTGATTAATTTATCACGTATGCCATTATGAAGTTCATCAAAAGAGTTTATTGACATCCTGTAGAAATCAAAGAATTTATCTGGGTGTGCTCGTAACTTAGCTCTCTTCAAATAATACGGACTTTCATAGACTCTTCGAGTATTTAGTGGATGAATCCAATACCGACGACGTTTCTTTTTCTTATTTAACAGAAATGCAATTGCTAATAAATCGACGTCCTCCATCGTCGTGCGTTCGCCACGCTATCGCTATCCGTACTGAAGTAGATACATTCCAAATGAAGAAAAACTAATGTTTGCGCTAGTCTCACGGAATTCCGATTCGAAATTACGCATTAGGAAAACTAATACGTTTACGTATGTATGCGGCCAGCCTTAGGGTGCTGTGCTGGTCGTGGCGGTCGCACGGTTCACAGAACACTATTACTCCTAGGCCCGGTCTGTATCACAGAGTACATAGCTAATTGGTCTGTGGAATCGCAATCACAGAATACAATATACTCGTAGTATAGGATCGCAATGCTGTTTATCTTTAAGTCTGTCAACGGGAAAAATTGAAATAAAACAAACATCGAACGGTATAAAATTAGTATTTTACTTATAAATATAAAAATCACAAAACCCGCGCTCAGATCAACATTAAAGTAATAATAGAAATTTTATTATTATCTTAAAATAGGTATATCTTTATTGGAATAAAGTATTTACTCATAGGCAGAGGTCGGAATTAGGTATAGTTATTTATGTACTTACACTGATTTCATACAGCGAAAGAATAAAGTGGATATGCCTCAAATATAAGTTATCTGACGTTTGAACAATTGGGCTTAAGTATTTTATATGTCTACGTTAGCATAATTTTAAATTATCTTAATATTATGTCCTTTAAGTAGTTTGTCCCTGGTTCAAGCAGTCATTCTGAGTTAAATCAGAGCTCCACCATTTCAATCGCATTACCTATCGAGCGTTAATAATAAATTGATGACACATCGAGCTTTAGAATCCTCAGACTAAGGAAAAGAAAGGACTTGGCATAACGAACAGTATACAGCATATCTCACTGCGGCCGGTCGCCATGTTTTGTCACAGCCAACAAGTACATCAGTGTTTTGAAGAAAATTTTGAATATTAAAATGCGCGCAGCTCTACCGCAAGCCGCCATCTTTGTGCCAGACTCACAGTATATTATGTAGGCACGTTTTTTCGTAGGTATGTCATGTCTATTCTTCTTTTCCTTAGTCTGAGTTAGAAACAGACTGTCACACAGGTATGAGTGACCGAGACGACGGCGACGTGAGACAAAGACGAACTTTAAAGTAAATCGATTTGTCATACTAGCGGCCACAGAGCATGTAACTAGCGGCCGCTTACTGTAGGTATAGCCAACCACGTAATAGCTTTGTCACCCTGGTTGAATGTCACTTACACTTTATAGAACGACAAGTTTATGTATTTGTTTAAGTGACAGGTAATTTCTACCTTACTGAAATTCCAATTTATAGTGCTACAAGGATTTGTGGGCGCCTGAATGACATTGGTTTATTTTTGTATTGAAAAAAACAAGATGGCGGTGTCACTTCAGATGTTGCCCATGCGACAAAAAGATCCTTGTACGGCAAAATTGATAGTCCTTTACTGTACTGTGTACTGGGCAGCGGGGTTAGCGCGGCCTCTGTGATTGGGTTGACTCACGCATTTTATCACGGTTTTTGCTCCCAAACTCATACAAATGTGTGACTCAAGCCTATCACAGTAGGCCGTGCTCGCCCCGCAGGTGTACCTATTGCACAGGAATAGGAAATACATTTTTTAAATCACTAT
This sequence comes from Brachylomia viminalis, assembly GCA_937001585.2. NCBI lineage: Eukaryota > Metazoa > Arthropoda > Insecta > Lepidoptera > Noctuidae > Brachylomia > Brachylomia viminalis. The sequence continues at coordinate 25,414,214 of OW443307.2, forward strand.
TGTGTTTACTAACAAATTACTAATTCCTTTCTATTTTTATTTCTGTGTGTAGGTACTACTAACAACCTAACTAATGCCTTCTTTGTAACAATTTTAAAGACTGTGTCTCTAAAATAAAGATAAATGACTACACTGGAAAATACTGGGCATTGTTATGCCGTAAATTACGAGGATGACTATACTTTATGCATCGGGTTTCTGACTTTACTGTAACGTATTGACTTACTACGTTATTTACGGGTTATACAGAATGTAACGAGACCCATCACATACTTAGCAGTGGTCTTCGCATTCTGTACATCAAACTAAGTAACATTGAGCGGGAGATGTGGTTATTATTGGTTATTTAAAGTTAAGTAATAAAATTTAAAACTAGTTTTCATGAGAAAAAGTACAAAAAAAGTTGGAACGTTGTCCTTCAATATCTCCGTAACCGGAAGGTTCGCAGGTACCTATGGCCCGGTACAAAAAAAAAAAGATCACAATGACGGGGAGTATAAAGTGTAAAGGGAAGCGCCAGGTTGCCGCAAAATTTAAATTTTCTTACGTTTTTCGTAATTTACAGTCAGGTGAGTGTCAGGTTGTATGTTGAACAAAATATGATTCGCGACCGTAACAAGTTGTATTTACAGAATTATACTCATTCAAATCATCAATACGACCCTCTAAGTTCATATAATCCTATTGAATGCGTTTCCCCCTTTAAGCGCCTTTCTACACCCGTTATATTTGGTTATGGCAACTATCGTATTGCACATGAGCCAGCGCCGACCGCCCAGCATTCCCTGACACCAGCAGTAACACTATCTGTCCTTCTTCTCACTGTGCGCTGCGGTTGTGTTGCTGTACTCGTGACTACTTGCGAGATGGCTGGGCTTGGGCGGGATGACCTGGGAAAAGGTATAATTTCAAATAACACAATATTTCGCCGGTATGTTCTGAAGGTGTAGCCAGAGGTGTTCATACACTCCGAAGACGGGTAATAATGCTGCCGCACGTCATAGGGCAAGCTTATTGCCTTTATTAAAGCATTCATTCAAAGTTTGAATAGAGATGGATGGGCTAGATGGCTGAAATTTCAAACGCAGAGTTGCTACTAAGAATTTCCTAATGGCAATAACCAATAGAACTTACGAACCCGGGTTCTGCATTCGGAGAGTAAATAACGCCATGAGTAGTCATGAGTGTCGTCGGATCAAAAATAATAATAATAGGTGGTTTATTCATACATATATTATAAGTACATAGGTACATAATTTCTCACGCCTTCCCATGGTGGCAGGCAGAAACTACAGATCGCCACCTGCTACGATCCCTACATACTCCTTTTGGCTCGTTTACGTTCATACGTCTAGTCACACACACACACACACACGAACGCCGGCGCCGGTTGCGAGTACTACGCACCTGACCTTTCTGAAGGACATCATTTTTTTTTTTTGTATGGCATCTCGCAGTTGGCCTTGAGAGGCCGTGACTGCTTAACCGGTCAATCCTGTGGTGCCTTCGAGCTAACTCAAAGCCTCCAGCCAGGGGCATAACATTAATTATAAACTAAGCGACCATCACCTAAGGGCACCCCCTGTGGGGTACGAACCTCGGCTTAGGGCGTCGCTGGGGAAGGACAGCAAGTTGGGGACAGGCTGGATCAAAGTGGGTTCATTATTATTAATGGGTAAAACTACTGGCTCAGCTACGCCACCAGCTGGCTCTGTGGATCCGACCAAGGGAGGGGAAGGGGAATTTATCGGGGAGGAGAAGGACATCACAAATAAGGGCACTATATATCCTCCTAGGGCGTCCCTGTAGCGGTATCTACATCGCGACATGCGAGCTGTGCGTCATACTGACGTCACGCAAATCCTGCATCGCGCAAGCAGAGTTTACCGCGCGACTAGCATAATTATATACAGCTTCCCGACATCAATCATCGGCAGTAGCCCACCAGCCACGACATCAGTCTGGTCGGAGGATCCTCCCTTTTCTATGGAGGTATGAATGACCTTTACACCCTGCTCATCCGTCATCGTACCTCTATATCCCCTCCCGTCGTTTCCACTCACATCTTCCTTGTAAATACCTTTTGTTAGTCGCCTTTCATTCGGCCTCTCAACATGAGCAAACCATATAAGCATACTATTTTCAATAATAAAAGGGAGATACTTACAAAACTCACACTGGATTTAATCTTAATGGCTATATCATCCAGCTGCATCCCAATTTCCCGCCCGCTGCCGGTCCATCTGTGAAGTAATTATAAAAAGATATTATCTATGATAAACCGTCCTGAACGGAACCATGTCGGGCTCCCTCGCAGTTACAGAAGCAAATTATTATTGTTATGCCCGTACTGTCCTGCTGTAGGGCAAAGGAATCCCTCCATTCCTTCTATCGGTCATGAAAGACAATGAAGAGTGGTGGATTGTTATTTCCAGCAATCAAACAAAGCAGCTGATAAGATTTACTCTTCGTCGATTTTGATTATTAATCAGATAAACTAGGGTTAAATGGGTACCTACAAGCGTACAGCCGCATCAAGTGACATTAGGTATCGAAAGGTCTCAGTCAACCTTTTCGTGAAGCAATTTTATTATACCTACCATTGTAATTGAAAAGCACAATTACCTGGTGTACAACCAAACGGACAGCATGCCAGCAGCTCCCATGGTGACGAGCTGCCCCAGCGCCACCACCGTCTGGACCCCGAGGGTGCTGCCGAGCACGCTCAGCAGGTAGCCCACGGTCAGCAGCGCCAGGAACACCAGCGGCGTGCTCAGCATGCCGTGTATGTTCTTGCCCTCGTTGTGCGCGGACAGCTGCTTGTAAAGATCTTCTAAATCCTGGAAGATGAAGGATTAGTAGGAAATACGTTTTTACCGAAATTCTTCAGAGAAGATCCTGTTTACTTATGAAGCTTCGCGTTAGGACACGATACAAGGAAATGTAACCAACCAGTATCGGATATCGTAGCTAATAATCGGAAAGCGTCCTAGTTATCGCATTACGAAGCCCATAATAATTATAATCACTGCATTAGCACGGTAACTATTTAAGCGAGCAGCCTAGATCATTCAAAGGTACGGCACGCAGCGCTTTGCAACGATAGACACAGACTGTGGCATTAATAATAATTTTTCCGTAACCAAAAAAGCAGGTATACGAGCGGATTACAAAAAAAAACTCAATCACTTTTTAACTAAGTTACAGCCCCTTTCAGTTACAGGCCTCCTCGAATGTCCTCTAGTTTTCCCTGTTTTTGCTTTGACCCGTGCGGAATTACCTTAACAAGAAGGTCCTTAAACTTAGCCGCCATCTCGTCGCCTCCCATCTTCTTCTTACTTTCGAAAGCGTGCAACGCCTTGTTGAGGTTCTTCTTGTGTTCTTCGTCCAGCATCTCTTGGTTCATGTAGGGCTTCGTGCCACCGCAGACCTCCTCCATCAGCGTCTCGTACACGTTGCGGGCTTCGGACGAGGCTGATGTGTTGTTGGCTTCGGCGGTCGCCTGGGAACGAGTGGCGTAACTATACTATTTCATTTTATGTCTTTCTTTTATGTAATGCGAGTTTTGTTTGATCAGAATAAAAAAAACAATCTATCTTTCTTTTTCTTTCTATTAGAAAGAGAAATGCGTTTATTGGCATTACAGCAAAAAAAAAAGTCAAACTACTATATTTTTGCCGGCTTCGGTTAGGATTACTGATAGCAAGGTACACACTGGTGTACTACTGGTAGGGAAGGAAGTAAGAATTCGCGGAAGTTGGTGTCTGAACTATCGTGAGTTCTTCATTACACACACTGGTGCCGATTCCCTTGTTCACAAACTAAACTAAATTTAAGTTCATTGCATCTTTTTCTTTCTATTTCATTATGAAAAGGACAGAAGATAAATTTTAGTTTAGTCCTGTCAAATTAATCAGCACCTGACACTACTCCATACAAGTTTAGACGTGATTAAAAAGTTGACAACTAAAATTACATCAAATTACGTCAGGTGCTGACTAATTTGACAGGACTAAACTAATATTTATCTTCTGTCCTTTTCATAATGAAATAGAAAGAAAAAGATGCACTCAATTTAAATTTAGTTTAGTTTGTGAACAAGGGAATCGGCACCACTGTGAAAGATTTTAATTCTCGTTAAGCACGCCAAAAGACGATTCTACCGAAGAAGTCCTGCTTCTTACTTCCTATTTATATTCCTGCCTGCTCGAGGTGCATTGACGGTTCATACTATCATGCCCGACTCTTTCACTGCAGGACGAAAACCTCTCTTCCTACGTTCCATATTATGTACTAACTCTCTTTTTTCTGTTTTCGTTGTCTTGGTTCATAACAAGACATTAATAAACTGGACCCTGATGCCTCTTGACTCCTTATTAATTTAGGTACCTAAGTTGTTATATAGTTGTTAACCTGCAGTATGGTCATGGGATTAGGCAGCTCCTCACTGTTGAACACCTCGACGTAGCTCTTGAAGTAGTTGAGCAGGTCGCGCGCCTTCACCGTCTGTCCGCCGATCTTCTTCGTGACCAAGTTCTGTGGCGCCAGCAGCATCGGCACCAGCTGCTTTAGACACGACTTGAACTCTCCGTCTATGTCTGGAATGGTACAAAGGAAAACGTGACTAAGTGACTTAGCGAGACATTTATTTATTACCCGACAAATGTAACATACGTATAATACTACGCAGGTTATGTTTCAAAATGCAATCAAGTGAACAATAATGTAATTATTAGATCAATAAATTTCAAAACGACAGTAGGGATTTTACTTGGAAGAATTGAGCTAGAGATACGTTACAAGGTAGGTACCAATGATAGCCCCTGCTTCACCTGATTATGGTAGGTACTTACTGGGTTTTCAAGGGCAAATTGTTGGTATTTTGTGAACTAGTCAACCAACCTCAACAGCAAATATGATAAAGTCATCATGAAGTCTGTATTTTGTAAAATCCTTCATCAAGCTTTTAGAAATTAACTTAGATAATAATAATTTCTAAGAAAATTAACCAAAGAACGTTAAGTAAACATTTCTAAAGGTTTGTACCGTACCAAACCTACAAGTGTTCCTTACCAGATAGTTTCCCGCTGAAGTCTGGATCAGTGGACACCTTAGATCCAGGGTAGGGCATCAGGAAGCAGGTGACATCCTCGAAGCAGCGCGCGATGTCCTGGCGCACCCGCTGCAGCTCCTCATGCTGCCCCTCGCGGACCTGGGGACACATGGATATTATATATCAGTCCAGAATTTGAAACAGAATCAGCCTACCTAGAATGATTCCACTGCTGGGACTGTGGCGACATCTACATCGCCCACATGCGAACTACGCAACACACTGACGGTACGCAAAATCCTGCATCGCGCAAGGAGAGTTATATGTATAAACAAATACAGTTATAAAATTATATTAAAATATTATATAATATAATTAATAATAATAAATAAGTGTAATACTGACGACTTGAAACTGGTTATCATTTATACATTGAACCGTATCAAAAGTTACCGTAAGCCGTTTCTTGAGTAGCTGCTCGCCTCCTACAGGTCCATAAGGATGGTCGTACGGGTAGGACCAGTCCCTCACGAGGAACTGGAGCCGCTGGAAGGGCTTGCCTCCGATCTCGTCCTTCGCCACTCGTCCGTACTCCATGAAAAGCTGGAACACAGATAATGTGATTGGTTTGTTTGAATGTTATGCGAGTTCTGAAAGCCATGATCTCAAATACCTGACAGCGAATTTTTTTTTAATCATTGTAAAGCTTCTCCATTAGAGACTTTTATTCAACGTGGAGTTCATAATTGTTTGCTATTTACTTGTTGTTTATTTTATTGAGAAGTCACTTCGTGATTATCTCTAGTCGTTGGCTTAAATGGTGCAGTGACCAAAAAATTTGACCTGCTTTCCATATATTTTGGCCTTCACTTTAAGCGGGATTCACATTACTGTGTTGTGTCGTGTCGTGACGCCTTTTGACGCAGTGTTACCTAAAAAAAATCTCGTTGTGATTTGACATAGTCCTGATCAGAGTAGTTTGATTGGTGTACCTATCCCGCGTCACGACACAACCAACACGACACCGTAATGTGTCCGTAACTTGAGTCTCAACTAAGATGAGATAATACGACTCAACTAAGCCACAACATTGTTGAGTATCCAAAACAAGGATAAGTATCTTCCGTACCTGTAAGTGCTGCAAGTCATCTTCCTCAATGTTCTGCGAGAGGTTGTAGATCTGCACGGAAGACAGCATGGTGGACAACGCGAACACCGTGGCGTTGTCCTTCACCGTGGAGTTGCTGTCGAAGGTGCCCTGGGTGTCCATCAGCAGGACCACCACCTGTCATACAACACAACAAGATTATGATGAATATATCGGAAAAGGACGTAGAGACGCGGGACAATACGCGATATATCAGAACACCACACCGGTCTTTAAAAGTCAAAAGTTTGACCATATGCAGCACAAGCTCAAGCAATCTGTATTCACTCTTAGGTATTGCTAACCATGCTGAACTGTGTGAACAGTGATAGCGAATGAAATTTTAAGTATCTTTTTCTATCTAATTCAATCTTTTTATAATTTTGCAAGTATATATATCGTCTGACATTGCACACAGCACCATCTAGTTCCAAGTTAAGCACTTAATTAAGGCTTGTGTTATGGATACCAGATCGTTGATACACTACTTAAATACATTTTTTTTTTTCGTAAATACATACATATTATAAATATACATCCATGACTCGGGTACAAATGTCCATATTCATCATACAAACATTTGCCCCTACCGGGATTCGATCCCAGGACCATTTGGTTTCGCTGACTACACTTAGCCACTGTAGCCACTACACCAGACGTGTCGTCAATTAGTCTACATTCAGTTGAAAACCTCGCAATCTGGAAGGACAGGAACAACTGAGAACCTGGGTAGCTACCCCGTTCACAGTCTCAGACAGGACACACATGTAGGTAATTACTTTGTTTAACTTAGGTGTTCCTGTGTTGTTTAGTTTAATATTATAAAGTACCTTTTCCCCGTTAGACAGGGAAGCTTTGAAGGGCTGCGACCAGAGGTGTATGCCGGTGGTGTGTCGGTCTGACCCGCCGCGCCACGAGAACCCTTTCAAGGACTCGTTCTCTTTCCCCAGCCACTCGCCCCCGCCTTCACCGTTGTTGTACTGAAATAACGAATGGGAAGGTGTTAACAGGCCTCAAATCAAGTTTCATTAAACTTGTGTTTATTGGTACTCTCTACTTCCGAAGTACATTTAACAATATTAAGGTGAAATATTGACACAGTCTACTCCTCACGTTACCAACTCACCGTCCGATCCAGGTACCGTAAAAAGAAGTCAAGCAGGAAGGACTTCCCTTTACGGTATGCCCCCGCCACTGACACCAGCACCACAGGCCTGTCCCTCACATCTTCTCGTAGAAGAAGTTCCTGTAGAGCGCCCTCGTCCAGCAAGAATGTGTGGTCCTCTCTCGGAGACACCACCTGGATCCCCTGACCTGATGACAGGCTCTCCATGTTTCCTGGAGATTTAAGATTAGGGATGTTGCTAAAAGCGTCACTCATAAACCAACATACACAATAAAACAAAAAATAAAAATCCGGCAAAATCCTGAAAAAATGGCGGCGTCTACATAGGTCACCCGACCTTCACAAAGAGCCAACAAACGGCAGAGGGCGCCATTTTTTGGCCTCTGACTTATATGGATGGAAACGCTGTCCGCGCACCATGCGCTCTCAAATGGTAGCTCTTACTATCGTTGAAGTAATTATTTGCCGGCTATTTTATTTACAAGTTGATGACTTTTAAAATGTAGATTTCCTTGATTAGTCCTCCATTATTCAACTCTCTCTAAATTGTGTATTTTATTATATGTTTTATTACTTTTTGCAATGCAAAAATAGTTTAAATTTACATGTATATAGAATTGAGGTTATATTTGACCGTAAGCATTGTGTACGCTCAAACCGAAACTCGCACACTCACGTGACATACACATACAACCGTATAAAATAGAAAGAGACAGTAAGAAAGAGAAAGAGAGGAAGGTCGCTTGGAAGGGGCATAACGCCTTTTCGTTACGTGACCTTATCTGCCAGTTCAACCTACTGTAACCTGCGTAAAAGAACTTCGTTACAAAAATAAACACGCTTTCGTAGTTAGCCGCACTAAAAAAAAACTAAATAATAAGACTAAAAAAGCACGCTTTTGTAGATAAACGGACTAAAAAGTAGAAAATAATTTTCAATAAGTTTAGAATAAGAATATTGATTGACAAAAAAAAATATTGTAAAAAAGCGTGGGTGAGATATTTTCATGATGACTCTAATTTTACATATAAAAAAAAAACAACTTTTGACATCAAGAATCATGTTCAGGTATAAAAATGTCTTTATGTATAATATATAGATTATTTGACACTTTACTTTGTGTAAATTATTTTTCATCACCACTGCTCCGTGCCTCGGAAAGCACGTTAAGCCGTTGGTCCCGGCTGTCATTCGTGGATCTTTGACAGTCGTTACGGGTCGTCAGAAGCCCGAAAGTCTGACAACCAGTCTTACCAAGGGGTATTGTATTACCCAGTAACTGGGTTGTGGAGGTCAGATAGGCAGTCGCTCCATGTAAAATACTGGTATTCAGCTGCATCCGGTTAGACTGGAAGCCGACCCCAACATACCTAGTTGGGAAAAGGCTAGGCAGATGATGATATAGATTATTTGACAAATAGGTACTATCAAGTTACTACTCGTATCTACAAACTGGGAGTGATATGAAGATTCGAATTACGTTATTGCGACGCACGCTATTTCGAAAAAAATTAAGAGTGGTACGCCAGTTCGAAAACACATTAAGTCAAAAACCGCTATATCGAATGACGTTGTCGCGAACACGCTGATTCGAATAACTGTTTGAATGGTACGCTAATACGAAAGTCTTGGTATCTATCGAATTCCACTGTTGCAAATAGCATAGGTATTCCAATCTGAATTTGTCTGGGGATCGAACTCGCGACCCAGTGATTACCAAGAACTACCTACGCTACGATGATAAAACTGTCACTGGTACTGTTACTCGCTGGTTGTCTATACTACTAAGTATAAATGATTAATATTAGTACTTATTATGATTTATCATGTATCCCTAGCATGCTTCCCGTTTTGATAAGCTAATAACATTACAAATACTACAGTACCTATTTATTATAATAAAATGAAAAATTACCAAAAGTAACAACACTGTCATATTGATGACAAATTGGATTCAATCAACTCAATATAGACTAGTATTCAAAGCTACAGCTCTTATACATTCAATAGTGCACTTTGTATTTTTCTTTTGTAAAATCGCTGTGATAGCATTTTCTTTCATTTTATTTTTCATTTTATTATAATAAATAGGTACTGTAGTATTTGTAATGTTATTAGCTTATCAAAACGGGAAGCATGCTAGGGATACATGATAAATCATAATAAGTACTAATATTAATCATTTATACTTAGTAGTATAGACAACCAGCGAGTAACAGTACCAGTGACAGTTTTATCATCGTAGCGTAGGTAGTTCTTGGTAATCACTGGGTCGCGAGTTCGATCCCCAGACAAATTCAGATTGGAATACCTATGCTATTTGCAACAGTGGAATTCCATAGATACCAAGACTTTCGTACTAGCGTACCATTCAAACAGTTATTCGAATCAGCGTGTTCGCGACAACGTCATTCGATATAGCGGTTTTCGACTTAATGTGTTTTCGAACTGGCGTACCACTCTTAATTTTTTTCGAAATAGCGTGCGTCGCAATAACGTCATTCGAATCTTCATATCACTCCCCTACAAACTCCATTCCGATAAAAAATCAACAAACAAATCTTGGCGCAAATATATAGCAATCGCATCTATCTAACAGCTGATATCTTTGTAATTTTGGCCTGAAGATTTTGGTTAGGTAGGTACTCTCTTTGAAGACTTCAGACCCTCAAATTACACCGTAATCGTTGGAAAGCTGCCCGAATCTGTTGATATGTCACCCTTCTATCAGTTTCTATAGCCGCACAGCATTCACGTTATCTTCAGTAGTCGCCGTAGAAGGACGTCCTTCTCGCGAATCATCAGTGACTTTGCTTCGACTACGTCACCAGTTGTCAACAGAGGCACGGGATGGGGCTTCGTCATGAAATGCTAATCGAAGTCTATCGTACCTAATATTGTTTTTGAGTAGGTAAGACCGCAACGAAAGTCGTAATAAATCATTGAACGAAAATTTTCTCTAGGTAAATCCATTTCGACGCACGAAAGGCACTTATTAAATTGCCGCCAATTTGTAAAAACAAATAACATACGAATTCATTACACATCTTCCCAAAAAGTTCCTAATTCGAAATTTTAATATTTTTTTCATCGCCTACATCTCTTACTGGCCTTTTCTAAAAAAAATCAGTGGCACCCCCGTATAATTATGAGATTCGAAAATATTTTTTTTTTAAATCGGCCTTTTATTTGTCCATGTATATTTTTGGGCGGTGCCTACATTGCCTACGCCCTTATTAATCAAAATGATGTACCGTTAACCTACACATACCTCCATTTCAGCTAATTAATAACAGCCTGTATCCACTCATCGTAACTTGTGATTAAACACGCAACAGAAGTATGTACTATGTACTAGTTATGTACTTTATGATTACGACGCGTAATTATAAGTTATAACGGGTTGATTGTTAATACCGTTCGGATCCCTATTTACCCACTGTAAGTTAACTTCACTTTCTTTGGTGAGGTAGGCTGGACAATACATTTTAAGAGGTAGTACCATCGTCAGTAAATTTCAGTGAAGTGGTCGCACGCGCGTCCGAAGCAGAGGTTTGGGGTAGAGTTTTTCCATTCTCACAGGCTGCCGGAGTCAAGTGCTGCTCATGTGCGGAAGTGTGCTCGGTTAGATTACGCGGGACTCTAAACATAGTCGGCGACACGTCGAGTTAATCAAGAAGGTACATCTCTGGAAATACTGGCGTGTGTGCGTGAGGTCATGTGGGGGAAAACGGAAAACGGAATATAGTTCAAGTTCAAGTTCATTTATTGCGAAAATGGGTACTCATTGTAACACGCGTCTTACAATGAGTTTCATAATACACTTATAATTAAAATCTAATACTTTGCCGCTCGTCTCAAGATGCCGAAGCCAGCGCTTATCCACTCCACCTTCCTGCCGGCCTTGCAAGGCGCGCAGCACAAGATGTCTGCCAGCGACCCTAACGTTCTCTACACCTTTGGAGAGTAGGTACTAGTTAAGTACTTGTATTTAATTCAATTTGTTTATCGGAGCACGCCTAATGTTCTGCAGGAGTACTAGACATAGGCCTCCCCATTTTGCGTACAATTTTGTTAGCTCTTTGCACTTCATCGGTCTACTCAGCATATCGCAGTCCACAGCTGGACATAGGCCTCTCCGAAAATTGTGCCACAACGGCGGTTCTCCGCCTTCTGCATCAGTTCGTCCATGTGTCAGACAATCTAGCAAGTGGGATTCCCCTTACGCTTGCATATTCACGGCTCACCAATGACCTCTCTAGGTCATTGGTGAGCTCGGAATGGCTTTCGTCAAACCGATTCCAGTTTCCTACGTAGTAGAAGGTACTTCAAATATTTACCAAAATATAAACGATTCTTCGGATGCTGCATCCTCAACTTCAATAATCCTTGAAACCAGCAGGAAGGCATAAATTAAACTAATAATTTAAATACAACCCGAACATACGTCACGATAAGCACTGACAATGTCAATATGTCAATCAATGCCAATGCCATGTCATATGTCTTGTCAGAATGAAACTGGCCGCATCAAGAGGAAAAAAGAAGGCTAGGTCCCACTGACCTCTATTAAAATACGCTAGGTCCTTAGAGACGTTACTACGTGGATCTTTGGGCGCCGGAGTAACATTGACAGAGGGTTGTTAGTAAACATTTGTGAAGTTGTCACAGAATTTGTATTGACAAAGCCAGCAGTACAAGATAGCGGCGTTAGCTCCGATACCTTTGTAGCGTTATTTATACCTAACTATATTCTACTAGGTAGGTCCGGTCGTATACCTAATTAAACTTTATGAATGATCAATCTATATCTTTTCTGTTTTTTTCTGCATGCTTTAAATTTAGTAGTGGCCGTGTGGTATTTATTTATTTAAATAACATGGGAGACTTACAGCTAAAACAAACAGCTTAAGGACAGTACATTAGTCTGAAAGCCAATTACAGGTCTCCACTTATAAAATACAGAGAAGAAAAAGTAAATTCTAAGGACATTCACACCAAACTACTATACTCGCGTATACTACAGCATAATATTATGTTGCTCGAACTGCTTAGCAATCATCATAACAAGATAAATTCATGAAAAAGTTACGGCTTAAGCACTTCCTGGCTGACGACACACTAGTTAGGAACGGATCTATATCGTACTGTTTACAAAGCTTGTTAAAATTTCTGCTTGCACGCACAATGTACGAATTCTGCCTATAATTGGTTGAAACAATTGGCACGCGCAATGGTGGATTGTATCGCTTACACTTCATGGGAGTGTTGAAATAAAATTTTGTCGAAATATCAGAACAGTTTATAGTAGGTATTGTTAAAGATTTTCAACAAACACACACAGTCCGAAATCTCGCGGCGGTTGAGTAAAGGTAATATATGAAATTTTTTACACGGGTTACGGTAGTTTTCCGAATGATACGGTACTTTTTGATGATAACATAGATACCTTATGAACCTGTTTTGGATGCTTTCAATGCGGTTAATATATTTGTGATAACATGGGTCCGTATATTTCCGATATTCCGTATTGTTATGTTCTCAAAAACTAAATCCACTTTTTGGCATGAATGCCGTGTTTTACGCGAGCTGAGAAAAGAAAAAAAGATCAATAAATAAAGGGGGAACTTCATGCTATCAAATCTCGCAATCGGGTGACACAATTCCCAAACGATCATTTTGGGAACTTTGCTTGAAATAACTCGACACGGTCGATAGTTGAATGCAAGTTTAGTTTAAAATGTCATGTAAATGATTTATTTCTGTAAATAGGTTTGTAGTACAAACACTTTTACACGTCAAACTAGATGAGGTCGGCGTTTCCTATCTGACTACTCTGAGAAGAAGGGCCGAAACAAACTCAGAGGTCACAGTCTCTTTTAAAGTCCAGACATAACCTTAGTCAGATCATGTGAAGACCATGTAGATTGGTGTCTGACACGGTCTATTGAGGAAAAACCATACAGATTGAGCGGACCTGTCCAGTCCATTGTCCAGTCAGTGCACGCATTTGTCAGTAATCGTGCAGATCAACTCAGAGCTTTAGGAGCTCAACGATTCAAACCTCAAATCGTTTATTGCAATCCATAATGTATAATTACGGGTGGTAAATAAAAGAAAAATAATAGAAACAATTAAGGACTCTGTCGGGCACAGCAAATTTTTTAATAAGTAGAGAGAGGAAGAGCTCTTTATTAATTTTCTTTGTTATTTAAGTTAGAATTCCTCGCCCACGCTCGCTTTTGATTTAGTAAGGGCGAACGTTTCGGTCTGCCCGATTGAATTTAACTTTGAGCATATTAACCCCATAACAGTAATAAAGCTTTTAAGCAAATCAAGATCAAATTGACTGAAGATCTTTGGGGAATGTCCATTAAAATCTGTACATCCATAATTGACACTATAGCGCCTTACTTAGCCTTCATATTTAATTTGTGTGTGGATCAAGGAGTCATCCCGGATATAATGAAATACAGTAAGGTAATACCACTTTTCAAATCCGGGGACAGTAAAGACACCAATAATTATAGACCCGTATCCGTGTTGCCAGTTTTCAGCAAGGTATTTGAAAAGGTAATGCTTAATCAAATGCTCATTCATTTTAACACCAATAAAATCTTACACAACAGTATGGTTTCACCAAGGGACGTTGTACGACTGACGCCGGGGTCACCTTATTAAAAAACATATTTACGGCGTGGGAAGAGGCCCAAGACGCCATAGGAATCTTTTGTGACCTCTCCAAGGCATTTGATTGCGTCGATCACGAAACGTTGCTCTTGAAACTTGAGCATTATGGACTTGGAATACTTGCGCTCAGTCTAGTAAAATGTTATTTAAATGATAGGCAGCAGCAAGTTCAAATAAATGGTGTCAATTCACTTAGTTTAAAAGTAGAAATGGGAGTTCCACAAGGCTCGATATTGGGTCCTTTCCTCTTTTTAGTGTATATTAATGATCTACTCCCTTTATTAAAAAATCAACCACAAATGGTGTTATTTGCTGACGATACTTCTTTAATTTTTAAGGTAGAAAGAAGTGCTACAAATTTTGACGACGTTAATAACGCCCTAATGCAGGTCCATAATTGGTTCACTGCTAATAATTTAGTATTAAATGGGAAAAAAACTAAGTGGATTTTCTTTACCTAATGTCAAAAGTAGTGATTGTGAGATAGTAAGTATAGAATCAAGAGAAACTAGAATTCGTCGATAAAACTGTTGTCCTGGGGATCACGCTCGACTCGAGGCTACAATGGGGTCCTCATTTAACATCTCTGGCGGGACGGCTAAGTTCAGCAGCATATGCTGTCAGAAAAATCCGTCAATTTACCGATGTAGATACCGCGAGGCTAGTCTATTTTAGTTACTTTCATAAATCTAAATTAAAATCAAAAGTCATTTATTCAAATTAGGCTGAGAATCAGCACTTTTTGAACGTCAAAATCACATAAGACAGTCCCCCCAAAACGCCCACCCTTCACCACTTCCTAGTGCTTTAGCTGGGAAGAAGAAGTGGCGGAACAAACTCCCCAGCAGCACTGCTGTCTGTTCAGTTAGAAGAACTGGATTCTATAAAGTAATAAGTAATTAACATTACGAAACACAAAAATATTTAAATTATTTGCCATATGTCAGCTAGCACACGCCAATATTTAAAACTATACTCAAGCAGAAATAAATAATGAAAACAAAAACGCAAACAGAACTTAATACATAATAAAAAGCCTTCTGGCATAAAGGGCGTGCCCGCTTACATATGCAATGCTGCATTATGTTTTTTATATGTATATAGCTGTAACTTGTAGCCACAAATGATAAACTAGGACCTTCGAAGTAAAATAAAGAAACATTAATTACTAATAACAATAACAAAACCATAGTCAGCAAGATGACCTGTCACCACAAGCAGCACCCGTTCACGAGCATAACGCAAAGATCAGTCATTACCCCCCTCGCCATAGTATCATGTCTTACGGTATTTTACTTTGGGGACGGGCTGCAGACGTCGATTCTATTTTTATTCTGCAGAAAAGAGCCATCAGAGCCGTATATAATCTCCGCAGGCGCGATTCTCTAAGGGAACTGTTTAAGGTTATTAAGATCTTGACGGTACCTTGTCAATATATCTATGAAAACATCATGTACGTAAGAAAAAATGTACATATTTTTACTAAAAGAGGTGATAGACATAATTATAGTACCAGAAATAGGGACCTATTAGTTCAACCAGGTTTCAGACTGGCTAAAGTAGACTCATCTTTCATGGGGTACTGTTTAAAATGTTACAATAAAATACCTCCCCACATACTTCAACTGAATGAGACGAAATTCAAAGTTTGTATAAAACGCACACTATGCAGCCAGGCATATTATAAGTTGGGGGATTATATCGCTGATAAAAATACTTGGCTCAATGCTGGTCCTGCTCCACAACCACAACTAATCGATTATCTAACATTTGAAAATACTGTTGGAGCTGCTGAAGATTGTAAGACTACCTTTGCTTTGTATAAACTCAATCTCCTTTGTATTATATAATTGCATAGGACAAGTGTGAGTACTATGTACTATCGAGCTACCATTTACCGGGTAATGTCTTTCATTGACTTGAATGTGCCCTGGCGGCTGATAGATGTCATGCTCACTCAACTCAAATGTCTCGCTGACGACGGCGCGTGTGTTGGATCATTTAGCTCCCTTCAAAATGGTTGAGCTGAATGGTGCTGATCCATGCGTCATGTTCGTGAACGGGCGCTGTCAGTTGGGACTGGTCATCTCTTAGCCACCACGGCTTATTTTAATTATTTTATTATGGATTGTTTTGTTTAAATTTATATTTGCTGTACACTGGACACTCAATGTGTACGTCTTATTTACATCGTTCTCACATATAATTATACCTATATGCAACATTAATGATGTAACTAATACTTATGTATGTAACAATATAACTGAAAAGAGTGTCCATGGAGTTTCTTGCCCCTTCTTCTCCATAGGTGCCTACTACGCTTTGGAATGGGCAACTAGCTTCATATTTCTGACTGACCGACCACTTGACAATAATTCAAAAGTGCCTGTAAATGGTTTAATTGAAATAAATGCTTAGAGTTTGAGTTTGAATATTTTATATCCTTTATAATATATGTATATTACCTATGTATATAAATTTCCATTCATTCAACTTAGTCTATTAATATTTTATATGCGGGTATATCTATTCATTTATCATTTATTTAATTATATTATTTCTTTGCTCGCTTAATTTTCTTAAGAACTTTTTTTTCGACGAACTATACCAAAGAAAGGACATTTGGGTAGGCCGCATAAATTACTCAAGCTGCCAGATCGTGATTAAAACTAACTGAGAAAACAAAAAAAAGTAATGAACTACATTATCTTCACATTCACAATAATTAAAATAATATGTCTATATAATTATCTTGTCTATATGTCTGTAAATCTTGAGTCTTTTAACAGTGCAGTGCCGAAGTACCTACAATATACCTACAGTCGACCGCACGTCAGTGGTAACATTTTGAACCTTAAGCTGGCCTAAAATTTACGTACGGAATTTCAATAGAATACGAGGCCAGCTTAGTTTAGTTACCACTGACGTGCGGTCGACTGTACGAAGTATAGTTCGCTATACGTACGTTGGTACCTACTACCTATTTACTGGAAAAAATTACGTTTAAAAAAGGTTTGAGACACGAACTTGTTTCTGTTATGTTGATGATAATGTTATCTCAGAAAGATGGCAAAATTCAGTCTGCTTCATTAGTAAAAAGCTAGTTTCGGTGGCGTGTCGTGCGATGAGTCACATAAGGTAAATGACGACTTGATAACTTAAGTTAGGTAAATGTAACTAAATGTTAGACAATGTTATTAATAGAACTATCAACAGTTGAACTCCTTTTTTATTTATCTATATCATAGGTTTTCCCTTGTGTTGTCCGTTCTTCTCCACAGGAACCTACTACGCTTTGGAATGGGCAAATGACAGTTCAAAAGTGTCTGTAAATGGTTTTATTGAAATAAATGTGTTGAGTTTGAGTTGTTGTTTCATGTCAACAGGAAAATTTGAACCTAGTCATAAATAGTTATGAGCTATCTATCTTGTATCTATCTCCCTAATAGGGACATTATTATCATCAGTTTTCTTCGTGAAGCCACTATGAAACTTAGGTACATTTATTACATTAATTGCCAATATAATTAGAAAAACTGGTGATGTTATCCTAAAAAGGGGAAACTGATGCTGTTTTAATAAAAGCAAATGTAACGTAGTTAGGTACCTTAAATAACCATAGGTTAATCATCAGTCTAGGTGCCCATTCCAAAACGTAGATCTTTATGGAGAAGAACGGGCGAGAAACTCCAAGGACACTCTTTTAAATCAAGATATTACAAAATCCTGGGTTTATTATTCTTGTTGCATTTATAATTACGTCAGAACAATGTAAAAAAGATATTTATTAAGAAACCATTCAAAATATAAGATTAAAAATAAGCCGTGGCAGTCTCAACCGCCGGCGGCGGCGCCGGCGCCCGTTCACGAACATGACGCGTGGCTCAGCACCATCCTGCCCAACCATTATTTGTAGGGAACCGAATGATTGAACACACGCGCCATCATCAGTGAGACATATAAGTGAGCATGACATACTCTCAACTGCCATGCTTGCAAGTCAACATACATTATAATGACATAGGTACCTAATGAAGGGATCCATGGTACTCAAATTTACAAAATTGAAAAAAATGCTTCTAATTTATACAAAACTATAGTTTGCAATGTCTTGAGAGATAAAATAAAAAGGGAAGCCTCTCTTCCAAACCTCAAAATTTTAACTAGTGGGCCCAAGTGGCACTTGAGAAGAACCTGCATTAAGCCAAGCATTTTATCTACATTTTTATATAAACATCCAACTTATAATACAATAGGTACGTGCGTTTAATGCACGTTTTAAATAAGGTGGATGTACCATGGAAGGCCATACTCCTTTGAAGGCCAACTATCAAAAAGTCGTAGTTATTGCCATGTGATGACAAATTCCTTCTACTTACACAAACACCCATCGAACTGAAAATCACAGACGCGGCGGCGAATCGCTCGCGCTACTATTTTGACAAATTCCTTCTACTTACACAAACACCCATCGAACTGAAAATCACAGACGCGGCGGCGAATCGCTCGCGCTACTATTTTGACAAATTCCTTCTACTTACACAAACACCCATCGAACTGAAAATCACAGACGCGGCGGCGAATCGCTCGCGCTACTATTTTGACAAATTCCTTCTACTTACACAAACACCCATCGAACTGAAAATCACAGACGCGGCGGCGAATCGCTCGCGCTACTATTTTGACAAATTCCTTCTACTTACACAAACACCCATCGAACTGAAAATCACAGACGCGGCGGCGAATCGCTCGCGCTACTATTTTGGCAGTACCTACGATCCCTCGCTTCATTGATGCCGGGAATCGACGACGTTAAAATAAGGTGGGTGTACCATGGAAGGCCACTCTAACTAATAAACAGTTATTATTCGTTTATTTACTGGATAAATGAAACTAACAAATATTTAAGTAATACTTTGTTTTATTACGTAACATATAAACCACTTCTTTTTATTGTAGATTTAATCGCTATTTATTAAACTTTAGTGCTAAATGACTGATTTATTATAATGGCCTTCTAAGAAGCCTTGTTCCTAGCAAGGCCATTTGGAAGAGTTCAATGAAACTTAAGTTCAATCAATATTGATTAAATCTGCAATTTAAAAAAGTGGTTTATATGTTACGTAATAAAACAAAGTATTACTTAAATATTTGTTAGTTTCATTTATCCAGTAAATAAAAAAATAATAACTGTTTATTTGTTAGAGTGGCCTTCCATGGTACACCCACCTTAACTTCTCATTTAGTTGAACGATATCGAGTGGTACCTACCTATTTTATTATAACTTTTTACACAGCACCCCATAAAAGAAGACAATCTGAAACGTGGTTGATCTAATTTGTTCCTATTTCTAGTGTTGAAATGATGCCTGTCACTTATCTTATTATGAAGGTGTAGATGTTTTGAAACATAGATAATGTTTTGATATGAGTATAAGAAAAAAAAAAAATTGGACCCAAATGGAAATTGATTGAAATTATTTTGTCACTGTTGTCCATCTGTCCCATCAGTATTCGATTCATGAGAACTGGGAAATAGTAGATACCCGTGATACCACTGATATATTTTGAGGACCTGGGGGTGCCACGGGTCCGAATTCCAGTTCCCGTGGCACCCCCAGGGGTATCCTCCAGGGGTAGGTACCTTGGGTACGGAATGCTCAGAACCACAGGGTCATCACATTTAGTAGGTGTAATAATGATATTAAGTACGACTAACTTACTCTTAACACTTCACTGATTTCAATTACATACCTGGGTGTATTGTATTTGAATCGACAACGATAAAATGTAAAAATTCCTGTTTTTACAGCCGAACTATTTAAATACAATGGGATCATTAAAATGTATATGTGAACATTTTCAGTTACCTAGTTAGGTGCCATCATCATTTATTTTTACAATAGTTTAAACCTTCAATTAATGAGCATTATAACAATGGATCAATAGGAGCATTTATTCGTTTTTATTTTAGTGTTTATCAGCGGAAACTTGTAAAATGCTCTTCAATTTCATATTTTTTAAGGAATCCGTGAATAAGTTAGCTGTAGGTAAGTTTCCCAATTAGTTAGAATAATCTATATAAATGATATAAAGAGCCTAGAGCCTGCTACCTACACGTTGTAAAACACAGGCGTAGAGATATTTCTCACCTAGCGTAGCGTAGGTACGAACCTCAGAATACAGAAGTATTCTGAGGTACGAACATCGTAAACAAAGTTACAACTCGCCAGCCACTAACGTATGGAATTGAGTGGCATTTTTATATCATTCACTTGTTAATCAATCAATGATTGAGTACAAGTTGCCAACGTCGGCTGTTCAGAAGGTACCTACTCGATATACCTACCTAACTAGCTGTCTTCTGTCATACGGATATGGTAACTACCTAATGATAGAGCTCAGCATTACGCTAGCAATCGGTCATTATTTGTGCATTACACTGCTACTTTAATTTGCTCGAAGTTTTTACTTAGTTCCCATCGTGTCACTTATTTGGAAGACAACAAACGTGTGTCTTAGAAAACTCAACAAAATAATGTTACGGTGAAAGGAATCTTAAAAATATTTAAACGATAAAAATCTTTACTTATCACTTCTGATTACAACCCCATTGAATAAATATCTAAATCACACTCAAAGTCCACTCACAACCCTGCCCACCTCCTTGTAAAGTCAACGTGAGTAACACAAAACCGGTAGAAACATAACACATTAGCCTTCCAATCAACTTAGCCACTATTTACTTAAACATGCAGGTGAGACACAGACATATTATGCACTATTTATACCTTTTAACAACACTTTTAATTCAATTTAACTTTAAACACGTTAACAATATAACTTTGAACTGTTAATACTCACTCGACATATCCGTTCGCGGAAGTGTGATGCAAGAACTACACGTTAAATAGGATTGTGGACCGTGTTCGCCAGCGGCTTGTAAACTACTGGCACTCTGGCAGACAGTTGCGTAGGTGAGGTCATCGAATATTTATCTATAGAAGGTCTAATCGCCTCGACTTGTGTTAGGGAACACGGTATAAATAAATCAAAGGCGGTCTTGAACATAGAGTCGAAATCTGCATCGCGTTTGGCACTTTGTGTAGCTTTTGATAGCGGGTTTTCTGCGGTTAATTGTTATTTGTCGGGTAGTATGATGTCATAGACGGCCATTCCTTGCGTGATGTCATACGAGGCAGACGAGATTTGATCGGCTGCTGTGTCAAGGGCGTGTCTTTATTTGGACGACATTTTGAGAGTTTTGAAGGGCTCAGAGTAGTAAATAGAGAGCGTAGTCCGCCTTCCGTGTTGGTCGCCGCGGCGTCGATTCCCGTATTTGATGTGTGTTTCTCTTTCTGTATCATAGTAGTGATGTTTTGTTTTCTTTTTTCGACAACAGCTGCTAGAAGTTTCTGCAGTTCATTCAGACCTCAGGGATGTTTTGTTCACTTTATCCCAGCTAGAAATTCCCTGTGGATGTGTGTAAGTAGTTTGGTACTATAGTAAGCGTGATGGGCAAAAATTACTGAGATAAGTAAAGTGCGTAGGATTAGATACGTTTCTATGATCTGATGTTTTTAACAACACTGTTGTTTACAAATCGTATTTTTACGTTTAGGTCTGCATACTACGATATGTTCTTTTCATAATCACCATTTAAAATTAAAATTCCCGTCAGGGCCACGCACAAAGACAATTTGCGAAACCTTATACCAAGCAGGGAACAATATCACAGTAACTAGGTTGGTACCTATACCGTACGGGTAATGTTTTAGATACTTAGATACCTTAAATTTCGTCATCATGGTGATTTTGAAGCGGGACGAAAATACTCTGCTGCTTGGATAATCTCCAAAGCTACTATAGCTAGACATATCTGAAGGACCTGCGACCTTCGTGGGCTAGAATAAATCGATGAAGAATCCATATTATAATTTTCGCAGTTTCGCATTGCATGGTGCAGGCCTCTTCTCACAGAAAGAATGAGCATTCATAACATAAACACGCTTGCTAATTGCGTCTTGGCGATTTCAGTAAGTCACGCACATTGTTTTCACAGTAGGTCAATGAAGTCACAAGTAGGTAGGTATTTTAATTTTTATCAAACTTAAGACTTACGTGCCTACCCCACCCCACCACACACCTAAGAAATTCATAAAAATGCACTAATTCGCGGAATACCGAGCTTCCAAATTAAATAAATTATAATGATGAGCATTATTTATTATTAATCTGATAGCACGTTGCAATGAAAACGTTGTATACTTACTATGTGTACAAGGGAATCCGCTTCCGTTCCGCGCGACCGACCGTCATGCTGACTCACACGCGCACGCTCATATTTTAGTTTCAATATAAATACGTATTTTATAATCTTATGTAAAAACTTTGTGCATTCCAGAAGGCTGCACGATCATCAGGCTTGTAACGTTCCCACTGCTGTGACTCAGGCCACCTGTAGAGGAGTGGGCAGTTGTCCGCATGGTCCACCACGCTGGCCCTGTGCGGGTTGGTAGAAGTCAATGACTTAGAATTTTAGTTTCACACAGTTTTTTTAGTGTAGAGTAGTGGGGATAAAAATAATTGTTTATAGTGTGCGCCTGCCTGCGCTCAAACCCACGACCTGTGACACGAGTTCTCGCCCAACGCGTCGTCTTGTTTATAGTGTGCGCCTGCCTGCGCTCAAACCCACGACCTGTGACACGAGTTCTCGCCCAACGCGTCGTCTTGTTTATAGTGTGCGCCTGCCTGCGCTCAAACCCACGACCTGTGACACGAGTTCTCGCCCAACGCGTCGTCTTGTTTATAGTGTGCGCCTGCCTGCGCTCAAACCCACGACCTGTGACACGAGTTCTCGCCCAACGCGTCGTCTTGTTTATAGTGTGCGCCTGCCTGCGCTCAAACCCACGACCTGTGACACGAGTTCTCGCCCAACGAGTCGTCATGTTACTGTTACAGGCTCTCTTTAAGTTGTCAAAAGTAGATAAAGTGATGAGGCTCTCGTTAAGCAGATTGGTCAGGTGCTCAACACTGTAAGCGGTATTCTTAGACTTGGACACAACTAGTATTATTAGGAGGGTCCTAAGCTCTTTCTGGAGTGACTTCTTAGGGCGCACTTTGCGCTCTGTCTGAACAGTGAACGAAATTGAACCCATGCTGAACCGTCACGGACGCTGAATCGGGTATACTCGGCTACAGTCAGTCTGTGGCGCTGAATCGGGTATACTCGGCTACAGTCGATCCGTGGCGCTGAATCCGGTATACTCAGCTACAGTCGGTCTGTGGCGCTGAATCGGGTATACTCGGCTACAGTCGGTCAGTGGCGCTGAATCGGGTATACTCAGCTACAGTCGGTCTGTGGCGCTGAATCGGGTTTACTCGGCTACAGTCGGTCTGTGGCGCTGAATCGGGTATACTCGGCTACAGTCGGTTTGTGGCGCTGAATAAGGTATACTCGGTACAGTCGGTATGTGGCGCTGAATCGGGTATACCTACTCGGATACAGTCGGTCTGTGGCGCTGGATCGCGTATACTCGGCTCAAGTCATGTCAAGGCTAGGCCTGGAGGTGGCCCTCAGCAAGTCGGAGGCCATGGTGTTTCATGGCCCCCGGCGGACGCCGCCACCCGGCTCACACATCGTGTCCGGGGGGGCTCGGATCGCTGTCGAGTCTACCATGAAGTACTTAGGATTGGTGCTCGACAGCCGGTGGGACTTCGGGCCCCACTTCCGACGCAACGCTGCTTCCCAATCTGGGGGGCCCGAGCGCCGCCTGTAGGCGGCTCTACGTGGGGATCGTGCGATCAATTGCCCTGTATGGGCCTCTGACCTGACGCGATGACGGCCGGCAACATCGCAGTTTTGCGAAAGCCGCAGAGAGCGATGGCCGTCAGAGTCATCAGGGGGTATCGCACGATCTCCTACGAGGCGTCTTTTGTACTGGCCGGATACCCGCCCTGGGACCGCGAGGCGATAGCACTCGCGTCATTGTATCGGTGGCGCGAGGAAGCGAGGGCGCGGGGCGAGGACCCGATGCAGCGACACATGAGCTGCGTCGGTCTCAGCTTCGCGAGGTCCTGGTGGCGGAATGCCGGGACAGGCTCTCGCGCCATCGAGGCGGTCCGGCCGGTTCTCGAGCGCTGGCTCGGGAGGAGGCACGGCTCCCTGTCGTTTCGGGCGACGCAGGTGCTCTCGGGGCATGGTTGCTTCGGGAAGTACCTGTGTCGCATAAACAGGGAGCCGGTCATCACTGCGTCGACTGCTGGGAGGACACGGCGCGGCATATGCTGGCAGAGTGTGACGCTTGGGAGGAGCCGCGCCGTGCCCTCACCTCAGAAGTAGGCAGTGACTGGTCGCTGCCGGCCGTAGTCGAGTCGATGATTGGCAGCGAAGTCCTGGGACGCGGTGGTTTCCTTCTGCGAAACAGTCGTCTCGGAGAAAGTGGCTGCGGAAAGGGAGAGGGAGATTTCGTCCACTCACCCGGCCCGCAGGAGGCGCACCGGGCGTCGGCGGAGGGCGGACAACTCCCTCTTCCAGCCCCCCTAAATGGTCCCCCACACATCAGGACCCCAGGTGGCGGCGCGTAGTGTTCCACGCGCGCGCCTCTTAGACGTCGACCCGAGGAGGCCCGCAGTGGCGGGTCGGCACCAGTCGGGGGTTGCGGAAGGATCGTACGTTCCCGCGACCCCCGGCGTAGGTGTGAGATGGAACACCAGAGTGGTTTTAGTCAGTAAGTCTGACAGACCTCGCCGCCCGCCGCAGGTCGGCGGACATCCATGAGCAAGCACGAAACAAACAAAAAAAAAGTCATTCAATCTGTCTAGCCTTTTCCCAAATATGTTGGGATCGGCTTCCAGTCTAACCGGATACAGGTGAATATCTGTATTTTATATGGAGTGACTGCCTATCTGACCTCCACAACTTAGTTACTTGGTAACACGATACCCCTAGGTAAGACTGGTTGTCAGACTTTCGGGCTTCTCTCGTCTCAATAGGTATATATTATTAAAATTAGGTAATCATATTAAGTTGGAACTTCTGCCTTGTGGTCATAAACACACACCCTCTTTTTTTTTAATAAACATATGTAATAGTAAATAATAAACAGTGTTGCTACGTATACGAGAATATATTTGACTGAGTTATTTACAATAGATACATCTAATATGATTTCAAATCTTACAATTATATATCTCAAAAATAGACACGTAGACATCACAGTAGAATGATAGGTAATATTTAAATATTTGTAATCTAAGTATATAAATGCATAAATTTATTTCTGGAAAACATTAAGAAGGAATTTATAATGTAGGAAGTCCCGTAATTGGCAAGAAGTGACACGACAAGTTGATTATACATAATATATTATTTAACCTAAGCAATGGCGCTGATTCTGTTACGTAGGTACCTACCGGACTAAACTAAAAGTATGTAGGTGTAATAGAACTGTCTTACTATGGAACAAGTACAACTTCAGTTCATAACAAGCCACTTCAAGGAACTGGCTCGCAGATTTAAGCTTGGACTTGGCTAGTGAGGCTTGGGTCTTGATTTCATGAGACAGTAATGCCCGTTTTCACTAGCACTAAGCTTCTATAAAGTCATTTCAAATTAGAACTTCTGGTTTAAGTATAAAAATACTTCAACAAATCAAAGCACTTAATTTATAGGTAAGTCGAACTACAGGTTTTTTTTTATACGTTGCCCCATAATAGGATGTTCACCTCTATTGTGGGTGTGTTTACAATAGTGATGCGACTCGAGTCCAATTTTACTCGAGTGACTCGAGTGACATGGGATAAAATCGTATTCGAGTGAAAAAATTGTTGACTCGAGTCCACTCGGACTCGAGTTCACTCGGTTTTTCACTCGGACTCGAGTCACTCGCTCATCACTCACCTAGGCAAACAGGTTTCAACCTGCACGCGGCGCGACCGCCGCGTGGCGTACGTTACGACGATTTGAGATAAAGAGTGAGTAGTTGAGTACTTATTTGTATAGAAAGACGTAGTCTTGTGTTATCTACCATGAGTGACGATCAAAACTCGGTAACGAAAAAATCTCTAAGTGTGGAACTATTTAGAAAGATATAGAACTGAAAAGAATAGAATAGAATACTCTTTAATAAGTACACCAAAAAGTTACAGATATTATAATAAATGTAAACATTTTACATAGGGTGACATAATGGGCGGTCTTATCGCTAAAAGCGATCTTTTACAGACAACAAATTAATCAATACAGGTAGAGCAACCTTTTGATTTTTTAATTTATGTTTAGTAAGTGCATTCTTCAACTAATATTATTCATCAAATGTGAAAATGCAATAAAGAATTGAGTATTGATTATCACGAGACTTCCTATCCATAAAGTTAGGTATATAGTGCAACATTACTGAGTTTGTTGTACCTAATTCCTAATAGAATATTCTATTTTTCCATTATTTGAATGATATTATTATTATTTATACTGATTTCGAAAAAAGGGACGGGTTTTTTTGTTTTAATTTTATTTTACATTGGTTTGCTCTTGACTCTAGTCTAGGTCAGTGGTGACAGAGACAGAGTCGATTGTGGTGGTTATGCAGTGATGCAATACTTGCAATAAACCTCTCATTTATTAATCAACCCTGTTTTATGTACTACTCGATCATCCGAGTGGTATTCGAGTGAAATAACCACTCGAGTGACTCGACTACTCGAGTGGTATTCGAGTGAAATAACCACTCGAGTGACTCGACTACTCGAGTGGTATTCGAGTGAAATAACCACTCGAGTGACTCGACTACTCGAGTGGTATTCGAGTGAGATTGTAAAATGACTCGAATGACTCGAGTGGTAAAATTTGACTCGAGTCGCATCACTAGTTTACAAACATATAAACTCACATACACAAACCGCCAGACGCGGAACAACTACTTGTAGTTCATACAAATATTTTTTGCGTGCGGGAATCGAACCTGCGACACGCAGCGCAGCTGTCAATCGCTTAACCACTGCGTCAACCGTGCCGTCAAAGTTGGCATCCAGGTAGGTACGTTTTCTGATCCATTTGTTTACATCATCATCAGATACTTTTAGAACACACTATAATCAAGTGTTAGTTAAAACGGGCATAAGAGACCAACAGAATCAGCCATTGAATTCGGACACATGTCACCATCGTTTTCTCCCTAACTATACCTTCAATATGGACACCCATATATTCTTTGAGCTACACTTATCTTACATCCCTGTTCAACCGTATAACAAAATTTAAACAACCTCATTACACCGTTTGCCCACCCGCCACCGTCAACGGGACGTCAACGGGAAACGAGATTATTCGAACCGAGCGTGACGTAAGTACCAGCCGCGGCGAGACGGCGTGCGGTGGACACGCGGCCATAGTAAATGTATACACAGTCCGTCCCACGAAAGAAGTCCCGCGAAAATAAGTTGAATGAATTATTATTTATATAGTTAGCAACATGCCTACAACAACACTCCTACTTCACACACCTTTCTCTATTTAAGATTGTGCATTTTATTAACCAGTGCCTGTAATATGATATTGAGATAAATAAATATTTAGGACTCCGCCGCGTCTGCGGGACTTCTTTCGTGGGACGAACTCTACTTCGGCGCCGTCATCTCGTGCTTGTTGGCGTCCCGTTGACGTGGCGGTGGACAAACAGCCTTACAGTTTCCGGGCGAGCTATCGAAACAGACTGTCACACAGATATGAGTGACAAACACGACGTGAGACGAAGCCGAACCTTTTCTAAAACTCGATTCGCCACGTTTGCGGCCGGATATTGTAATTGCAGTGTTTTTTTTTTGCCTCTCCGTGGTCTCGCTTGCACAAGAGGAAAATGCGAATATTGGAGCTGCCATTTCCAACACAACTTAATAAATAGCTATCGCTTATGGGTCAACGCATACCATCGGTCATCGAAATGGCTGCAAAACGAAAAGCACAAGTTTTGCCAGTTCGATTTCATTTAGATGGAGTTTCAACCATAAGCAAGGCCAAATAAAGTTGAGTTGACCGCCGCACATGCAGCGATGTCTGCTCTTAAATCAGGGGGCATACCATACACTCTTATAGCTGGTCAATTTTAGACAGACCCTGAAGTATCATGAGATTTTGTACCGACTGTAACTATCGCTGTTGACCTGCCTTGCAAATGATTATGGTAGGGCTCCTGTTTGATCGAAAACGCGCTCAGCACAAAATGCACAAAACACTGACCCGCAAAATTCATCTTTCTTTTAAAGCAAAAATTGGCCACCAAGAAAAAAAACAAGTAAACAAATTAACCAAACATTTTCTTGATAACAGTTGTATAATCTTTGTTTATCTTCTCGATCTTCGGTTTCAAGGAATTAGCTTTTAATTGAGCTGCTTTATCGTTGGGTTCTATTCGTAGAGCCTCTTGTATGTCTGTCCAGGCATCCTCGTACATATGCAAGCTGGAGTGGGCTGAGCACTTCCTGTAGAGAGCCTTAACGTTGACAGGGTCAAACTTGAGGGCTCTCTCACACAGTTGGATTGTGGCTTCATACTCGTCGTGTTGGAGCTGGCAGTGAGCTAAGTTGTTGTAGAGTTTCACCTGGGGAAGGAGGTTTTATTATGCATTGATTCTTTGCAGTTTTAGGAATTAATTATATCTAGAGCAGTGGTAGCCCAGTGGTAACGGCCCCGACTTACAGATTTGCAGCTCGTAGGTTAGTAGCAGGTCGTAGGTAGGTCCTAGAAGCAAATCGCACTGGGCCCGCGTGGTGGATTACGGCCCACTCCCGTTCACAGAGAGGAGGGACGCCTGTGTCCCAGCAGTGGGACCATTATAGGCTGATTATGATGAATTAAATCTAGGTTGGTCTCATTTGCCGCAGGCGGAGAAGCGAAGGGCGACCAGAAAGCAATAAAGCTGGGCTGAGGGTATTCTGAAGTGACGTTCACTAGGTGGCAGCATTGAGACGGCAGGTAAGGGCACCGCACTCGTCAAGTTACAAAAAGCGCCTATAATTTATTTCTTAAGTCACGACACGACTGGATTATAAACGAATGAATGAAACGAATGATGAACGTCATCTTATATTTTATATTCATTCAATTCATTGTCTACATGGAAGACCTCTTGAGAGCAGTGTCAGTACCTCGTGAGGTAGTGCTTGAAGTGGCCCAGTGGTAACAGCCGCGACTTACGAGTTGCAGGTCGTAGGTTCGAACCCAGACAGGCGCTTTACTTTGTGTAAACTATTGCTCTCTAAACAGTGAAGGAAAACATTGTGAGGAAACCGGCATGTCCTAGAACCAACCTGCATTGGGCCCGCGTGGTGGATTACGGCTCACTCCCTCTCACAGAGAGGAGGGAGGCCTGTGTCCCAGCAGTGGGAACACTATAAGCTGATTATGATGATGATGGAAGACCTCTTATCATAGTAGTGCCAACTGGTGGCGTGAATTTTCATGAAAACCCTCAGTGCCAGTGGAAAGTAAGTGGGGCAGTAAAGGATAAAAAGAAATAATCTACGAAAATTGGGTTAATACATTAGGGCAAATTGAAATTCAGACTTGGTCCTTATAATCAGCCCTTTTCAAAATAAAGGCTCCCGTGATGATGAAATGAGTTTAATACACAACAACAGCAAATATTTACCTTGAGCTCCACCATATCCTTGACCACCTGATCACTGACCACTTTAGGGTCCAGGGGTTCTGTAGCTATCAGCATCTTCAGTGCCTTGTTGAACCTGCGGAAGGCATCTGCAGTCCTCCCCTGTTTGATCAGGTCTACTCCACGCTCCTGTGTGCATACAAGAATGTGTCTGGCTGGTTATCTTTAGTTTTTCTTTTTTGTGTATTGTTAGATGAGACAAAGGGACGATAGAAATGGAAATATTTTTATGCTTGAATTTTTTAAACAGTGTGTTATATTTATATGGAATGGTTTGGCAAAAGAACAAACTGAAAAACTTTATTTGAAGATGTTTTAAGTACAAAAATAAATTAATTTATTTGGTAAAGCTTAAAAATTCACAAATCAAATTCATCATAGCTGCCAAAAATAGTAGCTTTAGACCAAAAAAAATCAGTAGAAAGTTGGTATTTATTGACAACTTTATCATTCAAATAAAAAAATTATAACTAGTACAACCAGTATTATAATCTATTCTACAGTCCATCAGATAAAAAAATATACCAACTTCACACTAAGTCCATTGTTGCCAAATATACATAAAGGAGAAAATGCCTCTAACACACACATCCGAATTTTGTCGACCTATGTAAAACAAGTGCAATTTTGTGAGAACATACTGTACCCCCACAGCACCATGTAGAATGTAAACAAGGGCACAATAGCTAAACAAATAAGTATAATGAAATTGTTGTAGGTAGTTGTACA
This sequence comes from Brachylomia viminalis, assembly GCA_937001585.2. Lineage (NCBI taxonomy): Eukaryota > Metazoa > Arthropoda > Insecta > Lepidoptera > Noctuidae > Brachylomia > Brachylomia viminalis. The sequence continues at coordinate 25,444,624 of OW443307.2, forward strand.
TTGAGGAATTTTATTTGTCTTGTGTTTGAAGAGACCTTATAAACTGAAAATAGTAGCAACATGTTTCATTCTTTAAAACTTTGTGTTTGTGTGGACGTCTCTAGCTATACTTCAATATTATTTTATCGACTCAAGCAGTTTAAAGAATTGTGACTTCAAAATATCCTGTGACTTATGAATATCCAAGTCTCAGGTGCGGAGAGGATTGTTGACATTACATGAGGTAAGAAACGGGGTGCAGTATTCAAGCTTCCATGAGTGTCTATACCCTAATGTACTGTAAATTTTGCACACCCTGCTCAGTCTGCCCACTACCTTCTAGCTCACTGGCTAATACTCTTGTACAATGACAGAATAATTTGTGCCAGTATAAGGGAAGCAAAATAAGGGATTAGGGATTAGGGACGCGAGCTCTTACCTTATGATGTACCGCAGCTTCATACAGCCTCTCCCAGCTCCAGTCGCTGATGAGCTGCTCCTCAGTGACCTCCCGCAGCTCCACTTTACACGAAATCTCCTTCATCAGCTTCCCCTCGCCGTTCCTGTACACCAGCATCGCCTCACAAGTTTCCCCGCAACACATCTGTTGCAGCACCAACTCGAAATCTTTGTCTATAAACGAATCACAGTCGCCAATCAACACGTTACCGTCAAATGCTCGGCTAAATATCCGGCTGACTGAGTCTATCTCACAAGCTCCCTTCTCGTTGCAACACTTAACATCAGATAAAGTGATCTTGCAACGAGAGTCCTCGTAAGGAACCAAGGTGTAGTCTCCGGTTGATATCACCTTTTTTCGTATCTCTCGGTCCGGGCGCGTGCTAATGACTGTTTCTTTATGCATTTTTAAACAGGTTATATATTTTTTGTACTTTTTTAGGAAATAAGCGATTATTTATTTCAAGTTTTTATGATTTAAAGATACTTCTACATGAAATTTTTAGAACCGATATATTATTTTCCTAGCGTTAAACTAAAATCGTTAAATGTCAATGTCATTTCACTGACATATATTCTCTTATTCTTTAGTCATTGCATATATTATTTGCTACGCTAATGTCACAGAACATAATATGTTCTGTGACATATATAATAATCAATGACTAAAGACTATTCTTTAGTCATTGGTTAATATTTTATGTTCTATACAATGACTAAAGAATAAGAGAGGACATGAACTAAAAGATTGTATCGCGTGCGCGCGTGGAAAGTAAAATGGCGTAGGCTCCGCCCATTACCTAGTGTTGTCCTCTGCTCATTCTTTGCAATGACTTTGTTCATCGTGTTGATTACAAATCGATTAATCGAAATCACATACATTAAAATAAGGTTTTTGATTTTAAGTAGATAGTAGGTAAGTAGGGTGTTATTCAATTCTCATTCTAGGACGTCGCATTATGGATTAAGTACAAAAAAGCCTGTTGTTGCGTAATCTGACTGAAAAATTGCAAAAATCATCAATTTGGCGGTTCATTTAAAATTAATTGTACTTGATATTATTTACTCTATGATTAATAGTTGCTCGTGATAATCAAGCTAGAAGAAGAGTAACTTAAACTGCAACAAGGAATTCAAAACTACACCGATTATTAACAAAATAAAACAACAGAAATCGATATTATGCATTTAATGGGAGAACCGTTTTATTTCAAATAGATACAATAATATCAGTTTGTAATTAGTATTAAGTACACCAATAATGTGAAATACAATAAAGTCTGCCTGTCTACAATAAATGTACAGGGAAATAATAATGTATTATGTCTCAAACTCAAAGCATTTAATTCAAATAAACCAATTACAGGCACTTTTGAATTGTCAAGGGGTCGGTCAGTCAGAAAGATGAAGCTAGTTGCCCATTCCAAAGCGTAGTAGGTACCTATGGAGAAGAACGGGCAAGAAACTCCATGGACACTCTTTTAAATCAAAATATTGTTACAAAAAAGTGGTTACATCATTCATGTTGTAATTATACATGTGAGTACGATGTAGAAACACGTGCACGTTAAAAGCGTCCGTAATAAAAAGATAAAAACAATTATGGAATTAAAATAAGCCGTGGCAGCTAAGAAATGACCAGTGCCTACTGACGGCGCCCGTTCACGAACATGACGTATGGATCAGCACCATTCAGCTCAACCATTTTGAAGGGAACTCAATGATCCAATACACACGCCACCACCAGCGACACATTTGAGTGAGCATGACATACTCTCAGCCGCCAGGGCACATTCAAGTCAATGAAAGACGAACCCAGTAACCTTTATAGTGGGTACATAGTGCTCACACATGTGCTATGCAATTATACAATACTAAGAGATTGAATTTATACAATGCAAAGATAGGTTGTACAATCTTCATCAGCTCCAACATTATTTTCAATATATGGGTAAATGTAGGCTTACAATGAAAATGTGATAATTTACCTTAGGGAGCCTTGTCGGTATTGCATTGTCGTGAAGTCTCACTATATCAAGACTTCTATTAATACAAGACTCTTCAAAATGTAGTGAACAAACATTTTCCTGGCTGGAGTCGATATTTTCTTGACCCAATGATTCAAGCCACTTACTTTTAGGTTTATCATTTTTTGGTAACCTAAAAACACAAACAAAACACGCAAACTAACATAAATGTGTATATTCTTTCATGCTAAATATTCAAACGAAATTTGGTTTTTATCGATGCTAAATCGATTCGTTGTGCAAATTACACAATCACAACACTATATTTGTCAATAAAAATACGTAGTAAACAAAACCAAAATAAGGAAATATATCGTTCGAAAGACTATGAATAGGCAATAATCTATGACCGAACAGTAATAAACATGAATTGAGACTAGAAATTGGTATACATTTATATAGGAAACTTAATAATCTATGAATTCTTTCGACTTACTTGTGCAGGGATATCAGAGGCGCTTTTTTACTGTAATTCGAGCCACAGCCCCTCACACAACACTTAGGCATGGTTTCCTCTATCACAGACAGCCTCAGTCAAATTTACAGCACTCAAAATGTTCTCAAAATGGAAAAAAACTTAATATTTAGTCGCACGATAACGCCAAATGACACTCAAAACCAGAAACTAAAATGGCGAACCGGCCGATATGGGCAGGGCTTCCGTGACGACATACTTCAATATTGCAATTTTAGAAAACTGACAAAATACGGTTTTCTCTTTTTGACACTTGCAGAATTGCATAAGTTAGAAAGAAATATGTATATTTTTTTATTTCTGTATAGAATCGTATGATATTTCCATAATGTATAATTTATATAGATATTTTAAGCCGGGCGCATACATACTGATTCCGGATCAGGTTTCCGTATCAGGGTTTCAGATTCGGAAACCTGAATGGTCCGCGTGCATACAAAATGTTCGACAAGGCGCACACCGTTCTTACTTTTTCCGGACAGAAAAAAACCTGACGTTCGGTTCGGAATTTCTCCGTGCGTTCGTTTTGGAAGAACGGAAAAAAACCTGATGACGTCATCCCGAACGCAGCATTCGCATACATTTTGGCTCGATCGCCGCACACGAACGGAAATTTTCATTCAGAATCGCGTTGGCGCTGTGCCGAGTAGACGTACGACGAGTAACGCTCTCCGTCCGCTGTCAAAAAAAATGTGCGATGCCGAGAATTTGATAATGAGTGTTGAAAAACACCAATGCATATGGGATATAAATCACGCGGATTATCATAACCGTGATATGAAAGATTTGGCCTGGGAACAGATATGTAAAGATCTTATTCAGGATTGGGAAACGTGCACAGATAAAATAAACAAATGTAAGTATTTTAATATTCCTTTATTGTTGAGTCAATTTGGATTAATAATACTTTCATTGTATTGGTATGACAGTTCTCCTTCCGGCGAGACGAAATACTCGGCGAAATTATCTCGTCTGCCTCGGTTTGTAGATTGTCGTGCAGAACGGAATGGAAAATCCTCGAAGTAATGTGCCAATGTATCTTTAAAATTATAACCATCTCGTCTGCGTACAAAATTATGCAATACGCATGCTGTCTTCGTTATTAGAACAGCAAAATCTGGTGGAATTGTCATACTTGTATGAAAAATCCTCCACTTGTTTGAAAGAATGCCGAAAGCACATTCAACTATTCGTCGAGCTCGACTTAATCGATAGTTAAAGATTCGACGTGTATTATTGAGGTTCTGCCTTGGATAAGGTTTCAAAAAATTATTGTTCAGTGGAAAGGCCCCATCACCTAAAAACACAAATGGTAGAGGTGGGCCATTACTTCCTGGCAGAGGTTTGGCTTCTGGCAAATTAAGGCGATTTTCTTGTAACATTTTCCCAAAAGCCCAATTTTTAAAGATATTACAGTCACTGTCTCTGCCAAACGCACCCACGTCAATAGCTATGAACCGTAGGTCTGCGTCTACTACTGCCATCAAAACAATAGAGAAATAGTTTTTATAGTTATAAAAAGCAGACCCACTGCGCTGGGGAGAAATCAGACGAATATGTTTCCCATCAACTGCCCCTACACAATTTGGGAAGTTGGCATTTCTATAATAACTGTCCGCAATTTCAATCCAACGTTCTTTTGATGACGGTGGCCTCATTTCTAAACGTTGGTGCACCTCCCAAATAGCTTCACAGGTTTCATTAACTAGTGCAGACACAGTTCGGCTTCCCACCAGAAAATCTGTTTTCATTTCTTCAAAATTGCAACCAGTTGCCAGAAATCTGAAACAAAAAGCATTATAGTTTTATTTTTAACTTATTTTAGGTGCCGAATTGAAGAAGAAATGGAACAACATTAGAGACTATTATCGCAAAGAAATTCAGAAAACCAAAAATCTTCCTACTGGCAGTGCTGCTAAAAAGCCCAAAACTTATGTTTATAGTTCCTTACTTTACTTCCTTACGCCAGTGTCTGCTAGTAGAAAATCAGAAGGGAACTATCCGACCGAAGATGCAGAATCTACTCAACCACAACAACAATCAGAAACTGAAGAACAAAATATTGAACCGGAAGATATCAATCGTGTGGAGTCACCCGTACCTACTTTACCTATAGTCAGTCAGAAAAAAAAGAAAGATGTCCCCAATCAAATACTAAGTATGTTGCAACAAAAACAGAAAAAACCTTCTGCTAATATTGACGAAGCCGAAGATGACTACACGAAATATCTTCTTAGTTTCAGAAGCTAGGTATATGAAAACAATGAATGCTCATCAAAAAATTGATTTTAAAGTCGGTATGCTTCAATTGGTAAAAAAGATTACCATGGGAAACAAATCATCGCCATCAACGTCCCGGTACACTTAACTATTACCAACAAAGTGACAATTCTTCAGGGTCGTTTCCAATGGCTGGAAATAACTTATCTCCATCACCGACTTACGTTCCATCTTATCAAAATATACACGTGCCCAAAGTATCACCAATATATTTGCAGAGTCCATCTCCATCACCACCAACTTTTTATTCATCTTCGCAGCAGCAAAATGTGCCCCGTAAGAATACCAGGAAGCCTATTATTATCCACTCAATTTCTAGTGTGACACCTCCCCAATCAACTACCCAACAAAGCCCCAAGCAAGATTATACTGTTGGGATATCTATACCAAATAAGTGTTGAAGACAATGAGGCTACACAGTTTATAGTTCTCCAGCCTCAAGATTCACAGGAGGGAACAATGCAAGAATTCTTAAACTTCAAGTAAATTTAAAGCGTAATGTTAGTACAATATCTTCATTTTTATTACAATAAATACATACATACCTTAATGTTATGGTAAATTTTTCTTCTGTATCCAAACACAATCTCATGTGCGTATTTTGCTTTTTTATTTTATCTCGTATGCTATTATGAAGCTCATCAAAGGATTTCATTGACATCCTGTAATATTTGAAGAATTCTTCTGGGTATGCCCGTAACTTTGCTCTTTTGACATAGAATTGACTCTCAGTTAATCTTTGGGTATTCAGTGGATGCACCCAATAACGACGTTTTATGCCCTTTTTGTCTAGCGCCAATAAAAGAGCAATGAGCATCAATTCGTCTTCGTCGTCCATACTCGTGCGTTATCAGAAGCGTCTATGATCGAACTGATCGTTTAAATTCCGAATGCAAAAAACAGAATGTGTGCGCTCTCCACACGGAATTCTTGATTAGGAAACCTGATCAGGATTTCTGATCAGGAATCAGTATGTATGCGCCCGACCTTAGTTCATGTCCTCTCTTAGTCTTTTAGCGGTCTTTAGTCATTGGTTCTATATTATATACCCTGACAGTTGTCGTTGTATAATTTCATGAGCTAGCAATGTTTCAGACACAGAGTACTTTTTTTAGATATGTGATTTCAGATTTGTAGATTATATTATAATTACTGTTTATCAAACTATAACCATTTTTTTGGTTTGGATTCGATATTTATCAATTCAAACAACATTGTTTGTACAAACCTACTTACAGAAATAAAAATCATTTCATTTCATTTCATTAGAAAAACTAATTAAAATATTGTCTTGTTGAATTATTTAGCAGTATTATTCATTTTTATAGGAATGAACTACGGTTTTAGACCATAGCAATAATTATTAATATTTATCCGATCTCACAAAACAATAGACTGAGTAAGTATACATATTTCAAGAAGTCGTAAATAAATATACAAGATTTTTTCTTGCCAGTTGCCACACTACAAACCATACAACTTTTGCGACTGAAAGACTCGTATCTATGGTCATGAATAAAACATTATAAAAAAAAATACAACTACAAACAATGTCAGAATCAGCTGTTGACAACAACGCGAATTTTTCAAACTTCTGTCTTTCTTGTCTTTTCTGTTTTTGAAATCAATATTTAAAACAAAATATTAGGATACGTTAACAATTATACATATTGTTGGGCGATTGGTCAAACTAAGAAATGTGTGAAATTATTATTTATTGCCACTATTCATTTTTATAGGTTTGTAGATAGAATATAAAGCAAAATTAGAAAAGTGAGTAAGATTACATTACAATTTTTAGAGTTTTAATTTGAATGGTCTTTTTTTCTATAATTATTTTCACTTGCGTGTCTGTAAATCCCTCAATTCGTATATATTTACCTAAACATAACCTAAGAATCAACATTCCAGAAATAAATTGATTTTTCTAATTCTTTTTCCAGTAATCATGTCGCTTTTACTAAAGAACGTGTGGCGGAGTGTGCTAAAGGGGAAATCCCTGCTGGATAGAAGTCTCACTGCTAGAAGTAAGTATTTATTTCGTCTTTATACCAGTATAAAGTTTCCACTAAAATGTTATAGGTAATGGTGTGACAGGTTTCCCCAGTAGGGACAATTATTAGGACATCTATTATAGTTACTGTTATTTTATGTCACCACTGTTTTAGGAAACTCAAACTTAAGAAAGAGGCTGAGATAATAAACATGCCTAATTTGGTTAAGCATTATTTCTGTCGCACAACTGTCAAACTACAACAAGACAGACATAATGAACAAACTGGTTGTAAATTTAATTGTATAATTTAGAATTTTTATGACATCGATTTTACATTCACTACTCACTCTATCTCACACACTAAATTATTACTTGATAAAATTTTTGGAAAATCATCTTTTACAATATTTGTAAATATGTGAGCACCATGTACCTATGTCACATGTCATTTATCACATAAATAATTTACCTGTCTTAGCTTTATATTGAATTCTTTTTACGTATTGTGGTATGGTAATTTTATTTTAGGTGCATCATCTTCACTTAAAATTAATGTATACAAAATAATATAAAACATTTTAAGAGAGTAATGTAATGAGTTCCATGTTCTATGTTAGGTGGTTTTGGTTTCCGCACTTAGTCCTTCAGGTGGACCATTGTGCGTGGGCCACGGCGGCCGTTGGTGGTTATTCCAACCAGCCCACCTCCGTCCAGAAGTTGACTAGGTCACTTAGTCTGTTGAGAACATCTGTGTAAGTTCTGGGTGCCCCGAAGGGTTTCTGTCCTAATTTGGGTAATGCCTGTGCACTCAAAGAGCACATGCGCAACGGTTTCCTCATCCTCCATGCAAGCCCTGCATAGAGGACTGTCCGTTATGCCTATTGTGTGGAAGTGTCTGTTTAGTGAACAATGTCCCGTGATGGTCCCCGTTACCAGGCGCAGGCCGTTCCCATCCAGTTGTAACAAATGTCTGGTTATAGGGTATAACCGTTCAATGGATCAAAGGACACAGCGGTTCGCTAGGCAACAATGCAGCCGACGAACTTGCCAGAAGGGGGTCCAACGTTGTACCAGTGGGTCCCGAACCCATCGTGCCACTCCCCTTCGGGTACATACGCATTCTGGTAAGGAATCGCACCAGGGACCAACATCACAAACTATGGGTGTACCAACATGAGTGCAGGCAGGCTAGGGAAGCACTCCCCACAATCGATGGCCGCTTCACGAAACAGGTTCTCCGACTAACCAAGCAACAGCTGCGTACAGTCACAGCAGCCGTATCTGGCCACGGGTCATTTAATAAACACCTCTTTATATTAGGAGTCACAGACAGTCCGCTGTGCTGGGCCTGCATGGAGGTAGACGAGACAGCAGCCCATGTGCTTCTAAGCTGCCCGGTGGTCACCACATACAGGGCAAAGTACTTCGGTAACCCAGGTACCCTACGTGAGATTGTCAGCAACACCAAGGCGTTGCTGGCCTTCCTCGAGGAGCTGGGGTGGATCGAATAACCGATTTTCCCACCCGTACGCAAAATACGCGCATTGACGTGGAGTTGCGGACACCAGCCCGTATTACCTATGGGGTATAACAAACGTCTGGGGCATGGCTTCCCTGGACTGCCTGCATCCTGGTGTCGAGGTCCACCAGCTCTCCACTTGAATATGGTTGAAGGGGATGGGCACGATAGGTTCGGGTCCGCAGACTGACGTGCTGGATGCTCTTCTAACCAGTTCGTCAGTTGCGTCATTACCGAGTGATCCACTGTGTCCTTTTATCCATTGTTGTGTGTGTCCATTTTATTCATTGTGTGTCTGTGTTGCGGTTAGATACTGTTATTCGTTCTAGTGCATTGTGACATTCTAGTGTATGACTTGAGGTAAAATATTCCTTCCCTAAGGAATGGAGGACTGAGGCGCTATCGGAGAGTATCCGTATTTGGGTGTCCGTAACTCTCCTGGCTTCTATGGCACACGCCGCCTGTATAATGCCCACACACTCCGCCTGGTAGACGGTGTTGAAAATTCCCAGCGGGCTAGCTAAGCTTATGTTAAGGTCGTGTGAGAAAACTCCGGCCCCGGTCCCGGAGTCTTTCTTTGATCTGTCGATGTTTACTTTCAGTTCTTTTGGGCCTGAGTAATCAGACTGTTCTTCTGTGAGTATTATGTTGTAATGCTTTTGAAAGTAATATTGTTTCGGGGCTTTGTCGCAGAGTGATGCCATCATCGGTTACCGATTTATCGCATCTTCTTTAATGCGTGTGTGTTTGATTCAAGAGTCCTTGATAGAGAGATTCCAGAGTTCCCGATATATAGAGCCTAAAAGCGGCCAAGGCTGCCTCCTCCCGTACGATGAGGTGTAGGGGTGGCAGTCCAAGCATTGCCTGTAGGGCAGCAGTGGGTGTAGTTCTCATACAGCTAGTGATTGCTACACAAGCGAACCGCTGCAGTTTTTCGAGGTCTATTTGGTTTGTGCTCAGGTTTGTCCTGGGCCATCAGACTAGTGAGCCGTATCGCGTATGTTATAATTGGTCGGATGACTGTGGCGTGTAGCCAGTAAGTTACCTGGGGGTTAATTCCCCAATTTCTGCCAAGCATTCGCTTGCACTGCCACAACGATATACTGGCTTTTGTAGTGATGTAGTTGGTATGCTTTGCCCAATTTAACTGTTTGTCCAAAAAGATAGCCAGGTATTTGGTTTCGGTTGATAGGCTTAGTGCGGTTCCAAAGAATCGTGGAAGTTGTAGTGTCGGTTTTCTCTTCTTTGTGAAGAGAATGAGTTCCGTATTGAGCCATTTATTATGATGATTATGTCGACAGCGTAGCCTACAGTGAAGTAGCCTTTATCATTTAGTGTTTTAATGAGGCTGTCTATCATAGTTACACATACAGAAAGTGCGTTTCATGATGATTAAAATGAATGGAAACTCATTGGAATTAATCAATTTATTAAGTGTTTATTAAGGGTCTTACAAAGAAGAGTCGTTTTCAAGTCGTGTTAATCGTTACTAATCATAAAATAAAAAATAAAAAAGCCGGAAACAAATACATTATTGACCGGCATCTAAATTGGAAGGATCACATAGATTCTCTGAGTAAAAGAATTAGTAGTAGTGCCTATGCATTGTACTTGCTGTCACGAAATGTCAATAGGGTAGGGAGGCATTATTAACAGCTTACTACGGTCTGGCTGAATCCATTCTCAGATATGGTGTTATCTTTTGGGGTAACTCGACTAATAGAGAACTAGCATTTAAAGCACAAAAGAGGTGTCTTAGAGCAATGTTTCATTTGAAAACAACGGACAGCTGCAAACCCTATTTTATAATAAATAAAATTTTAAGAGCGTTTATACCTTATGAGTGGCAACGTCGCAATTTAGTGTCATATTTCGTGGTTTTCAATTTTTATCATTTAATCGGAGCTATATTTAAAAAATCTGTTTAATTAACTTTTTAGAATTATGTGAAAACTGTGTACTTAAAAGGTAAGAAATCGTTGCGTTTACAGTTCTATTTATATGCAAATAATACATTGGAAACTTGCAGGGCGTTATTTTCATTGTAAAATAACTGTAAGCATTACGCGGTTACTTACTTTCTAAACACTTTCACGTAATTCTAAAAAAATAATTAAACAGATTTTTAAAATATAGCTCCGATTAAATGATAAAAATTGAAAACCACGAAATATGACACTAAATTGCGACGTTGCCACTCATAAGGTATAAACGCTCGTCCATATACATTCTTGAAACAGTTATGTTTGTTAGAAACAATCCAAAATTATTTCCGCGCAGAGCAGATCAATTTCCCAGGAACAGGCGCGACCAAACCCAACTATGTGGACTTCCCTGTAGGACTGCACTTATTCGCAAAAGTGTTTTTCATATGGCTCCAATTGTTTATAATAAGTTGCCTAAAAGTTGGAAGGAGCTTAATAATGTACACTTGAAAAGTAAACTTAAGACATATAATTAGTAAATAAAGCATACTATAGCATTAACGAGTTCCTAGAGGAATGATTTGTATTGACATAGTAGCTTATTTGAATATTATTATTTTATTTTGTGTTTGTTAATTTTGCAATGACTTAGTTTAATTATTTTTGTATCTTTTTACCTATTATTTTATTGTTGACATGATTATTGTATAAAAGTCTTAATAACTTATATTTTAAATTTATTACAATATTATTATTTCATTTATTACTGATTTATTGTTATTTTATGAGAATGTTTTTAATTAATAATACTCTTTTTTTGACATTTGCACGTCACATCAAGTGGCAAACATGTCTGTACGTAAAAATTGTTAATGTTACCACCATGCATGCATGTTTATTGTATGTATGTCACATGTTTACGCAAATAAATATTATCTTATCTTATCTTATAAAGAAAAAAAATCAAAAAAAGTTTTTGATCAGTATTCCCTCCCCTTGCTCAGATAACTGCCAGGATCCTCGTATTCATCGATCTTACGAGCCTGACGATGAAATCTTGGGGAATTGCATTCCACTCCTCTTCAATTGCGATTCGCAGCTCTGGAATCCTTGTTGGAGCAGGTACCCGGGTTCGAACCCGACGTTTCAGCTCATACCATAAGTGTTCAATCGGATTCAAGTCCGGGCTTCGAGCTGGCCAGTCCATCGTACGAATGCTGACGTCGCGTAGATACTTGGTCACCACATGAGCAACACGAGGCCGTGCATTATCATGCAACAACTGCATATTCTGTCCGATATATCCTGCGTAAGGTACCACATGGTCTGCGAGGATTTCAGTAATGTAGCGATGAGAACCCGTCGGTTCGATGAAAACTAACGCTGTATGTGCGGTTAACGAGATGCCGCCCCAGACCATTACAGATCCTCCTCCATAACCAACAGTTTCCTCGATGCAACATTGAGAATAACGTTCTCCAGGGCGACGATATACTCTCTGACGTCGATCACTTCCATGTAGACTCACTCTGGTCTCATCAGTGAAGAGTACATTACCCCCTGCTCTAACGTTCAATCCCTATGCTCTCGAGCAAATTCAAGTGGTGCTCGACGGTGGGCTCCCGTTAATGCTGGGCCTGTAGCAGTTCTCTTTGGAGTCAGGTTCCGTTTAGCAAGTCTCCTTCTGACGGTATATGAACTTATAACCACTTGGCGTTCGTCACGCAGACTTTGTTGGACTTGAACTGCGTTGAGGCGGCGATTTCGCAGAACAGTAAGGTGGATATAACGATCATCTGCTACTGATGTAGCCCTAGGTCTGCCCGTACCTGGACGGCGATCGAATGCTCCAGTCTCTAGGTATCGTCTGTGAACTCGTTGCACTGAAGATCTGCTGATTCGAAGTCTTCGAGCGACCTCGACTTCGTTGCGCAAGCCTGCTTGAAGTAGTGCTACAGCTTGAGCTGCTTCCTGAGGTGTCGTATCCATTATTGATTGAAAAGAAGTAGCAAAAATACACGCGTCTGAGCAAACTATGGACAAAAACTAAAAGAAATGATAAGAAATATCCGACTACCCTCATTGTAGAAAAAAAATTACGCTTATTGCGAACTCTAGTCAAATTAGAGCAAATCGTTAGCATTGTGTTTGTTGCTTGATTACAGTGTGAGTTGACGATACTTAAGAATAAATTTATAGTAATTTTAATCATCATGAAACACACTTTCTGTAGGTATAACTTTGATAGTTGTAAGTTATATACTTTTTGAGAAAATCGAATCAGAGTTCCAGGTAGCGGGTGGCCCGGTTTATTTGCTGTCCAGTGTAGGTTGCATAGGAGCGGTGAGAAGACGCCCCCTTGCGGGCAGCCCTTTGCCACAATGGCCCTTGTAGTGTCGTTCACTGTGACTTGTACAGCTCTCAGTTTGAGCATATTTGTGATCCACCCACTTAGGGTAGAGTCTATGCTGTGTCTGTTGAGGGCCGAGTTGATGCTTTTAAACGTTGTTTTGTCAAAGGCGCCCTCGATGTCAATGAAGGCAGCCAGGCCAGTGTTGAGCATTTGTGATCCACTGCGCATTCGATCTTGGATACCACGCTGTGTAGCGCGGATTTTGTTGATCTGCCTGTGGAGTACGCATGCTGTTGTTTGTGAAGTGGCTTCACCTGAAGAGGTCCGTCTCGGATATATCTGTCACAGAGTCTCTCGAGGGTTTTCAGTAAGAAGGATGTGAGGCTTATTGGCCTATAGGCCTTGGGTTGTGTATAGTCAGTTTTGCCAGGCTTGTGTATGAAAATGACTTTTACTTTACGCCATGCCAGGGGTATATATCTAAGTGCTATGCAGGCCCGATAGATCTCCACCAGGCATGGTGTTACAAAATCAACCCCCCATTGTAGCAGGGCTGGAAAGATGCCATCCAGCCCTGCGGACTTGTAGGGCTGGAAGGTGTTAATGGCCCACTTTATCCGGTCTTCTGTTACAATGCCTGGACCAGTCTTGACCCGTTGGGGTCCATTCTGGTTCAGCCTCCTACGTTCTGTTTTCTAGGAGTTTACAGTTTGGGAAGTGAGTCTCAAGAAGGACCTTACTGTTTTCATAGTCAGTTAATGTGTATGGGTTATCGGGTTTTTTCAGCGCACCAAGAGTTCGATCCTGATCAGCTGATAGGATTTTCCTTACCCTTGCGGCTTCATTATTGGTCTCAATGGATTCACAAAACTTCCGCCACGCTGTCCTTCTGGCAGTTCTGATTTGTTTTTTGTATGTGTATTGGGTCTGCTTGTAAAGCTCCCACTCATCCGGGAGTCTAGTGTTTTTGGCTCTGTTGAATTGCTTACGTAGTGCATTTCTGAGTTTACTGAGTTCGGCGTTCCACCGGGGATTTCTTTCATTGTTTTCATCGTTTCATCGTTTTGATCCATCTGTGGTCTGAGCAAGAAGGCGTTTTCTGTATCGAGGGTTAGATCTATGATTGTTTGACCTAGACCTGTGACCCAAGTGGGTTTAGAGCCTCGGTTTACAATTTAAGGTTAGTAGAGAATAAATAGGTGGATAGTACCTCTCCTCTGCAGTTCGGTGCATCGCTACCCCAGAGCGGCTGGTGGGCGTTGGAGTTGGTGCAGATGATCAGGTCTAAATTGGCGCGCTCGCAGTGCTGTACCAGGTCGGCCATCTCTTTCGGCGGGCAGTTCGCGTCCTCGCCTGGCATGTATACCGAGGCTAGTACAACGTCTGGATCGTTACCTTCGGTCTGGAGCCTGACAGCTGTCAGGTCTCTGGAACAGAATTGAGTGAGTGGTGTGGTAGGGATTTCCTTGGGTGTGAAGGCGCAGGTCCTAGGTTTGTCTGAACTTGTGTGCTGAGAATTAGCTTTCCTCCGATGTTACCGAGGCCGCATATTCTGTTGTTCCTGATCCACGGCTCTTGGATCAGTGCGATGGTTCGGGGCTTTACCTCCAGTGCCCTGCGTAAGCTAGCCGTGGCAGTCTGGCTATGCCAGTATAGCCAGACTGCCACGGCTCATCCACATCCTCCAACCTCTGGAGGTTGGTGTGGATGATGTCGATGTTGAGGGAAGATGACGGCGGTGGAGTGGAGTTAGTCGGAGATGGATCCATCGGACTGTTTCTCCACTTCCTTCATTCTAAGCTGGTCGTCGTGTCGATCTCCCGGCGAGAGAGTAATACAGTGATCGGAGTAGGTAGATTGATTTTTGGTACTTGTATCATAAATGCACACAGAAAGAATAACATGGATAAGCCATTTTCCCGGAAAGTAATTCCGGTATTTCCGGATTCAATTAAATATTGTTAATGTTGGTAGTGATATTATTCCTACTCAATTCAAAATTTAAAGGAAGGTATCAAAACTAAATTAATTCATTATTTATCTGTTGAATAATAAAAACAATCGAATTCCGATCGAAGCTTTAATTTTTATTTTTTGCCTTTTATGCCTAGAACTTTTATAGATAGACATAAATTGTTGCACTTAAATTTAAATATTTTCATAGTGGTCATGGTAATTTGCATTAAGGGTAGAATAAATGACGGGGCCCCATAGAGGGCCAATGCCTGCTGGGGTCGTGAGACTGTTCTAAGGATGCACCACGACTCTGAAACGTTAAGGGCATACGAAGGAACAGGTTGATTTTAGTCAGATTTTAGGACCAAAAAAAAAGAGGTAGAATAAAGAAAAAAGATAAAAATCAACATTGTTTATTGTTAAATATGTACATTTTACATTTATTCACATTTTTAATAAGTAAGTACTACTACTACACTAACAGTAACACAGTAACACTAACTACTACAGTAACAAACAAAGATGCGCACTCTACGAACCGAAGTAAACGAGTGAGCTACCTGGCATGTCGTCGGCGGGCGCGTACGCATTGTTCTGATAACCAGTTATTGTACCACCCATGATCCTTTGTTCTGATTGGTCGTTGGCTTTTGTCAAATCGTGACTTGTGTGCCGTTAAAAAATATGAAGAATAATAAAGAATAATATTGCTCATTTTATTACAATTCCTACCTTTTTTTTGAGGATGGCAAATCATCAAATGACTCCTTCCACTCTGGCAGAATAAAATTCCTACATAAGTTCCGGTTTTTTTTTAATAATCCACCAATTCCGGAGGAATGTCCATATTAATATATACGTTTCGGATCAATGACCCCATTTCAATCTACCTACTCCGATCACTAGTAATGAGTATAAATCTCTTTATATCTTAGAAAGTATTTTGTATGTTCGCAAAAACTTAGGACTTAGAAAATAAGAAGCGATTTCCATAATATAAATACACATAGTAAAAATGAAATTGTGATAAGTAAGTACACAAATTTAGACTATCTAAAGCAAGTAAGTCATTTCTTATAAACAGTATCTGCTTTTATAACAAGTTGCCAAAGTCGATTACAGAACTTAGCGAAGGAAACTTCAAAACCCACACCAAATGTGTCCTTATCAAAAAAGCATATTGTAAGATTAAAGACTATGTTGAAGACAAGGAAGTTTGGCAATTATTCCTTCTACACATGTGGCTTACCTGGTACCTCATTTAATGACGACATCACTATGTAAATGTCTATTAACTCTCCCCAAATTATGTATATTTATATTTTTTTTTTTTACGTACTTCTTTCACATAATCTCATTATTTGACATTATATACGTACAATCTTAATTTCACCTCTACCTTTTTGGTTTTGTAGACAGGATATTAATTCAGATTGGTTACAGTTGTAATGGCAATCATGTCATTTGGTTTAAATAGGCTTTTATTTTTTATTATTTCACTTAAGGATTCTTTTGTATTTTGTGAATGTGAGAATGTTGTAGGCCTAACTTGTAAACTGTAAATTTGTAGAACATTTTCTATCTGGTTAAGTACCAGGTACCACTTGATAGGCCTACACTGCCCACAGCACACTGCTACACTGCTGGCTTAATTTGAAAACATTGTAAAATCCAATTGTTTTTGAAATAGTAACCGTGGAGTTTTTTTTCCGGCTCTTCTTCATACGAAACAACCAATTGTAACCGTGCACCTAGCTTCTGACGTTTCATAAGTGACCATGTAGGTTTATGTGAATTAAAATATTTTGATTTTGATGAAAATCTGACAATATATTAGATTATTGTTTCAAGGAAACATATTGCTAAGTAGCAGGATAAAAAAAAACCCTATACGAAACTTAGGTACTTACTCAATTCAATTTTTTTTGTAAAGTTTAATGTTCAAAGGCCCCTTATAAGTGCTTATTTGAAATAAATGATTTGACTTTGATACCATATCTAAGCCAAATTAGGTTCTTAGTAATGTTTATTAATCTCGTCCTAATAATATTTCCAGTAGTAACCCAGATTACCCGAATCCCCCCCCCTGATGCTTTGATGACGGCCATCAAGGCAGCACCAACCGCGGCTGAGGTGCTGAACGCAGTCAACACCAACATGGCGCAAATGGACCACAATCACATGTTGCAGGCCTTGTGCTGCCTCTTTGAGCTGCAGAAGTCTGGAAAGTATGGAACTCTTCTTTTATTAACGGGCATGAAATCAATTGATTTGATAAATTTTATTCACCGTTTGTGAGACAGGGACAATGAATTTATACAAAATTGTTTAAGATTTGAAAAGTCGAATTCTTAGGCTTATAGATAGCTTGAACGGATTTTTCAAACAATTTAAGTAATACCGGCAAATCACAAATATACGCAAAAAAAATTCCGAATGTTTGTAAGGATCGTAGTAATTTCTGCCTACCCCCATGGGGGAAGAAAGCGTGAGTTTATGTATGTATGTAAGTTTTCCGAATATTGACCGGAGAATGACGTTTGATCATCAATTTACAAGAAGGCTGGCCGATTTCGTGGCCAAATAATCAGCATTGCCATACAACGTGGCAATGCAGACAGCCTTTTGGGCACCTATTCCTTTTGATAGCGATGCGGACGAATTTTTTGATGCCCCATATTTTTTCCTTTTTAGGATTCCGTGCCCAAAGGGTGCCAACGGAACCCTATTACTAAGCCTCCGCTGTCCGTCCGTCCGCCCGTCTGTCTGTCTGTCAACGTTATGTCATCAACATTACTCTGGTCTACTTGCAGACTTGACAACTTTTTTCAATTTCGATACAACATAATCGATAAAAGAGAATACCTATAGCAGAAAACATGACGAAATAACCTATTTAAAAAAACCAGACAAATACGTATTTTTTTCTATTATTTAGCAAAATTTCCAAGAAATTAATAAAATTCTAATTATTATTCCTTCCTGCTTTCATTTAAATCTAAATCTATAGTGCGTGGACACGAAAGGTATTGCGCCACGAAACCTGAGCTTTTAGAGTCACACAGACTTTCAATTATTTTTAGCAATAAACATTTATAAGGCGTTTCCCTTAGACAAATTCCTCTGTCTGCTTTGATGCTCTCGCTGACTAGAATAGAAAAGAATAGAATAGGTCTATAGTTGCTTAGATACATTCTAAGCAACTATAGACCTATTCTATTCTTTTACACTCGGTGTTCTTTTACACTTTTACTTCGGTACACTAAAATAAGTCGTTAAATTATTAATAGGATCCATGTACATTCTGCCTTAGTATAGCATGCAAATATAATACAAAGTAGAGAATAATAAAGTTATTACAAACAATTATCATTTAGGAAATTCTGCACATAATAATAACATTTAATTAATTCTGTGAAACGTTTTTTAATGTTATGCAACGGTAAACTTTTAATTTGGTCAGGTATTTTATTAAAGACTAGCTGTGCCCCGCGACTTCGTTCGCGTGGATGTCGGAAAAAAATTATGTGCTGCTTATAGAAGGGAAATCGGGAGAATCTTTCGACCAGGCCTTGTGATTTTTCAAAAAGCTGACAAAAAACTTGTGATATTTAGGAAAATGCTTCTCTATATACAGTATTAGCGGTGGAACCACCAGGAGCGTACACAAAAAGGTTGCTAGGGTTGCTTACACGCGAAAGAGCTACATAAAGTTGGCCGTGGGAAAAGCAACCAATACTAAGATCCACCCCCGCAACGGACAATGTCTGGCCCTGAGTTTTGTTAATGGTCATGGCGTAACAAAGGCTGACGGGGAATTGCACACGTTTAAAACTAAACGGGAAATTATTAGGAATGAGCGGAATTCTGGGAATAAAAACAACATCACCGGCGCCGCAACCTGTTAAGATTTCGGCTTCGATGACGTTGTGTTGGAGATTGGTGACTATGAGCCGAGTGCCGTTGCAAAGTTTGGGAGGACTTAAATTTCTGAGAAGAATAATTGGCACACCGACTTTTAAAAAAATGTTGTGTGCTGGAAGACCGGGCGTTTTAAGGGATTCTAAGAACTCTACTGGATAGTGTGTGGCATCTTCTTCTTCCAGAACCGTGTTTATCGAAGTATATTGCTTACTTTCCCCAGAAACATGTGCCAATATTTGTGTATTTATTGCTGCCGCTTGGTCATTGCGGGGGGTCAAAATAGCTCGTTGGCACAGCCAAGCAGCAGCGTGGTTCCCGATATCTGTGGGATTCCCATAAACTGAAGAAATGAGTTCCAGCTGTGAAGCAACGGAACAACAAAGGTTCTCCACCAAAATTATTTTACCATCTTGTGTGGAATATGTGCCGTCACCAATTTTCAAAAGTAAATTTGAGAACTCTTGCGCGTTTAGATTCCCTCCCAGATGTGCTCGCATATTTAAACTCAAATGAGTTGATATCACATTGCGCCATAAAATCGAACTCTTTAGGCAGGCGCTAATTTCATCGGCTCTCGTTCCTCTGGGTATTATCGGGAGTGTCTGCCTAAAATCACCACAGAAAAATACCATCGGCCGGTCATTTTGCCTAATGTCCCGCAAAGTTCGGTCTACTGCTTCCACAGCCTTGCGATTTGCCATCGTGCACTCGTCCCACATTATTATGACACAATCGCGTAAAACCCTAGCTTTGTCGTTATTGCGTGACACATTGCGAACCGGGCTTTCTTTTCGATCCAAGTCGATGGGGATTTTGAACATTGTATGTGCGGTTTTTCCTCCGGGCAACAATGTGGCTGCTATTCCTGAGGAGGCGACAGCAAGAGCAATCTTATTTTGGGTCCTTATTCGAGCCAAAATAACTTTGGTTAGAAATGTTTTGCCTGTTCCACCGGGCGCGTCTAAAAACAGGATTTCCCCCAATGTATTATCTACACTGCCGCACACACGATCAAATATTTGACGCTGTTCCGTTGTCAAAATTGAGCAGCCGTTTTGCAGGGTTTCTGCTAATTCCACGGGATTGTAACTAATCTCCGTGGCGTACTCTCTGTTTATACGTTCCGCATCGACTGTGAGCGGGTTTCCTCCTATACTTATGACTACCTATGTCTTGAATAGCCAATAACGATCTATTATGACAATTTTCACGTACTCGGTCAGGAATTTCACCATCACTGTTTTGCCGTACATGTCTCAAAAAATCTTCAGCAAACTTATCTTGATATTTTTGCCACAACTGCCCAGCATCCGCTAAGCCACAAAAGGTCAGTAAGATGGCAAACAGATGACGCAAGCGATGTGGACTATCGCTGACGCATGCCTCGGCTAAAGCATCATCCCAATGTTGATCTCCATCTAATAAATGACGTGCGCGGCAAGCAGCCTGGTATGTGGGATATTCAATATCATCCACTTTACGGAGCTCATTAAAAGAAGTTGGTCCTCGCACTACGTGCAGAAGAAGGCGTAAATAATAACACTCTAAATTATTCGGGTGTACAGTGTACACTCGTCCTATCACGTGTTCCTTGAAAACTCCAGGCTCGCCTTCCAGAGCAGTTCCACGTCTTCTACGGTTAAAAACACCTTGCTGCTTGTTGTATGTGTAATACGATAGAACCTCGTTATAAAGAAGGGATTTCGTGTAATTATCAGTTTGGCAGAGGCGAAAGAATGCCATCAAAGTGGTTTGTCTCGGATTGTCTAACCTTTCTGTGACATTTTCAGACTGAAAATACACTCGTTGCCCGCCCTCAAGGTAATTATAAATGTAACTCTTCAGTTATGGTAAAACATTGGGCAAAAGTCATTCTTCTGCGGAAAGTCTTAACACCGCGATTCAGAAAATGACGTTAAATGAACAACGCCATCTATCGATCACAAAGTGATACATTTAAATTATTACCCATGGGAAAACGTTCGATCAAACACTGTAAGCTAAATAGCCTTCCAAAAGTATTAAATTAAAGAATTTAAAAAATAAATGAACATGTATCGTTTTATGTGAAATAACTAAGCTGTATCATGATTTGAAAGATAGGTAGCGCCACCACCACTGAACTAATGAACAACGCATTTGGAAAACTTTAATTAGCCAAACTTTTGATTAGATCATTGGGAGTTATATTCTATTCACAATGTTACGCGTGAAGTATGCGAAATTAACCTCACCAAAATAACAAAAGATCTCACAAACCTACATGAGTTTACGTTAGTATAATTTCAGATCAATAGATGTCGTTACGTGTTACTACATTGCATAATTAAAAATTCTTGTTGAACACTAAATTGATTAATTTTATAGAGTGGAGCGATTGTGATGGAACAAAAACTAAATGATACTCCGAGTTATACACAATATTTGAGTATAAAAGTTAACCCTAATGGTTTCGTACTTTTTTCGTGATACTGTAACAAACCCGTCTCACAGACAAACAGACAAAAATTCTAAAAATGGTAAAAATGGCATCTTTGACACTCCAATTATTTCTTTGGAATATTTTCAATGTACAGAAATGCCTCGGTTAACTTATCACATATATTCGTTAGTACCATTTGGCGTCAATAGATGTCGTTACGTGTATGAACTAAGCAAAGAAAAGTTCTTCTTGAACACTTAAAATTCATTTATCTTTTGATTTATTGAACCGATTTCGATGAAACAAAAACTAAATATAACTCTGAGTGACACACAATATTTGAGTATAAAATTTAACCATGTTGGTTTTGTACTTTTTACGTGATACTTTAACAAAAATCTGTCACAGACAAACAGACAAAAATGACAAAAATTATAGAAATGGCATCTGTTGGTTAAACTTTAACACACCAGCTATTTTTTTTTTAAATATTTGCGTTGTACAGAAACGCCTCGTCTACAGATTTATATATGTAATGCAGTTTTATATAACTATAATTATATGTAATATAATATTATTATATGTAATATAGATTACAGGAGCCATACAAATCACATTTCTTTTTAATAAGCTAGTTTTATATACGCCCGTGCAATAGATTATGGTATTGAGATTTCATAGCTGTGCTTCGTTTTCTAGTTTCTATTAAAGTTGCAAATAGACATCGAACTAGTGAAAGTTAATTTATTTTCGACTTTAATTTAAGTAATGTGGTTTGTCTGGTAGTGAAAACCGCACTTGCTTCGCCAGCCCTAAATTATACTCAGTCAAAAAATAACCTTTTAATTACCTTTCAACTTTTAGATCAGAGGTAGACCCCGCACAATTAGTATCAAACCCGAAATTCGCACTTCTCTGTCAAAAGTTCAAGAAGCAAGCTCGGGCGCTTGATGTGAACCAGGCTATAGAAGCCACGAAGGTTCTGTCCTACTTGAAGGTGCCTGCCGACTCTATCCTGGTCCAGACCATGCTTCAACTTCTCAGATGTTACATCAACATGATCAACGTTAAACAAATCATGTTCCTAGACTTCTTACTGACGAAATTCGACCACAAAGATCATTTAGTTGATGCATTAAAGCTCGCTCTACCTTTAGCGTTCCAAATACATTTACCACTGGAGATTGACAACAAAGATATGCCGTTACTGAAGGATATGCTGGCGTATAGCTGTGTACACAAGCTGCCTGATCGTTATATTGATGACATTGTCACCGGCTTGCTGCTCCACGATCAGGTGATTAATGCTCAAATAGCCAAGTCAATCATATGGTCACTGTGCCAAGTGAACTGCACGGAAGAAAGATTCCCAACAAGGGTACAGCTTCTCCATATTTGCTACGACATATTGGCGCAGACGATCGACCAGCTGAGTTACGATGAGATGCTGGGGACGGCTGCAAAGATCAAGACCAGGATCATAGAGAAGCATCCGGAGTATTATCATGAACAACTGTTCGATACCATTGCTAACTCTGCGGTAGCTCGTGAAGTTAGCTTCGATAAGGGGCTGCAGGTGGCTCGCATCATGTCGAGGACCGTAAGTATCTGTTTATTAACTAGCGTCCATTGTTTATAAAGACCGACCTAAGTGCCTTTCCGGTAAACCAAGCTGGACGAGGTCTTGGTTTTAATTTTCGGGTCGGGTAGTATTTTTGCGTTTTTACATATGGATATTTGGGTTTCACTTGTTACTGACCAACTATGGGTTTCCTATCTACATTTTGTTTAAGTATTATGGAATGTCACCGGATAATTGCAAACACTCTGTTTACATTAAATTTCTCGAGATTGTAAAATGTCGAAAAATTGTGGACAGAACAATTCATTTACGATTAAAAGCAAGAATATCAATGGTTTAAAATGTATCCATGTGTTGACGCCTTAAAGATTACAACATTATAATAGTTATCTCGTCATTGCCCAGGCACACACCCACTTCGGTCTCGTGCGCTACCTCTGCGAGAAAGCGGCCGCCAACAGCACGACCCTATCAACCTGTTGCGCCACCACACTGTTCAGCTTCATAAACTGCCTCTCCAACAACAACTTCACCCCCGAACCCGCACAGTGGGACACAATCCGAAAGCAGATATCCGACAATCCGCTCCTCGTTGAAGTCCACCAATCGCTACCCTGGACGAAAATATGCCTAGAAATGGCTTCCTTAGGAATCTATCAAGACAAGTTGCTAAACAAAGTGTTTTGTAAGGAAAATTTTGAAAGGGAGCTCAATCAGTTGGATTACCTGCAGTTGTTGACTCTGTATGAAGCTGTGCGGTGTTTCCACACTGTCAAGGATTATAAGCTGCCCGATGATTTGCTTGAGAAGGCCAGGTCCTTGTATCCAGTTCATCATAAGACGCAGCTGTTGGAGCAGCACCTGGCTGCTGGTCTGGGGGGGCCGGGGTATATCGTGACGAATGTCGTGCTGCCGAATGGATTCATATCTGGTGAGTAGACCATTACCTCAAGCATCAATTTCCTGCCTTTGTACCGTGTTACTTGTGGTCGGTGCAACACATTTTTTTATTCCATTCTCCACTGTCAACTGTCAAGCTATTATTCACTCCATTTGCTTTCATATCATTTCTCTTCCTTTCCATCTATCAACGTTCATATTCATCACTCTTGAAGTAACGGTGGTGAGGTAACCATTACCTCAAGCACACCTAACAAATTATAATTCAATCATTACTAACAAACTGCCTGTTGGTTGGTCATGTGGTTGCAAGCGTGAGCCAAGACTACTGAGACTGGGTGTCGTAGGTTTTATTTCCGAGTAAGGCAAAGTATTATTGTTTTTCCATTAATAAATTCACTGTAGCAGCCTGGAGTCCCCATTACATAACTGGTGAAATACATTGTGAAAATACATGATGTAGCAATGGTGAAAATACACGAAAATTACTTTCTTTTCAGATTGTCTGATATGCCTGAAAAACGGGTATCCAGTGAAGTTTGAGATCGCCAGTGGTGACTTGAGGGTGCCTGTCGAATTCCTGAACATTCCGCCCGGCGGCTTGCTGTAAGTAGTTACTGCCTTAATATAAATTATCTCGTAGATTAAATGTGAACATTTTCATAACAAAAAAAAACATAGCTCGATTCAATAAATTATAACACGTTATGGGATAAAATGTTCAAAACCGGTATACCACGTGACATTGAAGTATTCGTATGAGGGCCAAGCTAACGCAGTAAAATGGGGTAGGCCTCGTCTAGCGATTATGTTCTTAGAACGGGCGTAAGACAGGGCGGACTAACATCACCCATATTATTCAACCTATATGTGAATGACCTGATATAGGAGCTGACCGGAGCCAAACAATGTGTTTTCGTTACGACAACAGCAAATTGCATATACCGGACATATTTCTATTTAAAGCTAGGTTGGAATCTGTCAAATGTTTGACATAATATAGGTCATAAACTGACGGAGAAACTTAAAGATAACGATGACATTGAAAGACAAAGACGTTCGCTCGCTGCTGCTGTGTAACGCATACTGCCGGGACCTTCACACCTGTGCCCTATGGTACTAACACACGCAGCGTGCTTACAACACTACGTGCTCAATATAATAACGCATTCCGATGCATACTGGCTCTGCCTTGGCGGTGTAGGGCGTCCGGCAAGTTTGCCGAAAGCAGGGTTGATGACTTTTAAGCAGTCATGAGAAAGTCGCGCCTCCTTTATGAACCTAAAACAAATCTGACAACGGAATATTGAGGGCCATATTATTGTAAGGGGTAAACAATTTCTTCGTATATTGCAATTAATATTCCGGCCTAAACAACAGTTAGGTACCTATTGCTTTGTTGTAATGTTATTTGTAATATTTGTTTTGATTTTTGTTGATTATTCTGTAATAATTTATAATTAATTAATAATTTGTAATCTGGTGTAAATTCTATACGGGTGTATTCCTGAAATCTGCTATCCGACGCACACCTGAGGGGCAATTCCCGTATTTTTTAAGACCGTTCGCATTCTAATCTCAGTCTCAATCTGTCAAAATAACAATCAATTTACATACATTTTTGACAGGTTTTTGACATTGATTGTCGCTGAGATGAGATTGCGACTTGAATTTGAACGTTTTTTAAGTACGAGAATTGGCCTACTGTTGTCTGCAGCATAGCGCATTTATCAACATTACGTACCTACCCACTTTGAAATGCAAATAAATAAACTTCACTTCACTTCACTTCACCTTAACCCGCCATGAGCAACCGAGGTGATCAATAGAATATAATAGAATAGAATTTTCTCTATTAGAGTAACCAGGACTCAACAAAATTGTTAGTAAAACTTACAATTATGTTAATAAGATCAGACACAAAACATAAAAAAAAATGCTGCAATGCTCAACTCTGTTGCCTTCTTTGTATGAGAAGAGGGCAGTGTTATAATAATAGGCTTGTACGTTTTCACCATTCTTCGCTTTAATGATGGTCAAATTTATTTATTTTCGACTCTATTTTTCAACGTAAATGATTTTTTTTGGCAGTTAAAACACATCAAGCCTACCCTCAAAGAACATGCAGAAAATAAATAAATTCCTCTTAATTTTTCAGCGTATGCGTCCTAAACTTCCTACCCGGCTGCTTCTCCATGAACAGCAACCGTCTGCGAGGCACATTCCGCCTCATACTCGACATACTTGAAGACCAAGGCTATGCCGCCGTCGCCGTCAACGTGAACGAATGGCTGTCTGCGCCCCCACACGAAAGGACCCCCTACCTCCTGCGAGAAGTGGAGTGCAAGTGTGGCGAGATGGGCATGAAACTATCGGCCAGTTAACTGTGCAATAGACACTATAAATATATAAATAGACATATACACTGCTACAAGGATCGTTTGCGCTCGAATGACGTTGACAGGGGGCGCTGTCGGTAAACATTTGTGCAATTGTTTTGTGAAAAGTATTGAAGAAACAAGATGACCGTGTTAGTTCCCACTTTAGCCACGCGTCAAAAGAATCTTGTAGCGCTATATTTTTAATTTTATACATTGATTGATCTCCGGACAAAGATAGAAAATTGTTTGTGAAATATATTACGTTTTGAATGAATTGGTTTATTTTTATTTTTGCGTAGTGGTGTATGTACTACACAAACGAATGAAGAAAGCGGTGGGGTAGGGGTAGGTGCTTTAATACCTCCTACTTCGAGCGATTAATATAAAATTCTCATAAGCTTTCTCTAGGGGTCGAGCCCTCCAAGTGAGCCTCGCAAGTCTTATTCCTCTGAAGCGAAGAAGTAAATAATACCATAATTATCATGATATCTAAACTTTTTGTAAAGGACTTCTTGGCACCACGTTGTATCATCGCAAATTGTAAAATCTTAAGAACCAGATAATCCATGAAAAAAAAGGACTTTATGTAGGCGTTTTCTTTGATTATTTTGTTATTTTCAGATAACTATAATATTTATATTCACTTGTAGTGTAGTAGTAGTATTTATGTAGGTACCTAGTAGTTAGGACAGAAAGAAAGAAAAATTGGTATATTTGTCACAGAAATACGTGCATACAAATAAGATAATTAGCTCTAATAATTAAGAAAAAGAAAAACTGGTACTGGTAGGGGAGCCGAGAGGGTTTTTGAGCAAGCATATGCAGGGCGAAAAGTTGATATCTGAGTTGGTGCGGCATGAGGAGGGAACACCCAAAATATATTTGGAACTTGAGCCTCGTGGTCAGGAGTCCACTTTCAGATTTCGAAAAAGGACCAAAATTATGTGATCTTCAGAGCCGTTGATTTTAGTATGACCGTGTGCGGCCTAACCTATAATGACTTACAGGCAAATCTGATGAAGAAATTGTGAGCTTTCCCTTAAATCTATCAACGTTTCGCCCTGCGTATGATTGCTCAAAAACCCTCTGGGCCATACATACCATAAAACCATACCATACAGCTACTTCTTTCATTTGAAAATTAAAATAATTTTAAAAGTTGGCAACATCACAACACCAATGACAACAAACGTCAAAATACCGTGAATATATCCATGCAAATGCCGTCAATTTCAAAAAGTTGATTTGCTTTTAATTTCTACAAACGATATTTGCCCTAATTATAAATGATAAATGTTATTCATCGTTAGAAACGTACTTTTGCATGCAAAAAGAGCGATTGAACGTAGAGAGAACTCGCATCTTAGATAACAGTTTCGAGATGGACTTAAAATGGTGTGCTATGATATTAAGTAGTTTTTTAATAGTTTGCGAGTGTAAGTACGGGTACGTAGTGTGGCCGGAGACAGGGCTGTTCTTGAAGACTACCGACTATTTTGCTGACATACCAGACAAACACGTCGCTCGCGCCACTTACAGCAACGAGATCAATAAAACCGGGTAAGGTTTTTAACTAGCTAATTTTGGGAATTGGCTTAGGTGTAGGTTATAGAAATTAAATACTACCCCATTGAATTATTGTAATATTACGTGTGTAGACATTTTTGAAGTGTGTAGGTAAGTGTGGATTAATTTTTGGTTTTTTTGATCTATTCTAATGGCACGGTAATGGGATCAAATAAATTACTATATTGTTAGTAACAACTCTTTCCAAGATTTACTGCGTTACTTTGAGAAAGAGGTTTAAGAAACACTCATATCATAGGATGTAAATGCGTTTAAGCGAGAACCCGTCCCGAGAATGGATCGCACGTACCTACCTACACACGACGACATATCAAGCTTGATACACATACAAACACTATATCTACATTTCCAGTTTTAGCTAACCTCGCATTGTATAGGCTTTTTGTACAATGAGAGGTCAGCTTATACTAGAAATGTATAGCTTGATATGTCGTCGTGTACGAATCTACGAATATGTGACATTGCTTACTACGCTTTTACTTTTTATTGCTTACTACGAACCTAGTAATATATTTATGCTTGTGGCGTCGGTCGTCCCTTGATTCGTCAGATAGTTTTGGTGTTTTTGCGATGTCACATATTTGTGCTGCCACTTGTATATGCCTTCCACAAATTATCATATTTGCCGTCATATACCTATTAATGGATGAATCATGCGATCAGATATTATTGCCGACTGTTCATATTATATTTGACGTGACTGTACGTACAGTAGGCCTCACGTCGGTGGTCACACTTTTCTTTTACTGGTTTTGTTCACACTGACTGCTGCCCATGCGGGCTCCTTATCTCAGTTGTTACCCGGATACGTCCCTGAAACAGATCTTATTCTTTCATTAAATTTTTCATGAATGATTCCCCTGTACAAGCTGGGCGTTCCTCGAGCTGCACACGTCACCAGACTGCACGGATGAGAAGCAGGCCTACGCGGCTGGCTACCTGGAGGGCTACCTCACCAGGGATCTCATCTGGTACCACTGGCAGAACATGCTCAAAGGGTCAGTTACTTGTGACACACATATTCTTTCTGCACACCATACAGTGTCAGGGTGAAGTTGGTGAGCTTTCCTAGAGATCGTTTTTGACACCGTAAAGTCCAACCCCGCTGCCCAAAGATTTAGATTGCTAGATTTGCCCTCACCGCATTTAGTCACATGAAGAAGTGTTCATACTGAGAAGAGTGAGTTCAACTCACACATTATTAAATGCGTCATTGTATGTCGTAGAAACGCGGCTATCTTTTGAGTTAGTAGGTCGAATCTAACGATTTAAATCTCTACCACTGCCTTCATTTCCATGACAGTGATCACTGCAGCCGTTATGTGCGGCCACCGCTCTTCTAGGAAACCGCAGTTTTAGTGTCACGTTTTAGCTTTTCTTTTTTTTTGTGAATAGCATCTCGCAGCTGGCCTTGAGAGGCCGTGACTGCTTAACCGGTCTTTCCTGTGGTGCCTTTGAGCGAACTCAAAGCCTCCAGCTAGGGGTCATGTTTTCGCAACGTCTGCGCTTCTTAGATGTTCGACAAACGGATCCGGAAAAAAAATGGCTTACCTACGTGTTAATAGTATGTATGGTAAATCAGTCCAGACGGTTTACTCGTCACAAATACTTTATCTATCCAGCTTGTATCAAAGCAGTGCACTCACTGCTGATCAAAAGCCGCTCTCTCCCTTTTTCGTACACTATGACCTCTGCTAGTCTGGGCCAGTCCTTTCAATAGGAGTCAAGCCACATTTATCTATCACCATCATCATTATCATTATTTCAGCCCGGAGTCACCCACTGCTGGGTAAAGGTCTCCCCTTTTTTCTGCCATACTTCCCGGTCCCGTGCGTCCCTCATCCAGGGGTTTGCCGCGACTTTGACGATATCATCAACCCATCGCGCTTTTAGTTGGCTCTGCGGGGTAATTGTGTAACACACTGACAGTAGGAATGGCTTTCATTTTGACAGTTCAACAACATTCATTGCGTTATTTACGTTGTCGAGCAGACAAACTTTTCGAACATATGAAGCAATGGATTAGCAATATCCTTAAAAATTATTCAGATTGTGATTGATAGTGTGTTACGCAATTAGGGTGCTGGTTTCTTTGGCCTAACCTTAACATTCATCCATACTTCCATGCTAAAATTATAAAATAAGCATTAGGTAGGTATATACCTACATAACAGTGAATGGTTGCCCCTTGAAACGTGTGCAGATAATTGTGTTATTATTAACCGTATAGCTTATAGCCCTGATCCGGTATTGCAAGCCTAACAGGCATTAGATAAAACAAAAGGCCCAGGCCCAGATGGATTACCAGTTTGGTTTATTAAAAAAACAGTTAATAGTATACACATTCCACGACACATTATTTATAATAAACGCATTACTGAAGCTTGATTTCCTTACGTATTAAAACGAGCTAATATAACCCCCCTATGGCTTTAAGGCCGCCTCTTTACATTAAATTTGTGTGCTTAAAGTGTTAAATAAATAAATAAATAATACATAACACACAGACTTTCGAATAGGTTTTTTTAAGGTGGATCATGAGCTACTTCTTAAAAAGTTGGCGTGTATTGGCATTCGTGGAGATTTACTTCGCTGGTTTGCATCTTATGTATCAAACAGGTCGCAAAGAGTTGTGGTTAAGGGCTATTGGTCTAATTCAGTCAACGTCACTTTCTGGTGTACCGCAGGGTCTATTTTAGGCCCTCTTCTTTATATTCATTCATGGAGTTGTTTTGTGCATTCAAAATGTTTGCTGTATTCAGATGACCTTAAAATCTACAAAACAATTCGTAACCATGCTTATTCTATATTACTTCAAGAGGATCTTAATCGATTTTCTGTGTACTGGGTAGAAAACAATATCCAATTACGTACCTACATCTAAATGTGTATGTATTACATTTACTAAGAATAAAAATATTGGAGCACTTACGCATTAGATAACGCTGCACTGCATAGAGTCATGTCAGTGAAGGATCTTGGAGTACTATTAGATACTAAATTTC
Organism: Brachylomia viminalis; assembly: GCA_937001585.2. NCBI lineage: Eukaryota > Metazoa > Arthropoda > Insecta > Lepidoptera > Noctuidae > Brachylomia > Brachylomia viminalis. The sequence goes on from OW443307.2 coordinate 25,475,394, forward strand.
ACCTTGATCAGCATATTAAAAAAAATGTTATTATGGCTTACCGTATATGTATGGTTTTGTTATGAGATCTACCACTGACTTCAAGCGCATTGATACCTCTATAGGATATAAATCACTGATTAGGTGACAACTCGAATACGCTGTACTACCTAATTTGGAAACCCCTTTACCAAAAATACATGGGCAGCTTAGAAAATGTCCAGCGTAAATTCCCTTCAAGCCCTGCATTAGCGCTGCCGTCACGACTTTATTTCCTCTCATTCACACCAGAAGAATGTTGAGCTGGTAAACTTAAAATGACGCCTTTTCCTAGAAACGATGTTTCTCTATGACATGTGTAATAACATAACATATGATTGCATAGATCTCACTAATAAGTTAAGCTTCGTTGTTCCGAGAACTGTCATTGGACGACAGGAGCGTGCACGTCCGCTTTTTGCCGTTTCCTCCTGCCGCACTAACGCTGGAGTTCGCGCACCTCGTCGTCGTATAGCTAAAAATTTCAACTGTATTCGCAAATTTGGATTTGTTTACTGTCTGCTAATACGTTTAGAAGCTCGTTACTGAAATTAATTAGTGACTCAGATTTTTTGTTATTTTGATTCTTTCTATAAGATTGTTTAAAAAATAATGTTTTTTTTTCTTTTCTTTTCATTTAAAAATATTCTTTAGTTTTTACCGTTTAAGTTTCACTCGTGTGCTAATAGTTCCATAACAATTATCTAGTACCTATTTAAGATGTGGATGTCGCGTGTCGTGAGTTACATGTACATATTGTAATCACTTTTTTTTTCACTATCTAATAATTATGATGTCTGTGTAACTATTTGTTTTCCCGAATAAAATAAATAAATAAAACAATGCGAAAGTCGGTCAGTTTGTCTGTCTATCTATCACCTTTTCACACCTTAACGGCATTTCAGATTTGGATGAAATTTGGCACACGGATAGCCCAGGGTTAGGACATAATATGATACTTTTTGTCCCGGTAAATGATAATAATGATATTTATTTTTGTAAATTGGTTTAAAAAAACACTTTTGTACGTAAAAATAAGTTCTGTTTCAAAACTAGATGAGTAGGTACAGTGACCGTGATGTCATGCCTGTTTCAGATATTGCTACAACAAGACGGATGTGTGCGGCCTCATCGAGGAGTTCGTGGACAAGAATGAAGAGTACATGTCGGCGATGGTAGGAGCCAACACTATGGACCCCTATTGGTACCAGGTACTTTTGTTTTTGGCTCTGGTGCGGCATAAGTATACAGGGGCAAATTAAATTAGTTCATTAGTTGGTGAAACTTTGTAGACGTGATGGTACCGATAATCTAATGATGAAATAAATAAATACCTAACGTAAAAAACCTAAACCCATAATTTCAAGTAGGAAATAAAGAAGTTAGAAGCAGTTATTTTTTGTTGTTTTGTCTTGGTTAGATGTCTGAAGATAGTTAACAGATGTAGAAACCGCGCGTTTGGTCTATTTTAGCTACCTCCACAGAATTATGTCGTTTGGCATGTTACTGTGGGGTCGGGCTGCCGACATTGTATCCGTCTTTATTTTGCAAAAGAGAGCTGTCAGGGCCATTTATAATCTAGGTACGTCACCGCGAATCTCTCAGGGAACTATTTAAAAATATTAATATTATAACGGTACCTTGCCAATTAATTTATGAAAAGATTATGTCTTTACCTATGAAATTGCCGGTTAGTTTAAAGAAAGTAAAGTTATTTTTATATAAATATTTTTTATTTCTATCAAACAAAATATGCACCCATGCTATTGATGCATCTCTGCCAGCGCAGTGGTCATTTTTCAATGCCCTTCTTGAAGAAGTCAGATATACGGGAGCCAACAAACTCTTCAAAGGCATTTTGTACTGCCTCTAAGGTATTGAATTTTTTCCCTGCCAAGAAGTGGTCCAAATTTTGGAAATGTAGAAGTCTGTCGGCGCAAGGTCTGCTGAGTACGGTGGATGACGCAAAACTTCCAACCCCAACTCTTGTAGCTTAGAGACCGTCTGTTGTGCCGTATGAGGTCGACCGTTGTCGTGTAGGAGCAGCGGGGACGAGCGATTAACCAAGGCTGGTTGGAGATTTGCGAGCTTCTCCATCATTGTGTCAAGTTCCTCACAGTCCAAATCCGCAGTAATGCTGGTACCATTTGGTAAGAATCTTTGAAGAGTTATACCGGCACTAGACCAGCAAACAGTGACCATGACTTTTTTATGGGTAAGTTCTCGTTTGGAACGTTGCCTAGGCGCTGAAAAAGGGTCTAACGCAAGTGACAATGCGTTTCAAAATCCCTTCGTTTCTGTGTCTGTTAAGCAACGCAAGGCATACCTCAACGCGTTCGTCGCGCTGGCGATCGTTCAGTTCGTGCGGCACCCACTTATCAAGTTTTTTTACCTTGCCAATTTGACGCAAATGGACCAATATTGTTTTGATGCTAACGTTGAAAGCTGCTGCTAACTCAGACGTAGATTGAGTATCGTCAGCTTTCACTGTCGCGTTTAATTCGTTGTTGTTGACTTTAGTTTTCGGGCGACCACTGGGTTCATTTTTTAGATTAAAATTTCCATGGCGGAAGCGTTCAAACCATTATCGAGTCGTGCGTTCGTTTGTAGTGTTCACTCCGTACACGTAAATGTTGCGAGCCGTTTAGTGCGGCATTGCTACCGCGACGGAACTCGTATCTCGTATTCCATTTATTAGGTACTCGTATTTTATCGTGCCCCTAGATATTGATGAAAAAGATACAGATTTATGAACACAAAACACTATAATTAATAAACAAGTGACTGAATTTGAAAATAGAATTCCATATTTTTTAAATAAAATTCATTTTATTATTATTATTTTATTTCATATGCCAGATTACATTGATCCATAATGGTTAGTAACAACAGGAGCTTAAAATCTATGTTAGTAGGTAGGTACATAATTAAAATATAAATAACAATGAAATTACATCACAGGATTAGAAACCATTACAATTCAAATATTAAAACAAAAATATCAATTAAAATCAGAATTAGAATTGGAATACAAGCTAATTATAACTAAAAGATTTTATTTTACCGTCCCAATTACGATGCGTACCCAAAGCGAGTGCATTGGACACTGAAATTTACCAGAAATTATCCTCAGAATATTGTTGCTGCTGCCGCGTAATCTAGCCAGCAGAGACGACACCCGCTTGCGTCTTATTGCGTAAAAGTCATCCGTACGCGCTTCGGCAAACATCGCGGACGCACTGCAGAACCGCGGCAACCGCAACAACATCCTGAAGACGTTGTTGTATTGTACCCGCAGAGCGCCGTACGTCCTTTGAGTATAGTTAACCCACAGGCTGCTCGTGTAAAATGATTGACAATATGCTTTGAATAGCGCTACCTTGACTTCAGCTGAGCAACGAGCAAACCTGCGAGCCAGCATATACCGCGGACCGCTAGCGCTCTGCGTTCACGTTCAATGTCCTCGTTGTCCTTTAGATCATCGGTGACAATGTGCCCTAGATACTTCACCTTTTTGACTCTTGTGAGAGGAGACCCGTTTAGAAATTTGGGTGGAGCATCATGAGGGGTTCTATCACCTAGACCAAAAATCATACACCCGCTCTTGGCAGCATTATATTTGAGACCATGACTTTCAGCGTACCGCTCACAGACTCTCAGTAGCTGACGAAGGGCCCCAATTGACGGGCTCAGCAGCACCATATCATCGGCATAACTTATATTATTGACAGCGACTCCGTCAATATGACAACCTACCTGCGTACTACTGAGCTCGCCAATCAGACCGTCCATATAAATATTGAAAAGAGTGGGTGAGGAAATTCCCCCCTGCCTCACGCCACACTCTAGCTTGTACTCCTCAGACAAGCAATCAGCCCACTTAACGACATTCAATTGATTGTCATACCAAAATTTGAAAATGTCCACTAGTTCTGCGGATACATTTTGTTTACGCAGTTTATCCCACAGGAATTATCATTGAATTATCATTTATATAAATGATAAATGAGTTTATTTCTGTAAGTAGGATTGTACAAACACTTTTACACGTCAATCGTATTTTAAAAACTATATGAGGTCGGCGTTTCCTATCTGACTACTCTGAGAAGAAAGGCCGAAACAAACTCAGAGGTCACAGTCTCTTTTAAAGTCCAGACAGAATCTTGGTCAGATCATGTGAAGGCTATGTAGATCGGTGTCTGAAATGGTATTTTGAGGAAAGAACCACACAGATTGAGTGGACCTGTCCAGTCAGTGCACGCAATTGTCAGCAATCGTGCAGCTCAACTCAGAACTAAAGGAGCTCAAGGATTCGACGAACAATACCAAAGAAAGGACATTTGAGTAGGCCGCACAAGTTACTCAAACTGCCAGATCATGATTATACTAAGAGTAAAAATACAAAAAAAAAGCAATGACCAACATAGTTCTCACATTCACAATAGTTAAAATAATAGCATAATACTTTACAAAGTAAATACTCTTGTCATAGTATATATAAAATTCATTAATGTCAATGTGTATATAAAAATCCGGACATAATCATTGAGGACCATGCAGATTGTTGTCTGAAATGGACTTTTGAGGATACATAAATTCTCAGAATACATAAAATACATAAATTACGTTTCAAATGGCCAGTAATGTAACGTAATGTACAGTAACGGTAACTTCATAGGTAAAGACCTATTATTATGTACCTACCTATGCAAGAAAAAAATTACATTTTTTAAATAAAATAAGTGAGTGACATAAATAAAGCTATAAGTAATAGATCAACCATTTTTCAGATTAGCTAAAGTAGGTACATACATCTTTTTTTGGGTACCTACTGTGTTAAATGTTACAACAAAATACTTTGTCATACATTGCAATTATATGAAAGAAAATTTAAAACTCACTTTGTAGCTTAATACAAATTATAAGATTAGGTATATGCAAGATAAGAATGCTTGGAAACATGCTGGTTCAGCTCCATAGGACAATCTAGAGTCTAGACAAAATCAAACACATGCTATATTTTTTTATGACATGAATAGTTTGGAAAATCGTATACTTTTAAAATGTTTGTAACTAAGTGAGCATCATGTATCTATCACATAATTAGGTGATTTGTCATTGCTACGTTTTTAATTATTTTTACATAATTGTGGTATAGTAATTTTATTATAGGTGCATCGTCTTCACTTATAATTAATTAAAATAAATTAATGTATACAAAATATTGTAACACATGTTAAAAGAGTAACGGTGGAGTTTCTTGTCCATTCTTCTCCATACGAAACTACCTTTTGGAAGAGGCGACGTTGACGGTTAATAAAAGTGCCTTTTATGTGCCTATTTGAAATAAATGCTTTGTCTCTTTGACATTGGTACCATCAAGTTTTGCTAACTAATTCAATTTGACCCTGTAGAGCCAGTAAAAATACCATTGATTGCAGGTGAAGCTGTACTACAAGCAGCTGGAAGGTCTGGCGTTAGGATACAACGCAGCTACGAAGGATCCCTACCAGTGGCTTTCTACCAGGGATATAATGTACGTACTTTACTCACAGAACTGCTTATCAAATAATAGAACCCTTCAAACTAGGTAGTCAAAAATTGTTTTTTAATGAAGAAAATTTTAAGCTCCTAGATTCTGGATTCAATGGCAATAGGTGCCCCCTAATAGTTAAGTACCTGAAAATAACCAAGCTGGCGGAATGGAGTTTATGATGCACCATTGCATATCCCTTCAGAAAACGAAGGCATAATGGTATAGCGACGCTTGGGGGAAGCCTGTGTCCAGCGATGGACGTCTGTCGTCGGAATGAAGATAAGAACGAGGATAATGAATGTTATCATATGTAGCAATACACACATTACTAGCCGGTAATCTTTGAAACAACAGTTTAATAAGACATTATATTGTATACCTCCGTACTTCTCTACCCAGCTGGATTAACATGCTGGGTGATATCGACGAGATCGCGTTTTCGGTAGCGATGCCGAAGACCAGTCCCGACGGCCGGCTGTTCGGCGACCACTGCACCGGACTCGTCAAGCTACTGCCGGACCTCAGCAACTTGTACATCTCGCATGTCACTTGGAACAGGTGAACATCGACCGCGTCGTTTTATAAGCTGATTCACCATCTGCATAGCCTGTTTCCAAGTATGTTGGGGTCGACTTCCCGTCTAACCGGAACAACCCAGTTACTGGGTAACCCTTGGGTAAGACTGGCTATCAGACTTTCGGGCTTCTCACTACCAGTAACGTCTGCCCAAGAACTACAAATGACAGCCGGTACCAACGGCTTAACGTGCTTTCCGAGACACGGAGGGTTTCGGTATGTAAGCCGTGGATAGTCACCCATCCACGGACCGGCCTCAGCAACCGTAGCATAACATTCGATCGATCCGTTCGTCTATTCTTATTTAACCACGAGTCCCTACTACTTTGTAAGCTGATTATTTCGGCTTATTACGGATCGGTAGCCTGTTGAATCATATCAGCTGTCAAGTATTCGTGACCTACTTATTAACAGATTCGTTCAGTAACTGGAACTAGATACCATCAGTCCGAATTGGTCCGGTTTTTTGGCCCCTGATCCGGACTATGTGCGGCCTTGTACCGACGTTCAGATTTTGAAAATAAGAAAAAATAAAATGTGTGGGTACTGATAAAATTAAAAGTATAATGTCCGAACTTCTTGCATTTCGAATGGATAACCCAATCTGGATCAGGTCAGGATATCTCCCAGTCATTATCAGTCGGAAGTAGTTCCTATACAGCCTAGGTAGCTGTTGTCCTTACGAGGTATTCAAGAGATAAGTGCACTGACACTCTTGGACCTCAGAATGGTAGCTTATCTCAGTCAACACTAGGAGTAGGTAGGACGATTCCTATTCCTGAATTCCTGGTATAACGCATTGATGAAGAGTCATAAGTAAATAAATAAATAAATAAGTTTTCCATTCCCAGTTTGTAATTTAAGTAAATATTTTACTGATTTTCTAAAAAGTTATTGACCTTCTAATTTTGTATTCTTTAAAAAAAATGTCCTCTTTGAACTTTCTGGCGTTTTCTCAAAGTTGGTTCGCAGTAAGCAGGTAGGTACGTTAGGGCGCAAAATATAGGGGCAAATGGGTTCGGGTAGAATTGTGACCAACCGCGGCTATTTAGTATTTTAGGACAACAAAATGCAATTATTTGATGGGGGCTTGTGGCTAAGTAATAACAGCCGCAGGGGTCGATTAATCAGGTTAAGCAACGCTTGCCGCGGTTGGTCCGTAGACGCTAAGCCCGCAAAAAAGCACGTTAAGCCGTTGATACCGGCTGTCATTCGAGGATCTTTGACAGACGTTACGGGTCGTCAGAAGCCCGAAACTCTGACAACCAGTCTTAACAAATGGTATCATAATTATTACCCAGAAACTGAGTTGTGGAGGTCAGACAGGTAGTCGCTTCATGTAAAATACTGGTATTCTGGTTGGTTAGACTAGAGGCCGACCATAACATAGTTGGGAAAAGGCTGGCAGATGGTGAAAACAGGAATTATTTGAGTCTCACAAAAATAGGCACATTTATTATATTAGAGGGTCCTTTATTATTTGAAGACATCAAAATGGGAATAATTAGGGGTTCGATTAAACACATGCCTTAAATGAACTCCAGTTACCAATCCATGCTGCGCTTCCACAAGATGTATGTGATGCACGTGCACACGTGTCCCGGCAGCAAGCAACTGATTCCCGGCTACAAGATGTCCCTCTCGTCATACCCGGCCTTTGTGCAGGTAATGACCGTGCTCTCACCCTATGCAGTTTAATGAAAGGTTTACAGGTAATATGATTCTTTCAGCTTGACTCACCCTATGCAGTTTAATGAAAGGTTTAAACGTGTGTTATCAGTGCTGCTGTTGTTTTATTTAATTGCGTATTTCTGTCTTGACTAAACAGATTTTGAAAGTAACGTATTTGAACACTCGTCAGAACAAGAAAATCGTTTATGGAAAAGATTTGTAATAGTTGTGTCAGTTGTTATCTCAGTTGATTAAACAGTCTTTTGATCGTTATAAGAACGTAAGGGTTGACGTTTTCTTTGCTACTGCACCATTTTTTTCAAAAGTTGTGAATGTGGGTAAAAATACGTTAAAAAACTAGGGATAGTCTCTTAGAAACCTGTTCCACTAGCTACATCGGTCGAGATAGCTGCTCAGGTCTAGCTCCATTTCTAATAACCACTCTGTATCATAATCATCTGCCTATCCCTTTCCGAACTATGTTGGGGTCGGCTTCCAGTCTAAACGGATGCAGCTGAATACCAGTATTTTACATGAATTCATTCATGTCGCCTCCACAACCCAGTTACTGGGTAAGACTGGTTGTCAGACTTTCGGCCTTCTGACGTCAAAGATCTACAAGTCTATAATTGTGTTCAATTGTGTGTATATTATATGGTTATATAGTTATAAACATTGACAGCCTGTGCCAGTCCACAGATGACTTCTACATCATATCGTCGGGGCTGGTGGCCGGCGAGACCACCATCGGCAACAGCAACCGGACGCTGTTCGAGCTCATCGCACCCGTCGGCTCGGTAACTTTTATCTTATTTACTTATATGTATATACCTAAGTCCTTTTGAAAATTTACAGCTTAACAAAACGGAGTAGGTACAGGTAGTAAGTGTAACTGTCAGCCAATTATAAGTCTTCACTATAAAACAGAACAGTGCACAACACAGCACGGCCCACAAAAAGAAAAAAGAGATAATAATAATAATAATAAAATTGTTTATTTCTCACCATTTAAACTTACAGCTATACAATTAGGTACAAGTGTACAAGTAGGTATTTCAACATTTATAGGTGATCAAAATAAGGTGCACAGAGTATTGACCCTAGCCCCTGAACTAGGCGGGAACCTGTATCTCAGGGGATAGTGTTCAGCTATTGTCATTCTAATATTACCTTAGGACATTTGTGTGTAATTCGTATCAGTAAGTACCATTAGAGAGTGCTAGGGTTTGTCGGTGAGTTAGAAGATTATGAGTTATGGATGTGGGCATGTGTGTAAATATGAATGGTGTAATGGAAGAAGATGTGTGAATGATGTAGTGGTGAAGTAAGTGAGGAAATGTGTGTGTGTGTTAGTTATGATTATACATGAAGGGTCATTAGCTTTTCAGTGTTTTCGTAATCCAATTGCAATAAGTACATTTTTATATTAGATTTGGCTTCATGGCTGCTAAGATTTATTATATTCGTTTTTTCGTTAACTTTGTTATAAATAATAGAACTTAAGACATAGTGTTGTCGCTTTCCAAATTGTGTGCTGTGTGGGACTCTAGGACAAGGTGCTGGATTTCTGCGTTTTCCAGTATCAACAGGCGGGAGGACTGTTCGATGTCTTCTCATAGTGGATGCGAGTACAAAAAGCTGTCGAATGGTTAGAACCTGACATTCTGAGTACAGTTGTCTAGTTGGGTATCTAAAAGGCTTCCTATTTATGACCTTCAGAACAGCTCTTTGGGCTCGCTCCAGGGCTAAAAACATCGTCTTTGAGGCACCGCCCCACACTGGGATACAGTAGTTTATGACAGATTGACACAGTGCGATATAGATTTTTATAAGAAGCTCTTGTGATGCAGATTCTCTGAGAGTTTTAAACAAGAAGATCATGTTCCTCAACCTTGCTACTACTTTTTTAAGTTGTTTATCCCATCTTAGGTGTTCATCGATTTGTACTCCTAAATATCTGACAACACTGGCAGGTGTTATAGCCTTACAATTACAGTTTTGTGTTTTATCTCGACAAGTGTGTGCAATTATATTAAAGTCATCAGGTTGTTTGTTATTTGCTCTTATTTTAAAGGCTACGTAATTAGTTTTGTCTAAATTAAGTGTCAGTAGATTGGAGTTGAGCCAGCACATTATTCTCCTAAGGCAATCCTCAGCTATTTGCTTTATGAGAGCCCAACTAGAACCATGTACCACAATAGCTGTATCATCTGCATACGTGTAAATTTTTGCATTTGGTGTGGACATTTTACAGAGGTCATTTATGTAAATTTTGAATAGTGTTGGACCTAAAACACTGCCTTGCGGCACTCCAAAATTGACAACTAGTTCAGCACTGAGATAGGAACCAATTCGCACCTGTTGAGTCCTATTAGTCAAATAGTCCTTAAACATATGAAGAGGTTTTCCCCTGATACCCATGGACTCAAGTTTGGACAGTAAGATGGGGACAGAGACCGTGTCAAAGGCTTTTGCCATGTCCAAGAAGATGCCAAGACATTTGTTTTTGCTATCCAGATGTCTTGCAATGGATTGAGTCAGGTCCAGAACGGCATCCTCAGTGGATATACCACTGCGGAATCCATACTGATTATCTGCAATAATATTGTATCGGTTTAAAAAACCATTTAGTCTGGTATTCATGATTTTTTCTAGCATCTTAGATAGTGCGGACAACACTGATATTGGCCTATAATTATTGACACAGTCTCTGTCCCCTCCCTTATGTACTGGGTGAATCAGAGCTTTTTTAAAAGCTTGAGGGAAAACACCCGTGTTTATACATCGGTTAAATATGTGTGTAATGGGGGCTACCAGAATGTTCCTACACTGCTTTAGCAGATTGGAAGATATTTTATCCCAACCCGTTGCACAGTTACTACGCAACTGCAGTATTACTGATTCAACCTCAGTGTCGTCTGTCTCCATGAGAACAAAGGAATTAACAGGGGGAGACGATTTATTCTGAGATGGCTCTGACTGCGTATTTCGATTCGAAGAAAGTATAGTGTTTGCTAAGTTCCGACCAATATTTGTAAAAAATGTGCACACATGGTTAACAGCTAAATTAGGATTATTAGTTAGCAAATCTGAAGGCGAAGTTTTAATTTTTCTAGTATGTGTTATGTCTTTGATAACATTCCATAAGGCTTTAGGATTACTTCCTGCTATCTTAATTTGATTTTTTTCATACTCGCTTTTTAACCTTCGTAGAAGGCGATTACAAAAATTTCGATACCGCGTATAAGTTAGTTTTAGAATTAGATTATTAGGGGTCTTAGATAATTTTTTGTGTAGTCCATTTCTATGTGCAATACACCTTAGGAGACCTGGAGTAATCCACGGCTTTATGTTTCTTTTTCTTCTAGGAACTTTGATAAGCTGTGTGTGTTTATCTATTACAGACATCAAGAGGGATATGAACTTATTAGTGCTTTCATTTGCATCTAGGGATTGAAGGATTTCGGCAAAATTCATATTTTCTAGTTCACTTTTTATCGCCAGGTAGTCAATTTTAGTGACTACATTGTTCGCTTTATGTTTTGGACTTACGTGTTCTAAAGAAAGCATCACTGGCGTATGATCTGTAATATATGTTTCAATGACTAACGATGTGGCAGGTAGTGTAGTTTTCAGCAGAATGTGATCAAGACAATTGTTAAGTCTAGTAGACAAAGTATGGGTTGGTACGAGTCCGTGTATCGCATTAGCCACAAGGTAGTCATTACAACGCGCGTCCAGAGTATCCGTTTTAATGTCTATGTTAACGTCTCCTATGAGGGCAACACTGTTATACTCCGATAATTTGTCATATACACTGTTTAGACTATCGAGAAAATTATCAAAATGTTGCCTAGTTCTATAAGACGGTGAGCGGTAGATAGTGACAAGTGCCAGTTTCTGATCTACATAGCAAATCAGACAGTTAGCATCCGTGAATACTGGCTCAGTTATGTTGCAGTTTAGAGTGTCATCAGTGTAGATGATTATACCATCATTTTGATTGCTAGTGTTTTTAGTGTAGTGTGACGTATAACCATCTAATATAGGAATTTTACATACTTTACTCAGCCAACATTCCGTTAAGACTATAATGTGGCATTTGATTTTCAAGATTATCAAGGCTTAAACCATAAATACATATCGTAATATTGCCAATACAGAAACTAACATTATAAAGCTACGCACGCAACCTATTGGACTTCAATACATATTAAGTAGGCGATACATAAAAGCTAAGGTTTATTGAGCGGTTTCTGGTCGAGGACACGCTTGTTGCGGAGGGATCGAAAATTTGTGTGAAAAGATGGGAAATAAAGTTGACGGCCCACCTGATGGTAAGTCATGTCACCGCCGCCTGTGGACATCAGAGGCGTCGCTCAAGCGAAGCTATCTCAGAGATGTCTCATGGGCCTGTAATGTATCTTCCTAACTAGAACGCAACGCTGCTTGGCGTACTTGCCCGGACGAGCTCGTTCAGAAAAATCTTTAAAGTTTTCCGTGTTAGGTAATACTGAAGATATCGTAATGGAAAAACCTAATAAGACTTGCCCTACCTACGGATCGAACTCAGGAGACCTTACGCAGTTGCGCTTGCGACGACTAGACCAATGAAGTCAAACAAACGTATTGCTGGCATGGAGTACCTACTTGGTAGAATATATCTCAGCATTTCATCATCTTGTCTAGGTGTTGGAGTACGCTCGAGCGATGATCGCCAACCGACTGGCGCGCACCGGTAAAGAATGGACCGAGATATTCGGCAGATACAACAGCGGCACGTACAACAACCAGTGGTGAGTGCTCATAAAACGCCCAGGTATATTTTCCCTATAAAACCAATGTGAGATTAAAATTTATAGCTGTACAAGAATCTTTTGGCGCGTGACCAAAATCGGAACTAACACCGCCATCTTGTTTTTTCAATACATTTCACAAAACAATTTGCACAAATGTTTACCAACAGCGCCCCCTGTCATCGTCATTCGAGCGGCAAATTATGCTTATTAGCAGTATAGATAGTTTCAATCTTAGTGAAGTTTTAGTTTACTGCGAGTTGTCAAAAGTGCAATATATCTAAGTCGACTAACCGTAGCCTGGCTATGGCTAGTAAGAGTTCGTCTTTTACTGATAAAGACCTATGAACGTAAAGATATACTCCGCTGCTTGTATTAAACCCCGCTGCCACTTAACCGCCACCACTTCTAGCCACCCCACCTCACTACTAGTTGCCTGCGACTTTATTAGCACCTATATTACAATGGGGGTACAGTCGACCTTTTAATTACTTTACCACTTTTGACAACAATTCCTAGTTAAAAAAGCTTCACTGAGGATAAAAGTATCAAAGGTAAACTCAAAGCTTTTAATTAAACCAGTTACAGGCACTTTTGAACTATCAAAAAGTCGGCCAGTTAGTCAGAAAGTTGAGGCTAGTTGCCCATTCCAAAACGTAGATCTCTATGGAGAAGAACGGGCTAGAAACTCCAAGGACACTGTTTTAAATAAAGATATTACAAATCCTGGGTACATTATTCCTGTTGCTTCTATTGCCAAACAACTATCGCACATTAGCTGTTCTTAGTGCTCTGTCTAAGGTACTTGAACGCCTCTTAAACAAGCGATTAGTCCACTATCTCGAACACTTCAAACTGTTATCACCCCAGCAGTTTGGCTTTCGCAGGAACAAATCCACTTGTGAAGCTGTTCATATGTTAGTTAACAATATAGTACAAAACTTAAATACTAACAAGAAGGTTCTCACAATATTTTTGGATCTTGCGAAGGCATTTGACACCGGTTCCCGTCTCCACTCTTCTTCTCAAACTGGAAAGTTTTGGTATCAGAGGGTATCCACTCGATCTCTACTAGAATTATCTCACTAATCGCACGCAATTGGTCACTATAGATAAGAGTGATGAACTGCCCATTCATTATGGCGTACCCCAAGGTAGCATTTTGGGGCCCACACTCTTTCTTGGGTTCACTAACTACACTGCAAATTACAATCGCCTCAATAGTTTCATTTGCAGACGATACTGCCATCACTTTCACCGCAAACTCATGGTCGGAACTTCAAGCTACTGCACAAAACTGCTTTAATTCTGCCTTGAAGTGGCTTTCCTCTCATACTTTTACTCGCAGAGCTAACAAAACCAATTTATCACCTTTTCAATAACTAATACTTCCCAGCCAAAATCCTCATCATTGTCTGTAACAGCTCATTCTTGTCCCACACAAATTCAACATAATGGTCAGTGACAACCTTAACCTCATTAGAGCAGATTAAATATCTTGGTATAGTTCTTGACAAAAACCTTAATTTCAAATCCCATATTAAAACTCGAGATACGAAAGTTAATCTACATTTTTTTTAAACCCTGTGACATGTAGCCAATATCTTAGTCATCCGAAATGTTTACTTTGCTCTCTGTCAGTCCATCCTAATCTATTGTATCTCATGTTGGGGTGGTGCTGCAAAGACCATACTTAAGCCACTGGAGGTCGCACACAGAGCTATTCTAAAAGTGGCTACGTTCAGACCGATACTCTCTCCAACTATCGAACTCTACCAATCATGTAGGTTACTTAATGTAAGGCAACAGTATATTTTACACATTGTCCTTTTACAACACCGACGTACACCTTTCAAAGTAATCTCCAAACGCTGCAAAGACCGAATCTGCACAATACCACGCACAGCTTTTATAAAAAAGTTTGCCCTCTACCTTGGCCCTTCACTCTACAATGAAATCAACGCAAAAATTCCGATTTACTGCTTAACTAACTTTAATTGAAAAAGACTGTTCGCTCCTTCTTTCTAAACCTAAACTACGACGAAACAGAGGAATTTCTAAAGAAGTGATCACTCAAACACATACATGCATCACATCCTAGGTATCTACATATTTAAGTTAATCAAACACTCACCACACTAACAAAACATTCACCACATTCTACTAACTGAACCTTTTTTTTTTATATTTTAATTTATGAATTTGTCTTTTCCGAATTTGCTACCAATTTTTTAGATTTAAAGTTTTATTACTTTTTGTTTTTTTTTTATGTCTAGTAACCAATTTTTTTCTATAATTATAGCTTGATTATGTATTTATGACGAAGATCGGAACTGTTTCCCCTAAACACAGGTCATTTTGTAACTTATCTAGGAGAACACTACCCACTAACTAGATTCAGAAACTATATGCTTGTGCTTTTTATATTACCTTGCCATGTAATCAAGTCCTAATTGAACAATAAAAATATTATATTATATTAAATGTGTGAACAATGTAAAAAAAAGAAGCAACAATTCAAAATATGAGATTCAAAATAAGCCGTGGCAGTTAAGAGATGACCAGTCTCAACCGAAGGCGCCCGTTCACGAACAGGACGCGTGGATCAGCACCAGATAGATATCGATGGCTATCACGTCTGCAGAGTTTCGCTAAATAATTTAATTTGTCCCTGAATGATGATCATATATTTCCTCATATATTTCCAGGTACATAGTAGACTACAAGAAGTTCAAGCCCCGCACGGCGGTCACTCCTGGCTGCCTGCGACCTGGGCTGCTGTGGGTGTTGGAACAGCTGCCAGGCTTCACCGAGTCTGCTGACCTGTGAGTCATCAGCATCTGCCTAGCCTTTTCACAACAGAGTCGGATCATTTATTTCAAGTTGGCCATCAAAAGGCACCATTGAACTATATGGCTTACAAGAAAATAGAATTGCTTCTAGATCCCCTTCCAAAAGGTAGTTTCGTATTTCGTATGGAGAAGGATGGCCAAGAAACTCCAACGTTATTTACTTTTTCAAAATGTGCTACAATATTTTGCATATTAAACATAAGTACAACAATGTAACTGAATGAATGCACATATTAAAGTAGTTTATTATGAATCGATTTCTGTAATTTTCAATATACTTATACGATTTAGTCATATTAGGGGTTAAAGTATGAAATTGCTGATTTGTATTGAAAAATTGAAATTCGTTTTCGTGTACGCACGAAAAAAATGGTAGTCCGTTGGAGTAAGGTCTGGCGAATACGGAGGGTGACGAATGGTTTCTAATTGCAGTTCCTGTAGAGTTAAAACGGTTTCTCGTACTGTACGAGGTCTCGCGTTATCATGGAGCAATAATGGTGAAGATCGATTCATGAGTCGGGGCTGTTTCACTGCTAGATTTGCTATCATTGTTCGGAGTTCGACACAGTAGACATCTGCCGTTATTGCTTGACCAGATCGGAGAAAGCTATAGTGAATAACACCATGCTGAGACCACCAAACCGTTACCATTACCTTTTTATTGGTAAGCTTTGCTTTAGGACTGTTGCGGCGTTTGACCTGGGGTCAGCCATTGCATTTTTCGCTTACTATTAACTTCCTATTATTCCTATGCATTAAAGGATGAATTCGTAGCTTGGCGCCGAGTACACGTTTTTGCTTTTTTGACGTGGCGGTCAAAAGTTTAATATAGATATTATGCTTTCTTATAAAAAAGTTTCCATAGCAGAAAACCTAGGATTTTAAACTGGATTACATAAATAATAACATACTTTTTTTTTACAAAAAAATATGACCTACCTACTATTTAATATTACACAATAAACCTTTTATGACCATAAAAGCTTATCTAAACAATTGTTTGGTTTATGCTTTCCTACTATTTTGTATTAAACAAAATAAATATTCTGCATAAAAATATACAAGTAAGTAGTCAAATACAATATTATATACCTAATTGAATCAATTCAATATTTTTTTTTTATTTTCCGCTCTTTGTCACGCTCATCTTTCAATAGACAGACTCTAAGACATATTTGAGTTCCAACTAAACGTCAAGAAGTTATGCGATATGTCAAGAAGAACTCATCTCACGCCGCCGTGCTAGCAAGACAAAACGGTTTTATCGCCCAAACTGTGATAAAATGTGTGACTCAAGGCCATGTCCCAGTAGGCCATGCTCTCCCCGCTGGTGAGGACTCTCTCCACTAGACGCAGCGACAAGAGCTATCAAAGAAAAATCGGCCAACTGCGTGTCGGACCACGCACGATGAAGGGTTCCGTAGTTGGGATGAATTTATCCCAAAAACCAACTCAAAATTGTAGTTGAAAAACATGTTCTCCTCATACATCGATATACGAGTACGTCACGGTCAATTCTCGCAACTGCAAATGTGTTTGTAATCCCTTTTTTTGTTATGTGATAAACCTGCAAATTGATGATTTTCGGACTTTTTCCTTTACTTGTGCTGTTAGACTTTCTTGCTAAATTTCATGATTCTAGGTCAACGGGAAGTACCGTATAGGTTTTGATTTATTTGCGAATATCAAAATATGTCAAATAAATGGCCGTATTTTGTTATTGCGTTGACTAAGTACTTAGCTGGATTTTTTTTTGAGCTTCAAGGGAGCGTAGACCTACGTAGATATTAATGTCAACTTGATACCTCAATGCTTGCTACACCCGTTCCTAAGAAAAAGGGACTTGACAGACTGACAGACAGACAAACAGACAACGAAGTGATCCTGTAAGGTTCCGTTTTTTCCTTTTGAGGTACAAAACCTTAAAAACGACAACTTCTAGTTGCTGGCTCGTTTTTTTTCGCCAATCATCGCCGGTAGGACAGATGCCTAAAATACACAGCAGACTGATCATTCTCCGTGAACCCAACAGGACGGCACTACTGAAGAAACAGACGTACTTCCCCTCCTACAACATCCCGTACTTCCCCAAGATCTTCAACATGAGCGGTGGCAACGTGCGCATTGCCACGTACGGCGACTGGTTCGGGTATGCCACCAACCCTCGAGCTAAGATCTTAAAGGAGAAACAGGTATGTTCACTAACTGTCAAGGTAAAATAAAAAGGTACTCGAACTCTTTTACATTGTCAAAGAGTCGGTCAGCCAGAAAGTAAAACCTAGTTGCCCGTGCCCGTTCCAAAGCGTAGAAATAGACAAGGGGCAAGAAACTCGCATGGATACATAAATCCTGGTTACCTGTATCATTCGTTGGTATTGAATATATAGGTGAGAACAATGTATCTCTAGGATAATTTCCACAGATGGTGGCGTTATTTTATGCACCGCAACTGCCCAAGACTTCCCAGGTGGCATGATGACACAGCCCAAGCGTTCTAATCCTCTTCTCGTTAGCCCCCTGAATAGGCTCGTGTGCTATTCGAATATTCTGAACCCCGATCAGAAAATATTTTGCTATAATTTAGTTTTATTTTTCCTTTAGTTTTTGTACCTACATTAATGAGTAAGTAGGTACTTTATTATTTCTGTCAGTGACAGAATGACTGTTCATTATCCAATATCTCGGTATTGTGGGCTGGTCTGGTCGGTGGATTTTATGGGTCTGAAATAAGTTTTTTTTACTGTCGTTGCAGGCAAATATCCATAACCTGCGTGACATGTACACCACGATGCGCTACAACGACTTTAAACACGACCCTCTGTCACGCTGCGAACAGTGCAACCCGCCGTACAGCGCGTGCAACGCCGTGTCGGCGCGGAATGACCTTAACCCAGCTAACGGTAACATCACGGGGGTAAAATGACCCATCTGCCAAGGCGAAATATCAATATCTCCATGGCCAGTTCGTTTCCAGGTTCTGGTCAATGGTTCAGTACAAAAAAATATCACAAAGGGACAGAATACTTATATACATACAGGGTGACAGGAGCATTGTCGCGCACACTGCAACCATGAACTCAGCACATGATTCTAAACGCCCGCGCCCCTGCGTAGAAATGTTTCGTCGGTTATCAAAACAAAAATCTGCTGCTTCACAGAAAAGGGCCCTACGCGGTCAAAATGTATGGTATCTACAGCTATTTTTTTTTAAATAACCGACTTCAAATTTCAATGCTAGAGGGTTCAGAAGCATGTACTGAATCCATGGATAAAGCGAATGTGAAATAACTATCGACTTTAGTTGATGGCACTTTGTCCAAACATCTTAACCTTTTAAATAAATTAACTGATCAATGATAACTTCGATAATATCAGTGGAAGGTTTGGGGCTGTCTTGTATAAATTTGACTTTCAAAGTCAAAAGTGCTGATTCTCAGCCTACTTAATTTGGATAAACGATTTTTGATTTAAGCTTAAGCATAATCAGCCTATAATGTTGCCAACGCTGGGACGCAGGCCTCCGTGAGAGTGAGTGGGCTGTATGTGTAATGTAGTACACCATTCGAGCCCAGTGCGGGGGCGAATGTCTCATGTCTTCAAAATGTTGGTCCTAGGACATGCCGCTTCCCTCGCGATGTTTCTCTTGATTGTACTGATTTTTATTTATCCAGGCACATATCCATTTCGCGCGCTGGGTCACCGCAGCCACGGTGCGACGGATGTGAAGATCACGAGCGCGTACCTTCGAACCAGCTACCGATTCCTGGCCACCTGCAGCCCCACATACAACATATCCAGGGGCATACCGCCTTTCAAGTGAGTACCTTTATGTAAAATCACGCTTGTGATTCCCGAAACTCAGTTGACGCAGTAGTAACAGTAACAAAATCTCTATAAGCTATGGGCTATTATTCTATTGAAACTCCGTAGTGCGCTAGGCTAGCTCAGGTTTAAAGTGTTACCACCGAACGTGCGGTTTACTGTAGGCAGGTACACCCTCATTTGGCCAGTTATGTTATATGACCTTTGTAATAAGAGGAGAGCCTATTTCTATGGACCTGGATGGTCACGATAAGTAATCAATTCTAAATGTACCAAAATCTAAAAGTTATTTATTCAAACTAGGCTGAGAAAAAGCGCTATTTAAACGTCAAAATTACAAATAAGACATTCCCCCAAAACGCCCGCCCTTCACCACTTCCTAGTGCTTTATATAGCTGGGCAGAAGAAGTGGCGGAACAAACTCCCCAGCAGCACAGCTGTCTGTTCAGTTAGAAGAACTGGATTATATACAGTAGTAGGTACCTAGTAATTAACATTACGAAACACAAAACATTAAATTAAATTATATGCCATATGTCAGCTAGCTAGCACGCGCCAAAATACCTACCATCAAAAACATTGAAAACTATACTCAAGCGTAAACAGAACTTCATGCATAATGGAGCAGGGCGGGTTCATCTGGACAGATTGGAGTTGGATGACGTAGAACGAACCCTGCAGCAACTTAAGCCGAAAAAATCGTCAGGGCCTGATGGTATTCCGCCGTACGTTTTTAGGGACTGTCGAATGGGATTAGCGAGACCACTGTTGCACATCTACAATCTTTGCCTTAAATCAGCTGTATTTCCCGAGATGTGGAAGATTACCCGGGTCATACCGGTACCGAAGGGATGTTCGAGAACTAAAGTTGAAGAATATAGACCGGTTGCTGTATTGTCAACAACGGCTAAAGTATTAGAATCTGCTATGTATAAGAAAGTCGATGACGGAGGTGGTGCCAATAGTGGACGGTGGGGGGCAAGCCGATGCTGCATACTTCGATTTTAAAAAAGCGTTTGATTTAGTTGATAATGACGTATTACTGAAAAAGTTAGCAGGAGTCGGTTTCACCCCGCATTTACTTGGGTTTTTTACGAGTTATATGAGTGACAGGCAACAGTATGTAGACTACGCAGGATTCCAATCTAAGGCATACTATACTAGATCTGGTGTAAGCCAGGGAAGTAATATGGGGCCCCTTGGGTTTCTCTTAATGATAAATGACCTACCAAGTGTTGTACAAGATGCTAAGTGCCTACTATTTGCCGACGACCTCAAACTTTCTTTCCTCATAACAAACGTGGATGACTGTGAAAGACTGCAGAGAGATATAGACAGAGTAGTAACTTGGAGCAAAAGTAATCTCCTGCAGTTTAACACAAGTAAGTGTGTGACCATAAGTTTCTCGCGCGCACGCACACCCATTAGACATAGTTATACGGTGGACGGGGTATCGATGGCTAGGGTCACTGAAGTGAGGGACTTGGGTGTTCAGTTCACCACTGGACTGACGTTTCGTGATCATATAGTTAAGGTATGCAAAAAAGCATATAGAAACCTAAGATTTGTCCTGAGAACGGCTAAAGGCTTCACAAATATGAAAGCTATAACGGCTTTGTATAATGCTTGAGTAAGGAGCCAATTAGAATGTAATGCAGTTATCTGGGCTCCACATGAAACTAAATATAGTCTCATGTTGGAGCGCGTACAAAATAAATTTATTAGATATAAATATATGAGGGAATACGGGGTGTATCCATTTTATCCGTTGAGGTATCCAACACTATTTATCTTGGGTATGGTCGGATACGATGAACTGAGGGTGAGGAGGCAACTCACACTAGTTACATATATCTTTAAGTTAATTAGAGGGAAGATACACAATGCGGATATATTGCGAAGGGTGGAACTAGTCGTGCCAGACGGGTATGTGGGTCGTCGTCGTCGTCGGCTGCGGTTGCTGGAGGTACCGCGCGCGCGAACTAACTTGCTGCGTGAGGCGCCGCTGACGAGCGCGCTCCGCACTCTCAACCTCATTGCTGATGACGTAGACATATTCTGTTGCGCTTTGGGTGAATTTGAAAGAATAGCTACCTATAGAATTTGTTATGGTACAAGCACTGGGACAATTTAATTTTTAAGTGTACTGCAATATCGATTTGGGTCTAGCCTGTAAGGATATTTGTATGTTTGGTGTGAATAAATAAATAAATAATAAAAGCCTCCAGGCATAAAGGGCGTGCCCGCTTACATTTGCAATGCTGCATTATGTTTATAATAATAATAATAATCCTTTATTTCAGGCAACAAAGGCCCATAAAACACAATACATATATAAGCATATAACAATAACTATAAACTAATACATATCTAAAAGTAAAGACACGAGGTGACGGCGTCGAGTTACACTGGGAGGTGTCGCGTAGCCGCCCGCGGAAACGCCGATACAGCACACCTTTCGGCCAAAACTCTTCCTTGAGGAAGGTCATCAAACAGTGAGTAGGAACGCGCACCACGAACGACTTGAAATTAGTGTCATGGCGCCCCTCCAACTTCTCCATCCTCAAGGTCCAGTTGGTCTTCACCCGTATGTACTCTACGATGTCCTGAGCCTTTGTAGAGTGGTGCAAACGGGGCACGTAAAGCAGCGTCGTCGGTACTGCAGGACGCAGCAGTATGTTAGCTCCTGACAGCGCCGTCCCACACTGGTTGCGATAAATAGGCATCCTCTTCTTTCTCACCACCTTGAAGAAACCGTCCTCATCGCATGTGTTTTTCGGCGGAACCAGCTGCTCATGGTTCATCACAGCACCTTTAGTTGCGCTCGGTGCCGAGCGACTCTGCGTTTATATAGCTGTAACTTGAAGTCATAAATGATCAACTAGGACCTTCGAAGTAAAATAAACAAAGTAAAATAAACAAGTAATTACTATTAAAAATAACAAAACAATAGTCAGCAAGAGGACCTGTCACCACAAGCAGTACCCCCGTCGCCATATTTGAGGGAAGGAGGCAACCCGACCCCCGACGCTACCGCAAGCAGTGACATCTAAGGGAGCATAACGAACTGGCTGCCGGTTGCTCAAAAGAATAATATGATCAATTCTCGAGATCGCTAGCTAACCACATATTGCAATACAACTCGTTAAAAAAAACATGGAAATTAGTAGATTACGTCAGTAAAAAATTAAAATTAAAAAACTAAATTGACTATAAATACTCAAATAAAATAAAAAAATATATGAACTCATATATCTTGTCAGTAGGTAAGCTAATTCTGGAGAAAGAACATAAACATTGTCTTGCGACCAACCATTTTTATCGTTTAGGTACTTAATTGTTGATAGAATAGCGAGCCTTTGGACAAAGGTTGGATTTTACTTTAGCTTTAAACGCATTCTAAGGCAAATCTAACAAAGAAGAGGGAAGCTTGTTATAAAAGTTTATACAAAACACAACAAATGAGTTATGAACCTTATGAAGCCGGTGAAAGGGAGCACGTAGTTTATCCTTGTTTCTGGTGTTAATATTATGAATATCACTGTTTTTGTGTATAAGTGTATATTTTGCCTAATGTAATAAGATGTTGTCGAAGATGAATTGTGATGCCACCGTGAGAATACCAATATCCTTAATTTTAATCTCGCAGAGTAACTCTAGCACCTAGCTGGTAAATTACTCGAACAGCTTGTTTTTGAAGAACAAACAGATACATTTTGAATATCAGCGGCTGTGCCTCACAGCAGAATGCCGTAGGACATAACGCTATGAAAATAACTAAAATAGGCTAGCCGAGCTGTACCAATGTCAGTGTAATGTCTACTTTCCTGACGGCGGCGTAGGCGGCCGAACTGAGCCTTCTCGCTAGGCTTTATAAATGTGATCCCCACTGAAGCTTGGCGTCAACTGTTACGCCTAGAAATACTGCCGAGGCTACAGTTTCAAGCACCTCTTTATCTAAGACGATGTTGGGTCCTAGATTTCTAACATTCGGTAACGCGAACTTTACACATTTCGTTTTCTTGGCTTACCCTTCCGTAAATCCGGATAAAGAAAAAGTTCGGCTTCGTAGAGCGTTCTCTCTGCACTGGGGGCAAGATTCACAGATCGAAGTTCGACTTGACCAAGTAAGCGTTCCATACGAATATGAACCTTATTGTTACATAGGTACCTAAAGATAAAGTTCATATGCAAGGTGTTTTGTACCTTTTCACCTGTGTGACACCTGACAGTCTTTCTGAATCTCGATGACACACATGCGGTTACTGTACATCATTCTAATCGCTTCCCAGATGGAGTACATTCGACATGGGGTCCCAAATATCCCACGTTGGACAGCCAGACGAGTGGGTGTTCGCACCGATACTACACGACTGGGAGTGGGGGTAAACACGACCTTATGGCGCACGTGATAAGGTTCAGTTTACTAAGCGTCATGATGAAGATTACTTTTTTATGAAACATAAGATTACGTCACTGCGTGTTTACTTACACTGGAGGTACTCGTCGAAAGGACAAATCTGAAACGAATGAGGTGGGAGTTTGTTCTAAGGGACCGCGACGTCACAGTAACTACTAACATCACACGTCAACGTCATACTAACTGTGAGTATAATGATGTAAGATTTATTGGGGCGATTACGATACGCGTTTGGTAGAAATTATCATGAAACAGAATATACCCATTATCGAAATTGCTTCAATAAAAGTTCATGTCCTGTTTGAAATATCTAGTCATTGCCAAAATTATAATTAACAAATCCGCCCCCTTTTACGTAGGCCTTTACGATTTTTGTTTGTTAAATAAATTGAAGTATATCTATGTACCCACCACTAGCTATTGTGTGACTGCTCATCTCTGCGCATGTACGTACCGTAGCCAATAAAAAAATAAGACAAAACTATACACGCTATTTGTCTACAGAAACCTAATGTTGTTAGAATTTTATTATTATTTTAACATTACTTGCTCTGAATAATAAAGTTTTGTAATTAGGTAAGAGTTTTTGTATTTATTATACGTTTTCTAAATAAATCATGTTTTATTGGACACTCTTGTTTTATTTATTGTTTTTGAAATGCAGGGCAAATAGCTGAAATGGATAATAAAAGTTACAAAAAATAATACCTGTAGGTATATTTCTTTCTAAATAAGCAATAATTTTATTTAATCTATTAAACACCAATAAACAATGCCTATAGTTACACTTTATATACATTATGATCTCATGAAGGTACTCGAATAAATACATACTTATCAAACCATTGTCATATTGATATCCAGCTTGAGAACATAAACGACGTAAAGAATTAGATTTCTGTTACATGTACGCTCGTATGCTACCAACGAGTTGACACATTACGCTGCATCCTCACTTGTAAAGCTCGGGTTTCCTAAGAGTGCGGTGAATGCCACTTAGCGTCCGCAATTTACCATCGAATGACGTCACTGAAACGTTATTTATGAAAGTGAGTTGGTGTATTTTCCCTTAGAGAGCGGTTTTTGACTTTACAGTCAAACCCCAACGCCATCTTTTCCATGGCGGCTGACATGAATGACGGCGTCACTGCGACCGATATGTGGCGGCCACCGCTGTCGTAGGAATAACAAGCTTAAGAAACACGCCAACAAAGTATACGCATAATTAAGTATGTAGCCTGGGATGTTAGCATTTCACGTGATACGAACTGTAAATCCAAAAAAAAATTACAAAGGTCACGGCCAAGGTTAACTATGCCATCCCTTAATCTGTGAACAAATATCGGGGGGTGGGGGGGAGTGACACAAGGGGAGGGGGTGGAAAGTTTCATCAAAACGTTGTGATGTTCTGAGTTTTTTTTTTTTTAATACGTTTGGAATGGATAGCTGTCTCACATTTACTGGTTGTAGGGCTATTCGTATATCACATGTTAGATGTTTTGTGGGCGAACACGTTACAAGTGGGGACGAAGATTTAGTTTAAAAAAATCATTAAAGCGCAGTTCCATTGCTGCGTAGAATCTGCACGCAGAGGCTACGCACGTTAGCTGAAGAGATCCATTCGTATGGCTACGTAGTGCTACGAGGATCTTTTTGCGCCTGAATAACATCAGGGGAGCATTGTTGGTAAACATTAATTTTATTGTGAAATAGTCATAGACATTGGATTGAAAAAAACAAGATGGCGCCGTTAGTTCAGATTTCGGCCATGCGCCAAAATGTTCTTGAGCCGTTGTATGTCTACTATCGTATGTCTGTACTGCAGCACATTCGGCTCGCGGATATTATATTGACCCAAGCAAATACGCTTTGTGGGAGAAACAAAGGAAGACGCCATAAAGCTACGCCTCCGTTGAGACGGGATTGATCCAGATTGGCGCAGGATTGTGTTCAGTGGAAAAAGAGGAAAGGAAAGAGAGGCCATTGCCGTCCAGTGGGACAACACAGGCTGATTTATTTATTTATTCCTGCGATGGCGACGCGAAACACGAGCAAGTCACGGGTGTTGCTGACGTCATCAAGTCTCGCATTCGTACGTAGCTTAGCTGTAGGTCACAGAGGATGATCTCGCCTACATGTTTATGCAAAGCGTAGCTATGTAGGCATGCGCAGCGTGCCCGTGGGCGTGGGCAGTAATGGAACTGCGGCTTTCAATAGACTTAGAAAACATACTCTACATGTATCGCATATTTATTGACGCGAGTCTATTGGACAATATCATAATGCAGTTTGACTTTTGTATAATGTCCTTAACATGGGCCATAGGTAGTTATTTTACAATATAAGAATTTAAAATGATAAATGAACAAATAAAAACTACTCTTTACCCTCTCTTACACATACAGTGAACGTTTCTACAAATTGAATTAAATTCTCTATGCGACATACTGCTTGAAGTGCTGATAGAACAATATTCTTCTAAGATGGAATGAATGAGTATTCTTTATACAAACTTAGTTAATAACAATATAATATGATGTAACAGTAAATATTTAAATAGGTTTATCTATATTGCAGTAATAAAAGAGTATTTTGTAACCAGGGTTTAGTTTCAGATCTTTTATGTTTTAATTATATTTGGAACTAAGACTTAACTATTCTGCAAACCCCATGCTTACCATGGCATTAAATCCTTTATAGATATGCCTGTAACTGGCACTCAAGTTTGTTAGTGGATTGCACGCCATTGCAACATTCAGCAATCGAAAGTTGTAATGGCACTGTTGTTCGGCACTGGCCCTGGGGTAGAGCGAGAGGAGTGGTCAATTTAAGTGTTGATGAAAAGTTAGTAACAATTATTTATTTAACATCAGCTGAAAAACAATTTATTTAATGTCAACGAAAACGTTAACCAAAGGGCGTCGAAAGACTATATCACTCTGCCCTGCTCTAGGGCTAGGGCCGGCGCAGCGGAGCACATAAGCATGCCAGTTACTTGCATGCTTATGCAGGTGCAGGTTACAGGTATGAGTATTAGCAGCTATGGGGTAACATTGCCTACTCCTGTGATAGTGTTTGTACTGGTTAAGAATATAGTATTGTCTATTACTGCAGTATTCATAAGGATAATATTACATACAACTTATACTAAACATAGACATAGCCAAGATTTCATAGAAAAGGCAGACTGAGCAGCTTTCCTACTTAACATAACATTACCACTTGGTACATACTTACATAGCTTTTCATCTAGTTCTAGAATAAGGAAAGATCCTCATCACCAAGATTAATTGTTTTATTTCACCCCAATGAAGGAGTGTTCTGAAATATAGTGTTATTCTGTTGAGGTCAGGTAGGCAGCCACACCATGTATAGTACTAACATTCAGCTGCATCCAGTTAGACTGGAAGCCGACTCCAACATAGAGAGGCACCTCTTAACTTGCCAATAATCACATTCTTCATGTATATTGTATCCTGGCTATGTCCTCAGCTGTGTGATTATGAACAGTTACTCTAAGGAGTTGAGCATGAGGAGCTGCTTCAGGACTTTAGTCTGTGATGTCTCTCGGATCTCTCCCGCTAAGAACATCTCGTCTACTACTGTGTATACCTGGAATTGTTAAAATAATATGTTGGAGGTACTCTTAATAGTTATGTACTAGAAACAGGCAGTTCTAACAAGATTTGTTTTTATTTATTTTTGGTATTACATTAATTGTTATTATTTTGATTAGGTAATACTAGGCAACACTCACGACAGATGGGCAGTAAAAATTTTGATAGTAGTATATCATTATTCATATTTGGTTAGTGACTAATACGACTGTCAAGATATAACACAATTACTTTGCCAATGTATGATACAAAAATGTTGTAAAAGTAATCTTGTTATAATTTTACATTTTAGCTACTGTATGTTATGTTTATTTACCTTATAGAAGTTGAACACCAGGTCCAGTTCACAAACATTGTGAAAGTATTCATTCAGGACCTCTACGAAATTGTGTATAGCTTCCAAATAGCACAGGTTATTGTCGTTCACGTCCACGCATATGCAGAAGTATAGTCCCGCGTATCTTCTGTATACTATTTTGAAGTTCCTGAACTGTAAAAATATCAGGTATGAATAGAATCTTCATGGTAGGGTACAACTACTCTTAGAGTTATTTTTTTTATAGTTTATAAGCTGCTTACCTCGACGAAATTGGTGTGCTTAGCATCTCTGACGGTCACCACGGCATGTACTTCCTCGATGAGCTTCTGTTTCTCGTCATCATCGAAGTTCATGTACCATTTTGCTAATCTAGTTTTACCTGCACGGTTTTGGATCAGTATGAAGCGAATCTGTGAATAATGCACATCAAATGAAATGTCTGCCAGAGAAGATTGTATTAGGTGCTAAGTAGAATAAATTTAAATGTTTACCATTTTGTAATTAAGAAATTATAATGATATAATTTGTAAAATATATCCGTCGACGCCTCCTCTTCCTTTCAGTTTTGACAACTCAGAACATAAAAAAATTAAATGTCTATTTAGTATTGTCTATGCAGCAATATTGATCGAGCGTTCCAGGTTCTAGTCCTGATATATTGCACATCTGTAGCTTTTGGCAAGCTGATGAAAACAAAAACAATAAAAACAATTATGATGAGTGAGGAAAATTAAAATGAGCTGGAGTAAAACACTTTAAAAATAATCTGAGAAACTTAAAAACACACAATATTTTTAATAGAAAAAACTCTCCGGTTGTGGTTTAGTGCTGCCACTGTAACAATGGCACACTATCTATGGTATGTTTTGAACAAATCTTACCAAAGACTGTAATTTACGAAAATTATATAAACTGTTATTTAATCCGTCTTATAAAATAACAAATTTTAATATCATTAGTTTTCATCGTATTCTCAATTGTATTCACAAAAAATGCATTTTCTGACTTCTTTCACTTAAATTTGGCAGTCTTTTACAACCTTACAATGGCAACACAAATATCGAATTGTTTTTCAATTTTCCAGTGGATTTTTGACGTTGCTACTACTTGCTCGTTTTTATCAAGTTTTCCTTCATGTAGTGCTTAGGATTTCATAATGTTTCTAATATAAGTAGTTCTGTAGGAAAATAAACCATATAAATCTTAAATGACGCCCACGAAAACTACAAAAACCGAAGTAGAAATGGTGATACGGAATAGAAAAACTGTTATGAAAGACGGGATTATGACAATGTCTGGCATCGGCGAGCCCTCCGTGTTCCACGCTCTGGTCGTGATATTCCTAGAGTTCTTCGCGTGGGGACTGCTCACGATGCCGATCATCTCGGTGCTCAACGTTACGTTCCCGGATCACACGTTTTTGATGAACGGTTTAATAATGGGTATCAAGGGCATCCTGTCGTTCCTGTCTGCGCCCCTGATCGGCGCGCTGTCCGACGTGTGGGGCCGCAAGTTCTTCCTGCTGGTGACGGTGTTCTTCACGTGCGCGCCTATTCCGCTGATGACCATCAATACGTGGTGGTTTTTCGCCATGATCAGCATCAGCGGAGTGTTCGCCGTCACGTTCTCCATCGTGTTCGCGTACGTGGCTGACGTCACCACGGAGGCGGAACGCTCGCGCGCGTACGGGCTCGTGTCGGCCACCTTCGCGGCCAGCATGGTGATCTCTCCCGCGCTGGGCGCCTACCTGATGGACCTGTACGGCGAGGCGCTCGTGG
Source organism: Brachylomia viminalis (assembly GCA_937001585.2). NCBI lineage: Eukaryota > Metazoa > Arthropoda > Insecta > Lepidoptera > Noctuidae > Brachylomia > Brachylomia viminalis. The sequence continues at coordinate 25,504,799 of OW443307.2, forward strand.
TCGCCGCCGCCACCGCGGTCGCTATTCTGGACGTGTTCTTCATCATGGTTGCAGTGCCTGAGAGCCTCCCAGAGAAGGTCAGACCCAGCGGCTGGGGACCTGCTATCAGTTGGGAGCAAGCTGACCCCTTTGCAGCATTGAGGAAAGTTGGTGCAGAACGTACAGTGCTAATGTTGTGTGTGGCAGTGTTCCTCTCGTACTTACCGGAGGCCGGACAGTATTCATGCATATTTGTGTACTTGAAGTTAGTGATGGGCTTCGGTGTAGTCCAAGTGGCAATATTTATTGCAATCGTAGGAGTGCTCAGTATTGGTGTACAAGTTGTTCTCGGATTCTTGATGAGATCGCTTGGAGCTAAGCACACTATCATGATGGGACTAGTGTTTGAGATGCTGCAGCTCATGTGGTACGGCTTCGGTAGCCGTACGTGGATGATGTGGGCTGCCGGAGTGCTGGCTGCGCTGGGCTCCATCACATATCCAGCGATCAGTGCATATGTGTCAGTGAACAGCCGGGCAGATAGGCAGGGTGTGGTGCAGGGCATGGTGACGGGTGTGCGCGGGCTGTGCAACGGCCTGGGGCCCGCCATGTTCGGCGTGATCTTCTACCTCTTCCATGTGGACCTGAACGAGGAGCACGCGGGCGCGGGCAAGCCGGAGCAGGAGAAGTACGTGCGCATGGTGCCCGGGCCGCCCTTCGTGCTGGGCGCGCTGCTGGTCATCTGCGCGCTGCTGGTGGCCGCGTTCCTGCCCGAGGACGGCGCTGCCAGCCGGCGCGGGCCGCCCGACCTGCGCTTCGAGCTGGAGCGCGGCCGGCGCGTGGCGGGCCCGCTGTCGCCGCTCATGGCGCCTGAGTCCGCCGCCCTCTAGCTGGCGGTGAAGGCCGGCCGCGCGGCCAGCGTTTGACTCTCAGTGCTGTGTCAGCGACAGCCACCCGTGCATTTACGAGGTACCAAAGCTAACTCGAGTGAGTGACCGTGATTCCCAAAGTCACGCCGACGACACCGATACATTCCCGCGTCGATACAGCTTACTCATCGTGTTTTTTAAGCTTAGTATTATATTTTTATATGTTTTGGAGTCGCCGCTGGGGTGTGTACATATTTGTCTGAATAAAATCACTGAAATCGTTGTTAAATACTATGTTTTCATGTTCCGAGCGGAGCATCACACAATAGGTCGCGCTATTTCGTATTACCTATGAGTCACACTACACAGTCATAATAATTGCGGCGGGATGTTAATGTTGTCATAACTTGCCTCAAAATTATAACTGACCACTTCTAGATAAGGGTCAATAGCTAAGTAAATAATGAGTAGCCAATTGAAACTAAACATTAAGATAATCATCTACAAAGATGTCTCCTGTCCATAGCTAAAATAAAATACTATTTTGTATAAAATGAGAAAAGTATAATTTATAAATAGAGTAACATCTGGAGGGAAGTTTTGGTAAAATCTGTAAATTGGAAATGTTTCAAAGGATGATAATATTGATAATATTATAGGTAGGTATCGTGCGCGACCTCTGGCTGCCTTTGTGCCGAATTGACGGTCAATTCATAGCTTCTAAAGTATTCCTAACTATCGATAAGTAATACTAATTAAAGGATTTCTACTTAAAACGCATCAACTGATAGGGATTTTCTCATTATATATAAACACAATAGGTAATTATAAGGTTTAATAATTAATAAAGCTACCTAGATACAAATTAAATAACTGCTGGTATATTGCCGCGCGTCACATTTTTACATGTCCATCTCACAAAGAATATGAATCGATGCCACTCTGCAGTCGCCTGTTAGTCTCTACGAGTTTGGCAATATACAATATGTTTCGTGAACATAAAACAGTCGATAAAAGTCATTAGTCAGTAACGTTTGCCGGTTCGGTTATGGTTTGTATTCCCCCACACAATGCCAAGGGTCAACGTATTTCAGAGTAAAATGATAATCTGAAAATACAGATTCGTTTTAGCATTTCAAATCATTGGTATCCCTTTGTAGAATGACGTCAGTGCAAATCGGCGACACTTGGATAAATCGAAAGAGAACGATTGTTAAAAATCATGTAGGTACCTAAAACTGCCTCAAAAATAGTTATATTTTTCTCTAAATAAGTAATTCAACCTACATGACGACTGATAAATGCTAATTCTCTGTCTACCCTATCTGAATAAAAGCGTCTAAAATATAGGTACCTACCTCGGTACCTAGATCAGAACATTGCAAGACGATCTGGCAAATTACAATTACATTAGAGACGAACTGTTTCATAGACAATAAGACTATCAACCTGAAACCACGCATTACTACTCTGAACCCGTTATTTACTGGTTCGCGGTAATCGCGGTACCGATTGCGGTACCTTTTGCAGTTCGAAAGTATAGTCACCAATGCATTGGTGACTATACTTTCGAACTGCAAAAGGTAGTGGCGTAATGGTGTGACATTAAAATTTTTGAATTCGTTCAGATTTTTTTTCTTTTCCTTGATTAGTCATTGTTTTCACCAATAAGCAAGCTTTCCCGGCGAAGGTTTGCGAAGACAGTGTCTTTCAGGAAGCTTACTATCTGTTGAGCGCTCTTAATGAACAGCTCGCGATGACCTTGCCGTAATAGGGCAAGTGTTAGGCGCGTAAACAAAACAACGCGGAACTTCAAATTGGTTGCTGTTTAGACCCAGATATCTTAGCTTGAAGTGCTTTCGTGAATTAACTCTTAGGCACCATTTGCACGGTGCAAGTTTATTGCCTGTGACGTACCATAACATTGAAGGAACAATTGACAAGCACCGTGTAACCAACACGTACAATTGTTGCACGTTACGTGCAGGGTGCAGGTTAGGTGCCGTTCAAAACTGGTATAGACGTAAACAGCACGTACAGTAAAATCGCACGTGCAATTAAATCGCATTCAATTCTGGTATGAAAATTTTCATTCAAACATGAGCGAACGAACAAGTTTAAAAATCTTAAGACGTTCAATAAAATTTTATGAACTATGTGGCAGCGCTAATACGGACAATACTTGGATCAATTGTACAAAGACGTGCATACTCTGTGTTTAGACGAGACAAAACTTGCATGCAATAATCAACTTGCAATTTTATTCCCTTGCTGTAAGTCGCATGCAATTTTATTGAATGGCAAAACTTGCATTTCAATTAATGTATGCCATTTTATGGAAATCGCATGTAAACACTCGCATGCAATTCTTGAATGGCAATAATTGAACGTTCCAGAAACTTGCACCGTTTAAGTAGGGCTTTAAATCAATAAGAAGCTACATTGCGACAGATTTCTAACTGCTAATTCTAAACTGCCACTGACTATGTATTCATAGCTTTGTTTGCTAGTTTATTGTACATTAGCTTCAAAAACAACTTGAACTTAAAATCGCGACTAATTACAAGAAATTAATTAAAACAAACAAGATAAAATTATCGCGGTTTTAAACTCGAACGAGCAATAGACAACCATTTATAGGTCTACACCAAGGAGAATGACGTCATACTCTTAATAATGATCGTTCGAAGCCATGCAGCGCGTTCTTCTAATAGCTTATTTTCCTGTTCAAATACGTTTGATAATTAATATTACACTTAATTGTGCGCTGAACTCCGGGTTTCCCCATAGATCATTAGCAGAATAGCTAATTGTTGATTGTAGTACGATGTTGACAGTGTCCGGATATCATTGTCGCTTCACGAAATATTTCCGTAGTAAACTCTTACAAAACTGATGGGGCGGCTAACGAATCAATAACGAATTTAGTTACTCCACAAATACCTATAAAGGGTACCTATGTACCTTAACACTTCCTCCAAAAACTACAATCGTGTCAATTGGCAGCTAGAACTATAAAATAATTGATAAAAAGTTTCAAGATCATCACTGTCATTAAAATTGGAAGAGGCTAGAATATAAAATTCTTGGTCAAAACCGTGAAAGTTGTGCTTGCCAATCTGTCGAGCCTCTGGCCTTTATTTGATATATGGGGAATAGCGGTCACGTAAGGTTCCCTACACGCTTGAGGCAATAAACTTGAATAACGCCAGACTTGTTAGAAACAAAGATAAAAAGAGCTTCAATTTATCCATAAGTACTTTTTGACCTTTACCTACAGGCGTATCCCGCGTATTATCGGTATATTTGGTGTTACGGTTCCAAATATTAGTTACTAATGTTATTACGACTTGTCGAATTTAGAATCATTTCCACGTAGCTACGTGACAGTGGAAATATTAAACGGTTTTCGCTGAAAAATGAGTGATGCACTCCTACATATTATAGTTCATTTTCTGCGCCGTTAACCACTCTCACTCGTCACACGTTAGCCTCTGTCATCCTTAATTGCCCTGTACAGGCATGTTTAATTCATCAAATCATCACATTATAACAGTACAGTTTGATTTGAATGTCCTTTATTCTACACACAAACAGAGCGTGATTTGACATAATCGAGAGGATCCCGGTTCATTATTTTACATACTCTACGTAAAAGACAAAAAAAAACTTAACGGTAAAAGGTCAAAGGTCATCATTAAGCCTGAGAATTTTCGAGATTTTATTTCTATTAAATTAATTCTATTAATATAATCCTAAGTAATTTTACGGAGATTATGTGGGGCAGATACTCAAATCTGAGTTTTTCACGTTACCGAACAGAATTTTAATCAAAATGTTCAATCTCGGTGGAACGACAAAGGAAAATAATGAAATCCTCTAGATCTCAGGTAAATAAATGTAGAGATAAGAAGTTGTCTGTGTTATTTTCCATGACGTGAGTTCCGTCGGCACAGTGCCATTGCCATCCGATGTTCCCTCAAGGCTCCGTCGAGATACTCTTTGCACATGCAAAATTTAATAAACTATCACACACTTATTGACATTCATTCATGTTAATCAACAGTGGACTTAATTGTTGATTAACATGTTACTATGTAGTCGATGTAGGTCTGTAATCGGCTGGTATTTCGGATATGACGAATCATTACTGACGTAGTTAACTGAATGATTATATAACTTTATTTAACTTACAATGGCCTTCAATCTCAATATGATTGCTTGAAACTTACTGATGCATATCTTACACTGCGCTCACGAACCTTCCCTTTAGCGAAATGAAATACAAATTATTCGGGTTTTTAACACATATATTCGGTCTGTACCTACGTTTGACGGTTTTAAATGTTTGAATATCTTTTGTAACCTACTACAAAGGCTTATGATCTCATCAGCCTTGCGTTCAACAAATCTCCAGAAATTCCAGATTTCTTAACACTTTTTCGTCGCTCGCAATTTCCTGGCTGTATTGTACTCTAAAGTGCCATAGAACCTCTATTATGTTATCTTTTTTAAAACAAACCTCCTTCCAAGGCCTTGATTCAATGGAGGACCCTCTTGACAAAAATAAATGGAACGTCAAAAAATTACGGGAGAAGTTTGAACAGCGAAACGTCGTTAAATTCAATCGAAATTAAGTTTTTCTTATTTTAGTCATTATTCAGGCACAACGTGCCTATTTTGGCAACATTATTTGGCTAGTGGACTGCCAGAGCAGCAGCAGCCTCCCATACCGCACTTCAGCGCCACGCTAGCAATTATTACGTAATTGAACAGAAACATGACGACCTTGATTTATTGTTACCTGAATTCGTTTTTTCGAATGATAATATAATGAATGCATTTTCGAATGATGCTTAGCATTTAAAGTAAATAATATGAACCACGGGAATTTTGATCGATCTTCGAAGCATTTTAGTAGATTGTTTTATTTTGGAAAACAATACTGCTTATCCGCCATCCGCCATTGCTTGGCACTGTTTTGAAGTACTTCCGTGACGAACCTCGAAGGCTTTATAAAATGCTTATAATGAAACATTACAAAATAACATCGTTGTTTTTAAACTTTTTAAACAAGTAGTAACGGAATTCAACTATGCGTAGATCAGATAACATCTCTAATAAATTATAACATTAAAATATCTTAACATTGCTTGTCCAGGCAAAGGAAATTCTTAGAATTCAACTTGAATTCTACATATTTTATCAAGATTTAACCTAGTTTAAATACATATTTGCTCGATATTATAAGTAGTAATTTGTTTAATTGAAAAGCTGTGGCTTCGTGGTTCAACCATTTTTTCAACTTGTTTAAACACAGCTATTTCTAATCCACGTGTATAAAGTTCTAAGCCTTTAAAATATAATAATTGGACCCGAACGTGCAGCTGCACGAAATACTTTAAAATAATAATCACAAAGATTTATTTCCTGAATCAAACCAGCTAAACGTGACCGATTGAATTCATCGGCGCGCGCACACTCCATTGTTTTATCTCTCTATGCAGGTTTGTTGCACACGGTATGAATCACTGGCATTGTCAATGGAGCTGTGTTTCACCAGTTAATGACTATGTTAAATTGGCAGTATTCACATGCCATTTCCTTGACTGAAGCTGATGGCACCACACTACTGTTATTTCTACTCCCTCTTATTATCTGTGTCCTTTAATTTTTTCTATAAATATAATAAACAGCAGCAAGAAGTAAAAAAAATATTTGACAAACTCTCACCCTCAGTCTACAAAAGAACGGGGTCATCTTTCCAATTTGGGGTAAAAACATTCAAGTAAAATGTAACACTGCTAAAGCTGGCCCATATTTATTATTTATTAATTTTATCCCTCCAGATTATTATGAAACAACTTTGTAAAGTTTTAAAATAAACTTCTGTTGTAGAGAGCGGTAAGCTACGTTGCCGCTTTGAAAAATCTGGAATTTTTCATAAGAAGATACTTCACAAAATATCCTAAGCTGTTGAATAAATTATCAAAAATTCCAACAATCAAAACTTGTTAGATGATGAACTAGTGTCATAATCGTCAGCCAAAAAGATTACATCTATTTAAAATACGAAGCGAAATAGTTACAATGTCTAGCTAATACAAGTAATGATTAAAAACGAGTTAAACGGTCACAGTCACACGATGTAACGATGAATAACAGTTAGGATATTATATTAGATACCATAATTGACCACCCAATATACCATGGTAACTGAAGGTCAGACCAGAATAGTATATTATTAGACAACTGGATGGTCTAGTCTAGACTGGAACTAATTATAATTTATTAACGAAGCGAATGTTGTCTGAAATGTGTTGGGTATGCTACCATAATAATAATTTAGACCTGGCTCTTAACACTTTAAAAATACCTCCGTTTATCCTGCTCTTTTTAGCTCTATTCTTTAGTACGCTCATGTTTGGGTAGTAGAATACGCAGTAATTTGGTTAGACCGGAAGTTGACTCTATACATTCTGTGTAGTGTAGACCCAGTGCAGAGTAGCACACCTCTTCCTTTTCAGCTTTCTTTCACCTCCTGCTGAGTTTCTGCCTTACGCCATGTTTCGATCCTGTCTTCCTGCTTCACCTTCTGTTTTTGCGACTTGTTCGGACCTTGATGGTAGTATTCCTGAGAACCTCAGGATTGCGTTATGTTAATGAGGCAAATGATTTTACTAAAGTTTGCGCTCAATGTGGGCATAACATTTGCAAACGCTACGATACTTTACTAATGCTAAATGCACGGAACGAGTATCACTCAGTCACACACAGAGCTACGTAAATACTTATCCTGCTTGCGATATCTTAAGACTGCGCCGAGCGAACACGGCGCGCGGATAATAGGTATTTACTGCGGCGCGCTAGTCGTGTGCGTCGTCACGCACACAATGACAAGTTCGCTCGGTGCCCGCTTGAGTTGCATGGCAGAAGTTGATAACTCAGGATTTTTACAATTTGAGTGACTGAGTGTAACTTAGGGTTTTAAAAAAATTGAGTGTATTGAGTGACTTGAAAAGACGAATACTGTTTATTTAGACGGTTCTGTGTAGGTACATAAATCCGATTAATAAAACTAATCCTATTAATATTAGGTATAAACGTGAAAGTTTGTTTAGATGAATGTTTGTTACTCTTTCACACGAAAACTACTTTTTATCCCGGTTTTCCCGTGGGATAATTTTCGAGTAATATCGGGTGAAACCGCTGGTAACACTATATATATATTTGTTTGTACTATAGTAATACACAATCCGTTCTCTTACTATTTATCGATTGCGATGAAATTTTTGCGTTGTGGAGTATACGCCCTGGAACTACACTGCGTAAGTAGGTTGGCTAGGTGAGTAAGTTGGTAATATATGAGTAGGTTGTTATAATAAAACCAACCTGTATTAAAAAATCTATAATTACTAAGGTTCTTCACCAATGTATAGGCAAGGGTTCTTCACCAACGTGTTGGCGAGGCTCTTCGTTGGTGTGCGTTTCCTAAAAAGTAATATAGTTAGTGTATTTAAATAAAATGATTAAGTTGACGTAATTATCAGACGTACCTATGACTAAAAAAACCATACTTGCGAGCAATAAACTGGATTCAACTTCTGCTTGGCTTGATACAATTTAATTTTTTTATATTTTTATGCAATGAACTATGGGTTGTGATATATCATTTTAAATGTAATTTTACTAACTTTCAACCACTTTTGATATCATAACGAAAAATTGTTTACTTTTGTCATGGAACGTAAAAACGAAAGATATACATTTTCGGAACGAAATATAAATTGTTTGGAACTCCTATAAAAACTGGACGTTTATGCAAATTTCTCATCAGTCCAATATTTCACGTCACTGGGAATACTCAAGTTATAAAAAAATGGAAACCACACCTACATAAGCCCCAGAAGCAAAATAAGGTCTGAAACAACCAGCGATTACGTGATTCCAGAGTATTGCCCTCAAGATAGTTTAAAGAATACTTAATGACTAAGTCACTCACTTGGGCAAAATATTTGAGTATTTAGTTGCCAGCAAACATTGGCAACAAAATAAAAACGATAATAAAAATTTAACTTACGGCGTTGGAAGAATTTCCAGTTTCATTTTCTTTGTTTGCATCAGTAATGGATCTACAAAAAAAAATATTCATAATTATATCTTGTAATGACCAAAGTTTTCAATAAAGCAAATTCGCAATTTTAAGAAAAATATTGTTCCATCGTCGTGGAGTAATTACACCCTAAAAACCTATTACATGATACCCATATCGAATGTTTGACAAAAACTAGCATCCGCCATCTTGGATTTTAAAATTAATGTCAGATTTGCAATCGCCACCCCCAAAAACCTATTACACGATACCCATATCGAATGTTTGACAAAAACTAGCATCCGCCATCTTGGATTTTAAACATAATGTCAGATTTGCAATCGCCACCCCCAAAAACCTATTACACGATACCCATATCGAATGATTGAGAAAAACTTGTATCCGCCATCTTGGATTTTAAAATTAATGTCAGATTTGCAATCGCCACCCCCAAAAACCTATTACACGATACCCATATCGAATGTTTGACAAAAACTAGCATCCGCCATCTTGGATTTTAAATTAATGTCAGATTTGCAATCGCCACCCCCAAAAACCCATTACACGATACCCATATCGAATGTTTGACAAAAACTAGCATCCGCCATCTTGAATTTTAAAATGAATGTCAGATTTGCAATCGCCACCCCCAAAAACCTATTACACGATACCCATATCGAATGTTTGACAAAAACTAGCATCCGCCATCTTGGATTTTAAACATAATGTCAGATTTGCAATCGCCACCCCCAAAAACCTATTACACGATACCCATATCGAATGATTGAGAAAAACTTGTATCCGCCATCTTGGATTTTAAAATTAATGTCAGATTTGCAATCGCCACCCCCAAAAACCTATTACACGATACCCATATCGAATGTTTGACAAAAACTAGCATCCGCCATCTTGGATTTTAAAATTAATGTCAGATTTGCAATCGCCACCCCCAAAAACATATTACATGAGACCCATATCGAATGTTTGAGAAAAAATTTAAGAAAAGATTACATCCGCCATTATGTTGGGTAAAAGGAAATAATATAACAAAAAAATAGAAATACGTACTTTCTGAGAGAACAGTTTTTTTTTCGGAAATTAGCGCCAACTTTCTTCTTGTAATATCTTTCCTTATGCTTTCCCATTTTACTAAAACAAAAATACTTACATAAAAAAAAATGTTACAAAAAAATGTACTGAAAAGTAAAAAAATAAAATAAACAGTAAATATTAGATAATATGCACAAAGTCATTATCAACTCAAAAAAACAAAAAATATGACTTACCTTATTCAACCGTTTGCGTTTGCGTTTGGCAAGGTATAAGTACACAATAGATCGCGAAGTATCGTTAGCGGCGTGTCGCTCCCCGATGAGACGTGACCACTCTCCGAGCTCTCGTGGACGACTGAACTTTCGACCGGTGGACGTTGCGTATGATTCAAAACAGCGCGCGCAGCGACTTTATTTTAAACAAAATAATATCTAAAATAACCAAGCGACATTTTCGAAAATGTTAAAACGACAAATTGTAGTATGATTATTAAAGATTGATATGAATTAAAGTTTGTGAAAAAATTCAACGGTTTACTATCAAAAATCAACTAAATACGATCATGCTATTTTAAGATTTTTGTCCATCTTTACGTAATTTTGTTATTTAAACTAGACAATAATTATAATTTTTGCCAACGAAGAATTGTTAACACATTCATTGTGGTGCTCAAAACATATTTTTTATGGTAATTATGGTAATAGTATTGATGATATCCCTTTAACCGTGGCGGCCGTTTCGTATGATTTTGCTCTACGCAGCCTTAAAGGATTATTTGAAGTCACGTTTCGCATGAAATAGTGGGTTCATACCAATGGCAGACACTGCAAAAGCCAGCGGTTAAATTGTGGATGTATTGTGCTGTGACAGGTTATCATCAATAATAGCCTTTTTATTAGGTCGACCACCCTTTCGCTCAGTCTGGCTTACGATGGCGGGGCACCTAAAGGCGGGAGCAACGTCCAACGATAAGTCGCTGATATATCGTATTCTCTTCTTTACGATCTAGTCAGCGTGCAAGAGTACCTACTTTTTTAAACGTAACTAGTGTAGCAAAGACATCGTTTATTGATTTTTACCTCCAGCGCGATGTTTGAGGTAGCGCGACCGATAAGCGTGTGTTATCAGCTAGTGACTAATGTGCCGGCACTTGTTTCTGCAAAACAAGACCTCTTTGGATACAGTTTGAGTTAACGGAAGTTTTACAGTGTCTCCAGTGACATTGAAAGTTGAATACGTTGTCGATACAAGCTTATATTATGATATGGTTTAGTGAGTCGCTAGATTTTATCATTACCTACATTTTGCAAGCGCAGTAGGCTCTTCCTAATTCCTAAATTCCGGTAAAAGTTATAAACAATAGATAGGGTAATATGTATAAGCGAGATATGTTGACAAATACTTTTGGAACAACAGGTGATTAATAATTATCGTGCAGCGTAATCAATTAATAAAATATTAAAATCTGTAAATATTTTGATAGTAGATATCCTGCGAAAATGAGTTCTCAATCTCTAATAGTCGAAATTATCAGATTATTCAATTTATTTACGTCTGACTTGCGGGACTTTATCTCCTCTGACGTCATAAAATAAAGGTTTACTTAGAAAATTTAAATTAATTATTCTGACGAGTGCGCCATGTCCATGAGCCACAACCCTACTTTGCTAGGGCGAACTGTACAATCTGAATTCTTCCGAATATTTCTGGCTATCGATGATAAATCTTAAGTTAAAGGAAAAAGTTAAAATTAATGTTCAAAACTCAATTCGGGGTACTGCTTTGACTTAGGCAGCCTTAAATTCGCAAACAGGTATGCCAACCATGAATTAAATCTCACTCTAGGGACTAGGTACTGGGACTAGGAAACAAGAACTGCGATCCTCTCTTCTAGCTGTCTAACACAGGAACCGAATCAGTAACACACGCTCGACGGCTGATCATGCGGTTGAGAGTTCGAGACCAATAAAATAGGCAATTTACATATTTTCGTAAAAAATTACCGTAAACAGGTATACGTGAGTACTTACCTATTTACAGGAAAAAAAATAGTATGTCTGTCTTCCCAAAACCATTATTACGTAAAATTCAAGTGAACAATTCTGGCAATTCCCAGGCGAACAGTAGGTATTTATCTAACAGTGGAAAACTATGGAGGTACCAATTCCATTGTTATTGATTCCCAAATTAGTTTCGTAAGAGAAAGTTTATAGACTATGTATTATAAAATGTTAAAACAATAGGTTCATTCAACCGAAAATATCTAAGAAATGCTCTGATAACTACCCTGATAAGAATGACGATACGAAATTGCTAATTTTAATGAAAACCCCTGTTTACTGTGGCTTTTATAAAATATTAATGATTTGTTACAATTCTGATTCGTCTACGGTTACATCAATTTGCGGGCGTCATTGGTGAGGAAAGGAGATGCTTTGTAATGAATTGTCTTCCTTGTTGTAAACAATTTTGTTATTAGGATATTGGGAGGTAACGTTTTTGAATTATTATAATCATCATCAGCCAAGTCTTGCCTGGCTTCCTTTCCAAATGATTCTATAGCATTTTTGAGCACATAAATATAATAATGATCTCAACATTCTCAACACATTAAAGAAAAACGCTACAGGCTTAAGTTGGCGCGCGGCCAAAATCGGAACGAACGCTGCCATCTTGTTTTTTCAATACATTTTCACAAAATATTTACCTACAACGCCCCCCTGTCAATGTCTTGCAGGCGCCAAAACATTGTATTCTATCAGTATACTTAGGACGTACCGCATAACCTAAAATTTGTCATTCATTCCTGCTGCCTGCCAGCAACCATGCTATAAGCTCAGTCATAGATTTTCGTACGGCAACCAAGACCGACATGCGACAGTTTACCGCGGATTTGCTTCCAGCACGCTGCACGTGGCAACTGACGCTGGTCCAGATGAGTCAAGATTTTCAAGTATGACTTACCCCGCCTAAGAGTTTGTCACGCGATTTAACAATATTAATCTATGATTTAAATCTTCTTTGTGCATAGGTACAGTCGCCCGCACATCAGGTTATACGAAGCTGTCAAACTCCAAATGATTTTAAACCTAAAAATGTTGAAGGTTAATTTCAAAATCGAATGAGAAAATTTGACAGTTTGTGGTAACTTGACCTGCTGCTGTGTGTATCTACTATCTAGCTCTCAATGAATATTACTTCAGTTCAGCATTTTCTGCCCTTGAAATCTTGTTCAATAGTATTTCAACAGAACTTATCGCGATAACTGGTTTTGGGGCGTCAATCCAATATTTTCACTTTACCCGTATGAAGTAAACCGATTTTGGATCTTGCAATACACTTTCCAGTTTAAGTTAAATTTATTTTTCGGTATCGGCAAGTATCTTTCGGTAAGTAATCATAATAAATTACGTCAATGAATTCTAGTTTTGGCCTTAGCTCCTTTATTATGTAAGCAACTACTTAGTGTACAAAAGATTTTAGTAATTTTATCAAAGGAATACCAAGTAGGCAAGTTTTTTCATTTATTTATACAGGGTTACTGGTAACTCGACGTATTCCTTGCAGGACGTCATAGTAGGGTTAAAAAGCAACAAATGAAGCCAATTTTTTTTTTATATATTTTTTTTTGTTCACTAGACAACATTTTGACAGCAAAAATCACAAAAAAAAAAATGTTTGTTTAGTGATATTTGCCAAGGTTTCTGGCATTTTTGAACTTTTAATTATGAACAAAGATCTGCTACGGCATCAACTATGATATTTCAGTACAGTCGCGCTGTAAATCATTTTTAAATTGGCTCCAAATGATTTAATCTGGGATTTTTCATAAAAATACTGAAAATGTAACTAACTCAAAAACTACGGAACTTCGGTAGAACATTTGGTGGTTTAATTTGTTGCATTTTAACCCTACTATGACGTCGTGCCAGAAATACGTCGAGTTACCAGTAACCCTGTTTATCACAAGAAAAGAGAGCAGAATACTTTTAGACAGCCTGCTATACCAACCATCTGACGACGAAAAGTAAATAGACTGTATTTCGTATTTCTACAAAAGACTGAATAAAAAAAAATTAAGCGATATTCAAAGCCTACTTTCTTTATGAAACCTTTTAGCTTAAGAACTTTCCATTAAACTAAGTCCTTTGTTAGTATTATTGGCGCCGGCTTGTCTCAATTCTGACCTACATGTATTGAATAGCTGTCTTTGCTCCGTATTGGCTGCTACAAAGCCTTACTGCCAACTGCCACCGCCTACATCGCACTGGCGTGGGGTGGCGTCATAATAGGCATGTCATCGATTACGCAAAAGTAAATAATTAGTCATCCTATTTAATTAAAAGGGTTTTTTTTACCAACTGGAGTAAATAGCGTTATTTCAACTAGTTACTGTCATCATTTCTGCTTTGCCATTGCTTCATTACAGCAAGACTTGAAAGAAACCGGGCATTCGCGGCTTACCGCAATGAAATTACGTGGCACCACCTGAAGAAATTAAGTATTTTATTGCACTGAGCAAACGAACGAGATAAACAAAAAAAAAAGAATCAGTCTTATTCGCGTTAATGTCAAATCAATATACAAACCATTTGGATACATTTTAATCGTCAATTAATGCGTTTTTAATGGAAAATTAATTAAGACGATACGAGGTAACTGCTACCCACAAAATACATTTCGAGATAGCACTTTAATAAAAATTAAAGTGTTTCTGTAGGTACCGAGTGTTCCAATGTAAACAGAGAGGTTACTGTTAAGTGAAAGCTCGTCAGTTTCGCACTGCGATGACAATTGACACCCGTCATCGTTTATAGCAGAATTGAAGTTTCTGTTGGGTAATTTACTGGTTGGATTTAGATTAACAGCCATTTCTACTTTCCACTACTTACATTTATAAAGTTACTTTTGTCAATTAGTGCAATTTATGTCGAGAATAAGCCTCTTTAGACGCTCACTTGTGTTTCAAAAACTCGTAAGACCTACAAGCTGCCTTCACTCCCTTTATGTTATGGAATGAATTTTGATTCCAGTATTTTCGCAATAGCAAACAATGCAGCAATGTGTGTGAGTCATGCTACGCGTACAATGTGGAGAACCACAATCTACGAATGCATAATAAACAAACTGTCTTGACATCTACACGGTATCTGTCATAGGTCAATTATCACGTCTAACGTATTTTATCGAAGGCAGAAAATTAATAACTTATGCACCTATTAACCTACGCTTCAAAATCTAAATTCATACATGGAAGGTGTAATATCGTAACACTAAAGCACAATTTACATTACGAAACTAGTTTCGCAAACTTAGTTATTCATTGATTGATGAAAATTCGGCTTAATAACAGCGTTAAGGCTCCCGCAGACAGGCGCAAAGCGACTCTGGTAGAACAATTTCCATGAAGTTTTCATGCTGTCGCATCGCGCCTGTTTACGGGAGCCTTAGTTTGTATAAATCATCGTGATATTTTATTACAAAATTAAACAAATATTTCAGTGTGATTACGTTCGGTGTCACGTTTCTCTACCGGCACGACAAGCTAACACAATGATGACACCTTCTAAAGACGTCTATAAAACTCAGATTCACTTTTGTTGAATTCAACCTTGACTTTGGCAGAATCATCGTTTATTTTGGAGATGTATCGAACGAACCTTTAGCATGAATCTCGATTTAAGACTTGATACTAAACTTATCTCGAATTATAATATGTAGATAGAAATTGCCCCATAACAGTAGAAACGCCATAAAATCGTCGTAAATGTTTGGTAATGTTACATCCTCCGCTATCTTTGGCCTCAACCGACTATGAAATGTATGCATAACATCACGCCTGGTTTCTGCGAAGGGTTGGTACCTGAGTACTTAGAACCACATTCCGCCAGTTATGTTTGAGTCCTATGTAATAGGGGGCGAGCCTATTGCCATTAAACGGGCGCAAATGTATGCAGTTGATAATTAATACTGGTTAACACGCGACCGTCTTACTTTTGCCAATCTTCTCTCGTTTAATAAGAGGGCTTCTAGACCAAGTAGTTAAGTAAGGCTTTTAGACCACAGACCA
Organism: Brachylomia viminalis; assembly: GCA_937001585.2. Lineage (NCBI taxonomy): Eukaryota > Metazoa > Arthropoda > Insecta > Lepidoptera > Noctuidae > Brachylomia > Brachylomia viminalis. Next base: position 25,520,862 of record OW443307.2, read on the forward strand.
AGCCAACGAACCCCATCTAATAGCGATAAGGACGGTTAAGCGAAGGCCAAAGAACGTTAAATGGAGCTGGATTGTTTCGATCCTTGATGTTTCTTTTATGATAATCGCAAATTTAATAGTCCAAAAACACAGTATTGATTGGGGCAATTTGTCTCAATTACCTGTATCTACCCGATATCACCACGTGACCTTTGGTGAAAAATGGCTTCCATCGGTTGTAGAGTTATTTTTCCTTTCATAATAAATCGCTTTATTCCAAATATGTAGGTATTTTCACGAAACGCTAATACGAAGTCTTATATTTAACCTCCTTGAATACGAAGGTGACATGGTCATACTGATAAAAATCCTCTATAAACTAATCAAGATTTAAAAAAAAAAACTTGAATATAATACTGCATGAGTGAGATGAATTGAATCCATTTACAAAGAAACTATACAATGCTTCCAATACGCTTGCTTACTCGCCTTTGCCCTGACAAAAAAAACTGTTTACGCCAACTTGTCGGAACTTAGTATTTCCATGGGTAGGTATTCGAGAATTAAATTGAATTGAACTAGAGTAATTTTTCTTTTTTGCTTTTCCGAAGACTAACTATGCTCGACTAACTATACGAAGTTTGTGATTTGTTCGTTGATAACTTACTGATGTCATCCATTTTGCGGAGAATTTATATAGGAGTCTTCATATAACTCGTGCCAATTCATTGAGCGTTCGAGGCAGCACGTTATTTTCTTCCAAAAACATCTGCATCAGCCTTTGACCGAGAGTGAAGAAATTAAGCTCTTTGTACAAGTTTTCCCTCTCGTCTAGTACAAACACAGACAATGTCGGGTAACCTTGTGGTGTATCACTGCTTTGGTATTTGAGAGAATATAAAAAATTATAATATATAAATAATAATTAGGTACCTACCACTGACCTCTATTAATAGAGGTCAGTGGTACCTACTGATAATATGTTTGTCAATAACATAAAAAAAATATTCAAAGAGGTTGCAACTACCTATGCAAGTTATTTGGCTCTGCCTTAAACATGAGAAAAGAAAAAAGACAACTCTGACGTATAAATAAAAATAACGTAAGCGTTCATACATTTGAAAATTTTTATGACTGACACTGCTTCCAATCAACTAAAAAACATATTATTAAAATTTTAGTTAATATCCTCACCGTTATAGGAAAAACGTACTTATTTGTGAAACAAAAGATCCTATAAAATGTATATTCGAACGCCATGTTTGGACTTGACTTGAGAGTTACAAACGTCAAACTTAAAAGTCATAGTAATACTATGTAGAACACTGACCTCTATTCAAATACGCAGAGGTCAGTGATGTAGAACTATAACTATACTACATACTATGTAGAACCCACGGAAATCTTATAAAAAGTATGGTTGGTAATCCTATTAGGATCAAAAAGAAAAGTTTTTTTTTCCAAATAGGGTTCAGTAGATACTACTAGGTAAGCATGATACCACGCTACTTTTAACATACATGTGCGTTGGTTACGAGCTACGACATTTGTAATACGCACCTGACCTTTAGGATACTTTTTTAGGGATTTACAGACCTTTAGGAAATTACCAATAAGGTCAGTGTTTATACTAGGCCAGGGCGTCCCCTCGCAGTTCTTCATTTATTACCGCGTTGCGATGTACCTATATCAACCAACTACTACTACCAAACATGAAGTTACGTAATTTCATTATAACAAAGTAGGTAAATATCCAATAAATAAGTACAAAAACTCCAAATAACGCGGATTAGTTTCCATAAGAAAACCCACCAGACTTCCAAGTTCTCATAAAAATCGGCTAACAATACAAGAAATTCGATATTCTTCCTCAAATCAAAGACAATAATAGAATCAACAGCCTGTTTATTGTCAATGTTGTTGTTGTTGAACGGTTCGTCGGCTAGTAAAGACGGCAAAACGTCGCCATTCAGGGTTCCCTAAGTAAACAACGTCGGTCGTTGGCAAAACCACAGGTGCTGCGTATTCGCGAATATGCAAATATTCGGTGAACCTTTGTCTAAATTCAATGTGAATACACTTACCTCGGTAGAAGTGTCGCCCTTCTCCTGCTATTTGGGTGGTTTAGGTATTTTGTGTACATGAAATTTACGGAAAATAAAATGTCTGCAATTCATTGAAGCTTATAAATTAGTTATTAACTTGCTGTGTAGGTAGTTGTTTGACTAGTTTTTGTTTATTTATTAAAACTTTATGCACAAGTAAAAAAAAATCTGTACAAAGGCGGACTGTGGCATTTTCTACAAGTCAACCTTAGGGTGATGCAGAGATGGCAACATGCATGCATGGCAGGTGCAACATACGGGATAGATAGCTCGGAAATGACTATAAAATATAAGAATAAATACTAATATATAGATACATACATATAAACAAAATAAACCTTGGTCAGGAGAAATAACGATCGGTAGAGGAGAAAACGAATCCAGCAACTCAGCGCTGGGATGTTTCAGCCAACTTCTGACGGATATGTTCACGTGTGTGTCAAAATGTCCTTGAGCGCCAGCTAGTAAGATTTTAGATTTTAAACATTTTAATAGACTAAGGAGGCTAGTGAATATCAGAAATAGCAGAAAAATGGCCACCTTTTCTCTTCTTTTTGCCATTGAAGTTATAAACAGTAAGAAGAGTAGGTAGTGTGGAGGCGTTTATCGTTCAAGTTCAGTTACGAAATCTTTTGTTTCCAGCACTGAGCACATAATTGCCCACTTTTTTGAACTTGGCATTGTAACTGGCTAGAACACGGTCACCGCTACCGATGCGTTACCTCTTAGCTCTTGAAAATTTACATAGATGATATTATATGACATAAGTTATTTAAGTTACTTGAAGTTGAAAATGAGGATCTTCTTTTTGCATAGCTGAAGTTACCACCTTACCATTTATACATTCATTTGAAAAAAAGGCTGGTAGAGCCGGTTTTAATCAAATCGTTAATTAGGCAGATACCAGTCGCGGGTACGGAAATAATACAAATACCAGATGGTTTCTCACAGAAAAATTGCATTCTATTATTTCCTCAATCTCGTTCCCATAAAGTCTGCCTACAAAATATTCGTTAAGCACCTACATAAGTATTTAACTCAAGAGAATTCCTACTTTTTCATACCATGGAAAGACAGCGTTAATATCTTGTCCAGGTACCGACGTCTTAAATCTATTGCTATGCAAGCCATGATTAACTCGCGGATTTGAATCATTATACCTAGCTTCGATGAATATGATGCAGCAAAACACAGGGAAAACGCAAGAACACTAATATGTACAAAAAGTCTGTGTAGTAGTCGGTTATGTCCAAATTTGGAGTTTTTGATGCTTTTTCCTAAAGTTTGTTCACTACGCAACACTGGGTCAAAGTTTTTATTATGTCTATGTTAAATCCAAGCGCTTACCATAGTTATTATTTTTTCTGTATTATTTTATTCTGTTGTCGCAAAAATATAAATGTTGTAAAACAAATAAGTACTTAACTGTTTAAATTCTTTTTTTTTTCGATATAATGACATTGGCGGCCATGACAGCGGAAGTATTGACAGAGTAATGGTGAACGCTGAAAATAATTTTGCTAACATCCTGCCGATTATTTGATAGCAGCGATGCAATTATTGTTGCGAAAAATAAATAAATAAGTGCTTACTTACTTATTTATAGTCATCTGCCTAGCTTTTTCCCAACTAGGTATGTTGGGGTCGGCTTCCAGTCTAACCGGATGCAGCTGAATACCAGTATTTTACATGGAGCGACTGCCTATCTGACCTCCACAACCCAGTTACTGGGTAATACAATACCTCTTGGTAAGACTGGTTGTCAGACTTTCGGGCTTCTGACGACCCGTAACGACTGTCAAAGATCCACGAATGACAGCCGGGACCAACGGCTTAACGTGCTTTCCGAGGCACGGAGCAGTGGTGATGAAATAATTTACACAAAGTAAAGCGCCTGTCGGGGTTCGAACCTACGACCTACAACTCGTAAGTCGCGGCCGTTACCACTGGGCCACCACTGCACTATTACTTACTTATTTATAGTGTTTGAAAATATTCTGTTCGTTAAACTCTTCGAGGCAAGAGATAAATACGGATTTCCACGAAAACGTACCACCCGAACGATAACGTCGCCTTTGACATTATCCAAAATTCCGAGGAGACCGTGGCTAAGTACGATAAAACTAACTTCACTTATACTAAAAGGAAAACCAATATGTATACGTAATGAGAAGAAAGATACCTAACAAAATAACAGATTTCTTAAATAATTGCGCCGCCATTTTCCGTCCAAACTAAATTATTACTTCTTATTTTTAACGTATTTTCTGTAAAAAACAGAAACTAATTAAGACCAGTCTATCTAAATATATTATGTTTTTAAGCATTACCTACCTGCACTGTTGCAATGTTCTACAGACTGAACTTAAAAAAAATATTTCAATCTAATTCTACCTCTACCTACTTCTTCGAAGCCGTGAAATTTAAAATGGCCATGTAAACTTGCCGGGTAATAAATCCCTGGACATTGCAACTGCTTGTAGACAATAGACACTGTAAAAGTTTCAAGGTACCAACCTCAGCATGATTATAAAAAACCTTGCATTGGTAGTTTCCTCAGTAAACTGGTTCATAAGTATAACAAAGTCTAATGTTGTCCTGAGAATGGGGGCAAGTGGTGCCACCTGTCAAGTTGACCGTGAATTATGGTCGCGACGCGGAACGCAAGCAAATTATTATCTTTTCCGAGTCTGACAGACATCACTAAAAAAATAAATAAATTGGTAAGTACTGGTTAAGGTCGAATAAATTAGCTAGAATTGTTTATTTTTATGAAATGTTCAGTACCTAGTAGTTTACAGCTAAAATATCCAAAATTACGTTATGGCAGGTGGCTATCGAAGAAATTCAGAGAAAAGCAAGGCTTTTCCGTGTTAGTAAAAAGGGTATCTAATGGAAAGCCAAAGCCTATAAAAGTTGTCAAACGAAATACCGTCGAAGCGCTTTTAACAATTTATCAGTTTGCCGGCCTACTGTGCTCGTAAATAATCGGAACATGTGGAAAACCTGTAAAATTTTAAACGCTTTTTCGCTGTTGGTTACTGCAGCGCCATTAAAAAGTAAAAATGTTTGCCTTGTTGTCAACCAATTTATCAGGCCCTAATTTAGGCGGTGTAATTAGCAATTAAAGCGGCGTGCGCACCATTTTTACTTATGGTAAAAACGTCAAGTCTCAACGATCATCATCTTCCTGCCCTTGTCCCATGTTACTTGGCGCCGGCGCCGGGCGCGCGCGGCACAATACGTTGTCTTCTTCCATTCTCCCCTGTCAGTCTCAATATCGTCAGAATCTCACGATCGTCACATCAATTAAATGTGATTGTACTCTTGACAGCCCTGCTGTATCTGTAATGTGTGCTAGCAAAACCGCCATCTTTTGTTCAATATTCATATACGTAAACACGTAAAGAACGAGTCGTACCTATTGTTATAACTTAGAACCGAGCTACCGTACCTAAATATCCTCCATATCGGATTGTCAATAATCACAAAGTAACGCTGAAGTCTAACTAAACAATGAATTTCAAGTTTTTCACAGCGTTTCTATGATTATCTTTAAGATTAGATTCGCTATACCATTTATCGATATCGGTTCGTTTACAAGCTCACTAATTACCACAGTGGTTGCAGAAATAAACTTGCGATACTTATAACTTCGCAGCTACCTACCAATTACTTCAAGTGTAACTGATAAACAAATTGTTTGCCTACATTCCATATATTTGTATGGGCAAACGTGTTTTATTTTAAAGACATTTTAGCAACTAATCCATACTATCCATACAAATATTATAAATTCGAAAGTAACTCTGTCTATAAGTTACCTTTTCACGCCTAAACCACTGAACGGATTTCGATAAAATGTGGCAAGGAGATAGATGGCATCCTGAGGACGCACATAGGCTACTTTTTGTCCCTATATAAACAATAAATAACGAATCTTTGTATTCCATTCATTCAAACTTTGCCTCTACCATTGACAATTACTGCACTTCATTTTGTGTTGAAAGAGTTCTTTTTAAGTTGTAGGTACATAATTATATTATTCTTGAGTGATTTATCGTTTTATCCACCAATCCGGGCATCCGCGCCGCACCCCTGTAATTGCAACTAAATCACACTGTGATGTGCAGGTATTTCAATCATAAATAAAGGAAGAAGTAATGACAAACTCAATTCCAGTTGTTTATGATCTAGCTACCAACCTCCCGGTATTGATCGGAAACTTTCAAGGGCGGCAATTACAGGCCAAGAATTATTTTAAATGACTTCAGGCGGAAGATTTATGACCCGGCTATGACATTATTGCGAAGTTAATTCATTTTATTATTAGTAAACGCGTGGAACACGTATCTTGGGCATTAGAGCTGTTTTAAATGCGGAATCTTTGTCACAATAGCGTTTGAATATTGCTTTTGAAAGCCCCAAACAAACAGGAAATAGAACACAATTTATACAAGGAAACAATTGACAGTAATAACAATTTACCCATGACGTAATTAACTGCACAACCTCAAATAATTCCGATGGTGTAGGCGGATTCCTGAATGCATAAAACGTAGTATCATAAAACTTGATTACAGTTTTAACATATTTTTTTAACGTTTTAATTAAAACTAAAGATGGGGACTGTCGACATGTTCCCGTACCTAAGTTTTTCAAACTTCTTTCGATATTGACATATTGTTCTTCCTATCTATTGAATTCTTCATTAAATTACCGAAATGCTTTTAGATGTCGAGTGGTTTCAAGTCCAGCAACTTTTGTTATTGCTACAATGAGAAACCAGTTTCATACCTAGAACATCGAGTCTTTCTCTCGCCTGAGCGCCTTTAGAGCCTTGCACATAAGATGATTTATATCTAAAAGAGGACCTTGAAGAGAAAACGATGTTTCCGTGAAACCTTGATCGCTCTAGGTACACTCCAAGAAAGCATGCGGCTTGCCGTTTAAAAAAATCATAAGTAAATTCTTTCTACAGAAGTTTATTTAAACCTTAGCCCAATTACTTTGCCCTCAAGGATGGCTCGTACTCATAAGCTCCGAGTTTCTCAGCAAAAAACAAAAGTTAAAAATAACGAATGAAACCGGTTGAGAAGCAAATCCGGACTGTCTACTCTAAACGCCTTCCAGAATTGCAGTGTAAAAAATGTAAAAATCGCGTATGAGGCTAGCAATGATTCCCACAGTTGCAAATTGCAAAATAAATAATGGCTCCAACGGTCTTATACGTAGTGGATAAACTAATAAACAAAACCATTGTACTGTTTTTCAGTATGGTAATGATGTTATAGTTACTCGCAGCTACATTTTATTCAAAAGTCGAGGAGAGCCTATCTTGCTTTCAAAATAAAAGCAGACTATTTCTTTCAAGCTGCAAATCAATTAAGCACAACCCAATGATAAGCTTACCCGTTTTCTCAATAAGAAATACTTACAATTTATGATCAATCAGGATAAAGGGATCACATTCCAATGCTGTAATTAATGGTAGGGCCAAAGTTTCATGTCTCCAAATTTCAAGACATCTTATTTGAAACATTTCGTTTGCTTAAAGATATTATTTGATTTATAGAAATGAACAGTAATAATAGGTGAATGTCCTCTTCCGACCTACCTCATACATAATTGGCCCTTTAAAAATTTTGGTAGGTCTAAAAATATCTCCTCATTGATGCCTTCGCTGTAATACTATGCATATTAAATACTGGCCAGTGATCTTGAGACGAGTCAATTTTAAATATTGAAACTAATTAAAATAAATAAAAACGTAAATTCTTTTTTATAAAATGTGGTCTGAATCGTCGAATGATTCGATGTTTTGTGTGATGTAAGCTCCGCTTTGTTGTGTTATTTAAATATATGCTGTTTCACGTTATTTTTATGGTTCTCTTTCTTGTTTATTTTAGAACATTGACCTCCTTTGAGCTTCTCTGTAAAAACGAGACCCTGTCATGTGTGATTTAAGAAGGTTGACTATTTTAGTTTAGTTTTTTAAAGTTTGTTTTTCCTTCTATATTAGAATTAAATACCCTAAGCCCAATTTGCGTGTTGTTTTAAGCTTCTACTACTTATACCTATTTTTAAATATTTGTGTAATTAGCTTTTTTACGATGACTGTTAGAAATCTAAATAACTATGCATTGACATTCAAGGAACATGCATTTTACATCGACTTGCAAAGTAATGCTAATTTTGTCTCCTTAAGTGTGGCTTAATATTTCTACTTCTATCAACTACGAATACTACGATCAATGGGTAATTCTTATGATATTGACATTGGAAACCTGTTTGCGAGAGGAATGTGTGAATTATTTGTGTGGCCTAAGCTACAGCCAACGTCAAGTGCAAGTGCATAAATGAGTATATCATCAATGTATCAATTATTGGTCTACTTAATGTTCAACAAGGTGATGACAAATGAACGAATAATTAATTATACCATCGGACAGGGCTAAAAGTGTATATTTATCGTTGTTATGTAATAAATTTCCTTGTGTTTCTGGCAAAATACGCTCGCCGTGTTATATTTTAGCCTCGATAAAGTGCCCAAAAGGAAAAACTGCTTATGCACCACATAAGCAGTTTTTTTTTTTTGAGCTTTCAAAAGCTATAGCTAGGATGTCAAAATTTTATTATTTTCGTGTACATAAAAAGTATGTAAGATAACTTTGTTTCCTTTAGGGTTAAGTGTTGAAAATATTCACATTTTAATTGTGTTGAAGAAAAAATCCTAGTAATGTTGGGAGTGTGTAACAAAGGGTGCGTACTTATTTGTGAATGTACTAAATTAGGATTAATTAAACGATTGTGGCATCTGTCAACTTTTTGACATTGACAATTTGGAATGTCAAACGGCTCAACATACACGTTCGTATATCACAAATGAGTGAACACCACATTTCTTATTCTTGTGCTCTAATGTAGTTAAGATCCTATCATAGCTAAGTAAGTAGGTGCCTGAGCGTAAATTAATTTATATTGAACTGTAACATAGTGAGATAAATATACGTAGAATTATTTTTAATATTAAATGTATATAAAATACTAGTAGGGGTTTGGATCGAGCGGCAGACGACTGCGTAGGCAACGAAGATTGGAAATTCTTCTAGATTAATCCTAACAAGCCCACTTGATGCGCCAGCCGAGCTAAACTATCGGGGCTGCGTACTATATCTACTTCTAGAGTTTGTTATTGGCTATAAAGAACTGACTCTTAATCAACGTAGCTGTGGTAAAATTGGGAGACAAATTCACATTGTGTCATCGCTCTATTAATCGAGAATTTTCGATGTTCATTTGTCTCTTAAAACCGGCCGCTTACTCCAAAGCTCTATTTTAATCACTGAACGTATTTTTGTTATTGAATATAATGTTGCACATATCTATGAAACCGACCTTCTACTGAAAGCTGCGCTGGCTTCCAATACAGTAAAAAAAATATCTTTTACTGCAGTTAATTTATTTTGAAATTATTCTACACTCGAATTTTTGCGGCGATATAAGAGTATTAATAAAGAAGACTTCCTTTCATTAAATAATTTTGCTGTTTGAAAAGGCAGGCACCTGATAAATGAAGAAATATTCGACTCACCATCTTCTGCCGCCGCGCCGCCCGCGACCTTCGTTCAATATTTGAAATTCATAGTAGTGCTTCTCATTTGTCCACGACAAAATATTAAGTAAAAAGCTGGAATATTAATTTATGACAAACTATACTTTACCTTAACAAAAGAAAAATAAATTAAAATACCAAATGGCGTGTGTGCCTTGATAGTATCTGAAGCCGCAAGCCACGCGAATCGAAACTCGAAGCGAACTTGCACCGCCACACTTTCCCGACGGCCACGACCTTAGTAACACGATGTGACCATACATTATCCGTGCAACCCTGTACTGTGCAAGCCGATGTTCTTGCTACTGCACAGTAACTGGGTAATATACATATTCTAAACCCTTTTACGGCGTTTCTACGACAAAATCTACCTTGAATAGAAAGTTTTAAAAAATTCAACATCATAAATTCCGCAATGTTTCGCAAACGGTCCCTCTGCGCTGCGTCGAGCAATGTCGCATCATTTTACGTCTTAACGACAAATTAATGGGAATTTTAAGCAAACGATATTTCCTTTGCTCTTCTAGCGCTTCGTCGTTTTGGAGAAATTCGTGTAAATAAAACCGTATTTTCCAACTTATCTGGTAACTCATGTCATGTTCTTATCTATAACGTCTGGATAACTCAACCGAGTTTAAATCCAGCAGACTTATTGAAGGAATATTTAATATTTTTCCAATCGTCGCAAAAATATCGTGCACAGATTAGATTTTACAACACTATTACTTTCCATAAGATATATTTTTTAAACAAAAGTTGTGTTGTGAATAACAAAAAATAAACAATACTTATAGGTAATTATGTAAATGGTTTGAAAACCGTAATTTAGTTTTACTTGAAGTATTATTTTGCTCTATTAGGTAGGTATATTTAAAATGCTTAGTTTATTAGTTACTTGTTTTTTTTTTTTATGAAATGCCAAACTGTAGTAAACCTAGAGTAATTATCTATAAATAATAGAAAGTATTAATATACGTAGTCATTTCAGTATGATACAGGTGAACTGTACCATATGGTCAATTAACTCCATTGAGGCACAAAAATGGGCAACCGATGAACACAAGCCATTACTGTGGGCTGCGTTGGCGAAATTACCTAAAGCGCGTTCGCTTTAAATGCAAAATTATGTGCCCTACCTAGTTTTGCCTACTTTTCACAATCACTAAATGTCTTCCCCCTTTTATGCCAAATGCCTTTCATGCAGGGCCAATAAAGTATTGTTGGATGTCACAAAGGGATACGACGCCGACGGTCTATTCCGTAACATCTCATCGTGAAAATTTAGGTGAAGTGAGCTGTCACTCCACCTCATGATATGATTAACTTTCATTCAGCTCACTTCACCTATGTTTTTACAGTGAGATGTTAAGGGAATAGCCTGTCAGATTTTACAGCTTTCAGCGATATCGACAACCAATTTGTTTTAGATGTTTAGACGTGCCTTGGATATATCGAGTTGGCTGTCATTATATTTTTAGTAGCTTAGTTTCGTAAAGCTAGCGTTTAGTAGAATGTTATTGAGATAGAGCAGGGTTTGGACCCCTAGCGCTCCCTAACCGTGACTTGCAGACCCCTAAAAATAAAAGTACCTACTTTTAATATTTTTATTTGCTACCTATATTTACTTAGATCTATTGTACCTACTCACTTTGGTGTATCTATGTTTATTAATTTCTAAAGAGATTAAATAAAATTTTTACTTAGTCCGCGGACCCCCTATGGGTCTGCAAACCCCAGGTTGGGAAATCTTGTTTTAAAATAATAATGTTAAATTACTTCGTAGTTATTTGTTTTAGAACGCTTTTAACGGATTTCAATGAACATTGAGGTGGCCGTATTAGATTGCCATGACAAATTACGTCATCGTCAAGCATTTAATTCAACTTTGAGATCACCGATAGGTCGTCACAGGCGTTAATCCAGTTTTTTTCTAAAAGTACATTCCTAGAAGGATGAGACGTAAGGTAAAATTGTAGGTGCTAAAACAGTTATCTGTCTGTCATCTTAGATTTATTGGGCACAACTCCAATATTGAGCTATTGGGGAAACACTCATAAACTAATAAGCGATTCAGTTAGCGACTATTAAACTTTTCAAAACGATCTACACGGTCTGCATTCTGCATAATATTGTCCGTGTGACCTTTAACGTGACACGGCACGAGAGTTGTTCACTCATCAAATATTTCTGTGACGTCATCTTAGCGATATAATATGACGCGCGCGTGTTTTACTAATTTACGTCATTATACGATTTTTTTTCCTTAAGAGGGTACAATACCCAATAAGATTTTATTCTGAGAATCCCTACTTTGTTCTAGACTCATTTACGGACGCAAGTTTGGCGTTTGACAAGAGCTGTAATGAACGCAACGCAAAATAATCTAATAGATTCATCTCGCTCTGAAGCATTTTATGTCTCTGTCATAATTTTTTGGTATATGGGAAGATAATTATTATATCCATCGAGGCAATAAGTAAGTATTAATAATCTAAAATCGAACAAATACAAAAAAAGCAAATACGAAAAGGCACAAATTCCAATGTTATCAACATCGATTGCGTTTACAACATAAATAAAAGTAAACTGATGAGATACCGACATTGAACATCACGCGTATGACGAGAAACGTGCCTTGATATCGTAATACCGCGATTATATTTGTTATTAACTTTAATTTAATATATTTTGTTGTCATAGTCTGACTCCTTATGTGTGCCATGACAATTCTTGTGGCTAGCGGTTACCTTTACTTTAAACTCAAAATCAAAAGTCATTTATTCAAATTAGGCTGAGAATCAGCACTTTTTGAACGTCAAAATCACATAAGACAGTCCCCCCAAAACGCCCACCCTTCACCACTTCCTAGTGCTTTAGCTGGGAAGAAGAAGTGGCGGAAACGGTCTAACCGTCAACCGCGATTTTTTATTAGATATTCAAGCTAACATATTTGCTGGGTAAACAAATAGGTGCCTAACCAAGCTTTAATAGTTTTATTATACTTTTTGATCGTAGTCTCTGCTAAAAGGGAATTCTGCCAACAGTACCTACGTTTTCGCCATTGGCAACGTTTTGATTTTGACTGTTCAATGAACAATGGTTCAGGAATTAAGCAGTTTTTCAACAATCAGTACCTACTTTAGTTTCTTTAACGTAGGTATCGATTTGATGGCAGTATTACCGACAATGCAACATAATAAGACATATTCCATTGCCTACTTAGCGCTTGCAAATGAGAAAGTTATTTACGACTTTTGATTCGCGAAACGCAAAACGTCAACCTTAAAATGTAAGTAGGTGGGTATTTAGAGTGACGTCGTATTTTCTTTTCAAAGCACGGAAAACTTTGATCCTCCTTCTGTTTAACACTAAATATGCACAAATGTTTATATTTAAAGGCGTGGGAAGGAACGATAAGTTTAAGCAAGCATTTCTGAGTGCCCTATATTTCGCGTGTTTCAACTCATAAAGAAGAACTCTTGAGAGTTTGAGACGAACCTTATAATATGGTCCTCGACGCTTCAACTCCTCACAGTCCAATTATTCTATATCAATAAGGTGCTCGACGAAGCTCCCTGGCGTTTTTTCCTTATCGTTAACATAGATTCTTTAAGAAATACTGGGAGTCTACCAATTTTGCTTTATATCTTTCCCTTCCAAGTTCCACTCAACCAAAGTTTGGTAATACTTATCTGCTAACCAACAAATAATGTATCGACTGACTGTCGTTACGAAGAGTCTTAACAATCGGTCTAACTTAAGTCCTAGAATGTCAAAAGTCCAGTCCTATTTGGGACAGCAGACAGATGACAGTCGCTCATATTTCGACAGGTCCTTTTCATGATTCAGATTACATGGACAAAGTTTCTAAATCTGAACGGTCATTGCAGTCTACCGTTCTGAAGAAAGGTAATACATATTACCGTACGCAAAATACGCGCATTGACGTGGAGTTGCGGACACCAGCCCGTATTACCTATTACCTACATATACTAAATTGCTGATTTGTAATTTTAATGTATTTCAAAAGATCCTTGCCGACGAACATGTACACACGGCTACACATCAAGCTATACATTTCCAGTTTACACTGAACTCTCATTGTTCGGAAATCCTATACAATGCGAGATCAGCTTATACTGGAAATGTATAGCTTGATCTGTAGCCGTGTGTACAAGTTACATATTCATCAAATTCAATAATGGTATCTTAATTGTGTTTACCTTTGAGTTACATACCTACAAGTCGCTAATTTGGAAAACTAGAACTTGGCAGCCACACGCTAGGGAGTCAGCAAAAACCACAAAAGTAAATGTTCAAGGTTGAGCTATTATATCAACATAATAATTGAAAAATAAATCAACACACGGGAACGTTTTTTTTATTTTTTTGTTATGGCTTCGCACGGTTTGTGCATTTAGCCAATGTCACGTTTACCACGGGAACGTTAACCCGTCAAAATTGTTCCAAGATGGCGGGTTTTGGCGCCAAGTAATTGGTAAAGCGAAAGTACCTAGTTACTATTTGAGTATGTTTTAGTTTTTTTATTACTGCACCATGTGATTTTAATTGTGTAAGTAGGTACCTATACCATTTATGTCATTAGTTCATTACTTATAATACCAGTCCTCCTAAACTCGTGTCGTAGGTACGTACCTACCTAATAAAATGTAATTCGCGGAATGAAGTACCTATTATAGGGATTGATATTCATAGACAATAGCCTGGCTGGGTGCTATTACAGCCTTGTATTGTATCTTAGGTATAATAACAAAAACCCGCGTTGCTTGTGGTTACTTAGAATTATGCCAATGCCCAATTCACCCAAAGGGTATAAAGTTCCGAACGAATCAAGAAGTCTCCTGAAATATTCGTTTTATTGTAGGCATAAAACTGAAATTGATTTGGTTCGCAAATAAAAGTTCCACAGGATTACCTACTTCGTCACTGGCATCTCTAGGACTTATTACTATTGGAAAATTACTCTCTATTTGCGGTAGTTTGTGATCTAGAATTAGACTGTATGAGCACAGCGCGATATAAAACAAAACGTGAAACCTACATATGACGTAATTAAGTACCTACCTATCTTATCGCTTATCTTAGGTAGGTACCTACGGATATCTTTCGATACGTAGGTAATTTTTCTTCTACGTGATTTGGGACCTAATTAAATTAAAAGGTCATTTCGTTTTATTTAGTTTGAATATTCTGGGAATAAACCTAACTAATCCTTAATAATTCTATGTGATTTGGATAATTCAATTTAGGAAATAATAAAGATAGAACATTTTTTTCACTAAGTAAGTAGATACATCCCAACGGGAGAGCTTCTCCTCTCTGAGTTAATTCATTCGCTTATTTTGTTTGACTTAAAATTATCTAATAAACGAGTGCCGGTAAACTTTTCCGGTAGTTCTAATTAGTTCCACCACAAGGTCCACAAGTGTCTACTCGCATTGAGTAAGATAAAAGTACCTACCTACCTATGGCTTGATAAATTAATTGTTAGGTAGGTACTTGTTTATACATAGAGGCATTTTGTTTCTTGTGCCTGACGCAACCCACAGTAAAGGGAACACAACGATAGAAGAATGGAAAAATCTAATATTTTATATACTGTACAATGAAAGCTAAGCATTTCCACTAGAGTGAGATATTTATTTTCCCTAACAATGTATTTAAATTGTATTTTAATAGAATAACAGTACAAGTGTTTTTTGTGATTGTTTGATTTTCATTAAGTGAGATTGTAAAATGCACAAGGGGTAGGTAATTTCATAAAGAAAAAATTGTCCAGTTATTACGTAGGTGGACTGTCTATTGATTTGTTACAGCTGTTAATACAATGAAACATTGGTGTTCAACTCTATGGTTAAATTAAGAATACGTGAAATTAAAACTATGTAAATAAAATAAAGCGAACAAGATAAGTTGTTCACGATCTTGATGTTGTAAATTTCACATCTACTTAGCAGCTCTATTAGCTCCTAATAGTAATAATTTTATGTTATTTCTTTACCATAGACAATTGTTAAGGTTCTTTTCTTGAGTTAATTCTGCCTGCGTAATGACTGTGCAATGAATGTAAAGTATATTTATCATAATAAGAGCAGGGTGCGGCGACGCCACGTGAAGACACTCGTCGTGTGACGTGTGAACAGGTGTGCTCCGTAATACCATGCTGTGCTTCTATGTTGAGAACATTAAATAAATCTGATTGTAGTCATCACTTTTTCTTTTATTAATCCCTGTATTATATACAAAGTGTGACCAAGTTGGATACTTGTCGTTTTCATAATCATCATCTTTTTCCTTCCTGAAGGTACCTATTTTTAATTGTTTCCAGATTCCCGTTACTACGCAACGCCTAACAGAAAGCTCCGTTAGCAGAACTGTGGCTTAGTAGGTAATTACTTTCGATGCTACGGGTCACGGGTTCGAGTTCAAATTGTACCCGGTGTTTGAGAACGAGATGAAAAGACAGAAACGTTGCCAGTTTTGCAAGTTACGTTGGGTGGGCGCAGTTTGCGTTATGGGTCGTGGGTTCAATTCCCACTCTATAAAAACAAAGATAAGTGTAATAACTAATAAGTTAAAATCATGATTTTTATTACTCCTCCGCTGTTCTATTCTGATTAATTTCGTTGCGGGTTCCACGTTTTCAAGAAAGTTGAATCGTGTCTACAGGACTCTTCGAGCTTCATTGTCTCGTCACTTTTCGGGTGTTCGCCACTGTTGATTCTAGCTATCAGGAGTTGCAGTGACGGGACAGTGTGGCAGGCTTGCCCAAAAAATCAAACGTAAAAAAATTACATTCAACAGCTGCTTTACTTTTTTTAAATCGCCAAGTGACCTCGTCCCTTGCAATCGCAGCACCACATTACTAGCGATAAAATCACTGGGAAGAACGAATACCCTGCATAACAATAGGTTTTTTTCTAATAATATATAACAATGCATAATAAGCGAGTGACATTCGAACTCCCATGAGGGTAGGCAGGCTACTACCTTAGTACGTCCAGGTTGCGTATCCAAAACATTTCCACGAATTATACATTTGGAGCTACTTTGAGTCACGGCTTAACTTTTGACCGATGCAACGTAGCAGGAGGAATATAGGGCCAATCAGAAATTCAAACTGCAATATTACTGCTCCTATTAGTTTCTTTGGCAACATTTTCCCACACTTGTCTAATGCTAGTTATCGCACAGGCAGACTCTAGGATTACAATAGGCACTTAAGTAGTACCTATGTATACAATAATCTAGGTTCTACATTGTCAACACTACAGTAACCTAATTCTCATGGGGTGGCACAACTTCGCTGGGAGATGAGATACTTTTATTGTACTTATGTGATTTACTATGTGGCAGCCGCCATCATTCTACAGTAGGAAGTTCACAGTTCTGATAGTGCTATTACTTGCAGATAGCTAAATAATTCGACGAAATAAATATTGACATGTTATATCATCTTACACCGATACAAGGTACTTTTGGCGCGTGGCCAAAATTGGAACTAACGCCGTTTTGTCAATACAACTTCGGTGACAAACTCACAAATATTTCGCCCCCCTGACAATGTCTTTCAGGCGCCGAAACATCCTTGTAGCACTCTAGTTGGGTACTTATGAATATAACGTGATTACGTAATGTAATTAATAAAATATTCCTAAGTCCACAAAGCGTCATACAAAAAACATGATGGGTCATAACTTAGTAATTATAAAAAGTAAAGTAAAAAAGCCCAGTAGCATGCAGATCGAATAACAACTATGTCACATTTTATCAATAAAACCACCACACATGAAATGGAATCGTTTAATCTGTTAGATCAATTATTATAGAACACAATATCAACACATGATTGCGATGGCGCCGTGCCTATGAAAGTATGAACAGTGTTAGTAATTACACCATAAATATTCTCTAAACTAGTAATTAATATTAAGTCAAAATTAAAGGCTCTATTGTTAATACTGTTGAGTTATGTCTTAGCCCTCGACCCCACGGCCGATTTTAGATGGCGGCGATTTTTTCTCACGCACAGGTAAAACAGTGATTTTTATGACGCGCTGGGATGCTCTCTGTTGGATTCTCAATGCTCGGCTCAGCGCCGAGAGTTGCAAAACCAGTGCACGATAAAAAATCGGCCGTGCGTACGTGGGCTTACTGGGCAAAGCGACACGAACAAATAAATGCTCGCTATGGAGTGTGTAGGCGTAGAGAAGACGTCATCAGACGAGTAGCAACCCCCGGCTATAACTATACCCACGCACTACAAAAACGAGCCGCTTTGCGCCTCTCCGGTAGAATAAAGGGTAAGTAATCGTTTATTAAAAAAAAGGAGTGAAATATGGCACCGTCTGTAAAACTATGGAGCACTTATCAAAAAGAGTACATTCTATAAAACCAAACACGAACCTAATACGAAACATTAACATTTTGGCAACAGTCTCTGATGGCCCTAAGTCCAGACTGGGGACATTAAAAACTGTATCACCAATTTGGCTATTCATGGAAAAAATAACCAGATTTTTACATGAAAATTAGCAATTTCGTCACAAGA